>CM057345.1:143513633-144863986 GCA_030015575.1 Agapanthus africanus | reverse complement strand
ATATATAGTAGACGTTGCTTATGTTTTACACCCGCGCTAGTCCCGTCCCGGTATGCCGTTAGTTAAGTAACCTAACGGTGCATAACGGAACATTGTGGCGAATGCGGATGGCATAAGAGTACGTGTTATTTTCGTTTCTTTTCTGTGATTGGCTTCAGGACTTAAATGATGGGATTACATTAATGTGATTAATGTAAAGAAAATAAACCTAAAAAGATGTTATAGAATCGGATTTGAAAAACCACTCGGCTTTTTATGAAAAAGCTATATTTCAAAACTGCGGAGCTTAAGCCACTCCTTTTGAAAACCATTTGATTCTACAACGATATCAAGTTCAAAGCGTTAAAGATTTTCTTAAAAATCATCCGCAACCCTCCGTCATTTTAGGAAGTAGAGTACTTAGTATTCGTGCTACGTTTGTTGACTATAGTTAAGGCGTAGTGTACGGTAGCTAAGTGATGTCTTCCTACATTGCATATGATGCAGATTAATTAGGACATTCTTATGACTTTGTTGACCTTAGTTAAGGGTCATATGAGTGGGTCTAATTAATCAAGAAATGACGGGTAGAACTTGACTGGTGCTTATGATTTGTTGACCTTAGTTAAGGTCATAAGTGCCAGGGGTAAAAACCACATCGGGAATTTCAATAGTTGAAATTTGCAATGAGATTGCATACCTTCCATGTGATGGTTGGATCCCGATCCCACTGTGGGCAATGGTTGCTCCTAGGAGAGTTTTACAATTTACAATTAGCTAACTCATTAGGTGTCTAGAAAGGTGTTAACGGGGCTCCGCCTCTGGGAAAACGAGGTTTACTCTAATTAGGTCCGTACGAAAGCACGGGGAACCTCCCTCAAGTACCGACACAGGCCTGGCTGAACGGTTAGCGAAGTTGTAGACTGTAATTAATTCTGGCTAGTTTTTCTTTTTAAGGTTTGAAAGAAAAACTCGATAAAAGCAGTGGGAAACATCGATTAGACAAGATAATAACCAATCTGATCTATGCAAGAGCTTTCGCTGAGTGTATTCTTTTCTCTCTCTTAATGGCAGATACCCATGACTGGACTCAAGCTTTTACTAGATAAAAACAAATTGAATGGGACCAACTATAAAGACTGGCTGAGGAATCTGAAAATCGCCTTGACTTATGATAAAGTATCATATGTCCTCACGGCTTCAGCCCCGCCCGTCCCTGGTCCAAAATCCTCAGTTGCGGACATTGAAGTCCGCAAAACATGGGACGCTGACTGTGCCACGGCCACATGCCTCGCGCTTGCATCGATGGATAATACACATCAAAAGCAGCACGAGGACATGGACATTCATGGTATATTGCTCCATACAAAGGAGTTGTATGGGGAGCAATCCCGCGTATTACGATACGAAGCATCAAAGAAATTGTTTCAGATGCGAATGGCCCCTGGCACACCAGTAGGAGACCATGTTCTGAAGATGATAGCTCTTATAGAAGAGCTTGAGGACCTTGGATGGACGATGGACAATGAACAATATATAGATATTATTCTGCAGTCCCTCCCCTCCACCTTTGCTCAGTTCATAGTGAACTTCAACATGCATGGCATGGAGAAGGACCTCCCTGAACTCCTTAATATGTTAAGGGGTGCAGAGAGCACTATGAAATTAGCAAAAACTCCCGTTATGACTATTGGACAGTCTTCCTCTTCTCGCCCGAAAGCCAAGGCCAAGGGAAAGAAAAAGAAGAAACCCACTAATCCTAAGGGCGGAGTTAAAAAGGTGAAGGGAAAGGGAAAGTCCAAGGCTGGAGACTCGGGGAAGGGCGAATGTTTTCACTGCCACAAGATAGGACATTGGAAGCGCAATTGCACGGAGTACTTAAATCTCAAGAAGAAGCATGGTGATGCTTCTGCTTCAGGTGCGTTTGTGACTGAAAACTGTTTTTCTATAAACTCTGCTTCCTGGGTATTGGATACCGGTTCAGGTTCTCACATTTGCAATTCTATGCAGGGGCTGAGAAATAGCAAGGTTTTGAGGACAGGTGACCATACTCTCCGCGTTGGAAATGGTTCCAATGTACATACAGTCGCAGTGGGAGAGTATCACTTGGGGTTGCCATCTGGATATATTTTGGTTTTAAATCCATGTTATTTTGTACCAAGTATGCTATGTAATATAATATCCGTTTCTTTGTTGGACAATGAAGGGTATAATTTTGTATTGCAGAACAATGTTATGAACATTAACCTGAATCAAATGTTGGTTGGGTATGGTACGCTTAACAACGGAATATATGTCCTAAATCAACACACAGTTTTCAGTATACAACACACTAATAAAAGAAAACTTTCAGAGTTAAATGAAGCTTTTCTTTGGCACTGTAGACTTAGTCATATTAACGAAACAAGACTAAACAAGTTACACAAAGATGGAAATTTAAATTCTTTTGAATATAAATCTTATGCGACTTGCCAGTCTTGTATCAAGGGTAAAATGACCAAAACTCCGTTTACCGGACACGGAGGAAGAGCTACTCAGCTCCTGGGCCTCATACATAGTGATGTATGTGGGCCTATGTCTACACAGGCTAGAGGCGGTTTTTCATACTTCATTACATTCACTGATGATTTCTCAAGATTCGGTCATGTATTTTTATTAAAACACAAGTCCGAAGCTTTTGAGAAATTCATTGAATATAAACAAGAAGTAGAAAAACAAACCGGTTTGAGTATCAAGATGCTTCGATCAGATCGAGGTGGTGAGTATCTCAGTACAGAATTTGCAAACTTCTTGAAAGAGAATGGGATTCTCTCTCAGCTCACTCCTCCTTACACACCACAGCACAACGGTGTGTCAGAACGAAGGAATAGGACCCTATTAGATATGGTCCGGTCCATGATGAGTGACGCTGAGTTACCCGTCCCGTTTTGGGGGCATGCATTGGAGACTGCAGCGTTTCTACTAAATAGGGTTCCAACCAAAGCCGTGTCTACCACACCATATGAGATATGGTATGGGAAGAGACCATCTCTTAAGAGAATTAAGATTTGGGGTTGCCCGGCCTATGTTAAAAAGCAAAATCCGGATAAACTCGAGACACGGTCAGTCTTATGTAACTTTGTGGGATATCCAAAGAATTCTTATGGATATCTATTCTACCACAAAGAGGAACAAAAAGTGTTTGTTTCTCAGTATGCCACATTCTTGGAAAAAGAGTTTTTCACAGATAAAGATAATGGCGAGGTGGTAGATCTAGAAGAGGTTCTAGAGACACAAACTACAAATGACGATTTGGTTGAACCAGCTGTTGCAACAGAAACTGAAGAACCTCGGCCACTCCGTAGGTCTGGTAGGACTTCTCGCCCACCGGAGAGGTACTATGGTTTCCTCATTGATGGTAACGGAGAAGATTGCATCATGGATGATGATGATCCTATCAGTTTTCAGCAAGCTATCACGAGTAAAGACTCTGTGAAGTGGCTGGATGCCATGAGATCCGAAATGGAGTCTATGTACACCAACAAAGTGTGGACTTTGGACGTTGTACCCCCTGGGGTGAAACCTGTGGGGTGCAAATGGATCTTTAAAAGAAAGATTGGTGTAGATGGGCAGGTGGAGATCTATAAGGCAAGACTTGTGGCGAAGGGTTTTCGTCAAAGACCAGGTTTGGACTATGGCGAGACATTTTCTCCCGTAGCCATGCTTAAATCCATTCGGATCCTACTTGCTATTGCTGCTCACTACGACTATGAAATCTGGCAGATGGACGTTAAAACCGCATTTCTGAATGGAAATTTAGAAGAATGCGTTTATATGGATCAGCCAGAGGGTTTCATTGACAGTGTGAGCAGCGGGAAAGCATGTAAACTGCTTAAATCCATATATGGGTTAAAGCAGGCATCACGGAGTTGGAACATCTATTTCGATGATGTCATCAAAGAGTTTGATTTCATCAAAAATCCAGATGAACCTTGTGTTTATAAGAAGGCTGTAGGAAGAGCTGTCACATTCCTCGTATTGTACGTGGATGACATTCTTCTGATAGGAAATGATATTCCTATGCTACAGTCGGTCAAATCTTTCTTATCACTGAGATTCTCCATGAAGGACCTGGGTGATGCCATATACATCCTGGGCATAAGGATCTATAGGGATAGATCCAAAAGGTTATTGGGATTGTCCCAAACCAGGTACATTGACACCATCCTAAAAAGGTTTAGTATGGAAGACTCCAAGCGGGGTACCTTACCTGCTTGCCATGGGGTCACTCTCTCCAAGGATTCTTGCCCAAAGACCGATGAAGAGAGAGCTCGCATGAGTATTATACCCTATGCTTCGGCAGTAGGATCTATAATGTATGCGATGTTATGTACACGCCCAGATGTAGCTTATGCACTTAGTGTTGTAAGCAGGTATCAATCCAACCCAGGGGAGAATCACTGGACAGCTGTGAAGAACATTCTTAAGTACTTGCGAAGGACTAAAGAATTGTTCTTGGTGTATGGTAATGGAGATCTCCAAATGGAGGCCTTTACTGATTCGAGCTTCCAGAGCGATAAGGACGACAGCAAATCTATCTCTGGATTTGTATTTACCCTCAATGGAGGGGCGGTGAGTTGGAAGAGTTCCAAACAAGATACCGTTGCAGACTCTACGATGGAAGCTGAGTACATTGCTGCAAATGATGCCGCCAAGGAAGTCATCTGGATGAAGAAGTTCGTCTCGGAGCTAGGAGTAGTTCCAACCATTATTGATCCAATACCTTTGTATTGTGACAATAATGGGGCTATGGCATTAGCCAAGGAGCCCAGATCCCATCAGCGGTCCAGACACATCCTGAGGCGTTTTCATTTGATTCGGGAGATTGTAGATCGCCGCGAGATCGAGATTAGGAGGGTAGACACAAAGAATAACGCCGCGGATCCATTCACCAATGCCCTCCCTCAGCCGCAGCATGAGCGACTTTTTGAGATGTTGGTTATGAGATACGCCAATAACTGGCCTTAGTGCAAGTGGGAGATTGTTGGATATATGTATGCCCTAGAGGCCATTATGTGATAGTGGATGTATCTATACATGTATATATATTCAGTATGCATTCTTGCTCGACATGATAGTATGCTATCTGGTTCTTCTTTATCTGACATGTTGATTTGATCATGCTTATTATTCACTCATACATGCTGATAAAGCCCTGAGGATATTGGCTTGACTGCTCTGATTATGATGGAGATCATACTAGTGGGACATCTGTAGTCTATAAGCATATCCTGGAAAGTCCCGAGACACACGAAGGCAATGAGCGATAGGAGGGGTTTCGTCTCTCCCGGTATTGGGAGTTGATGCTGTACTGTGCCCGACTGGTTATATCAGTAAGTCCCTGGCCAGGGCTGCTGAGAATTGCTGATAAGTGTTATCAGTAGTTTCTCGATCTGTTATAGACCATTCACCGGCATGACTTATTGAGTTATTAGGGTCGACGTTACCATCCCTAGGCTCGATATGCAGCATATCTGACGAAGAGACCGGACTGTACGGTAGTGTTGCCGGTTGGCTCGACGGGAGTTGTAGCAGGTTCGCTTGTTGTCTTCTGATCGCTCAATACCCGGGTGGCCGTTACGTTTAGCTGACCGCTTGCGGCTTGGGGGTACCTGATATGATCATCACCCTCTGTCGGCGTATTAACGAGTCTTAGAGTCCCACAAAGGAGTTACCCAGTCCAGGCGAAACGTTGTGGTGCGCGTATGCGATATGCGCATGCACCCGATTAAAATGTGCGTATATGATACCGAACATTGATCGGGTGGCCTGCTTTTGGTAGGGTCATATGAGATATGACCGGATTGATAAATCAAGTGTTGATTTATCATCTAACCATTAGTTTTCTCACTTGAAACCTTTCTAGAAGATGATGGATGTATGCATGCATGCATGTGTTTCTTTCTTTCATTCTAGTTTCATGCACATGTAGATGTGCATACATGCATACATACATACACCCATCTATCATGGTTGTTAGCACATGGAAATGGTGGCAATATAAGACTCACACCATGGATTAAGTAATGGTTTTTTATTTGATTTTGTATTTGAAACAAAATTGAAAAGAAAAGGATAATCTTTACTAGCTTCTACATTCTTCTTCTAACCTAACCAAGCTCACCTACCTCTAACCTTGGGTTATCCTTCTCTTTATCATTTAAAACTCAAGTTAAATTATGTCTCCATCACTTAACCATGGTTGGTCATGAGAAGAAATAAAATATATATAGATATATTTCATTTCTTTTCTAGGTTATTATATTAACCCTTGTTAAAAAAAAGCCTCCATCTTCATCCTCCTTCATCCTTTTGCTCTCTAGTTTTTTCTAGTGAGTAATACACACTTAAAGAAAGGTTTTTGAAGTGAGATTCTAAACCACAACTTCATTCTACACAAGTTTAGCCGACTTGTTTAGAGTGTTCTCTTCGGTTTGGACGGAGAACTCCGTGGTGGATCGTCGTGGACGGAGAGGACTTCAAGAGGACCTCCATTCAACACCCAAGACACCAAGGAGTCTAGCAATAGGGAGCTACAAAGGTTGTAGTCTCGAAACCTTAACTTTATAAGTCTTATGTTTCGAAACCCTAATTTTCTAGGATCGATTCCTTTGCATGTTTGTTTAGCACCATCAAAATTAAAACTTTAAGGCATGTGATGTTTCAAAACTCTTCATAGGGTGCTAGGAAAACCCAACACACTGCGCACAGCTGGAACAAGCTAACCCCGGGCCTACGATTCCAGCATCAGCTACCACAATCGCCTTACCACAGGTAACGAGGATCTCACAACACAATCCTACACAAGCTTCATCGAAAGGCGCTGCCTCAACAATCAAAAACCGCTGCAGGAAGATATACATTAAGCTCTGGTGGTCCGTGAAACTCTGACACGACTCTCCGAACAAGTAGTGTCTCCAAATCTCTAACGCACGACCACCGTGGCCATCTCCAGATCATGAGTGGGATATCCTACTCGTACTTCCTCCAACTGTCGAAAAGTAAAAGCGATAACTCTATAGTGTCACATCAGTACACAATCGAGCCCCCCACTCGCTAAACATCACAGTAAAACAACAAAGTCGCCCGAACCAGAACGCAAAGAAAGAACTGGTGCAGTTGTCAACCGAGTCTTCAACTGCCGAAAACTCCGCACGCATGCCTCAGTCCAAAGAAAAGAAACCTCCTTTCCAGTCAATTCAGTCAACGGTGCAGCGATACACTAGCAATTCTGCACGAAACGGCGGTAAAAACCTACTAAGCCCAAAAATCTGCGGACCTCCGTCCCGTACACAAGTCTGGGCCAAAGCTGTACGGCCTCGATCTTCCTCGGGACCATACGAAAACCGTCTCCTGTAACTACAAGACCTAGGAGTCAACACAAACAAGCCTGAAGGAACACTCCGAGAATTTAGCAAACAGCTGGTGCTCTCCCAATGTCTACAACACAAATCCTCAAGTTCTGCTCCTGTTCCTCACGACACATTAGAATAGACCAGAATGTCGTCAATGACACAACAATAAACTTGTCAAGGAACGGCCTGAAGAAATCTGGTTCATCACATCCACGAATGCTGCTAGGGCATTGGTGAGTCCAATGACATTACCAAAACACATAAAGCCCGTAGCGTGCACAAAAGAAGTATTTGGAATGTCATCACTCCGAACCTGCAACCAATGATGACCTGATCCCAAACAAACTTAGAAAATGTCTCGCACTCTGGAGCTGATCGAAGAAATCGTCAATGCGAGGTAAAGGATACCTATCCGCACCATAAGCCAGTTCAATTGACGACTAATCAATACGCAATCTCAAACTGTCGTCCTTCTCCTGACGAACAGAATAGGAGCTCCCCAAAGCGAAATACTCAGACGCACAAGCCCTTCAACAAACAACTCTGCAGCTGATCCTTAAGCTCCCTAAGCTTCGCCGGCTCACCTGGAACAACGTCGGAAAACTCTCGCACGAAAGGAACCCGGTCCAACAAACCCACTGTGGCTCCGGTATCACGAATGAATGCCAAGAATCCTCGACATCCTCTCCTCAAAGCCGACTAGCGAAAAAGGCTGAATTCAAGCTGTGAGAGGCGGCACCACTGTCCCCCCTGCACAACAAGAACCGACCCACCGGGAAAACAAAACCTGGCTGTTTTCTCGCGGCAGTCCACAGACGCCTAGCACGTAGCTAACCAGTCCATGCCCAGGAGAACGTCAAATCCAACTTCTCTAGAAGGATCAAAATGACGGACGAATCTCTAACTCCTGTCCTATTGGCACATGACCGAAACACGTGTCACGCAACAAAAGAATCGCTGACAGAAGTTAACACAACAAACGGCTGTTCTAGCTAACACGTCTCTCGTCCCAAGCCTCTGCTACTCCCGCGACGTGCCCGAAATCTATCTCGATGACTAAGCTTCTGTCACTGGGCTGGTACACCGGTATGAGTCCTCCACTGTTCCGGAACTCCCAAAGTCTCTGGAAGACGTGCCTCGTCAACTGGGGCTGCATCCATTGGTGCTATGTAGGTGACAGAATGTTGTGCACTGATTGTAAAGAAAAACTAGGTAACAGGGGTGACAACCTCTTGTCGTTGCACTTTACTGGCCTTAACTAAAGACCTCATCGTCTGGCGCAAGTCCTGCATCTCTGCCATAGCCTATCGATATGATCTGTCGAAGGCGGATCCATCTGCTCCTGTACAGCGAGCGTACCATCCTGGTCAAACCTCGTCCCACATGAATCGACTCTGACCTCGGCCCTCGCTGCACCTCTCTGAGTCCCCATAGTCATCGGCGGGAAAGGCTATAAATAGAAATAGGATTCGATATGAACACGGAAATCGAATCACAAGGATATGTATCATCAAGGAAGGAATTTCAAGCAATTTGTACTTAGGTAACTTTAGACGGAGAACCGCGTCATGAGTATGCCGTGGACATACATACACTACGTTACTCTGCTTAATCTACCTACTCCATCATACCAAGGTCATCTTACACTCCGAAAGGTAAAACCTAGCGCTTTGATACCAACTTTGTTACGACCCGAAATTTGGCACGTGACGGCCCTTAAACTACGCAATGTCTACAGGTATAACGCAATTTAAGAAAGCCGAAAACCCAGCAATCTAAACCATCAAAAGTAGTAAGAATAACAGCAAATTTTTAAAAGTTTGAAATCTCAACCCAAATTCTTTAAAAGTCCAACTTTATTTCCTTTAAAATTTTGGCAGCACCTCCTTTGTAAAAAAAACAAGCCCCAAAAATGGGTACAACATAAATATAAGTAAAGCATCCCCAAATGGGAGCAAAAACACGCCCAAAGGAGAAAAACAACCACCACAACAGATAGACGCCGTAGCGAATAAATAAAAGACGATAAAAAGAAACTGTATAAAAGACATCCAAGTCACCGAAATATACAATATCGTCCTCACAACAGCTCTCTAAGTCATACAAGATAATGGTAGATGGAGAGTACAGGATACAACGAATATACAATAAGTAATATGAACGGATAACCACAAAACCCACCTAAGCAAAACTGCACACTATGAGCTGAAGCGGTATCCGCAGCAAAAGATGATAAGATAGATGAATAGCCTGCCTCGACTACTCTGGGGAACAACCTGCAAAACACTGTGGCACAACGAGGTGAGTTGCCAACTCGTGAATAGTAAATAACATATGCAGGTAATCGCAAGTATGCACGTACAACGCGAATCTAACATAAGCAAGCTAATAGCAATAAATGGTCATATGTATGCAACAGTCATGAAAGGTATACTAGCAGGTACAACTAATACATGAAGCAATAATATGACAATCAGTATACAACAATCATGCAAGGTACCCTATCAGGTACTACTAATAAATGAACAATGATATGATAATGTATATATGCAATAGTCATGAAAAGTACTCTAGCAGGTACAACTAATACGTGAAACAAATGCATATATAAAATAAAAGTATGTAAATGCAACAGTCATGGAAGGTACTCTATCAGGTACTACTAATACATGAAGCAGTGCATAAACAATAAAGCAAAGTATGGGATGAAACATGTCATTTGCACGGAATCCTGACATCGTGGTAGGACCAAAGTTTATCAAGACAATCCAAATCCCAATTTCCTCAAATCAGCCCCCAAATTGGCTCTCATATCATGTAAGTCTCATAAATCTTGAATGTACAATACCAAGTAAATCTCATATATCCTGTATCCAATACCAAGTGAATCTCAAATATCCTGAATCCAATATCAAGTGAATCTCAAATATCCTGAGTCCAATATCAAATGAATCTTCTATATCCTGAGTCCAATATCAAGTGAATCTCCTATATCCTGAAAAGTATATTTGCATGAATAGGTATGATGAAGTATATGAATTGATATGTATACATATATATTAGCGTCCCATTCCACTAATATATATATATATATATATATATATATATATATATATTTATATGCATATATAACAGCGTCCCATTCCACTGTTATATATACTTAGGAGTAAAAATATCATGAAAACCTGTGCCAAGCATCGACACATAAAGGCCGATCTATCAGGTACTGTCACCACGACTGGCATCCTGATAGGTACGTATCATACGCTATCCGAAAACCCGAGTGCCCAGCTTCGACCCTCGTCCTTCGACGTATCTATACGTACATGACTCCCGTCGGTATCCCTACGATAACCGCTGAGTCATAGGAACTGTCACCGGTAGGTATGGTTCCCCCACTAACTCATCGTCTAGCTCCACGAAATTCTTGCCCCGGGGTACCTCCGGGCCCCACCATGTACCCGCACACGGCCCCCTCCTTTCCTCGCGTGGGATATTTATATATCAGAACCGATAAATCTCATGGTGGATGCTAAAATATCATATCAAGAGAAACCGGGTTTTTCAAATAATGCATAATTTCATGAAACTACCACGGTCCTCAAATCTAGAAAACATCATGAAAAAAAATTCATATCTCAATGCGAAAATCCATGAATATAATATATGCAACATAAAACTGAAATGTAAGTATATAAAGGAAAAGCCGCTATTTAACTGCAACAAGTTAATATATAAATCATGCGATTCCTAATTTCTCCAAGTCTAATATAATATCAAATAAAGGTGCACATATAGCTATAACCAGATATAGGTGTAAACATAAAGGTATAGTAAGGTATATGTAGCTACCTATCAGTAATGATGTGATATACCCTCCAGGTATAAGTGTAAGTATGTATGCAAAGTATACATGTAGTTATGTCATTATGTGTGTATGTACCTATCGCTAATGGTACAATACCCTATAGGTATACAGGTAACTAGCATGTAAGCATGCCAAGGCATATGTATAAGCATGTAGATATACAGGTATGCTATATGTCATATGCATAAAGGAATATGAATCAATGTCACAATGTCCCTAACCAAACAATATCATATCTATATGTGTGTTGTGTGTGTCATGGCAATTATTGACGGTGTGTGTGGCATACAATCAGTACTCGTGCGACATGAGCCGTCAATAATAGTGCAGTGTCCTAAGGTACAAGTCCAAGCACAACTAGTAACTAAGCAATAAGGTGTATGCGCAACTCTATATATGAAATAGAATATACGACAATATTATAACATCTCTAGCCCAGACGGATAACGCCATGCGGGTGATTCCCCTGTAGATTTTAAATCTACTCACCACGCTCCTGGCTAAGTAAAGCCTACCTCCTATTTTCCCTTCTTCGCAGCGCCCGAAGTCCCCGCCTGCGAACCTAAAACATAACACAACAAAACAAGTATATATTAGCAATAGACCCAAAACACGTACAAACTACGCTGACCAACACGACAACACAAAACTTACTCTCAAGTGTTCGTATTGTGGCTAACGTGCGTAGCGACACGAAGAAACCAACCCAAGAGCAAAACCATACAAAGTGCACGATTTGTGTCGTATAACGTATCGCGTGTAAACGAAACACTAGAAAGTACCTATGTGATCCCAGATTTTGTATACAGAGAAAACCCAAAAATCTAACAGGACCAAACACACCTAAACCAAAGCATAGAGCTACCCTAAAAAACCCAAACCCCAACATCCAAGAAAAACCGATGTCGCCGGAATTCAATGGAGTGTCACCGGCCAAGTCCGATCTCCAGGGGTCCGTGCTCCAGGTGATGTCCTATGGTCTCAGGTATAACACAACTATATTGTTTGGTTTTTTTAGTAAACTCACGGGGTCACAGCAGATCATAGATGTCATATAATGACACTAAAAATACGATATTGCACGAAAACTTAACTTTACGCTATCTAAACTGAAACAACAAGACTACACAATACTAAAACACCATAAAGAACAGATAGAGATCATTACCTAACCAAAAGAACTCAAAGACTCTAGCTTTCCAAGCTCCTAGGCATCCAATAGGCAAAACTAAGCAAAAGATATGATTTTTGTGAGTTTTTGTGAATATTTGAGATGGATTTATGATGGATGAAGAAGTGTTCAGTTTAGAAAAGAGAGAGATGAAGAAAATGAGAAGGAAAAGAGTGTGGGAGAAAGTGAGAGAGAGTATGAAGAAAAGAGAGAGAGAGAGAGAGGTGAGGTTAAGGGTGAGTGCACCACAACATTAACTCTCACATAAATGCATTCATACCACTCACCATGCCACCTCTTCTCTCCAAAACAAAATATCTCTCTTCTCACACAAATATCTAGGATTAGGGTTAAGGATTAGATTAAAACAAAGGATTAGATTAAGGGTTAAGTTGTCATGGTTGCTAAGAACAAGATTAACACAAAACAACCCCTCATATTAACATGCACACATGCGTGCATGCCATAACAAATAATAATAAATTATTAATTAAATGTTATAAAATATGAGGAACCCGAATTGGTAAACTTTTTACAGTAAACCCGCATTAACGTCTAAACTAACACTAACCGAAATCTTAGGCGTTACAATCTCCCCTTATAAAAATTCGTCCCCGAATTTAAAATTCTCACTAAGCGTACCTTTAAAGAGAAGAGTACAAAACTCTCAAATCTCGCTCGCAGCCTCCCAAGTGATCACCTCACTATACTGCTACGCCCAAGAAAACTCTCCACAGATGGCAAAACTCTTGACTGAAGTTTCTCGACCTGCCGAACCACAAACACAATTGGCTGCCGGTGAACGAAAAGATCGAGTCCAAGCTAAATGGTCTGGTGCCGAAACATGTGAGAAAGGTCATGAAGGTATTTGCAAAGTATCGACACACGGAATACGGGGCGAATACTCAATAATCTAGGCGGAAGTGCCAAGTTAAAGGAAACGAAACTAACTCGCTTGAGGATCTCAAGGACCTACAATCCTGGGATAAGCTTCCCAAGACTCAACATGTCATTCATAGTCCCAGTAGTTAAGTAGTCATCCTAAGGGCTTTATCAACATGTGATCACAATACAGTATTCTGAAATAAGTCAACATGTTAAGATAAAGAGCAACCAGATAGCATACTATCATGACGAGCAAGAAAGTCCTCTCTATATATGACCAAGCATCCATTATAATATACATCATATGTACAACAATGGCCTCTAGGGCATACAACAATAGCGATCAACTATCTCCCGGATCAGGTGATACCGCCTCAGAGTATGCCTGTATCGCTGATGGGACCTAGGTTCCTTGGCCAAAGCCACTGCTCCATTGTTATCGCAATACAAAGGTATTGGATGCTCGATGGACGGAACCACACCAAGTTCGGTAATGAACTTCTTTATCCAGACAGCCTTTTTGGCAGCATCGTTGGCAGCGATGTATTCAGCCTCCATCGTCGAGTCTGCAACGGTTTCCTGTTTTGAACTCTTCCAACATACCGCCCCTCCATTGAGGGTAAAGACAAATCGCGAGACCGACATAGAGTCGTCCTTATCACTCTGGAAGCTCGAATCGGTAAAGGACTCCACTTGGAGTTTTACTTTACCATACACTAAGAACATATCTTTAGTCCTTCTCAAGTACTTGAGAATGTTCTTCACAGCTGTCCAGTGATTCTCTCTAGGATCTGCTTGATACCTGCTCACTACACTTAGTGAGTATGCTACATCTGGTCTGGTACACAACATCGCATATATGATAGAGCCTACTGCCGAAGTATAGGGTATCCCTTGCATCCGATCTCTCTCCAAATCAGTCTTGGGAGACATCTCTTTAGAGAGAGTGAGTCCATAGATCGTGGGTAAGTTCCCATGCTTGGATTCTTCCATACTAAACCTCTTTAGTATGGTTTCAATGTACATGGATTGAGACAATCCCAGTATCCGCTTAGATCTATCTCTATAGAGCTTAATCCCTAAGATGCAGGAGGCATCACCTAGATCTTTCATTGAGAATCTTTGTGATAAGAAAAGCTTGACCGAGTGCAGCATAGGAACATCATTTTCTATCAAGAGTATGTCATCCATGTACAATACGAGAAAGACAACCTTACTCTTTGCCACCTTCTTGTATATACAAGGTTCATCTATGTTTTTGATGAAGTCAAACTCTTTGACTACAACATCAAAACTGATGTTCCAATTCCGCGATGCCTGCTTTAAACCATAGACGGATTCAAGCATCTTGCACACCTTTCTGCTGCTCCCACTGTCTACGAAACCCTCTGGCTGAGTCATGTACACGCATCCTTCTAAATCACCATTTAGAAAGACGGTCTTAACATCCATTTACTAGATTTCGTAGTAATGGTATGCAGCAATGGCAAGTAAGATCCGGATGGACTTAAGCATAGCCACTGGAGAAAAGGTTTCGTCATAATCCACACCTGGTCGTTGATGAAAACCCTTTGCAACAAGTCTAGCTTTGAAAGTCTCAACTTTTCCATCTACACCGAGTTTCTTCTTAAAGATCCATTTGCTCCCAATGGGTTTTACCCCTTCAGGAGCAACTTCCAAATTCCATACTTTGTTGGTGTACATGGATTCCATCTCAGATCGCATTGCATCCAGCCATTTCACAGAGTCCCCACTCGTGATGGCCTGCTCAAAGCTAGTCGGGTCATCATCTTCCATGATGTAATCCTCGATCCCACCATCAATGAGAAAACCGTAGTATCTCTCAGGTGGATGAGGAATCCTACTAGATCGGCGGAGAGGCTGGGGTTTGTCGGGAACTATCGAATCCTCTGGTTCCACTAAATCTTCAGTTGTAGTTTGTGTAGCCGGAGTTTCTTCCAGTTCTACCTCATTGCTACTAATTTCTTTTGCAAGAAATTCCTTTTCTAAAATGGTGGCATGTCGAGAAACAAACACCTTTTGTTCCTCGCCGTGGTAGAAAAGGTATCCATGTGAATGTTTGGGATATCCCACAAACTTGCAAAGAACTGACCGTGCCTCGAGTTTGTCTGGATTTTGCCTTTTGACATAGGCCGGACAACCCCATATCTTAACTCGTTTAAGATATGGTATCTTCCCACTCCATATCTCATATGGTGTAGTAGGTACAGATTTAGATGGAACTTGATTCAATAGGTATGCTGCTGTCTCAAGCGCATAACCCCAAAAGGAAATAGGCAACTCAGTAGTGCTCATCATAGAGCGCACCATATCTAATAGGGTGCGATTCCTCCGCTCCGATACACTGTTGTGCTGTGGTGTATAAGGAGGAGTAAGCTGAGAGAGAATCCCATTCTCTTTTAAATAGTCCAGGAACTCATTGCTCAAGTATTCTCCTTCTCGATCAGATCGAAGGATCTTAATACTTTTACCTATTTGGTTCTCTACTTCGTGCTTATATTCTTTGAATTTCTCAAATGCTTCAGACTTGTGTTTCAACAGGAACACATGTCCGTATCTTGAGAGATCATCAGTGAATGTAATGAAATATGAAGAACCATTCCTGGCATGTGTAGACAAGGGACCGCATATATCACTATGTATCAGTCCTAAGAGTTCTGTAACTCATTCTCCGTGCCTAGTAAATGGAGTTTTGGTCATCTTTCCTTTGAGACATGACTGGCAAGTGTCATAAGATGATAATTCGAATGGATTCAAATATCCATCCTTATGTAACTTAGCTAGTCGTGTCGCATTGATTTGACCTAATCTACAATACCACAAGAAGGATTCGTTCATTTATGAACTCTTCCACTTGTGTGTGTTTTGTACGTTAAGAACTGTAGTTTGATTTAGAATGTATATGCTATTATTTAACGAGCCTGATCCAATCAACTTTTGATTTAGGAAGATGTTCATAACATTATCCTGTAGTACAAAATTATATCCTTCTTTACTTAATAAAGAAACTGATATAATGTTGCATATCAGGTTTGGTATGTAATAGCATTCGTTCAGAATCAATGTATTACCACTTGGTAATACAAGGTGATATTCGCCAACTGCTTTGGCTGCAACATTTGCACCATTCCTTACTTTTACGGAATGATCACCCATTCCCAGTTCTCCACCTCTCTTTAGCCCATATAACATATTACATATGTGGGGTCCTGATCCGATATCTAATACCTGTAAGTCTACGGTAGCACCCCGGCCGTCAATCCGAGACCAAACGCGGAACAAAAACTTTTATGAACTGGCGCTAATATAGAATTTTACCCGGATCATACCATTAACACTAAACTAGCAAACTACAAAGATGTTAGAATGGCTATACCGATCGATCCATGTTCTTCGGTCTTTAGCCATCATCCTTAGCTCCTCGCTGCATCTCCGATCTCGCTCGATCTCCGGTCTCCTCGTCGAAGTGGCACCACGTTAAAGAATCTTTATACGGGCTCCCGCTTCAAAACGAAGCAACTCGGACATGAAGTTTGCTAACCGACATGTCCAAGATGAAGTAAAGAATGAGTGTGAATACTTTGTCTCAAGGCATCCAATGAATTGGGTGAAGGTAAATGAAGTTGCCATGGAGATGTGATGAAGTGAGCATAGGATTTTGCAAGGAGAAAAATTTCCTCACCCAAAAATTGGGCTCGGCCACACCATGCATTCGGCCAAAAGAAGGAAAAGTGTTCACCGGGGATTGATTGGGAGAGGTGACCATATGCAAAACAAGTGGTAAGAATAAGGAAAATATCCTTAACAAAATATCACAAAAGATCTTAAGCTTGGACAAACACAATTTAATGCTCAAATGCACACCTCATGAAAAACCCATGCTTCCCTATCAATGCCAAATGAAGCCCACTGCCACATCATGGTTCGAAATTGCTTAGCAAGCAAAAGAATGAAATATTGCCAAAAACAAAGCTAAGAAAAAATATCCATTAATTAAACATTAAAGCTAATTTTTAATCATGTGAAATAAATTTGGCAACTTCAAAAGTAATCTCGTAACGAATCACAAGATTACCCTTCGACTGTATATACATACCCGCATCCGTATTCCGACTGAATACGAATGCAATGAGACGAAAGTATTCCAACACAATATAATACTAGGATCCGGCTTAAACCAAAACCCACTAGTATTATCCGTCCGAAACATGACACGTGCACAAGTGCACGTGTATGTTCGAACCCTGCCATAAAACCATACGGCCTTTACAACGTTTTGCCCGAACTTGGAAAACTCTCTGTGGGGAACTCTAAAGACTCGTCAATACTCTGGCAGTGGGTTTAACCATAAGCACGTCAGTGGTACAAGCTGTACGTAACGTCTGCCCATGTATTGAGCAAAAGGGAGGCCGATGAGCGAACTCATCCTGAAACCCTACTGAGCCTTTCAGTGACAATATCCGTACAGTTCGGTCTGTTCGTCTATGAGTATCACATATCGGGCTTAGAGGGCTGGTAAACGTCAGACCCCCAATAGCGGTATAAGTCGTGTCAGAGTGAAGCCCAGAACACCTTGAGAAACTACTGGAATATCTACCAGTAAATCTCAGTTGCCTTAGCCAAGGATTTCGTGTAATGGCTCTCCTAGACACAGCGCGATCTCACCCCCAATACCGGGAGAAACGAAACCCCTGCCGATCCGCTGGCTACCTCCATGTGGCTGCCTCCATGTGGCTCGGGAGTGTACCCAACTAAAACCTGTTTGCACGACTCCTTTGAGCCGTGCTAGGGTAGTAATCTAAGCATAGTGGGAACTCACACGAGACAAATGACGGTCTCAGGTCGATAGACTAACCTGTACACATGTCACCAGGGAACTGCTATCTGACGACAGGTATAATACCAACTAGCAGGTTCCCGGAGAGTCCTCCGGTGTACTCATAACCCAATGAGCACCTGTATACATCTTAGGTGAACCAACTAACACCAATGGCTTATGAGACCGGCCATCGCCCTTCGTTGGGGTCTCGACTGTATGCACTAGTCTACTCTGGAGTATCGATGCCCTGTCTTGAAACTCTCTCGACTAGGGACCTTTTAAGGATGTGCTTATAGACTACCTAACTCTCACGTATATGATCGCCATCATACTGCTGGTAGTTAAGCATGAATCCTAAGGGCTCTATCAATGTGTAATAGTGATCTGTAATGTCACCTAAAGCATGTACATGATGATAAAGACAAACCAGATAGCATACTATCATCTCGAATAAGACTGTCCTACCGGTATAGGTCCTCCCTCAATTATTGCAATCACGTGCCTGCGATCCAATAATTGATTTTGAGGGCACTATATCAAACAATCTCCCACTTGTACTTAAGGCTAATTATTGCGATGTCGCATACTCACAGCCCGTGTGATACCGAACACCCAACTCCTCTACTGATCAGTCTCACAAAGCTTGTTTGTATTACGACCCGAAATATTAGCTCGTGACCAGCGCTTAAATCACGCAACGTCTAAAGGCGTAACGTAATTCAAGTAAGCTGAAACCCAGAAATCTAAACCTTTTTAAGAAAATAAAGGAGGCGAAGTTTTGAAATAAAGGTATAATGAAATCAAGTTTTCTTAATGCATAGAAAAGGAATATGAATGATGCAAGTAAAATTTACTAGTTTGAAAACATGTTTCGTCTTTTAAAATTTTGGGCAGCACCTTCTTTGTATATTTCGATCCAAAACCACAAATACACAACAAGAACAATGGTATCCCCAAGCGGGAGCTAGCTCTTCGCCAAACGGCGGATCACAACCACGCAAGATGATATATATAAGTATACGACGCCCAACGACGAAATCACCATAAAGATAAAGAAAAGCAAGACATAAAAGCCACAAGTAGCGGAAAACACCACGCTCTAAGTCGCACAACCACAATTCACTAAGTCTAATTACTTATACAATTTACTAATTTTGATTGATGGAGTTGACTAGATACAATATGAAATATAAATACAAGAGTGGGTACGATACAAATGTCCCACCAACCAAAGCAAAACACCCGAATGCAACTGTATGCCAGCGATACTGCTACTGATCCATGAGGACCACCTGCAAGAAATGTGGCACAACCGGGGTGAGTTGCCAACTCATGAGTAGAAAAATATCAACAGATAGAAATCTAATAAACAATGACTCTTAGGTCAACTATATCATAAAGATAATACTATGATATCTAGGGTGACCGGGTCACCATATGTGCCAACAATGTAGTCAATACCTATATGTATGCGGGTATAATCCAACAATGTAATCAAGGTATGTATGCATGTGGATCTCGTCCAACCATATAATCAATGTCTGTATGCACGTAAATATCATAAGAGAGTGTGCATGAAAGTATGGGGATATAAATCAACGGTGTCCCTCGCGACACATCAAAATCATAGAACCTGGGAGTCCAACATCGACACCTAAAAACATCATGAAACCCGTGTCCAGTATCGACACGTAAATCCTCATATCTCGGGCTCCATTAGTCCGGATTGGCCCACGGGCTCTATTAGTCCGGATCGGTCCATATCATCTCTCGACTCCGGTCGGTATCCTCCAGATATCCGCCGAGCCCAAATACTATCACCGGTAGGTAGTGGTCCCTCTGCCAGGCTCACCGTCTACTGCACAGCAGATCCGTTCTCGCCCCGGGGTACCATACCGGGTCCACCATGTACACGCAATCGGCCTCGTCCACTCCTCGAATCGGGTTTCACATGTCATACGTCTCAGAACCGAGAAAACGCATGGTGGACGCACTGAAATATCATATCAAGAGAAACCGGGTTTTTAAAACAGTAAATGCTTTCTTTTAAAATAGCCATGGTTCTCAAATCCAGAAATCTCATGAAAACAGCATATCTCAATGCGTAAAAGCATAAAGCATGATGTATGCGACATATAACAGAAATGTAAGCATATCCGTATATCATGCAACATGGAATAGTGATATGACATATTAAGGGAAAACCGCTCTTTTAAATGGATCCACTTTTTAAATAGTACATGCGGTCCCCAAAATCTCCAAAATCGAATGCAATACCGTATAAAGGTGCACATGTGTATATATGCAAGTATGGACGTACTAATATGTGTGTTCGTAAGTATAGGTGTACAATATGTATGTACGCAAGTATGGTATGCAATATGTATATCATGATCCAGCAACCCTACTGTGTAGTGACATGGCAATTATCGATGATGAAGTATGTGAGCCGGCAAATCTGTATACGTGTAACATATGCATCATCGATAATGGTACAGGTGTACTAGCACAGGTATAAACAATGCAATGAGAATAATATGAATGCAGCATAAGGTGAATCATATGCAAATGCTGACGGGTATACGTATCTAACATGATCGAGTCGATGAATCAATCAATCAACATCCCGCCTCACAACATCCCGTACGGTATACTCCATCGTACGGCATCCTCTAGTCAAGGGTATGGATCAAACCTCAAGTCAAATTCATCACGTACGGAAAATCATCGTATGACAGCATTAAGCTATCAGGGATCCTATCATCCTATAAGACGAGGAGGGTACGGACCTAACGTCACGTACGGCTAACACTCATGATTCACAACACATATAAATATCTCTATATACCTATGTCTCAGGTCACATCCGCAATAATCTCATATCAGGGGACCGACAGGGTATAAATCATCTCAATCGACTCACATCTGTATACCAACATATCACCAAATCATCATATCGCATCATATATCCTTTTCATCGCATTTATATCCCTCATCAAGTCAATTTTACAAATACATTCTAGCTTTACTAAAAGCGTAAGTATCTAATCTAACATGCACACCCGAACCATACAATCAGTTTTTAAAAGAAGCAATCGTAGTTTTGAAAGTAGGGGCTACAGTGTTTTTAAGGAAAAGACATCATTTGAAAATCCGTAACATCCCTCAAGGTATCTGTTTAAAAGATGCATACGATTCTTCAGTTGGAAATAGGTATGGTTCGGATGACACATCTACGTCGGCTATCTAGTCTCATAGTACCCTAAACGGCAATATCATCAAATATCATTCTCAAGTCCCGTCATCACATACTAGCCGTATCATATCGCTTAATTATCCTTTAGTTTCAATTATGGTTCTCTAACTACCTTTTAACTCTATCTAGTTTTCTATTAAAGGTTTCTTTAACCATTTACTATGAATCGGTTTCCATCAAAGACTTGCGGGGGTGCTATACGCCATCCACCCGACTTTCCCCGTGGATATAGATCCACCCACCTTGCTCCTTACTTGCCGAAGTCGATGATGCCATGCTCCGTCATTTCGGAATCCACGCGAGGGTACCTACAATAATAAACAATCGCAAATGTGTATTAAAATCAAGTTCTGAAAATCGAAATGGCACACGGATCGCCTATAGGTTAGAACCTATAGCCCACGCATGCGAAACCAACCAATTATCCCTAGTTGTTGATGCACAAATATCCAACAACCAAATACAATATCAAATACTAAAATCCAAATTTTAGAATACTGAAAACATAGCCAAAACCACACCAATTGTTAGTTATATGTATGCCCTAGAGGCCATTACTATACATAGGATGTATATTGTAGTGGATGCTGGGACATATATAGGGAAGACTTTCTTGCTCGACATGATAGTATGCTATCTGGTTGAACTTTACCTTAACGTGTATACTGATTGTCTCTCTGTTACATGTTGGTAAAGCCCTTAGGATGTGTACTTGACTACCTGGACTATGATGCAGATCATACTAGTGGGGACATGGTAGTCTATAAGTACATCCTTCAAAGTCCCTAGTCGAGGGTATATCGAGACGGGGCATCGATATACCAGAGTAGACTAGCGTATACCTTCTCGACCCATACAGATGGGCGATGGATGATCCCATATCCATTGGTGTTTGACATCAGAGATGATATACGGGTGCTCAGTGGAGACTGGGTACACTGGACGGACTCGCCGAGAACTCCCAGATGGTATTATACCTCACGTCAGATGGCAGTTCTCTGGTGACACTGGTACAGAGTAGTCTGTTGACCCGAGATCGTCATAGAGTCTTGTGTGGTTCCCACTGTGCTTTGATTTCCATCTTACCACGTCCAAGAGGGCGTGCAAAACGGTGGTTTTTGGGTACAGTCTCGAGTCACATGGAGGCAATGAGCGATAGGAGGGGATTCGTCTCTCCCGGTATAGGGAGTTGATGTTGCGCTGTGTTCGATTGGCTATAACAGGAAATCCCTGGCCAGGGTTGCTGAGATTTACTGGTAAGTGTTACCAGTAGTTTCTCGAATTGTTATAGACCTCATATCGACACGACTTATCGAGCTATTGGGGTCTGACGTTTACCACCCCTAGGCAAGATATGCGACATATCAGACGATCAGACCGGACTGTACGGTAGTGTTAATGGTTGGATTCACTGGAGTGTGAGCGGGCTTGCTCGTCGATCTTCAGATCGCTCAATACCCGGGTGGCCGTTACGTTTAGCAGACCGCTTGCGGCTTGTGGGTGTTTGATATGATCATCGCCTGCTGCCGGCGTATTGACGAGTCTTTAGAGTCCTACACAGAGGTTTCCTGGCTCAAGCGAAACGAAATAGGAGCACGTATGAGATATGTGCGGGACCGAGAATAATGCGTGTATGTGATACCGTATTCCATTCTCGCGATGAATGTATCGATTAGGTTATATGCGATATACCCTAGTTATCGAATCAAAGGTTGATTCGATAAGCCGATACATAGGATACTGGTCGGTTATATGCGATATGACCGGATCGTTAAATCAAGTGTTGATTTAATGATTTAATGTATAATTATATATTTGATATATTGCTTTGCATTAACTAGTATTGGTTCACTTTAAATGGATTTTCTCACTCGGGTGTGCGCATTGCATATGCGATATGATTTTTGTGCACTTGATTGTATCATGTTTGATGATACATATCTTTTTTGGTTAAGTGTAATGAATTAAACCTAGGTTAAGTAAATGATTAGGGTTTTCTTTTATTCATTCATTTATCTTTTCATTTGCATTTAAAAGATAAATGAGAAAAGGAAAAGAAGTGAAAAATGGTGGCTAGTTTTGTTTTCAACATGAAGCTTCATGAAGCTTTCATTAAGTCACCATTTTTGTCTCATCTCCTTAACCCTAACCATTCTTTAACCTTGGTCAATTATCTACACTTAACTTGGGTTATGTTATGATAAGAATGGATTATTCTTTTCTTTTTTAATAATCTTATCATATCATTTCTTCTTCTTCTTCCTTCAACTCAAGAAGAAAAACCTAGACTACATCAATGGTGGATTGATGATATGAGTGAGAAATCCAAATCTAAAGTCTACCCACTTCCTATTTCTTCATCCTCTACCTCTTGCCAAGTAGTAGAGTGTGTTTCCTTCACAAGTTTCTTGACTTGGTGAAGTGAGAGCTTGATCTTGCGATGCTTCGACGTAGATCATCTTCGGCATGGACATCGACGACCGAGCTCGCTTTTTCTCCGACGAAGCCGACTCTAAAGCCCGGATTCCTTTTGGACAGCGGAGACGACTTCGTTGCGGAGCTATGGAGGTGGAGCACCGGATCAACAAAGGTTGTATTTCCGATATCCCATTAGTTAAGTTGTTAACTAGATTGTTTTTCGCCTAGAAATCTAGCCAACGATCCGTATTAGGGTTTCTCGGCACCTATAATTTTTGAAATTGGCATGGTTGATGCCTTGTGAGACCTCATTAGGGTGCCTTGGAACCCTACAGTGGTATCAGAGCCTAGCTAGAGCCTTAGGCGAAGTCTAGACGGAATTTGAAGTCCGAATGAACCCGAAACCCGATCACAAACTTGCTCTCTGTCCTTTTTTGAAAACAGTGAGTTTTTCAACATTAAAAATATGCAGAAAAATCAGCAGGTGAATTTAAGAGATACTGTGAAATTCGTGCTCGTAATTCCATCAAAGAGCCGCGGATCCGCAGCACGAGCATGGCTCGTGCGGCGGATGCGCGGCGGCTTTGTCGTTTTGTGCATTTTAATTTTCACAGTAATTCTCATTTTTCTGTGGTGGTTTTCCTGGGAATTTTTAATATTTTTTCAAGAGTTGAATTTTCTGCTGTGTTTTTGGGGATTCGGTGTTTCGATCGGAGTATCAAATTTTGTCTGTGTGGCTTTACGGATAAATTTTAGAATATGTTAAAAATTTCGACCGGATATAAATACCCAATTTTTCCCCTGTCGGGAAATTTCCAAGTGTTGGATTTTTCCGTAGTTTAACGACGTTCTAAGTAGTGCAAGTAACTCGATGGACCCTCTAGAAGACAACAAACCTTAACTCGATTATGTGACCGTCTTGAACTGCCCTTTGAACCTTAGGGTTTGGGGCAGTACGGCATGCCACATGTGAGGCGTTGGCTTGACCCTTCTACGGCTGGACCGTTGGTACTGAGGCACGAACGGAATGTTGTTAGACTTGTTTCATGTGTTGATCTGTATCGGGAAAACTTGGGTGTTCGATTGTTCGATCGGAAAGTTTAACATTTTCTGTTTATCTGGAATGGGATACAATAATTGGAATTCACAATAGTTATGTGATAACTGAATGAATGTTGTAAATCTAGCAATTTAGTCTCACTTGATCGGTTGCCACGGAATTTTGATGTGATCAAAAGTCCGTCGCAATCACGTAGCGTACGCGGATACTCGCCGGGTAAACTTAATAGACAGCCTCACTCCATAGCCCCGACCAAGTGACTGTAGGAGAACCCCGTCGCCAAAAGCATCCGTTCGGGTGCTCGCGGCAGCGGCGTTCCGCCTTGGTGCACTTCGTCGACGGTATCGGGGGTGCAGCCGTCTACTAAAGTTTGCGACGAGCATTCGATCAGGATGTCGGGAATCTTGTTGAATTGGCCGACTTGATATTGAAAAGTGTTTTCGATTTTGAGACTAAAATGCGGGGTTTATAATTGTTAGGCATGCGATGTCTAAGGTATTCATTTGATTAGGCATGCGATGTCTATGCAAGTTGCGGATTCCAACTGTTGTAGTTTTACACTTTCTTTTCTGTGACCGTAAGTGTAATATGTGATATCGCCGGTTTCATTGCTATATGCCAACGACAATTGGGATGCGCATATTTACTTACGTTGATGACATGTGATGTTATGTGTTGCTGGATATGTTGTATTGGATCGTCGTGTTTGAATAGCCGGGGGTTTTTATGTGAGATGAGTGTTTTTCATTTTCATTCATGTAAAAACTTGTATGTAATATTCTTTTATTGGGGCACTTCCAGGTTGCAGAAGTAGTCACCGTTTGTATATTATTTACTTTTCTGCACTAGGATAGACCCAAGGAGGGGAGCACAAGTAACCGGGTTCTGGAGTCCAGTGGGAGACCAACTCGAGGAGTCGAGTCCGGGTCTCCTAACTCTAGAATTGGTAGGGTTGCTTGCCGCTCTCGTAGGGGTCTAGGGGTGTGGGTTTGGCTATTCATCGCGACCGTGGAATCCGTGTTTTATACTGGCTCGTATTGAAAACATGGACGTCCTAGTATATCCAATATTTCATATGTTTCTTCTGCTGCGATATCTGTGATGTGATCATGTGATGTTCTGTGATAAATACAGTATATAGTATATATGATATATTATATAGGCGTTACTTATGTTTTACACCCGTGCTAGCCCTGCCCCGCTCTGCCGTTAGTTACCTAACCTAACGGTGCATGAGGGGACATCGAGGCGAATGCGGATGGCATAAGTGTACGTCGTATTTATCTGTGATGTTTAGGTACTTAAATGATGGGACTTCATTAATGTGATTAATGAAATAAAAGAAACCTAAGATGTTGTAGAATCGAATTTCAAAATAAAACAGGTAGCTACAGTTCTTGCTTTGCACAGCGGTATATACGATATATCCTGCACCTTATTCGATAAGGAAAGGACCGAGATCCCTTCACCGGGAGTGACTCCTTTAGCAATAACTGGCAGATGCTACACACTCGGTTTGTCTTTTGATTGCTTTTAAGAGTTTTTGCTTTGCACAGTGATATATATGATATATCCCGCACCTCATTCGACGAGGAAAGGACCGATGATCCCTTCACCGGGAGTGACTCCTTTAGCAAAACTAGAAAAGCCTCAAAAACACTCCATTTCAAATTCATTCGATCCTACAACGATATCAAGTTCATTACGCAATAGGTTTTCAGAAAAACCTGTCGTAGCCCTCCGTCATTTCAGATATGTACTGGTTAGTATTCGTGCTGCGTTTGTTGACCTCTGTCAAGGCGTAGTGTGCGGTAGCTGATTAGTGCTTATCTGCATAAGCATATGATGTGATTGATTTAGGGTAGTCGTGCGACCTTGTTGACCTCTGTCAAGGGTCGTGCGGATGGGTTTACTTCAATCAGGAAATGACGGGTTGAACTTGACTAGCAGCCTATGGTTTGTTGACCTCTGTCAAGGTCATAGGACGCTAGGGGCAAAATATTATCGGGAATTTCAAGTGTTGAAATTTGCAATGAGATTGCATACCTTCTATGAGATAGTTGGATCCCGATACCCGCTGCGAGTAAGAGTTACTCCTGGGAGAGTTCTACATATTACAATTAGCCGATCAAGTAGGTGTCTAGAAAGGTGTCAACGAGGTTACGCCTCTGGGAAAACGAGGTTTACATTAATTAGGTTCGTGCGAAAGCACGGGGGACCTCCCTCAAAGTACCGACACTGGCCTGGCTGAAAGATTGGCGAACTTGTAGTGTGTAATTAATCCCGGCTAGTCTTTCCTTTTAGGGTTTGAAGGAAGATTTGATAAAAAGCAGTGGGAGCCATCCTGATTAGATAAAATAATAACCAATCTATTCTTGCAAGAGCGCACGCTGAGTGTTTTCTTCTCTCTCTCTCCAGGTAGCGACCATATCACGCCTTAATCAAGATAATAATACGGAATATTGACCGAACCCGCTTGTTATATTGAGCTGGGGAACGTTGGTCCCGCTCCAACTTATAATTGTTATAAGACAGAGCAGGAAATAGGGGCTTACCAGAGTTCCCGTGCCGCCCAAACGAAGAGAGTGCATGCTGATGCATCATCTTCGGGTGTGTTCATTACAGAGAACTGTTTCTCAGTATCCTTTACGTCCTGGGTATGTGATACCAGATCAGGATCTCAGATATGTAATATGTTACATAGGGCTACAGAAAGGTAGAGAACTGAGAACGGGTGATAAGTTTCATGAGGCAGAAAACGGGGCAAGTGTTGCAGCCAAGTCTGTTGGTCACTGTCACCCTGTATTACCAATACATTGATTCTGAACGAATGTTTTTAGATACCGAACCTGATATACAAAATCATATCAGTCTCTTTATTAGTAAAGAAATGATAAAATTTTGTATTGTTGGATAATGTTTTGAACATTTCCTATATCAAAAGTTGATCGGTTCAGGCATGTTATCTAAAAGCATAAATGTTCTAAATCAAACTACAGTTCTTAGTATACGGAACACACACAAGAGGAAGAGTTCAGAAATGAACGAATTCTTCTTGAGGCATTGTAGACTAGGTCATATCAATGCGACCCGACTGGCTGAAGTTACATTTAGATGTATATTTAAATCAGTTTGAAGTTACATCTTGTGAAACTTGCCAGTCATGTCACAAAGATAAGATGACACCAGCTCTGTTTATTGGAAACAGAGAAAGAGTTAATGAACTCTTGGGACAGATACATGATGATGTATGCAAGGTCTCCTGTCTACACATGCCAGGACTGGTTCTTTATACTTCGTTATATTCTCTGATAATCTCTCAAGATTCAGACCTATGTTCCTGTTGAAACACAAGTCCGAACCTTTTGAGATATTCACAGAATATAAGTTAGAAGTAGAGAACCAAAATACGGGTATAAGTATTATGTCCTTTGATGTGATCGAGGAGGAGAATACTTGAGCACGGAAATCCTGGACTATTCTAAAGGAGAATGAGATTCTCTCTCGGCATTACTCCTCCGAATACACCAAAGCACGATGGTATATCGGGGCGGAGCAATCACACCCTATATGATATGGTGTGCTCTATGATGAGTACTACTGAGTTACCTTTTTCCTATTGGGTGTTATGCACTTGAGAAGTTGCATACCTATTGAATAGGGTTCGAATCAAATCAGATGCCTACCACTTCATATGTGATATGGAAAGGGAAGAGCCCATATCTTAAGCTAGTTAAGATTTGGGGTTGTCCAGCCTATGTCTAAAAGCAAAATCCGGACAAACTCGAGGCAAGGTTAGTTATGTAGAACTGGAAAGGTTCCAGCTATACAAACTGCAGCTGATGATTTGAAAGAACCAAAGGATTCAATAGTTACCAATGAACCTCAGCCTCTCCGCCGATCTAGTAGGGTTCCTCACCCACCTGAGAGATACTTCGTTTTCTCTATGACAGTGGGAGCGAGGATTGCATCATGAGATGATGACCCAACTAGCTTCGAGCAGGCCATCGAGAGTAAGACTCTGTAAGAATGGCTGGATGTTTAGCGATCTGAGATGGAATCCTTATATACCAACAAAGTATGGACTTTGGTTGCTATATCTGAAGGGTTAAATCCCCATCAGGAGCAAGTATATCTTGAGAAGATTACTTGGTGTAGATGGAAAAGTTGAGACTTTCAAAGCTAGACTTGTTAAAGGTTTGCATAATTGACCAGATATGGATCATAATGAAACCTTTTTCTAAGGATCTATGCTTAAGTCCATCCAGATCCTACTTGTCACGGCTACATACCATGACTACGATATCTGGTGGTTGGGTATCATGACTGCTTTTCTAAATGATGTTTTAGAAGAGTGCGTCTATAAGTACACAGCCAGAGGGCTTCGTAGACAGTGGGAGCAGCGGAAACGTGTACAAGATACTTTATAGGATAAAGCAGGCATCGCGGAGTTGGAACATCTGTTTTGATGAAGTAGTCAAAGAGTTTGACATCATCAAAATGGTAGATGAACCTTGTATATACAAAAAGGTAGTAGGGAGTATGGTGGTGATCCTCGTAGAGTACGTGGATGACATACTCTTGATAGGGAAGGAGTTTCCTATGCTACGCTCCATCAATCTCCGCTTATCACAATGATTCTCCACATAGGATCAAAGTGATACCTACTAAATCCTGGATTTTGGATCTATGAGATAGATATAATTGGATGTTAGGATTCTTACTAGTTGTAGTGAGATGGTATCAATCGATCCTGGGGAGAATCACTGGAAGGGTTCCAGGGTGATAATGACGACTGAATGTCAGTCACAGGCATTGTCTTTACCCTCAGTAAAGGGACGGTATGTTGGAAGAGTTCCAAGCTAGATACCGTGACATACTAGACGATAAAGGCAGGATACATCGCTACTTAAGATGCTACCGAAGAGGCTGTTTGGGTGTATATTGGTTCATGAGATGAACTACGTTCCTACCATTGTGAGACAATGGAGTTGTGGCTTATGCCAAGGAACGCAGGTCCCATCAGTGATCCAGACATATTCTAAGGCAGTGTCACCTGATCATGGAGATGCTTAATCTCCAAGGGATCGAGGTTAGGAGAGTAAAGTCAGAGGACAACACAGCGGATCCACTCACAAAGGCCTGTTCCCAGAGAGAGATTTTTATGGGATGGTTGAGTATGAGATACTACAACCACTGCTATCAGATGGCCCTAGTGCAAGTGGGAGATTGTTAGTTATATGTATGCCCTAGAGGCCATTACTATACATAGGATGTATATTGTAGTGGATGCTGGGACATATATAGGGAAGACTTTCTTGCTCGACATGATAGTATGCTATCTGGTTGAACTTTACCTTAACGTGTATACTGATTGTCTCTCTGTTACATGTTGGTAAAGCCCTTAGGATGTGTACTTGACTACCTGGACTATGATGCGGATCATACTAGTGGGGACATGGTAGTCTATAAGTACATCCTTCAAAGTCCCTAGTCGAGGGTATATCGAGACGGGGCATCGATATACCAGAGTAGACTAGCGTATACCTTCTCGACCCATACAGATGGGCGATGGATGATCCCATATCCATTGGTGTTTGACATCAGAGATGATATACGGGTGCTCAGTGGAGACTGGGTACACTGGACGGACTCGCCGAGAACTCCCAGATGGTATTATACCTCACGTCAGATGGCAGTTCTCTGGTGACACTGGTACAGAGTAGTCTGTTGACCCGAGATCGTCATAGAGTCTTGTGTGGTTCCCACTGTGCTTTGATTTCCATCTTACCACGTCCAAGAGGGCGTGTAAAACGGTGGTTTTTGGGTACAGTCCCGAGTCACATGGAGGCAATGAGCGATAGGAGGGGATTCGTCTCTCCCGGTATAGGGAGTTGATGTTGCGCTGTGTTCGATTGCTATAACAGGAAATCCCTGGCCAGGGTTGCTGAGATTTACTGGTAAGTGTTACCAGTAGTTTCTCGAATTGTTATAGACCTCATATCGACATGACTTATCGAGCTATTGGGGTCTGACGTTTACCACCCCTAGGCAAGATATGCGACATATCAGACGATCAGACCGGACTGTACGGTAGTGTTACTGGTTGGATTCACTGGAGTGTGAGCGGGCTTGCTCGTCGATCTTCAGATCGCTCAATACCCGGGTGGCCGTTACGTTTAGCAGACCGCTTGCGGCTTGTGGGTGTTTGATATGATCATCGCCTGCTGCCGGCGTATTGACGTGTCTTTAGAGTCCTACACAGAGGTTTCCTGGCTCAAGCGAAACGAAATAGGAGCACGTATGAGATATGTGCGGGACCGAGAATAATGCGTGTATGTGATACCGTATTCCATTCTCGCGATGAATGTATCGATTAGGTTATATGCGATATACCCTAGTTATCGAATCAAAGGTTGATTCGATAAGCCGATACATAGGATACTGGTCGGTTATATGCGATATGACCGGATCGTTAAATCAAGTGTTGATTTAATGATTTAATGTATAATTATATATTTGATATATTGCTTTGCATTAACTAGTATTGGTTCACTTTAAATGGATTTTCTCACTCGGGTGTGCGCATTGCATATGCGATATGATTTTTGTGCACTTGATTGTATCATGTTTGATGATACATATCTTTTTTGGTTAAGTGTAATGAATTAAACCTAGGTTAAGTAAATGATTAGGATTTTCTTTTATTCATTCATTTATCTTTTCATTTGCATTTAAAAGATAAATGAGAAAAGGAAAAGAAGTGAAAAATGGTGGCTAGTTTTGTTTTCAACATGAAGCTTCATGAAGCTTTCATTAAGTCACCATTTTTGTCTCATCTCCTTAACCCTAACCATTCTTTAACCTTGGTCAATTCTCTACACTTAACTTGGGTTATGTTATGATAAGAATGGATTATTCTTTTCTTTTTTAATAATCTTATCATATCATTTCTTCTTCTTCTTCCTTCAACTCAAGAAGAAAAACCTAGACTACATCAATGGTGGATTGATGATATGAGTGAGAAATCCAAATCTAAAGTCTACCCACTTCCTATTTCTTCATCCTCTATCTCTTGCCAAGTAGTAGAGTGTGTTTCCTTCACAAGTTTCTTGACTTGGTGAAGTGAGAGCTTGATCTTGCGATGCTTCGACGTAGATCATCTTCGGCATGGACATCGACGACCGAGCTCGCTTTTTCTCCGACGAAGCCGACTCTAGAGCCCGGATTCCTTTTGGACAGCGGAGACGACTTCGTTGCGGAGCTATGGAGGTGGAGCACCGGATCTACAAAGGTTGTATTTCCGATATCCCATTAGTTAAGTTGTTAACTAGATTGTTTTTCGCCTAGAAATCTAGCCAACGATCCGTATTAGGGTTTCTCGGCACCTATAATTTTTGAAATTGGCATGGTTGATGCCTTGTGAGACCTCATTAGGGTGCCTAGGAACCCTACACCAAACTGCTCCCAGATTTTGACTCAGGTCAAATTAGCCTATTTTGCATATGGGGTTGCTCTAGATATCACCTAAGGGACTCACCAACCAAAATTCAATGCATTTCCTCCCGACATGGCCGCAATTTGCGGCCCATATGAATAAATCTGTGGCCAGAAAGTAGGGGTAGGGGCTCAGGTTTCAAGGGGTGGTCCATGGTTGCCTGCACGTTGTTGGATATAGTGCCCTCAAAGTCAATTATTGGATCACAGGTACGTGATTGCAATGATTGAGAGAGGACCTATACCGGTAGGACAGTCTTACTCAAGATGATAGTATGCTATCTAGTTTATCTTTATCATCGTGTACTGTTTTAGGTGACCTTACAGGTCACTATTACACGCTGATAGAGCCCTTAGGATTCTTTCTTGACTGCCAGCAGTATGATGGCGATCATATACATGGGAGCTGGGGTCTATATGCACATCCTTAAAAGGTCTCTAGTCGTGGGAGTTTTCAAGACAGGGCATCGATACTCCATTAGTAGACTAGTGTATACAGTGGAGACCCCAACGAGGGGCGGTGGCCGGTCTCACAAGCCATTGGTGTCAGTTTGTTCACCTAAGATATATACAGGTGCTCATTGGGTTATGAGTACACCGGACAGAACTCGCCGGGAACATGCTAGTTAGTATTATACCTGACGTCAGATAGCAGTTCCCTGGTGACATGTATACAAGTTAGTTCATCGACCTGAGATCGTCATTTGTCTCGTGTGAGTTCCCACTGTGCTTTGATTACTACCCTACCATAGCTCAAAGGAGTCATGCAAACAGGTTTTAGTTGGGTACAGTCTCGAGCCACATGGAGGTAGTGAACGGATCGACAGGGGTTTCGTCTCTCTCGGTATTTGGGGGGAGATCGCGCTGTGTCTAGGAGAGCCATTACACGAAGTCCTTGGCCAAGGCAGGAGATTTACTGCTAGGTATTCCAGTAGTATCTCAGTGTGTTCTGAGCTACACTCCGACATGACTTGTACCGCTTTTGGGGGTCTGACTTTTACCAACCCCCTAGGCCCGCCATGCGATGCTGATAGACGAACGGACCGGACTGTACAGATATTGTCACTGACAGGCTCAGTAGGGTGTCAGGATGAGTTCGCTCATCGACCTCCCTTTTGGTCAATAACTGGTAGCCCATTACGTACGGCTAGTACCTCTGACGTGCTAGTGGTTAAATCCACAGCCAAAGTATTGACGAGTCTTTAGAGTCCCCCACAGACAGTTTCTCAAGTTTCGGGCGAAACGTTGTAGAGGCCGTATGATATATGGCAGGGTTCGATCATATACATGCAGTAGTGCACGGATCATGATCTGGTGGATCATACTAGTAGGCTTTGGTTTAAGCCGGATCCTGGTATTAGATTTGTTGGATTACTTTAGTCTCATCGCATCCGCATTCAGTCGGAATGTGGATGCAGGTATGTATATACAGGTGAGGGGTATTCTTGTGATCCGTCACGAGTTTACTTTAGTAGATGCCATTCTCTTTTTATTGTTGCAAACATTTGGATTAATGTTTGCATATGGAAATAATGAGCTAGAAATCATCATTAAGAGCATTAATTGTGACACATGCACAAGTGATGACTCATGGTCTCTTTCTTTGTGCATGTGTCACATTTTTGATGGATTTGAGTGTTGAAATGAGAGGGAGAGAGAAAGAGGGTTGCCATATGATAGTTTGGTCTTGCATTTTTCATTCTAACACTCTCTCTCATTTTATCACAAGAACACAAAAGTAAAAGAAAGGAAAAAACTTCTTCTTCTTCCTCTTCTTTCTTTCTTGAGCTCATTATCTCCTCACTAATGACATCCACTAAATCCTCAAGAGGCAAAGTGATGAGACACATTCTCTACTTCAGCTTGGCCACGATGGCCAGCAAACTTCGTGTCCGAGTTGCTTCGGACGAAGCGGGAGCCCGTAAAAAGACTCGAAGATGTGGTGCCCTTTCCGACGAGAAGACCGAAGATCGGAGATGCCGCGAGGAGCTTGGGTTGGTGGCCAAAGACCGAAGGACACGGATCGATCGGTATAGCTTTTCTAACACTTCTCTAGTTGCTAGTTATAGGTTAATGGTTCGATCCGGGATTAAAGTCTGCGATAGCGCCGGTTTCTAGTTTAGAAAAAGTTTTCGTTTCCGCATTTTGGCCTCGGACAGACGGCCGGGGCGCTACCGTAGACTTACATGGTATCAGAGCCACGCCATTAACCTTTACTAGCTTGCTCTAACGTGTTTAGAACTTCGATCGAACGAAATTTCCAAAACCGCGATTCCAATTTGTGCAGTTTCTGTCGAAATTTTTTTGTCGTCGAAAAATTATTTTGAGTGTTGCAGAAAATCAGGCAGGCGTTTTTAAGAAATCTATGAAAATTTCGTTGCGTGATGACACTGTTCCGCCGTGGAACCATGGCAATACCCTTCTTTTGGCCGTGGTTCCGCCGCCATTTTGTGCCTTCAATGCACCATTTTTTCTACAGTGGTCTTAAACTTGGAATTGGGGTTTCTGGAATTTTTTGTTTGGGCCCAGATTTTTTTGAGTACTGGGAATTGTGCTTGGGGCCCACTTCGGGAAATTTTGTCGATCGAAAATTTTAAATATGTTAGTTTACAGTACTTATATTATATCTGTGACCGTGAATGTCATTTGATCGGTATATCTTGTCTAATTGCTATAACCCTTTTAGACGGATTTGCGAACGTGACATTCACGTTGATGTTCTGTGTTGTGCTGTGATGTTGCGGATTTGTCGTGGTGGATAGCCTGGATGCAATGGTAGTACAGTTTGGTTATATTTGTACATTTGATATTGCGGGGCGAGCGTCCGACATGTGGACTGCCGTCACTGCCTGTTTGTATATTCTTTTGGGGCACGACCGGGCTGAGGTCGATGTACCCATTGTATATTTTACTTTCTGTACTAGGATTACCCCGCGGTGAGGTGCACGTATAGTCGGGTTCTAGAGGGCAACGAGCCCGCATCTTATGGCTTTGAGACGGGGGGGGGGCTTTACTCTAGAATTGGCGGGCTATTCGCCGCACTCGTAGGGGGTATAGGTTGACCCAAGGAGGGGTGCTCAAGTTACCGGATTCCGTGAAGTGCTGGGTGGTCCATTCACTGTATTGAAGGGGGCAGCCTCGCTTCAGGTTTTGGCAGGTAACTTGCCGCGCCCGTAGGGGTCTAGGATTTCATTGCACTGGCTATCCACACGACCAGGGGAACGTCGGGTTTCAGTAGCGGCTGTATGAAACCCAGGGATCCCAGATTATCTGTATTGTTCTGTGATACTTATTACATTTCTGTGATGTTGCATTTTATCATGCCTTGAGCGATTATTATATATTGATATATATACTAGTAGATGTTGTATATGTTTTACACCCGCGCTAGTCCAGTCCCTGCTCTGTCGTTAGTTAAGTAACCTAACGGGTGATGACGGGACCCAGTGGCGAATGCGGATGGCATATACGTACATCGTATTTTCGTTCTTTTATAGTGTGATTAATTGATGGGACTGCATTGATTCGGATCAATGCAAGCTAAACAAACCTGTTCGATGTTGTTGGAACATTTTTCAAAAAAAACTGTTATTGCAAGGACGTTCTCTTTTGTTTTGCACAATGGTATTCGGTTATGAATATCCAGCACCTCAGTCGACGAGGCAAGGGACGAGATCTCTTCACCGGGAGTGACCCCTTGGACAGAAGTTTGCGTCAGGGTAATAACTTCACTATAGTCGATTACTATTTGCTTTGCATCGTGGTGTTCAGTTGGAATATCCTGCACCTCATTCTACGGGGAAAAAGCCGAAATCCCTTCACCGAGAGTGACCTCTTTAGCGAAGGTTTTCGCCACTATATTTATAAAAAGCTATCTTGTTCGTTCAACGATATCAAGTTCATTACGTTAAAGGTTTTTCACCAAAAACCATTCGTTGCCCTCCGTCATTTCAGAAAGGTAGCACTTAGTATTCATGCTATGTATGTTGGCCTTCGTCAAGGCATAGTGTATGGTAGCTATTTGTTACTTTGCTGCAGCATAGATAGATGCGTTAGTTTGGGACAGTCGTACTTCTATTTTAGCCTTCATTAAGGGTATGTACGGGTGGATTCAAATTAACCTGGATAATGACGGGTAGAACTTGACATGTGACTTATGATATGTTGGCCTTCGTTAAGGTTATAAGAGCATGGGGTAAAAATCACATCGGGAGTTTTTAAAGAAACTGAAACTTGCCAGATATGCACATACCTTCTGGAGTGTGATAACGTGAGTGAACTCCATCACGTTATCATGCGATGATATTTGGATCCCGATTCCTACTGATGAGTTGGTTTACTGCTCGGGTGATCCCGACTAATTCTTCTTTCAGGTTTGGAGGAGAATTTGAGGTTACAGTGGGAGGTTTCCTGATCAGATAAATTGATAACCATTCTGACCTAGGTTAGAGTGCATGCTGAGTGTTTCTTTTCTCTCTCTCTTTGGCAGCGACCATGGCCCGACCCTAGACTATGACTTAGTGACCAAGTTAACCGAACCTTCTTAAAACACTGGCTTTTGGATTGTCAGAGTTGCATACCTCATTGCCACTCCTACTTTTTACCCTTTTCTCCAGAACACCCCGTATTATTACGAACATCCACTTCCATTGGATAAAACCATCGTATGGTTATATACGAACACGAAGGAACTTGTTCCAGATTCGAGGATGGTTTCCGGTTCTGGAGAAAATGAATAGGACTATTCATTTGTCTTTTCCTTTTACCTTCTCTCAGGTTGCGAGTGCTCCTTGGATTAGGACGGTACACCTGTTACGCTAATTGGATAGTCTTCATTCGAACCATAGGCAGGTGCCGGACGGTAGGGAATGAAGAAAACCATTTAGCCTAAAAGATTTACAGAAGGTATAAAGTAAAGACAAATAAAGGGATTAGTAAGAGGGCAAAGTAAATTGCGACTGCTATTCACGACCAAACCAAGTATTTTATCGCCGCTCCTACTTCACCTTTGTATTTCTCCAGGACACTCCGTATCAATACGAAGATCTACAGTTATTTGGATACTCCATCGTATGGTTATATATGAACTCGAAGGAACTTGTTCCAGTTCGGGGATGGATTCTCATTCAGGAGAAATAGGAATAAGGTTTTATTCAGTTGTCTTTTATCTTTACCTTCTCTCGGGTTGCGAGTGCTCCTAGGATTAGAACAGTACACCCATTATGCTTATTGGATAGTCTTCTTCCAAACCATAGGCTGGTGCCGAACGGTAGGGAAGGAAGAAAACCATTTAGCCTAAAAGGGTGTACAGAAGGTAATGACTAAAGAAATATAAAGGGATTTGGAGAGATGGCAAAGAAATATGCGGTTACAGTCGAGAATCTGATAACGGAAGAGGCATCACTACGAATACCAGGATACCCCTCCGAAACATTTACATGTTTCAGTTTCACTGTGTATTGTTAAAAGAAAACTGATTTCCCAATTAGCCCTTGCTCTAGGATATGTATTTACCAGGTTTGATCCTCACATCTGTATGGTTTTACAGATGATGAGTGGGAGTAAGTTATTGGAAATTAGGTGATCATCCTCATTATATCGAGATTCGTAGTAATTGGTGATATTTGAGGAAATCACCTGGGTTGTTTGCCGGACAGCAAATATTTGGTTTTGAATATCCGTTGTTATGCACCAATTTCAAATTGATATATCTGTACGTTTATTTTTATAAAGTGAGATATAACTTTTTGAAATTATGTCTATGACATTTACCTAAATCAGTGGATGGTTAGGTAAGGAGCATTAAACAGCGGTGTAATTCTTCTTAACCATAAGTACAGTTTTCAACCTACGACACACAGGGAATGAGTTATTAGACTCAGGGGACTTATACAGAGTATTGTATGTTGTCCAGTGTCCATTAGGACAGAGGGATTGGTACTCGTACTATATTCTGTTTACTTATGACTTCTCTAGTTCTTAGACATGTGTTTCATAGAAATACAAGATCCAAGTTTTGAGAAGTTATAGGTATATGAATAAAGTAGAGAACCAGGTATTGCAAGTATCAGGATTCTTCAAGGTGATCGAAGATGTAGATACTTGTGCATGGTATTCAGTTGATAGTAATGATTATGAGAACTTTCTTCTCTTTCAGGTTACTCATATCTGGATGTATTCCTAAGTTGAGTAATGCTGATCGGCCTCTCTCCATTTAGTTGACATGCACTAGAGACAGCTGCATGATTTGAATATGGTTCCAATTAAATCAGTGCCTCTGTTTCTATATTGGATATAGAATAGTTCGTATCTTAACATTGTTAAGGTATGGGGAGTTGTCCGGTTTACGCTTAAAAGCAGACTCTGGATAACTCAAGGCACGTTTCTGTAATGGCAGTTTATGGGTTGACCCAGGCTATGACGAGGGTTAACTTTCTACCATATGGAAGATCAATAGTGATATTGTTCTTGCCATTACTGTTGTTCCAGGGTATGAGACCCGGCAGGAGGATGAATATAGCGTCGTTCTAAATTAGCTTTAGAAGTGCACGGATATATTATTCTGCCAGAGGGTTGTCGTAGTCAGTGGGAGCAGCGGAAGCATAGTGGACAAGTAGCTTATGTCTATTTATGGACTAAAGCAGATATAGCGGAGATAGATCATCTATTTTTGATGTGAAAGTCATAGGTTTGACTTCATCAGAATATGGGATGGATCTGTTAAGAAAATAGTAGGGTATAATGTCCTGGTATTTGGATGAAATACACAGAGTAGGAAGTGAAATTCCTATACTACGATCGGTTATACTTTGGTTGTCACACAGTGGTTTCTCCACAAAGGACTTGGATATTATATCAGACATTCTGGTTACTAGATCTATGGTTTTAGATCTAGATTTGGGAAGTGTCCCAATCAGGATACTTAGACAGCATTCTAAAGGTATTTAGAATGGATGACTCTTGGCATGGTGGTGTACCTGCAGGTGATGGAGTCACCCTCTCTAAAGGTGTCTTACAGACTAAAGGGGAGAGGGATGTGCATGATTGGCAGCTCACTTGCTTAGACAATTGAGTCAATCATGAGATGTCAAGTACCACACCAGATATTATTTTAGCACGAGATGCAGTAAGTTGATATTAATCCTATCTTGGAGAAGCGTTCGGAAGAAGTTTTAGAACATAAGTGGATGTTCTAGGGATATAATAACAACAGCCTCTTTTAGGAGATAGTTATCATTCCAAGCTTCCAAGGTGACCTGGATGACAGAGTGGCTGTCAGAGTTATAGTTTTCCCTCTGACGAGGGGCAGTATTTTTGACAGGTGGTCCAAGTGGATACTGAGGGAGGTGTGGCGCAGGATACTGATTAAGTTCAGTTGACGATACAGTCTAAGAAGTTTGGATTTGGAGTTCATTTATGAACTAGGTCCCATCAGATATCCAAACACATTCTAAGACAGGTATTGCTCATTTCGGGAGATGGCTTTCTCCGCGAACTTGAGATAAAGAGAGATATAGAAAGAAACATCAGGGCGGATCCACTCACTGAGGCTATTCCTCGAACGCATTAGTTTTGCAAACGGGCTTTGTGAGATTGATTAGTAGAGGAGTTGGGTGTTCGGTATCACACGGGCTGTGTATATGATACATCGCAATAATTAGCCTTGAGTGCAAGTGGGAGATTGTTGGATATAGTGCCCTCAAAGTCAATTATTGGATCATAGGCACGTGATTGCAATGATTGAGGGAGGACCTATACCGGTAAGACAGTCTTACTCAAGATGATAGTATGCTATCTGGTTTATCTTTATCATCGTGTACTGTTTTAGGTGACCTTACAGGTCGCTATTACACGTTGATAGAGCCCTTAGGATTCTTGCTTGACTGCCAGCAGTATGATGGCGATCATATACGTGGGAGCTGGGGTCTATAAGCACATCCTTAAAAGGTCCCTAGTCGTGGGAGTTTTCGAGACAGGGCATCGATACTCCATTAATAGACTAGTGTATACAATCGAGACCCCGATGAGGGGCGATGGCCGGTCTCACAAGCCATTGGTGTCAGTTGGTTCACCTAAGATGTATATAGGTGCTCATTGGGTTATGAGTACACCGGACAGGACTCGCCGGGAACATGCTAGTTGGTATTATACCTGACGTCAGATAGCAGTTCCCTGGTGACATGTGTACAGGTTAGTTCATCGACCTAAGATCGTCATTTGTCTCGTGTGAGTTCCCACTGTGCTTTGATTACTACCCTACCACGGCTCAAAGAAGTCGTGCAAACAGGTTTTAGTTGGGTACAATCCCGAGCCACATGGAGGCAGTGAGCGGATCGGCTGGGGTTTCGTCTCTCCCGGTATTGGGGGTGAGATCGCACTGTGTCTAGGAGAGCCATTACACAAAGTCCTTGGTCATGGCAGGAGATTTAATGGTAGGTATTCCAGTAGTATCTCAGGGTGTTCTGGGCTACACTCCGACACGACTTGTACCGCTTTTAGGGGTCTGACTTTTACCAACCCCCTAGGCCCGCCATACGATGCTCATAGACGAACGGACCACACTGTACGGATATTGTCACTGACAGGCTCAGTAGGGTGTCAGGATGAGTTCGCTCTTCGACCTCCCTTTTGGTCAATACCTGATAGCCCGTTACGTACGGCTAGTACCTCTGACGTGCTAGTGGTTAAATCCACAGCCATAGTATTGACGAGTCTTTAGAGTCCCCCACAGACAGTTTCTCAAGTTTCGGGCGAAACGTTGTAGATGCCGTATGATATATGGCACGGTTCGATCATATACATGTAGTAGTGCACGGATCATGATCGGACGGATCATACTAGTGGGCTTTAGTTTAAGCCGGATCCTGATATTAGATTTGTTGGATTACTTTAGTCTCATCGCATTCGCATTCAGTCGGAATGCGGATGCAGGTATGTATATACAGGTGAGTGGTACTCTTGTGACCCGTCATGAGTTTACTTTAGTAGATGCCATTCTTTTTTTATTGTTGCAAACATTTGGATTAATGTTTGCATATGGAAATAATGAGCTATAAATCATCATTAAGAGCATTAATTGTGATACATGCACAAGTGATGACTCATAGTCTCTTTCTTTGTGCACGTGTCACATTTTTGACGGATTTGAGTGTTGAAATGAGAGGGAGAGAGAAAGAGGGCTGCCATATGATAGTTTGGTCTTGCATTTTTCATTCTAACACACTCTCTCATTTTATCACAAGAACACAAAAGTAAAAGAAAGGAAAAAACTTCTTCTTCTTCCTCTTCTTTCTTTCTTGAGCTCATTATCTCCTCACTAATGGCATCCACTAAATTCTCAAGAGACAAAGTGATGACACACATTCTCTACTTCACCTTGGACACGTCGGCTAGCAAACTTCGTGTCCGAGTTGCTTCGGACGAAGCGGGAGCCCGTAAAAAGACTCGAAGATGTGGTGCCCTTTCCGACGAGAAGATCGAAGATCAGAGATGCCGCGAGGAGCTTGGGTTGGTGGCCAAAGACCGAAGGACACAGATCGATCGGTATAGCTTTTCTAACCCTTCTTTAGTTGCTAGTTATAGGTTAATGGTTCGATCCGGGATTAAAGTCTGCGATAGCGCCGGTTTCTAGTTTAGAAAAAGTTTTCGTTTCCGCATTTTGGCCTCGGACAGACAGCCGGGGCACTACCGTAGACTTACACACGTCTCATGGTTATGGGAACTTATTCAATGGTTGTCTCGGGTCACTCCAGATCTCCAAATACCCTCACTAATCGTCAAATTTACCATTGTCGGAAAGCTCTAAGTTCGTGTTTGGGTTATATTTTCCATTCTAGGTCAGTAAAAACACCACCCAAGTCTAGTTAATAGCCTCTACCCATCATCAATTCCTCAAAATTACTCAAACCCTTCTCTAGGATTTTCTAAGATCACAATTCCACACAAAATCAATCTTTAAACTAAACTAGAATGCAAGAAACTAGAACTACACTAAAGGAAATGAATTATACCTCATGGATGTAGCCAAACAAAACCCTAGCTCTCCCAAGTCCTCAAAATCCAACATTGATGGGCACAAAGTGTAGAGGGTGAAGAGTGGATCAACTTTAATGAAATGGATTTAGGGTTTTGATGAAGCTTTTTAGATGATTTCATGGGTTGGAGGTGGAGGGAGATGAGGTTGGAGGAAGATGAAGAAAGAAAAATAATGAGCGAAATGAAATGGTGTGGCTGCCCTCTCTCTCTTTCCTCTCTTATTCTCACCCCCATTCACCCATTTTCTCTCTCTCTCTCTCTCTGTGATCATCATGACACCTTTTTCCCTTTTCTTTTCTTTTCTCACCACTAAACACATAAACCTAAATAAAATAACACAAATGAAATAACATGTAACATGTCATGGTGCACTAACCATGGAAACTATAGAAATACGGATTTGGCCTAATCGCGATTAGCAGTGTACTAATCGGGTTTTTATCAAAACTGCATATAAATAATTTTAAAAAATGCCAAATCCTTTAAATATATTATTAAATGAATAAATCATTTTAAATTTCCATTTATTTCACAATTATTGGTATATATTTATACCCTTTTTCGAAAACCCCAATTTCGTAAATCGGGCAGTTTTCGGGAAATATACTATTTTAATATTAAATTTCCAAAAATAATATTTTATATTTTCTGAAATGTTACAATATTCCCCCTTAAAGAAATTCGGTCCCCGAATTTAAATTTAAACCCCCACAATCTAAAATATTTCAATAATCAGCTTAAATCAACGGGGCTCCGAATCACGGAAGATGCAGAAACAACACAGCGCGTCAAGTGCGCATGAAAACGAGTAAAAAACTCAAAATCGAACTCCGTCAAGCGTCACGCAAATCATCAGATTTGCACGCATATCCTCAGAGTTACAATAAAGTTACAGATCTCGAAATCCACTACTGAAACCCAATATACACTAGTCAAATACTATAATACATGTATAGTACGCATCCTTGAAAAACTTTCAAGAACTAAATAAAACTCATGCAAAAATCTTTTCTAAATCGCCGTGTGTTGCGTAACTCACGGCCTAAGTGACGGACGCTCATTTGTAAAATAATAATATATGTCCATATATGTTTTGCTCAAATTTACGTTCCGCCGTTTTTGAAATATCTCAAAAGGTTTTCCCTTGTAAACGTTCGTGTCACTCGCGGACACATAGGAAATAGCGAGACTACAGCTAATTTTTGAAAACCTCTTGTTAACTTTTAATACATTCAAAGTACTTAGGTACTGTCCTCAGATCAGTCCCGTTCGGCTACTACGTAATATAGTGCCCATCATGAAAACAAAGTGCTCGAGAGCAAAATCAGCCTCAAAAGGCATATCCAACAATCACGTGCGTCTGGTGTGCACGGAAATCAAATCCAAATACAAGTACTACGAACGTGCACGAAAGCAAAACTAAGTGGTGTGCACGACAACAATATCAAGTGCATCTAGAGTGCATCCGGTGCAACTAATGTACGAAATACGAATATGATGCAGCAAGTGCACAAAATCCAATATCAAGTGCAATAGATACGTACAAATCGCGAATCAACACAACGGTGTAATAAATATATATCAAGTGCAATAACTAGACACAAAAATATAAATACCCAGTAGGTGCAGCCATGGTGCACGAAAACCATATCATGAAACTCAATCATCAAAACTCAAATCCAAGCGATATAAGCGTGATACTTAGATCATAAGCGCAAATCGCAACAAATGATATTGAGGTACACCTCCTACAATGTCGAAAAATAAATCGGTGCGCCTAAAACCGGCAGAACAAGAACATCCGCTTGCTTCCTGCTCACAGTCTGGCGTCTACTGTCTCTGGGTCCTCATCTTCTCTGTGGACTCACCAATCTCGCAATCCTTCGGCTCATCAGCCCAGTCAGGTATGATAATAGGGAAGATTCCGTTCTGGCACTTCTCTGGTCATCTCTCGGCCAATCATCATGACCACTCGTAAAGAAGCACGTTACTGGCGTCGGCCTCTGGTCCTCTGAATACTCGTGACACAACTGATCCTCGATGCAAATCTTATTGCAGCAGTGTCCTGGAAGGAATCCTGCTCAAGGTCTCTTCCGATCACGCCTATGCCGAACTGTATGGAGGCTGGTACTCTCACATAATTTTTTCTCGCTTTCTGTACATCTGTGTTCTCACCACAACAATTCCTCAGGAACTGGCCGTATCCCAATGCCTCTGCATGCATATTAGATCTCTAATCTCGATGGGGAGTAACAACAGCTCGTCAGCGTCTCGCACGAACCTCTGGTTCCACTCGTCTGTATCATCGTCCACTATGACGTCACGCCATGCTATCTGCGCACTGCTACTGTTCTCGGCCATGGTCAATCCGGAGTCTCTCACACGGACTCGAAGTTACGAACTCGGTATCTTCATCACTCTGTAGAAGATATCTAGCCGAACACGCTCTCAGGAACTCGTCCCAACCATCGGAGAAATACTCAATACTCCCCCGTCCTCGATCAACTCACAACGCATCTGGGTGAGGTCCTCCATCTGAAACTAGTCAGCTTACTGGTCTCTTATCACATGATATCCGGACGACGTCAAACTTTTCGAACGAGTCATCAAGGTCCCAAAATTTTCCGAAGGCTCAACACCTGAGCACAGTATAAAAATATCTGGTACATACTACAGTACCTCTGGACCAGTCGTAGATGGGCAAACCCAAGCCTCATTGATGGCACCACTAAACTGCCGCAACTCTAAGGTTCAAAAGCGGTTCCATGGTCATCATGTCGAGTTAGGGTTTCATTCTTCTAGAGGGTCCACAGAATTACCTGCATGTTCTTCCGAATACTTAAACTTGGAAAAATGGGTTTCTGACATTCGTTCGAACTTTTTAGCTTTGCCTATACAACATGTGAATAACTTTCGTCCGCATGCTAAGCAATGCCTCAATCCTCCAGGAAAGGCGATACATAGACGGTTATCTCTGGATCGGTCTGCTCTAGATCTGAGTAAAACTCTCCACATTGGAATTCTTCAACTCGATTGGGCCTGCGTCGGCACATCAATCTGACGAATCACCTTCGTCTCTCAACTCGGGATAGTCTAGCTATCACCTGTCGCATCTTTGTCTGGAAGCTCCAGCAATCTCAGCTCGTAAGCCCTGGAAGTGACATCCCATCATCTCATCAACAGTTGGGTCATCTGTCTGCACGGTAGACGACATCAAAATCTCTGAGGTATGCTGTACATCAACAGTCCTCTCGCAACTGGCAGCTCTAACAAGGGCCCGATCATCCGGTGTAAAACCAAACACTCGCCACTACAAGAGGTCACAACATAACACTACATCGAGATGTTCCCATGTCACCAGAAAACACAATGGTCAACCCTCGTACCAGAAGAGCTCGCCCTGACCGCATCACCAGCAGCAGATCAATCTGCGCTCAAACCATGGTGACAGGAACCTCAATCGTGTATCGAGGAAAACAGATCAAAGGGATGAAAGGAAACGACAGATCCAGAATGGATACATGATCATAAGAAAGAACATCATCAATGAGAGTATGATCACGGAAACGAATAGAATCAAGTATCTCAAATTGAGTACATCCTAAGGTTTCTTAAGTGGAGTATCGTATCGTAAATATGCCATGGAACATACGTACGGTACGTCACTCTACTCAAGCTACCTACTCCATCAATCAGGGTCAACCTATGAAACGAAAGTTTGGGTCTAATACCCCCCCGTTCAAGTCTAAGTTCCGTAAGGTCAAGCCTAGGTTCCGAAATACATACCCGCCCTAGACTCCGCACAGTCAAACATATACTCGAACTAATGTTAAACCTAACGCTTTGATACCAACTTTGTCACGACCTGAAATATTAGCTCGTGACCAGCACTTAAATCACGCAACGTCTAAAGGCGTAACGTAATTCGAGTAAGCTGAAACCCAGAAATCTAAACCTTTTTAAGAAAATAAAGGAGGTGAAGTTTTGAAATAAAGGTATAATGAAATCAAGTTTTCTTAATGCCTAGAAAAGGAATATGAATGATGCAAGTAAAATTTACTAGTTTGAAAACATGTTTCGTCTTTTAAAATTTTGGGCAGCACTTCCTTTGTATATTTTGATCCAAAATCACAAATACACAACAAAAATAATGGCATCCCCAAGCGGGAGCTAGCTCTTCGCCAAACGGCGGATCACAACCATGCAAGATGATATATATAAGTATACGATGCCCAACGGCGAAGATCGCTACAAAGATAAAGAAAAGCAAGACATAAAAGCCACAAGTAGCGGAAAACCCCTCGCTCTAAGTCGCACAACCACAATTCACTAAGTCTCATTACTTATACAATTTACTAATTTTGATTGATAGAGTTGACTAGATATAATATGAAATATAAATATAAGAGTGGGTACGATACAAATGTCCCACCTACCAAAGCAAAACACCCGAATGCAACTGTGTGCCAGCGATACTGCTACTGATCCATGCGGGCAACCTACAAGAACTGTGGCACAACGGGGGTGAGTTGCCAACTCGTGAGTAGAAAAATATCAACAGATAGAAATCGAATAAATAACGATTTCTAGGTCAACTATATCATAAATGTAATACTATGATATCTAGGGTGACCGGGTCATCATATGTGCCAACAATGTAATCAATATCTATATATATGCTGGTATATTCTAACAATGTAATCAAGATATGTATGCATGTGGATCTCGTCCAACCATATAATCTGTTAGTTATATGTATGCCCTAGAGGCCATTACTATACATAGGATGTATATTGTAGTGGATGCTTAGACATATATAGGGAGGACTTTCTTGCTCGACATGATAGTATGCTATCTGGTTGCACTTTACCTTAACGTGTACACTGATTGTCTCTCTGTTACATGTTGGTAAAGCCCTTAGGATGTGTACTTGACTACCTGGATTATGATGCGGATCATACTAGTGGGGACATGGTAGTCTATAAGTACATATTTCAAGGTCCCTAGTCGTGGGTGTATCGAGACGGGGCATCGATATACCAGAGTAGACTAGCGTATACCTTCTCGACCCATACAGATGGGCGATGGATGATCCCATATCCATTGGTGTTTGACATCCGAGATGATATACGGGTGATCAGTAGAGACTGGGTACACTGGACGGACTCTCCGAGAACTCCCAGATGGTATTATACCTTACGTCAGATGGCAGTTCTCTGGTGACACTGGTACAGGTTAGTCTGTAGATCCGAGATCGTCATAGAGACTTGTGTGATTCCCACTGTGCTTTGATTTCCACTTTACCATGTCCAAGAGGGCGTGCAAAACGGTGGTTTTTGGGTACAGTCCCGAATCACATGGAGGCAATGAGCGATAGGAGGGGATTCGTCTCTCCCGGTATAGGGAGTTGATGTTGTGCTGTGTTCAATTGGCTATAATCGGAAATCCCTGGCCAGGGTTGCTGAGATTTACTGGTAAGTGTTACCAGTAGTTTCTCGAACTGTTATAGACCTCATATCGACACGACTTATCGAGCTGCTGGGGTCTGACGTTTACCACCCCTAGGCAAGATATACGACATATCAGACGAACAGACCGGACTGTACGGTAAGTGTTACTGGTTGGATTCACAGGAGTGTGAGCGGGCTTGCTCGTTGATCTTCTGATCGCTCAATACCCGGGTGGTCGTTACGTTTAGCAGACCGCTTGCGGCTTGTGGGTGTTTGATATGATCATCACCTGCTGCCGGCGTATTGACGAGTCTTTAGAGTCCTACACAGAGATTTCCTGGCTCAAGCGAAACGAAATAGGAGCGCATATGAGATATGTGCGGGACCGAGAATAATGCGTGTATGTGATACCGTATTCTATTCTCACGATGAATATATCGATTGGTTGTATGCGATATATCCTAGTTATTGAATCGAGGATTGATTCGATAAGTCGATACATTGGATATTAGTCGGTCATATGTGATATGACCGGATCGTTAAATCAAGTGTTGATTTAATGATTTAATGTATAATTATATATTTGATATATCACTTTACATTAACTGGTATTTGTTCACTTATGATGGATTTTCTCACTTGATGTGCACATTGTATATATGATATAGTTTTGTGCACTTGTTTGTATCATGTTTGATGATACATGCAAACTTGGGTGTATGTTTACTTTAAACCATGTTTAAGTGAATGGTTAGGGTTTTGTTATCATTTCTTGATTATTTATTTTATTTATTTACTCATTTTAGCAAGAAAAGAAATGGTTGCTTCTTTTGTTTTTTCCTTGAAGCTTCAAGAAGCTTTGACCATTTTTGTTTCTTTTGCTGAACCTAACCATTCACCTAACCATAGTTTATTCTCTACACTCAACCATGGTTGCATTATGATAAGAATGACTTGGATTTCCTTTTTAAAAGAATTCTCATCATATTCTTTCTTCTTCTTCTTCTTCTTCTTCAAGAAGAAGAAACCTTGCTACCTTTAATGGTGACATGAGAAAAAGAGTGAGAAATCCAAATCCAAAGTGATCCCACTTCCTATTTCTTCATCCTCTACCACTTGCCATGTAGTATAGGGTGTTTTCTTCACAAGTTTCATGACTTGGTGATGTTGGAGCTTGATCTTGAGTTGCCTCGACGTAGATCATCTTCGGCATCGAAGTCGACGACCTAGCCCGATCATTTCTTCGACGAAACCATCGCTAGAGTCCGGGATCCGATGATCGCAGCGGAGGGACATCATCACGGAGCTAAGGAAGTGGAGGACCAGATCTACAAAGGTTGTAGTCTCTTTCATTTAGCAATAAAGTTGTTTACTTGCTTCTTTCGCCTTACCTCTAGTATCGATCTTGATTAGGGTTTCTCGGCATATAATTTTTGAATTTGGCATGGTTGATGCCTTGTGAGACCTCATAGGTGTGCCTAAAAACCCTACAGTGGTATCAGAACCTGGCTAGAGCCTTAAGAGAACTGTAGACGATGTTAGAAGTCCGATCGAAACACGAAACCCTAATTCGTACCCCTCTCTGTCCAATTTTTAAAACTGTGGATTTTTCCAAATTAAAAATAGCCAAAAAATTAAGCAGGGTTTTCTAGGAATTACTGTGAAATTCGTGAGCCCAAATCCATTAAACCGCCGCGGAACCGCGGCCGAACCCTAGGTTGGGCGGCGGTTCCGCGGCAATACAGTGGCCTTTTTCACTTCTGTTTGCACAGTAATCCCTAACTGGAGTTGCTGTATTTTATGGGAATTTTTAATTTATACTCAAGAGTTGAGTTTTCTGGGGTGTATGGGGGACTCGACAATTCGGTCGGAATCTTTAACTTTGTCTGTGTTTTTCCGGGTATTTTAGAACATGTTAAAAAGTTGACCGGATATAAATACCCACTTTTTCCCCTACCGGAAAATTTCCAAGTGTTGAATATTTCCGTGGTTTAAAGACGTTCTAAGTAGTGAAAGTAACGCGATGGACCCTCTAGAAGACAACAAACCTTAACTCGATTATGTGACCGTCTTGAACTGCCCTTTGAACCTTAGGGTTTGGGGCAGTACGGCGTGCCACATGTGAGGCGTTGGCTTGACCCTTCTACGGCTGGACCGTTGGTACTATGGCATGAAGTGAATGTTCTTAAAACCTATTTCATGTATTGAGCTGTTTCGGGAAAACTTAGGTGTTTGGATGTTCGATCGGAAAGTTTAACATTTTCTATTTATCTGGAATGTGATACAATATTTGGAATTCACAAATAGTTATGAGATAACTAATATGAATGTTATAAACATAGCACTTTAGTCTCACTTGATCGGTTGCCACGGAATTTTGATGCGATCAAAAGTCCGCCGTAATCACGTAGCGTACGAGGATACTCGCCGGATAAACTTAATAGACAGCTACATCCCTTAGCCCCGACCAAGTGACAGTAGGAGAATCCCGTCGCCGAAAGCATCCGTTCGGGTGCTCGCGGTAGCGGTGTTCCGCCTTGGTGCACTTCGTCGACGGTATCGGGGGTGCGGCCTGATTGAATGATTTAGCGTGCTTGCGCTTTCTAAAAGATAGATCAAAAATATTTGTAACCGCAATCAAGAACGACGTCGCATGAAGCTAGCCGGTGAGTACGGGTCGGTCCACAGGGATGTTGTGAATCTCCGATTCGCGCTAACGAGTTAATTCCGAAGGGTGTTCGGATTTCTTATTAAATCTAAAATCTAAATTATTCTAGAAACTAAATTAATCTAGATCTATTCTTGCTAGGGTTAGCTTTAGGGTTGGTTTGGAAATGCAGGTAAATCTCAACGCTTTCATACCCGAATGAAGATCTATGAGGAGTTATGGTAATTATCAATAAAGGGGATTAGATCCATTCGGGAAGGTGTTCCTTCCTCTAGGTTCTTGTCCTTCCTTTAGAGATCCTTACCCTAAGCTCCATGGAAAACGCGCACAACCGGGCCTTTACACTACGGTGTCACCGTTACCTCGAGGGGTAGGATGCTGTATGTTGGAGATAGTGCCCTCATAGTCAATTATTGGATCGCAGGTACGTGATTGCAATGATGGCGGAGGACCTATACCGGTAGGACAGTCTTACTCGAGATGATAGTATGCTATCTGGTTTGCCTTTATCAGTCGTGTACATGTTCAGGTGACTGATTACATGTTACACTTTGATAGAGCCCTTAGGATCTTGCTTTACTACCAACAGTATGATGGCGATCATATACGTGAGAGTTGGGTAGTTTATATGCATATCCTTAATTGTGGTCCCTAGTCGTGGGAGTTTCGAGACAGGGCATCGATACTCCGGAGTAGACTAGTGTATACAGTCGAGACCCCGACGAGGGGCGGTGGCCGGTCTCACAAGCCACTGGTGTCAGTTGGATCACCTAAGATGTATACAGGTGCTCATTGGGTTATGAGTACACCGGACAGGACTCGCCGGGAATCTGCTAGTTGGTATTATACATATCATCAGATAGCAGTTCCCTGGTGACATGTGTACAGGTTAGTTCATCGACCTGAGGTCGTCATTTGTCTCGTGTGAGTTCCCACTGTGCTTTGATTTCTACCCTACCACGGCTCAAAGGAGTCGTGCAAACAGGTAGTTTTTGGGTACAGTCCCGAGCCATATGGAGGCACGTGAGCGGCAGGGGATTCGTCTCTCCCGGTATTGGGGGCGAGATCGTGCTGTGTCTAGGAGAGCCATTACACATAGCCCACGGCCGTGGCAGGAGATTTACTGGTAGGTACTCCAGTAGTATCTCAGGGTGTTATTGGGCTACACTCCGACACGACTTATACTGCTATTGGGGGTCTGACGTTACTAGCCCCCTAGGCAGATATGCGATACTCATAGACGAATGGACCGGACTGTATATACATTGTCACTGTTAGGCTCAGTAGGGTTTCCGGATGAGTTCGCTCATCGGCATCCCTTGAGGTCAGTCCATGGGCAGCCGTTACGCATTGCTAGTGCCGCTGACGGTTTGTGGTTAAACCCACTGCCAGGGTACTGACGAGTCATTAGAGTCCCCCACAGACAGTTTCCCAAGTTCGGGCGAAACGTTGTAGAGGCCGTATGGTTTTATGGCAGGGTTCGGAAAATGCACGTGCATTTACGCACGTGTCAGCTTTCGGGCAGATGATACTGGTCGGCTTTGGTTTAAGCCGGATCCGAGTATTATATTGAGTAGATATAATATATTTGTCTCAGTTGCATTTGTATTACGTCGTAATACAAATGCGGGTATATTTATACAGTTACGGGGTTATCCTGAAAGTCGTTTCAGGATCACTTTTGGAAGTTGCCAGTTTCCAGTTTTCTATCAGCCGTCTTTTAACATTCGGTTAAAGACGGATTTATCTTTTCTTTGGATGAGTGTGGATGCTTCTAGAAGGTTCTAGAAGCGGTGAGGTGTTATTGTTTCATTGGTTGCTTTCTTTGTGTTCACACTGTGTGTTCACACTAGATATTTATTTGTGTTCACACTAGATATTTATTTGTGTTCACACTCTTGTGGTCACTCTCCTCTCTCCTACACTCACCCTCCATCCCTATATATGGCCGGCCCCCTCCTCTCTCTCTCTCACTTGTTGTTTCATTTTGGAAAAAAAGATTATGATAGCTTTGGGGTGTATGGAAATATCATTGCTCATTTCTTTCCATCACCCGGACCAATCGGCAACTTCATTAACCGTTCGTCCATAGCTTTGGACGGAACGAGACAAAGTCTTCTACTCATTCTCTACATCATTCTTGGTCGTCTCTTTTAGCAAACTTGACGACCGAGTTGCCTCGAGTCAGAGGCGGGAGCCCGTTTAAAGAATCGTTGACGTGGGGCCACCTGGGCGAGAAGATCGGAGATCGACGAGATCGGAGCAGCCGCAATGGAGCATGGGATGATGGTTAAAGAATGAAGGACTCGGATCGTTCGGTATAACCTTTCTACTCTCTTTACAGTTTGTTAGTTTAGCAATAATGGCAGATCCGGGTTAAAGTACACGATAACGCCAGTTAAAAAGTTTTTGTTCCGCGTTTGGCGTCTGTAGACGGCCGGGGCGCTACCGTGGACTTACACCGTAGGGCGCGGTGTGTGCGTGTATGCATGGAGTCCTATTGTAAATATTTGGTGGGTAAGAAAGGGATGAGAGATCTCATCTCTCAAAATCCTTCCCCAAAGCTAAACCCTAAACAAGTTCCTAGGGCATGAAATTAAATCTACCTAGGGAAAAGAATTAAAATCTACACTAGGGCGAGAAATTAAATCTACTTACAGATGCATCCCTCCAATCATCCATGCAGGGTTGTCAGATCTGAATTTCTAAATGGAAAGGAAACACCGATGCTCTCCAAAAAGAGATCTGGAATTTATTATTAAAAGGAGGCATAAAGAGTTACAATTTTTAGAGTTCCTATTTATAAAGAATAGGAAACCCTAGGGTTACATTTGTTTCGCATGTCCACAATTACAAAAATACCCCTTAAGAAAAGACCTAATCAACTCCAGAGCACCGCCATCATTTTCCGCGGCAACACGAGCTTTAGACGGCCGCGGTTCCGCGGCCAAAGGCATGACTTGGCCGCGGAACCGCGGCCAAGTAGGGAGATCAATTCTTCATTTTTTCTTCATAGCTTTAGGGTGTTTTTGTCTCCCTATTTCTTTGGTTCTTTTCTCAGTTTGGCTTCTAGGTTTGTTCCAGATTCTACAGAGAATAATTGTAGTGAACTTTAACCCTTCGCTTTGAGTCGACGTCTTGAATCTTGCTTTGTGAACTATTCCTTATGTAGGCTTGATCAAGATTCTCTGTTTGTCGGTTAAAATCCACTTTTGCATTGTCTTTTCATCATTTTCACTGCTTCCTGTCCAAGAACCTGTAACCTGTAACATGTAGCAGTCATGCGTCAAAAGCACCCGTTTATTTGTAAAATATATAAGAATGGGGAATATAATAATGCAATATTATGGTGTGAACAAATACCCCCAAACTTATCTTTTGCTCGTCCTCGAGCAAACTTATTTTTATTCACTAAAATCCTAACCACACTTTCGCAGGGAAACGCGATTGCACTGAGCACGTGCAACAAGCCGTTAAACCTCTAGGTGTCCCTAGTAGGAGGAGTGTTGTCTCCTGAGGGTTTTCAGCGGATTACACCCACAAAATCCTATCAACTCGGCCCATTGACTTTTGTTCTCCAATTAGGTTTTCTAGCAAGGAATTCTATTATCGTTGACTCGCAAATTATCCACCCATATTCTTCACACTTCCTTATTATTTAACTTAAGATTATATATGTTCTATAGACTTACTTAGCTTTCGGCATCTCTTAAGTTTTCCTTCTAGGATTTCATCTCCACTTAGGAATTTCTATCAACTCTATTAAAGATATAAGTTCTATTTTTCATTCCTCTCTCTTATTTAAATTCCAATCACATATCCCTACGTGTGTGTATAGATCACCCCTACACTTGGAAATTCAAATCAAGCAATCATACTCTCGTCCATTGTCTAAAGCACTTATTAATTAGTGAATTTTTAAATGAAATTTGCTTACACATCCTTCATGTGACCGTTAATACTTCTTGAGGTACCAACAACCGATTACAAGATGCGTTAGCACTTTAAAGCGTACTTCCTAGTTTTGCAACACCCAAGGCTTTAACAGTGACTCCCAAACCAGTTGGTCTAAGGCACTAGGTGATGAAGCACCCTCGCTAAATATTTTTCTATTTTTACAGCCTTAAGTAATCACAAAAACCAGTGTCCATTTTTTTCTTTATTCATTTTTTTTTATTTTCATTGTACTAAGGACTTTAGACAAGAGCATTTCAAGGTCTCTTCTACTATTCCAAGTTTCAAGGTGCGTGATTGTGCAAATTGTAGGGTATACATTTTCAGAATCTAGACTTAAGTTAGGAACTATTTTTCAAACTTATACTCTAATAAGAACATCAATACTCTTCCCTCATTTTGACTTAACCCAAGAAGTGAACCCAAAATTTGCCTATTTCTAAATAAACTATAAGGCATATACTTTCTACCGTTAAACTTTTAAAGAAGGTTATCTTTAGGGTTTTTAATTCACTAAGTCTAAGATCTAGTTGTTCCTAGCCAGTTAACCTATTTGTCAAACTTAAGTCAAATATGGCCAAAATTGAATACAATTATTTTTATAATTTTTGAAAATTTTCAAATTTTTATGGGTTTTCAAATAAATATGCATATGCAAAAATATGTACAAATGAATGCGAAGGAAGAAGACGTACCGAGGATACCCCCAAACTTGAACTTGACAGTGTCCTCACTGTCATACTAAACCAAGAGGGTCAAAATACTGGCACTCCCCTGTTTATTTATTTATAAAAAAAATTGTTTTTATTTTTTTGAATTTTTTTTTATTTTTTTATAGAAAAAAAAGAAAACAAAAAGATATATACATATATACAACAAGCATCCCCCCCAAACTTAAGCTTGGCCATACACAAGCCAAAGGTTAGCACCAACCATTCAAAAATCTTATCGTGGAAATGGTATAGTTGGTGCAAGAAAATAAGAAGCACGCGAGACCGTGTGGAAAGAAGAATGGTAGAATACGGTCTCGGTGGGGGAGAAGAATGGCGAAAAAAAGAAGGAAGTGGAGTACGATCTTGAGGGTGTAAATTTAGTGAATAAATTAGCGCAATATGTGATGACCGATATGTTATAAGCGATTGCGCTAACCTATCTACTCGTCGAGAAATGGGATCAAATCCCTCAAGATTCGCAAGAAAACATGGGTACGCCGAACTTGGTATCGGAGATGAAAGCGTAACGGTCATTTGTACGGTCGGGACAATAGGAGAGACGAAAGGGAGTGAATTAGGGATAGTATCTTTCTCACTGTAGTAAACTGTTTCGAACTTGAAAGATTCCATTAATGGTTCGAAACTACTATAATCAACCGAGTCGGATGGCTCATCTGAAAATGTAAAGGACTCAAACTCGGGCGGTGAGTCATCAACATCGTCCAAAAAAGTGAAACACTCATAAGTGTTATCATCTGTGAGAACAGAATCGGATTCAAAGGAAAATCTTTCAAGCTCACAGTCTTCAAGCGGGGTCGGAACAATGGGAAGGAGGGAGGGTGATATAACAGTCAAAGGTTCAGGAGGATGAATTGGAAAATCAGACACATCAAACAAAAATGATTCAACCTCTATATTATCCTCAAGACTCTTCTCGATACTATCCTCAATATTCAACTCATCCATGCCATTATTATCAAAATCTAGACGCATATGAGATTTGGGAGAAACATTTAATAACTCAGGATGATGATTTGAACATAAAATTTCAAGCAAATCGACATGTTCATCATCCGAAATATTCCCGGCGTCTATATCCTCAATCAAGTGAAAATCAATTTCTTTAGACACCTCATCAAAAGCATGGATATCTATCGATTTAGGTTCTAGATGGGAGGTGTAAAGATCGAAAGGATTAGGTGCAGTTTCACTCGAAAGGGGTTCCTCACAATCTGGCAAATCAAACACTACAAAATCACACAACTCGTTTTTATTTTCAACTGGTGAATCATTTGGAACAATCGATGAAAAACCGGAGTTGTGGGCTTCAATTGGGTAAGGGTAGGTTTGATTTGAAAATCCTCTCTCATTCTCACTCTGTCTAACCGCCTCCTTATACATAAAAAAAATTTGAGCTAGCGGGAAACTAGCTACCGGTTCGGTAGGTTGCATAAGGGCGGCTAAAGACGCTTCCACATTCCTAGTCATTTTATTCGTTGCTGCAATGTACGCTTCCAACGACTCTTCTAAACTAGACTTAGGTGGTGAGGGGGTTTCGGTAAAAGATTCAAAATGGCGTGGATATGCAAAACTCCCAACAGGCTGTGTAGAAACGGTGTCTAGTGAAGGTGGGAAGGTTGGGTATGACTGGTAGGAAGTGGGTGGTTGGGCAGGGGTAGGGTCAACATATGGATAAAAAGGTGAATAGTCGTGTTGATCCCTAGAACTAGACGAGTGGAGAGGGGTGAAAGATCGACTGCGAGATTGAGCAATATGCTCAGCAATGGACATCGGCCTAGGAGTGACAGAAAGACTTGAAGAAGTGGTATCAACATATGTAGGTGGTAAAGGTTGACTCGGTTGACGCAAAGTAGGTTGAAAAGTCAAACTATTTCTCCTAGACGCCTCTATGTGATCTTTCAAAGATTTTTTAGGCATGGAGGGATTGTTTTTAAATTGACCGAACAAATTAACATATGACGCAAAATTAGGTTCGGGATACCAAAGTTCGGCTAATGATTTATTGTGTGGGGTACCCATGTTAGAAGAAGAAAGGTGACAAGAAAGAAGGCTGGATGGTGCAAGGATTTATTTGGGGCTAAAAAAATTTGCAAGTTCTATAAAATATTTGTCCTTTTTATTTTCATTTTTCATTGATTTTTTCTTTCTCTTTATTTGGAAAAATTTTGTTGCAAAAAGATTTTTAGAGAAAAGATATGCAACAGCAAAATATTTTATAGAAAAGATATGCAACATCAAAATATTACCTGCAATCTATTTTATTTCAAGCGGGGCCCAAAAATCCTGCACAAGATCGTTATTTGGAAGGGAATATATTTCTAAAGTGCACAAAATTCTGCAGGCATTTCCAGAAAATATATTTCAAAATATACAGAGGATGAACAGAAGATCTTACAGAGCAAAGTTGGTCTGATGATGTCACAATTCCACCGCCCTTCCGCGGCAAAACGTGGCTCCAACCGCGATTTCGCGGTCACATTAACTGCACAGTGCCCCAGAATTTTTTTTGGAGCGACGAATCGACAAGATGGCCGCGGTTCCGCGGCCTAAGGTGGGTTGTGGCCGCGGAATCACGGCGGGATAGGGGATTTTGGGCTCCAAAATTTTTGTACTCTTCTATTAGTTAAAATCCCTTCTGTTCCGATACCCCTTTTTCTGTTTCGCTTTCTGGAATTTTCCAGATCCGATTCTGTATATCCTGCAAAAAAAATTCAACCACAAAGTATCCCTTCCAAAAATAACAAATGATATATATTTTTATATTTTTTTGATTTTTCAGATTTTTATGAATTTTTAAATTTTATGATGAACCCGAAATTGCGAAAAGAAAATTCTACGCCATCCCCGGCAACGGCACCATTTGATTGAATGATTTAGCGTGCTTGCGCTTTCTAAAAGATAGATCAAAAATATTTGTAACCGCAATCAAGAACGGCGTCGCATGAAGCTAGCTGGTGAGTACGGGTCGGTCCTCAAGGATGTTGTGAATCTCCGATTCACGCTAACGAGTTAATTCCGAAGGGTGTTCGGATTTCTTATTAAATCTAAAATCTAAATTATTCTAGAAACTAAATTAATCTAGATCTATTCTTGCTAGGGTTAGCTTTAGGGTTGGTTTGGAAATGCAGGTAAATCTCAACGCTTTCATACCCGAATGAAGATCTATGAGGAGTTATGGTAATTATCAATAAAGGGGATTAGATCCATTCGGGAAGGTGTTCCTTCCTCTAGGTTCTTGTCCTTCCTTTAGAGATCCTTACCCTAAGCTCCATGGAAAACGCGCACAACCGGGCCTTTACACTACGGTGTCACCGTTACCTCGAGGGGTAGGATGCCGTAGGGTGCGGTGTGTGCGTGTATGCATGGAGTCCTATTGTAAATATTTGGTGGGTAAGAAAGAGATGAGAGATCTCATCTCTCAAAATCCTTCCCCAAAGCTAAACCCTAAACAAGTTTCTAGGGCATGAAATTAAATCTACCTAGGGCAAAGAATTAAAATCTACACTAGGGCGAGAAATTAAATCTACTTACAGATGCATCCCTCCAATCATCCATGCAGGGTTGTCAGATCTGAATTTCTGAATGCAAAGGAAACACCGATGCTCTCCAAAAAGAGATCTGGAATTTATTATTAAAAGGAGGCATAAAGAGTTACAATTTTTAGAGTTCCTATTTATAAAGAATAGGAAACCCTAGGGTTACATTTGTTTTGCATGTCCACAATTACAAAAATACCCCCTAAGAAAAGACCTAATCAACTCCAGAGCACCGCCATCATTTTCCGCGCCAACACGGGCTTTAGACGGCCGCGGTTCCGCGGCCAAAGGCATGACTTGGCCGCGGAACCGCGGCCAAGTAGGGAGATCAATTCTTCATTTTTTCTTCATAGCTTCAGGGTGTTTTTGTCTCCCTATTTCTTTGGTTCTTTTCTCAGTTTGGCTTCTAGGTTTGTTCCAGATTCTACAGTGAATAATTGTAGTGAACTTTAACCCTTCGCTTTGAGTCGACGTCTTGAATCTTGCTTTGTGAACTATTCCTTATGTAGGCTTGATCAAGATTCTCTGTTTGTCGGTTAAAATCCACTTTTGCATCGTCTTTTCATCGTTTTCACTGCTTCCTGTCCAAGAACCTGTAACCTGTAACATGTAGCAGACATGCGTCAAAAGCACCCGTTTATTTGTAAAATATATAAGAATGGGGACTATAATAATGCAATATTATGGTGTGAACACGGCCGTCTACTAAAGTTTGCGACGAGCATTCGATCAGAATGTCAGGAATCTTGTTGAATTGTCCGACATGATATTGAAAAGTGTTTTCGATAATGAGACTGAAATGCGGAGTTTATAATTGTTAGGCATGCGATATCTAACGAATTCATTTGGTTAGGCATGCGATGTCTAAAGAGTTTGCGGATTCCAACTGTTGTAGTTTTACACTTTCTTTTCTGTGACCGTAAGTGTAATATATGATATCGCCTGTTTCGTTGCTATATGTCAACGACAATTGGGATGGGCATATTTACTTACGTTGATGACATGTGATGTTATGTGTTGCTGGATATGTTATATTGGATCGTCGTGTTTGAATAGCCGGGGGTTTTATGTGAGATGAGTGTTTTTCATTTTCATTCATGTAAAAACTTGTATGTAATATTCTTTTATTGGGGCACTTCCAGGTTGCGGAAGATGTCGCCTTTGTATATTATTTACTTTTCCGCACTAGGATGGACCCAAGGAGGGGAGCACAAGTAACTGGGTTCTGGAGTCCAGTGGGAGACCAACTCGAGTAGTCGAGTCCGGGTCTCCTAACTCTAGAATTGGTAGGGTTGCTTGCCGCTCTCGTAGGGGTCTAGGGGTGTGGGTTTGGCTATTCATCACGACTGTGGAATCCGTGTTTTATACTGGCTCGTATTAAAAACACAGACGTCCTAGTATATCCAATATTTCATATGATATTTTCTGCTGTGTTATCTGTGATGTGATCATGTGATGTTCTGTGATAGATACTACTGTATATAGTATATATGATATATTATATAGACGTTACTTATGTTTTACACCCATGCTAGCCCCGCCCCGCTCTGCCGTTAGTTACCTAACCTAACGGTGCACGAGGGGACATCGAGGCGAATGCGGATGGCATAAGTGTACGTCGTATTTATCTGTGATGTTTAGGTACTTAAATGATGGGACTTCATTAATATGATTAATGAAAGAAAAAGAAACCTAAAGATGTTGTAGAATCAAATTTCAAAAATAAAACAGGTAGCTACAGTTCTTGCTTTGCACAGCAGTATATATGATATATTCTGCACCTTATTCGATGAGGAAAGGGCCGACGATCCCTTCACCGGGAGTGATCCCTTTAGCAATAACTGGCAGATGCTACACACTCGGTTTGTCTTTTGATAACTTCTATAGTTTCTGCTTTGCACAGCGGTATATATGATATATCCTGCACCTTATTCGATGAGGAAAGGGCCGACGATCCCTTCACCGGGAGTGACCCCTTTAGCAAATCTAGAAAAGCCTCAAAAACACTCCATTTCAAAATCATTTGATTCTACAACGATATCAAGTTCATTACGCAATAGGTTTTCAGAAAAACCTGTTGTAGCCCTCCGTCATTTCAGATAAGTTGTATATAGTATTCGTGCTACATTTGTTGGCTTTCATCAAGGTGTAGTGTGCGGTAGCTATATGCTGCTTATCTGCTGCATACGATGCGATTGGATTAGGGTAGTCGTGTGGCTTTGTTGGCTTTTGTCAAGGGTCGTGCGGGTGGGTTTAATTCAATCAAGAAATGACGGGTTGGACTTGACTAGTACCCTATGGTTTGTTGGCTTTCGTCAAGGTCATAGGATGCTAGGGGCAAAATATTATCGGGAATTTCAAGTGTTGAAATTTGCAATGAGATTGCATACCTTCTATGAGATAGTTGGATCCCGATACCCGCTGCGAGTAAGAGTTACTCCTGGGAGAGTTTTACACATTACAATTAGCCGATCAAGTAGGTGTCTAGAAAGGTGTCAACGGGGTTACGTCTCTGGGAAAACGAGATTTACATTAATTAGGTCCGTGCGAAAGCACGGGGAACCTCCCTCAAAGTACCAACACTGGCCTGGCTGAAAGATTGGCGAACTTGTAGCGTGTAATTAATCTCGGCTAGTCTTTCCTTTTAGGGTTTGAAGGAAGATATGATTAAAACAGTGGGAGCCATCCTGATTAGATAAAATAATAACCAATCTGATCTTGCAAGAGCATACGCTGAGTGTTTTCTTCTCTCTCTCTCCTGGTAGCGACCATATCACGCCTTAATCAAGATAATAATACGGAATATTGACCGAACCCGCTTGTTATACTGAGCTGGGGAACGTTGGTCCCGCTCCAACTTATAATTTTTATAAGACAGAGCAGGAAATAGGGGAATACCAGAATTCTTATGCCGCCCAAACGAAGAAAGTGCATGTGATGCATCTCCTTCGGGTGTGTTCATTATAAAGAACCGTTTCTCAGTATCCTCTGCGTCCTGGGTATTTGATACCGAATCAGGATCCCAGATATGTAATCTGTTACATAGGGCTACAGATAAGGTAGAGAACTGAGAACGGGTGATAAGTTTCATGAGACAGAAAATGGTGCAAGTGTTGCAGCCAAGTCTGTTGGTCACTGTCACCCTGTATTACCAGTACATTGATTCTGAACAAATGCTGTTAGATACCGAACCTGACATACAAAATCATATCAGTCTCTTTATTAGTAAAGAAATGATAAAATTTTGTATTGTTCGATAATGTTTTGAACATTTCCTATATCAAAAGTTGATCGGTTCAGGCACGTTATCTAAAAGCATTGATGTTCTAAATCAAACTACAGTTCTTAGTATACGGAACACACACAAGAGGAAGAGTTCAGAAATGAACGAATCCTTCTTAAGGTGTTGTAGACTTGGTCATATCAATGCGATCCGACTAGCTGAAGTTACATATAGATGCATATTTAAATCAGTTTGAATTTACATCTTGTGAAACTTGCTGGTCATGTCACAGAGATAAGATGACCATAGCTCTGTTTATTGGAAACAGAGAAAGAGTTAGTAAACTCTTGGGATTGATACATGTTGATGTATGCAAGGTCCCCCGTCTACACATGCCAGGACCGGTTCTTTGTACTTCATTACATTCTCTGATGATCTCTCAAGATTCAGTCATATGTTCCTGTTGAAACACAAGTCCGAACCTTTTGAGATATTCACAGAATATAAGTTAGAAGTAGAGAACCAATACGGGTATAAGTATTATGTCCTTTGATGAGATAAAGGAGGAGAATACTTGTGCATAGAATTCCTGGACTATTCTAAAGGAGAATGAGATTCTCTCTCAGCATTACTCCTCCGTATACACCATAGCACGATGGTATATCGGGGCGGAGCAATTGCACCCTATTCGATATGGTGCGCTCTATGATGAGTACTACTGAATTACCTGTTTCCTTTTGGGGGTTATGCACTTGAGAAGCTGCATACCTATTGAAATTAGGTTCGAATCAGATCACAGCCTACCACTCCATATAAGATATGGTATGGGAAGAGCCCATGTCTTAAGCTAGTTAAGATTTGGGGTTGACCGGCCTATGTCTAAAAGCAAAATCCGGACAAGCTCGAGGCAAGGTCTGTAATGTAGAACTGGAAAGGTTCCAGCTATACAAATTGCAGCTGATGATTTGGTAGAACCAAAGGATTCAATGGTTCCCAACGAACCTCAGCCTCTCCACCGATCTAGTAGGGTTCCTCATCCGTCTGAGAGATAATTCGGTTGCTCGATAACAGTGGGAGCGAGGATTGCATCATGAGATGATGACCCAACTAGTTTCTAGCAGGCATCGAGAGTAGGGACTCTATAAGAATGGCTGGATGCTTAGCGATCTGAGATAGAATCCTTATACACCAACAAAGTATGGACTTTGGTTGCTTTATCTGAAGGGTTAAATCCCCATCAGGAGCAAGTATATCCTGAGAAGATTACTTGGTGTACATGGAAAAGTTGAGACTTTCAAAGCTAGACTTGTTAAAGGTTTGCATCATTGACCAGGTATGGATCATGATGAAACTTTTTCTAAGGAGCTATGCTTAAGTCCATCCAGATCCTACTTGCCACGGCTACATACCATGACTACAATATCTGGCGGTTGGGTGTCATGACTGCTTTTCTAAATGATGTTTTAGAAGAGAAAGTCTATAAGTACACAGTCAGAAGGCTTCGTAGACAGTGGGAGCAGCGGAAACGTGTGCAAGATGTTTTATGTGATGAAGCAGGCATCGCGGAGTTGGAACATCTGTTTTGATGAGTTAGTCAAACAGTTTGACATCATCAAAATGGTAGATGAACCTTGTATATACAAAAAGGTAGTAGGGAGTATGGTAGTGATCCTCGTAGAGTACATGGATGACATACTCTTGTTAGGGAAGGAGTTTCCTATGCTACGCTCGATCAATCTCCGCTTATCACAATGATTCTCCACATAGGATCAAAGTGATATCTCCTAAATCCTGGGTTTTGGACCTATAAGATAGATCTAATTGGATGTTAGGATTCTCACTAGTTGTAGTGAGATGGTATCAATCGATCCTAGGGAGAATCACTGGAAAGGTTCCAGGGTGATAAGGACGACTGAATGTCAGTCACAGGCATTGTCTTTACCCTCAGTAAATGGACGGTATGTTGGAAGAGTTCCAAGCTAGATACCGTGGCATACTAGACGATAAAGGCTAGATACATCGCTACTTAAGATGCTACCAAAGAGGCAGTCTGGGTGTATATTGGTTCATGAGATGAACTTTGTTCCTCCCATCGTGTGACAATAGAGTTATGGCTTATGCCAAGGAATGTCCGTCCCATCAGTGACCCAGATATATTCTGAGGCAGCATCACCTGATCAAGGAGATGGTTGATCTCCAAGGGATCGAGGTCAGGAGAGAAGACTCAGAGGACAACACGGCGGATCCACTCACAAAGGCCTTTTCCCAGAGAAAGATATTTATGGGATGGTTGAGTATGAGATACTACAACCACTGCTATCAGATGGCCCTAGTGCAAGTGGGAGATTGTTAGTTATATGTATGCCCTAGAGGCCATTACTATACATAGGATGTATATTGTAGTGGATGCTTGGACATATATAGGGAGGACTTTCTTGCTCGACATGATAGTATGCTATCTGGTTGCACTTTACCTTAACGTGTACACTGATTTTCTCTCTGTTACATGTTGGTAAAGCCTTTAGGATATGTAATTGACTACCTGTATTATGATGCGGATCATACTAGTGGGGACATGGTAGTCTATAAGTACATCTTTCAAGGTCCCTAGTCGTGGATGTATCGAGAAGGGGCATCGATATACCAGAGTAGACTAGCGTATACCTTCTCGACTCATACAGATGGGCGATGGATGATCCCATATCCATTGGTGTTTGACATCAGAGATGATATACGGGTGATCAGTAGAGACTGGGTACACTGGACGGACTCGCCGAGAACTCCCAGATGGTATTATACCTTACGTCAGATGGCAGTTCTCTGGTGACACTGGTACAGGTTAGTCTGTAGACCCGAGATCGTCATAGAGTCTTGTATGATTCCCGCTGTGCTTTGATTTCCACCTTACCATGTCGAAGAGGGCGTGCAAAACGGTGGTTTTTGGGTATAGTCCCGAATCACATGGAGGCAATGAGCGATAGGAGGGGATTCGTCTCTCTCGATATAGGGAGTTGATGTTGTGCTGTGTTCGATTGGCTATAATCGGAAATCCCTGGCCAGGGTTGCTGAGATTTACTGGTAAGTGTTACCAGTAGTTTCTCGAACTGTTATAGACCTCATATCGACACGACTTATCGAGCTGCTGGGGTCTGACGTTTACCACCCCTAGGCGAGATATGCGACATATCAGACGAACAGACCGGACTGTACGGTAAGTGTTACTGGTTGGATTCACAGGAGTGTGAGCAGGCTTGCTCATTGATCTTCTGATCGCTCAATACCCGGGTGGCCGTTACGTTTAGCAGACCGCTTGCGGCTTGTGGGTGTTTGATATGATCATCACCTGCTGCCGGCGTATTGACGAGTCTTTAGAGTCCTACACAGAGGTTTCCTGGCTCAAGCGAAACGAAATAGGAGCGCATATGAGATATGTGCGGGACCGAGAATAATGCGTGTATGTGATACCGTCTTCTATTCTCGCGATGAATGTATCGATTGGTTGTATGCGATATAACCTAGTTATCGAATCGAGAATTGATTCGATAAGTCGATACATTGGATATTAGTCGGTCATATGTGATATGACCGGATCGTTAAATCAAGTGTTGATTTAATGATTTAATGTATAATTATATATTTGATATATCACTTTACATTAACTAGTATTTGTTCACTTATGATGGATTTTCTCACCTGATGTGCACATTGTATATATGATATAGTTTTGTGTACTTGTTTGTATCATGTTTGATGATACATGCAAACTTGGGTGTTTGTTTACTTTAAACTATGTTTAAGTGAATGGTTAGGGTTTTGTTATCATTTCTTGATTATTTATTTTATTTATTTATTCATTTTATCAAGAAAAGAAATGGTTGCTTCTTTTGTTTTTTCCTTGAAGCTTCAAGAAGCTTTGACCATTTTTGTTTCTTTTGCTTAACCTAACCATTCACCTAACCATAATTTATTCTCTACACTCAACCATGGTTGCATTATGATAAGAATGACTTGGATTTTCTTTTTAAAAGAATTCTCATCATATTCTTTCTTCTTCTTCTTCTTCTTCTTCAAGAAGAAGAAACCTTGCTACCTTTAATGGTGACATGAGAAAAAAAGTGAGAAATCCAAATCCAAAGTGAACCCACTTCCTATTTCTTCATCCTCTACCACTTGCCATGTAGTATAGGGTGTTTTCTTCACAAGTTTCATGACTTGGTGAAGTTGGAGCTTGATCTTGAGTTGCCTTGACGTAGATCATCTTCGGCATCGAAGTCGACGACCTAGCCCGATCATTTCTTCGATGAAACCATCGCTAGAGTTCGGGATCCGATGATCGCAGCGGAGGGACATCATCACGGAGCTAAGGAAGTGGAGGACCGGATCTACAAAGGTTGTAGTCTCTTTCATTTAGCAATAAAGTTGTTTACTTGCTTCTTTCGCCTTACCTCTAGTATCGATCTTGATTTGGGTTTCTCGGCATATAATTTTTGAATTTGGCATGGTTGATGCCTTGTGAGACCTCATGGGTGTGCCTAGGAACCCTACATAATCAATGTCCGTATGCACGTAAATATCATAAGAGAGTGTGCATGAAAGTATGAGAATATAAATCAACGGTGTCCCTCGCGACTCATCAAAATCAAGGAACCTGGGTGTCCAATATCGACACCCGAAAACATCATGAAACCCGTGTCCAGCATCGACACGTAAATCCTCATATCTCGGGCTCCGTCAGTCCGGATCGGCCCACGGGCTCCGTCAGTCCGGATCGGCCCACATCATCTTTCGACTCCGGTCGGTATCCTCCGGATATCCGCCGAGCCCAAATACTGTCACCGGTAGGTAGTGGTCCCTCTGCCAGGCTCACCGTCTACTGCATAGCAGATCCGTTCTCGCCCCGGGGTACCATACCGGGTCCACCATGTACCCGCAATCGGCCTCGTCCACTCCTCGAATCGGGTTTCACATGTCACACGTCTCAGAACCGAGAAAACGCATAGTGGACGCACTGAAATATCATATCAAAAGAAACTGGGTTTTTAAAACAGTAAATGATTTCTTTTAAAATAGCCACGGTTCTCAAATCCAGAAATCTCATAAAAATAGCATATCTCAATGCGTAAAAGCGTAAAGCATGATGTATGCGACATATAACAGAAATGTAAGCATATCCGTATATCATGCAACATGGAACAGTGATATGACATATTAAGGGAAAACCTCTCTTTTAAATGGATCCACTTTTTAAATAGGACATGCGGTCCCCAAAATCTCCAAAATCGAATTCAATACCGTATAAAGGTGCACATGTGTATATACGCAAGTATGAACGTACAAATATGTGTGTCTGTAAGTATAGGTGTACAATATGTATGTACGCAAGTATGGTGTGCAATATGTATATCATGATGCAGCAACCCTTCTGTGTAGTGACATGGCAATTATCGATGATGAAGTGTGTGAGCCGGCAAATCTGTGTACGTGTAACATATGCATCATCGATAATGGTGCAGGTGTACTAGCACAGGTATAAGCAATGCAATGAGAATAATATGAATACAGCATAAGATAAATCATATGCAAATGCTGACGGGTATACGTATCTAACATGATTGAGTCGGTGAATCAATCAATCGGCATCCCACCACACAACATCCCGTACGGTATACTCTATCATACGGCATCCTCTAGTCAAGGGTATGGATCAAACCTCAAGTCAAATTCATCACGTAGGGAAAATCATCGTACGGCGGCATTAAGCTATTAGGGATCCTATCATTCTATAAGACGAGGAGGGTACGGACCTAACGTCACGTACGGCTAACACCCATGATTCACAACATATATAAATATCTCTATATATCTATATCCCAGGTCACATCCGCAATAATCTCATATCAGGGGACCGGCAGGGTATAAATCATCTCAATCGACTCGCATCTGTATACCAACATATCACCAAATCATCATATCGCGTCATATATCCTTTTCATCGCATTTATATCCCTCATCAAGTCAATTTTACAAATACATTCTACCTTTACTAAAAGCGTAAGTATCTAATCTAACATGCACACCCGAACTATACAATCAGTTTTTAAAAGAAGCAATCGTAGTTTTAAAGGGGCTACGGTGTTTTTAAGGAAAAGGCATCATTTGAAAATCCATAACATCCCTCAAGATATCTGTTTAAAAGATGCATACGATTCTTCGGTTGGAAATAGGTATGGTTCGGATGACACATCTACGTCGGCTATCTAGTCTCATAGTACCCTAAACGGCAATATCATCAAATATCATCCTCAAGTCCCGTCATCACATACTAGCCGTATCATATCGCTTCTAACTATCCTTTAGTTTCAATTATGGTTCTCTAACTACCTTTTAACTCTATCTAGTTTTCTATTAAAGGTTTCTTTAACCATTTACTATGAATCGGTTTCCATCAAAGACTTGCGGGGGTGTTATACGCCATCCACCCGACTTCCCCTATAGATATAGATCCACTCACCTTGCTCCTTGCTTGCCGAAGTCGATGACGCCATGCTCCGTCGTTTCGGAATCCATGCGAGGGTACCTATAATAATAAACAATCGCAAATGCGTATTAAAATCAAGTTCTGAAAACCGAAATGGCACACGGATCGCCTATAGGTTAGAACCTATAGCCCACGCATGCGAAACCAACCAATTATCCCTAGTTGTTGATGTACAAACATCCAACAACCAAATACAATATCAAATACTAAAATCCAAATTTCAGAATACGGAAAACATAGCCAAAAACACACCAAAGTGCTCCCAGATTTTGACTCAGGTCAAACTAGCCAATTTTGTATATAGGGTTGCTATAGATATCACCTAAGGGACTCACCAACCAAAATTCAATGCATTTCCTCCCGATATGGCCGCAATTTGCGGCCCATATGAATAAATCTGTGGCCAGAAAGTAGGGGTAGGGGCTCAGGTTTCAGGGGGTGGTCTATGGTTGCCTGCACGTCTCATGGTCATGGGAACTTATTCAATGGTTGTCTCGGGTCACTCCAGATCTCCAAATACCCTCACAAATCGTCAAATTTACCACTGCCGGAAAGTTCTAAGTTCGCGTTTGGGTTCTATTTTCCGTTCTAGGTCAGTAAAAATACCACCCAAGTCTAGTTAATAGCCTCTACCCATCATCAATTCCTCACAATTACTCAAACCCTTCTCTACGATTTTCTAAGATCACAATTCCACACAAAATCATTCTCTAAACTAAACTAGAATGCAAGAGACTAGAACTACACTAAAGGAAATGAATTATACCACATGGATGTAGCCAAACAAAACCCTAGCTCTCCCAAGTCCTCAAAATCCAACATTGATGGGTCCAAAGTGTAGAGGGTGAAGAGTGGATCAACTTTAAGGAATTGGGTTTAGGGTTTTGATGAAGCTTTTTAGATGATTTCATGGGTTGGAGGTGGAGGGAGATGAGGTTGGAGGAAGATGAAGAAAGAAAAAAAATGAGGGAAATGAAATGGTGTGGCTGCCCTCTCCCTCTTTCCTCTCTTATTCTCATCCCCATTCACCCATTTTCTCTCTCTCTCTCTCTCTGATCATCATGACATCTTTTTACCTTTTCTTTTCTTTTCTCACCACTAAACACATAAACCCAAATAAAATAACATAAATGAAATAACATGTCATGGTGCACTAACCATGGAAACTGTAGAAACACGGATTTGGCCTAATCGCGATTAGCAGTGCACTAATCGGGTTTTTATTGAAACTGCATATAAATAATTTAAAAAAATGCCAAATCTTTTAAATATATTATTAAATGAATAAATCATTTTAAATTTCCATTTATTTCACAATTATTGGTATATATTTATAACCTTTTTCGAAAACCCCAATTTCGCAAATCGGCCAATTTTCGGGAAATATATTATTTTAATATTAAATTTCCAAAAATAATATTTTATATTTTCTGAAATGTTACAAGTCACGATCCACCCCCAAACACAGATGGTATTGTCCGCTCTAGCCGAAGCCGCACGGTTTTGTCCCTTTGAATGAACCTGGGGCTACTTCCCAGAAGGTCACCCATCCCTGAATTTCTCTGGCACAAGCACGCCTAACTTTGGAGTTTTTCAAACTCCGGAGTTCCGATTCATCTAAAATGCGCCTCTGTGTTATAAGAGTAATATCAATCCATTTATAATTCAGATCGTGCCCTCTTTCGGAATGGAATTCGATACTCTCCATTGTTCTACAGTAGGTCCCCGTGTGTTTCCGTATCGGTTACATCCCCACCTCGATACCGGATAACATCTCACTTCTCACGGGGTAGCTGATATTCATCCCCAACTCCACAGACCTACTTTTGAGGAACTGGCTCTGATACCATACTTGTCATGACCCACCCCCAAACACAGATGGTATTGTCCGCTCTGGTCGAAGCCGCACGGTTTTGTCCTTTTGAATGAACCCAGGGCTACTTCCCAGTAGGTCACCCATCCCAGAATTTCTCTGGCACAAGCACGCTTAACTACAGAGTTTTTCAAACTCTGGAGTTCCGATTTATCCAAAAGGCACCTTTGTGTTATAAGAGTGGTATCATTCCATTTATAGTTCAGATCGTGCCCTCTTTCGGAATGGAATTCGTTACTCCCCATTGTTCTACAGTAGGTCCCTGTGTATTTCCGTATCGGTTACATCCCCACCTCGATACCGGATAACATCTCACTTCTCACGGGGTAGGTGATATTCATCCCCAACTCCACCTGGGGTATTACAGTTTGTGAAACTATTGCATTCGAGAAATAGCCTCAGTGAGTGGATCCGCCCTGATGTTTCTTTCTATGTCTCTCTTAATCTAAAGTTCGCGGAGAAAGACATCTCCCGAATTGAGCAATACCTGTCTTAGAATATGTCTGGATATCTGATGGGACCCAGTTCTCTAATGAACTCCAAATCCAAACTTCTTAGACCGTATCGTCAACTGAACTTAATCAGTATCCCGCGCCATGCCTCCCTCAGTATCCGCTTGGACCACCTGTCCAAACTACTGCCCCTCCTCAGAGGGAAAACTATAACTCTGACAGTCACTCTGTCATCCATATCACCTTGGAAACCTGGAATGATAACCGTCTCCCGAAGGAGGCTGTCGTTATCATATCCCTAGAACATCCGCTTATGTTCTAAAACTTCTTCCGAACGTTTCTCCAAGATTGGATTAATATCTTAACTTATTGCATCTAGTGCAAAAACAACATCTGGTGCGGTACTTGACATCTCATGATTGACTCAATTGCCAAAGCAAGTGATATACCAATCATGCGCATCCCTCTCCCCTTTAGTCTGTAAGACACCTTTAGAGAGGGTGACTCCATCACCTGCAAGTATACTACCATACCAGGAGTCGTCCATTCTAAAATACCTTAAGAATACTGTCTAAGTACCCAGATTGGGAAACTACCCAAATCTAGATCTAAAACCATAGATCTAGTAACCAGAATGTCTGATTCAATATCCATATCTTATGTGGAGAAACTACTGTGTGACAACCACAGTATAACCGATCGTAGTACAGGAATTTCACTTCCTACTCTGTGTATGTCATCTAAATACCAGGACATCACACCCTACTACCTTCTTAACAGATCCATCCCCTATTTTGATGAAATCAAAACCGATAACTGTCACATCAAAAATAGATGATCTATCTCCGCTATATCTGCTTTAGTCTATAAATAGACACAAGCAACTTGTCCACTATGCTTCCGCTGCTCCCACTGACTACAACAACCCTCTGGCAGAATCATATGCACGTGCACTTCTAAAGCAAATTTGGAACGACGCTATACTCATCCTCCTGCCGGGTCTCATAGTCTGGAACAGCAGCAATGGCAAGTCTGGGTAAACAAGAACCTCTCTGTCACCGTCCTTGAGGCTACCGGAGTACCTCTCGGGTGCCTGAGGTTACCCACCATATCTGCGGAGTGGCTAATGGAATGTCAAACCTGATTGAATCTTTAGGTCCTATTAAATTTTCAGTAATCGTTTGCGGTTCTGGAATTACTTCCAGTTCTACCATACTCCTACTACTGTTTTCTGAAAAAATCCATTTTAATAAAACTGTGGTGAGTCAAGAACAATATCACTATTTATCTTCCAGATGGTAGAAAGTCAACACTCGTCATAGCCCGGGTTAACCTATAAACTGCCTTTACAGAAACGTGTCTTGAGTTATTCAGAGTCTGGTTTTAAGCATAAGCCGGACAACTCCCCATACCTTAACATTATTAAGATATGAATCGTTCTATATCCAATATAGAAATAGAGGCACTGATTTAATTGGAACCAGATTCAAATCATGCAGCTGTCTCCAGTGCATGTCAACTAAATGGAGAGAGGCCGATCAACATTACTTAACTTAGGAGTGCATCCATTTATGAGTAACCTGAAAGAGAAACAAGTTCTCAAAACCATTACTATCAACTGAATACCCGACACAAGTATCTAAATCTTCGATCACCTTGAAGAATCCCGATACTTGCAACAGGTGGTTCTCTACTTTATTCTTATACCTATAACTTCTCAAAAATTAGACCTTGTATTTCTATGAAACACTTGTCTAAAAACTAAAAAAGTCACAAGTAAACGGAATATAGTACGAGGACCAACCCCTTTGTCCTAATGGACACTGGATAACATACAATATTTTGTATAAGTCCCCTGAGTTGAATAACTCAAACCCTGTGCGTTGTAGGTTGAAAACTGTACTCAGGTGATTTCCTCAAATATCACCAATTACAACGAATTCCGATATAATGAGGATGATCACTTAATTCCCAATAATTTACTCCCACTCATCATCTGTAAAACCATACAGATGTGAGAATCATACCTGGTAAATATATACCCTGGAGCAAGTGTCAAATTGGGAAATCAGTTTTCTATTAACAACGCATAGTGAAACTGAAACATTAAAATGTTTCGAAGGGATATCCGGATATTCTTAGTAATGCCTCTTCCATTATCCAGATTCCTGACTATAACCGTATATTTCCTTTGCAATCTCTCCAAATCCCTTTATTTGTCTTTACTCATTATGTTCTGTACACCATCGTTAGGCTAAATGGTTTTCTTCCTTCCCTACCGTTCGGTACCAGCCTATGGTTTGGAAGAAGACTGTCCAGTAAGCATAATAGGTGTACTCTCCTAATCCTAGGAGTACTCGCAACCTGAGAGAAGGTGATGATAAAAGACAATGGAATAAATCTTATTCTATTTGTCCTGAACTGGAGAAAAGCAAAGGTGAAGTAGGAGTGGCGATGATATACTCGGTTTGATCGTGAATGATAGCAGTCACATTTTACTTTGCCCTCTTTCTAATCCTAAGAGCCCTTATCACCTGAGAGAAGGTAAAAGAAAAAGAAAACCGAATAGTCATATTCAATCTCTCCAGAACCAGAATCCATCCTCGAATCTGGAACAAGTTCCTTCGAGTTCGTATATAACCATATAATGAATTTATCCAACGGAAGTGGATGTTCGTAGTGATACGAGGTGTTCTGAAGAAATGCAAAGGGTAAAATAAGGAGTATCAATGAAGTATGCAACTCAGACAATCCAAAAGCCAGTGTTTTAAAAAAGTTCGGTTAACTTGGTCACTGTGTCTTAGTCTAGGGTCGGACCATGGTTGCTGCCAAAGAGAGAGAGAGAAAAGAAACACTCTGCGTGCACTCTAACCTAGATCAGAATGGTTAATCACTTTATCTAATCAGGATGTTTCCCACTGTAACCTCAAATTCTCCTCCAAACCTGAAAGAAGAATTAGTCGGGATCACCCGAGGAGTAAACCAACTCATCAGTAGGAATCGGGATCCAACTATCATCGCATGATAACGTGAAGGAATCCACTCACATTATCATACTCTAGAAGGTATGCGCATGCCTGGAAAGTTTCCTGTATGTTTGAAACTCCCGATATGATTTTTACCCTATGCTCTTATGACCTTGACGAAGGCCGACATATCATAAGTCACATGTCAAGTTCTACCCGTCATTGTCCAGGTTAATTTGAACCCACCCGTACATACCTTTGATGAAGGCCAAAATAGTAGTAAGACTGTCCCAAACCAACGCATCTATCTATGCAACAGAAAAGTAACAAATAGCTACCATACACTATGCTTTGACGAAGGCTAACATACATAGCATGAATACTATGTACTACTCGTCTGAAATGACGGGGGGCTACGAATGGTTTTTAGCAAAAAACCTTTAACGTAATGAACTGATATCGTTGAAGGAACCTGATAGCTTTTACAAATATACAGTGACGAAAACCTTTGCTAAAGAGGTCACTCCCGGTGAAGGGATCTCGGCTCTTTCCCCGTAGAAAGAGGTGCAGGATATTCCAACTGAATACCGCGATGCAAAGCAAAAGTACTCGACTATAGTGGAATTATTACACTCACGCAAACCTCTGTCCAAGGGGTCATTCCCGATGAAGGGATCTCGGCCCTTACCTCGTCGAATGAGGTGCTAAATATTCATAACCGAATACCACTGTGCAAAACAAAAGAAAACATCCTTGTAATAACAGCTTTTTGAAAAATGTTCCAACAACATCGAATAGGTTTGTTTTCCTTGCATTTATCAGAATCAATGCGGTCCGATCAATTAATCACACCAAAAAAGAACGAAAATAAAATGTACATATATGCCATCCGCATTCGCCGCTGAGTCCCGTCATCACCCGTTAGGTTACTTAACTAACGACAGAGCGGGGACTGGACTAGCGCGGGTGTAAAACATATACAACATCTACTAGTATATATATCAATATATAATAATCGCTCCAGGCGTGATAAATACAACATCACAGAAAAGTAATAAGCATCACAGAACAATACAGATAATCCGGGAGCCCCGGGTTTCCTTTGTGCCGCCAATGAAACCCGACGTTTCCCTGGTCGTGTGGATCGCCTATGTAATGAAAACCTAGACCCCTACGAGCACGGCAAGTTACCCGCCAAAACCAGAAGCGAGGCAGCCCCCTTCAGCATAGTGAATGGACCAACCAGCACTTCACGGAATCCGGTAACTTGAGCACCCCTCCTTGGGCCAACCTGTACCCCCTATGAGTGCGGCGAACAGCACGCCAATTCTAGAGTGAAGCCCCCTCCGTCTCAAAGCCATGAGATACGGGCCCGTTGCCCTCTTGAACCCGGCTATCCGTGCACTCCACCGCGGGGTAATCCTAGTACAGAAAAGAAAATATGTACAACGGGTACATCGACCTCAACCCGGTCGTGCCCCAAAAGAATAATATACAAACAGGCAGTGACGGCAGTCCACATGTCGGACGCTCGTCCCGCGATATCCAATGTACAAATAAACCCAAACTGCACTACCATTGCACACAAGCTATCCACCACGACAAATCCGCAACATCACAGCACAACACAGAACATCAACGTGAATGTCACGTTCGCAAACCCGTCTAAAAAGACTATAGCAATTAGACAAGATTTACCGCTCGAATGACATTCATGGTCGCAGATATAATGTAAGCACTGTGAACTAACGTATTTAAAATTTCGATTGACAAAACTTCCCGAAGTGGGCCCTAAGCACAAATCTAGTACTTTAACAAATCTGGGCCCAAACAAAATATTCCAGAAACCACAATTCCATATGAAAAACACGCAGAAGAAAAATGGTGAACAGTGTCAACCATACCGCCGTGCAACCGCGGCAAATATGGTTGTTTGGCCATGGTTCCGCGATGTGTTGGTAAGATCGTTCTCCCAAATTTCTTCCAGAGTCTTAAAAAAGCCTGCACGATTTTCTAACATACCCAAAATAATTTTTAGACCGGTTTAAAAATTCGGCAGAAACTTGAAATTTGGAATTGCAGTTTTGGAAATTTCGTTCGATCGATATTTTAAATATGTTAGAACAAGCTAGTATGTGTTAATGGTGTGGCTCTGATACCATGTAAGTATACGGTAGCGCCCCGGCAGTCAATCCGAGGCCAAACGCGGAACAAAAACTTTTATAAACTGGCGCTAACACAGACTTTTACCCGGATCGTACCATTAACACTAAACTAGAAAACTACAAAGATGTTAGAATGGCTATACTGATCGATCTGTGTCCTTTGGTCTTTAGCCATCATTCTTAGCTCCACGCTGCATCTCCAATCTCGCTCGATCTCCGGTCTCCTCGTCGATGTGGCACCACGTTAAAGAATCTTTATACGGGCTCCCGCTTCAAAACGAAGCAACTCGAACATGAAGTTTGCTAACCAACATGTCCAAGATGAAGTAAAGAATGAGTGTGAATACTTTTTCTCAAGGCACCCAATGAATTGTGTGAAGGTAAATGAAGTTGCCATGGAGATGTGATGAAGTGAGCATAGGATTTTGCAAGGAGAAAAATTTCCTCACCCAAAAATTGGGCTCGGCCACACCATGCATTCGGCCAAAAAAAGAAGGAAAAGTGTTCACCGGGGATTGATTGGGAGAGGTGACCATATACAAAACAAGTGGTAAGAATAAGGAAAATATCCTTAACAAAATATCATAAAAGATCTTAAGCTTGGACAAACACAATTTAATGCTCAAATGTACACCTCATGAAAAACCCATGCTTCCCTATCAATGCCAAATGAAGCCCACTGCCACATCATGGTTCGAAATTGCTTAGCAAGCAAAAGAATGAAATATTGCCAAAAACAAAGCTAAGAAAAAATATCCATTAATTAAACATTAATGCTAATTTTTAATCATGTGAAATAAATTTGGCAACTTCAAAAGTAATCTCGTAACGAATCACAAGATTACCCCTCGACCGTATATACATACCCGCATCCGTATTCCGACTGAATACGAATGCAATGAGACGAAAGTATTCCAAAACAATAAAATACTAGGATCCGGCTTAAACCAAAGCCCACTAGTATTATCCATCTGAAACATGACATGTGCACAAGTGCATGTGTATGTTCGAACCCTGCCATAAAACCGTACGGCCTCTACAACGTTTCGCCCGAACTTGGGAAACTCTCTATAGGGGACTCTAAAGACTCGTCAATACTCTGGCAGTGGGTTTAACTATAAGCACGTTAGTAGTACTAGCTGTACGTAACGGCTGCCCATGTATTGAGCAAAAGGGAGGCCGATGAGCGAACTCATCCTGAAACCCTACTTAGCCTTTCAGTGACAATATCCGTACAGTCCGGTCCGTTCGTCTATGAGTATCGCATATCGGGCCTAGGGGGCTGGTAAACGTCAGACCCCCAATAGCGGTATAAGTCGTGTCAGAGTGAAGCCCAGAACACCTTGAGAAACTACTGGAATACCTACCAGTAAATCTCACTTGCCTTGGCCAAGGACTTCGTGTAATGGCTCTTCTACACAGAGCGCGATCTCACCCCTAATACCGGGAGAGACAAAACCCCCGCCGATCCGCTCACTGCCTCCAGGTGGCTCGGGACTGTACCCAACTAAAATCTGTTTGCATGACTCCTTTGAGCCGTGGTAGGGTAGTAATCTAAGCACAGTGGGAACTCACACGAGACAAATGACGGTCTCAGGTCGATAGACTAACCTGTACACATGTCACCAGGGAACTGCTATCTGACGACAGGTATAATACCAAGTAGCAGGTTCCCGGCGAGTCCGTCCGGTGTACTCATAACCCAATGAGCACCTATATACATCTTAGGTGAACCAACTGACACCAATGGCTTGTGAGACCGGCCACCGCCTCTCGTCAAGGTCTCGACTGTATCCACTAGTCTACTCTGGAGTTTCGATGCCTTGTCTCGAAACTCCCTCGCCTAGGGACCTTTTAAAGATGTGCTTGTGCTTATAGACTACCCAACTCTCACGTATATGATCGCCATCATACTGCTGGTAGTCAAGCATGAATCCTAAGGGCTCTATCAACGTGTAATAGTGATCTGTAATGTCATTTAAAGCATGTACACGATGATAAAGACAAACCAGATAGCATACTATCATCTCGAGTAAGACTGTCCTACCGGTATAGGTCCTCTCTGAATCATTGCAATCACGTGCCTCCGATCCAATAATTGATTTTGAGGGCACTATATCCAATAATACCCAGGACATAGAGTGAACTGAGAAACAATTCTCGATAACAAACACACCCGAAGAAGATGTATCAACATGCTTATTCTTTGTTTGGGTGGCGTAAGAATCCGGATATTCACCTATTTCCTTCTCATTCTTATAACAATTATAAGAAAGAACGGAACCAACGTTCCCCTGCTCAGTATAACAAGAAGGTTCGATCAATACATCAAAGTTATTATCTTGATTAAGGCATGACATGGTCGCTACCTGGAGAGAGAAAGAAGAAAACACTTTAGCGTATACTCTTACAAGATTAGATTGGTTATTATCTTATCTAATCAGGATGGCTCCTACTGTTTTTATCAAATCTTCCTTCAAACAATACTAAAAAGGAAAGACTAGCCGGGATTAATTACAGTCTACAACTTTGCTAACCGTTCAGCCCGGCCAGTGACGGTACTTTGAGGGAGGTTCCCCGTGTTTTCGCACGGACCTAATTAAGATAAACCTCATCTTCACTTAGGGGTAGCTGTTCATATCATAATATTGCCATTCATACGCCCCACTTTTATGCATTTTTATAAGTAAACAGGTACTTTTGACGCTCGTTTGTTACATGTTACAGGATACAGGCTCTTGGAGCAAATACAGTGAAAAAGACGAAAGATAATACAGAAAAGGGACTTTTGACCAACAAGCAGACGGATCTTACTCAAGCTGAGACGAAGAACAGTGCAAGGTCCAAAAGACGAAAGTGAAACGGTCAAAAGATCCTTACAAGTTTTCACGGAGGATCTGGAGAAGACTAAGAAGCCCCACAGAGAAAAGAAATATAAAAATAGGAAGCCCAAGGAAAGCCAACCAAAGTCCAGAAAGATGATGAGCCAAGCCCACCAAATGGCCGCGGATCCGCGGCCCAAGCTCCCCATTGCCGCGGTTCCGCGGCCATATAAGGCCCGTGTCGGTGGAAAATTCCCCTGTCGGTGTGTCGGTGCATATGTTGGGATTTTTAGGGGGAAAATCTGTAATTTCATGTCTACGAGACTCTGTAACCCTAGCTTCACTAGTTGCTTATAAATTGTACTCAAAATCTGTAAAAAGGGATGCCTCTTTTCAATCAATAAAAGTTCAGATTTGTTGGGAGATTTACAGCATCAACCTTCTTGTAAGTTTTAATTTATTTAATTCCTGCCTTAGTTAATTTCATTACTTGCCCTACTCATCCCATTGTTTGCTGTAGTTAACTAGTTCAGCTATTTTTAATCTGTAGTAAGAGTAACAGTTTAAAAGATAAACAACAAAAATGTCGCTTTTAAATAGTTCCCTAATGAGCGAGTAAAATTCTCGCTCGTTAGGGTTAGGAACAAGAGAGGGGGTGAGAGATGGATATCTCTCACCTCCTTCAATGCCAACATATTTTCAAAACGAAACCTTCATGCACGCATGTATGATCCGCCCCCTACGGCACCCTACCTACGAGGTAACGGTGAACCGTAGTATAAAAGGCCGGACATACATGACGTCCATGAAGATTGCAGCAATTAATAGGAAAGGACGGACAAGGATCTAGAGGAAGAAACTTTGTTTCTTCCCGATCATCCTAATCCCCTTTGCTAATAATTGTTGTGATTTTTCTAAAAAGCTTTAATCAACGGCATTGAAAGAGGTGACAATATTGATCTCATCACCCCTACCTTCGACCTAACCCTATCGAGTTCTTTCGTATCATATCAAATAGTTTTAAATCAATCGACAAAAAAACCAAACAACCAACGTAATCAACTCGTTAAAACACAAAAACAGAAATTTACACATCTCTGCGGATCGACCCGTATTCACCGGCTAGCTGCAAAGCGACGCCGTTTCTGATTACGGTAAACTAAAATTTTTTTTTGGAAGAATCAAATGGCGCCGTTGCCGGGGATGGCGTAATTTTTTGTTTTGTAGGATTTCGGGTTGATATAAATTTTAAAAAAATCATAAAAATCAGAAAATAGAAAATACAAAAACATTTTAGCGATTTTTATCTGTTTGAAGGGTTCTATGTTTTGAATCTTGCAGGAACAGCAAAGGATTATGAATCTGGAATTTTACAGAGAGCAAAACAGAAAAGGGAACATCAGAACAAAGTAGAATTTGTGAACAGGAGTTGCACAAAATTTTTCAGAGGCTGAACCCACCAACCTGCCGCGTTTCCGCCGCATAATAGGTTCCCAGACCGCGGAACCGCCGCCGATCTGCCACGTCAGCACATCATTTTTACATGGTTTGCTCTCTCTCTCTTTCCTCTGCAACCTCCATATCTCCACTGTAAAAAGTTTCTGTAGGAATTCTTTGCGCTAAAAAAAAAAAAATTCTCTCCCCCTTCTAAATAACAGATTTTCTGCAGGGTTCTTTGCGCCGCGCTAAAATTGATTGCAAGTGAATTTTACTGTTTTGCATAATTTAATCGGACTCTAAGGGGCTAATTGACCAAACTCAGATTGGGTGGGGATTTCATCACCCTTCCCAGGACCCCAGAAAACACCTAAAGCATGTGCATTGACCACAATTAATAAAAAAGATTAGACTCAGACCTAAGGACATCGAGCTCAATAGGAAAAGGACTAGTATAAGCATCGGCCGTTTATCCTAACCGACATTGCGGTGTCTAGGCTAGTGGTTATTAATTAGGCCCACTGTAGTGGTGGTTCCTTCCCACTTACCTGGCCGTACTTGTCCGTGAAGAGGCGGTTTGAGGTCCTATTTCTAGCCCTAGTTAGGAGCTGTCTAGCAGACCTAGGCGACCCTAGATCTAGGCCTGATTGTGCATGTGTGGTTGATTTGTGTCACGAGTCCCTTTTGAAAAACCTTTTTTTTTGCAAAACTCTCACATAAAAAAAAAAAGAAAAATCTTTTCAAAAACTTGCAACTTGCCGCTAAGAAAACTTGCAACTCACTTCCCCCATTTTCCCTCACTGACGTTATCTTACCTCCACATTCTGTCTTTTTTCTTTTTTCTGACTGCACTACCCTTTAGTGTATGTCACTTTGGACTAGGGATACTGACGCCCGATTAGTCCGTGTTTCGTTAGTACCGACCGACGAACCTTTCGACACTAAAGTCGACACTCCGTCCACTTTCTTACCCTCAACTTCAAATTCTTTCACCGAAGGCATGTCGGGATTCGACCCCAACAATACCTTACCGACGGGAAGGATTCCACCTCCGTTAGGTGCGAATAACCCGAACCAGCCGCCTGTTGAAGCGCCCGCACGAGTTACGCTCCAGGACCTCTTTTACCCCATCCACACTTCTTTACCTACTTGTCTTTCACCCCCACCGGCAAATGGGGACAATTTTGAGATAAAACCACATTTCATCAATATGCTGCCAAAATTTCATGGTTTGGAAACTGAAGACGCATATATCTTTATTAATAAATTCCAAAATGTGTGCGCTATGATGAAAACGACCCAATTGAGTGATGACGCTATAAGGCTAAGGGTCATTCCTTTCACCTTATGTGACCTAGCCGAGAAGTGGCTATATAGCACCGCATCACATTCTATTAGAAATTGGAATGAGTTTGTGAAAGCTTTTCTAAAAAAGTTCTATCCTCACCATAAAACTGCCAGAATCCGCAATGAAATAATTCAATTCTCACAACTTCCTTCCGAACCATTCTGGAAGTGCTTCGAGAGATTCAAGGACCTATTAGTTCAATGCCCTTATCATGGGATAGAAAGTTGGCAACTTTGCCAAACATTATACGAGGGATTGAACTCGGCAACGAAGCAGTTGCTAGAAACCATCTGTCAAGGTCATTTTCTCTCTAAGTCTAGTGATGAAGCGTGGCAGTTTCTCGAGGATCTTAGTGAGCAGACAATACAGTGGGAGAGTACCAAGACCACATCATCTTCTAGTGGTCAATCTAGGGCAGGCATACATCAAGTAGAGATGTCGATTGCTATGAAGGCCGAGATGGCCGCTCTTACGAAAAAACTAGAAGCGATCGAGACCAAAATCTTATCGTCTTCTCCTGCCCCTGCTATGCCCCCACGAACTGTCTGTGCTTGTTGTGCAGATCCATCGCACCTGACCGAAGAGTGTCCTTATAATGCATCTACACAAGGACAGGATCAAGTCAATGCTGCATTTCAGCAACGACAAAGAAACGATCCGTACTCTTCGACGTATAACCCGGGGTGGAGGAGTCACCCAAATTTCGCTTGGAACCAAAATCAACAATTCCAAGGAAATAATAATTTTCAAAGACCTCCTCCTCCACAACAACAACAACAAGCACCCTCACAAACTCAATTTCAACCGCAACAATTTCAACAACAACCTTACCCTAATCAGGTGAACGATTTTGTGCCTAACAATGCTTATCAGCCAAATAATTATGTTCAACCTAATAATGATAAGGTTAGCTCGCTCAAAAGAAGTCTAGATGCGTTCCTTAAGCAATCTACACAGTCTACAGCAAGACTTGAGACTTCTATTCAATCTTTAGTGCAAAATAGTGCCTCACACGATCAAAGCATCAAATCTACTAAGGCACAAATTGCACAACTCAATGCAGCTTTGAGCGAGCGCGAAAAAGGAAAACTCCCGTCTCAACCACTGCCCAACCCCGGTCACGCACATGCTGCATTTCAACAGCAAAATCATAACGTAAATGCCATGACCACGTTGAGATCGGGAAAAGTGTTGCAGAAAGTGGGCATGAACAATGACACCCCTGCCGGTGGGGCTTCTTCATCTTCTTCACCTTCATCTTCTTCTTCCTTAGAGCCTATTCTCCACCCTTCACATGGCTCTACCCCTTCTAGCTCGAACGGACCCATTTCTCACAACACGAACACATCTACACGGGGCGCCGTTCCAACTCGACAGTCTGATCCGCAAAAATTGGACTCAACCACCTTTCAAAATGTTCCTTTTCCTAATCGGTTGAGATCCAATAAACCAACTCCGCAGATGGAAAAGATTATTGAGTTGTTCAAACAGGTTAGCATAAATATCCCTCTTTTGGATGCCATCCAGCAAGTTCCTTCATATGCAAAAATTTTAAAGGACTTATGCACCAAAAAGAGGAAGTCGCAAGTGCCAAAGAAAGTTTTTGTGGCTAGTGCTATTAGTGATGCTCTTGTAAATTCCCTTCCCCCAAAGCAAAAGGACCCCGGGTGTCCTACCATTTCGATAACAATTGGGGACAAGAACATCAATAGAGCACTATTAGATCTTGGCGCGAGCGTCAATTTGCTACCCTATTCTGTGTACGAGCAATTGGGCGTTGGAGAGCTTAAGCCCACTCACTGTACTCTCCAAATGGCCGACCGGTCAATAACCCATCCTAGGGGAGAGCTGGAGGATGTGTTAATAAGAGTAGGGGATTTTATTTTCCCCGTTGACTTTATTGTGATGGATACACAACCTGTTGCTAACCCCCGGAACTAAATTCCGGTAATACTTGGTCGACCATTTCTGGCTACTTCCAACGCAGTGATCAATTGTCGTAATGGTTCAATGAACCTATCTTTCGGCAATATGACAATTGAGCTCAATATTTTCAAGTTGGGAAGTCAGCCTGCTGAGCCCAATGCTAGCGTACTCGATGTTTGCTCGATCAATGAGATCGCGGAGGAGGACTGTGAATTCGAGAATTTTTTGTTCGATCACAGCAATGTTAACGCCACTAGTGCGTTCCTCCTAGAATCCGACGCAGCTTTCACAACGGATAATGATTTTGAGTGCTTTACCTTCGTTGATGACTTTGAAGATCATCACCTGAATTGGAGTCTTTTGCTTTTTCGGATGAGTTAGTTGAACCATCCGACACTGTTGCGTACACTCGGTTCGAACCTTTGATGGAATCATTCGAGTTTGAAACAACTACCCCATTGTTACCATCTATTGTTTCACCTCCTAAACTCGAATTAAAGCTTTTGCCGACACACCTAAAATATGCTTATCTAGGTGATAATGAGACCCTACCTGTCATTATATCAGCCTCTCTAGCTCTTGAGCAAGAGAAGGCTCTTTTGATGGTCTTACATAATAATCGGCAAGCTTTCGTCTGGTTGTTCATCACAGAATACTGCATTTTATACCGCCCATTCTTACGCTCGGTTGTTTATAGGTAGGTGCTTTTAATCCGTGTTTGTTATATATTTGCAGGATACAGGTTCTCGGTTCTAAAACGGTAAATTCATGGAAAACACGACAAAATCCGGGTTCCTGCCAACCACTGAGAAAACACGGTCTCCGCTCGTCATCCGTATGTTGCCAGATACCAGTTTAGGAAGACAAAATGTCAAATCAATGTCACCTTCATGCACAAGGCTCAATGGCAACAACAAGTTCCAAGAAATCTACGCGGAGCTCGAGGCAATCATGACAAAAACATCCACAAAAAGTCCACCTTTCCTCAACAGAAATTCTGGAAGAATTGTGAAAGAATTATCAGAAAATATGTGTACCAGACAACAGGGGACAGCAGATCAGGGCCGTACAAGAAACCCCACACCCTAAACCTACTGTAGGGGCGCGGATCCGCGGCCAATAGGGGGTATTGGCGGCGGATCCGCGGCTAGGTGGGGCCCTCTCTGCGTTAACTTTTGGGGGTATTTTGGGTATTTCCCATGTGGTCTGGTGGTTGCCCTAGAACTCCATTCTCCTGCCTATAAATACAGCAGTTTTGAGCACAACCAAGGGTCCAATTTTGTGTCCACTCTTTTGTAGTTTTTTGTATAGTTCTTCTTCTTCTTCTTCTTCATTCTTTTTCCATGAAATTGTAGTGAGAGCTTTTGAGTGGGAGATTAATGAAGATGAGGGTTTTGTATCATTCTCTTGTGTTTCTTCTTCCCCTTGAGATTTTTGCTTTCTCTTGCTCATTCAACCTCTTCATTGAGCTTGAACGGGTAAGAGTTAGTTATTGATCTCAAGGGTCGTATTTTCTCACGGGACTAGTTCTTCACTTCACATGCGTTCTCTACCCTTCCCTTGATCTTGCAACCTCTTCATTGAGCTTGCAAGTTTAAGGGTTGGCTATTGAGCACATGCTTGGCTTGGGTTCTACTTCCGTGTTCTTTTTATCGCTTATTTATTACTTGCATTTATTACATTGTCTTTTATTACTTGCAATTTTATTCATGCAATTTTATTACTTGTATCTTTTCTTTTCTTTGTTCTTTTCTTTTTGTTCTCTTTTGTTCATATTGTGAATGTTGTAATTATTGTTATTATTAAGAATTAATACGGTTTTATAAGTTAACATTTCTTTGCCAATTCCTTTTCCCGTTATTTTCCATTTGAACTTCGCCCAAACCATACGCAAGCGCTCCGTTAGGCACCGTACCCTGACAAGGTAACGGTGATTCCTAACCACGACCGGTTGCGTTCGGTTTGGCCGGAGGCGAAGGCAAGAGACAAGAACGGAAGGACAAGGGTAAATAAGCCGGATTCCACGAATACCGCGCTTAAATCCCCTAATCCACGTTGTTGCCGATTGCTTAGCTTCAATTGGTCAAGACTCGGCTCAAAGGTTTTGAGTACGGATTTCTTAGCTTACAATCTCGTATTTTCTTAACAACCTTATACTTGCAGATAAACACATAGGTTAGACAAAACAAACATACTGATTCTTTATTGACTCGTCTAAAGCAAGAAGGTAAGATAACAACCATCTCCCTGTGGATCGACCCGTGCTCAACCGGCTAGCTGCAAAGCGACACCGTCCTGATCGCGGTTACACTTTAATTCTTTGAACATCCGACACGCCAAAAGCGTGCGATCACTGGTCTATGGCGGACATTAAGGGGATTAGTCCCCTCATAGTCGAACATCATATACACTTAATGGATGATGCCAAGCCAGCACGGGATCCACAAAGGCGCCTCAACCCCATCATGAAAGAGGCTGTTAAGAAGGAAATTGTCAAGTGTCTGGATAGCGGTATCATTTACCCTATCTCGGATAGCCAATGGGTTAGCCCAATCCACGTCGTGCCAAAGAAATCGGGCATTACGGTCATCACCAATGAGGCAAATGAGTTGATTCCCACTTGCACCCAAACTGGGTGGCGAGTCTGCATAGACTATAGGAAACTCAATGCCGCAACAAGGAAGGACCACTTTCCTTTGCCTTTCATTGACCAAATGCTCGAGCGATTGGCAGGGCACGAGTTCTATTGCTTTCTCGATGGCTATTCCGGTTACAACCAAGTCCCCATCGCCAAAGAGGATCAAGACAAGACAACATTCACTTGTCCCTTTGGCACGTTTGCCTATCGTCGCATGCCCTTTGGGTTATGCAATGCACCCGCGACATTTCAGCGGTGTATGATGGGGATCTTTTCAGACATGGTTGAAAAGTTCTTGGAGATCTTTATGGATGATTTCTCCATCTTTGGCGACTCCTTCGACGAGTGTTTACGCCATCTTGACGCTGTTCTTACCCGCTGCAGGGATAAGAACCTAACATTGAATTGGGAGAAGTGCCATTTCATGGTGCGAGAGGGCATTGTCTTAGGACATGTCATCTCGCAAAACGGCATCGAGATAGATAGAGCAAAAATCGAAGTGATTTCTAACCTCCCTCCCCCGAAATGCGTCAAAGATATTAGAGCCTTCCTTGGCCACGCCGGTTTCTACAGACGGTTTATCAAGGACTTTAGCAAGATTGCTAGACCCTTGACTCTATTACTGGCCAAGGACACAACTTTCGCTTTCGACTCCACATGCATTGAAGCATTTGAGTCTTTGAAACATTCACTCATCACTGCGCCCATCCTCTCATCTCCCGACTGGACGCACCCTTTTGAAATCATGTGCGACGCATCAGACTTTGCTATTGGTGCTGTTCTTGGACAGCACATTAATAAGATACCGCACGTGATTTATTATGCTAGCCGAACACTAAATGAGGCCCAACTCAACTACACAACAACAGAGAAAGAGTTTTTAGCTGTTGTGTTTGCACTCGAAAAATTTCGGCCTTATTTAATCGGCTCTCCAGTCGTTGTATATACTGATCATTCAGCTCTTCGCCACCTTTTCGCGAAGAAAGATGCTAAGTCAAGGCTAATACGTTGGATCCTTTTATTACAAGAATTTGACCTTGTCATTAAGGACAAAAAGGGATGTGAAAACGTAGTAGCTGATCACCTATCACGACTCCCTTCTTCGCCCACGCTCGATCTTCCAATCACTGATGTTTTCCCGACGAGCAACTCTTGACCGTTTCTTGCGAACCATGGTTCGCCGATATTGTGAACTATTTAGCCACCGGCCTGATTCCTAATGATTGGTCTAAACAGGATAAACTTCGATTTTTATCCCAAGTAAAGCATTTTTACTGGGATGAACCCTATCTTTTTAAATACTGTTCCGACCAAATCATTCGTCGGTGTGTGCCTGAAAGTGAGGTCAAGAGCGTGCTGTCTTTTTACCACGATCAAGCATGTGGCGGGCACTTTGGCCCGAAGAAGACAGCCGAAAAAGTTTTGCAGTGTGGTTTCTATTGGCCACGACTCTTCAAGGATGCATTTGAATACTGCAAAAATTGCTCCCGATGCCAACACTTGGGCCGGATTTCGCGGAGAAACGAAATGCCACTCCAACCTATTTTGGTTGTGGACATTTTTGATGTTTGGGGTATAGATTTCATGGGTCCATTTCCTAACTCTTTTGGAAATGTGTATATTCTGTTGGCGGTTGACTATGTTTCTAAGTGGGTCGAGGCTGTGCCCAGCCGAACGAACGATAATAAAGTTGTCGTTCGATTCCTTAAAGAACACATATTTTCTCGATTTGGGCACCCTCGGGCGATAATAAGTGATAATGGTTCTCACTTCTGCAATAGGACTTTCGAGTCCTTAATGTGCAAATACTCTATCACCCACAAATTGTCAACGCCATATCACCCCCAAACATGTGGGCAAGCCGAGGTTTCAAATCGGCAAATAAAGCAAATCTTGGAGAAAACGGTTTCCAAAAACCGTAAGGATTGGTCACTTAAACTGATAGATGCACTATGGGCTTTCCGTACTGCATATAAGACCGATCTTGGTATGTCTCCATACCGGCTTGTGTACGGGAAGGCCTGCCACCTCCCAGTGGAGATCGAGCATAAGGCGTTTTGGGCTATCAAAGAGCTGAATTTGTCTTTAGGAGATGCGGGCAACAATCGAAAGATGCAATTGAATGAGTTGGAGGAGCTGAGGGATGAGGCATATGATAATGCCATAACTGCTAAAAACCGAGCCAAGGTGTTCCACGATAAACACCTCTTGCGAAAAACTTTCGAACCTGGTCAACAGGTTCTACTTTATGACACTCGGTTACATTTTCATCTCGGCAAGCTCCGGTCCAGATGGAGAGGACCTTTTGTAGTCCGCACCGTTTATCCGCACGGTGCGGTTGATCTTTAGAACCCTGAAGACGGTACCTTATTCAAGGTGAATGGGCATCGACTAAAACCGTTCTTCACAACGAACCCTACGGAGGAGCTCCTGTTCTTGCAGGAGCCGATTTACACTGATTGATCTTCCTCCACTTTCACCCCCAAGTTTCTTTTCCACAAAACATTATTTCAAATAAGTTTGGGGGTGTGTACATTGTTTGTATATGTGTAAATTTTTTTATAAAAATATAATAATAAAAAAAATATAATATAATAATTTTTGGACCTAATTGCAAATTTGCAGATTAATAGCTGATTTTACAAATAAAACCCTCGTTTTGGAGGGTGTTTTATGCAAATCATCTCCTCCCCCCTATTTAAAGGAACCCGACCCCCCTGTTCTGTTACCCTAAATTCTTTCCTCTTCATAAAACCCTAGCCGCCTCCCTCCACCATAAAGAATTTTGGAATTTTTATTAAAAGGAGGCATCTGCGTTTGCTCTCCCTAACCTAGTTGCCCTATTTTACGAATCCATGGAAGATAATAGCCTTGACAACTTAGGTTACATTAAACTGAATTGGGGAAATCGGGAAATTCACATCCATAGAGACATGATACACGAGGTTACACTCATACCACGTGCACCTGCACATGAACACCCACTGCGCTTTGAAGATTATATGCCATTAATGGGTAATGACTGTGCACGAGAACCGCGTAAGGGCATCCAAGCACGGACCCTTTTCGCAAACGTTTTAACTGTGTGCCGGTGGGCACAAAACAATATTTTTGGAAGTTCTCACAACACGACCTTCTTCACCCCTTCGTTACATGTCGTCCACACACTGATGACGAAAAATCCTAGGTTCGACATGTGCACGGTTTTGCTCCAATCCATAGGTACGGGGAAACGAGGTTCCGTATACCCATGTCCCATGCTTGTTACACAAATCTGCCGTTATTTCCTCCCAGCCGAGGAATTTGACTCATATATGATAGACGGTGTCCCAGTTCGACCACTTTTAGAGGACGTCTCGTCGTCCTACTCTAGACTCACGGATATTTGGACACGAACAGAACCGACAGAAAATGTACCTGCACACACCCCTAGCTCGAGCTCGACTTCGAGCGGGGAAGAACTAACTCCCCAGGAGCATGCGCGATTAGTGAGGAAAACAGTGAGGAGAATCGATTCTTTGAGAGATGAGTTTCGGGCAACTGCACGAGATTACGACCGTCGGTTGACGGAAATTGAGAGGGGGATCCAAACACTTTTGGCTAGAGGGGTACGATCACGTTCACGCTCACGAGCGCGACGTGGGGCCGGGCAGTGAGGGCACTGCTTTGCTCAAGTTTGGGGGAGAAGGTATTGTATATAGTTATCCTTTGCATTGCATATTGTATATATTTTCTTTCCCTTTTGCATATTTAATTTCCGCATTGCATCTTTATAAAAAATTAATAAAAATTTGAAAATTTGAAAAATAAAAAAAAAATAGAAAAATGAAAAACCCATAAAAAAATTTTTGAAAAATTATAAAAATTATTGTATTCAATTTTGGTTAATTGACTTGAGTTTGATAAAAAGGTTAACTGGCTAGGAAAAACTTGATCTTAGACTTAGCAAATTAAAAACCCTAAAAATAAACATTCCTTAAAGTTTAACAGTAGAGAATATATGTCTTTATAGGTTATTTAGGAATAGGCAAATTTTTGTGTTCACTTCGTGGGTTAAGTCAAAATGAGGGAAGAGTATTAATGCTCTTATTATAGTATAAGTTCGAAAGATAGTTCCTAGCTTAAGTTTAGATTCTAAAAACATGTACCCTACAAAATGCACAATCACGCACCTTGAAACTTGGATTAGTAGAAGAGACCTTGAATTACTCTTGTCTAAAGTCCTTAGCACAATAAAATAAAAAGAAAAAAAAGGGGTGAACACTGGTTTTTGTGATTACTTAGGGCTAGAAAATTAGTTAGCGAGGGTGCGTCATCACCTAGTGCCTTAGACCAACTGGTTTGGGAGTCACTGCTAAAAGCCTTGGGTGTTGCAAAGCTAGGAAATACGCTTTAAAGGGCTAACGCATCCTGTAATAGGCTGTTGGTACCTCAAGAAGTATTAACGGTCGCATGAAGGATGTGTAAGCAAAAGTTAAGAAAAATTCACAAATTAATAAGTGCTTTGGACAATGGACGAGAGTACGATTGCTTGATTTGAATTTCCAAGTGTAGGGGTGACAATTTCACACACGTGGGGATATGTGATTAGAGTTTAGATAAGAGAGAGGAATGAAAAATAAAACTTGTATCTTTAATAGAGTTGATAGAAATTCCTAAGTGGAGATGAAACTCTAGAAGAAAAACTTAAGAAATGCTGAATTCTAAGTAATTTTATAGAACATGTACAATCTTAAGTTACATAATAAGGAAGTGTGAAGAATACGGGTGGATAATTTGCGGGGCGACGATAATAGAATTCCTTGTTAGAAAACCCAATTGGAAAGCAAAGTCGAAAAAACCAAGTTGATAGGATTTTGTGGGTGTAATCCGCTGAAAACCCTCAGGAGACAACACTCCTCCTACTAGGGACACCTAGAGGTTTAACGGCTTGTTGCACGTGCTCAGTGCAATCGCGTTTCCCTGCGAAAGTGCGGCTAGGTTAGAATAAAATAATAAGTTTGCTCGAGGACGAGCAAAAGGTAAGTTTGGGGGTATTTGTTCATATCATAATATTGCCATTCATACGCCCCACTTTTATGCATTTTATAAGTAAACAGGTACTTTTGACGCTCGTTTGTTACATGTTACAGGATACAGGCTCTTGGAGCAAATACAGTGAAAAAGACGAAAGATGATACAGAAAAGGGACTTTTGACCAACAAGCAGACGGATCTTACTCAAGCCGAGACGAAGAACAGTGTAAGGTCCAAAAGACGAAAGTGAAACGGTCAAAAGATCCTTACAAGTTTTCACTGAGGATCTAGAGAAGACTAAGAAGCCCCACAGAGAAAAGAAATATAAAAATAGGAAGCCCAAGGAAAGCCAACCAAAGTCCAGAAAGATGATGAGCCAAGCCCACCAAATGGCCGCGGATCCGCGGCCCAAGCTCCCCATTGCCGCGGTTCCGCGGCCATATAAGGCCCGTGTCGGTGGAAAATTCCCTTGTCGGTGTGTCGGTGCATATGTTGGGATTTTTAGGGGGCAAATCTGTAATTTCATGTCTACGAGACTCTGTAACCCTAGCTTCACTAGTTGCTTATAAATTGTACTCAAAATCTGTAAAAAGGGATGCCTCTTTTCAATCAATAAAAGTTCAGATTTGTTGGGAGATTTAGAGCATCAACCTTCTTGTAAGTTTTAATTTATTTAATTCCTGCCTTAGTTAATTTCATTGCTTGCCCTAGTTATCCCATTGTTTGCTGTAGTTAACTAGTTCAGCTATTTTTAATCTGTAGTAAGAGTAACAGTTTAAAAGATAAACAACAAAAATGTCGCTTTTAAATAGTTCCCTAATGAGCGAGTAAAATCCTCGCTCGTTAGGGTTAGGAACAAGAGATGGAGTGAGAGATGGATATCTCTCACCTCCTTCAATGCCAACATATTTTCAAAACGAAACCTTCATGCACGCATGTATGATCCGCCCCCTACGGCACCCTACCTACGAGGTAACGGTGAACCGTAGTATAAAAGGCCGGACATACATGACGTCCATGAAGATTGCAGCAATTAATAGGAAAGGACGGACAAGGATCTAGAGGAAGAAACTTTGTTTCTTCCCGATCATCCTAATCCCCTTTGCTAATAATTGTTGTGATTTTTCTAAAAAGCTTTAATCAACGGCATTGAAAGAGGTGACAATATTGATCTCATCACCCCTACCTTCGACCTAACCCTAACGAGTTCTTTCATATCATATCAAATAGTTTTAAATCAATTAACAAAAAAACCAAACAACCAACGTAATCAACTCGTTAAAACACAAAAACAGAAATTTACACATCTCTGCGGATCGACCCGTATTCACCGGCTAGCTGCAAAGCGACGCCGTTTCTGATTACGGTAAACTAAAATTTTTTTTTGGAAGAATCAGTAGCCCCATTAACACCTTTCTTGACACCTAATGGGTTAGCTAATTGTAAAGTGTAAAACTCTCCCAGGAGCAACTCTTGCTCGCAGTGGGTATCGGGATCCAACTATCTCATAGAAGGTATGCATTCTCATTGCAAATTTCAACACTTGAAATTCCCGATAATATTTTGCCCCTAGCGATCTATGACCTTGACAAGGTCAACAAATCATAAATCACAAGTCAGGTTCAACCCATACATTTCATGATTGAATTAAACCCACCCGCACGACCCTTGACAAGGTCAACATGGCCGTACGACTAACCTAATCCAATCGCATCTCATGCTTTAGCAGATAAACACTAATCAGCTACCATACACTACGCCTTAACAAGGTCAACAAACGCAGCACGAATACTAAGTAGGACTTATCTGAAATGACAGAAGGCTACGGCAGGTTTTTATGAAAACCTTTTGCGTAATGAACTTGATATTGTTGTAGAAACAAGTGATTTTGAAAAGGAGTGTTTTTTAGGCTTTTACTAGTTTCGCTAAAGAGCTCACTCCCGGTGAAGTGATCTCGGCTCTTTCCTTATCGAATAAGGTGCTGGATATTCTAAAAGGAATACCGCTATGCAAAGCAAAAACTAGAGCTACCCTTTTTGAAAATTTGATTCTACAACATCTTTTAGGTTTCTTTTCATTCATTAATCTCATTAATGAAGTCCCGTCATTTAAGCTTCCTAAGCATCACAGAAGAAACGAAAATACAACGTACGCTTATGCCATCCGCATTCACCACAATGTTCCGTTATGCATCGTTAGGTTACTTAACTAACGGCATACCTGGACGGGACTAGCGCGGGTGCAAAATATAAGCAACGTCTATTATATATCTCATATATAATAATAAAACATTCATCTCAGGCAGTAATATGATCTCATCACAGAACATTGCAGCAGAAGATAACATATGAAATATTGGATATACTAGGATTTCCGTGTTTTATATCAAGCCAGTAAAAAACACGGATTCCACGGTCGCGATGAATAGCCAAACCTACATCCCTCGACCCCTACGAGAGCGTCAAGTAACCCTGCCAATTCTAGGGTTAGGAGACCCGGTCTCGACTCCTCGAGATGGCCTCCCACTGGACCCTAGAACCCGGTTACTTGCGCTCCCCTCCTTGGGTCTATCCTAACGCCGAAAAGTAAATAATATACATCAATGGTGACATCATCCTCAACCCGGAAGTGCCCCAAATAAAAGAATATTACATATAATGAATTTTACATCAATGAAAATAAAAACTCTCATCTCACATAAAACCCCCCGGCCATTCTATCATGAGGATCCAATATATCATATCACAGCAACACATAACAACACATGTCATCAACGTAAGTAAATATGCGTATTCCAATTGCCGTTGATCTATAGCAACGAAACCGGCGATACACCACATATTACACTTACGGTCGCAGAAAAGAAAATGAAAAACTACAACAGTTGGAATCGACACTGCCCTTAGACATCATAAACCCAGAATATCACATATTCAGGATTTCATGCCTAACAATGAAAATTTTACATTTAGGTCTCATCCATGAAAACACTTTTCAAAAGAAGTCGGGTAATTCAACAAGATTCCCGATTTAACCCGAGACCAAAATGTTAAGCTTGCATGCATCAAATCAATTCCACTTATTGTATCATAATCTCAGATAACAAGACAATGTCAAACTTTCCGATCAAATAAAAAAACACATAAAATTTCCCAAACAGTTCAACACTTGAGTGGAGTTTAAAAAGTCCCCAGAACATGCAACAACTCCTATGAACTAACCATAGAAGGGTCAACCAATGCCTCACCTGTGGCACCGCTGAACTACTACAAACCTTAGGGTTTAGTGGCAGTTCTGACGGTTACAGAATCGAGTTAAGCTTTTGTTCTTCTAGAGGGTTCACAGAATCGCTTGCATGATTTTCTGAAAGTTTTAAACTAAGGAAAAATCCAACACTTGAAAAAATTCCGGCAAGGGAAAAAGTGAGTTATTGATATCCATTCGAACTTTTTATCACTGTCTAAAATACCCGAAACATCATTAGAATTATGAATACGAAACACTCCGCATTGGTTTTGCATAAAGATGACATCACATGCAAATTTAGTAAAAACAAACAACACCTGAAACACCAAACCCTAGAGACTGGAACACCACCCAAAACCCAACCCCAAACTCCCTTAAAAATCCGGGCAGGCCGGATTTTTTGCCTATGTGGCCGGCCAAAATCTGAGGAGGGGGGTGAATTTTGTATAGTGTTCATATTGTATCACATACAGCATTCTGCAGTTGTTTAAAAAAAATTTGACACCTTAAAAAATTCGACAGAAACTTGAGTTTTGATTTGGGTGTTTCGGAGTTGTTTCGGTTTCGTAATCCTATACAATCCATCTAATTCACTAGCTTGGCTCTGATACCACTGTAGGGTTCTTAAGCACGACAGCAAGGTTTCGAGTGGCATTGACCATGCCAAATTAAAATTTCGCCATGCTTAATAACCCTAAACAAGATTTTTAACTAGAGATTCATAAAAAAACAATAAGTAAAAAACTTTACTTCTAAGTGATTAGGGATTACAAACTTTGTAGTCAGCTCCTTCACTTCACAAGCTCCAAGTAGTGGTCCCTTCGCTGCGATCAACGAGCTCCCGAACTCTTGAGAGGCTCTACAAGATGTATGATGCATCCTTACTTGAAGTCTTCAGTGTCTATGATGATCTACATCGAGGAAACACGGACTCAAGCTCTCTCTTCACTAATACAGAATTAGTGAAGCTAACACATTAATCTATATGGCTAGTATAGAAGAGAATGATGAAGTAGGAATTTTGCTCACTTTAGAATTAAATTTCTCACTATTTTTCTTCTTGATCTCAAAGTCAAGAGAGCTAAAATGAGATGAGGAAGAAGAAGATGAATGAATGAGATAGTTATGAAAAATATCTTCTCTTTGGTTATATATGCAACCATGGGTGAGTTTATCAAAAACCCTAACTCATGTAGAGAGTTAACCATGGTAAGGGGTTAATGGTTAGGTCACAAAATATCATAAGTAGAAACAAAAGAGTGGACTAAGTCAATACTTATCTACAAGCTTCTCCAAGCTTCTAACTTTGATTAAATCCACTAATTTGTGATTACTTAATAATAAATTAAACCATAACAGAAACCTCTACATGGTATGAGTCCCATACATACATGTTGCATGTGTAACCAAGCATGTCACAATATTATATATCACATATATAATATTTATGTAACAAAAGAAAACAATACAATAAACATATATCACATATATGTTAAATGTATCATAAGTGAGAATAATAAATACTTAAGTGAGCATATAATAATATATATCATTTTCATCGAATCGGCACTTGATCCGATAACCCGGCTATATCACATATAACCGGCCGATATCACATATCGCGAGAATAGAATACGGTATCACATACTCGTATCAATCTCGATCCCGCACATATCACATATGTTCTCCCACTTTGTTTCGCCTGAGCCAGGAAACCTCTATGTAGGACTCTAAAGACGCGTCAATACGCCGGTAGTAGGTGATGATCATATCAAACACCAACAAGCCGCAAGCGGTCAGCTAAACGTAACGGCCACCCGGGTATTGAGCGATCAGAAGATCAACAAGCATGTCTGCTCTAACTCCTGTAAATCCTGTCAGTAACACTATCGTACAGTTCGGTCTCTTCTTCTGATATGTTGCATATCTAGCCTAGGGATGGTAAACATCAGACCCCAGTAACCGATAAGTCGTGCCGATGTGAGGACCATAACGGTTTGAGAAACTACTGATAACACTTACCAGTAAATCTCAGCAACCCTGGCCAGGGATTTCCAGTTATGGCCAATCGAGCACAACGCAACATCAACCCCCAATACTGGGAGAGACGAAACCCCTCCTATCGCTCATTGCCTCCATGTGATTTGGGACTGTATCCAAAAGCCACCGTTTTGCACGTTCTCTTGAACGTGGTAAGGTGGAAATCAAAGTACATTGGGAATCACACAAGACTCTATGACGATCTCGGGTCTACGTACTAACCTGTACCAGTGTCATTAGAGAACTGGTATCTGACGATAGGTATAATACCAACAAGGAGTTCTCGGCGAGTCCGTTCAGTGTACCCAGTCTCCACTGAGCACCCGTATACTATCCTTGATGTCAAACACCAATGGATGTGGGATCATACATCTCCCATCATATGGGTCAAGATACGTATACGCTAGTCTACTCTGGAGTATCGATTCCCTGTCTCGATACACCCTCAACTAGGAACAATTATAGGATGTACTTATGGACTACCCAGGCCCCACTAGTATGATCTCCATCATAGTCCCGGTAGTTAAGTAGTCATCCTAAGGGCTTTATCAACATGCGATCAAAATACAATATTCTGAAATAAGTCAACATGTTAAGATAAAGAGCAACCAGATAGCATACTATCATGACGAGCAAGAAATTCCTCTCTATATATGTCCAAGCATCCATTATAATATATATCATAAGTACAACAATGGCCTCTTGGGCATACATATAAATAACAATACCGCCTAAGAATATGTCTGTATCACTGATGGGACCGGGGTTCCTGGGCTAAAGCCACAGCTCCATTGTCACTACAATGGTAGGAACCAAGTTCATCTCGTGAACATTTTATACCCAGACAAGCTCTTGGTAGTATCATTGGTAGGGATGTATTCACCCTTTATCGTCGAGTCTGCCACGGTATCTTGCTTGGAACTCTTCCAACATATCGTCCCTTCACTGAGGGTAAAGACAAAACTCGAGACTGTTTTACAGTCGACCTTATCACACTGGAATCTTGAATCGGTAAAGGACTCCACATGGAGTTCACCGTTACCAAACACCAAGAATGTTTCTTAAGTGCTTCTCAAGTACTTAAGAATGTTCTTCACAGCTATCCAGTGTTTCTCCCCAGGATCTGATTAACACCTACTCACTACACCTAGTGAGTATATTACATCCTCTCAGGTCTATCTTTATAGATCTTACTCACTGGATGTAGGAGGCATCATCCAGATCCTCCATGAAGAAACATTGTGATAAGAGGAGCTTGACCGAGCGTAGCATATGAACACCATTTCCTATCAAGAGTATGCCATCCACATACAATATGAGGAAGACAACCTTACTCTCTACAACCTTCTTGTATATACAAGGTTTTCTGCCACATCAAAACAGATGTTCTAACTCCGTGATACCTGCTTTAATCCGTATATTGATTTAAGAAACTTGCACACCTTTCCACTGCTCCTATTGTCTAAGAAACCCTCTGGCAGTGTCATGCACACGCTCTTTTCTAAATCACCATTTAGAAAAGCGGTCTTGACGTCGATCTGCCAGATTTTGTAGCTATGGTATGCAGCAATGGCAAGTAGGATCCAGATGGACTTAAGCATAGCCACTAGAGAAAAGGTTTAATCAAAATCCACACATGGTTATTGACGACAACCTTTTTGCAACAAGTCTAGCTTTGAAATTCTCAACTTTTCCATCTACACCAAGAATCTTCTCAAGATCCACTTGCCCCTGATGGGTTTTACCCCTTCAGGTGCAACTACCAAAGTCATACTTTGTTGGTGTATATGGATACCATCTCAGATCGCATAGCATCCAACCATTTCATAGAGTCCTCGCTTGTGATGGCCTGCTCGAAACTACTTGGGTCATCATCTTCCACGATGCAATCCTCGCTCCCACTGTCATTGAGAAAACCGTAGTATCTCTCAGGCGAATGAGGAACCCTACTAGATCTGAGGAGAGGCTGAGCTTCGTTGGGAACTATTGAATCCTCCGGTTCTACCAAATCATCAGCTGTTAGTTTGTCTAGCTGGAACTTCTTCCAGTTCTACCTCATGACCATAAATTTCTTCCATAAGAAATTCCTTTTCTAAAAGGGTGGTATGCTGAGAAACAAAACACCTTTTGCTCCTCAGTGTGGTAGAAGATATTCCCTTATGAATGTTCGGGATATCCAACAAACTTATACGGTACTGACCTTGCCTCGAGCTTGTCTGGATTTTGCTTTTCAACATAGACCGGAAAACCCCATATCTTAACTTGTTTAAGAGATGGTCTCTACCCATTCCATGTCTCATATGGAGTGGTAGGCATTGATTTGGATGGAACTTTATTCAATAGGTATGCGGCTTCTCAAGTGCATTATCCCAAAAGGAAACAGGTAACTCAGTGTTACTCATCATAGAACGCACCATATCTCATAGGGTACGATACCTCCACCCCGATACACTGCTGTGCTGTGGTGTTTACGGAGGAGTAAGCTGAGAGAGAATTCTATTCACTTTTAAATAATCCAGGAATTTTGTGTTTAAGTATTCTCCTCCCCGATCACATCGAAGGACTATAATACTTCTACCCGTTTGGTTCTCTACTTCGCACTTATATTCCTTGAATTTCTCAGAAGCTTCAGACTTGTATTTCAATAGGTACACATGTCTGAATCTTGAGAGATCATCGATGAATGTAATGAAGTACAAAGAACCAACCCTGGCATGTGTAGACATAGGACCGCATGCATCACTATGTATCAGTCCCAAGAGTTCGGTAACTCTTTCTCCGTGTCTAGTAAACGGAGTTTTGGTCATTTTTCCTTTGAGACATGACTGGCAAGTTTCATAAGATGTAAGTTCAAACAAATTCAAATATCCATTCTTATGTAACTTAGCTAGTCGTGTCGCATTGATATGACCTAGTCTACAATGCCACAAGAAAGATTCGTTCATTTCTGAACTTTTTCTCTTGTGTGTGTTCTGTACGTTAAGAACTGTAATTTGATTTAGAACGTATAGGCTATTATATAACGTGCCAGATCCAATCAACTTTTGATTCAGGAAAATGTTCATAACATTATCCTGCAATATAAAATTATTCCCTTCTTTACTTATTAAAGAAATATAGTATTGCATATCAGGTTCGGTATATAATAACTTCATTCAGAATCAATGTATTACCATTTGGTAATACAAGGTGATATTCGCCAACTGCTTTGGCCGCAACACTTGCACCATTCCCTACTCTTACAGTATGATCACCTATTCCCAGTTTTCTACCTTTCTTTAGCCCATGTAACATATTACATATGTGGGATCCCGATCCGGTATCTAATACCCAGGACGTAGAGTGTACTGAGAAACAGTTCTCGGTAACAAACACACCCGAAGAAAATACATCAACATGCTTATTCCTCGTTTGGGTGGCGTGGGAATCCGGATATTCCCCTATTTCCTGCTCGGACTTATAACAATTATAAGATAGAGAGGAACCAACGTTCCCCAGCTCAGTATTGTTAGTGTATATGCCCTAGAGGCCATTACTGTATCATACTAGCTTGTATATTACTTAATGGAAGCTTGGGATATTCACAGTTGTATAGACAATCTTGCTCAAAATGGTAGTATGCTACTTGGTTTGTCTCTACTTCAATATGTGCATGTGTTTCTTTTAGCATATCGCTTATATACATATTAGTGGAGCCCTTAGGATCTTTGCTTGATTACCAGCGTTGTGATGGCAGTCATACTTATGGGGGCTGGGTAATCTATAAGCACATCCTTATACAGGTCGCTGGTTGTAGGACTATCGAGACAGGGTATCGATACTCCGGAGTAGACTAGCGTATGCGCTTCTCATCTCAGCGGGGGAGACGGTCTGTCCCACAGCCGTCAGTACGTCGTACTTGAGATAGTATGCGGGTGCTCGTTAGGTTACGAGTACACTGGACAGGACTCGTCGGGAACTGTTAGTTGGTATTATACCTATCGTCAGTTATCAGTTCCCAGGTGACATGAGTGCAGCTTAGTCCGCTGACTTGACACTGTCACTTCGCCTCGAGTGTGTTCCCACTGTACTTAGATTACTACCCTACCACGGCTCAAAGGAGTCGTGCAAACAGGTAGTAGTTGGGTGCAGTCCCGAAGCACTTGGAGGCAGTGACGGTTAGACAGGATTCATCTCTCCCGGTATTGGGGGTTGACATCGCGCTGTGTCTAGGAGAGCCATTACACGAGTAGTCCCTGGCCAGGGCAAGCGAGATATACTGGTAGGTTTCCAGTGTTATCTCAGGGTGTTCTGGGCAACACTCCGACACGACTTGTACCGCTATTAGGGGACTGACGTTCACCACCCCCTAGGCCCTCCATGCGATGTATCAGACGAACAGACCGGACTGTACGGAGATTGTCACATACAGGCTCAGTAGGAGTTCGGATGGGTTTACCTCATCGGCCTTCTTATCGACATCTACCTGGGGGTCGTTACGTACAGCTAGTGCCGCTTGCGGTCTGTGGTTAAATCCACTACCAGCGTAGTGTCGAGTCTTTAGAGTCCCACACAGAGAGTTTCCCTGCACTGAGCGAAACGTGTAGAGGCCGTATGGTTTTACGGCAGGGCTGCGATCACTTATGTGCACTTGTGTGCATATGCTGTTCGGGCAGGCAATACTAGTGGGCTTTGGTTTAAGCCGGATCGTAGTATTGCACGGATGGATTTTTTTTTCTTCTGTGCATTCGCATTCTACGGAATGCGGATGCGGGTGTGTATGCACAGTTTTGAGGAGCGATGAAGGTGCCTCATTTGGGTTTTGGCAGTTGGTTCGGCCAAAACCGTTATGTGGCAGGCTCATTGGGGTTTTGGCAATTCGTTCGGTCAAAACCATTATGATCCGGAGACATTATTTACTAATCCTTTTAGTGATAATTTTGTGATGGCTAATTGCTTTGACCATTTGACCACCTTGACCACTCTTGACTTTGTTGACCCGTTTACCAAAGTTGACCTTGACCTTCATGAGAGGTCTACACTCTTCTTTGGTTTTCTTTTTCTTTTTGGATTATGAAAATGGTCATGTCAATGTAGCCATCAACTTTATCATGATAGGATTAGTAATGATGATGTTTAGTATTATTGCAACCATGGTTCATTTTTTCTTTAGTGATCATTTTCATTTCTCTTTTCTCATTCTCTCTCTTGCTTGTGAGAAGAAAGAAAATGAGCTCCATGGTTGCTAGTGCTCCTCCTTCTTCCTCCTCTTGATTTCTTCTTTTGATCTCATGTGTTGAGAGAAAAAGAATCCACATAGACAAACACTTCCATCAACCTCTTCTACACAACCTAGGACATCAAGACTAGCGATCTTATTGCCCTAGTTGCCTCGGCTTGAGGTGGAGCTCGGTGTACAACTCTCGGGTGGATCGTCTTCGACTCAAGGAGGCCGCGGAGGTGACTATGATCCGGATCGATCCTCGGAGCTTGGATGGACGAGCGGGACAGCGGAGAGAAGACCCGAAGGACCGGTATCGTGAGGTATAATCTCTATGGCATACTAGATAGCACCTCTTGTAGTTTGCTAGTTTCTAGTTTAGCAAAGATCCGTGTTTTAGTCCATGTTGCCTTTGTGCCAAAATTGTTTTCGCCGTTTCCGCCTTCTCGTAAGAACCGGGGTGAGCAACATAGACTTATAGTGGTATCAGAGCCTAGCTAAACATAAACTAGCAAGTTAGCAAAGTATTTAGAATATCGATCGGAAAACATCACAAAACACGTCCGAAAAAAATCAACTTTCTGCCGATTTTTTATACCGTTCTAAAAATAATTTAACATACATGAAAAATTGGCTCAGGGTTTTCTAAAGACACACACCAAAAACGATCTACTGAACTGGTCAATGCGCCGCGATTCCGCAGCAAGAACATGCTTCTTGCCGCGGATCCGCGGCCGAGTTGACTCGGCCGTGGACTGAGTTTGGTGGAGTGTGCTTAGTTGGCATTTTTTGGATTTTTAGTACATGTTGTTTCTGCCCAGTTTTTCCAGAGAACAAATTGATTTTTGGGGTGGTTACAAATCCGTATTTTGATCGATATTCCGTAGACTTTGGCTAATGGATATTATCTGTGATGTGATATATGTATTGAATGTCTGCTAATCGCTATACGTCGATTAGTGGGGGTTATACATATCTGTGATCTGTAATGTTGATGGTTTGCGTATATGAACTCGTTGGATTGTCGCGGATGAATAGCCGGGGTGGATGTGAGATGAGAGTTTCTTTTTCTTTCATTCATGTAAAATTTGTAAATTGATGTAATATTATTTGTTTGGCCGCACATCCGGGATGAGATTGTAGCCGCCATTGTATAATTTCTTTTTACTGTTTTTGCTCCTAGGATAGACCCAAGGTGGGGTACACAAACTACCGGGTATCTCGAAGTGCCGAGTGGCCTACTCACGGGTTGAGGGAGGTTGCTTCGCTTCGGATACTTGGCGGGTAGTTTGCCGCATCCGTAGAGGTCTAGGGTAGGGTTTGGCTATTCATCGCGACCGTGTAATCCGCTTTTCTTTGCAGGCTCGAACGAATCGCGAATTCCTAGTATATCCAAAGTGTTCATCTGTGATTTGGAATAGCTATCATTGCATGTGACGAATGTATATATCTATATATGATATCTATTTAGGCGTTGCTTATGTTTTGCATCCGCGATAGTCCAGCCCCCGCTCTGTCGTTAGTTAAGTAGCCTAACGGGTGATGATGGGACCCCATGGCGAATGCGGATGGCATAAGCGTACGTCATATTTTCGTTGTTTTCTGCAATGGTAGGACTAAATGATGGGACACATTAAAATTAATGCAAGAAAATAAACCAAGTAAAAGTCGTTGGAACACTTTCAAAACCACTCGGTTCTTTTCAAAAATCAGCTTTTAAATGCGGAGCTTGAACCACTCCTTTTTAAAGCTATCTCGTTCCTTCGATTATATCAAGTTCACTACGTTCACGATTTCGCCAAAACCATTCGTAGCCCTCCGTCGTTTCATATGAATATCCAATAGTATTCAAGCTGTGTTTGTTGGCCCTAGTCAAGGCACAGTGTTTGGTAGCTGGTGGGTATTCATATGTTGCATAGATAGATGCGCTGGTTTGGGATAGTCGTATTACTTTGTTGGCCATAGTCAAGGGTATATACGGGTGGGTTCAAATCAACCTGGACAACGACGGGTAGAACTTGACATGTGACTTATGATTTGTTGGCCTTAGTCAAGGTCATAAGAGCATGGGGAAAAAATCCACATCGGGAGTTTCAAAAGAACTGAAACTTGCTAGCGCTGCATACCATTTGGAGTGTGATGATTCTGGTAGGATTCCTTCAGTTTTGTCACGCGATGATATTTGGATCCCGATCCTACTGTGAGTATATGCTACTCCTCGGAAACTTTCTCACTTAACGATCAATGCTATAAACCAAGTAGGTGTCTAGAAAGGTGTTAGCGGGGCTACGCCCACAGGGAAAAGAGGTTACTTAATTAAGGAACTTCGCGAAAGCGTTGGAAAACCTCCCTCGAAGTACCGATACTGGCCTGGCTGAACGGTTAAGCAAGTATTGTACGGTGAGATTGATCCCGGCTAATTCTTCCTTTATGGTTTGAGGAGGGATTCGAGAGACAGTGGGAGCCATCCTGTTTAGATAAATTAAAAACCAATCTAAACTTGCAAGAGCATCATGCTGAGTGTTTTCTTCTCTCTCTCTTAATTGCAGCGACCTAGTGACCGCACCTAGGTTACATCTAGATAATAAATTGACTGAATCTGACTGTTATGATTGGCAAAGGTCTGTCCAGATGTCCATTGCCCATGACAAGCTGGGACACCTCTTAGCTAATCCAACACCTACCGTCTCAGGTCCAATTTCCCCTGTCACGGATATTGATATCCATAGGACATCGGAAAAAGACTGTGCGAAAGCCAAGTGCCTCGTGTTAGCCTCAGTTGATGGTGCAAACCAGGGGCAGCACGAGAAGATGGACTTAGTTTCTATCTTCCTCCATAACAAAGATTTATATGGAGAGCAATCTCGTATCGTAAGATATGAGACCGCGAACGAATTGCTTCAAGCGAGATTGGCTATCGGGTCATCTGTAGGGGGCAACGTCCTTACAGAGACCAGCTATTTTGAGCTCACGGACCTGAAGACCGTGTTGAAAAACAAGTCAGGTACTGACTTGATTCTGCAGTCTCTACCTTCTACCCTGAAGGAAACCAAGGAAGTAGAAGGGAAGGGAAGGGCAAAATTTTTGGGGCTGGATGTAGTAAAAGAGGGACGTTTCTATTGTTACGGGAATGAAGATTGGCAGAAGGATTGCAGGGCTAGCATAGCCAGTAGCCAGAATTCGAAGCATGTTGTGGCTTCGGGTTCGGGTGTGTTTGTAATAGAGAACTGTATGTCAGTTAACCCTACTTCCTGGGTATTGGATACCAGATCAGGATCTCATATCTGTAATTCGTTACAGGCTCTGAGAAACCGTAGGGTTATCAAGATAGGTGATATGACTCTCAGGGTTGCTAACGGAATGAGCATGTACGCTGAATCCGTAGGGGAGTATCATCTTGGACTGACAACTGGGCAGATATTGATTCTGCGTGACTATTTTTATGTACCAGGTGCGACTTGTAATATCATATCTGTATCCTTATTTTCTAAGGAAGGATATGATTTTACTTTTGTAAGCGATGTAGTAAACATCCACCTAAATCAAGTTCTGATTGGGTCAGGTACTTTGAAAAACGGAATATACGTACTGAATCAAGCTTAGGTTTTCAGTGTCCAGAACACACTTAAAAGAAAGTCTCCGGAATTAAATCAGGCTTTCTTATGGCATTGTAGACTGGGTCACATTAATGAGACACGGTTGACAAAGTTACATAAAGAAGGATACTTGTATCCGTTCGAGTACCAGTCTTATGCCACTTGTGAATCTTGTCTCATGGGAAAGATGAAAAAGACTCCGTTCACTGTACACGGAGAAAGAGCAAGCGAGCTCTTGGGACTCATACACAGTGACGTGTGTGGTCCAATGTCTACACATGCGCGAAGTGGTTATTCATACTTCATTACTTTCACAGATGATTTCTCTAGGTATGGACATGTCTTCTTGATGAAGCATAAATCCGAGGCCTTTGAGAAATTTCGGGAATACAAGAATGAAGTTGAAAAACAAACAGGAAAAAGTATCAAGACACTGAGATCTGATCGAGGTGGTGAATACTTGAGTGCCGTGTTTCTGGACTACTTAAAATAGAATGGAATTCTCTCTCAGTTTACTCCTCCATACACACCACAACACAACGGTGTATCGGAAAGGCGGAATCGAACGCTATTGGATATGATTCGTTCCATGATGAGTAAGGCTGAGTTACCGCGATCCTTCTGGGGTTATGCACTAGAATCAGCTGCATATCTTTTGAACAAGGTTCCCTCCAAGACTGTGCCTACCACCCCATATCAGATGTGGAGTGGGAAGAAACCCTGTCTTAAGTATCTTAAGATATGGGGATGTCCAGCTTTTGTAAAGAAGCAGCATGCGGACAAGCTCGAGGCACGCTCAGTACTGTGTAAGTTTGTGGGATACCCAAAGAACTCCAGAGGGTATTTTTTCTATTACGAAGAGGAACAAAAGGTTTTTATTTCTCGTCATGCCCACTTTCTGGAACATCAATTTTTAGAAAAAGGATCAAGTGGGAGCGTAATAGAACTGGAAGAAATTCTAGAACCACAAGGTATTACTGAAAGCTTGGAAGAACCAGAAGGTTCGAAAGAACAGGACATCCCAGCGCCACTCCGCAGGAGGAGTAGGCAGTCTCATCCGCCCGAGAGATACTACGGTTTTCTCATAGAAAGGGATAGAGAGGATTGCACTATGGATTATGGTGAGCCTACTAGCTTCCAGCAAGCCATTCAGAGCGGACCGAGATGGAGTCCATGTACACCAACAAAGTTTGGACTTTGGACTTTGCTCCAGAAGGGGTAAAACCCGTAGGCTGCAAATGGATCTTCAGAAAGAAGATTGGTGTAGATGGGCAGGTTGAAACCTATAAAGCTAGACTTGTTGCAAAGGGTTTTCGTCAAATACCTGCTTTGGACTATGACGAGACCTTTTCTCCATTGGCTATGCTCAAATCCATTCGGATCCTTCTTGCCATTGCTGCTTTCCACGATTATGAAATCTGGCAGATGGACGTAAAGACGGCTTTCCTAAATGGAAATTTAGAAGAGTGCGTCTATATGGATCAGCCGGAGGGATTCATTCAGAGTGGGAGCAACGGTAAAGTGTGCAAGTTGCTCAAGTCCATCTATGGACTGAAGCAGGCATCGCAGAGTTGGAACATCTGCTTCGATGATACTGTCAAAGAATTCGACTTTATCAAAAACCCAGATGAACCATGCATTTACAGTAAGATTGTACGGAGAACTGTGGTATTCCCCATCTTGTACGTGGATGGCATTCTCCTAATAGGAAATGATATTCCTATGCTACAGTCAGTCAAAGGATTCTTGTCACAGAGGTTCTCCATGAAGGACCTGGGCGATGCCAACTACATTCTGGGGATCCAGATCTATCGTGATAGATCTAAGAGGATGTTGGGACTTTCACAGTCCAGGTACATCGACACCATACTGAAACGATTCAGTATGGAAGATTCCAAGCGCGGTAATTTACCGGCTTGTCACAGGATCACCCTCTCCAAAGAGATGTCTCCCAAGACTGATTTGGAAAGGGATCGCATGTCTATTATACCCTACGCTTCTGCGGTAGGCTCTATAATGTATGCGATGTTATGTACCAGACCAGATGTAGCATACGCATTGAGCGTTGTAAGCCGGTATCAGTCGGACCCAGGAGAGAAACACTGGATAGCGGTAAAGAACATTCTCAAGTACCTGAGAAGGACTAAGGAGATGTTCTCGGTGTATGGCGGAAAAGACCTCCAGATCGAGGCCTTTGCTGACTCCAGCTTCCAGAGTGACAAGGATGACTCCAAGTCCATGTCGGGTTATGTCTTCACCCTCAATGGAGGGGCGGTTTGCTGGAAGAGTTCCAAGCAGGAAACCGTTGCTGACTCATCTATGGAAGCGGAGTACATAGCTGCTTGCGATGCCGCAAAGGAAGCTGTCTGGATGAAGAAGTTCCTCACGGAGCTTTAGGTGGTTCCTACCATTGTTGATCCAATACCGCTGTATTGCGACAACAACGGCGCTATAGCTTTAGCGAAGGAACCCAGGTCCCATCAGAAGTCCAAGCACATTTTGAGGCGGTACCACCTGATCAGGGAGATCGTACATCACCGGGAGAACGAGGTGAAGAGAGTAAATTCGGAGAATAACACTGCAGATCCACTCACGAAGGCCCTACCCCAGGCTCAGTTCGAGCGTCTGATCGAGATGATAGGTTTTCGATACGCCAGTTCATGGCCTTAGTGCAAGTGGGAGATTGTTAGTGTATATGCCCTAGAGGCCATTACTGTATCATACTAGCTTGTATATTACTTAATGGAAGCTTGGGATATTCACAGTTGTATAGACAATCTTGCTCAAAATGGTAGTATGCTACTTGGTTTGTCTATACTTCAATAAGTGCATGTGTTTCTTTTAGCATATCGCTTATATACATATTAGTGGAGCCCTTAGGATCTTTGCTTGATTACCAGCGTTGTGATGGCAGTCATACTTGTGGGGGCTGGGTAATCTATAAGCACATCCTTATACAGGTCCCTGGTCGTAGGACTATCGAGACAGGGCATCGATACTCCGGAGTAGACTAGCGTATGCGCTTCTCATCCCTGCGGGGGAGACTGTCTGTCCCACAGCCGTCAGTACGTCGTACTTGAGATAGTATGCGGGTGCTCGTTAGGTTACGAGTACACTGGACAGGACTCGTCGGGAACTGTTGGTTGGTATTATACCTATCGTCAGTTATCAGTTCCCAGGTGACATGAGTGCAGCTTAGTCCGCTGACTTGACACTGTCACTTCGCCTCAAGTGTGTTCCCACTGTACATAGATTACTACCCTACCACGGCTCAAAGGAGTCGTGCAAACAGGTAATAGTTTGGTGCAGTCCCGAAGCACTTGGAGGCAGTGACAGTTAGACATGATTCGTCTCTCCCGGTATTGGGGGTTGACATCGCGCTGTGTCTAGGAGAGCCATTACACGAGTAGTCCCTGGCCAGGGCAAGCGAGATATACTGGTAGGTTTCCAGTGTTATCTCAGGGTATTCTGGGCTACACTCCGACACGACTTGTACCTCTATTAGGGGACTGACGTTCACCACCCCCTAGGCCCGCCATGCGATGTATCAGACGAACAGACCGGACTGTACGGAGATTGTCACATACAGGCTCGGTAGGAGTTCAGATGGGTTTACCTCATCGGCCTTCTTATCGACATCTACCCGAGGGCCGTTACGTACAGCTAGTGCCGCTTGCGGTCTGTGGTTAAACCCACTGCCAGCGTAGTGTCGAGTCTTTAGAGTCCCACACAGAGAGTTTCCCTGCACTGAGCGAAACGTGTAGAGGCCGTATGGTTTTACGGCAGGGCTGCGATCACTTATGTGCACTTGTGTTCATATGCTGTTCGGGCAGGCAATACTAGCGGGCTTTGGTTTAAGCCGGATCCTAGTATTGCACGGATGGATTTGTTTTGTCTTCTGTGCATTCACATTCTACGGAATGCGGATGCGGGTGTGTATGTACAGTTTTGATGAGCGATGAAGGTGGAGGTGCCTCATTAGGGTTTTGGCAGTTGGTTCGGCCAAAACCGTTATGTGGAAGGCTCATTGGGGTTTTGGCAATTCGTTCAGTCAAAACTATTATGAGCCGGAGACATTATTTACTAATTCTTTTAGTGATAATTTTGTGATGGCTAATTGCTTTGACCATTTGACCACCTTGACCACTCTTGACTTTGTTGACCCGTTTACCAAAGTTGACCTTGACCTTCATGAGAGGTCTACACTCTTCTTTGGTTTTCTTTTTCTTTTTGGATTATGAAAATGGTCATGTCAATGTAGCCATCAACTTTATCATGATAGGATTAGTAATGATGATGTTTAGTATTATTGCAACCATGGTTCGTTTTTTCTTTAGTGATCATTTTCATTTCTCTTTTCTCATTCTCTCTCTTGCTTGTGAGAAGAAAGAAAATGAGCTCCATGGTTGCTAGTGCTCCTCCTTCTTCCTCCTCTTGATTTCTTCTTTTGATCTCATGTGTTGAGAGAAAAAGAATCTACATAGACAAACACTTCCATCAACCTCTTCTACACAACCTAGGACATCAAGACTGGCGATCTTGTTGCCCTAGTTGCCTCGGATCGAGGTGGAGCTCGGTGTACAACTCTCGGGTGGATCGTCTTCGGCTCAAGGAGGCCGCGGAGTTGACTAAGATTCGGATCGATCCTCGGAGCTTGGATGGATGAGCGGGACAGCGAAGAGAAGACCCGAAGGACCGGTATCGTGAGGTATAATCTCTATGGCATAGTAGATAGCACCTCTTATAGTTTACTAGTTTCTAGTTTAGCAAAGATCCATGTTTTAGTCCATGTTGCCTTTGCGCCAAAATTGTTTTTCGCCGTTTCCGCCTCCCCGTAAGAACCGGGGTGAGCAACGTGGACTTACAGGTATAACAAGTGGGTTCGATCAATACATCCATATTATTATCTTGATTAAGGCATGTCATGGTCGCTATCTGGAGAGAGAGAGAGAAGAAAATATTTAGCGTATGCTCTTACAAGATTAGATTGGTTATTATTTATTTAATCAGGATGGCTCCCACTGTTTTTATCAAATCTTCCTTCAAACCCTAAAAGGTAAGACTAGCCGGGATTAATTACACTGTCACGCCTCGCTTCCCAAAAGAAGGTGAAGGATGACGTGGCAAAGTCCGCAACCTAACTATATTGAAGGTGGTCTATTCAATACATTTACGTTAAGCGTATGAATATATAACATGCAGGATGTGTACCAAAACAAAAATAATAAAAGCGAAAGGCATTTATTTTCATTAACCAAATTTTATTACATCCCAAAAGAAAGAGTAAAATAAACTGAGTAGTTTAATTACATCAAAGGAGAAACAAAAGCCCTAAACATGTGGGCAACAACAAAAATTAAAACTAGCTAATCTTCCATCGTCCAGTCTGCATAATCTTCATAAGCTGACTTCACACCTTGATCCTTGCCATAATACTCATTCTTATCTGACGGACATTCCAAAGACAGAGGAAGAAAAGGAAGGTCCGTCAGCGAGTTATACTCGGGTAGGATTGCATCATAAGAAAGTAAAGGTATAGAAACGAAAAGGTATATATAATGAATATGATGTACATATGTATAAAGGTATGAGGTTATATACAAATTAGATATGTGAATATGAGCAGGTTGTATATGTTTGGTAAAGGTTCAAGTCAAGTCAAACGGATATTCAGTCTAAGAGTTGGATCAGGTTAAACAAGGTGTGTATAGATGGAATTGACGGGTGAACATACCCGTGTCCTTAAGGTATCCCATGACTAGCTGGAAGCAGTATGAGCTGGTGCTCGTGCCTGGAATAGCAATCAATATGGTAGCGTGAACATCCCCGAAAGGTGTCCCATGACTACGATGGAGCTTTGTCTAGCATGAATATCACTCAAGAGAACATGTATTACCACCCCTCAGTTCCATAATAAACAACAATTCTAAACTGGTAAAATATCCACATCCAAGATACTGAATAACTCGTGTCACAGAAAGGTAGATGAGATAACAGGTAGATATAGCATATGATGTGAGTTTAGTGTTGAGTATCAATAGGTATTATAAACGTTTTAGTTTGTTAAACAAGGGTCCGGATACTCGTAATTATTCCGCTGTAGCCACGGAACAACAACTGGGGAAGTGAAATGTACCGTTTCACTTCCCGGGATCATGATCGAGTAGTAGGGGAATCCGAGTTCCGAATCTCCTTACCTAATCAAACCACCCATTCCCGTGGTTCAGTATAAAGGTTTTGACGAATTAGAGTTAGTGCGTATACCTCTAGGCATGGAATTTCTACATTGTATAGTCGTCCACATTTTGGACTGTTCACCCGGAATATCGGGATCTTCATATTTGTATAGTCGTCCACATTTTGGACTGTTCACCCGGAATATTGAGATCTTCATATTTGTATAGTCGTCCACACTTTGGACTGTTCACCCGGAATATCGGGATCTTCATATTAAGTATTCCATACCTAGGTCCGCGCATTCTAACCCTAACCGTATCATGTTTTGTATATGTCATGTTGTCATAAACTGGAAATTTATTTTTGAAAAGTATTGATCTCGTTTAATATGGCCTTCCATAACCACTCGTTTTATTTTCTAGAGTTCGTAAAGTACTTCGTGTCATCTTAGGGAAACCTTAGTTAAAAAGAATAATATGTTGGATATAGTACCTTCAAAGTCAATTATTGGATCGCAGGCACGTGATTGCAATGATTGAGGAGGACCTATACCGGTAGGACAGTCTTACTCGAGATGATAGTATGCTATCTGGTTTGCCTTTATCAGTCGTGTACAGGTTCAGGTGACTGATCACTGTTACACGTTGATAGAGCCCTTAGGACCAACAGTATGATGGCGATCATATACGTGAGAGTTGGGTGGTCTATAAGCATATCCTTAATTGTGGTCCCTAGTCGTGGGAGTTTCGAGACAGGGTATCGATTCTCCGGAGTAGACTAGTGTATACAGTCGAGACCCCGACGAGAGGCGGTGGCCGGTCTCATAAGCCACTGGTGTCAGTTGGATCACCTAAGATGTATACAGGTGCTCATTGGGTTATGAGTACACCGGACAGGACTAGCCGGGAACCTGCTAGTTGGTATTATACCTATCGTCAGATAGCAGTTCCCTGGTGACATGAGTACAGGTTAGTTCATTGACCTGAGGTCGTTATTTGTCTCGTGTGAGTTCCCACTATGCTTTGATTTCTACCCTACCACGGCTCAAAGGAGTCGTGCAAACAGGTCTTTTTTGGGTACAGTCCCGAGCCACATAGAGGCAAGCGAGTGGATCGGCAAGGGATTCGTCTCTCCCAGTATTAGGGATGAGATCGCGCTGTGTTTAGGAGAGCCATTACACAAAATCCTTGGCCGAGGTTGGAGATTTACTGGTGGGTACTCCAGTAGTATCTCAGGGTGTTCTGGGCTACACTCCGACACTACTTATACCGCTATTGGGGGTCTGACGTTACCAGCCCCTAGGCCGATATGCGATACTCATAGACGAACGGACCGGACTGTATGTATATTGTCACTGTTAGGCTCAGTAGGGTTTCAGGATGAGTTCTCTCATCGGCTTCCCTTGAGGTTAGTATATAAACAACCGTTACGCACAACTAGTGCCGCTGACGGTTCGTGGTTAAACCCACTGCCAGCGTACTGAGGAGTCATTAGAGTCTCCCACAGATAGTTTCTCAAGTTCGGGCGAAACGTTGTAGAGGCCATATGGTTTTATGGCAGGGTTCGGAAAATGCACGTGCGTTTACGCACGTGTCATATTTCGGGCAGATAATACTGGTGGGCTTTAGTTTAAGCCAGATCCGAGTATTATACTGTGTAGATATAATATCTTTGTCTCAGTTGCATTTGTATTCGGTCGTAATACAAATGCGGGTATGTTTATACTGTTACGGGGTTATCCTGAAATTCGTTTCGGGATCACTTTTGGAAGTTGCCAGTTTTCTATCCTCCGCTTTAACATTCGGTTAAATGCGGATTTATCTTTTCTTCACTTGGGTGAGTCATGAGGGTGATGAGTGTGGAAGGTTCTAGAAGATTCTAGAAGTGGTGACTAGGTTAGTGAGGTGTTCTTGATTCATTGGTTGCATTAATTGGATGATGACTAGGTTAGATTGATTAATTTGGAAAAAAGTATATGAAATTTGCTTCATGGAAATTTCATAGGTTGATTTACCATTTCCCGATTAAAAAGGCAACTTCATTAACCGTTCATCCATGGCTTTGGATGAAGCGAGGCAAAGTGTTCTACTCATTCTCTACATCAATCTTGGTCATCTCTTTTGGCAAACTTGATGACCGAGTTGCCTCAGGTCAGAGGCGGGAGCCCGTTTAAAGATCCGTTGACATGGTGCCACCTGGACGAGGAGACCGGAGATCGAGCGAGATCGGAGCAGCCGCAACAAAGCGTGGGATGATGGTTAAAGACCGAAGGACTCGGATCGTTCAGTATAACATTTCTACCCACTTTGTAGTTTGTTAGTTTAGCAATAATGGCAGATCCGGATTGAAGTATACGATAGCGCCAGTTAAAAAGTTTTTGTTCCGCATTTGGCGTCTGATAGATGGCCGGGGCGCTACCATAGACTTACAGTGGTATCAGAGCCTCGCTATTAAGCTTTACTAACTTGTGCTAACACGTTTAAAACATCGATCGAACGGAATTTCGAAAACTACAATTTTCTGGGTTAAAGTTTCTGTCGATTTTAAATCAGGCCTTAAAATTATTTTGAGCACTACAGAAAAATGAGCAGGCTTTTTGAAGAACACAGTAGAAATCCGATCCTCTGACTCGTCCGTACGGCCGCGGAACCGTCGCCAAAGCCATGCTTTGGCCGCGGATCCACGGCCGTCTTGAAGCTTCAGAGGGTCAAATTTCTTCTGGGGATTCTACACAGTGAATTGTGGTTTCTGGAATATTTCTTTTAGGCCCAGATTTTGTTACTGTACAGCAGATGTACATGGGGCCCACTTCGGGAAGTTTTGTCGATCGAAATTTTAAACTTGTTAGTTTGCAGTACTTACATTATATCTCCGACCGTGAATGTCATTCGAGCGGTAAATTGCGTCTAATTGCTATAGTCCTTTTAGACGGATTTGCGAACGTGACATTCGCGTTGATGTTCTGTGTTGTGCTGTGATGTTGCGGATTTTTCGTGGTGGATAGAAGTGTGCAATGGTAGTGCAATTTGGATTTATTTGTACATTTGATTACGGGGCGAGCGTCCAACATGTGGACTGCCGTCACTGCCTGTTTGTATAATATTCTTTTGGGGCACGACCGGGCTGAGGTCGATGTACCCGTTGTACATATTTTTTATTTCTGTACTTAGTTTACCCCGCGACGGAGTGCACGGATAGCCGGGTTCTGGAGGGCAACGGGTCCGCATCTCATGGCTTTGAAAGGCAGAGGGGCTTCACTCTAGAATTGGCAGACTATTCGCCGCACTCGTAGGGGGTACAGGTTGACCCAAGGAGGGGTGCTCAAGTTACCGGATTCCGTGAATTGCAGGATGGTCCATTCACTATGCTGTAAGGGGCTGCCTCGCTTCAGGTTTTGGCGGGTAACTTGCCACATCCGTAGGGGTTTAGGTTTCATTGTACAGGCTATCCACACGACCAGGGGAACGTCGGGTTTCAGTAGCGGCTCTGTGAAACTCGGGGATCCCAGATTATCTGTATTGTTCTGTGATGCTTATTACTTTTTCTGTAATGTTGCATATTATCACGCCTGGAGCGATTATTGTATATTGGTATATATACTAGTAAATGTTGTATATGTTTTGCACCCGCGCTAGTCCAGTCCCCGCTCTATCGTTAGTTAAGTAACCTAACGGGTAAAGACGGGACCGAGTGACGAATGCGGATGGCATATACGTACATTTTATTTTCGTTCTTTTCTGGTGTGATTAATGAAAGGTTTGCCTAGCACCCTATGTAGAGTTTTGAAGCATCACATGTCTCAAAGTTTAGATTTTTATGGTGTTAAATAAGCATACAAAGGAATCGATCCTAGAAAATTAGGGTTTCGAAACTTAAAGACAATAAAACTAGGGTTTCGAGACTACAACCTTTGTAGCTCCCTTTCGCTGGACTCTATGGTCTCTTGGGTATTGGAAGAAGGTCCTCTTGAAGTCTTCTTGCGTCCACGACGATCCACCCGGAGTTCCTCGTCCAAGCTCGCAACTTCGATTATCAAGATGAGAATCGAAGAGAACACTCTAAACAAGTTGGCTAAACTTGTGTAGAATGATGTTGTGGTTAAGATTCTCACTTCAAAAACCTTTCTTTATGTGTATTTTACTCACTAGAAGAAACTAGAGAGCAAATGGTGAAGGAGGAACAAGATGGAGGCTTTCTTTTTAACAAGAGTAAAAATGATAACCTTTTTAAAAAGAAATGAAATATATCTATATATATATTTTATTTCTTCTCACTACAAACCATGGTTAAATCTCTTTGTTGTTATTTGATTAGGGTTTAAAACATGTAAGGAAAGGTTAATCCAAGGTTAAGGGTAGGTGAGAATGGTTAGGCTAAAGAAGAATGTAGAAGCAAGTAAAGAATTATCCTTTCCTTTTTCTATTTTGTTTTAAACCTAAAATCAAATAATAATCCATAGATTTATCCATGGTGTGAGTCTTATATTGCCACCATTTCCATGTGTAATCAACCATGATAGATGGGTGTATGTATGTATGTATGTATGCACATCCATATGTGCATGAAACTAGAAAGAAAGAAACACATACATGCATGCATACATCCATCATATTCAAGAAAGGTTTTAAGTGAGAAAACTAATGGTTAAATGATAAATCAACACTTGATTTATCAATCCGGCCATATCACATATGACCCCACCAAAAGCAAGCCGCCCGATCAATGTTCGGTATCCTATACGCGCATTTTAATCGGGTCCATGCGCATATCGCATACGCGCACCACAACGTTTCGCCTGGACTAGGTAACTCCTGTGTGGGACTCTAAGACTCGTCAATACGCCGGCAGAGGGTGATGATCATATCAAGCACCCCCAAGCCGCAAGCGGTCAGCTAAACGTAACGGCCACCCGGGTATTGAGCGATCAGAAGAAAACAAGCGAACCTGCTACAACTCCCGTCGAGCCAACCGGCAACACTACCGTACAGTCCGGTCTCTTCGTCAGATATGCTGCATATCGAGCCTAGGGATGGTCATGTCGACCCCAATAACTCAATAAGTCGTGCCGGTGAATGGTCTATAACAGATCGAGAAACTACTGATAACACTTATCAGCAAATCTCAGCAGCCCTGGCTAGGGACTTACTGATATAACCAGTCGGGCACAGCACAGCATCAACTCCCAATACCGGGAGAGACGAAACCCCTCCTATCGCTCATTGCCTTCGTGTGTCTCGGGACTGTACCCAACGGCCACCTGTTTGCACGACTCAGTAGAGCCGTGGTAGGGTAGCAATCAAAGTACAGTGGGAGAGCACACAAGACTCTATGACGATCTCGGGTCTACAGACTAACCTGTACCAGTGTCACCTGAGAACTGCTATCCGACGATAGATATAATTCCATATAGGAGTTCTCGGTGAGTCCGTCCAGTGTACCCAGTCACCACTAAGCACCCGTATATGATCTTGATGTCAAACATCGATGAATGTAGGAACATTCATCACCCATCGTATGGGTCTAGTATCATATACGCTAGTCTACTCTGGTATATCAATGCCCCGTCTCAATATACCTACGACTAGGGACTTTCCAGGATATGCTTATAGACTACAGATGTCCTACTAGTATGATCTCCATCATAATCAGAGTAGTCAAGCCGATATCCTCAGGGCTTTATCAGCATGTATGAATGAATAAAAGCATGATCAAATCAACATGTCAGATAAAGAAGAACCAGATAGCATACTATCATGTCGAGCAAGAATGCATACTGAATATATATATACATGTATAGATACATCCACTATCATATAATGGCCTCTAGGGCATACATATATCCAACAATCTCCCACTTGCACTAAGGCCAGTTATTGGCGTATCTCATACCCAACATCTCAAAAAGTCGCTCATGCTGCGGCTGAGGGAGGGCCTTGGTGAATGGATCCGCGGCGTTATTCTTTGTGTCTACTCTCCTAATCTCGATCTCGCGGCGATCTATAATCTCCCGGATCAAATGAAAACGCCTCAGGATGTGTTTGGATCGCTGATGGGATCTGAGCTCCTTGGCTAACGCCATAGCCCCATTATTATGACAATACAAAGGTATTGGATCAATAATGGTTGGAACTACTCCTAGCTCCGAGACGAACTTCTTCATCCAGACGGCTTCCTTGGCAGCATCATTTGCAGCAATGTACTCAGCTTCCATCGTAGAGTCTGTAATGGTATCTTGTTTGGAACTCTTCCAACTCACTGCCCCTCCATTGAGGGTAAATACAAACCCAGAGATAGATTTGCTGTCGTCCTTATCGCTCTGGAAGCTCGAATCGGTAAAGGCCTCCATTTGGAGATCTCCATTACCATACACCAAGAACAATTCTTTAGTCCTTCGTAAGTACTTAAGAATGTTCTTCACAGCTGTCCAGTGATTCTCCCCTGGGTTGGATTGATACCTGCTTACAACACTAAGTGCATAAGCTACATCTGGGCGTGTACATAACATCGCATACATTATAGATCCTACTACCGAAGCATAGGGTATAACACTCATGCGAGCTCTCTCTTCATCGGTCTTTGGACAAGAATTCTTGGAGAGAGTGACCCCATGGCAAGCGGGTAAGGCACCCCGCTTGGATTCTTCCATACTAAACCTTTTTAGGATGGTGTCAATGTACCTGGTTTGGGACAATCCCAATAACCTTTTGGATCTATCCCGATAGATCCTTATGCCCAGAATGTATATGGCATCACCCAGGTCCTTCATGGAGAACCTCAGTGATAAGAAAGATTTGACCGACTGTAGCATAGGAATATCATTTCCTATCAGAAGAATGTCTTCCACGTACAATACGAGGAATGTGACAGCTCTCCCTACAGCCTTCTTATAAACACAAGGTTCATTTGGATTTTTGATGAAATCAAACTCTTTGATGACATCATCGAAACAGATTTTCCAACTCCGTGATGCCTGCTTTAACCCATATATGGATTTAAGCAATTTACATGCTTTCCCGCTGCTCCCACTGTCAATGAAGCCCTCTGGCTGATCCATGTAAACGCATTCTTCTAAATTTCCATTTAGAAATGCAGTTTTAACGTCCATCTGCCAGATTTCATAGTCGTAGTGAGCAGCAATAGCAAGTAGGATCCGAATAGATTTAAGCATGGCTACGGGAGAAAAAGTCTCGTCAAAGTCCAAACCTGGTCTTTGACGAAAACCCTTTGCCACAAGTCTTGCCTTATAGGTCTCCACCTGCCCATCTGCACCAATCTTTCTTTTAAAGATCCATTTGCACCCCACAGGTTTTACCCCAGGGGGTACAACGTCCAAAGTCCATACTTTGTTGGTGTACATAGACTCCATTTCGGATCTCATGGCATCCAGCCACTTCACAGAGTCTCTACTCGTGATAGCTTGCAGAAAACTGGTAGGATCATCATCATCCATGATACAGTCTTCTCTGTCACCATCAATGAGGAAACCATAGTACCTCTCCGGTGGGCGAGAAGTCCTACCAGACCTACGGAGTGGCCGAGATTCTTCAGTTTCTGTTGTAACAGTCGGTTCAACCAAATCGTCATTTGTAGTTTGTGTCTCCAGAACCTCTTCTAGATCCACCACCTTGCCATCATCTTTATCTGTGAAAAACTCTTTTTCGAAGAATGTGGCATACTGGGAAACAAACACTTTTTGTTCCTCTTTATGGTAGAATAGATATCCATAAGAATTCTTTGGATATCCCACAAAGTTACACATGACTGACCGTGTCTCGAGTTTGTCCGGATTCTGCTTTTTAACATCGGCCGGGCAACCCCAAATCTTAATTCTCTTAAGAGATGGTCTCTTCCCATGCCATATCTCATATGGCGTGGTAGACACGGCTTTGGTTGGAACCCTGTTTAGTAGAAACGCTGCAGTCTCCAATGCATGCCCCCAAAACGAGACTGGTAACTCAGCGTCACTCGGCATGGACCGGACCATATCTAATAGGGTCCTATTCCGTCGTTCTGACACACCGTTGTGCTATGGTGTGTAAGGAGGAGTGAGCTGAGAGAGAATCCCATTCTCTTTTAGGAAGTTTGCAAATTCTGTACTGATATACTCACCACCTCGATCTGATCGAAGTATCTTGATACTCAAGCCGGTTTGTTTTTCTACTTCTTGTTTATATTCAATGAATTTCTCGAAAGCTTCGGACTTGTGCTTTAATAAAAATACATGACCGAATCTTGAGAAATCGTTAGTGAATGTAATGAAGTATGAAAAACCGCCTCTAGCCTGTGTAGACATTGGCCCACATACATCATTATGTATGAGGCCTAGGAGCTTAGTATCTCTTTCTCCGTGTCCGGTAAACGGAGTTTTGGTCATTTTACCCTTGATACAAGGCTGGCAAGTCGCATAAGATTTATATTCAAAAGAGTTTAAATATCCATCTTTGTGTAACTTGTTTAGTCTTGTTTCGTTAATATGACCAAGTCTACAGTGCCAAAGAAAAGCTTCATTTAATTCTGAAAGTTTTCTTTTATTAGTGTGTTGTATACTGAAAACTGTGTGTTGATTTAGGACATATATTCCGTTATTAAGCGTACCATACCCAACCAACATTTGATTCAGGTGAATGTTCATAACATTGTTCTGCAATACAAAATTATATCCTTCATTGTCCAACAAAGAAACGGATATTATATTACATAGCATACTTGGTACAAAATAACATGGATTCAGAACCAAAATACATCCAGATGGCAACCACGAGTGATACTCTCCCACTGCGACTGTATGTACATTGGAACCATTTCCAACGCGGAGAGTATGGTCACCTGTCTTCAAAACCTTGCTATTTCTCAGCCCCTGCATAGAATTGCAAATGTGAGAACTTGAACCGGTATCCAATACCCAGGAAGCAGAGTTTATTGAAAAACAGTTTTCTGTCACAAACGCACCTGAAGCAGAAGCATCACCATGCTTCTTCTTGAGACTTAAGTACTCCGTGCAGTTGCACTTCCAATGTCCTGTCTTGTGGCAATGAAAACATTCGCCCTTCCCCGAGTCTCTAGCCTTGGACTTTTCCTTTCCCTTCACCTTTTTAACTCCACCTTTAGGATTGGTAGGCTTCTTCTTTTTCTTTCACTTGGCCTTAGCTTTCGGGCGAGAAGAAGAAGATTGTCCAACAGTCATAACGGGAGTTCTTGCTGACTTCATAGTGCTCTCTGCACTCCTTAACATATTAAGGAGTTCAGGGAGTTCCTTCTCCATGCCATGCATGTTGAAGTTCACTATGAACTGAGCAAAGGTGGAGGGGAGGGACTGCAGAATAATATCTATATATTGTTCATTGTCCATCGTCCATCCAAGGTCCTCAAGCTTTTCTATAAGTGCTATCATCTTCAGAACATGGTCTCCTACTGGTGTGCCAGGGGCCATTCGCATCTGAAACAATTTCTTTGATGCTTCGTATCGTAATACGCGGGATTGCTCTCCATACAACTCCTTTGTATGGAGCAATATACCGTGAATGTCCATATCCTCGTGCTGCTTTTGATGTGTGTTATCCATCGATGCAAGCGCGAGGCATTTTGCCATAGCACAGTCAGCGTCCCATGTCTTGCGGACTTCAATGTCCGCAACTGAGGATTTTGGACCTGGGACGGGCGGGGCTGAAGCCGTGAGGACATATGATACTTTATCATAAGTCAAGGCGATTTTTAGATTTCTCAGCCAGTCTTTATAGTTGGTCCCATTTAGTTTGTTTTTATCTAGTAGAAGCTTGAGTCCAGTCATGGGTATCTTCCATTAAGAGAGAGAAAAGAATACACTCAGCGAAAGCTCTTGTATAGATCAGATTGGTTATTATCTTGTCTAATCGATATTTCCCACTGCTTTTATCGAGTTTTTCTTTCAAACCTTAAAAAGAAAAACTAGCCAGGATTAATTACAGTCTACAACTTCGTTAACCGTTCAGCCAGGCCAGTGTCGGTACTTGAGGGAGGTTCCCCGTGCTTTCGCACGGACCTAATTAGAGTAAACCTCGTTTTCCCAGAGGCGGAGCCCCGTTAACACCTTTCTAGACACCTAATGAGTTAGCTAATTGTAAACTGTAAAACTCTCCTAAGAGCAACTATTGCCCACAGTGGGATCGAGATCCAACCATCACATGGAAGGTATGCAATCTCATTGCAAATTTCAACTATTGAAATTCCCTATGTGGTTTTTACCCCTAGCACTTATGACCCTAACTATGGTCAACAAATCATAAGTACCAGTCAAGTTCTACCCGTCATTTCTTGATTAATTAGACCCACTCATATGACCCTTAACTATGGTCAACAAAGTCATAAGAATGTCCTAATTAATCTGTATCATATGCAATGTAGGAAGACATCACTTAGCTACCGTACACTACGCCTTAACCATAGTCAACAAACGTAGCACAAATACTAAGTACTCTACTTCCTAAAATGACGGAGGGTTGCGGATGATTTTTAAGAAAATCTTTAACGCTTTGAACTTGATATCGTTGTAGAATCAAATGGTTTTCAAAAGGAGTGGCCTAAGCTCCGCAGTTTTGAAATATAGCTTTTTCATAAAAAACCGAGTGGTTTTCAAATCCGATTCTACAACATCTTTTTAGGTTTATTTTCTTTACATTAATCACATTAATGTAATCCCATCATTTAAGTCCTTAAGCCAATTACAGAAAAGAAACGAAAATAACACGTACGCTTATGCCATCCGCATTCGCCGCAATATTCTGTTATGCACCGTTGGGTTACTTAACTAACGGCATACCGGGACGGGACTAGCGCGGGTGTAAAACATAAGCAACGTCTACTATATATCATATATATAATATGTCATTCGTCTCAGATATCACAGAACACAGGCAGCAGAAACATAGATATAAAGTGGGATATACTAGGACGTCCGTATTTAGTATTTAGCTAGAATAGAAAATACGGATTCCATAGTCGCGATGAATAGCCAAGCCCACACCCTGGACCCCTACGAGAGCGGCAAGTGACCCTACCAATTCTGGAGTTTAGGAGACTCGGTCTCGACTCCTCGAGATGGCCTCCCACTGAACCCCAGAACCCGGTCACCTGTGTTCCCCTCCTTGGGTCCATCCTAATGCGGAAAAGTAAATAATATACAACACTGGTGACACAACCTCAACCCGGAAGTGCCCCAAATAAAAGAATATTACATTACATTTGAATTTACATGAATGAAAATATAAAACGCTCATCTCACATAAAAAAAACCCGGCTATTCAATCGCGACAATCCTGCACATTATATCTCAGCAACACATAATATCTCATATCATCAACGTAAGTAAGTATGCATACCCCAATTGTCGTTGATGTATAGCAACGAAACCGGCGATATCGAACATACTACACTTACGGTCACAGAAAAGAAAGTGTAAAAGTATAATATTTGGAATCCACATTCTCTTTAGACATCATAAATGCGAAATATCACATATTTCGTATTTCATGCCTAAACTATATGAATTCCACATATTGTATCACATTCCAGATAAACAGACAGTATTAAAGTTTTCGAATGAACGATCAAGTACCCAAGATTCACTAAAGCTCAACATTTGAGCAGGGTTCAAAAATCCGGAGTGTGACATAGTAGTAGCGGTCCAGCCGTAGAAGGGTCAAGCCAACGCCTCACATGTGACACGCCGTACTGCCCCAAACCCTAAGGTTCAAAGGGCAGTTCAAGACGGTCACATAATTGAGTTAAGGTTTGTTGTCTTCTAGAGGGACCACCACAAAAAGACTTTCACGTATCTCCAAAGTATTTAAACCCCGTGAATAGTTAGCAAATGATACTCGTTCAAACACTTCAACACTTTCTAATTTACCCGAAAAAGCAACGAAATGAAAACTCCGATCGACTCTACGCGTCCAAAACCATCTCCAGAAAATACAGTGCTATTTTCAGATTAAACATACCTAAAACACTGAACAAGAAGTTCTAAGAATTACAGTAGAAATTTCATGCAATGATACCTCTGTACGGCAGCGGAACCGCGGCCTAAGCCAGGAAATGCGGCGGTTCCGCGGCAGTTTACACTGTTCAGGTCATCGAATTTCACTGTTATTCTTAGAATTTCCTGCTGTATTTTTAAGTATTTTTAATTCTGAAAAATGTCAGATTTCAAAAATTGTCCAGAGAAGGCTTTGAAATGTCGTATTTTTGTCCGATCGGGATTTTTACTTCGTAAAAGCGTCGCCTAATGTTCTAGGTCGGCTCTGATACCAATGAAAGGTTTGCCTAGCACCCTATGTAGAGTTTTGAAGCATCACATGTCTCAAAGTTTAGATTTTTATGGTGCTAAATAAGCATACAAAGGAATCGATCCTAGAAAATTAGGGTTTCGAAACTTAAAGCCAATAAAACTAGGGTTTCGAGACTACAACCTTTATAGCTCCCTTTCGCTGGACTCTATGGTCTCTTGGGTGTTGGAAGAAGGTCCTCTTGAAGTCTTCTTGCGTCCACGACGATCCACCCGGAGTTCCTCGTCCAAGCTCGCAACTTCGATTATCAAGATGAGAATCGAAGAGAACACTAAAAAAGTTGGCTAAACTTGTGTAGAATGATGTTGTGGTTAAGATTCTCACTTCAAAAACCTTTCTTTATGTGTATTTTACTCACTAGAAGAAACTAGAGAGCAAATAGTAAAGGAGGAAGAAGATGGAGGCTTTCTTTTTAACAAGAGTAAAAATGATAACCTTTTTAAAAAGAAATGAAATATATCTCTATATATATTTTATTTCTTCTCAATACAAACCATGGTTAAATCTCTTTGTTGTTATTTGATTAGGGTTTAAAACATGTAAGGAAAGGTTAATCCAAGGTTAAGGGTAGGTGAGAATGGTTAGGTTAAAGAAGAATGTAGAAGCAAGTAAAGAATTATCCTTTCCTTTTTCTATTTTGTTTTAAACCTAAAATCAAATAATAATCCATAGATTTATCTATGGTGTGAGTCTTATATTGCCACCATTTCCATGTGTAATCAACCATGATAGATGGGTGTATGTATGTATGTATGTATGTATGCACATCCATATGTGCATGAAACTAGAAAGAAAGAAACACATGCATGCATGCATACATCATATTCAAGAAAGGTTTTAAGTGAGAAAACTAATGGTTAAATGATAAATCAACACTTGATTTATCAATCCGGCCATATCACATATGACCCCACCAAAAGCAAGCCGCCCGATCAATGTTCGGTATCCTATACGCGCATTTTAATCGGGTCCATGCGCATATCGCATACGCGCACCATAACGTTTCGCCTGTACTAGGTAACTCCTGTGTGGGACTCTAAGACTCGTCAATACGCCGGCAGAGGGTGATGATCATATCAAGCACCCCCAAGCCGCAAGCGGTCAGCTAAACGTAACGGCTACCCGGGTATTGAGCGATCAGAAGAAAACAAGCGAACCTGCTACAACTCCCGTTGAGCCAACCGGCAACACTACCGTACAGTCCGGTCTCTTCGTCAGATATGCTGCATATCGAACCTAGGGATGGTCACGTCGACCCCAATACCTCAATAAGTCGTGCCGGTGAATGGTCTATAACAGATCGAGAAACTACTGATAACACTTATCAGCAAATCTCAGCAGCCCTGGCCAGGGACTTACTGATATAACCAGTCGGGCACAGCACAGTATCAACTCCCAATACCGGGAGAGACGAAACCCCTCCTATCGCTCATTGCCTTCATGTGTCTCGGGACTGTACCCAACGGCCACCTGTTTGCACGACTCTGTAGAGCCTTGGTAGGGTAGCAATCAAAGTACAGTGGGAGAGCACACAAGACTCTATGACGATCTCGGGTCTACAGACTAACCTGTACAAGTGTCACCTGAGAACTGCTATCCGACGATAGATATAATTCCATATAGGAGTTCTCGGTGAGTCCGTCCAGTGTACCCAGTTACCACTGAGCACCCGTATATGATCTTGATGTCAAACATCGATGAATGTGGGAACATTCATCACCCATCGTATGGGTCTAGTATCATATACGCTAGTCTACTCTGGTATATCAATGCCCCGTCTCGATATACCTACGATTAGGGACTTTCCAGGATATGCTTATAGACTACAGATGTCCCACTAGTATGATCTCCATCATAATCAGAGTAGTCAAGCCGATATCCTCAGGGCTTTATCAGCATGTATGAATGAATAAAAGCATGATCAAATTAACATGTCAGATAAAGAAGAACCAGATAGCATACTATCATGTCGAGCAAGAATGCATACTGAATATATATATATATACTTGTATAGATACATCCACTATCATATAATGGCCTCTAAGGCATACATATATCCAACAATTAATTGATGGGACTGCGTTGATTCTGATCAATGCAAAGGAAAACAAACCTGTTTGGCAGTTGTTGGAACAGTTTTAAAAAGTGTTATTACAAAGACGTTTCCTTTTGTGTTGCATAGCGGTATTCGGTTGGAATATCCTGCACCTCATTCGACGAGGCAAGGGCCGATATCCCTTCACCGGGAGTAACCCCTTGGGCAGAAGTTTGCGTCAGGGTAATAACTTCACTATAGTCGATTACAAGTTGCTTTGCATCGCGGTATTCAGTTGGAATATCCTGCACCTCATTCCACGAGGAAAGAGCCGATATCACTTCACCGGGAGTGACCTCTTTAGCAAATGTTTTCGCCACTATATTTTTATAAAAAGCTATCAGGTTCCTTCAGCGATATCAAGTTCATTACGTTAAAGGTTTTTCGCCAAAAACCAGCCGTAGCCCTCCGTCATTTCTTTTGGGTATTTAGTAGTATTCAAGCTATGTATTTTGACCAACGCCAAGGCATAGTGTTTGGTAGCTGCTGGATATTCATTTGTTGCATAGATAGATGAGTTGGTTTGGGACAGTCGTTCTGCCATTTTGGCCAACGTCAAGGGCATGTGCGGATGGGTTAAAATTGACAAGATAATGATGGGTAGAACTTGGCATGTGACTTATGGCGATTGGCCAACGTCAGGGTCATAAGAGCATGGGGCAAAAATCATATCGGGAGTTTCTAAAGAAACTGAAACTTGCCAAGTATGCGCATCCTTCTGGAGTGTGATAACATGAGTGGATTCCGTCACGTTATCATGCGATGAGAGTTGGATCCCGATTCCCATTGATGAGTTAGTTTACTCTTCGGGTGATCCCGATTGATTCTTCTTTCAGGTTTGGAGGAGAATTTGACAGTACAGTGGGAGGTTTCCTGATTAGATAAAGTGATAACCATTCTGATCTAGATTAGAGTACACGAAGAGTGTTTCTTTTCTCTCTCTCTTTGGCAGCGACCATTGACCGACCCTAGACTATGACTCAGTGACCAAGTTGACCGAACCTTCTTAAAATACTGGCTTTTGGATTGTCTGAGTTGCATAAGTCATTGCCACTCCCTCTTTTACCCTTTGCATTTCTCAGAACACCCCGTATTACTACGGACATCCACTTCCATTGGATAGATCCATCGTATGGTTACATACGAACTCGGAGGGACTTCTTCGAGGATGGATCCAAGTTCAAGAGAAATTGAATTAATTTATTCAGTTGTCTTTTATTATCACCTTCTCTCAGGTTGCGGGGGCTTCTTAGTTTAGGAGAGTACACCTATTACGCTTATTGGATAGTCTTATTCCAAACCATAAGTAGGTGTCGAAAGGTAGGGAATGAAGAAAACCAATTATCCTAAGTAGGGTGTACAGAAGGTAATAACTAAAGACAAAATAAAGGGATTAGAAAGAGGGCAAAGTAAATTGCGACTGTTATCATTCACGACCAAACCGCGTACTTCATCGCCACTCCTATTTCACCTTTGCTTTTTTCCCCAGTTCGGGAGAAATAGAATAAGGTATTATTCAGTTGTCTTTTATCGTCACCTTCTCTCAAGTTGCGAGTACTCCTTGGTTTAGGAGGGTACACCTATTATGCTTACAGGATAGTCTTCTTCCAAACCATAGGCTGGTACCGAACGGTAGGGAAGGAAGAAAACCACTTAGCCTAAAAGGGGTGTACAGAAGGAAATGAATAAAGGCAAATAAATGGATTTGGAGAGATGACAAAGAAATATACGGTTATAATCATGAATTGGATTATGAAAGAGGTATTACTAAGAATACCAGGATACCCCTATGAAACATTTTCATGTTTCAGTGTATTGTTAAAGGAAAACTGTTTTCCCGATTAATTACTTACTCCAGGGTATGTATTTACCAGGTATGATTCTCACATCTGTATGGTTTTATAGATGATGAGTAGGAGTAGGTTATTGGGAATAAGGTGATCATCCTCATTATATCGGAATTCGTTGTAATTGGTGATATTTGAGGAAGTCGCCTGAGTTTTTGCCGTACGACATGTATTTGGTTTTGAGTATCCGTTGTTGTGCACCAATTTCAAAATGATATATCTGTACGTTTATTTTTATAAAGTGAGATATAACTTTTTGAAATTATGTCCGTGACATTTACCTATATCAGTTGACGATTGGGTAAGGAGTATTGAACAGTGGAGTAGTTCTTAACCATAAGTACAGTTTTCAACCTATGATGCACAGGTTTTGAGTTATTCAACTCAGCGGACTTATACAGAGTATTGTATGTTGTCCAGTGTCCATCAGGACAAAGGGGTTGGTCCTCGTACTATGTTCTATTTACTTGTGACTTCTCTAGTTTTTAGACAGGTGTTTCGTAGAAATACAAGGTCTAAGTTTTGAGAAGTTGTGGGTATAAGAATAAAGTAGTGAACCAGGTATCGCAAGTATCGGGATTCTTCAAAGAGATCGAAGATGTAGATTCTTGTGATTGGTATTCAGTTGATAGTAATGGTTTTGAGAAACTTGTTTCTCTTTCGGGTTACTCATAATTGGATGCATTCCTAAGTTGAGTAATGCTGATTAGCCTCTCTCCATAAAGTTGATATGCACTGGAGACAGCTGCATGATTAGAATCGGGTTCCAATTAAATCAGTGCCAAAGTTTCTATATTAGATATAGAATGGTTCATACCTTAACGATGTTAAGGTACGGGGAGTTGTCCGGCTTATGACTAAAACCAGACTCTGGATAACTCAAGGCAAGTTTCTGTAATGGCAGTTTGTGTGTTGACCCGGGCTATGTCGAGGGTTGACTTTCTACCATCTGGAAGATCAATAGTGATATTGTTCTTGACTCGCCACAGTTTTAGTAAAATGGATTTTTTCAGAAAACAGTAGTGGGAGTATGGTAGAACTAGAAGTGATTCCAGAACCGCAAACGATTACGGAAAATTTAATAGGACCTTAAGATTCAATCAGGTTTGACATTTCATTAGCCACTCTGTAGATATGGTGGGTAACCTCAGACACCCGAGAGGTACTCCGGTAGCCTCAAGGACGGTGACAGGGAGGTTCTTGTTTACCCAGACTTGACACTACTGTTGTTCCAGACTATGAGACCTGGCAGGAGGTTAAGTATAGCGTCGTTCTAAACTGGCTTTAGAAGTGCACGTATATATTATTCTGCCAGAGGGTTGTTGTGGTCAGTGGGAGCAGCGGAAGCATAGTGGGCAAGTAGCTTATGTTTATTTATAGACTTAAACAGTTATAGAGGAGATAGATCATCTAATTTTGATATGAAAGTCATGGGTTTGACTTCATCAGAATAGGGGATGGATCTGTTAAGAAGGTAGTAGGGTGTGATGTCCTAGTATTTGGATGACATACACAGAGTAGGAAGTAAAATTCCTATACTACGATCGGTTGTACCATGGTCGTCACACAGTTGTTTCTCCAGACAGGATATGGATATAATATCAGACATTCTGGTTTCTAGATCTATGGTTTTAGATCTAGATTTGGGTAGTTTCCCAATGTGGGTACTTTGACAGTATTCTAATGGTATTTAGAATAGTTGACTCCTGGCATGGTAGTGTACCTGCAGGTGATGGAGTCACCCTCTCTAAAGGTGTCTTACAGACTAAAAGGGAGAGGGATGTACATGATTAGCAGATCACTTGCTTAGGCAATTGAGTCAATCATGAGATGTCAAGTACCACACCAGATGTTGTTTTTGCACTAGGTGCGATAAGTTTATATTAATCCAATCCTGAAGAAATATAAGGAAGCAGTTTTAGAACATAAGTGCATGTTCTACGGATTTGATGACGGCAGTCTCCTTCAGGAGACGATTATCATTCCAGGCTTCAAAGGTGACATGGATGACAGAGTGATTGTCAGAGTTATAGTTTTCCCTCTGACGAGGGATAGTATTATGGACAGGTGGTCCAAGAGGATACTGTGGGAGGCATAGTGTTGGACACTGATTAGTTTCAGTTGTGGATACAGTCTAAGAAGTTTGGATTTGGAATTTATTTATGAATTAGGTCCCATCAGATATCCAGACATATTCTAAGACAGGTATTACTCAATTTGGGAGATGGCTTTCTCCGCGAACTTGAGATTAAGAGAGACATAGAAAGAAACATCAGGGTGGATCCACTCACTGAGGCTATTTCTCGAACACAATAGTTTTACAAACGAGCTTTGTGAAACCGATTAGTAGAGGAGTTGGGTGTTCGGTATCACACGGGCTGTGAGTATGCGACATCGCAATAATTAGCCTTAAGTGCAAGTGGGAGATTGTTGGATATAGTGCCCTCAAAGTCAATTATTGGATCGCAGGCACGTGATTGCAATGATTGAGGAGGACCTATACCGGTAGGACAGTCTTACTCGAGATGATAGTATGATATCTGGTTTGCCTTTATCAGTCGTGTACAGGTTCAGGTGACTGATCACTGTTACAAGTTGATAGAGCCCTTAAGATCTTGCTTGACTACCAACAGTATGATGGCGATCATATACGTGAGAGTTGGATGGTCTATAAGCATATCCTTAATTATGGTCCCTAGTCGTGGGAGTTTCGAGAAAGGGCATCGATTCTCCGGATTAGACTAGTGTATACAGTCGAGACCCCGACGAGGGGCTGTGGCCTGTCTCACAAGCCACTGGTGTCAGTTGGATCACCTAAGATGTATACAGGTGCTCATTGGGTTATGAGTACACCGGACAGGACTAGCCGGGAACCTGCTAGTTGGTATTATACCTATCGTCAGATAGCAGTTCCCTGGTGACATGTGTACAGGTTAGTTCATCGACCTGAGATCGTCATTTGTCTCGTGTGAGTTCCTACTGTGCTTTGATTTCTACCCTACCACGGCTCAAAGGAGTCGTGCAAACCGGTCTTTTTTGCGTACAGTCCCGAGCCACATGGAGGCAAGTGAGCGGATCAGCAGGGGATTCGTCTCTCCCGGTATTGGGGGTGAGATCGCGTTGTGTTTAGGAGAGCCATTACACAAAACCCTCGGCCGAGATAGGAGATTTACTGGTAGGTACTCCAGTAGTATCTCAGGGTGTTCTGGGCTACACTCCGACACGACTTATACCGCTATTGGGGGTCTGACGTTACCAGCCCCCTAGGCCGATATGCGATACTCATAGACGAACGGACCGGACTGTATGTATATTGTCACTGTTAGGCTCAGTAGGGTTCCAGGATGAGTTCGCTCATCGGCTTCCCTTGAGGTCAGTACATAAACAGCCGTTACGCACAGCTAGTGCCGCTGACGGTTCGTGGTTAAACCCACTGCCAGCGTACTGAGGAGTCATTAGAGTCCCCCACAGATAGTTTCCCAAGTTCGGGAGAAACGTTGTAGAGGCCGTATGGTTTTATGGCAGGGTTCGGAAAATGCACGTGCGTTTACGCACGTGTCATATTTCGGGCAGATAATACTGGTGGGCTTTGGTTTAAGCCGGATCCGAGTATTATACTGTGTAGATATAATATCTTTGTCTCAGTTGCATTTGTATTCGGTCGTAATACAAATGCGGGTATGTTTATACTGTTACGGGGTTATCCTGAAATTCGTTTCGGGATCACTTTTGGAAGTTGCCGGTTTTCTATCTCCCGCTTTAACATTCGGTTAAATGCGGATTTATCTTTTCTTCACTTGGGTGAGTCATGAGGGTGATGAGTGTGGAAGGTTCTAGAAGATTCTAGAAGTGAGTGTGGAAGGTTCTAGAAGATTCTAGAAGTGGTGACTAGGTTAGTGAGGTGTTCTTGATTCATTGGTTGCATTAATTGGATGATGACTAGGTTAGATTGATTCATTGGGAAAAAGTATATGAAATTTGCTTCATGGAAATTTCATAGGTTGATTTTGTTGGATATAGTGCCCTCAGAGTCAATTATTGGATCACAGGCACGTGATTGCTCATGATGATAGTATGCTATCTGGTTTATCTTTATCATCGTGTACTGCTTTAGATGACCTTACAAGTCACTATTACACGTTGATAGAGCCCTTAGGATTCCTGCTTGACTACCAGCAGTATGAGGGCGATCATATACGTGGGAGCTGGGGTCTATAAGCACATCCTTAAAAGGTCCCTAATCGTGGGAGTTTTTCGAGACAGGGCACCGATACTCCAGAGTAGACTAGTGTATACAGTCGAGACCCCGACGAGGGGCGGTGGCCGGTCTCACAAGCCACTGGTGTCAGTTGGTTCACCTAAGATGTATACAGGTGCTCATTGGGTTATGAGTACACCGGACAGGACTCGCCGGGAACATGCTAGTTGGTCTTATACCAGACGTCAGATGGCAGTTCCCTGGTGCCATGTGTGCAGGTTAGTTCATCGACCTGAGAATCGTCATTTATCTCGTGTGAGTTCCCACTGTACTTTGATTACTACCCTACCATGCTCAAAGGAGACGTGCAAACAGGTTTTAGTTGGGTACAGTTCCGAGCCACATGGAGGCAGTGAGCGGATCTTCAGGGGTTCGTCTCTCCCGGTATTGGGGGTGAGGTCACGCTGTGTCTAGGAGAGCCATTATACAAAGTCCTTGGCCAAGGCAGGATATTTACTGGTAGGTATTCCAGTAGTATCTCAGGGTGTTCTGGGCTACACTCCGACATGACTTGTACCGCTTTTGGGGGTCTGACTTTTACCAACCCCCTAGGCCCGCCATGCGATGCTCATAGACGAACGGACCGGACTGTACGGATATTGTCACTGACAGGCTCAGTAGGGTGTCAGCATGAGTTCGCTCATAGACGTCCCTTTTGGTCAATACCTGGCAGCCCGTTACGTATGGCTAATACCTTTGACGTGCTAGTGGTTAAATCCACAACCAAAGTATTGACGAGTCTTTAGAGTTCCCCACAGACCGTTTTCTCAAGTTTCGGACGAAACGCTGTAGAGGCCGTATGGAGATATGGCAGGGTTCGATTAGATACGTGCGGTATTGCACGGATCTTGATCGGACGGATAATACTAGCGGGCTTTAGTTTAAGCCGGATCCTGGTATTGTACAGTGTAGATTTTGTCTCATTGCATTTGTATTCGGTCGGAATACAAATGCGGGCATGTATATACAATCGCGGTGTTTTCCTGTAATTTATTACGGGATCAGTTTTTTGAAGTTGCCAGTTTGCATTCCATTTCGGCCAGTTTTTCTTTGTTCATTCACGGCCGGATTTTTCCGATGGAGGGAGTTATTTGCAAGTGTGCAAATTTGTTATGTGGAGGGGGTTTATTTGTAAATGGAAAGATTATGATAGTATCTTTCCTTTTTCTTCACATGGTTTGCATTAATTGAGATGTGAGTTGATTAGGAAATGGTGTGACTTTTATTCCTCATTATCATCACACATTTGCTTATGGTCATCTTGCCTTTTCCTACACTCACCTTCCTTGATTGTTTTTTTCCCACTCTCATACATGGCCGGCCACATTTTTGAGAGAGGAGAGAGAGTTCATTTTTGGGTGTGGGAATTTCTTCATCTCATCTTAGGCTTGCTACAAAACTCCTCACCTCTCTCCAAAGTTCTTCTTCACCTCCATCAAATGGCAACTTCATACCCCAATGAGACAAAGGTTTCTACACTTCGTCTACAGCATTTCTTGGACACGTCGACTCTCTAACTTCGTGCCCGAGTTGCCTCGGTCCAGAAGTGGGAGCCCGTAAAAGAATCCGGTGATTTGGTGCTCGTTCCGACGAGGAGATGAAGACCGGAGATTCCGGGAGGAGATCGGAGTGGAGGCCGAAGACTGAAGGACACGGATCGCTCGGTATAGCTTTCTACCCATTCTCTAGTTTGCTAGGATTAGGTTAATGGCCCGATCCGGGATTTTAGTGCGTGGTGGTGCCGGTTTACAAGTTCCGTTAAAGTTTCGTTTCCGCATTCCGGCGTCGGATTGACGGCCGGGGCGCCGCCGTGCACTTACACTGGTATTAGTGCCATGCCATTAACCTAGTCTAGCTTGCTCTAACGTGTTTACAAGTTCGATCGATCGAATTTTCCAAAAACCGCATTTTCAAAGTTCAGTTTCTGTCGAAATTTTTCTGTGGTCAAAAAATAATTTGGTGCATTGCAGAAAATCAGGCAGGTTTTTTAGGAGCACTGTAGAAATTTGGTAACTCGACTCAACAGTAACGCCGCGGAACCGTGGCCATAACCCCCTTTTGGCCGCGGTTCCGCCGCCATTATGAGATTTCATCTCACCAAATTTCTTCAGGGGCTCTCTGTGTTGGAATTGGGGGTTTTGGTATATTCTGTTTGGGCCCAGAATTTCTTTGAGTGCTACAGTTGTGCTTGGGGCCTACTTCGGTAAATTTGATCGATCGAAAATTTTAAACATGTTAGTTCACAGTACTTACATTATATCAGCGACCGTGAATGTCATTTGATCGGTAAATCCTGTCTAACTGCTATAGCCCTTTTAGACGGATTTGCGAACGTGACATTCACGTTGATGTTCTGTGTTGTGCTGTGATGTTGCGGATTGGTCGTGGGGGATAGCCTGCATGAAATGTTAGTACAGTTTGGTTTTTTATGTACATTTGATATTGCGGGGCGAGCGTCCGACATGTGGACTGCCGTCACTGCCTGTTTGTATATTATTCTTTTGGGGCACGACCGGGCTAAGGTCGATGTACCCGTTGTATGTATATTTTACTTTCTGTACTAGGATTACCCCACGGTGGGGTGCACGGATAGCCGGGTTCTAGAAGGCAACGGGCCCGCATCTCATGGCGTTGAGATGAAGGGGGCTTCACTCTAGAATTGGCGGGCTATTTGCCGCACTCGTAGGGGGTATAGGTTGACCCAGGAGGGGTGCCCAAGTTACCGGATTCCGTGAAGTGTTGGGTGGTCCATTCACGTTGCTGAAGGAGGCTGCCTCGCTTCAGGTTTTGGCGGGTAACTTGCCGCGCCCGTAGGGATCTAGGATTTCATTGCACAGGCTATCTACACGACCAGGGGAACGTCGGGTTTCAGTAGCGGCTCTATGAAACCCGGGGATCCCAGATATCTGTATTGTTCTGTGATGCTTATTACATTTCTGTGATATTGCATTTTATCACGCCTTGAGCGAATATTATATATTGATATATATACTAGTAGATATTGTATATGTTTTGCTTCCGCGCTAGTCCAGTCCCCGCTCTGTCGTTAGTTAAGTAACCTAACGGGTGATGATGGGATCCGGTGGCGAATGCGGATGGCATATACGTACATCATTATTTTCGTTCTTTTGTGGTGTGATCAATTGATGGGACTGCATTGATTCGGATCAATTCAAGCTAAACAAGCCTATTCTGATGTTGTTGGAACATTTTTCAAAAAAGCTGTTATTACAAGGTCGTTCTCTTTTGTTTTGCACAGTGGTATTCGATTATGAATATCCAGCACCTCAGTCGACGAGCAAAGGGTCGAGATCCCTTCACCGGGAGTGACCCCTTGGACAGAAGTTTGTGATTGAATGATATTCTTGTTGTGTATGTTTATAGAAAATTGAATTTAGAAATCATAACCAAAAATATTTTGACTGCAGTCAATAACGGTGTCGGATGTAGCGCGTTAGTAAGTGCGGATCGTCCACAGGGAAAGTGTAATCGTTCGTGTTTTGATTTAGATGAGTCGAAACTTTAAAGAAAAGAAAAGAAAACAATTCATGATTTAAAATTGCATTTCAAGAAAGAGAAAATATCTAGATCTAATAACAAGAAATGATAAAATCAAGAATTGAGAATTTGATGATTTTCCAAACCAAATATCAAGAATCGAAATGAGGCTCGTAGGAATCGATCGGATCTATAGATGTGATGAGATCTAATGATTTCATATTCTTATCCTTTAACGAATTGATACTATATCGATGATGATTCATCGAGGTTAAGGATCTTGCGAAGAAGCTAGGGTTTCCTCGTCTTATCCTTTATCCTTTCGATAAATCTCATTCACAAACTAGCTTCGAGTAAATCTAATGATCGATCGTTGATCTCTAGTTTCGAACGAACACAATCAAGAGAGGATCGTCTCAAAACTAGGTCATCGATCATTTGATTTACAAGAATTTACAAACGTTATAGGATTTAAGAATTGTAAAAAGATCTAAATCATCATCATTCTATTGATCGTCTCGATTCCTTTACGAGCGGAGTTTTACTCAAACATCACAACAAGAATCACAATCACAAATTGAGATCGAATCATGATACAATAATTTAAAGAAAGCAAGATTAAAGAATTTCACCTTTTATTTATATCAACAATTTCGTTACAATCGCTCAAGAACTACAAGAGGAAGAACTCGATCGTCGATTTGGCTTCGCTCGTCTCCTTGAGTAGCGGATCGGCTTGGATCACTTGCCCGATTGAAGATCGGCTCCGCTCCTAAAAGGTTGAAAGCTTCTTGCTTGATTTGGTACTTGGGATCTTGAATTTGGATTGGAATTAGGGTTTGGGCTTCGCACAAGTCGTGTCACTCAACTTGTGGGTAGAAGATTAAGAGATGAATGATGAATTGATGAACCACTTCAACCCTTAGATCTAGGCTCCTATTTATAGATCTCCAAACCCTAGATATAGGATTTGAATTTTGAATTTCCCTCCAAAAGTTAGTTAGAGAAGATTTGAATTTCCCTCCAAAAGTTTGTTGAGGAGAAGCTTCTAGATGTGATTAGTTAGGAGGGAGCTTCTAGAAATAGTTTGTTAGGAGCTTAATTAGGATTAGCTTAATTAATCATCTTTGCTGATCTGGAAGAAGTTTTGAGAGAATTCTGGAATCTGACGTGTCTTGCTGAGCTGTAGGACTTGAGAGAGAGATTCTGCACTGAAAAATATGTGCTGACGTGGCACAACCGCGGCGGATCCGTGGCGCAAGCAGGCTCCTGCCGCGGATCCGCGGCGCTTTATGGGCCTTAGGGCTTGGGCTCTCTGCTGCTTCTTTGGGCCGACGTTTGAGGCTTTTTATGATATGTTGTATATTGTAATTCCTTCTGTATTGCTACCAGCTCTCAGGTCTTTGAGTTGGCGTAATGTTTGATCAGCAAAATGACAATTTTGGCCTTTCTTCTGGAATTTCCTGCACAAATCTCAACACAAGTGTTGCGCAATATAGGGATGATGCGATGCCATAAGATACAGTCAATTTCCCTAGAAATGTCAGTTTTAAAGTCTAACACATGCAATCTGATATTTAACGACTGATTTGCTAATATGTGCTATATGAATGCCGAACACTTCTAGATGAGTGCAAATGATAGGGAAATTGCCGTGTTAAAAATGCAGTATTTTCGACTGATCAAATTCCCCCAAACTTATTTTCGATCGTCTCGAGCGAACTGTTTTATTAAAAAGAGAAGGAGAAAATAAAGAAAGAGAAAAACTAACTAGCACACTTTCATTGGCAACTCGATTGCACTGAGCACGTGGAACAAGCCTTTAAACCTCTAGGTGTCCCTAGTAGGAGGAGTGTTATCTCTTGAGGGTTTTCAGCGGATTGCACCCACAAAATCCAATAATAAAAGGAAGATCATGAATATTACATTTAAAGACAACAATTGTAGAAGAAAATCTTTGAAAATTAGGGTTTCCAACTAAGTTAGCTTTTCGGTTGTCATGAGCCCTATCTTAATGGTCGTGAAAAGATGTTAGAAATCACGTCCTCCCTCAATAAAACATCGTCTTATTCTTCATTCCTATCTTTCTTCCAAATATCGATCATATAACCCTGCGTGTGTGTAAAGACATCCCTACACCCGGAGAATTCAATTCAAGCTATCATACTCTTGCCCATCAGCATCAGTACTTTATAATTAATGAATATTTAGCTCAATTTGCTCACACTTTCATGCGACCGTTAATAATTCTTGAGGTACTAACCGACCGATTACTCATGTGCTTGCTTATTTGGTGTTTTTTCTCGTCTTGCACCACCTCAGGCATAGCAGTGACTCCAAGACCAGTTGGCCTTAGGGCACTAGGTGAAGAGGCACCATCGCTATATATTTTTTTATTGCCCTTGGTGATAACAAAACCAGTGTCCATTTTTCTCACCACTTTATATATTTTTTATTCACTTTTTTTTATTTCCTTCATACATCGGCTTTAAGACAAGAGCATTTCAAGGTATCCTCTACTATCCCGGGTTTCAAGACGTGTGTAAGTGCGAATAGCAGGGTATCAACGTTCAAAATGTTTGGCTTTCCAGAATAGAAACTATTTTTCAAACTTATTTTTATCCTCAGATTAGTGACTTCCTCCATCTTACTAACCCTTGGGACAACGGCTCATAACTACTTATTACTAGTTCGTATAAGAAAACTTCTAAATTTTCTTGGTTTTCTTAAATTTTTCTAATCTTTTGGATGTAATTTTTCACTATCTAATCTTTTATTATCTTATTTATGTACAAAAATATTTTTATCTTTTGAATTTTTTTAAAAATTTTATAGGTTTTCAAAATGTTTTGTGCTTATGCAAATGATATGCAAATGATGCAAAAATAAGCACAAACCTCTCCCAAACTTGTTTTCAACAGTGTCCTCACTGTTGCCATTCGCTATGTCTCAAAAAACTTGTAAGCCTGGGAGGAATTTATTAGTTGGGGCAAAATATTTAAGTGAAGACCCTCCCCCAAACTTATTTTTGGCTCATCATTTTATGTAAAAAATTTCTTTTCAAGAGCCAGAAAAATGCCCCCCCCCAAACTTGAGTTATGCAATGTTAATCTTTGAAAATCACATGAGGGGGTCAAAAATCATTGGTCGATGCCAAGCTTTGCAAAGACCGAACGTCAACACCAACCATTCAAAAATTTTATCAATGCAGTGCTCTGGTTGGTGGAAGAAGAAGTGGTGAAAGGGTAAGGGGTGGAATAGAATGTGTGTGCGTCTCATTTTGGAGAGACGATGCAGTGATTGTGATGTATTACTCGCATTCTTTTTACATTTCAGAAGAAGGGGTGGAGGTTCAATTTCATTGATTGGGACAAGATTCGTCTCAACACCCGTGTCATTCAAAAATGCGAGTTCATCGGCGAAGATTTCCTCAAAAGTTCCATCAATACCCCGATGAATAATGTCATCACAGAGTGCGGGGTGATCTTCAGACTCTAAGAACGGTTCATAAGCAGTGTTAGTTGTTGACCCGGACATCTCGGTGGAAGAGTCCGTATGTGTATGATACATAGTTGGGTCAAACAACAACATATGAAAAGAGTCTAGATCGGTATCATGAGGATCATCAAATTCGCTGCTGTCGACATCCATTAAGTCGACAGAACAGACCTGAGCAGTAGGTTCGGAGGGTACACTTCCCAACTTGTAAATGTTCAGCTCTATTGACCTATTCCCGAAGGATAGGGTCATAGAACCATTACGACAGTTGATAATAGCGTTGGAAGTGGCCAAAAAGGGGCGACCTAAAATCACCGGAATTTAATTCCGTGGGTTTGCTACAGGCTGTGTATCAATTATAATAAAGTCCACAGGGAATATGAATTCCCTAATTTTTATTAACACATCCTCCAGTTCACCCCTAGGTTTGGTGATTGATCGGTCAGCCATCTGGAGAGTTATGCTCGAGGGCTTTAACACTCCAATACCTAACTACTCGTAAACCGAATATGGAAGCAAGTTAACACTAGCGCCAAGGTCTAGTAGAGCACAGTTGATGTGTTTTTCCCTGATAGAAATGGAAATAGTAGGATATCCAGGATCCTTACGTTTCCTCGGTAATTGCTGGGGAAACGCTGTGTCTACTGTTTTTTCCATGAATATCTTCTTGGGCACTTGAGTCTTCCTCTTCCTAGTGCACAAGTTCTTAAGAGTTTTCGCATAGGATGGAACTTGTTGGATGGCATCTAGAAGAGGGATGTTGAAGTTAACTTGCTTAAAAATGTCCATAATCTTCTCCATATGTGGACTCGGTGTGTTTGCCCTTAACCGATTAGGATAAGGTGCTTTAGCAATAAGCGCTGGGTCCATCATAGGAGAAGGAAGTGTCTGTAGACGTGATCCCAGAATAGGAGTGGGGATCGTCTGTGGAGAACTAGAAGAGTTGGGCTGAGGTGGCGAGCCTTGTGGGAAACGAAGAATAGGCTCGCAAGAAGGTGGTGGGGTAGAAGAACTGGGGTCAGAAGTAGAAGTGTGTGTGTGAGGAAAGGTCTCAGCCAGGGTATTATTGATTGATTTATCAGTATCATCAAACTCTTCCCCAACGTGGTTGTCAAGCACTCTCCCAGATCTCAACGTGATTGCATCCACATGATGTGAATAGCCAGGATTGGGTAAAGGTTGAGCTGGAAGTTTCCCTTTCTATCTTGCACGCATTTCGGCTTTTAGTTGTGCAATTTGTTCTTCCATCGATTTGATATTCTCATTTTGAGAGACAATGATCTTCATCACATTTTCGACGGAAGATTGCAAACTTGCCGTCCCTTGGATGGATTGTTTCATGAAAGTATCCAAGGTTTGTGCTAGTGCAGAGGTGTTATCTGTACCGGTCAATTGCAAAGAGTTTTCATGTGGTGCAAAAGTGTTGACCGGATTTTGGAAGTTTTGTGCTTGGAAGGGGTGCTGACTCAATTGAAGTGGTGGTTGCTGTTGTAGTGGAGGGACCCTTTGGAAATTGTTTTGGGTTGGAACCGTGTTTTGAGATTGTGATTGGTTCCAAGCAAAATTAGGGTGATTCCTCCAACCCTGATTATATGTCGAAGAAAATAGATCGTTTCTAGGTCTTTGAAAGGCAAAATTGATATGACCTTGAAACGGAGAATTTAGTGGACATTCTTCCGTCAAATGAGAAGGATCAGAACAGCATCCACATACAGTTTTGGAGAGTGACATTTGATTTAGGGCGGGAGCTAAAAATTTGTTTTCCATAGTCTCGAGTTTCTTTTGCATACCTGAAATTTCAGCTCTAACTCCTATGGAAACATCTGATTGGTTATTGCCAGCCCTAAACGATTGACTCACACCCTCCCACTGTAAAGATTTTTCAGCGAAATCTTCTAGAAATTTCCAGGCTTCCCAATCATCTTTGGTCATGAAGTTGCCTTGACACATGGATTCAAGGGTCTGTCTTGTGTTAGGATTAATGCCCTCATAAATGATTCGGCACAGTTCCCATTTGTGGATTCCGTGATGAGGACATTGGACTAACAGATCCTTAAAGCGTTCAAGACATTGTGAAAATGTTTCATTTGGAAGTTGGGTGAATTGATATATTTCGCTACGGACTCGAGCTGTTTTATGATGTGGGTAGAATTTCTTAAGGAATGCTTTGACGAATTCTTCCCAATTTGAAATGGAATGTGCGGTAGTGTTATACAGCCACTTCTCGGCTATATCGCACAAAGTGAATGGGAGAAGACGAAAACGTATAGCATCCACAGACAGCTGTGAGGTACCCATCATTGCGCATACATTTTCAAATTTCGTGATAAACACGTATGCGTCCTCAGACTCGAGACTGTGAAATTTTGGTAGAAGATTGATGTATTGGGTTTTTATTTGAAATTTTTTCCCGTTGGCTGGTGGAGTGGAAAGACAGGTGGAAAGGGGGCCTTGTGTAGGATAGCACCTCTCTTGGAGAGAGATGCAAGGTGGATTCTGCGCACCAACGGACGGCGGCAGGTTAGTGGTAAAGAAGATCGATGGAGACGGATCCATCGAAGTGGGTGTGGTGGTGGGTAAAGAAAGGGTAAGTGTAGAAATACCGACTTTTGGGTCGATCAAAGGACGCGGACTGAACAGGCACTAGAATCCCGTTGTCCAGCCTATCTTGCACTAAAAAGGGTTAGTACAAGTGGCAGCGTGAATTTATAATTAGGGGAAGAATGAATGTGATTGGTGTTTGTTTTGAAAAATGATACGGATTTTTGAAAATATGATGCAACACAAAAAATGCAACAAGCAATACCCTAAAATCTAGTGGTCACCTAGGTCAGGCTCTAGACCGCTCCTAACTACCAAAAGACAAGTCGCAGGATAAATCCTCCACTGCCTCTTTGTCTCTCCTGTGGCCAGGTAAGTGCCAGGTAAGTGGGAGGTTCTCCACTACGTAAGTAGTGGGCCTAATTAAGTAACCACTAGCCTTCGACACACTTGCCTTAGACACCACAAAAGAAACGCGGATAAGCAATGGATTACCCACGGACTTCTTCTGTCCTAAGTGAGCGCGACGGTCCTTAGAGTCATCTCTAGATATTTTTTAGTTAATGAGGGTAAATGCGGATGCAAGTTTGTGATTTTTGGGGCTTAGGAAGGGTAATGAACTCCACACCTAATCTGGATTTGGTCTTTGCCCCTTAATTTTCGTATTAATATGCAAACAACCAAAAATCAAAACACGCACAATTTATTTTGCTTTTTGCGGCGCTGCGAATTTTTGCAAAGAATCCTGCACAAAATGTTAATTGGAGCTGATTTGGAGAGAGATAAGAAAGTTAGAGATTACCTGAGCAAATTTGGTGCAGTAATTCCATGAGGAGGCCGCGGAACCGCCGCAATAGGGGTCTTATGCCGCGGAATCGCCGCAAGTTGAACAGTTCACTGCTTCAAATTTTCACAGAGAGCTTATGTTGGGTCTCTCAGCTCTCTGGAATTTTCATAAAAAAATTTCTCCAGCTCTAATGATCCCAGATTTTCTCGCAACAAATCACAACAACTCGTTTTAGTGTTTGCGCGAATTTTGATCTAAAAATTTGGATGGAATAAACTTTTCAACTCAAATTTCAAAATACGAACAATTAGCGCACAATCCCCGGCAGCGGCGCCATTTGATTGGTGATATTTTTCGTTGTCGGTATTTTGAAAATTGTATATAGAAATCACGACCAAAAATATTTTGACCGCAATCAATAACGGTGTCGGATGTAGCGCGTTAGTAAGTGCGGATCGTCTACAGGGAAAGTGTAATCGTTCGTGTTTTGATTTAGATGAGTCGAAACTTTAAAGAAAAGAAAAGAAAACAATTCATGATTTAAAATTGCATTTCAAGAAAGAGAAAATATCTAGATCTAATAACAAGAAATGATAAAATCAAGAATTGAGAATTTGATGATTTTCCATACCAAATATCAAGAATCGAAATGAGGCTCGTAAGAATCGATCGGATCTATAGATGTGATGAGATCTAATGATTTTATATTCTTATCCTTTAACGAATTGATACTAGATCGATGATGATTCATCGAGGTTAAGGATCTTGCGAAGAAGCTAGGGTTTCCTCGTCTTATCCTTTATCCTTTCGATAAATCTCATTCACAAACTAGCTTCGAGTAAATCTAATGATCGATCGTTGATCTCTAGTTTCGAGCGAACACAATCAAGAGAGGATCGTCTCGAAACTAGGTCATCGATCATTCGATTTACAAGAATTTACAAACGTTATAGGATTTAAGAATTGTAAAAGGATCTAAATCATCATCATTCTATTGATCATCTCGATTCCTTTACGAGCGGAGTTTTACTCAAACGTCACAATAAGAATCATAATCACAAATTGAGATCGAATCATGATGCAAGAATTTAAAGAAAGCAAGATTAAAGAATTTCACCTTTTATTTATATCAACAATTTCGTTACAATCACTCAAGAACTACAAGAGGAAGAACTCGATCATCGATTTGGCTTCGCTCGTCTCCTTGAGTCGCGAATCGGCTTGGATCACTTGCCCGATTGAAGATCGGCTCCGCTCCTAAAATGTTGAAAGCTTCTTGCTTGATTTGGTACTCGGGATCTTGAATTTGGATTGGAATTAGGGTTAGGGTTTCGCACAAGTCGTGTCACTCAACTTGTGGGTGGAAGATTAAGAGATGAATGATGAATTGATGAACCACTTCAACCCTTAGATCTAGGCTCCTATTTATAGATCTCCAAACCCTAGATCTAGGATTTGAATTTTGAATTTCCCTCCAAAAGTTAGTTAGAGAAGATTTGAATTTCCCTCCAAAAGTTTATTGAGGAGAAGCTTCTAGATGTGATTAGTTAGGAGGGAGCTTCTAGAAATAGTTTGTTAGGAGCTTAATTAGGATTAGCTTAATTAATCATCTTTGCTGATCTGGAAGAAGTTTCGAGAGAATTCTGGAATTTGACGTGTCTTGCTGAGCTATAGGACTTGAGAGAGAGATTCTGCACTGAAAAATATGTGCTGACGTGGCACAACCGCGGCGGGTCCGCGGCGCAAGCAGGCTCCTGCCGCGGATCCGCGGCGCTTTATGGGCCTTAGGGCTTGGGCTCTCTGCTGCTTCTTTGGGTTGACGTTTGGGGCTTTTTATGATATGTTGAATATTGTAATTCCTTCTGTATTGCTACCAGCTCTCAGGTCTTTGAGTTGGCGTAATGTTTGATCAGCAAAATGACAATTTTGGCCTTTCTTCTGGAATTTCCTGCACAAATCTCGACACAAGTGTTGAGTAATATAGGGATGATGTGATGCCATAAGATACAGTCAATTTCCCTAGAAATGCCGATTTTAAAGTCTAACACATGCAATCTAATATTTAACGACTGATTTGCTAATATGTGCTATATGAATGCCGAACACTTCTAGATGAGTGCAAATGATAGGGAAATTGCCGTGTTAAAATTGCAGTATTTTCGACTGATCAGTTTGCGTCAGGGCAATAACTTCACTATAGTCGTTTACTTTTGCTTTGCATCGTGGTATTCAGTTGGAATATCCTGCACCTCATTCCATGGGGAAAGAGCCGAGATCCCTTCACCGGGAGTGACCTCTTTAGCAAAGGTTTTCGCCACTATATTTTTATAAAAGCTATCCGGTTCCTTCAACGATATCAAGTTCATTACGTTAAAGGTTTTTCTCCGGAAACCATTCGTAGCCCTTCATCATTTCAGTTAAATGTTCGGTAGTATTCAAGCTATGTATTTTGACCTACGCCAAGGCATAGTGATTGGTAGCTGCCGGATATTTATCTGTTGCATAAATAGATGCGTTGGTTTGGGACAGTCATATAGCCTTGTTGACCTTCGTCAAGGTCTTGTACGGGTGGGTTCAAATTAACCTGGATAATGACAGGTAGAACTTGACATGTGACTTATGATTTGTTGACCTTCGTCAAGGTCATAAGAGCATGGGGCAAAAAATCACATCGGGAGTTTCTAAAGAAACTGAAACTTTCCAGATATGCGCATACCTTCTGGAGTGTGATAACGTGAACAGATTCCATCACGTTATCATGCGATGATAGTTGAATCCCGATTCCCACTGATGAGTTGGTTTACTCTTCGGGTGATCCCGACCAATTCTTCTTTCAGGTTTGGAGGAGAATTTGACGGTACAGTGGGAGGTTTCCAGATTAGATAAATTGATAACCATTCTGATCTAGGTTAGAGTGCACGCTGAGTGTTTCTTTTCTCTCTCTCTTTGGCAGCGACCATGGCCCGACCCTAGACTATGACTCAGTGACCAAGTTAACCGAACCTTCTTATAAGACTGGCTTTTGGATTGTCAGAGTTGCAAACCTCATTGCCAGTCCTACTTTTATCCTTTTCTCCAGGACACCCCGTATTACTACGAACGTCCACTTCCATTGGATAAAACCATCGTATGGTTATATACAAATTCGAAGGAATTTATTCGAGGATGGTTTCCGGTTCTGGAGAAAACGAATAGGACTATTCAGTTGTCTTTTCCTTTTACCTTCTCTCAGGTTGCGAGTGCTCCTTGGATTAGGACAGTACACCTATTACGCAAATTAGATAGTCTTCTTCCAAACCATAGGCAGGTGCCGACCGGTAAGGAATGAAGAAAACCAATTAACCTAAACGGTGTACAGAAGATATTAAGTTAAGACAAGTAAAGAGAATAGAAGGAGGGCAAAGTAAATTGCGACTGCTATTCACTACCAAACCAAGTATTTCATTACCACTCCCACTTCACCTTTGTATTTCTCCAGGATAATCCGTATCACTACGAAGATCCACAGTTATTTGGATACTCCATCGTATGGTTATATAAAAACTTGAAAGGAACTTGTTCCAGTTCGGGGATGGATTCTGGTTCAGGAGAAATAGGAATAAGGTTTATTCGGTTGTCTTTTATCTTCACCTTCTCTCACATTGCGAGTGCTCCTAGGATTAGGACAGTACACCCATTATGTTTATTAGATAGTCTTCTTCCAAACCATAGGCTGGTGCCGAACGGTAGGGAAGGAAGAAAACCATTTAGCCTAAAGGGGTGTGCAGAAGGTAATGACTAAAGACATATGAAGGGATTTGGAGAGATGGCAAAAAAATATACGGTTACAGTTGTGAATCTGGATAATGGAAGAGGCATTACTAGAAATACCCGGATACCCCTTCGAAACATTTACATGTTTCAGTTTCACTGTGTATTGTTAAAAGAAAACTGATTTCCCAATTAGTCCTTGCTCCAGGGTATGTATTTACCAGGTTTGATTCTCACATCTGTTTTATAGATGATGAGTGGGAGTAAGTTATTGGGAATTAGGTGATCATCCTCATTATATCAGAATTCGTTGTAATTGGTGATATTTGAGGAAATCACCTGGGTAGTTTGCCGGACGGCAAATATTTGGTTTTGAATATCCGTTGTTATGCACCAATTTCAAATTGATATATCTGTACGTCTATTTTTATAGAGTGAGATATACCTTTTTGAAATTATATCCATGACATTTACCTATATCAGTGGATGGTTAGGTAAGTAGCATTAAACGACGGTGTAATTCTTCTTAACCATAAGTACGGTTTTCAACCTACGACACACAGGGAATGAGTTATTAGACTCAGAGGACTTATACAGAGGATTGTATATTGTCCAATGTCCATTAGGACAGAGGGGTTGGTCCTCGTACTATATTCTGTTTACTTGTGACTTCTCTAGTTCTTAAACATGTGTTTCGTAGAAATACAAAGTCCAAGTTTTGAGAAGTTATAGGTATAAGAATAAAGTAGAGAACCAGGTGTTGCAAGTATCGGGATTCTTCAAGGTGATCGAAGATGTAGATACTTGTGAATGGTATTCCGTTGATAGTAATGATTAAGAGAACTTGCTTCTCTTTCAGGTTGGTCATAATTGGAAGCGTTCCTAAGTTGAGTAACGCTGATCGGCCTCCTTCCATTTAGTTGACATGCACTGGAGACAGCTGCATGATTTGAATCCGGTTCAATTAAATCAGTGCCTCTGTTTCTATATTGGATATAGAACAGTTCATATCTTGACATTGCTAAGGTACGGGGAGTTGTCCAGCTTATGCTTAAAACCAGACTCTGGATAAATCAAGGCACGTTTCTGTAATGGCTGTTTGTGGGTTGACCCAGGCTTTGACGAGGGTTGATTTTCTACCATCTGGAAGATCAATAGTGATATTGTTCTTGACTCGCCACAGTTTTAATAAAAATGGATTTTTTCAGAAAACAGTAGTGGGAGTATGAGAACTGGAAGTAATTCCAGAACCGCAAACGATTACTGAAATTTTGATAAGAACCTAAAGATTCAATCTGGCTTGACATTCCATTGGCCACTCCGCAGATATGGTGGGTAACCTCAAGCACCCGAGAGGTACTCCGGTAGCCTCAAGGACGGTGACAGGGAGGTTCTTGTTTACCCAGACTTGCCATTGCTGTTGTTCCAGACTGTAAGACCCGGCAGGAGGATGAATATAGTGTCGTTCTGAACTAGCTTTAGAAGTGTACGTCTATATAACTCTGCCAGAGGGTTGTCGTAGTCAGTGGGAGCAGCGGAAGCATAGTGGACAAGTGGCTTATGTCTATTCATAGACTAAAGCAGATATAGCGGAGATAGATCATCTATTTCTATGTCACAGTCATAGGTTTGACTTCATCAGAATAGGGGATGGATCTGTTAAGAAGGTAGTAGGGTGTGATGTCCTGGTATTTGGATGACATACATAGAGTAGGAAGTGAAATTCCTATACTACGATCGGTTATACTTTGGTTGTCACACAGTGGTTTCTCCACATAGGATATAGATGTTGTTTTTGCACTATATGCAATAAGGTGATATTGATCCTATCCTGGAGAAACGTTCAGAAGCAGTTTTAGAACATAAGTGGATGTTCTAGGGATATGATAACGACAGCTTCATTCGGGAGACGGTTATCATTCCAGGCTTCCAAGGTGACCTAGATGACAAAGTGGCTGTCAGAGTTATAGTTTTCCCTCTGATGAGGGGCGGTATTATGGACAGGTGGTCCAGGCGGATACTGAGCGAGGCATGGCGTAGGATACTGATTAAGTTCAGTTGACGATACAGTATGAGAAGTTTGGATTTGGAGTTCATTTATGAACTAGGTCCCATCAGATATCCAGACATACTCTAAGACAGGTATTGCTCATTTCGGGAGATGGCTTTCTCCACGAACTTGAGATAAAGAGAGACATAGAAAGAAACATTTGAGCGGATCCACTCACTGAGGCTATTTCTCGAACGCAATAGTTTCGCAAACGAGCTTTGTGAGACTGACTAGTAGAGGAGTTGGGTGTTCGGTATCACACGGGATGTGAGTATGTGACATCGCAATAATTAGCCTTGAGTGAAAGTGGGAGATTGTTGGATATAGTGCCCTCAGAGTCAATTATTGGATCACAGGCACGAGATTGCAATGATTGAGAGAGGACCTATGCTGGTAGGACAGTCTTGCTCAAGATGATAGTATGCTATCTGGTTTATCTTTATCATCGTGTACTGCTTTAGATGACCTTACAAGTCACTATTACACGTTGATAGAGCCCTTAGGATTCTTGCTTGACTACCAGCAGTATGAGGGCGATCATATACGTGGGAGCTGGGGTCTATAAGCACATCCTTAAAAGGTCCCTAGTCATGGGAGTTTTTCGAGACAGGGCATCGATACTCCAGAGTAGACTAGTGTATACAGTCGAGACCCCGACGAGGGGCGGTGGCCGGTCTCACAAGCCACTGGTGTTAGTTGGTTCACCTAAGATATATACAGGTGCTCATTGGGTTATGAGTACACCGGACAGGACTCGCCGGGAACATGCTAGTTGGTCTTATACCAGAAGTCAGATAGCAGTTCCCTGGTGACATGTGTGCAGCTTAGTTCATCGACCTGAGAATCTTCATTTGTCTCTTGTGAGTTCCCACTGTACTTTGATTACTACCCTACCACGTGAAAGGTTCCTAGGCACACTATAGAGGTCTCACAAGGCATCAACCATGCCAATTTCAAATTTTATTGGTGCCGAGAAAACCTAATACGGATCGTAGACTAGAATTCTAGGCGAAAAACAAATCTAGTTAACACTTTAACTAAAGGAGAGAGACTACAACCTTTGTAGATCCGTTTCTCCACTTCCTAAGCTCCACGTAGGCGTCCTCTCGCTGTCCTAGTTGGATCTCGGACTCTCGCATCGACTTCATCGAAGAAATGAGCGGAATAGGTCGTCGGCTTCGTGCCGAAGATGATCTACGTCGAGGTTGCACAAGTTCAAGCTCCAACTTCACCAAGTTGAGAAACTTGTGAAGAAAACACCCAAAACAACTTGGCAAGAGGTAGAGGGTGAAGAAATAGGAGGTGGGTTCACTTTAGAATTGGATTTCTCACTTTGGAACTCAAGATGCCATTGATGGCATCAAGCTTTTTCTCTTGAAGATGAAGAAGAAGAAGTAGATAGAATATGATAAGTGTGTTATAAAAAGAATAATAAAATCAATACTTATCATCTTCTAACCTTGGTTAAGTGTAGAGAATAAACCATGGTCAAATGAGAATGGTTAGGGTTAAGGATGATGACAAAATGGTCACTTTAGTCAAAGCTTCATGAAGCTTCATCAAGCTTCATGAAAGAAACCATTTTGTTATCATTTATTTATTTATCAAAAAGAATAGATAAATAAATAAATAAATAAATAAAAATCCTAACTATTATCATAACCATGGTTTAAGTCATAACACAAAACCAAAGTACATGCATCATCAAACATGACACATAGTAGTGCACAAAAGTATATCACATATACAACTTGTGAACTACAAGTGAGAAAATCCTATTAAAGTGAACCAATACCAGTTAATGCAAAGTAATATAACAAATATATAATTATACATTAAATCATTAAATCAACACTTGATTCAATGATCCGGTCATGTCGCACATAACCGACTAGTATCCAATGTATCGACTTATCGAATCAATCTACGATTCGATAACTAGGTTATATCGTATATAACCAATCGAAACATTCATCGCGAGAATGAAATGCGGTATCACATACATGCATTATTCTCGGTCCTGCACATATCTCATATGCGCTCCTATTTCGTTTCGCTTGAGCCAGGAAACCTCTGTGTAGGACTCTAAAGACTCGTCAATACGCCGGTAGCAGATGATGATCATATCAAGCACCCACAAGCCGCAAGCGGTCTGCTAAACGTAACGGCCATCCGGGTATTGAGCGATCAGAAGATCGATGAGCTATCCCGCTCACACTCCTGTGAATCCAACCAGTAACACTTACCGTACAGTCCGGTCTGTTCGTCTGATACGTCGCATATCAAGTCTAGGGGTGGTAAACGTCAGACCCCAATAACCGATAAGTCGTGCCGATGTGAGGCTCATAACGGGTCGAGAAACTACTGGTAACACTTACCAGCAAATCTCTAATCAGCCCTGGCCAGGGACTTCCCTGTTACGGCCAATCGAGCACAGCGCAACATCAACCCCCAATACCGGGAGAGACGAAACCCCTCCTATCGCTCTTTGCCTCCATGTGACTCGGGACTGTACCCAAAGACCACCGTTTTGCACGCCCTCATGGACGTGGTAAGGTGGAGATCAAAGCACAGTGGGAATCACACAAGACTCTATGACGATCTCGGGTCTACAGACTAACCTGCACAAGTGTCACCTGAGAACTGCCATCTGACGTGAGGTATAATACCATCTGGGAGTTCTCGGCGAGTCCGTCCAGTGTACCCAGTCTCCACTGAGCACCCGTATACCATCTCTGATGTCAAACACTAATGGATATGGGATCATCCATCGCCCATCTCATGGGTCGAGAGACGTATACGCTAGTCTACTCTGGTATATCGATGCCCCGTCTCGATACACCCACGACTAGGGACCTTGAAGGATGTACTTATGGACTACCATGTCCCCACTAGTATGATCTGCATCATAGTCCAGGTAGTCAAGTACACATCCTAAGGGCTTTACCAACATGTAACTATAAGACAGTTTAAAGAGACTAGTATACATGTTTAGATAAAGAGCAACCAGATAGCATACTATCATATCGAGCAAGAAAGTCATCTCTATATATGTCCAAGCATCCAATATAATATACATCATCTGTACAATACTGGCCTCTAGGGCATACATACAACTAACAATCTCCCAATTGCACTAGGGCCAGCTGCTGTAGTATCGCATACCGAGCATCCCGAAGAGTCTCTCAAACTGTATCTGGGGAATGGCCTTCGTGAGTGGATCCGCCGTGTTGTTCTTCGTGTCAACCCTCCTGACCTCGATCTCCCGGCGATCAACTATCTCCCGGATCAGGTGATACCGCCTCAGAATATGCCTGGATCGCTGATGGGACCTGGGTTCCTTGGCCAAAGCCACCGCTCCATTGTTATCACAATACAAAGGTATTGGATGCTCAATGGATGGAACCACTCCAAGTTCAGTAATGAACTTCTTGATCCAGATAGCCTCTTTGGCAGCATCGTTGGCAGCGATGTATTCAGCCTCCATCGTCGAGTCTGCCACGGTTTCCTGCTTGGAACTCTTCCAGCTAACCGCCCCTCCGTAAAGGGTAAAGACAAATCCCGACTGCGACTTAGAGTCGTCCTTATCACTCTGGAAGCTCGAATCGGTAAAGGACTCCACTTGGAGTTCTCCGTTACCATACACCAAGAGCATCTCTTTAGTCCTTCGCAAGTACTTGAGAATGCTCTTCACAGCTGTCCAGTGACTCTCTCCAGGATCAGCTTGATACCTGCTCACTACACTTAGTGAGTATGCTACATCGGGTCTGGTACACAGCATCGCGTACATGATAGAGCCTACAGCCGAAGCATAGGGTATCCCATGCATGCGAGCTCTTTCCAAATCAGTCTTGGGAGACATCTCTTTAGAGAGAGTGACTCCAGAGATCGTGGGCAAGTTCCCACGCTTGGATTCTTCCATACTAAACCTCTTTAGTATGGTGTCAATGTACCTGGATTGGGACAATCCCAAAATCCGTTTGGATCTATCTCTATAGATCCTAATTCCCAATATGCAGGAGGCATCACCAAGATCTTTCATTGAGAATCTTTGTGATAAGAAGAGCTTGACCGATTGCAGCATAGGAATATCATTTCCTATCAAGAGTATGTCGTCCACGTACAATACGAGGAAGACAATCTTACTCTCTGCCGCCTTCTTGTAGATACAAGGTTCATCTGGATTTTTGACGAAATCAAACTCTTTGATAACGACGTCAAAGCAGATGTTCCAACTCCGCGATGCTTGCTTTAATCCATAAATGGATTTAAGCAGCTTGCACACCTTCCCGCTGCTCCCACTGTCTACGAAGCCCTCTGGCTGAATCATATACACGCACTCTTCTAAATCACCATTTAGAAAGGCGGTCTTAACATCCATTTGCCAGATTTCGTAATCATGATATGCAGCGATGGCAAGCATGATCCGGATGGATTTAAGCATAGCCACTGGAGAAAAGGTTTCGTCATAGTCCACACCTGGTCTTTGACGAAAACCTTTTGCTACAAGTCTAGCTTTGAAAGTCTCCACTTTCCCATCTACACCAAGTTTCTTCTTGAAGATCCACTTGCTCCCAATGGGTTTTACCCCTTCAGGAGCAACGTCCAAAGTCCATACTTTGTTGGTGTACATGGATTCCATCTCGGACCGCATAGCATCCAGCCATTTCACTGAGTCCTTACTCGTGATGGCCTGCTCGAAGCTAGTTGGGTCATCATCCTCCATGATGCAATCCTCGCTGCCACCATCCATGAGAAAACCGTAGTATCTCTCAGGTTGGCGAGGAACCCTACTAGATCGGCGGAGAGGCTGAGGTTCGTCGGGTACTACTGAATCCTCTGGTTCTACCAAGTCCTCTGTTATAGTTTGTGTCGCTGGAACCTCTTCCAGTTCTACCTCAATGCCACCTATCTGTTTCATAAGAAAACCTTTTTCTAAGAAAGTGGCATGCCGAGAAACAAACACTTTTTGTTCCTCGGGATGGTAGAAGATATACCCCTGTGAATTTTTGGGATATCCTATAAACTTACATAAGACTGATCTTGCCTCGAGTTTGTCCGGATTTTGTCTTTTGACATAGGCTGGACAACCCCATATCTTAATGTAATTAAGATGTGGTCTCTTCCCTTTCCATATCTCATATGGAGTGGTAGGCACTGATTTGGTAGGAACTCTATTCAATAGGTCCATGGCTGTCTCAAGCGCATATCCCCAGAAGGAAATAGGTAACTCAGCTGTGCTCATCATAGAGCGCACCATATCTAATAGGGTGCGGTTCCTCCGTTCTGATACACCGTTGTGCTGTGGTGTATATGGAGGAGTCAGCTGAGAGAGAATCCCATTCTCTTTTAGGAAGTCCAGGAATTCATTGCTTAAGTATTCACCTCCTCGATCAGATCGAAGGATTTTAATACTTTTTCCGGTTTGGTTCTCGACTTCTTGTTTATATTCTCTAAATTTCTCAAAAGCTTCTGATTTGTGTTTCATCAGGAACACATATCCGAATCTAGAGAGATCGTCAGTGAATGTAATGAAGTACGAAGAACCATCCCTGGCATGTGTAGACATGGGACCGCATACATCACTATGTATCAGTCCCAAGAGTTCGGTAACTCTTTCTCCGTGTCCCGTAAACGGAGTCTTGGTCATCTTGCCTTTGAGACATGATTGGCAAGTGCCATAAGATGAAAATTCAAAAGGATTTAAATATCCATCTTTATGCAACTTAGCTAATCGTGTCGCATTGATGTGACCCAGTCTACAATGCCACAAGAAGGATTCGTTCAGTTCTGAACTCTTCCTCTTGTGTGTGTTTGTTATGCTCAGAACTGTTGATTGATTTAGAACATAAATGCCATTGCACAACGTGCCTGATCCAACCAACTTTTGGTTACGGAAAATGTTCATAACATTGTCCTGTAATACAAAATTATATCCCTCTTTACTTAATAAAGAAACCGATATAATGTTGCATATCAGGTTCGGCATGTAATAGCATTCGTTCAGAACCAATGTATTACCAGTCAGTAATACAAGGTGATATTCCCCGACAGTCTTAGCTGCAACAATTGCACCATTTCCAACTCTAATGTCTTTATCACCTTCTCCAAGTTCTCTACCTTTCCTGAGCCCTTGTAACTGATTACATATATGGGATCCTGACCCGGTATCTAATACCCAGGACGTAGAGCAAATGGAGAAACAGTTCTCAGTAACGTACACACCCGAAGAAAATGCATCAACATGTACTTTCTTCATTCGGGTGGCATGGGAATCCTGGTATTCCCCTATATCCTGTTCATTCCTATAACTCTTATAGGAAAGAACGGAACCAACGTTCCCCAGCACAGTATAACATGCGGGTTCGGTCAATACATCCATATTATTATCTTTATTAGGGCATGAAATGGTCGCTACCTGGAGAGAGAGAGAAGAAAACACTTTAGCGTATGCTCGTGCAAGATCAGATTGGTTATTATCTTATCTAATCAGGATGGCTCCCACTGTTTTTATCAAATCTTCCTTCAAACCCTAAAAGGAAAGACTAGCCGGGATTAATTACACACTACAGGTTCGCCAATCTTTCAGCCAGGCCAGTGTCGGTACTTTGAGGGAGGTCCCCCGTGCTTTCGCACGAACCTAATTAATGTAAACCTCGTTTTCCCAGAGACGTAACCTCATTAACACCTTTCTAGACACCTACTTGATCGGCTAATTGTAATGTGCAAAACTCTCTCAGGAGTAACTCTTACTCGCAGTGGGTATCGGGATCCAACTATCTCATAGAAGGTATGCAATCTCATTACAAATTTCAACACTTGAAATTCCCGATAATATTTTGCCCCTAGCTTGCTATGACCTTGACGCATGCCAAACAACCCATAGTCCGCTAGTCAAGTTCAACCCATACAATTCGTGATTGAATTAAACCCACCCGTACGACCCTTGACGCATGCCAAACAACGCCGCACGAATACCTTAATCCAATCGCATCTCATGCTACAGACAAGTAATAATCAGCTACCGTACACTACGCCTTGACGCATGCCAAACAACCGCAGCACGAATACTGAATATTACATATCTGAATTGACGGAGGGCTACGCAGGTTTTTCTGAAAACCATGAGCGTAATGAACTTGATATCGTTGTAGAATCAAATGAAGTTTTGAAATGGAGTGATTTTGAGGCTTTTCTAGTTTTGCTAAAGGAGTCACTCCCGGTGAAGGGATCGTCGGTCCTTTCCTCGTCGAATGAGGTGCGGAATATATCATATATATCACTGTGCAAAGAAAAAACTCTTAAAAGCAATCAATAACCAAACCGAGTATGTAGCATCTACCAGTTATTGCTAAAGGAGTCACTCCCGGTGAAGGGATCTCGGTCCTTTCCTCATCGAATAAGGTGCGGGATATATCATATATATCGCTGTACAAAGCAAGAACTGTAGCTACCTGTTTTGTTTAAAATTTGATTCTACAACATCTTAGGTTTCTTTTCTTTCATTAATCATATTAATGAAGTCCCATCATTTAAGTACCTAAACATCACAGATAAATACGACGTACACTTATGCCATCCGCATTCGCCTCGATGTCCCCTCGTGCACCGTTAGGTTAGGTAACTAACGACAGTGCAGGGCAGGGCTTGTGCGGGTGTAAAACATAAGTAACGTCTATATAATATATCATATATACTATATACTGTATCCATCACAGAACATTACATGATCACATCACAGATATCGCAGCAGAAGAAACATATGAAATATTGGATATACTAGGACGTCCGTGTTTTCAATACGAGCCAGTATAAAGCACGGATTCCACGGTCGTGATGAATAGCCAATCCCGCACCCCTAGACCCCTACGAGAGCGGCAAGCAACCCTGCCAATTCTAGGGTTAGGAGACCCGGACTCGACTCCTCGAGTTGGTCTCCCACTGGACCCCAGAACCCGGTTACTTGTGCTCCCCTCCTTGGGTCTATCCTAATGCGGAAAAGTAAATAATATACAAAAGGTGACAGCTTCCGCTACCTGGAAGTGCCCCAAATAAAAGAATATTACATACAAGTTTTTACATGAATGAAAATGAAAAACACTCATCTCACATAAAAACCCCCGGCTATTCAAACACGACGATCCAATATAACATATCCAGCAACACATAACATCACATGTCATCAACGTAAGTAAGTACGCATACCCCAATTGTCGTTGACATATAGCAACGAAACCGGCGATATGAACATACTACACTTACGGTCACAGAAAAGAAAGTGTAAAACTACAACAGTTGGAATCCGCAACCTCTTTAGACATCACATGCCTAATCAAATGAAATACTTAGACATCACATGCCTAACAGTTATAAACCCCGCATTTTAGTCTCATTATCGAAAACTCTTTTCAATATCAAGTGAAACTAAACCGCTAGATTTATAACATTCATTCAGTTATCTCATAACTGTTTGTGAATTCCAATTATTGTATCACATTCCAGATAAACAGAAAATGTTAAACTTTCCGATCGAACAGTCGAATACCCAAGTTTTCCCGATACAGCTCAACACATGAAATAAGTCTAACAACATTCAGTTCGTGCCTCAGTACCAACGGTCCAGCCGTAGAAGGGTCAAGCCAACGCCTCACATGTGGCACGCCGTACTGCCCCAAACCCGAAGGTTCAAAGGGCAGTTCAAGACGGTCACATAATCGAGTTAAGGTTTGTTGTCTTCTAGAGGGTCCATCGCGTTACTTGCACTACTTAGAACGTCGTTAAACTACGGAAAAATCCAACACTTGGAAATTTCCCGACAGGGGAAAAGTTGGGTATTTATATCCGGTCGAACTTTTTAACAAATTCAAAAATTATCCAGAAAGCCACATAGACAAAATCTGATACCCCGATCGAAACACCGAATCCCCAAAACAACCCCAGAAAATTCAACTCTTGAATAAATATTAAAAATTCCCATAAAATCCAACACCAGAAGATATCAGTTACTGTGCAAACAATATATGATAATTCAATAAAGTTGCTGCGGAACTGCCGCCTAAGCAGGCTTAGGCCGCGGTTCCGCCGCACTGTAGACTGTTCATCAAGTATTTTTTACACCGTAATTCATAGATTTCCCTGCTGAATTTTTTAGCAATTTTTAATCTCGAAAAATCCCAGATTTTAGAAAAAGTCCAGAGAGCACTTGGGTTTTAGGGTTTCGGGTTCGTTCGGGTTTCAAACGTCGTCTAGACTTGGCCTAAAGCTCTAGCTAGTCTCTGATACCAGTGAAAGGTTCCTAGGTACACTATAGAGGTCTCACAAGGCATCAACCATGCCAATTTCAAATTTTATTGGTGCCGAGAAAACCTAATACGGATCGTAGACTAGAATTCTAGGCGAAAAACAAATCTAGTTAACACTTTAACTAAAGGAGAGAGACTACAACCTTTGTAGATCCGTTTCTCCACTTCCTAAGCTCTACGTAGGCGTCCTCTCGCTGTCCTAGTTGGATCTCGGACTCTCGCATCGGCTTCATCGAAGAAATGAGCGGAATAGGTCGTCGGCTTCGTGCCGAAGATGATCTACGTCGAGGTTGCACAAGTTCAAGCTCCAACTTCACCAAGTTGAGAAACTTGTGAAGAAAACACCCAAAACAACTTGGCAAGAGGTAGAGGGTGAAGAAATAGGAGGTGGGTTCACTTTAGAATTGGATTTCTCACTTTGGAACTCAAGATGCCATTGATGGCATCAAGCTTTTTCTCTTGAAGATGAAGAAGAAGAAGTAGATAGAATATGATAAGTGTGTTATAAAAAGAATAATAAAATCAATACTTATCATCTTCTAACCTTGGTTAAGTGTAGAGAATAAACCATGGTCAAATGAGAATGGTTAGGGTTAAGGATGATGACAAAATGGTCACTTTAGTCAAAGCTTCATGAAGCTTCATCAAGCTTCATGAAAGAAACCATTTTGTTATCATTTATTTATTTATCAAAAAGAATAGATAAATAAATAAATAAATAAATAAAAACCCTAACTATTATCATAACCATGGTTTAAGTCTTAACACAAAACCAAAGTACATGCATCATCAAACATGACACATAGTAGTGCACAAAAGTATATCACATATACAACTTGTGAACTACAAGTGAGAAAATCCTATTAAAGTGAACCAATACCAGTTAATGCAAAGTAATATAACAAATATATAATTATACATTAAATCATTAAATCAACACTTGATTCAATGATCCGGTCATGTCGCATATAACCGACTTATATCCAATGTATCGACTTATCGAATCAATCTACGATTCGATAACTAGGTTATATCGTATATAACCAATCGAAAAATTCATCGCGAGAATGAAATGCGGTATCACATACACGCATTATTATCGGTCCTGCACATATCTCATATGCGCTCCTATTTCGTTTCGCTTGAGCCAGGAAACCTCTGTGTAGGACTCTAAAGACTCGTCAATACGCCGGTAGCAGATGATGATCATATCAAGCACCCACAAGCCGCAAGCGGTCTGCTAAACGTAACGGCCATCCGGGTATTGAGCGATCAGAAGATCGACAAGCTAGCCCGCTCACACTCCTGTGAATCCAACCAGTAACACTTACCGTACAATCCGGTCTGTTCGTCTGATACGTCGCATATCAAGTCTAGGGGTGGTAAACGTCAGACCCCAATAACCGATAAGTCGTGCCGATGTGAGGCTCATAACGGGTCGAGAAACTACTGGTAACACTTACCAGCAAATCTCTAATCAGCCCTGGCCAGGGACTTCCCTGTTACGGCCAATAGAGCACAGTGCAACATCAACCCCCAATACCGGGAGAGACGAAACCCCTCCTATCGCTCATTGCCTCCATGTGACTCGGGACTGTACCCAAAGACCACCGTTTTGCACGCCCTCATGGACGTGGTAAGGTGGAGATCAAAGCACAGTGGGAATCACACAAGACTCTATGACGATCTCGGGTCTACAGACTAACCAGCACAAGTGTCACCTGAGAACTGCCATCTGACGTGAGGTATAATACCATCTGGGAGTTCTCGGCGAATCCGTCCAGTGTACCCAGTCTCCACTGAGCACCCGTATACCATCTCTGATGTCAAACACCAATGGATATGGGATCATCCATCGCCCATCTCATGGGTCGAGAGGCGTATACGCTAGTCTACTCTGGTATATCGATGCCCCGTCTCGATACACCCACGACTAGGGACCTTGAAGGATGTACTTATGGACTACCATGTCCCCACTAGTATGATCTGCATCATAGTCCAGGTAGTCAAGTACACATCCTAAGGGCTTTACCAACATGTAACTATAAGACAGTTTAAAGAGACTAGTATACATGTTAAGATAAAGAGCAACCAGATAGCATACTATCATATCGAGCAAGAAAGTCATCTCTATATATGTCCAAGCATCCAATATAATATACATCATCTGTACAATACTGGCCTCTAGGGCATACATACAACTAACACCACGCTCAAAGGAGACATGCAAACAGGTTTTAGTTGGGTACAGTCCCGAGCCACATGGAGGCAGTGAGCGGATCTTCAGGGGTTCGTCTCTCCCGGTATTGGGGGTGAGGTCGCGCTGTGTCTAGGACAGCCATTACACGAAGTCCTTAGCCAAGGCAGGAGATTTACTGGTAGGTATTCCAGTAGTTTCTCAGGGTGTTCTGGGCTACACTCCGACACGACTTGTACCGCTTTTGGGGGTCTGACTTTTACCAACCCCCTAGGCCCGCCATGCGATGCTCATAGACGAATGGACCGGATTGTACGGATATTGTCACTGACAGGCTCAGTAGGGTGTCAGCATGAGTTCTCTCACAGACGTCCCTTTTGGTCAATACCTGGTAGCCCGTTACGTATGGCTAATACATCTGACGTGCTAGTGGTTAAATCCACAACCAAAGTATTGACGAGTCTTTAGAGTCCCCCACAGACCGTTTTCTCAAGTTTCGGGCGAAACGCTGTAGAGGCCGTATGGAGATAAGGCAGGGTTCGATCAGATACGTGCGGTATTGCACGGATCATGATCGGATGGAAAAAACTAGCGGGCTTCGGTTTAAGCCGGATCCTGGTATTGTACAGTGTAGTTTTTGTCTTGTTGTATTTGTATTCAGTTGAATACAAATGCGGGTATGCATATACAATCGCGGGGTTTTCCTGTAATTTATTACGGGATCAGTTTTTTGAAGTTGCCAATTTGCATTCCGTTTCGGCTAGTTTTTCTTTGTTCCTTCACGGCCGGATTTTTCCGATGGAGGGGGTTATTTGCAAGTGTGCAAATTTGTTATGTGGAGGGGGTTTATTTGTAAATGGAAAGATTATTATAGCATCTTTCCTTTTTCTTCACATGGTTTGCATTAATTGAGATGTGAGTTGATTAGGAAATAGTGTGAATTTTATTCCTCATTATCATCACACATTTGCTTATGGTCTCCTTGCCTTTTCCTACACTCACCTTCCTTGATTGTTTTTTCCCACTCTCATACATGGCCGGCCACATTTTTTGAGAGAGGAGAGAGAGTTCATTTTTGGGTGTGGGAATTTCTTCATCTCATCTTAGGCTTGCTACAAAATTCCTCACCTCTCTCCAAAGTTCTTCTTCGCCTCCATCAAATGGCAACTTCATACCCCAATGAGACAAAGCTTTCTATACTTCGTCTACAGCATTTCTTGGACACGTCGACTCGCCAACTTCGTGCCCGAGTTGCCTCGGTCCAAAGGTGGGAGCCCGTAAAAGAATCCGACGATGTGGTGTCCGTTCCGACGAGGAGATGAAGACCGGAGATTCCGCGAGGAGATCGGAGTGGAGGCCGAAGACCGAAGGACACGGATCGCTCGGTATAGCTTTCTACCCATTCTTTAGTTTGCTAGGATTAGGTTAATGGCCCGATCCGGGATTTTAGTGCGCGGTGGTGCCGGTTTACAAGTTCCGTAAAAATTTCATTTCCGCATTCCGACGTCGGATTGACGGCCGAGGCGCCGCCGTGCACTTACAGATTTACCATTTCCTGATTAAAAAGGCAACTTCATTAACCGTTCATCCATGGCTTTGGATGAAGCGAGACAAAGTGTTCAACTCATTCTCTACATCAATCTTGGTCATCTCTTTTGGCAAACTTGATGACCGAGTTCCCTCGGGTCAGAGGCGGGAGCCCGTTTAAAGATCCGTTGACGTGGTGCCACCTGGACGAGGAGACCGGAGATCGAGCGAGATCGAAGCAGCCACAACAAAGCGTGGGATGATGGTTAAAGACCGAAGGACTCGGATCGTTCGGTATAACATTTTTACCCACTTTGTAGTTTGTTAGTTTAGCAATAATGGCAGATCCGGATTATAGTATACGATAGCGCCAGTTAAATAGTTTTTGTTCCGCATTTGGCGTCTGATAGACGGTCGGGGCACTACCGTAGACTTACATAATAGTGTTTAATTATATTTTAATACTTCTAAGAAAAACCATGAGATTTGGGATATTTATTATTTTGGAAAAAATCATAATGTTTTACGGAAAATATCCTTTCGATAAAAGGTTGTGATGTTTATTTGAAAATCTTTTGCAAGATATTTTTATAAGGACAAGTTGCAAGAGGTTTTTATTTGAAAATCTAGACTGCTCCTAACTATTCCAAAAGGACAAGTTATGAGGTCCTCAAATCGCCTCTTCACCGCCAATTGTGGCCAGGTAAGCACAAGTAAGGAGAGGGGGGTCCGCTCACGAATCACCGTGAGACAGGCCTTTTAAAATTAACTTTCCCACTTGTCTAGCCTAGGCACCACAAAGTCTGGTTTAAATAAACGACCGATGCCTAAAACCTTCCTTTGTCCTAAATTGGTGTTATTTTAAAATTACCTTTTAATAAGATACTAAATATTCCTTTTGAAAAGATATCGTTATTTAAATTTAGTATTTTCTTCTTTAAAAAGGTCGAAGGGGGTTTAACAATATTATAGTAGTTGATGAAAAAGTGTAAGTAAAATATATGTATGTTGTATCTAAAATATTTATTTCACATATCTTATTTCTTATGGTTATTTTAAACAAATATAATATTTTAATTAAACGAGGGTATTTTGTGGAAGTAACCTATTTCGAGATCATTTTTATAGTATGGGTATGTCATAGGTGAAATGACAATTCATGGGTTATGACATTGGGTATATCAGATTCCAGGTATCATGGGTGTGCAATATACTTTTGTGTATAGAGAAAATTTAAACACCGTTTTAAAATATGGGTTAACATTATCATTATTGAGGGTACAAGCAATAGGTATACACAAATATTATAACAACATTTTAAATAGGGGTTGATGATTATAAGTTGGAACTAGGTTATTGAGAAAGAAGAAGGTGACAGGAAAAGGTGAGAGAGGCGGATCCTACCTTTTGTTTGAGTTGGATGCCGATGGGTTGAAAACGTAGATTCGTACTAAATCCTTATTAACTTCACGCCCCAATTTTTCCTCAGCGATTGGATGGATCCGTAGTGTCGGCGTCATCAATACGAAGGCACCGGTATTTTTTTCCAGAATTTTTGGAGTTCTGAGGTGTGAGAAATTTAGGTTTGAAGGTGTCTATTTATAGGGTTCAAAAGGCAACAAGAAAATCCAAAAATCCGTTAAATCACACGGAAAATCACGCAGGCCAATGATTGCGAATCATTCTGTTAATGATTACGCCCGCCGCTATGATTCGTGGCAGTTAGATCTTGATCCAACGGCCGAGATCGCGCCGCCGAGCCCCGCCGCCTGCCACGTGTCGCCACGCGTGATGCGTGCGCCTGTGAGTGGAGACCACGCGTTTTCGCGTGGTCCCCACCACGTGGGCGCCGCCGCGTGGGTCTGGGCCGTTGGATCTTATGATCCAACGGTCCAGGTTAAAGGGGTTTTAAATATATTTTTTTTATATAAATAAAATAATATTCTGTTTATTATTTTAAATATCGAATTTGGTTTAAAAAAATTGTTAAAAATAGTTTAAAATACGGGAAAATTATGGAAAAAATTCAGAAAATATATTTTATTATTATCTTTAGTATAAAAATAATTTTGGCTAAAACTAAGTAATATAACCATTCCTATGGTTTTAGTTAGTTATTAAAGTTATATAATATCTAGTTTATCTTTAAAATATTTTTAATTACGAATTAATTACTTTTATTGATAATAAAAATATGTAGATTATTTTAAGGCGTTATAAAATCTTACTAAAACATTTTAAGCCTATAAAAACAATAAATAGATTTTAGAAATTTCGTTTAATCATATTTAATGCTTTGAAAATTATTAATATTACTTTAAAAATTATTCTTCTATAAAAGAAACACGTAAATAATTATTTGATAGTAGAAATTTAAATAAAATATATTTTATTAGGTATTAGAAAACATGGTCGTTACATACACCCTACAAGTTCGCTAATCGTTCAGCCAGGCCAATTTCGGTACTTTGAGGGAGGTTCCCCGTGCTTTCGCACAGACCTAATTAAAATAATTCTCTTTTTTCCAGGGGCGTAACCCCATTAACACCTTTCTAGACACCTACTTGATTGGCTAATTATAATGTGTAAAACTCTTGCAGGAGTAACTCTTACTCACAGTGGGTATCGGGATCCAACTATCTCATAGAAGGTATGCAATCTTATTGCAAATTTCAACACTTGAAATTCCCGATAATATTTTGCCCCGAGTGATTTATGATCTTGACAAGGTCAACAAACCATAAATCGCAAGTCAAGTTCAACCCGTTCATTTCATGATTGAATTAAACCCACCCGCATGATCCTTGACAAGGTTAACAAGGCCGTACGACTACCCTAATCCAATCGCATCATATGCGTTGCAGATAAGCACTAATTAGCTACCGCACACTATGCCTTGACAATGTCAATAAACGCAACACGAATAATAAATAATCCTTATCTGAAATGACGGAGGGCTACGATAGGCTTTTAAGAAAACCTTTTGCGTAATGAACTTGATATCGTTGTAGAATCGAGTGATTTGAAAAGGAGAGCTTTAAGCTTCGCTTTTAAAATCATGTGTTTTTCAAAATAAAATGAGTGGGAGTAGCATCTGCTAGCTTTTGCTAAAGAGGTCATTCCCGGTGAAGGGATCTCGGCCTTTTCCTCATCGTATGAGGTGCTGGATATTCATCAAGGAATACCGCTATGCAAAGCAAGAACTAGAGCTACCTTTTTGAAAATTTGATTCTATAATATCTTTAGGTTTCTTTCTTTTCATTAATCTTATTAATGAAGTCCCATCATTTATGCTTCCTAAGCATCACAGATAAAAAAATGAAAATACTTATACAACGTATGCTTATACCATCCGCATTCGCCACGGGATCCCGTCATGCACCGTTGGGTTAGATAACTAACGGCAGAGCGAGGGCAGAACTAGCGCGGATGCAAAACATAAGCAACGTTTATTATATATCATATATAATATTAAGCATTCATCTCAGGCAGTCATATGATCTCATCACAGAACATTACAGTAGAAGTCAACATATGAAATATTGGATATATTAGGAGGTCCGTGTTTTAAATTAAGCCAGTAAAAAACACGGATTCCATGGTCGTGATGAATAGCCAAACCCACATCCCTAGACCCCTACGAGAGAGGCAAGCAACCCTACCAATTCTAGAGTTAGGAGACCCGGACTTGACTCTTCGAGATAGTCTCCTACTGGACTTTAGAACCCGGTTACTTGTGCTCCCCACCTTGGGTCTATCCTAATACGGAAAAGTAAATAATATACATCAATGGTGACATCATCCTCAACCCGGAAGTTCCCCAATAAAAGAATATTACATACAAGTTTTTATATGAATGAAAATGAAAAACTCTCATCTCATGCAAAAACCCCCGGCTATTCAAACACGACGATCCAATATAATAAATCCCAACAACACATAACATCACATGTCATCAACGTAAGTAAATATGCGTATCCCAATTGTCGTTGACATATAGAAACAAAACCGGCGATACACCACATATTACACTTATGGTCGCAGAAAAGAAAGTGAAAACTACAACAATTGGCATCCGCAACTTCCTTAGACATCATAAACCCGAAATATCACATACTTCGGATTTCATGCATAACCAAATGAATTCCTTAGACATCATAAACCCGGAATATCTCATATTCCAAATTTCATGCCTAACCTTATAAACCCCTCATTTTAGTCTCAATATTGAAAACACTTTTCAATAACCAGACGGGCAATTCAACAAGATTCCCGACAAGCTGATTGAATACTCGTCGGAAACTTTAGCAGACGGCTGCACCTCCCGATGCCGTCGACGAAGTGCACTTAGGAGGAACACCGCGGCCGCGAGCACCCGGGGGGATGCTTTTGGCAATGGGGTTCTTCTACAGTCATTTGGTCGGGGCTATGGGGCATGGCTATTAATGTTACCCGGCGAGTATCCGCGTACACTACGTGATTACGACAGAGTTTTGATCCATATCAAAACCCCGTAGCAACCGATCAAATGAGACTAAATTGCTAGGTTTATAAATTCAAACTAGTTTTCACAAAACTAATTATTTTGGATTCCTATATAAATCAAACCTGAAACAATGTTAAAATTACGAATACGAAACGCTCCGAATTGCCACTACAGAAAGATAGCATCACATGATATCTTAGCAAAAAAAATACCTAAAACACCAAACCCCAGAGACTGGAACACCAGAGAAAATTCAAGCTAAAACACTAATACAAAATCGGCCAGGCCGGTATTTTGAAGCTTTTCGCCTGGTGAAAACCGGTGGTTGGGGCTCTTTTTCCGCTGTGTTCATGTTACATCACATATAATATTCAGCATCTGTTTAAAAAAAATTCAGAGAACTTTTAAAAAAACGACAGAAACTAGGGTTTTGTTTCGAGGTTTCGGAGTTGTTTTGGTTTCGTAATTCTACTAATATCGTCTAATTCTCTAGCTTGTCTCTGATATCACTGAATGGTTCCTTAGCACCCTCACTATGTTTTCTAAGGCATCAAGTATGCAATTTTAAAAAACCTAGTGTGCTAAGCAACCCATAACCAAGGATATAACTAGAGGATTAGCATTTAACTAACATGTAAACTACTTTACACTAAGTGAATGAGAAATACAACCTTTGTAGACCGGTCTTTCACTTCAATAGCTCCATATAGTAGTCCCTTCGCTCCAAGTAGTGATCTCTCGGACTCTAGTAAGGGTTCACAAGGCAAAAGGAACAAGCTTGCTTGAAATCTTCGAGGCCGAAGATGATCTACGTCGAAGAATCTCTAACTCAAGCTACATCTTCGCTAATTGATGAATTAGTTAAGCAAACAAGCTGTACTAAATGGCTAGTTTAGTATAGATTGGTGAAGTAGGAATTTTGCTCACTTTAGAATAATTTTTCTCTTTTTCTTTTCACCTCGTTCAAAACCCATGAGAGCTAGGAAAGAGATGAAGAAGAAGCTCAAGTGGTCAATGGTAACCATGGGTGAGAAATATCATATATCACTCATGTAGAGATTAAACCATGGCTAAAATATAATGGTTAGGTTAATAAATATCTAGAGTAAAACAAAATTAGTGGATTAAGTCAATGGTTACTACAAGCTTCTACAAGCTTCACAACCATGACAATTTTCCACCTAATTTTGATTTACCCTTAATAATTAAAACCTCACATTATCTTAAGTATGGTATGAGTCTCATACACCCATGTAGTATCTATCATCAAGCATAACACAATAAATACAATAATATATATCACATATATATTAAATGTACAAAGAGAAAACATTTTCTTAAGTGAGCTAATATTAGTTAATGTATATTAATATATCAAATATATACTTACACATTAAATCATTAAATCAACACTTGATTTAATAACCCAGTTGTATCGCATACAACCAACTAATATCATTTATATGCATATCACATATACATATAACATATCATTGAATCAACACTTGATTCAACAATCCGGTTATATCTCATATAAGCTGTATCGCGAGAATGGAATACGGTATCACATACACATATTAATCTCGGTCCCGCACTTATCACATATGTGCCCTACTTCGTTTCGCATGAGCTAGGAAACATCTGTGTTGGACTCTAATGACTCATCAATACGCCGGCAGTGTAAGTGCACGGCGGCGCCCCGGCCGTCAATCCGACGGCCAAAAGCGGAAGCGGTGATAAACTTTAAATTTTCTTAAACTGGCAAACCGCCGCCACCGCGCACTATAACCGGATCGAACCATTAACTAGTCCTAGCTATCTACAAGAAAGGGAATAGAGATATACCGACGATCCAAGTCCTCCGGTCTTCTCGTCATGGTCCCGATCTCCTGCGGAAAAGTCCCGTCTCCTCCTCGTCGCCGGAAGTGCACCACATCGCCTATTTTGTTTACGGGCTCCCACCTCAATGCCGAGGCAACTCGGGCACGAAGCCGGCTACTCGACGTGCCCAAGATTTGCTGTAGAATATCTAGTGAAGAAGTCTCATTTGGGGTTGTAGGAATTGCCTTTTGGTGGAGGGATTGAACTTGGAGCTTTATGGATTGATCAAGTGGGATTTTTGCAACATGAAATGAGCTAAAAACCCACACCACAAATTTTGGACAGCCCCCAAATGGGAGTGGCCGGCCAAGCTAATTGAGAGGAGAGAAATGAGAGTGTGGTCTCATGGATAATGAGAGAGCCATCTAATTATCCAATGGAGAGAGAGAGAGAAAGCTATCATACAAAAGAAACATCATCACAACAAATCCAACACTCAAACCTACCATCATCAACATCCATCATGAAAACAAAAGTCAAGTCATGATGAAGACAAGAAGTCAAGGTCAAAGAATGGCTATCATGATGCAACAAAAAGCAAAAGCCCCCTCCACAAATACTTATTTGCAACAATGCAAATAAGCCCTCCTCCACCAATCTTCGGCCAATGAACGGAACAATGGAAATCGGCCGAAACGGAAAGCAAACTGGCAACTCCAGAAAACTGGTCCCGTAATAAATTACAGGAAAACCCCGATACTGTGCATACACACCCGCATCTGTATTTCGACCGAAATACAAATGCAATGAGACAAAGTCTACACTGTACTATACTAGGATCCGGCTTAAACCAAAGCCGGCTAGTAATATCTGTTCGATCCTGATCCGTGCAATACCGCACGTATCTGATCGAACCCTGCCATATAACCATACGGCCTATAGTACAAACTGTCCGATCCTGATCCGTGCAATACCGCACGTATCTGATCGGACCTTGCCATATCTCCATACGGCCTCTACAACCTTTCGCCCGAAAGCTGAGTAACAGAATGTGGGGGACTCTAAAGACTCGTCAACACCTTGGTTGTGGATTTAACCACTAGTACGTCAGAGGTATAAGCCAATACGTAACGGGCTACCAGGTATTGACTAAAAGGGACGTCTGTGAGCGAACTCAGCCTGACAACCCTACCGAGCCTGTCAGTGACAATATCCGTACAGTCCGGTCCGTTCGTCTATGAGCATCGCATGGCGGGCCTAGGAGGTTGGTAAAAGTCAGACCCCCAAAAGCGGTACAAGTCGTGTCGGAGTGTAGCCCAGAACACCCTGAGATACTACTGGAATACCTACCAGTAAATCTCCTTGCCTCGGCCGAGGGCTTCGTGTAATGGCTCTCCTAGACACAGCACGACCTCACCCCCAATACCGGGAGAGACGAACCCCTGAAGATACGCTCACTGCCTCCATGTGGCTCGGGACTGTACCCAACTAAAATCTGTTTGCACGACTCCTTTGAGCCGTGGTAGGGTAGTAATCAAAGTACAGTGGGAACTCACACAAGACAAATGACGATCCCCAGGTCGATGAACTAACCTGTACACATGTCACCAGAGAACTGCCATCTGACGTCTGGTATATGACCAACTAGCATGTTCCCGGCGAGTCCTGTCCGGTGTACTCATAACCCAATGAGCACCTGTATACATCTTAGGTGATCCAACTGACACCAGTGGCTTGTGAGACCGGCCACCGCCCCTCGTCGGGGTCTCGACTGTATACACTAGTCTACTATGGAGTATCGATGCCCTGTCTCGAAACTCACACGACTAGGGACCATTTAAGGATATGCTTATAGACCCCAGCTCCCACTTATATGATCGCCCTCATACTGCTGGTGGTCAAGCAAGAATCCTAGGGGCTCTATCAACGTGTAATAGCGACTTGTCAAGTCACCTGAAGCAGTACACGATGATAAAGGTAAACCAGATAGCATACTATCATCTCGAGTAAGACTGTCCTACCGGGATAGGTCCTCCATCAATCATTACAATCACGTACCTGTGACCTAATAATTGACTCTGAGGGCACTATCTCCAACAATCTCCCACTTGCACTCAAGGCTAATTATTGCGATGTCGCATACTCACAGCCCGTGTGATACCGAACACCCAACTCCTCTACTAGTCAGTCTCACAAAGCTCGTTTGCGAAACTATTGCGTTCGAGGAATAGCCTTAGTGAGTGGATCCGCTTTGTTGTCTCTTTCAATGTCTCTCTATATCTCAAGTTCGCGGAGAAAGCCATCCCCCGAAATGAGCAATACCTATCTTAGAATATGTCTGGATGTCTGATGGGACATAGTTCATAAATGAACTCCAAATCCAAACTTCTTAGACTGTATCGTCAACTGAACTTAATCAGTATCCTGCGCCATGCCACCCTCAGTATTGCCTTGGACCACCTGTCCAAAATACTGCCCCTCATCAGAAGGAAAACTATAGCTCTGACAACCTCCTTGTCGTCCATGTCACCTTGGAAGCCTGGAATGATAACTGTTTCCCGAATGTGGCTGTCGTTATCATATCCCTAGAACATCCACTTATGTTCTAAAACTGCTTCCGACTGTTTCTCCAGGATTGGATTAATGTCAGCTTATTGCATCTAGTGCAAAACAATGTCTGGTGTGGTACTTGACATCTCATGATTGACTCAATTGCCTGAGCAAGTGATCTGCCAATCATGCACATCCCTCTCCCTTTTAGTCTGTAAGACACCTTTAGAGAGGGTGACTCCATCTTCTGCAGGTACACTACCGTGCATGGAGTCGTCCATTCTAAATACTCTTAGAATGCTGTCTAAGTACCCTGATTGGGAAACCACCCAAATCTAGATCTAATACCATAGATCCAGTAACCAGTATGTCTGATATAATGTCCAAGTCCTGTGTGGAGAAACCACTGGGTGACGACCAAAGTATAACCGATTGTAGTATAGGAATATCACTTCCTACTCTGTGTATGTCATCCAAATACCAGGACATCACAGCCTACTACCTTCTCAACAGATCCATCCCCTATTCTGATGAAGTCAAACCTATGACTGTCACGTCAGAAATAGATGATCTTTCTCCGCTATATCTGCTTTAGTCTATAAATAGGCATAAGCTACCTGTCCACCAATGCTTTCGCTGCTCCCACTGACTACGACAACCCTCTGGCAGAGTCATATAGACGTACACTTCTAAAACTAGTTTAGAACGACGCTATACTCATCCTCCCGCCGGGTCTCGCAGCCTGGAACAACAGCAATGGTAATTGTGGGTAAACAAGAACTTCCCTGTCACCGTCCTTGAGGCTACCGGAGTACCCCTCGGGTGCCTGAAGTTACCCACCTTATCTGCGGAGTGGCCAATGGAATGTCAATCCAGATTGAATCTTTAGGTTCCTTATCAAATCTTCAGTAATCGTTTGTGGTTCTGGAATCACTTCCAGTTCTACCATACTCCCACTACCGTTTTCTGAAAAAAAACATTTTTATTAAAACTGTGGCGAGTCTAGAACAATATTGCTATTGTTCATCCAGATGGTAGAAAGTCAACCCGCGTCATAGCCTGGGTCAACCCACAAACAGCCATTACAGAAACGTGCCTTGAGTTGTCCAGTGTCTGGTTTTAAGCATAAGCCGGACAACTCCCCGTACCTTAACATCGTTAAGATATGAACTGTTCTATATCCAATATAGAAACAGAGGCACTGATTTAATTGAACCAGATTCAAATCATGCAGCTGTCCCCAGTGCATGTCAACTAAATGGAAGAAGGCCGATCAGTGTTACTCAACTTAGGAATGCTTCCAATCATGAGTAACCCGAAAGAGAAGTAAGATCTCTTTATAATTACTATCAACTGAATACCATTCACAAGTATCTACATCTTCTATTGCCTTTGAAGAATCCCGATACTTGCTATACCTGGTTCTCTACTATATTCAAATACCAATAACTTCTCCAAATTCGGACCCTGTGTTTCCACAAAACACCTGTCTAAAAACTAGAGAAGTTATAAGTAAACCGAATATAGTACTAGGACCAACCCCTCTGTCCTGATGGACCCTGGACAACATACAATACTCTGTATAAGTCCCTTGAGTTTGATAACTCATTCACTGTGTGTCGTAGGTTGAAAACTGTACTTATGGTTAAGAAGAATTACACCGCTGTTTAATGCTCCTTACCTAACCATCCACTGATATAGGTAAATGTCACAGACATAATTTCGAAAAGGTATATCTCACTCTATGAAAATAGACGTACAGATATATCAATTTGAAATTGGTGCATAACAGAGGATATTCAAAACCAAATATTTGCCGACCGGCAAACAGCCCAGGTGATTTCCTCAAATATCACCGATTACAACGAATCCCGATATAATGAGGATGATCACCCAATTCCCAATAACTTACTCCCACTCATCATCTGTAAGACCATACAGATGTGAGAATCGTACCTGGTAAATACATACCCTGGAGTAAGGACTAATTGGGAAATCAGTTTTCCTTTAACAGTACACAGGGAGACTGAAACATTGAAATGTTTCGATGGGGTATCCTGGTATTCCTAGTAATGCCCTTTCCATTATCCAGATTCACAACTGTAACCGTATAATTCTTTGCCACCTCTCCAAATCCCTTCATATGTCTTTAGTCTTTACCTTCTGTACACCCCTTTAGGCCAAATGATTTTCTTCCTTCCCTACCGTTCGGCACCAGCCTATGGTTTGGAAGAAGACTATCCAATAAGCATAATGGGTGTACTGTCCTAATCCTAGGAACACTCGCAATGAGAGAGGGTGAAGATAAAAGACAACCGAATAAACCTTATTCCTATTTCTCCTGGACCAGAATCCATCCCCGAACTGGAACAAGTTCCATTCGAGTTCGTATAAAACCATACGATGGAGTATCCAATATAACTGTGGATCTTCGTAGTGATACGGAGTGTCCTGGAGAAATACAAAGGTGATTTGGGAGTGGTAACGAAATATTTGGTTTGGTCATGAATATCTGTTGCAATTTACTTTGCCCTCTTACTAATCCCTTGCTTTGTCTGAACTTAATACCTTCTGCACACCAACGTTATGCTAATTGGTTTTCTTCATTCCCTACCGGTCGGCACCAGCCTAAGGTTTGGAAGAGGACAATCCAATTTGCGTAATAGGTGTACTACCCCTAAACCAAGGAGTACTCGTAACCTGAGAGAGGGTAAAAGGAAAAGACAACTGAATAATCCTATCCGTTTTCTCCAGAACCTGAAACCATCCTCGAATAAATTCTTTCGAGTTCGTATCTAACCATACGATGGTTTTGTCCAATGGAAGTGGACGTTCGTAGCAATACGGGGTGTCCTGGAGAAAAGGGTAAAAGTAGGAGTGGCAATGAGGTTCGCAACTCTGACAATCCAAAAGCCAGTGTTAAAGAAGGTTCGGTCAACTTGGTCACTGAGTCATAGTCTTAGGGTCGGGTCAATGGTCGCTACCAAAGAGAGAGAGAAAAGAAACACTCAGCGTGCACTCTAACCTAGATCAGAATGGTTACCAATTTATCTAATCTGGAAACCTCCCACTGTACCTCAAATTCTCCTCCAAACCTGAAAGAAGAATTAGTCGGGGTTACCCGAGGAGTAAACTAACTCATCAGTGGGAATCGGGATCCAACTATCATCGCATGACAACGTGACGGAATCCGCTCACGGTATCACACTCCAGAAGGTATGCGCATATCTGGCAAGTTTCAGTTCTTTTGAAACTCCCGATGTGATTTCTGCCCCATGCTCTTATGACCTTGACTTTGGCCAACAAATCATAAGTCACATGTCAAGTTCTACCCGTCATTCTCCAGGTTGTTTTGAATCCACCCGTACATACCCTTGACTTTGGCCAACAAGGCAGTACGACTGTTCCAAACCAACGCATCTATCTATGCTGCATATGAATAACCAACAGCTACCAAACACTGTGCCTTGACTTTGGCCAACAAACACAGCTTGAATACTATTGACTACCCATATGAAACGACGGAGGGCTACGAATGGTTTCTGGCGAAAACCTTTAACGTAAAGAACTTGATATCGTCGAAGGAACGGATAGCTTTTTAGAAATATAGTGACGACAACCTTCGCTAAAGAGGTCACTCCCGGTGAAGGGATCTCGGCTCTTTCCCCGTAGAATGAGGTGCAGGATATTCCAACTGAATACCACGGTGCAAAGCAAAAGTAATCGGCTATAGTGAAGTTAATGCCCTGACGCAAACTTTTTGTCCAAGGGGTCACTCCCGGTGAAGGGATCTCGGCCCTTGCCTCGTCGACTGAGGAGCAGGATATTCCAACTGAATACCACGATGCAAAACAAAAGTGAACGTCCTTGCAATAACAGCTTTTTGAAAAAGTGTTCCAACAACATCAGATTAGGTTTGTTTTTAACTTGCATTGATCCGAATCAATGCAGTCCCATCAATTGATCACACCACAAAGAACGAAAATAATATGACGTACGTATATGCCATCCGCATTCGCCACTGGGTCCCGTCATTACCCGTTAGGTTAGCTAACTAACGACAGAGCGGGGACTGGACTAGCGCGGATGTAAAACATATACAACATCTACTAATATATATACCAATATATTATATTCGCTCAAGGCGTGATAAAATGCAACATCACAGAAAATGTACAGCATCACAGAAACAATACAGATATCTGGGATCCCCGGGTTTCACAGAGCCGCTGAAACCCGACGTTCCCCTGGTCGTGTGGATAGCCTGTGCAATGAAAACCTAGACCCCTACGGGCGCGGCAAGTCACCCGCCAAAACCTGAAGCGAGGCAGCCCCCTTCAGCACCGTGAATGGACCACCCAGCACTTCACGGAATCCGGTAACTTGGGCACCCCTCCTGGGTCAACCTGTACCCCCTACGAGTGCGGCGAATATCCCGCCAATCCTAGAGTGAAGCCCCCTCCGTCTCAATGTCATGAGATGCGGGCTTGTTGCCCTCTAGAATCCGGCTATCCGTGCACCCCTCCGCGGGGCAATCCTAGTACAGAAAGTAAAATATACATACAACGGGTACAACGACCGCAACCTGGCCGTGCCCCAAAATAATAATACAATCAGGCAGTGACGGCAGTCCACATGTCGGACGCTCGCCTCGCAATATCAAATGTATATAATACAACAAAACTGTACTAGCATTGCATCCAGGCTATCCCCCACGACCGATTCGCAACATCACAGCAAAAACAAAACATCAACGTGAAAGTCACGTTCGCAAATCCGTCTAACCGGGCTATAGCAGTTAGACCGGATTTACCGATCAAGTGACATTCACGGTCGCAGATATAATGTAAATACTGTGAAAAATGTGTTTAAAATATCCGATCGATCAAAAATTAACAAGTGGGCCCCCAATCAAAACTGTAGCACTCACAGAAAACCTGGGCCCAATTTTAATATTCCAAAACCCATATTTTAAGCCCAGAAGGCCTCTGTAAAAAATTGGTGAAGTGATCTCCACAGTGTGCGGCGGAAGGGCGGCGGGAAGGGGGTTTTCGCGGCGGTTCCGCGCTCCCACTGTGGAGTTACTTCGTCGAATTTTTACAGAGCTCTTAGATTTTCCAATACATCAATATTTTACAACCTGAAAAATTTTTGGGGACCAAAAAGTTTCAACAGAAAACTGATGTGGGCAAATACGGGTTTTTGAACATTTCGATCGATCGGAACTGAAAAACACATTACACAAAGCTAGACTAAGTTAATGGGGAGGCTCTGATACCACTGTAAGTGCACGGCGGCGCCCCGGCCGTCAATCCGACGGCCAAAAGCGGAAGCGGTGATAAACTTTAAATTTTCTTAAACTGGCAAACCGCCGCCACCGCGCACTATAACCGGATCGAACCATTAACTAGTCCTAGCTATCTACAAGAAAGGGAATAGAGATATACCGACGATCCAAGTCCTCCGGTCTTCTCGTCATGGTCCCGATCTCCTGCGGAAAAGTCCCGTCTCCTCCTCGTCGCCGGAAGTGCACCACATCGCCTATTTTGTTTACGGGCTCCCACCTCAATGCCGAGGCAACTCGGGCACGAAGCCGGCTACTCGACGTGCCCAAGATTTGCTGTAGAATATCTAGTGAAGAAGTCTCATTTGGGGTTGTAGGAATTGCCTTTTGGTGGAGGGATTGAACTTGGAGCTTTATGGATTGATCAAGTGGGATTTTTGCAACATGAAATGAGCTAAAAACCCACACCACAAATTTTGGACAGCCCCTAAATGGGAGTGGCCGGCCAAGCTAATTGAGAGGAGAGAAATGAGAGTGTGGTCTCATGGATAATGAGAGAGCCATCTAATTATCCAATGGAGAGAGAGAGAGAAAGCTATCATACAAAAGAAACATCATCACAACAAATCCAACACTCAAACCTACCATCATCAACATCCATCATGAAAACAAAAGTCAAGTCATGATGAAGACAAGAAGTCAAGGTCAAAGAATGGCTATCATGATGCAACAAAAAGCAAAAGCCCCCTCCACAAATACTTATTTGCAACAATGCAAATAAGCCCTCCTCCACCAATCTTCGGCCAATGAACGGAACAATGGAAATCGGCCGAAACGGAAAGAAAACTGGCAACTCCAGAAAACTGGTCCCGTAATAAATTACAGGAAAACCCCGATACTGTGCATACACACCCGCATCTGTATTTCGACCGAAATACAAATGCAATGAGACAAAGTCTACACTGTACTATACTAGGATCCGGCTTAAACCAAAGCCGGCTAGTAATATCTGTTCGATCCTGATCCGTGCAATACCGCACGTATCTGATCGAACCCTGCCATATAACCATACGGCCTATAGTACAAACTGTCCGATCCTGATCCGTGCAATACCGCACGTATCTGATCGGACCTTGCCATATCTCCATACGGCCTCTACAACCTTTCGCCCGAAAGCTGAGTAACAGAATGTGGGGGACTCTAAAGACTCGTCAACACCTTAGTTGTGGATTTAACCACTAGTACGTCAGAGGTATAAGCCAATACGTAACGGGCTACCAGGTATTGACTAAAAGGGACGTCTGTGAGCGAACTCAGCCTGACAACCCTACCGAGCCTGTCAGTGACAATATCCGTACAGTCCGGTCCGTTCGTCTATGAGCATCGCATGGCGGGCCTAGGGGGTTGGTAAAAGTCAGACCCCCAAAAGCGGTACAAGTCGTGTCGGAGTGTAGCCCAGAACACCCTGAGATACTACTGGAATACCTACCAGTAAATCTCCTTGCCTCGGCCGAGGGCTTCGTGTAATGGCTCTCCTAGACACAGCACGACCTCACCCCCAATACCGGGAGAGACGAACCCCTGAAGATACGCTCACTGCCTCCATGTGGCTCGGGACTGTACCCAACTAAAACCTGTTTGCACGACTCCTTTGAGCCGTGGTAGGGTAGTAATCAAAGTACAGTGGGAACTCACACAAGACAAATGACGATCCCCAGGTCGATGAACTAACCTGTACACATGTCACCAGAGAACTGCCATCTGACGTCTGGTATATGACCAACTAGCATGTTCCCGGCGAGTCCTGTCCGGTGTACTCATAACCCAATGAGCACCTGTATACATCTTAGGTGATCCAACTGACACCAGTGGCTTGTGAGACCGGCCACCGCCCCTCGTCGGGGTCTCGACTGTATACACTAGTCTACTATGGAGTATAGATGCCCTGTCTCGAAACTCACACGACTAGGGACCATTTAAGGATATGCTTATAGACCCCAGCTCCCACTTATATGATCGCTCTCATACTGCTGGTGGTCAAGCAAGAATCCTAGGGGCTCTATCAACGTGTAATAGCGACTTGTCAGGTCACCTGAAGCAGTACACGATGATAAAGGTAAACCAGATAGCATACTATCATCTCGAGTAAGACTGTCCTACCGGGATAGGTCCTCCATCAATCATTACAATCACGTACCTGTGACCTAATAATTGACTCTGAGGGCACTATCTCCAACAGGCAGTAGGTGATGATCATATCAGTTACGCATAAGCCGTCGGCGGTACTAGCTGGACGTAACGGCTACCCGGGTATTGAGCGATCAGAAGATCAACAAGCATGTTTGTCCATACTCCTGTGAATCTAACAGCAACACTACCGGACAGCCCGGTCTCTTTTTCTGATATGTCGCATATCTAGTCTAGGGGTGGTAAACGTCAGACCCCAATAACATGATAATTCGTGCCGATATGAGGCTCATAACGGGTCGAGAAACTACTGATAACACTTACCAGTAAATCTCGGCATCAGCCCTGGCAAGGGAATTCCTGTTATAGCCAATCAAGCATAGCGCAACATCAACCCCCAATAACGGGAGAGACGAATCCCCTCCTATCGCTCATTTCCTCCATGTGACTCGGGACTGTACATAAAAACTACCCTTTTTCATGCTCTCTTGAACGTGGTAAGGTGGAAATCAAAGCACAGTGGGAATCATACAAGACTCTATGACAATTTCGGGTCTACAGACTAAGCTGTACTAGTGTCACCAGAGAACTACTATCTGACGTCAGGTATAATACCATCTAGGAGTTCTCAGCAAGTCATGTTCAGTGTACTCAGTCTCCACTGAGCACCTGTATACCATCTTTGATGTCAAATACCAATGGATTTGGGATCATCCGCCACCCATCATATAGGTCAAGAAGCGTATACGCTAGTCTACTCTGGAATATTGATGCCCTGTCTCGATACACTTTCAACTAGGAACAATTAAAGGATGAACTTATAGACTACCCTGGCCCTACTAATATGATCTCCATCATAGTCCTGGTAGTCAAGTACACATCCTAAGGGCTTTATCAACATGTGAGAGAAAGACAGTATCACAATACAAGTCTACATATTAAGATAAAGAGCAACCAGATAGCATACTATCACGTCGAGCAAGAAAGTCCTCTCTATATATGTCCAAACATCCATTGTAATATACAATCATGCACAACAATGGCCTCTAGGGCATACATATAACTAACAGATAGGTTGTAAATGATGGGACCGCATTAACAAAGATTGATGCAAGATAAAACAAACCAAAGCTTAATCGTTGGAACAATTTCAACACCACTCGGTTTTCTTCAAAAAGCAATTTTAAAATGCAAAGCTTAAACCACTCCTTTTAAAAACCTATCATGGTTTCTTCGACTATATCAAGTTCACTACGTTCACGGTTTCGTCAAAACCATCTGTAGCCCTCCGTCATTTCATATGAATATTCAGTAGTATTCAAGCTATGTATTTTGACCTTCGCCAAGACATAATGATTGGTAGCTGCTAGGTATTCATATGAAGTATAGATAGATGCGTTGATTTGGGACAGTCGTACTACTATGTTGGCCTTCTTCAAGGGTATGTACGGGTGGGTTCAAATTAACTTGGATAATGACGGGTAGAACTTGACATGTGACTTATGATATGTTGGCCTTCGTCATGATCATAAGAGCATGAGGCAAAAATCCACATCGGGAGTTTCTAAGGTACTGAAACTTTCTAGTGTTGCATATCATTTGGAGTGTGATAATCATAGTGTAAGTCGATGTACAACACCCCACGAGTTACGGGGAGCCGGAAATATGAAAAACGTCTTGTTCTTTGAGTTAACATCGACTAACCGAAGAATCTTTGCTAAACTATAACTAACATATACATAGGAGTTGTTAACTATTATGAGAAGTGATTATACCTAGTGAATCTAGTCCTTCGTATTTTCGTTATCCACCTCCTCCTCGGCCTCCTCTACGTAATAGATGATACACCCAAGAGCTTCTATTCTAAGCTTCACCTCTAATCTTGAAGTAACTAGGTTTCTTTAGTTGCTAATCAAAGGCACCTAGGTGATATAAAGTGAGGTTATGGATTAATTAGTCTATCTAATCCTTGATCTCAACACATGAGAGGGGAGGACTAGGGTTTGAAGAGAGAGAGCTTGAGGAGAGAGAAGGTGAGCATGAGAATGAGAAGAAATAATGAACTCATTTGAATATATGAATCATAATCTTTTATCAAATAAATAAAATAAATAATTTAACAACCATGCTTCATTTATTCATATGAGTGATTCATCTCATGAGTCATTAGATCAATTAATAAAGCATTAATTCCATGGATGAATCACACAAATGAGTCATTAAAACAATAAATGCAAATGCCACCTAAACCCCCAAGTCACCATCCTTCTAGAAGCTTCTCGCGAAATTACGAGAACGCCCCTCCTATCCGTGAAAACACGGAAAAACTTTAGACTGTATAAATCCAATAATCCGATACTAGAATCTGGCTTAAACCAAAGCCGGCTAGTAAAAACTGTCCGAATGTCGTACGTGCGTAAACACACGTATGCGTCCGAACCCTTGTCGTAAAACCATACGACCTCTATATCGTTTCGCCTGGAGCAGGGAAACTCTCTGTATGGGACTCTAAAGACTCGACTACTACGCTGGCAGTGGGTTTAACCACAGACCGCAAGCAGCACTAGCTGTACGTAATGGTCCTCAGGTAGATGTCGATAAGAAGGCCGATGAGGAAACCCATCCGAACTCCTACTGAGCCTGATGTGACAATCTCCGAACAGTCCGGTCTGTTCGTCTAAGACTATCGCATATCAGGCCTAGGGGGCGGCAAGCGTCAGTCCCCTAATAGCGGTATAAGTCGTGTCGGAGCGTAGCCCATCACACCTTGAGAAACTACTGGAACCAACCGGTAAATCTCGGTTGCCTTGGCCAGGGACTTTGCGTAATGGCTCTCTGACACAGCGCGATATCAACTCCCAATACCGGGAGAGACGAATCCTGTCTAACCGCTACTGCCTCCAAGTGCTCGGGACTGCACCCAACTGCTACCTGTTTGCACGACTCCTTTGAGCCGTGGTAAGGTAGCAATCTAAGAACGGTAGGACATACTCAAGGCGAAGTAGCAATGTCAAGTCTGCGGACTATGCTGTACTCATGTCACCTGGGAACTGTTAACTGACGACGGGTATAATACCAACCAACAGTTCCCTGCGAGTCCTGTCCGGTGTACCCGTAACCCAACGAGCACCTGTATACTATCTCCAGTACGACGTACTGATGGCTGTGGGACAGACCATCTCCCCATCTGGGATGAGAAGCGTACACACTAGTCTACTCCGGAGTATTGATGCCCTGTCTCGATAATCCAACGACTAGGGACCTGGAAAAGGATGTGCTTGTAGATTACCCAGCCCCCACTTGTGTGACTGCCATCACAACGCTGCTAGTCAAGCAAGATCCCAAGGGCTCTATCAATACGTATACTCATATATTAAGATAGATTAAACCCAGTAGCATACTACCATATTTAGCAAGACTGTTATATAACTGTGAATATCCCAAGCTTCCATTAAGTAATACACAAACTAGTATGATACAATAATGGCCCCTAGGGCATACACACTAACAATCTCCCACTTGCACTAGGGCCATGTACTGGCATATCGAAGGCCGATGATCTCGAGTAGCCTCTCGAATTAAATCTGAGGTAGGACCTTTGTTAATGGATCAGCAATGTTCTCTTCAGTAGCAACTCTCTGGACCTCGATCTTCCGGCGATCTATGATCTCCCTGATCAGGTGATACCACCTTAAGATGTGTCTGGACTTCTGATGGGACCTTGGTTCCTTCGCTAAAGCTATAGCTCCGTTGTTGTCGCAATACAGAGGTATTGGATCAATAATGGTAGGAACCATCTGAAGTTCTGTTAGGAACTTCTTCATCCAGACCGCTTCTTTTGCGGCATCGCAAGCAGCAATATACTTCGCTTCCATCGTCGAGTCAGCAACGGTGTCCTTCTTGGAACTCTTCCAGCACACCGCCCCTCCATTGAGGGTAAAGACATAACCTGGCATGGACTTGGAATCGTCCTTATCACTCTGGAAGCCGGAATCAGCAAAGGCCTCCATTTTGAGGTCTTTTCCACCGTAAACCAAGAACATCTCCTTAGTCCTTCTCAGGTACTTGAGAATGTTCTTTACTGCTATCCAGTGCTTCTCCCCTGGGTCTGACTGATACCGGCTTACCACGCTCAGTGCGTAAGCTACATCTGGTCTGGTGCACAACATCGCATACATTATAGAGCCTACCGTAGAAGCGTAGGGTATAATAGACATGTGATCCCTTTCCAAATCAGTCTTGGGAGACATCTCTTTGGATAGGATGATTCCGTGACAAGCCGGTAGATTACCGCGCTTTAAATCTTCCATACTGAATCTTTTCAGTATAGTGTTGATATACCTGGACTGTGAAAATCCCAACATCCTCTTGGATCTATCACGATAGATCCGGATCCCCAGAATGTAAGAGGCATCACCCAGGTCTTTCATGGAGAACCTGTGTGACAAGAATCCTTTGACAGATTGTAGCATAGGAATGTCATTTCCTATCAATAGAATGTCATCCACGTATAATACGAGGAATACGACAGTTCGTGCTACAACTTTACTATATATACATGGTTCATCTGGATTTTTGATAAAGTCATATTCTTTGACTATTTCATTAAAACAGATGTTCCAACTCCGCGATCCCTGCTTCAGTCCATAAATGGACTTAAGCAACTTGCAAACTTTCCCGCTGCTCCCACTCTGATTGAAACCTTCTGGCTGATCCATATAAACACATTCTTCTAAATTACCATTTAGAAAAGCCGTCTTTACATCCAGCTGCCAGATTTCATAATCATGGAAGGCAGCAAGAGCAAGAAGGACCCGAATGGATTTGAGCATAGCCACTGGAGAAAAAGTTTCGTCATAGTCCAAACCAGGTCTTTGACGAAAACCCTTTGCAACAAGTCTAGCCTTATAGGTTTCCACTTGTCCATCTACACCAATCTTTTTCTTGAAGATCCATTTGCATCCTATGGGTTTTACCCCATCTGGAGCAAAGTCCAAAGTCCATACTTTGTTGGTGTACATGGACTCCATTTCGGTTCGCATTGCATCTAGCCATCGTACCAAGTCGCCGCTCTGGATGACCTTCTGGAAGCTAGTAGGTTCATCATCATCAATGATGCAATCCTCTGCATCCTCATCTATGAGAAAACCGTAGTATTTCTCAAGCGGATGAGACGGCCTACTACTCCTGCGGAGGGATGCGGGAATTGTTGGAGATAGTGCTCTCAAAATCAATTATTGGATCGCAGGTACGTGATTGCAATGATTGAGGCAGGACCTATACCGATATGACAGTCTTGCTCGAGATGATAGTATGCTATCTGGTTTGTCATTATCATCGTATACATGCTTTAGTTCACTATTGCATGTTGATAGAGCCCATAGGATTCTTGCTTGACTACCAGCAGTATGATGGCGATCATATACGTGGGAGCTGGGGTCTGTAAGCACATCCTTAAAGTGTCCCTAGTCGTGGGAGTTTCGAGACAGGGCATCGATACTCCAGAGTAGACTAGTGTATACGGTCGAGACCCCGACGAGGGGCGATGGCCGGTCTCATAAGCCATTGGTGTTAGTTGGTTCACCTAAGATGTATACAGGTGCTCATTAGGTTATGAGTACACCGGACAGGACTCGCCGGGAATCTGCTAGTTGGAATTATACATATCGTCAGATAGCAATTCCTTGGTGACATGTGTACAGGTTAGTTCATCGACCTGAGATCGTCATTTGTCTCGTGTGAGTTCCCACTGTGCTTAGATTACTACCCTACCACGCTCAAAAGAGTTGTGCAAACAGGTTTTAGTTGGGTATAGTCCCGAGCCACATTGGAGGCAAGTGAGCGGATCGTCGGGGATTCGTCTCTCCCGGTATTGGGGGTTGATGTCGCACAGTGCACGGGTGGCCATCACTTGAAATCCTTGGCCAAGGTAGTGGAGAATTACTGATTTGGATCAGTAGTTTCTCAGGTGGTGATGGGCTTCATACCGACATGAATTATCGCGTTATTAGGGGTCTGACTTTATCCACCCCCCTAGACTCGATATGCGATACTCTTTAGACGAACGGACCGGACTGTATATACATTGTCACTGTCAGGCTCAGTAGGGTTCATAGATGAGTTCGCTCGTCAGCTTCCCTTCCAATCAATACATAGGCAAACCGTTACGTACAGCTTGTACCTCTGACGTGCTAGGGGTTATACCCAGTGCCAGTGTGTTGATAAGTCATTAGAGTCCCCCACAGACACATTCCCAAGTTTGGGCGAAACGTTGTAGAGGCCGTATGGTTTTATGGCAAGGTTCGGAAAATGCACGTGCGTTTTCGCACGTGTCATTTTTCGGGCAGATAATACTGGTCGGCTTTGGTTTAAGCCGGATCCGAGAATTATACTATGTAGATATAATAACTTTGTCTCAGATGCATTTGTATTCGGTCGTAATACAAATGCGGGTATGTTTATACTGATACGGGGTTATCCTGAAATTCTTTTCAGGACCACTTTTGGAAGTTGCCAGTTTCCAGTTTTCTATCAGCCGTATTTAACATTCGGTTAAATGCGGATTTATCTTTTCGTCTTTTGGGTGGGTCATGGTTCTAGAAGATTCTAGAAATGGTGACTAGGATTAGTGACTCATCATTTGCATTAATTGTGAGGTGAGGTGTTAAGTGAGGTGGCTTAATTCATTTAATATGTTCATACCACTCATTCTTTCTTCATGATAAATATCCTTGATATTTTTCCTTATGATCACTCTCCTAGCTCCTACACTCACCTCCCCCCTCTCCTATTTATTGTGGCCGGCCCCTCCTCTCTTGTAGAGGGATGGTTCATTTTGAACAAAAGATTATGATAGTAGTTTAGGTTCATGGAAATTAGAATAGACAATTCTCATTTCACTCGATCCAAAAGGCAACTTCCATAAACGTTCGTCTATAGCCTTGGACGTAACGAGACAAAGTGTTCTACTCATTCTCTACTTCATCTTGGTCGTCTCTTTTAGCAAATTTGATGACCGAGTTGCCTCGGTTCAGAGGCGGGAGCCCATTTAAAGATCCGTCGATGTGGTGCCATCTGGACGAGAAGACTGGAGATTCAGCAGATCGGAGCAGCCACAACAAAGCGTGGGATGATGGTTAAAGACCGAAGGACTCGGATCATTCGGTATAACGTTTCTACCTATTTGTAGTTTGTTAGTTTAGTTTTAATGGCAGATCCGGGTTACGGTACACGATAGCGCCAGTTTGTAAAATGTTTTTGTTCCGCATTTGGCGTCTGTTAGACGGCCAGGGCGCTACCGTGGACTTACAGTGGTATCAGAGCCTCACCATTAAGCTATACTAATTTGTGCTAACGCGTTTAAAACATCAATCGAACGGATTTTCAAAAATCACAATTTTCAAATTCATAGTTTCTGTTGATTTTTAAACTGTTCTAAAAATTATTTTGACGATCACAGAAATACAAGCAGGCTTTTTAATGGACCATGAAGAAAAACGATCCACCAATTCAACCAAACGGCCTCGGATCCACGGTCAAAGCCTACCTTTGACCGCGGAAGCGCGGCCGACTTGGTGAATTGGCGGGACATTTTTCTTCTGGGCTTTCATCTTGGGAAATTGTGGTTTCTGGTACTGTTCTTTTGGGCCCAGATTTTGTTACTGTACAGCAAATGTACGTGGGGCCCACTTCGGGAAATTTAGTCGATCGAAATTTTAAACTTGTTAGTATGTAGTATTTACATTATATCTCCGACCGGGAATGTCATTTGATCGGTAAACCGCGTCTGATTGCTATAGTTCTTTTAGACGGGTTTGCGAACGTGACATTTGCGTTGATGTTCTGTGTTGTACTGTGATGTTGCAGATATGTCGTGGTGGATAGCAGTGTGCAATGGTAGTGCAGTTTGCATTTATTTGTACATTTGATATTGCGGGACGAGCGTCCAACATGTGGACTGCCGTTACTGCCTGTTGTATAATATTCTTTTAGGACACGACCAGGTTGAGGTCGATGTACCTGTTGTACATATTTTTATTTCTGTACTAGGTTTACCCCGCGAAGGAGTGCACGGATAGCCGGGTTCTGGAAGGCAACGGGTCCGTATCTCATAGGTTTGAGAGGCAAAGAGACCTTACACTAGAATTGGTAGACTATTCGCCGCACTCGTAGGGGGTACAGGTTGGCCCAAGGAGGGGTGCTCAATTTACCGGATTCCGTGAAGTGCCGGGTGTTCCATTCACTATACTGTGGGGACTACCTCGCTTCAGGTTTTGGCGGATAACTTGCCGCACCCGTAGGGGGTCTAGGTTTCATTATACAGGCTATCCACACGACCAGGGGAACGTCGGGTTTCAGCAGCGTCTCTGTGAAACCCGGGGATCCCAGATAGATTATCTGTAATGTTCTGTGATGCTTATTACTTTTTCTGTAATGTTGTATATTATCACGCCTGGAGCGATTATTGTATATTGGTATATATACTATTAGATGTTGTATATGTTTTACACCCGCGCTAGTCCAGCCCCCGCTCTGTCTTTAGTTAAGTAATCTAACGGGTGATGACGGGACCCAGTGGCGAATGCGGATGGCATATACGTACATTATATTTTCGTTCTTTTCTGGTGTGATTGATTGATGGGACTGCATTGATTCTTATCAATGCAAGGATAAAACAAACCTATATTTGATGTTGTTGGAACAAATTTTAAAAGGTGTTATTACAAAGATGTTCCCAGTTGCTTTGCACAGCGATATTCAGTCAGAATATCCCGCACCTCATTCGACGAGGCAAGGGCCGAGATCCCTTCACCGGGAATGACCCCTTGGGCATAAGTTTACGTCAGGGTAATAACTTTACATATAGTCGATTACAAGTTGCTTTGCATCACGGTATTCAGTTGGAATATCCTGCACCTCATTCCACGAGGAAAGAGCCGAGATCCCTTCACCGAGAGTGACCTCTTTAGCAAAACGTTTTCGTCACTATATTTTTTTAAAAGCTATCAGTTTCCTTCAACGAGATCAAGTTCATTACGTTAAAGGTTTTTCGCCGAAAACCAGCCGTAGCCCTCCGTCATTTCTTTTGGGTATTCAGTAGTATTCAAGCTATGCATTTGACCAACGCCAGGGCATAGTGTTTGGTAGCTGCTGGGGTATTTCATTTGTTGCATAGATAGATGAGTTGGTTTGGGACAGTCGTTCTGCCATTTGGCCAACGTCAGGGGCATGTGTGGGTGGGTTCAAATTGACCTGGACAGTGACGGGTAGAACTTGGCATGTGACTTATGACATTTTGACCAACGCCAAGGTTATAAGAGCATGGGGCAACAATCATATCGGGAGTTTCAAACATACAGGAACTTGCCAGGCATGCGCATACCTTCTGGAGTGTGATAACTTGAGTGGCTTCCATCAAGTTATCATGCGATGATAGTTGGATCCCGATTCTTACTGATGAGTTAGTTTACTCTTCGGGTGATCCCGACTAATTCTTCTTTCAGGTTTGGAGGAGAATTTGAGATAACAGTGGGAGGTTTCCTGATTAGATAAAGTGATAACCATTCTGATCTAGGTTAGAGTGCACGCAGAGTGTTTCTTTTCTCTCTCTCTCTTTGGCAGCGACCTTTGACCGACCCTAGACTATGACTCAGTGACCAAGTTGACCGAACCTTCTTAAAATACTGGTTTTTGGATTGTCCGAGTTGCATAAGTCATTGCCGCTCCTTCCTTTACCCTTTTTATTCTCAGAACACCCCGTATTACTACGGACATCCACTTCCATTGGATAGATCCATCGTATGGTTATATACGAACTCGAAGTGACTTCTTCGAGGATGGATCCAGGTTCAGGAGAAATAAAATTGGTTTATTCAGTTGTCTTTTATTATCACCTTCTCTCAGGTTGCGAGGGCTCCTTAGTTTAGGAGAGTACACCTATTACGCTTATTGGATAGTCTTATTCCAAACCATAGGCAGGTGCCGAATGGTAGGGAATGAAGAAAACCAATTAGCCTAAGTAGGGTGTGCAGAAGGTAATAAGTAAAGACAAAATAAAGGGATTAGAAAGAGGGCAAAGTAAATTGCGACTGTTATCATTCACGACCAAACCACGTACTTCATCGCCACTACTATTTCACCTTTGATTTTTTCCCAGTTCGGAAGAAATAGAATAAGGTATTATTTAGATTGTCTTTTATCATCACCTTCTCTCAAGATACGAGTACTCCTAAGTTGAGGAGGGTACACCTATTATGCTTACTGGATAGTTTTCTTCCAAACCATAGGCTGGTTCCAAACGGTAGGGAAGGAAGAAAACTACTTAGCCTAAAAGGGTGTACAGAAGGAAATGAATAAAGACAAATAAAGGGATTTGGAGAGGTGGCAAAGAGATATACGGTTAAAGTCATGAAAAGGATTATGGAAGAGGCATTACTAAGAATACCAGGATACCCCTACGAAACATTTTAATGTTTCAGTTTCACTGCGCATTGTTAAAAGGAAAACTGATTTCCCGATTAGATACTTACTCCAGGGTATGTATTTACCAGGTTTTATATTCTCATATCTGTATAGTTTTACAGATGATGAGTGGGAGTAAGTTATTGGGAATTAGGTGATCATCCTCATTATATCGGAATTCGTTGTAATTGGTGATATTTGAGGAAATCACCTGGGTACAGTTTTCAACCTAAGATGCACAGGTTTTGAGTTATTCAACTCAGCGGACTTATACAGAGTATTGTCTGTTGTCCAGTGTCCGTCAGGACAGAGGGGTAGGTCCTCGTACTATGTTCTGTTTACTTGTGACTTCTCTAGTTTTTAGACAAATATTTCGTAGAAATACAATGTCTGAGTTATGAGAAGTTGTGAGTATAAGAATAAAGTAGAGAACCAGATATCGCAAGTATCGGGATTCTTCAAAGAGATCGAAGATGTAGATTCTTGTGATTGGTATTCTGTTGATAGTAATGGTTTTGAGAAACTTGTTTCTCTTTCAGGTTACTCATAATTGGATGGATTCCTAAGTTGAGTAATGTTGATTAGCCTCTCTCCATTCAGTTGATATGCACTGGAAACAGCTGCATGGTTTGAATCTGGTTCCAATTAAATTAGTGCCTCTATTTCTATATTGTATATAGAATGGTTCATATCTTAACGATGTTAAGGTAAGGGGAGTTGTCCAGCTTATGCTTAAAACCAGACACTGGATAACTCAAGGCACATTTCTGTAATGGCTGTTTGTGGGTTGACCCTGGCTTTGACGAGGGTTGACATTTCTACCATCTGGAAGATCAATAGTGATATTGTTCTTGACTCGCTACAATTTTATTAAAATGGATTTTTTCAGAAAATAGTAGTGGGAGTATGGTAGAACTGGAAGTAATTCCAGAACCGCAAATGATTACGGAAAATTTAATAGGACCTATATATTCAATCAGGTTTGACATTCCAATAGCCACTCCGCAGACGTGGTGGGTAACCTCAGACACCCGAGAGGTACTTCGGTAGCCTCAAGGACGGTGACAGGGAGGTTCTTGTTTACCCAGACTTGATACTATTGTTGTTCCAGACTATGAAACCCGGCAAGAGGATAAGTATAGCGTCGTTCTAAACTAGCTTTAGAAGTGTACGTGTATATTATTCTGTCAGAGGGTTGTCGTAGTCAGTGGGAGCAGCGGAAGCGTAGTGGGCAAGTATCTTATGTCTATTTATAGGCTTGAGCAAAGATAGCGGAGATAAGATCATCTATTTTTGATGTGACAGTCACGGGTTTGACTTCATCAGAATAGGGGATGGATCTTTTAAGAAGGTAGTAGGGTGCGATGTCCTGGTATTTGGATGACATACACAGAGTAGGAAGTAAAATTCCTATACTACGATCGGTTGTACTGTGGTCGTCACACAGTTGTTTCTCCAGACAGGATATGGATATAATAACAGACATTCTGGTTACTAGATCTACGGTTTTAGATCTAGATTTGGGCAGTTTCCCAATATGGGTACTTTGACAATATTCTAATAGTATTTTAGAATAGATGACTCCTTGCATGGTGGAGTACCTGCAGGTGATGGAGTCACCCTCTCTAAAGGTGTCTTACAGACTAAAGGAGAGAGGGATGTGCATGATTGGCAGATCATTTGCTTAGGCAATTGAGTCAATCATGAGATATCAAGTACCACACCAGATGTTGTTTTTCCACTAGATGCGATAAGTTTATATTAATCCGATCCTGAAGAAACGTAAGGAAGCAGTTTTAGAACATAAGTGCATGTTCTACGGACTTGATGACGGCAGCCTCCTTCGGTAGACGGTTATCATTCCAGGCTTCAAAGGTGACATGGATGACAGAGTGATTGTCAGAATTATAGTTTTCCCTTTGACGAGGGACAGTATTATGGACAGGTGGTCCAAGAGGATACTGTGGGAGGCATGGTGCCGGATACTGATTAGGTTCAGTTATCGATACAGTCTAAGAAGTTTGGATTTGGAGTTCATTTATGAACTAGGTCCCATCTGATATTCAGACATATTCTAAGACAGATATTACTCGATTCGGGAGATGGCTTTCTCCGCGAACTTGAGATTAAGAGAGACATAGAAAGAAATATCATGGCGGATCCACTCACTGAGGCTATTTCTCAAACACAAGAGTTTTACAAACTAGCTTTGTGAAACTGATTAGTAGAGGAGTTGGATGTTCGGTATCATACGGGCTGTGAGTATGCGACATCGCAATAATTAGCCTTGAGTACAAGTGGGAGATTGTTGGAGATAGTGCCCTCAAAGTCAATTATTGGATCGCAGGTACGTGATTGCAATGATTGAGGCAGGACCTATACCGATATGACAGTCTTGCTCGAGATGATAGTATGCTATCTGGTTTGTCTTTATCATCGTATACATGCTTTAGTTCACTATTGCATGATGATAGAGCCCATAGGATTCTTTCTCGACTACCAGCAGTATGATGGCGATCATATACGTTGGAGCTGGGGTCTGTAAGCACATCCCTAAAGTGTCCCTAGTCGTGGGAGTTTCGAGACAGGGCATCGATACTCCAGAGTAGACTAGTGTATACAGTCGAGACCCCGACGAGGGGCGATAGCCATTCTCACAAGCCATTAGTGTTAGTTGGTTCACCTAAGATGTATACAGGTGCTCATTAGGTTATGAGTACACCGGACAGGACTCGCCGGGAATCTGCTAGTTGGTATTATACATATCATCAGATAGCAATTCTCTGGTGACATGTGTACAGGTTAGTTCATCGACCTGAGATCGTCATTTGTCTCGTGTGAGTTCCCACTGTGCTTAGATTACTACCCTACCACGCTCAAAGGAGTTGTGCAAACAGGTTTTAGTTGGGTACAGTCCCGAGCCACATTGGAGGCAAGTGAGCGGATCGTCGGGGATTCGTCTCTCCCGGTATTGGGGGTTGATGTCGCACAGTGCACGGGTGGCCATCACTTGAAATCCTTGGCCAAGGTAGTAGAGAATTACTGATTTGGATCAGTAGTTTCTCAGGTGGTGATGGGCTTCATACCGACACGAATTATCGCGTTATTAGGGGTCTGACTTTATCCACCTCTCTAGACTCGATATGCGATACTCTTTAGAAGAACGGACCGGACTGTATATACATTGTCACTGTCAGGCTCAGTAGGGTTATAGATGAGTTCGCTCGTCAGCTTCCCTTCCAATCAATACATAGGCAAACCGTTACGTACAGCTTGTACCTCTGACGTGTTAGGGGTTATACCCAGTGCCAGTGTATTGATGAGTCATTAGAGTCCCCCACAGACACTTTCCCAAGTTCAGGCGAAACGTTGTAGAGGACGTATGGTTTTATGGCAAGGTTCCGAAAATGCACGTGCGTTTTCGCACGTGTCATTTTTCGGGCAGATAATACTGGTCATCTTTGGTTTAAGCCGGATCCGAGTATTATACTGTGTAGTGAAAGGTTTACCTAGCACCTCATGAAGGGTTTGGAAGCATCACATGTACTAAAGGTGGAGTCTTTAGGGTGCTAAGTTAACAAACATCGGATCGTTCCTAGAAAATTAGGGTTTCTAAAACTTGCATATCATCATATGAAAGAAAAGCTAGGGTTTAGAGAGTACAACCTTTGTAGCTCCCTACGCTAGACTCCTCGGCTACTTAGGGTTTGAAAAAGCTCCGCTTGAACTCCTCTAGGTTACCGATGATCCACCCGGAGTCCGCTTTGTCCAAGCTAGCGACTTCGCAAGATCAAGAATGAAAATCGAAGCTAACACTCTAAACAAGTGGGCAAGACTTGTATAGAATGATGTTGTGGTGGCTTTTCTCACTTCAAGATCCTAACTTGATGAATATTTTGCTCACTTGAAAATTCAAGAGAGCAAGAGCTCAAGGTTGAAGAAGATGATGGATATTTTTCAAGAAGAGACGAATAACTCATAAGAGAAAAAGAAAAACATATGAATATATATTTTTCTTTCTTCATCTCAAACCATGGTTATCTCTTTATGAATATTTAATTTTACTTTAGTTAAACACAAGAGAAAGATTAAACCATGGTCAAAAGTTAGGTGCAAATGGTTAGGTCACAAGAAGAGTGTAGAAACTTTGACCATGATTCAATCTTATCTCATTTCTTTTGTTTTAGCAAAAATAGAAATAAATATCCATAAAAATAAATCATGGTGTGAGTCTTATGTATCCACCATTTTCTATGTATAAACAACCATGATAGATGATGTATGTATGTATGTGTGCATGCACATCCATATGTGCATGAATCAACAAGGAATGCATACATGCATCCATACATCCAAAGATACAAGAAAAGATTTCTAGTGAGAATCTAATGGTTAAATGATAAATCAACACTTGATTTATCAATCCGGCCATATCACATACGACCCTAACCAAAAGCAAGCCTCCCGATCAATATACGGTATCCTATACACGCATTTTAATCGGGTCCATGCGCATATCGCATACGCGCACCACAACGTTTCGCCTGGACTAGGTAACTCCATTGTGGGACTCTAAGACTCGTCAATACGCCGGCAGTGGGTGATGATCATATCAAGTACCCCCAAGTCGCAAGCGGTTAGCTAAACGTAACGGCCACCCGGGTATTGAGCGATCAGAAGAGAACAAGCGAACCTGCTACAACTCCCGTCGAGCCAACCGGCAACACTTCCCGTACAGTCCGGTCTCCTCGTCTGATATGTCGCATATCAAGTCTAGGGGTGGTAAACGTCAGACCCCAATAACCGATAAGTCGTGCCGATGTGAGGCTCATAACGGGTCGAGAAACTACTGGTAACACTTACCAGCAAATCTCTGAATCAGCCCTGGCCAGGGACTTCCCTGTTACGGCCAATCGAGCACAGCGCAACATCAACCCCCAATACCGGGAGAGACGAAAACCCTCCTATCGCTCATTGCCTCCATGTGACTCGGGACTGTACCCAAAAACCACCGTTTTGCACGCCCTCATGGACCTGGTAAGGTGGAAATCAAAGCACAGTGGGAATCACACAAGACTCTATGACGATCTCGGGTCTACAGACTAACCTGCACAAGTGTCACCTGAGAACTGCCATCTGACATGAGGTATAATACCATCTGGGAGTTCTCAGCGAGTCCGTCCAGTGTACCCAGTCTCCACTGAGCACCCGTATACCATCTCTGATGTCAAACACCAATGGATATGGGATCATCCATTGCCCATCTCATGGGTCGAGAAGCGTATACGCTAGTCTACACTGGTGTATCGATGCCCCGTCTCGATACACCTACGACTAGGGACCTTGAAGGATGTACTTATGGACTACCATGTCCCTACTAGTATGATCCGTATCATAGCCCAGATAGTCAAGTACACATCCTAAGGGCTTTACCAACATATAACCATAAGACAGTATAAAGAGACTAGTATACATGTTAAGATAAAGAGTAACCAGATAGCATACTATCATATCGAGCAAGAAAGTCATCTCTATATATGTCCAAGCATCCAATATAATATACATCATATGTACAATACTGGCCTCTAGGGCATACATACAACTAACATGTAGATATAATAACTTTGTCTCAGATGCATTTGTATTCGGTCATAATACAAATGCGGGTATGTTTATACTGATACAGGATTATCCTGAAATTCTTTTCAGGATCACTTTTGGAAGTTGCCAGTTTCAAGTTTTCTATCAGCCGTATTTAACATTCGGTTAAATGCGGATTTATCTTTTCGTCTTTTGGATGGGTCATGGTTCTAGAAGATTCTAGAAATGGTGACTAGGATTAGTGACTCATCATTTGCATTAATTGTGAGGTGAGGTGTTAAGTGAGGTGGCTTAATTCATTTAATGTGTTCATACCACTCATTCTTTCTTCATGATAAATATCCTTGATATTTTTCCTTATGATCACTCTCCTAGCTCCTACACTCACCTCGCCCTCTCCTATTTATTGTAGCAGGCCCCTCCCCTCTTGTAGAAGGATGGTTCATTTTGAAGAAAAGATTATGATAGTAGTTTAGGTTCATGGAAATTAGAATAGACAATTCTCATTTCACTCGATCCAAAAGGCAACTTCCATAAACGTTCGTCCATCGCCTTGGACGTAACGAGACAAAGTGTTCTACTCATTCTCTACTTCATCTTGGTCGTCTCTTTTATCAAATTTGACGACCGAGTTGCCTCGGTTCAGAGGCGGGAGCCCGTTTAAAGATCCGTCGATGTGGTGCCACCTGGACGAGAAGACTGGAGATTCAGCAGATCGGAGCAGCCGCAACAAAGCGTGGGATGATGGTTAAAGACCGAAGGACTCGGATCATTCGGTATAACGTTTCTACCTATTTGTAGTTTGTTAGTTTAGCTTTAATGGCAGATCCGGGTTACGGTACACGATAGCGCCAGTTTGTAAAAAGTTTTAGTTCCGCATTTGGCGTCTGTTAGACGGCCGGGGCGCTACCGTGGACTTACAGGAATGTCCTGTTCTTCTTGAACTACTGGTTCTACTAAACTTTCATTAGTAGTTTTTGGTTCTGGAATTTCATCTAGTTCTATTTCGCTCCCACTTATTTCCTTTTCTAAAAACTGATATTCTAGAAAATGGGCATTACGAGAAACAAAAACCTTTTTTTCCTCTGCGTAATAGAATAGATGCCCCTTGGAGTTCTTTGGATATCCTACAAACTTACACTGTACTGATCGTGCCTCGAGCTTGTCCACATACTGCTTTTTAACAAAAGCTGGACATCCCTATATCTTCAGATACTGAAGATAGGGTTTCTTCCCACTCCACATCTGATATGGTGTGGTAGGCATAGTCTTGGTAGGAACCATGTTCAAAAGATATGCCGCTGATTCTAGCGCATAACCCCAGAAAGATCGGGGTAACTCAGCATTACTCATCATGGAACGTACCATATCCAATAGGGTTCGATTCCGTCTCTCCGATACACCGTTATGCTGTGGGGTGTATGGAGGAGTAAGCTGAGAGAGAATTCCTTTCTCTTTTAGATAACCTAGGAACTCGGCACTTAAGTATTCACCACCTCGATCAGATCTTAGTGTCTTGATACTTTTGCCAGTTTAGTTTTCTACTTCATTCTTATACTCTTGGAATTTCTCAAAAGCTTCGGATTTATGTTTCATCAGATAAATGAATCCGTACCAAGAGTAATCATCCGTAAAAGTAATGAAATAGGAAGAACCACCTCTTGCATGTGTAGACATTGGACCACATACATCGCTGTGTATGAGTCCTAAGAGCTCGCTCGCTCTTACTCCATGTCCAGTGAATAGAGTCTTTGTCATCTTTCCTTTGAGACATGATTCACAAGTGGCATAATTTTGATATTCGAACAAGTCCAAATATCCTTCTCTATGTAACTTAGTTAATCTTGTCTCATTGATGTGACCTAGTCTACAATGCCATAAGAAAGCCTTATTTAAATCTGGAGACTTTCTTTTTAGTGTGTTCTGGACATTGAAAATCTGTAGTTGATTTAAGACATATATACCGTTATTCAGTGTACCAGACACAATCAAACTATGATTAAGGTGGATGTTAACAACATCACTTACAAACGTGAAATCATAACCTTTATTTGATAACAAGGAAACTGATATGATATTATACGTTAAGCTAGGCACACAAAAACAGTTATGTAAAACCAAAATATGTCCACTCGTCAATCCCAGGTGATAATCCCCGACGGACACAGCTCCCACGCTAGCTCCGTTAGCAACCTTTAGGGTCATATCACCATCCTTCAGCACTCTACGGTTTCCCAGTGCCTGCAATGAATTGCATATATGAGATCCTGATCCGGTATCCAATACCTAGGAAGTAGAGTTGATTGACAGACAATTCTCAATTACAAACACACCTGAAGTCGAAGCCACGGCCTGCTTCGGTTCCTGGTTCTTAGCGTTCCACGCCTTGCAATCTTTCTTCCAGTGCCCTTTCCTATGACAATGGAAGCACTCATCCTTGGTCACTACTGGCACTGCAATCTTTTTCTTTCCCTTCGCTCCCACCTTACTAACACCTCCTCCAGGTTTGGTGGCGGCCTTCTTCTTCTTTCCTTTGGCCCTAGCCTTGGACCCGGAAGAAGAAGCTCCACTAACAAACATAGCGGGTGTTTCCATTGCCTTCTGCAAGGTGCCCTCTGCACTCCTCAACATGTTAGTTCTTGGCGTTCCACGCCTTGCAATCTTTCTTCCAGTGCCCTTTCCTATGACAATGGAAGCACTCATCCTTGGCCACCACTGGCACTACAATCTTTTTCTTTCCCTTCGCTCCCACCTTACTAACACCTCCTCTAGGTTTGGTGGCGGCCTTCTTCTTCTTTCCTTTGGCCCTAGCCTTAGACCCGGAAGAAGAAGCTCCGCTAACAAACATAGTGGGTGTTTCCCTTGCCTTCTGCAAGGTGCCCTGTGCACTCCTCAACATGTTAAGGAGTTCTGGAAGTTCAACTTCTTTTGTTTGAATGTTGAAATTCAGAATAAACTGGGCATAGGTGGAAAGAAGGGACTGGAGAATCAAGTCTGTATAGAGCTCATTATCCAAAGTCGTCCCAAGGTCTGTGAGCTCTTCAATATAGCCAATCATCTTTAGGACATGTTCTCCTACCGATGATCCGACGGCCAACCTCGCTCGAAACAAGTTTTTTGAGGTCTCGTATCTTGCTATACGAGATTGCTCTCCATAAAGTTCCTTTGTATGGATAAATATGGCATCTAGATCCATATCCTCGTGCCTCCTCTGATGTTCATTATTCATCGAGGCAAGCACGATGCACTTGGCCTTCGCGCAATCTAACTCCCAGGTTTTGCGGATTTCCTTATCCGCATTACTGGATTTGGGACCTGGGACTACAGGTGCCTTAGTGGTGAGGACATACCCCAATCTGTCATAGGTCAAAGCCATTTTGACATTCCGTAGCCAATCTTTATAGTTTGGCCCTGTCAGTATATTTTTTCTAATAGTAACTTAAGTCCAGTCATTTTCAGGTTCGCTGCAATTAGGAGAGAGAGAGAGAACACTTTAGCATGATGCTCTTGCAAGTTTAGAGTGGTTTTTAATTTATCTAAACTGGATGGCTCCCACTGTTTCTCGAATCCCTCCTCAAACCTAAAAAGAAGAACTAGCTAGGACTATTCTCACCGTACAATACTTGCTTAACCGTTCAGCCAAGCCAGTGTCGATACTTCAAAGGAGGTTTTCCAACGCTTTCGCGAAGTTCCTTAATTAAATAACCTCTTTTCTCTGGGGGCGTAGCCCCGCTGACACTTTTCTCGGCACCTACTTGGTTTATAGCATTGATCGTTAAGTGACGGATCTCCTGATAAGTAGCATATACTCACAGTAGGATTGGGATCCAAATATCATCGTATGATAATGTTGAAGGAATCCTACCAACATTCATCAAACTCCAAATGGTATGCATCTCTTTGCAAATTTCAGTTTCTTTAGAAATTCCTGATATAAATTTTTGCCCCATGCTCTTATGACCTTGGCGTTGGTCAAAATGTCATAAGTCACATGTCAAGTTCTACCCATCATTATGTTGTTAATTTGAACCCATCCGTACATATCCTTGACGTTGGCCAAAATGATAATACGACTGTCCCAAACTAACTCATCTATCTATGCAACAAATGAATACCCAGCAGCTACCAAACACTATGCCTTGGCGTTGGTCATAATACATAGCTTGAATACTACTGAATACCCAAATGAAATGACGGAGGGCTACGAATGGTTTTGGCGAAACCGTGAACGTAGTGAACTTGATATGACCGAAGGAACCTGATAGCTTTTTAAAAGGAGTGGTTAAAGCTCCGCAGTTAAAAATATTTCTGTTTTAAAAATAATCGAGTGGTTTCTTTTAAACTGTTCCAACGATTCAACTTTGGTTTATTTTATTTGCATTAATAATAATGCGTCCCATCATTAACCTATCATTGCAGAAAACAACGAAAATACAACGTCCTCTTATGCCATCCACATTCGCCACTGGGTCCCGTCATCACCCGTTAGGTTACTTAACTAACGATAGAGCGGGGGCTGGGCTAGCGCGGGTGTAAAACATAAGTGACGTCTAAATAGCTATCATATATAGATATTGTACATTCGTCAGACGCAATAATAGGCATTCCAGATCACAGATGAACATTATTGGATATACAAGCAATCCGCTTTTCTTTTTGAGCCTGCAACAAAAAGACGGATTACACAGTTGTGATGAATAGCCATTACCCCACCCTAGACCCCTACGGGTACGGCAAACTACCCGCCAAGTACCCGAAGTGAAGCGGTATCCCTCAACAACGTGAGTAGGCCACTAAACACTTCAAAGTACCCGGTAGTTTGTGCACCCCACCTTGGGTCTATCCTAGGAGCAAAAACAGTAAAATGAAATAATACAACGGTGGCTACAACCGCAACCTGGATGTGCCCCGCAAAATAATATTACAACATATTACAATTACATCGAATGAATGAATATAATAACTCATCTCAAACCCCGGCTAATCATCACAACAATCCAATTAAGTTCATAATCACAAACAATTAAATCATTACAGAAATGTGCAACCCCCTGCCAACCGACATACTAGTAGTTAGGGGAGGTTTACGAACACATTATACAATCACAGATATAAGCTAATTAGCAAACATCGTATAATTTCGATCGAGCAAACACATTAGATTCTACTCCAAAACTTCTCTGTGCACCTGAGACTTGAGCAGAAAATAAACATTCCAGAAAAGAAAAAAACATCACAGAAGAGTTCTGGGAAAATTTAGGGTGAATCGGCTTTAACTCAGCCGCGGATCCGCGGCGGATCGGTGGGATCGGCCGTGGTTCCGCGGCGGTTTGGCCGATTCATGCACCCAATTTTTTCCAGATTTCTTGTATTTCCCTGCTTGTATTTTTAGAGGCCCTTGAAAAATTTTTAGACCTCATTTTAAATTCGACAGAAACTATGTGATTTCGATGTTTTTTCCGGTTCGTTTTGCGTTCGAAATTCTTACGACTTTGCTAATGAGTTAATTATTGTTTAGCGAGACTCTGATACCACTGTAAGTCGATGTACAACACCCCACGAGTTGCGGGAGGCGGAAATATGAAAAACGATCTTGTTCTTTGAGTTAACATCGACTAACCGAAGAATCTTTACTAAACTATAACTAACATATACATAGGAGTTGTTAACTACTATGAGAAGTGATTATACCTAGTGAATCTAGTCCTTCGTCTTTTCGTTATCCACCTCCTCCTCGGCCTCCTCTACGTAATAGATGATCCACCCGAAAGCTTCTATTCCAAGCTTCGCCTCTAATCTTGAGGTAACTAGGTTTCTTTAGTTGCTAATCAAAAGAACCTAGGTGATATAGAGTGAGGTTATGGATTAATTAGTCTATCTAATCCTTGATCTCAACACATGAGAGGGGAGGACTAGGGTTTGAAGAGAGAGAGCTTGAGGAGAGAGAAGGTGAGTATGAGAATGAGAAGAAATAATGAACTCATTTGAATATATGAAGCATAATCTTTTATCAAATAAATAAAATAAATAATTTAACAACCATGCTTCATTTATTCATATGAGTGATTCATCTCATGAGTCATTAGATCAATTAATGAAGCATTAACTTCATGGATGAATCACACAAATGAGTCCTTAAAACAATAAATGCAAATGCCACCTAAACCCCCAAGTCACCTTCCTTCTAGAAGCTTCTCGCGAAAATACGAGAACGCCCCTCCTATCCGTGAAAACACGGAAAAACTTTAGACTGTATAAATCCAATAATCCGATACTAGAATCTAGCTTAAACTAAAGCCGGCTAGTAAAAAATGTCCGAATGTCGTACGTGCATAAACACACGTATGCGTCCGAACCCTTGTCGTAAAACCATACGACCTCTATATCGTTTCGCCTGGAGCAGGGAAACTCTCTGTGTGGGATTCTAAAGACTCGACTACTACGCTGGCAGTGGGTTTAACCACAGACCGCAAGCGGCACTAGCTGTACATAACGGTCCCCAGGTAGATGTCGATAAGAAGGCCGATGAGGAAACCCATCTGAACTCCTACTGGGCCTGATGTGACAATCTCCATACAGTCCGGTCTGTTCGTCTAAGACTATCGCATATCGGGCCTAAGGGGCGGCAAGCGTCAGTCCCCTAATAGCGGTATAAGTCGTGTCGGAGCGTAGCCCATCACACCTTGAGAAACTACTGGAACCTACCAGTAAATCTCGGTTGCCCTGGCCAGGGACTTTGCGTAATGGCTCTCTGACACAGCGCGATATCAACTCCCAATACCGGGAGAGACGAATCCTGTCTAACCGCCACTGCCTCCAAGTGCTCGGGACTGCACCCAACTGCTACCTGTTTGCACGACTCCTTTGAGCCATGGTAGGTAGCAATCTAAGAACAGTGGGACACACTCGAGGCGAAGTAGCAGCGTCAAGTCTGCGGACTATTCTGTACTCATGTCACCTGGGAACTGTTAACTGACGACGGGTAATACCAACCAACAGTTCCCTGCGAGTCCTGTCTGGTGTACCCGTAACCCAACGAGCACCTGTATACTATCTCCAATACGACATACAGATGGCTGTGGGACAGACCATCTCCCCAACTGGGATGAGAAGCGTACACACTAGTCTACTCCGGAGTATCGATAATCCTACGACTAGGGACCTGGAAAAGGATGTGCTTGTAGACTACCCAGCCCCCACTAGTGTGACTGCCATCACAACGTTGGTAGTCAAGCAAGATCCCAAGGGCTCTATCAATACGTATACTCACATATTAAGATAGATAAAACCAAGTAGCATACTACCATGTTTAGCAAGACTGTTATATAACTGTGAATATCCCAAGCTTCCATTAAGTAATATACAAACTAGTATGATACAATAATAGCCCCTAGGGCATATACACTAACACACAGTAAGCTTCCTTCTTGGTTATCACACAATGATATTTGAATCCCGATCCTACTATGAGTATGCGCTACTCTTCGAGAGATTTTTCACTAAACAATCAATGCTATAAACCAAGTAGATGTCTAGAACGGTGTTAGCGGGGCTACGCCTCCAGGGAAAAGAGGTTATGTAATTAAGGAACTTAGCAAAAGCGTTGGAAAACCTCCCTCGAAGTACCGACACCATCCTGGCTGAAAGGTTAAGCAAGAATTGTAAAAGTGAGATTAATCCTGACTAATTCTTCTTTTATGGTTTGAGGAAGGATTTGAGGAAAAGTGGGAGCCATCCTGTTTAGATAAACTAATAACTAATCTAAACTTGGAAGAGTATCATGCTAAGTGTTTCTTCTCTCTCTCCTAATTGCAGCGACCAGAATGACCAGATATAGGTTATTAGCTAATAATTTGACTGGGCCAAACTATATTGATTGGCTACGGTGTGTCCAGATGGCAATTACATGTGACAAGCTAGACTACCTCCTTACTGCAAAACCTCCCGCCGTCCCAAGTCCAAGTTCCACCGTCGCAGATATGGATATCCGTATGACATGGGAAAAGGATTGTGTGAGAGCCAAGTGCCTCGTGTTAGCCTCCATGGATAGTGAAAACCAGAGGCAGCACGAGAAGATGGACTTAGCTTCCATCTTCCTCTATACCAAAGTTTTATATGAAGAGCAATCTCGTAGATATGAGACCTCGAACATATTGCTTCAAGCGAGGTTGGCTGTCGGGTCATCTATAAGGGACCACGTCCTTACGATAATTACCTATATTGAACGGCTCGCGGACCATGGGACCACGTTGGAGAACGAGTTATGTATCGACTTGATTCTGTAGTCCCTACAATCTGCTTACGCCCAGTTTACCTTGAATTGCAAGATTCAAAGGAAGGAAGTTACACTTCTAAGTCTCCTCAATTTATTGAGGAGCTCAGAGGGCGCCCTGAAAGAATTCAGGAAGACACCCGCTCTGCTTATTGGGGAATCTTCCTTTTCTAGATCCGAGGCGAAAGCAAAGGGAGAGAAGAAGAAGACCTCCACCAAGCCGATAAGCGGTGTCAGTAAGATAGAGGGAAAGGGCAAGGCAAAAGTTTCGGGGCTAGTAGTAGGGATGGATGCATGTCTTCGTAGTCACGGGAAAGCGCATTGTCAGAAGGAGTGCAAGTCTTAGAAAGCCAGAAGCCAGGATTCGAAGCACGTTGTGGTTTCGGCTTCGAGTGTGTTTGTAATTGAAAACTGTCTATCTATTAACTCTACTTCCTGGGTACTAGATACCGAATCAGGATATCATATCTGTAATTAATTACAGGCTTTAAGAAACCGTAGAGTTATCAAGGTAGGGATATGACTCTCAGAGTTGCTAACGGAATGAGCGTGGAAGCTGAATCTGTAGGGGAATATCACCTAGGATTACTAGTGGGCAGATATTGATTTTACGTAACTGTTTGTATGTACCTAGTCTATCCTGTAATATCATATATGTATCTTTACTTTCTAAAGAAGGATATGATTTTACATTTGTAAGCGATGTAGTACACATCCACCTAAATCAAAATTTGATTGGGTCAGGTACATTAGATAATGGAATATATGTATTGAATCAAGCTCAAGTTTTCAACGTCCAGAACACACTTAAAAGAATGTCTCCGGAATTAAATCAGGGTTTCTTATGGCATTGTAGACTGAGTCACATCAATGAAACACGGTTGACGAAGTTACACAGAGAGGGATATTTGGATCCGTTCAAATATCAGTCTTATGAAACTTGTCAATCATGTCTCTAAGGAAAGATGACAAAAACTCCGTTCATTGGACACGGAGTAAGAGCGAGCGAGTTCTTGGGACTCATACACGGCGATATTTGTGGTCTATTGTCTACACATGCGAGAAGTGGTTATTCCTACTTCATTAGTTTTACGGATAATTTCTCTAGGTATGGACACGTATTCTTGATGAAACATAAATCCGAGGACTTTGAGAAATTCCGGGAATACAAGAATGAAGTGGAAAAACAAACTGGAAAAAGTATCAAGACACTGAGATCTGATCGAGGTGGTGAATACTTAAGTGCCGATTTCCTGGGCTACTTAAAAGAGAATGGAATTCTCTCTCAGCTTACTCCTCCATACACACCTCAGCACACCGGTGTGTCAGAAAGGCGGAACAGAACCCTATTGGGTATGGTTCGTTCCATGATGAGTAATGCTGAGTTACCGCGATCCTTCTGGGCCTATGCACTAGAATCAGCTGCATATATTTTGAACAGTGTTCCTACTAAGTCAGTGCCTACCACACCATATCAGATGTGGAGTGGGAAGAAACTCTATCTTAAGTACCTTAAGACATGGGGATGTCCGGCTTTTGTAAAAAAGCAGCATGCGAACAAGCTCAAGGTACGCTCAGTATTGTGTAAGTTTGTGGGATATCCAAAGAACTCCAGGGGGTATCTTTTCTATTACGCAGAGGAACAAAAAGTCTTTGTTTCTCGGCATGCCCACTTCTTGGAAACTCAATTTTTAGAAAATGAGATAAGTGGGAGCACAATAGAACTGGAAGAAATTCCAGAACCACAAGCTATTACTGAAAGCATGGTGGAACCAGATGTTTCGAAAGAACCGGACACTCCCATGCCACTCCACAAAACTAATAGGCTATCTCATCCGTCCGAGAGATACTACGGTTTTCTCATAGACGGAAATCGGGAGGATTGCATCATCGAAGATGATGAGCCAACTACCTTCCAGCAAGCCATTTAGAGCCGAGACTCGGTAAAATGGCTAGATGCAATGCGGACCGAAATAGAGTCCATGTACACCAACAAAGTATGGACTTTGGACTTTGATCCAGAAGGGGTAAAACCCATAGGCTCAAATGAATCTTCAGAAAGAAGATTGGTGTAGATGGACATGTGAAAACCTATAAGGCTAGACTTGTTGCAAAAGGTTTTCGTCAAAGACCTGCTTTGGACTATGATGAAACCATTTCTCCAGTGGCTATGCTCAAATCCATTCAGATCCTTCTTGCCATTGCTGCTTTCCACGACTATGAGATCTGGAAGATGGACGTAAAGACCGCTTTTCTAAATGGAAATTTAGATGCGTCTATATGGATCAACCGGAGGGTTTCATTCAGAGTGGGAGCAGCGGGAAAGTGTGCAAGTTGCTTAAGTCCATTTATGGGCTATAGCAGGCATCACGGAGTTGGAACATCTGTTTTGATGAGACGGTCAAAGAATTTGATTTTATCAAAAATCTAGATGAACCATGCATATATAGTAAAATTGTAGTGAGAAGTGTGGTATCCCTCGTACTGTACGTGAATGAAATTCTCTTGATAGGAAATGACATTACTATACTACAATCAGTCCAGGGATTCTTGTCACAAAGGTTCACCATGAAAGACCTAGGTGATGCCTCCTACATTCTGGGGATCCAGATCTATCGTGACAGATCTAAACGGATGTTGGGACTCTCACAGTCAAGGTAAATCGACACCATACTGAAATGATTCAGTATGGAAGAGTCTAAGCACGGTAATCTACCGGCTTGTCATGGAATCACCCTCTCCAAAGAGATGTCTCCTAAGACTGATTTGGAAAGGGCTCGCATGTCTATTATACCCTACACTTCAGCAGTAGGCTCTGTAATGTATACAATGTTGTGTACCAGACCAGATGTAGCATACGCCCTGAGCGTTATAAGCCGGTATCAGTCAAACCCAGGGGAGAAGCACCGGATAGCAGTGAAGAACATTCTCAAGTATCTGAGAAGGACTGAGGAGATGTTCTTGGTGTACGGCAGGGAAGACCTCCAGATCGAGGCCTTCGCTACTCTAGCTTCCAGAGTGACAAGGATGAATCCAAGTCCATGTTGGGTCATGTATTTACCCTCAATGGAGGGGCGGTTGTTTGGAAGAGCTCTAAACAGGAAACCGTTGCTGACTCAATGATGGAAGCGCAGTACATAGCTGCTTGTGATGTCATGAAGGAAGCAGTCTGGATCAGGAAGTTCATGACAGAGCTTCAGGTGGTTCCATCCATTGTTGATCCAATACCAGTGTACAATGACAACAATGGCGCTATAGCTTTGGCGAAGGAACCAAGGTCCCATCAGAAGTCCATACACATCCTGAGGCGATTCCACCTGATCAGGGAGATCATTGATCGACGGGAGATCGAGGTTGGGAGAGTAGAGACAGAGAACAACACTGCAGATCCACTCACAAAGGCTATTCCTCAGACTCAGTTCGAGCGGCTAATCGAGAGATAGGTCTGTGATATTCCAATACATGGCCTTAGTGCAAGTGGGAGATTGTTAGTGATATATGCCCTAGAGGCCATTATTGTATCATACTGGATTGTATATTACATATTGGATGCTTGGGATATTTCACAGTTATGATAACAGTCTTTCTCGATATGGTAGTATGCTACCTGGTTTGTTTCTACCTAAATAAGTGCATGTGTTTCTTTTAGCATATCGCATATACATATTGGTTGAGCCCTTAGGATCTTTGCTTGACTACCAGTGTTGTGATGGCAGTCACACTCATGGGGGCTAGATAGTCTATAAGCACATCCTTATACTGGTCCCTAGTCATTATATTATCGAGACGGGGCATCGATACTCTGGAGTAGACTAGTGTATACGCTTCTCATCCCAGCAGGGGATATGGTCTGTCCCACAGCCATTAGTACGACGTACTGGAGAAGGTGTGTAGGTGCTCACTGGGTTGTGAGTTACACTGGACATGACTTGTAGGGAACTACTTGATGGTATTATACCTATCGTCAGGTAGCAGTTCCCAGGTGGCATGAGTACAGCTTAGTCCGTTGACTTGCCATCGCTACTTCATCTCCAGTGTGTTCCCACTCCATTTTGATTACTACCCTACCATGCTTAAATGAGTCATGCAAACAGGTAGTAGTTGGGTGTAGTCCCGAAGCACTTGGAAACAGTAGCGATCAGATAGGATTTGTCTCTCCCGGTATTGGGGGTTGATATCGCGCAGTGTTGGGAAAGCCATTACACAAAGTCCTTGGCCAGGGCAGTCGAGAAATACTGGTAAGGTACTTCAGTAGTTTCTCATGATGTATTGGGCTCTCTTCTGATACGACTTATCACGTTGTTAGGGGTCTGACGTTTACCATCCCCTAGGCGGATATGCGAGTATCTCAGACGAACAGACCGGACTGTACGGAGATTGTCACCGATAAGCTTAGTAGGAGTCCGGGTGAGTTTGCTCATCGGTCTTCTTATCGACAGATACCTGGGTAGCCGTTATGTGCAGCTAGTACCGCTGACGGCTTGTGGTTAAACCCACTGCTAGCATACTGTCGAGTCTTTAGAGTCCCACACAGAGGGTTTCCCTGCTTCAGGCAATTGATGTAGACGTCGTATGGTTTTACGACTGGGCTTCGATCACGTACGTGTACTTGTACATGGATGCCGATCGGGCAGACAATACTAGTGGGCTTTGGTTTAAGTCGGATCCTAGTATGGTATTATTAGATTGTTATCGTCTCAGTATATCCGTATTTTTAGGAATACGGATACGGGTATGTATATACGGTGAGAAATGCATTCTTGTAATTTGTCAAGGCATGCTTCTAGAAGATACCACCTCATTATTTATAATATCCATTTTCCTAAATGAATTAATGAGGTGGATATTGGAGGAGACATCCATGGCATAGGTGAGGATTGGTTATTTTGATTTTTTTATTGGTCTTGACTTACTATTGAGGCTTGGGTGCTATTTTATATGGTCTTTTATTCCATGGCTCAATGAGTGAGGGCATGATATATTTAGCCATTCTCCACACTTGCCCTCTTCTTGATGTTCACTTGATTTTTCTTAAGTTGCTCTCCTCTCTTGAGCTCTCTAGGTTTCCTCCATCTCCTTCTTCATCTAACTAAACCCTAACCTTCACATGTGTTATGAGCCAAGGGTTTAGTGAGACTACACAATCCTTTAATATTCTCTACATCACCTAGGCTAGTTGGTTTACCAAACCATCTACCTTAGTTGCCTCATTTAGAGGTTGAAGCTTGGAACACATTCTCTCACGGTGGATCATCTTTGACGCAAGAAGGCCGATGGAGCAAGCCCGATCCGATCACCGAGGAGCCTTGAAGAGGAGCACTAAAAGACCCGAAGGACTCGATCTTGGAGGTATAACCATTCTAGAATAGTAGTTAAACTTTTAGGTAGATTAGCTAGTTAAGGCTTTAGTAAAGATCCTGGAATTTTAGCCGGTGTTGCATAGTCAAAATCACCGTTTTTGAAAGTTCCGCCTCCCCGCGAACCACGGGGTGCGCGACATCGGTTTACAAGTTCTCGACAAGTCCTGTTCAGTGTACCCATTCTCTAATGAGCACCTATGTACAATATTTGATGTCAAACACCAATGGTTGTGGGATCAACCATCTCCCCTATACAGGGTCAAGATACTTACACACTAGTCTACTTTGGAATATCGATGCCCTGTCTCGATACTCACTCGACTAGGAACGGTTAAAGGATGTGCTTGCGGACTACATAAGCCCCACTAGTATGATCTGCATTATAGTCCTGATAGTCAAGCTAGCATCCTAAGGGCTTTATCAATATGTATCAAATAGACAGAATAATATAAGTGTATATGTTAAGATAAAATGCAACCAGATAACATACTATCATGTCGAGTAAGAAAGTCCTCAATATATATATTTCCAAGCATCCACTATAATATAAAATAATGGCCTCTAGGGCATACATATGACTAACAATCTTCCACTTGCACTAAGGCCAATTGTTGTAGTATCGCATACCTAACATCCTAAAAAGTCTCTCAAATTGCGTCTGGGGGAGGGCCTTCGTGAGTGGATCCGCTGTGTTGTCCTTCGTGTCAACTCTTCTGACCTCGATCTTCCGGCGATTAACTATCTCCCGGATCAGGTGATACCGCCTAAGAATATGTCTAGATCGCTGATGGGACCGAAGTTCCTTGGCCAAAGCCACAGTTCCAATGTTATCATAATACAAAGGTATTGGATGCTCAATGGATGGAACTATACCAAGATCAGCTATGAACTTCTTCATCCGGATAGCCTCTTTGGCAACATCGTTGGCAGTGATGCATTCAGTCTCTATCGTCGAGTCTGCCATGGTATCTTGCTTGGAACTCTTCCAACATACCGCCCCTCCATTGAGGGTGAAGACAAAACCCGAGACCGACTTACTGTCGTCCTTATCACTATGGAAGCTCGAATCGGTAAAGAACTCCACCTGGAGTTCTCCGTTACCATACACCAAGAACATCTCTTTAGTCCTTCTCAAGTACTTAAGAATGTTCTTCACAGCTGTCCAGTGCTTCTCCCCGGGATCTGATTGATACCTACTTACCACACTAAGTATGTAAGCTACATCTGGTTTGGTGAATAACATCGCGTACATGATTGACCCAACTGCAGAAGCATAGGGTATCCCTTACATGCGAGCCCTATCCAAATCAGTCTTGGGAGACATCTCTTTGGAGAGAGTGATTCCTGAGCAAGCGGGTAAATTACCAATCTTAGAATCTTCTATACTAAGTCACTTTAGTATGGTGTCAATGACCTGGATTGAGATAATCCCAACATCCTTTTAGATCTATCTCTATAGATCTTAATCCCCGGGATGTAGGATGAAGGGTTGCCTAGCACGGCTTTGAGGTTTCGGGAGGGATCGTCCATGCCAAATTCAAAAATTTGTCGTTCTAGCTAATCCTAACCATGAATCTTCTACCAGAAATAAGCTCCACGTACGATTTTGAAGTCGAGCCTTTCTATATGAAAACATATGCAAACACTTTGCAAGTTATAGTGAGCAAGGAATACAACCTTTGTAGACCGGTCCTTCACTTCAATTAGCTCCATGTAGTAGTCCCCTTCGCTGCGATTGCAAACTCCGGACTCTAGAGAGGATCCCTTGAAGAAAGGAACGTGCTTGCTTTGATGACTTCGAGGCCGAAGATGATCTACGTCGAGGAGACACTAACCCAAGCTATTCCTTCATTAGGTCATGAACTTTGTGAAGAGAACACCCTATACTAAATGGCAAGTAGTAGAGGATTATGAAGTAGGAAGTGGGCTCACTTTAGAATTGATTTTCTCACATTATTTCTCATACCTCCATTGAAGCTAGAAAGCTTTTCAAGGAGCTTGAAGAAGAAGAAGAAGAACTCAAGAATAATTCATCCAAATGAATTATTGCACCCATGGTTGAGTTAAATCCATCATGCTTAACTCATGTAGAGAATAAACCCAAGGCTATGGTTAAAGGTTGGGTCAAGGAAAAATATCCTAAGGAATGACAAAAGAGTTGACCTTGACAATGTTCTACAAGCTTCTCCAAGCTTGAAAACTTTGACCAAGTCTTTTGCTCTTTTGTAATAACTTAAGAATTAATCAAAACCCTAATTTAACCCTAACATGGTATAAGTCTCATGCACCCATCTTGTATGTATCATAAAGCATGACACAATACATGTACACAAACATACATATCACATATATACAATGTGCACATCAAGTGAGAAAAGAAATCATTATGAGCTTAATATTAGTTAATGTAATATAATATATCAAATATATAATTATACATTAAATTATCAAATCAACTCCTGATTTAATAATCCGGCTATATCATATATAACCGATTAATACTATATTAATCAACTTATCGAATCAACACTTGATCCGATAACCCGGCTATATCATATATAACCGACCGATATCATATATCACGAGAATAGAATACGGTATCACATATCGTATTAATCTCGGTCCTGCACAAATCACATATGCGCTCCTACTCCATTTCGCTTGAGCCAGGAAACCTCTGTGTAGGACTCTAAAGACTCGTCAATACGCCGACAGCAGGTGATAATTATATCAAACGCCCACAAGCCGCAAGCGGTCTGCTAAACGTAACGGCCATCCGGGTATTGAGCGATCAGAAAATCAACAAGCAAGCATGTTCGTACTCCTGCGAATCCAATCAGAAACACTACCGTACAGTCCGGTCTCTTCGTCTGATATGTCGCATATCGCAGCCTGGGGGTGGTGTAACGTCAGACACCAATATCCTGATAAGTCATACCGATGCGATGTCCATAACGGTTCGAGAAACTACTGATAACACTTACCAGTAGATCTCAGCAACCATGTCCAGGGATTTCCTATTATGGCCAATCGAGCATAGCACAACATCAACTCCCTATACCGGGAGAGTCGAAACCCCTCCTATCGCTCATTGCCTCCATGCGACTCGGGACTGTACCCAAAAGCCACCGTTTTGCACGTTCTCTTGAACGTGGTAAGTTGGAAATCAAAGCACAGTGGGAATCACACAAGACTCTATGATAATCTTGGGTCTATAGACTAACCTGTACCAGTGTCACCAGAGAACTGCTATCCGATGATAGGTACAATACCATCTAGGAGTTCTCGGCGAGTCCGTCCAGTGTACCCAGTCTCCACTGAGCAGCCGCATACCTTCTCTGATGTCAAACACCAATGGATATGGGATCATCCTTCGCCCATCATATGGGTCGAGTAGCGTATACGCTAGTCTACTATGGTATATCAATGCCCTGTCTCGATACACCCTCGACTAGGAACATTTGAAGAATGTACTTAACGACTACTTTGTCCCTACTAGTATGATCTGCATCATAGTCCTGGTAGTCAAGTACTCATCCTAAGGGCTTTATCAACTTGTATTATAGAGACAATCAGTGTACATGTTAAGATAAAGAGCAACCAGATAGCATACTATTAGGTCGAGCAAGAAAGTCCTCCCTATATATGTCTAAGCATCCATTACAATATACATCGTATGTACAGTAATGGCCTCTAGGGTATACATATTACTAATAATCTCCCACTTGCACTAGAGCCATCTGTTGTGTTATCTCATACCCAACAATCAGCAGTGGTTGAAGTATCTCATACTCATCCATCCCATAATTGTCTCTCCTGGGAATAGGCCTTTGTGAGTGGATCCGCCGTGTTTTCCTCTGTGTCTACTCTCCTGAACCTGAATCTCCCTGGAGATTAACCATCTCCATGATCAGGTGATACCGCCTAAAAATATGTCTGGATTACAGATGGGACGGGGGTTCCTTGGCCAAAGCCATAACTCCATTGTCACACAATGGTAGGAACGAAGTTCATCTCATGAACTAGTGTACATCCAGACTATTTCTTTGGTAGCATCCTTGGTAGCAATATATCCAGCCTTTATCGTCTAGTATGTTATGGTATCTAGCTTGGAACTCTTCCAACATACCGTCCCTCTACTAAGGGTAAAGACAATGCCTGTGACTGACATTCAGTCGTCCTTATCACCCTGGAACCTTTTCAGTGATTCTCCCCAGAATCGATTGATACCATCTCACTATTGCTAGTGAGAATCCTAACATCCAATTAGATCTATCTCATAGATCCATAACCCAGGATTTAGGAGGTATCACCTTGATCCTATATGGAGAATCCTTATGATAAGAGGAGATTGACCGAGCGTAGAATAGGAAACTCCTTTCCTATCAAGAGTATGTCATCCATGTACAATACGAGGATCACCACCATACTCCCTACTACCTTTTTGCAAATACAAGGTTCATCTACCATTTTGATGAAGTCAAACGCTTTGACTACCATATCAAAACAGATGTTCCAACTCCGCGATACCTGCTTTAACTCATAAAGCAACTTGCACACGTTTCCGCTGCTCCCACTGTCTATGAAGCCCTCTGGCTGTGTACTTATAGACGCTCTCTTTTAACTCACTATTTAGAAAAGCAGTCATGACACCCAACCGCCAGATATCGTAGTCATGGTATGTAGCAATGGCAAGTAGGATCTGGATGGACTTAAGCATAGCTTTGAAAGTCTCAACTTTTCCATGTACACCAAGTAATCTTCTCAAGATATACTTGCTCCTGATGGGTATTTAATCCTTCAGATAAACAAAGTCCATACTTTGTTGGTGTATATGAATTCCATCTCAGATCGCTTACCATCCAGCCATTCTTACAGAGTCCCCACTCCTGATGGCCTGCTCGAAACTAGTTGGGTCATCATCTCATGATGCAATTCTCGCTCCCACTGTCATAGAGAAAACCGAAGTATCTCTCAGGCGGATGAGGAACCCTACCAGATCGGCGGAGAGGCTGTGGTTCGTCAGGAACTATTGAATCCTCCGGTTCTACTAAATCATCAGCTGTAGTTTGTATAGTTGGAACTCCTTCCAGTTCTACCTCATGACCACTAATTTCTTCACAAGAAATTCCCTTTCCAAAAGGTGGCATGCTGAGAAACAAAACACCTTTTGCTCCTCAGTGTGGTAGAAGATATTCCCTTGCGAATGCTTGAGATATCCAACAAACTTCCTCAGAATTGATCTTGCCTCGAGCTTGTCCGGATTTTGCTTTTGACATAGGCCAGACAACCCCAAATCTTAACATCCTTAGGAGATGGGCTCTTCCCATACCATATCACATATGGAGTGGTAGGCACCTGATTTGGTTGGAACCCTATTCAATAGGTATGCAGCCTCTCAAATGCATAACTCCCAAAAGGAAATAGGCTACTCAGTAGTACTCATCATAGAGCACGCCATATCACATAGGGTGTGATTTGCTCCACCCCGATACACCGACGTGCTGTGGTGTATACGGAGGAGTAATGCTGAGAGAGAATCTCATTCTCCTTTAGAATAGTCCAGGAATTCCGTGCTCAAGTATTCTCATCCCTGATCACATCAAAGGACATAATACTTATACCTGTTTTTGGTTCTCTACTTTTAACTTATATTCTTTGAATTTCTCAAAAGGTTCAGACTTGTGTTTCAACAGGAACATATGTCCGAATCTTGAGAGATCATCAGTGAATATAATAAAGTAAAAAGAACCATTCCTGGCATGTGTAGACAGGGGACCTACATACATCATCATGTATCAATCCCAAGGGTTCACTAACTCTTTCTCTGTTTCCAATAAACAGAGCTATGGTCATCTTATCTTTGTGACATGACTGGCAAGTTTCACAAGATGTAAATTCAAACTGATTTAAATATGCATCTTTATGTAACTTAGCTAGTCGGGCCTCATTGATATGACCTAGTCTACAATGCCTCAAGAAGGATTCGTTCATTTCTGAACTCTTTCTCTTGTGTGTGTTCTGTATTTTAAGAACTGTGGTTTGATTTAGAACGTATATGCCTTTAGATAACGTGCCTGAACCGATCAACTCTTGATATAGGAAATGTTCAAAACAATATCCAACAATACAAAATTATATCCTTCTTTACTAAATAAAGAGACTGATATGATGTTGTATATCAGGTTCGGTATCTAATAACATTCGTTCAGAATCAATGTATTTGGTAATACAGGATGATAACTGCCAACATACTTGGCCGCAACACTTGCACCATTTCTAACTCTTGAAACTTATCACCCGTTCTCAGTTCTCTACCTATCTGTAGCCCATGTAACAGATTACATATCTGGGATCCTGATCCGCTATCTCATACCCAGGACGTAAAGGGTACTGAGAAACAGTTCTCTGTAATGAACACACCCGAAGAAGATGCATCAGCATTCACTTTCTTCGTTTGGGTGGCACGGGAATCCTGGCAATCCTCTATTTCCTGCTCGGTCTTATAACAATTATAGGTTGAAGCGGGACCAACGTTCTCCAGCTCAGTATAACAAGCGGGTTTGGTCAATACATCCATATTATTATCTTGATTAAGGCGTGACATGGTCGCTACCTGGAGAGAGAGAGAGAAGAAAACATTCAGAGTATACTCTTGTAAGATTAGATTGGTTATTAATTTATCTAATCAGGATGGCTCTCACTGTTTTAGTCAAATCTTCCTTCAAACCCTAAAAGGAAAGACTGGCCGGGATTAATTACACCTTACAAGTTTTCCAATCTTTCAGCCAGGCCAGTGTCGGTACTTTGAGGGAGGTTCCCTGTGCTTTCGCACGGACCTAATTAAAATAAACCTCGTTTTCCCAGAGGCATAACCCCGTTAACACCTTTCTAGACACCTACTTGATCAGCTAATTGTGATGTGTAAAACTCTTCCAGGAGTAACTCTTACTCACAGTAGGTATCGGGATCCAACTATCTCATAGGAGGTATGCAATCTCATTGCAAATTTCAACACTTGAAATTCCCGATAATGTTTTGCCCCTAGCAGCTATATGACCTTAATATAGTGAACAAATCATAAGTGCTAGTCAAGTTCAACACGTCATTTCCCGATTGAATTAAACCCACCCGCACGACCCTTAACATAGCCAACAAAGTCGCACAACTACCCTAATCCAATCGCATCATATGCTTATACAGATAAGCACTAATCAGCTACCGCACACTACACCTTGACAAGGTAAACAAACGCAGCACGAATACTAACTATTACTTATCTGAAATGACGGAGGGCTACGACAGGTTTTTAATAAAACCTTTTGCGTAATGAACTTGATATCGTTGTAGAATCGAGTGATTTTGAAAATGAGTGTTTTTTATGCTTATACTAGTTTTACTAAAGAGGTCACTCCCGGTGAAACGATCTCGGCTCTTTCCTTATCGAATAAGGTGCATGATATTTCACAAATACCACTATGCAAAGTAAAAACTATAGAAGCAATCAACAGACAAACCGAGTGTGTAGTATCTGCTAGTTTCGCTAAAGAGGGTATTCCCGGTGAAGGGATCTCGGCTCTTTCCTTATTGAATAAGGTGCTGGATATTCTACAAGGAATACCATTATGCAAAGCAAGAACTAGAGCTACTAGTTTTCGAGACAATTTTCTACAACATCTTTAGGTTTCTTTTATTTCATTAATCTCATTAATGAAGTCCTATTTATATGCTTCCCAAGCATCAGATATGAAACGAAATCATCAATATTGTTGGAGATAGTGCCCTCAGAGTCAATTATTAGATCACAGGTACGTGATTGCAATGATTGATGGAGGACCTATCCCGGTAGGACAGTCTTACTCGAGATGATAGTATGCTATCTGGTTTACCTTTATCATCGTGTGCTGTTTTAGGTGACCTGACAAGTTGCTATTACACGTTGATAGAGCCCCTAGGATTCTTGCTTGACCACCAGCAGTATGAGGGCGATCATATAAGTGGGAGCTGGGGTCTATAAGCATATCCTTAAATGGTCCCTAGTCGTGTGAGTTTCGAGACAGGGCATCGATACTCCAGAGTAGACTAGTGTATACAGTCGAGACCCCGACGAGGGGCGGTGGCCGGTCTCACAAGCCACTGGTGTCAGTTGGATCACCTAAGATGTATACAGGTGCTCATTGGGTTATAAGTACACCGGACAGGACTCGCCGGGAACATGCTAGTTGGTCATATACCAGACGTCAGATGGCAGTTCCCTGGTGACATGTGTACAGGTTAGTTCATCGACCTGGGGATCGTCATTTGTCTCGTGTGAGTTCCCACTGTACTTTGATTACTACCCTACCACGGCTCAAAGGAGTCGTGCAAACAGGTTTTAGTTGGGTACAGTCCCGAGCCACATGGAGGCAGTGAGCGTATCTTCAGGGGTTCGTCTCTCCCGGTATTGGGGGTGAGGTCGCGCTGTGTCTAGGAGAGCCATTACACGAAGTCCTTGGCCAAGGCAGGAGATTTACTGGTAGGTATTCCAGTAGTATCTCAGGGTGTTCTGGGCTACACTCCGACACGACTTGTACCGCTTTTGGGGGTCTGACTTTTACCAACCCCCTAGGCCCGCCATGCGATGCTCATAGACGAACAGACCGGACTGTACGGATATTGTCACTGACAGGCTCAGTAGGGTTGTCAGGCTGAGTTCGCTCACAGACGTCCCTTTTAGTCAATACCTGGTAGCCCGTTACGTATTGGCTTATACCTCTGACGTGCTAGTGGTTAAATCCACAACCAAGGTGTTGACGAGTCTTTAGAGTCCCCCACATTCAGTTACTCAGCTTTCGGACGAAAAGCTGTAGAGGCCGTATGGAGATATGGCAAGGTCCGATCAGATACGTGCGGTATTGCACGGATCAGGATCGGACAGTTTGTATTATAGGCCGTATGGATATATGGCAGGGTTCGATCAGATACGTGCGGTATTGCACGGATCAGGATCGAACGGATATTACTAGCCGGCTTTGGTTTAAGCCGGATCCTAGTATAGTACAGTGTAGATTTTGTCTCATTGCATTTGTATTTCGGTCGGAATACAAATGTAGGTGTGTATGCACAGTATCGGGGTTTTCCTGTAATTTATTACGGGACCAGTTTTCTGGAGTTGCCAGTTTGCTTTCCGTTTCGGCCAATTTCATTTGTATCGTTCATTGGCCGAAGATTGGTGGAGGAGGGCTTATTTGCATTGTTGCAAATAAGGATTTGTGGAGGGGGTCTTTGCATTTTGTTGTATCATGATAGCCTTTCCTTGACCTTGACTTCTAGCTTCATCATGCCTTGACTTTTGTAGGACATGATGGTTGATGATGAGTGATGGTTGTTGGATGTGTGTTGGAATTTTTTTGTGATCATTGCTTTTTCATGATAACCTTTTCCTTTCTCTCTCTTGGATGATATGAGAGGGGCTCCCATTATCTTTTGCTAGACTACACTCTCATTCTCTCCTCTCCTTTTTGAGCATGGCCGGCCACTCCCATAGTGGGCTGTCCTAAATTCTTGGTGTGGGATTTTGCTTCATTTCATGTTGCAAAAATCCCACAAGATCAATCTAAAAAGCTCCAAGTTCAATCCCTCCACCAAAAGGCAATTCCTGCAACCCCAAATGAGACTTCTTCTCTAGATATTCTACAGCAAATCTTGGGCACGTCGACTAGCCAGCTTCGTGCCCGAGTTGCCTCGGCATTGAGGTGGGAGCCCGTAAAAGAAGTAGGCGATGTGGTGCACTTCCGGCGACGAGGAGGAGACGGGACATTCCGCAGGAGATCGGGACGACGACGAGAAGACCGGAGGACTCGGATCTGTCGGTATATCTCTCTTCCCCATCTTGTAGATAGCTAGGACTAGTTCGTGGTTCGATCCGGGTATTAGTGCGCGGCGGTTTGCCAATTCAAGAAAAATTAAAGTTTATCACCGCTTCCGCATTTGGCCGTCGGATTGACGGCCGGGGCGCCGCCGTGCACTTACAGTGGTATCAGAGCCTCGCCATTAACTTAGTCTAGCTTGCCTTAATGTGTTTTTCAGTTCCGATCGATCAAATGTTCCAAAACCCGTTTTTCCTTCGCATCAGTTTCTGTTGAAAATTTTTGGTCTCGAAAAATTTTTCAGGTTGTAAAACATTGATGTACTGGAAACTCTAAGAGCTCTATAAAAATTCGATGAAGTGACTCCATTGTGGGAGCGCGGAACCGCCGCAAACACCCCCTTCTCGCCGCGGTTCCGCCGCGCATTTCAGTGATCACTGTGTCAAATTTCTGCAGTTGCCTCTTGAGTGGAATTTAGGGTTTTTGGAATATTAATATTGGGCCCAGACTTTCTTGATATGCTACAGTAATGCTTTGGGGCCCACTTGTTAAATTTTGATTGATCGGATATTTTAAACACATTATTTCACAGTATTTACATTAAAGCTGCGACCGTGAATGTCACTTGATCGGTAAATCCGGTCTAACTGCTATAGCCCGGTTAGACGGATTTGCGAACGTGACTTTCACGTTGATATTCTGTTTTTGCTGTGATGTTGCGGATCGGTCGTGGGGGATAGCCTGGATGCAATGCTAGTACAGTTGTGGTTGTATTATGTACATTTGATATTGCGGGGCGAGCGTCCGACATGGGGACTGCCGTCACTTCCTGATTGTATTATTATTTTGGGGCACGACCTGGTTGCGGTCGATGTACCCGTTGTATGTATATTTTACTTTCTGTACTAGGGTTACCCCGCGGAGGGGTGCACGGATAGCCGAGTTCTAGAGGGCAACAAGCCCGCATCTCATGGCATTGAGACGGAGGGGGCTTCACTCTAGAATTGGCGGGCTATTCGCCGCACTCGTAGGGGGTACAGGTTGACCCAGGAGGGGTGCCCGAGTTACCGGATTCCGTGAAGTGCTGGGTGGTCCATTCACGGTGCTGAAGGGGGCTGCCTCGCTTCAGGTTTTGGCGGGTAACTTGCCGCGCCCGTAGGGGTCTAGGATTTCATTGCACAGGCTATCCACACGACCAGGGGAACGTCGGGTTTCAGCGGCTCTGTGAAACCCGGGGATCCCAGATATCTGTATTGTTTCTGTGATGCTGTACATTTCTGTGATGTTGCATTTTATTCACGCCTTGAGCGAATATAATATATTGGTATATATATTAGTAGATGTTGTATATGTTTTGCATCCGCGCTAGTCCAGTCCCCGCTCTGTCGTTAGTTAGCTAACCTAACGGGTAATGACGGGACCCAGTGGCGAATGCGGATGGCATATACGTACGTCATATTATTTTCGTTCTTTGTGGTGTGATCAATTGATGGGACTGCATTGATTCGGATCAATGCAAGATAAAAACAAACCTAATCTGATGTTGTTGGAACACTTTTCAAAAAGCTGTTATTGCAAGGACGTTCACTTTTGTTTTGCATCGCGGTATTCATTTAGAATATCCTGCTCCTCAGTCGACGAGGCAAGGGCCGAGATCCCTTCACCGGGAGTGACCCCTTGGACAAAAAGTTTGCGTCAGGGCAATGACTTCACTATAGCCGATTACTTTTGCTTTGCATCGCAGTATTCATTTGGAATATCCTGCACCCCATTCTACGGGGAAAGAGCCGAGATCCCTTCACCGGGAGTGACCTCTTTAGCGAAAGTTTTCGTCACTATATTTTCAAAAAGCTATCCGTTCCTTCAACGATATCAAGTTCATTACGTTAAAGGTTTTCGCCAGAAACCATTCGTAGCCCTCCATCGTTTCAGACGGGTAGCACGTAGTATTCATGCTGTGTTTGTTGACCTTCGTCAAGGCATAGTGTATGGTAGCTGCTTGTTACCTTTCTGCTGCATAGATAGATGCGTTGGTTTGGGACAGTCGTATAGCCTTGTTGGCCTTCGTCAAGGGCTTGTACGGGTGGATTCAAATTAACCTGGATAATGACGGGTAGAACTTGACATGTGACTTATGATTTGTTGACCTTCGCCAAGGTCATAAGAGCATGGGGCAGAAATCACATCGGGAGTTTCAAAAGAACTGAAACTTGCCAGATATGCGCATACCTTCTGGAGTGTGACACCGTGAGCGGATTCCGTCATGTTATCATGCGATGATAGTTGGATCCCGATTCCCACTGATGAGTTAGTTTACTCCTCGGGTGATCTCGACTAATTCTTCTTTTAGGTTTGGAGGAGAATTTGAGGTACAGTCGGAGGTTTCCAGATTAGATAAATTGGTAACCATTCTGATCTAGGTTAGAGTGCACGCTGAGTGTTTCTTTTCTCTCTCTCTTTGGCAGCGACCATTGACCCGACCCTAAGACTATGACTCAGTGACCAAGTTGACCGAACCTTCTTAACACTGGCTTTTGGATTGTCAGAGTTGCAGACCTCATTGCCACTCCCACTTTTACCCTTTTCTCCAGGACACCCCGTATCATTACGAACGTCCACTTCCATTGGACAAAACCATCGTATGGTTAGATACGAACTCGAAGGAATTTATTCGAGGATGGTTTCCGGTTCTGGAGAAAACGGATAGGATTATTCAGTTGTCTTTTCCTTTTTACCTTCTCTCAAGTTGCGAGTACTCCTTGGTTTAGGAGATAGTACACCTATTACGCAAATTGGATAGTCTTCTTCCAAACCATAGGCAGGTGCCGACCGGTAGGGAATGAAGAAAACCAATTAGCATAACGATGGTGTGCAGAAGGTATTAGGTTAAGACAAAGCAAGGGATTAGTAAGAGGGCAAAGTAAATTGCAACAGATATTCACGACCAAACCAAGTATTCCTTCGTCAATCCTAAATCACCTTTGTATTTCTCCAGGACACTCCGTATCACTACGAAGATCCACAGTTTATTTGGATACTCCATCGTATGGTTATATACGAACTCGAAAGGAACTTGTTCCAGTTCGGGGATGGATTCTGGTCCAGGAGAAATAGGAATAAGGTTTATTCGGTTGTCTTTTATCTTCACCTTCTCTCGCATTACGAGTGTTCCTAGGATTGGGACAGTACACCCATTATGCTTATTGGATAGTCTTCTTCCAAACCATAGGCTGGTGCCGAACGGTAGAGAAGGAAGAAAACCATTTGGCCTAAGGGGTGTGCAGAAGGTAAAGACTAAAGACATAAGAAGGGATTTGGAGAGGTGGCAAAGGATTATACGGTTACAGTCGTGAATCTGGAAGAGGCATTACTAGGAATACCGGGATACCCCATCGAAACATTTCAATGTTTCAGTCTCACTGTGTACTGTTAAAGGAAAACTGATTTCCCGATTAGATACTTACTCCAGGGTATGTATTTACCAGTTACGATTCTCACATCTGTATGGCTTTACAGATGATGAGTGGGAGTAAGTTATTGGGAATTGGGTGATCATCCTCATTATATCGGGATTCGTTGTAATCGGTGATATTTGAGGAAGTCACCTGGGTTGTTTGCCGGTCGGCAAATATTTGGTTTTGAATATCCGCTGTTATGCACCAATTTCAAATCGATATATCTGTACGTCTATTTTCATAGAGTGAGATATACCTTTTTGAAATTATGTCTGTGACATTTACCTACATCAGTGGATGGTTAGGTAAGGAGCATTAAACAGCGGTGTAATTCTTCTTAACCATAAGTACAGTTTTCAACCTACGACACACAGTGAATGAGTTATCAGACTCAAGGGACTTATACAGAGTATTGTATGTTGTCCAGGGTCCATCAGGACAGAGGGGATGGTCCTCATACTATATTCGGTTTACTTATGACTTCTCTAGTTTTTAGACAGGTGTTTCGAGGAAACACAGGGTCTGAATGTTGAGAAGTTATAGGTATTTGAATAGAGTAGAGAACCAGGTGTAGCAAGTATCGGGATTCTTCAAAGTGATCGAAGATGTAGATACTTGTGTATGGTATTCAGTTGATAGTAATGATAAAGAGAAATTGCTTCTCTTTCAGGTTACTCATAATTGGAAGCATTCCTAAGTTGAGTAACGCTGATCAGGCCTCCTTCCATTTAGTTAACATGCACTGGAGACAGTTGCATGATTTGGATCTGGTTCAGTTAAATCAGTGCCTCTGGTCCTATATGGGATATAGAACAGTTCGTATCTTAACGATGTTAAGGTACGGGGAGTTGTCCGTCTTATGATTAAAACCAGACACTGGACAACTCAAGGCACGTTTCTGTAATGGCTGTTTGTGGGTTGACCCAGGCTATGACGAGGGTTGACTTTCTACCATCTGGATGAACAATAGCAATATTGTTCCAGACTCGCCACAGTTTTATTAAAAATGGATTTTTTTTCAGAAAATAGTAGTGGGCGTATGGTAGAACTGGAAGTGATTCCAGAACCACAAACGATTACTGAAGATTTGATAAGGAACCTAAAGATTCAATCTGGATTGACATTCCATTGGCCACTCCGCAGATACGGTGGGTAACTTCAGGCACCCGAGAGGTACTACGGTAGCCTCAAGGACGGTGACAGGGAAGTTCTTGTTTACCCACAATTACCATTGCTGTTGTTCCAGGCTGCGAGACCCGGCGGGAGGATGGGTATAGCGTCGTTCTAAACTAGTTTTAGAAGTGGACGTCTGTATGACTCTGCCAGAGGGTTGTCGTAGTCAGTGGGAGCAGCGGAAGCATTGGTGGACAGGTAGCTTATGTCTATTTATAGACTAAAGCAGATATAGCGGAGATAGATCATCTATTTCTGACGTGACAGTCATAGGTTTGACTTCATCAGAATAGGGGATGGATCTGTTGAGAAGGTAGTAGGGTGTGATGTCCTAGTATCTGGATGACATACACAGAGTAGGAAAGGAAACTCCTATACTACAGTCGGTTATAGTTTGGTCGTCACACAGTGGTTTCTCCACAAAGGACTTGGATTTTATATCTGACATACTGGTTACTAGATCTATGGTTTTAGATCTAGATTTGGGTAGTCTCCCAATCTGGGTACTTAGACAGCATTCTAAGGGTATTTAGAATGGACGACTCCTGGCACGGTAGTGTACCTGCAGGTAATGGAGTCACCCTCTCCAAAAGGTGTCTTACAGACTAAAGAGGAGAGGGACGTGCATGATTGGCAGATCACTTGCTCAGGCAATTGAGTCAATTATGAGATGTCAAGTACCACACCAGATGTTGTTCTTGCACTAGATGCAATAAGTTGACATTGATCCAATCCTGGAGAAACAGTCGGAAGCAGTTTTAGAACATAAGTGGATGTTCTAGGGATATGATAACGACAGCCTCATTCGGGAGACAGTTATCATTCCAGGCTTCCAAGGTGACATGGACGACAAGGAGGTTGTCAGAGTTATAGTTCTCCTTCTGACGAAGGGCAGTATTTTGGACAGGTGGTCCAAGGCAATACTGAGGGTGGCATGGCACAGGATACTGATTAAGTTCGGTTGACGATACAGTCTAAGAAGTTTGGATTTGGAGTTCATTTTTGAGCTATGTCCCATCAGACATCCAGACACATTCTAAGACAGGTATTACTCTTTTCGGGAGATGGCTTTCTCCGCGAACTTGAGATATAGAGAGACATAGAAAGAAAGATCAAAGCGGATCCACTCACTAAGGCTATTCCTCGAACGCAATAGTTTCGCAAACGAGCTTTGTGAGACTGACTAGTAGAGAAGTTGGGTGTTCGGTATCACACGGGCTGTGAGTATGCGACATCGCAATAATTAGCCTTGAGTGCAAGTGGGAGATTGTTGGAGATAGTGCCCTCAGAGTCAATTATTAGGTCACAGGTACGTGATTGCAATGATTGATGGAGAACCTATCCCGGTAGGACAGTCTTACTCGAGATGATGGTATGCTATCTGGTTTACCTTTATCATCGTGTGCTGTTTTAGGTGACCTGACAAGTTGCTATTACACGTTGACAGAGCCCCTAGGATTCTTACTTGACCTCCAGCAGTATGAGGGCGATCATATAAGTGGGAGCTGGGGTCTATAAGCATATCCTTAAATAGTCCCTAGTCGTGTGAGTTTCGAGACAGGGCATCGATACTCCAGAGTAGACTAGTGTATACAGTCGAGACCCCGACGAGGGGCGGTGGCCGGTCTCACAAGCCACTGGTGTCAGTTGGATCACCTAAGATGTATACAGGTGCTCATTGGGTTATGAGTACACCGGACAGGACTCGCCGGGAACATGCTAGTTGGTCATATACCAGACGTCAGATGGCAGTTCCCTGGTGACATGTGTACAGGTTAGTTCATCGACCTGGGGATCGTCATTTGTCTCGTGTGAGTTCCCACTGTACTTTGATTACTACCCTACCACGGCTCAAAGGAGTCGTGCAAACAGGTTTTAGTTGGGTACAGTCCCGAGCCACATGGAGGCAGTGAGCGTATCTTCAGGGGTTCGTCTCTCCCTGTATTGGGGGTGAGGTCGCGCTGTGTCTAGGAGAGCCATTACACGAAGTCCTTGGCCAAGGCAGGAGATTTACTGGTAGGTATTCCAGTAGTATCTCAGGGTGTTCTGGGCTACACTCCGACACGACTTGTACCGCTTTTGGGGGTCTGACTTTTACCAACCCCCTAGGCCCGCCATGCGATGCTCATAGACGAACGGACCGGACTGTACGGATATTGTCACTGACAGGCTCAGTAGGGTTGTCAGGCTGAGTTCGCTCACAGACGTCCCTTTTAGTCAATACCTGGTAGCCCGTTACGTATTGGCTTATACCTCTGACGTGCTAATGGTTAAATCCACAACCAAGGTGTTGACGAGTCTTTAGAGTCCCCCACATTCAGTTACTCAGCTTTAGGGCGAAAAGCTGTAGAGGCCGTATGGAGATATGGCAAGGTCCGATCAGATACGTGCGGTATTGCACGGATCAGGATCGGACAGTTTGTACTATAGGCCGTATGGATATATGGCAGGGTTCGATCAGATACGTGCGGTATTGCACGGATCAGGATCGAACGGATATTACTAGCCGGCTTTGGTTTAAGCCGGATCCTAGTATAGTACAGTGTAGATTTTGTCTCATTGCATTTGTATTTCGGTCGGAATACAAATGCAGGTGTGTATGCACAGTATCGGGGTTTTCCTGTAATTTATTACGGGACCAGTTTTCTGGAGTTGCCAGTTTGCCTTCCGTTTCGGCCAATTTCCTTTGTATCGTTCATTGGCCGAAGATTGGTAGAGGAGGGCTTATTTGCATTGTTGCAAATAAGGATTTGTGGAGGGGGTCTTTGCATTTTGTTGTATCATGATAGCCTTTCCTTGACCTTGACTTCTAGCTTCATCATGCCTTGACTTTTGTAGGACATGATGGTTGATGATGAGTGATGGTTGTTGGATGTGTGTTGGAATTTTTTTGTGATCATTGCTTTTTCATGATAACCTTTTCCTTTCTCTCTCTTGGATGATATGAGAGGGGCTCCCATTATCTTTTGCTAGACTACACTCTCATTCTCTCCTCTCCTTTTTGAGCATGGCCGGCCACTCCCATAGTGGGCTGTCCCAAATTCTTGGTGTGGGATTTTGCTTCATTTCATGTTGCAAAAATCCCACAAGATCAATCCAAAAAGCTCCAAGTTCAATCCCTCCACCAAAAGGCAATTCCTACAACCCCAAATGAGACTTCTTCTCTAGATATTCTACAGCAAATCTTGGGCACGTCGACTAGCCAGCTTCGTGCCCGAGTTGCCTCGGCATTGAGGTGGGAGCCCGTAAAAGAAGTAGGCGATGTGGTGCACTTCTGGCGACGAGGAGGAGACGGGACATTCCGCAGGAGATCGGGACGACGACGAGAAGACCGGAGGACTCGGATCTGTCGGTATATCTCTCTTCCCCATCTTGTAGATAGCTAGGACTAGTTAGTGGTTCGATCCGGGTATTAGTGCGCGGCGGTTTGCCTGTTCAAGAAAAATTAAAGTTTATCACCGCTTCCGCATTTGGCCGTCGGATTGACGGCCGGGGCGCCGCCGTGCACTTACAAATATATAATATATATCACATATATATAATATAAGCATTCTTCTCAAGCAGTAATATGATCTCATCACAGAACATCGCAGCAGAAGAACATATATGAAATATTGGATATACTAGGATTTCCATGTTTTATATCAAGCCAGTATAAAACACGGATACCACGGTCTCGATGAATAGTCAAACCCACACCCCTAGACCCCTACGAGAGCGGAAAGCAACCCTGCCAATTCTAAAGTTAGGAGACCCGGTCTCGACTCCTCGAGATGGTCTCCCACTGGACCCTAGAACCCGGTTACTTATGCTCCCCGCCTTGGGTCTATCCTAATGCGGAAAAGTAAATAATATACAATGGTGACATCATCCTCAACCCGGAAGTGTCCCAATAAAAGAATATTACATACAATGTATTTTACATGAATGAAAAAGAAAAACTCCCATCTCATATAAAACCCCCGGCTATTTAATCACGACGATCCAATATAACATATCCCAGCAACACATAACATCACATGTCATCAACGTAAGTAAATATGCGTATCCCAATTGTCGTTGACATATAGCACCAAAACCGGCGATACACCACATATTACACTTACGGTCACAAAAAAGAAAGTGAAAAACTACAACAGTTGGAATCCGCAACCATCTTAGACATCACATGCCTAACCAAATGAATTCCTTAGACATCACATGCCTAACAATTATAAACCCCGCATTTTAGTCTCGATACCGAAAACACTTTTCAATAACAAGTCGGGCAATTCAACAAGATTCCCGACATCCTGATCGAATGCTCGTCGGAAACTTTAGTAGACGGCCGCACCCCTCGATGCTGTCGACGAAGTGCACTAAGGCGGAACACCGCTGCCGCGAGCACCCGAATGGATGCTTTGGGCGACGGGGTTCTCCTACATTCACTTGGTTGGGGCTATGAGGTGTGGCTGTCTATTAAGTTTACCCGGCGAGTATCCACGTACGCTACATTATTGCGACGGAGTTTTGATCTCATCAAAATCCCGTGGCAACAGATTAAATGAGACTGAACTGCTAGATTTATAACATTCAAACTAGTTATCTCATAACTACTTGTGGATTCCAAATATTGTATCCCATCACATAATATCCGGACGACGTTAAAATCTTCGATCGATTGTTTAAAGTCCCACAATTTCCCGACAGCTCAACACTTGAACACAGTTTTAATAATACCCAGAAGATGCCAAAGTACATATGAACCAGACGTAGAAGGGTCAAACCAACGCCTCACATGTGACAACGCTAAACAACCACAAACCTTAGGGTTCAAGTGGCAGTTTTGACGGCCAAATAATCGAGTTAAGGTTTTGTTCTTCTAGAGGGTCCACAGAATCACTTGCATATGTTTCCGAATACGTTAAACTTGGAAAAATGGGTTTTTGACATTCGATCGAACTTTCTAACTTCGTCTAGACAACATGCGAATAACCCGAAACAATGTTAAAACTACGAATACGAAACACTCCGAATTGTTTATGGTGTAAGATTACATCACATGCAAAATTAGCAAAAACAAACAACACCTGAAACACCAAAACCCAGAGACTGGAAAACACCACAAAACTCAACCCCATTCACAATGAGAAATCCGGCGACGCCGGAAAACCTAGCTTGGTCGCCGACCTTGGTCCGAGCTCCTGGGTTGATTTTTGTTGTGTGTTCATATGGTATCTCATACTACATTCTGCACTTGTTTAAATAATTTTTTGACAACAATTTAAAATCGACAGAAACTACGGTTTTCCGTTTCAAGTTTCAAGTTTCAGAGTCGTTTTGGTTTCGTAATCTTAACAACGTATTAATTTCTAGTATGGCTCTGATACCACTGAAGGGTTGCCTAGCACGGCTTTGAGGTTTCAGGAGGCATCGTCCATGCCAAATTCAAAAATTTGCCGTTCTAGCTAACCCTAACCATGAATCGTCTAATAGAAATAATACGAAAACATATGCAAACACTTTTCAAGTTATAGTAGCAAGGAATACAACCTTTGTAGACCGGTCCTTCACTTTAATTAGCTCCATGTATTAGTCCCCTTCACTGCAATTGCAAACTCCAGACTCTAGAGAGGATTTCTTGAAGAAACGAACGTGCTTGCTTCGATGACTTCAAGGCCGAAGATGATCTACGTCGAGGAGACACTAACCCAAGCTATTCCTTCACTAGGTCATAAACTTTATGAAGAGAACACCCTATACTAAATGGCAAGTAGTAGAGGATTATGAAGTAGGAAGTGGGCTCACTTTAGAATTGATTTTCTCACATTATTTCTCATACCTCCATTGAAGCTAGAAAGCTTTTCAAGGAGCTTGAAGAAGAAGAAGAAGAACTCAAGAATAATTCATCCAAATGAATTATTGCACCCATGGTTGAGTTAAATCCATCATGCTTAACTCATGTAGAGAATAAACCCAAGGCTATGGTTAAAGGTTGGGTCAAGGAAAAATATCCTAAGGAATGACAAAAGAGTTGACCTTGACAATGTTCTACAAGCTTCTCCAAGCTTGAAAACTTTGACCAAGTCTTTTGCTCTTTTGTAATAACTTAAGAATTAATCAAAACCCTAATTTAACCCTAACATGGTATAAGTCTCATGCACCCATCTTGTATGTATCATAAAGCATGACACAATACATGTACACAAACATACATATCACATATATACAATGTGCACATCAAGTGAGAAAAGAAATCATTATGAGCTTAATATTAGTTAATGTAATATAATATATCAAATATATAATTATACATTAAATTATCAAATCAACTCTTGATTTAATAATCCGGCTATATCATATATAACCGACTAATACTATATGAATCAACTTATCGAATCAACACTTGATCCGATAAGCCAGCTATATCATATATAACCGACCGATATCACATATCACGAGAATAGAATACGGTATCACATATCGTATTAATCTCGGTCCCGCACATATCACATATGCGCTCCTACTCCATTTCGCTTGAGCCAGGAAACCTCTGTGTAGGACTCTAAAGACTCGTCAATACACCGGCAGTAGGTGATGATCATATCAAACACCCACAAGCTGCAAGCGGTCTGCTAAATGTAACGGCCATCCGGGTATTGAGCGATCAGAAGATCAACAAGCAAGCATGTTCGTACTCCTGCGAATCCAATCAGTAACGCTACCGTACAGTCCGGTCTCTTTTTCTGATATGTCGCATATCACAGCCTGAGGGTGGTGTAACGTCAGACCCCAATTACCTGATAAGTCATGCCGATGCGAGGTCTATAAAAGTTCGAGAAACTACTGATAACACTTACCAGTAGATCTCAGCAACCCTGGCCAGGGATTTCCTGTTATGGCCAATCAAGCATAGCGCAACATCGACTCCCTATACTGGAAGAGACGAAACCCCTCCTATCGCTCAGTGCCTCCATGTGACTCGGGACTGTTCCCAAAAGCCACCGTTTTGCACGTTCTCTTCAATGTGGTAAGGTGGAAATCAAAGCACGGTGGGAATCACACAAGACTCTATGACGATCTCAGGTCTTCAGACTAATCTGTACCAGTGTCACCAGAGAACTGCTATCCGACGATAGGTACAATACCATCTAGGAGTTCTCGGCAAGTCCGTCCTGTGTATTAGTGATATGTATGCCCTAAAGGCCATTACTGTACATACGATGTATATTGTAGTGGATGCTTGGACATATATAGGGAGGACTTTCTTGCTCGACATGATAGTATGCTATCTGGTTGTTCTTTATCTTAACATGTACTCTGATTGTCTCTATGTTACATGTTGATAAAGCCCTTAGGATGAGTACTTGACTACCAGGACTATGATGCAGATCATACTGTTGGGGTAAAAATTTACACCCCGGTTGACCAAGTCAAAATCAAAGTCAACCCCAAGCCAAGTGGGCCCAAGCCCAGATCCAGTGGGCCCATGCCCGGGTCGAGCCCGAACATGAAGCGGCCGGCCTTCCCCATGCCAAGATAAAAATTTTGTAATAAATATTTTTGTTGTATTTCTTTTATTTTATTTTATGGATAAATGTAAGAAAAATAGGCATAAAGCCAAATTTTTGTAAAGCCCATGGCTTATGTGCAAAAATAAATGGCACATGAGCCATGGGATAGGCAAAATGCCATTTTGTGAAGCCTAAGGGGCTATGTGTAAAGTGTGTAGCCTATAAAGGAAAGGATAATGAAATATCCCAACAACTTTTTCTCTCTCTCTCAAATTTTTCTTCAGATCTGAGATCTTTTCTCCTTCTTCAAGGTTCCAAAACCTTCCTTTTTCTCTTGAATTAAACCAAGAGTTTTACTCTTCTTTTTATAAAACAAATTAGTTTTTCACCACAAAACCCATAGAAGGGAACTCAGATCTTCCATTAGATCTCAAAAAGAAGAGATTTTTAGAAATCCCATATCTCTTGATCTTCAAGATCCAGCTAACAGATGAGGAGGAAGAAGAACATCGTTCACTAAACCAAAAAAAAAAAAAAAAACACACTCAGGAGTCCAACTCCTCTCTGATTTCTCTTCTGAGAAATTTTTTTTAGGCTAAAAGCCTCTTTTTCTCGCTGGAGCTCAAGCGCAGAGCGCCCGTGTGCCGACACGTGGCGCGCTTGCGCTCAAGCACAAGCGCTCGAGCGCAAGTCGCCCCCGTGCCGACACGTGGCGCGCTTGCGCTCCAGCGCTTGCGCTCGAGCGCAAGTCTCTCCCGTGCCGACACGTGGCGCGCTTGCGCTCCAGCGCAAGCGCTCGAGCGCAAGTCGCCCCCGTGCCGACACGTGGCGCGCTTGCGCTCCAGCGCAAGTCGCCCCCGTGCCGACACGTGGCGCGCTTGCGCTCCAGCGTCCAGCGCTCAAGCGCAGAGCGCCCACGTACCGACACGTGGCATTCTAGCGCCTGAGAGCACAGCACCTAGGCGCACAGCGCCCAAGGTGCTGTCCCCACGCATCCTTTGGATGTCTTTTCCCCTTTTTATATATATACATGTATATCTGTACATATGTATACATATTTACATACACATACTCCACGACACTGTCCCTGTTAGAAAAAAATTTCTAACGGGGCGCTGCCCCGCACCCCGCAAGGGGGCTGCTAGCCCCCTTGACCCCCAGCCCGCTATCCGGGTAGCGGGACCCCCGTAAAAACTCTGCGTGGCTCCCGATATATCCAAAACCCCCTTCAAAACACAACACACGTACATTGCACATCGAGTTCGCATGACCAGTTTAAACCGTCAATCGGAGGTTCCCTCGCTCCAAAGGCGAGGGGTAATTAACGGCAGCTTAGTCCGCGGCTGCCGGAGATTCGGATCCCCACAATCAATAAACCCCCGCCTACCCTAGGCAGGGGGAATCTGTAGTACGCCTGACAAGCGCGCGCGTATTCCCATCTCAATGGGGTGACGAAAAACACCCTACAGATTCTGGCACGCCCGGTGGGACCCCATCTCTCCTCCCATATTTCGGGTTAAACGTTCATACGAACTCAATCAATATACATATCGATTGCCTATACTGAAATGATGTTCTTTTTTCTATGCAGCAATCAACCTTCGACGACAATGTCTCCCCAGACGAATTCAGCTTCCAACATGACCTCGATTCCGTACGTGGTCAAGATCAACGCTCGTGTGATTCTCCCCGCAAGCCTCAGTCGACAGTGGGAGGAACCGCCCCGCCAGTTTGGCTCCGTCATCATCTACCCTGCCGGAAGCGCTCATCTGGCGGAAATCCCGGCGGAACAGGTGGCCAAGCCGGTCCCGAGGGGCAAGAGGCCGAATGTTGTGATTGCTAAGGCATCACAACCAAAACTTAAGACGGTATCTGAACGATTCTCTGGTGCTCCAGCGGGATGCAAGAACTTCGGTACAAAGGGCAAAATCAAATGCTGCGGACGAGCTCAGGTAATGACTCCAACAAATGCACAATCGAGCGTATCTCCAAGGCCCTCCATCGCCCGGTCTGCGGCGTCTTCCCAAAGAGCCGAAGTCTGCCAGGTGCTTAGAACAGAAAAGTTAAGGGAGAAGCGGCTCAGGTATCGAGCCAACAAAAGGGCCAAGGCTTCGGCCAAATGGAATCGTGTGAAGTTCCAAGTGCAGGGTTGCCCCGCAACGACGGCTGAGTTGGACGTAAGAATCAGCAATTCCTTCGAGCCTCTGAAGTGGGTTCAGAAAAACGCCATGACCGCCAGAATCAAGAAGACAGCGGTCCGAACAGTGCCACAAAGAGACGTGTCCTGGCCCTAACAGAAAAGGTATGACACTGTCTCTTTAAGAGTCTATCAAGCACTTTGTGCCGCACGAAAGCAGCGGGGCAAACCCAGAAAAGAAGCGCCAGCACCATTCAAGAACCTGGTTAGGCCAGCCGCCTTCAATCGACCACCAGCTACCGAAACAAGGGGGTCAAGACAGCGATCCGTGAAATCAGCTGCTAAGGATAGAAAGACGGCCGGATATATCATCCATACGGTATATATGGCAGGCGGGCGCCCCAGCGACAACCTTCGCAGCAAAAGCAAGGATGGGGCCACCACATCCCAAGCCCAATCTAGCCTGAATGTGGTTGCCGCTGCCCAAGAACAGCCGCCCCCGCTGGATGAAGAAAACCCTCTCGATGAGGATGATAGGCCGAAAGACCCCTCGGTCCATGCAGAGTCAAGCTCGGATAGCGAGGAAGAGCCGACTTTCCGCCCCAGGACTGCGGAGCAAGAGCTGCTTCAAGAGCTTCGAAAACAGCTCAGGAGCAAAGACAAAGAGATGGCCAAGCTCTATTCGAAGATTGATGATTTAACAAACGTGGTAATGCAGCTCACGGCTCAAATTACTCGAGCGCCTCCCAATCAAGCACAAGCCGCTACTAATCAGCCGGGTGATGACAATCCGAGGCAGCCAATGCCTGTTCCTTTGGGTCCAAGACTGGTCGAGCCGCATGAAAGCCGGCCACACTCCGCTTCTGGGGACGCCTTGGCCCCAGATAGCACTATCCCGCTAACACAGGATCGGATAATGGATCTGGTCACCAGCAAGGTTAAAACATTGGTGGCCGAAGCTGAAGCTCAGAAAGAAATCGGCAGTAGTGGGCGGCCATATCCCGCACAGTACAATCTGATTGAGTTTCCAAGCGGTTACGTCATTCCTAAGTTTGGAAGATTTGATGGAACGGGGAATGCAAATCAGCACGTCGCCCACTTCAAAGCATCGTGCGGAAATACAGGGGGCAATGACGCGCTCCTTCTTCGTCAGTTTGTCAATAGCCTGACCGGCGTCGCCTTCGACTGGTATGCGAGTATACCGGACGGGTCCGTCATTACCTTTGCCCAAATGGAGTCCCTATTTCGGCAAAGGTTCATGAGTGTCAGTGATAAAATCTCCATTGCCGACCTTGTGAGGACCAAGCCGGGGAAGAATGAAAGCAACACCGACTTTATTGCCCGATGGCGTAATCTCACGGTTAAGTGGGAACCGCCGCTGGAGCAGGACCAGTCCGTCAGCCTTCTCATTGGGAACCTCAGCAATTGGATGGTCCCATTCTTGTGTACAGCAGGCCTCAAGACGTTTCAAGAGCTAACCAAGAAAGTCCAAATGCTGGAACGCTCAAAGCAAGAGTCCCCGCCGGACTCTAAGAGAGACAAAACTTGGAAAAGCAAGCGGGACGACAGCCGTAGAAGCGGGAGTTCCAGCAGTACCAATGTCTTCAATGCGTCCGACAATGAAGAAAAGCGAAGGGCGGGTGAATCTATAACTAACCGGTCTCGAAAGCCATTGCTGGGAGGAGATGGGCCTTCCCTAGAGGAGAAGAAGAACAAGGTTTACTCTTTCAGAAGGGACAAGGTCCGTAAGATATTTAAAGATGCCTTGAACAACGGCCTACAATTGCCGGAGTCGAAAAGACCCCAAGAAGCAAAAATGACCGACAATCCCCTGTATTGCCCGTACCACCGAGTAGTGAGCCATGCGATCGAGGATTGCTATATCTTCAAAGACTGGGTCGAGAAGCAGTACAAGGCTGGAGAGATCGAGCTGTCCAAAAGCGTGTTGGTGAACAATCAAGTTGCAACCGCCAACTTTATACAGACAGAAGTTGAAGCCTTCTGGGAGCAGACAGCTGAACCTGCTGCCCTGACAAACGAAACTGACTCATCGCGGCCTCCGTGGAGTACGCACATATCTAATAAGACGAAGAAGATGCTAAAACTACTTCAGAAAGAGCCCAGGATGGAATGGGAAGGACAGAAGAAGAAAAGTGCAGCTCGGCGTGGAAAAGAGTCTGCAGGGAAATCGACCATTCAAAAATATATCGATTCCCTCGAAGAATATGAACAAAAGGAAAGAACATTGATTCAATTGAAGGAGTTCTTCCCTGTACAAGCGGCTGAAATTCTGGAGGAGTTAGAAGAAGACCCCAATGAAGAGATCCCAGTAGTGACCTGCTACGCCATCCATCTTGGCAGCGACTCGGAAGAGGATCTCTGTTTTCCCGAAGAGGACGAAGAGCTCGCCACAACGGCCAATCAAATCCAGCTCAGAAGCGGCAGAGCTCTACCGCCAAATCAGGGCAACGCCCCAAAAGGGAAGGAAAAACAAGTCGCTAATGAAGAAGATGGCAGAGAACCGGCCGATGAAAACATAAGTTCTTCCTCGGTGGACTATAATGTCTTGGCACATCTCCGGAAGCTTCCGTCTCTCCTGAGCATCTATGACGCCTTGGTCCTATCTAAGGAGCTTAGAGATGTTCTCATTCACGCTCTACAAAACCCCGAGCGGTATCAGGCTCACTTTGCGGAAATTAATATGAAAGAAGCCCAGCACGCTTTGCATGCCGCCGCAGTCACATTTAAGGATGAAGACTTGCTACTGGGAATGGCTAAGCATAATCGGCCGCTTTACGTGACCGGGTACAGCGACGGAGATCGAATTAATCGCATATTGATTGATCCGGGGTCCTCAGTGAACATCATGAACTTGCGAACTCTGAAGAGTTTGTCAATGGACGTCCGACACCTGTCAAGGGAAAGGATTGTCATTCAAGGTTTCAACCAAAATTGCCAGCAAGTTCTGGGGTCTATAGCTTTGCCAATCAAATTCGGGGATCTGCAGACTGAAGCTAAGATATACGTGATCGATGCCGACACGTCTTATAAGATTCTCTTGGGACGGCCGTGGCTCCACGATTATGGCATTTTCCCGTCAACTCTCCATCAATGCATGAAGTATACTAAAAATGGTGAAGAAAAATGCATCAACGGAGACATCCAGCCATTTGGTGTGCATGAAGTCCGCTATGAAGATTCTCGGTACTTTATGAACCACCAAAATGCTAAGCCACAACTGACTGAGGATAGACCGGCCCCAAGACTCAAAAGCAAATCTGCGCCGGCTGTCACTTTCAAAAGCAAAAACGCCCAAGTGCACCCGCATTTCGGTAGCGACACTGATGAGTCTGACGCTGGAAGCCCATCCTTCTGTAAAACTCGCCCTCGTTTCGGCAGCGATACGGACGAATCTGTTACTGAAGGCCCATCTAGCAGCAAAGTCCGCCCTCATCTTGGCAGCGACACTGAAGAGTCGGAGGAAGAGGACCTGCCGTGCAATAGCGATGCAGATTGGACCCCTATGCAACAAGCGAAACTACGAGAGACCTTCGAAGTTACAGAAGGGTCCTTAGCCGTCACAAGGGTACCAGAGCAGATGTGCAAAGAGCTCGATGCGTTATCAGTCTCCACCGTGGACCAGCTGAAAACTTTCTACGTTCCCGGGAGGAAAAGTGGACAGAAAGACATCCTGTTTTATGGGTCAAACCCCGTTGTGCACCCGGACGATTTGTCTGTCGCGTGCCTTCCATATGAGAGAGGCATAAGAGCCGTCCTCAATCCCAGATACTATGCGCCCGAGATGCGGTAATACTTTAAGAAGTGCGGATGCCGGTTATATCAAACGGAGTCCGAAGCAAAGTTTTACGAAGGGCTATGGTATCCGCCCCAGGTCCGAGCACTCATCGATGGACGAATTCCAGATAGACAGGGCATAGGCTACATTCAACCTGATTCCAAAGCGTGCTACATGATCCATGTTGGTGAGGCCAGCGAAAGATCAAATGGTGATGACGAGATAGCCGAGCCAGAAGAAGCTCCTCAAGAGCTCGAAGATGGTGGACAAGCAACCTTTGACGAGCTAACCGAGATTGACTTAGGAACGCCCGATAATCCAAGGCCGACCTACATCAGCTCGCTCTTGTCAGAGGAAATGAAAGCGCAAATAATTGCCCTGCTGCATGAGTTCGTCGACTGTTTCGCGTGGACATACAAAGAAATGCCTGGCCTTTCCCCTGAAGTGGCCGTACATAAGTTGGCTATATCTCCTGATGCTAAGCCAGTCAAACAAGCTCCTCGAAGAATGAGAAGGGAACTAGAAGAAAAGGTCATCGAGGAAACTAAGAAGCTCATCGATGCCGGCTTCATCAGGGAAGAGAAATATGCGGACTGGATCGCATGCATAGTCCCAGTGAAGAAGAAAAATGGGCAGATCCAAGTTTGTGTCGATTTCAGGGACCTCAATAAGGCATGTCCTAAAGACGACTTCCCGCTACCGGTCATGGAAATGATGGTCGATGACACCTCAAATTACGAGCTGTTCACCTTTATGGATGGCTCTTCTGGATACAATCAGATCAAGATGTCGCCTGAGGATGAGAAGCACACAGCATTTCGAACCCCGATCGGAATATACTGCTACAAAGTGATGCCGTTCGGACTAAAGAATGCAGGCGCTACATATCAAAGGGCAATGACTAATATCTTTGATGACCTAATCCATAAAGTCGTTGAATGCTATGTTGATGATCTGGTCATCAAAACTAAAGCCAAGGCCGACCACATCCAAGATCTTAGGACCGTTCTCACCAGACTGAGGGAATACGATCTGAAGATGAATCCTCTGAAGTGTGCTTTTGGCGTGTCATCAGGAAAATTCCTGGGCTTTATAGTCCGGCATCGAGGGATCGAAGTTGACCCATCAAAGATAAAGGCCGTCATGGAGATGCCCCCTCCGAAGAGTCTGACGCTGCTAAGGTCTTTTCAAGGAAAGCTTGCTTATATACGGAGGTTTATCTCAAATTTATCGGGGAGATGTAGGCCCTTCTCGAAGCTGATGAAGAAAGGAGCTCCTTTTATCTGGGATGCTGAATGTCAAGCAGCGTTCGAAAGCATCAAACAGTACTTGTTGCACCCTCCATTGCTGGCCGCTCCCATTCCAAATAAACCGCTGATTCTCTACACTGCCGCGCTGGATGAGTCACTCGGTGCGCTCCTTGCCCAGAATAACGAGGAGGGAAAAGAAAATGCCCTCTACTACCTCAGTCGAACTCTAGTCGGGGCGGAACACAACTATTCCCCAATCGAAAAGCAATGTCTGGCTCTGATATTTGCTGTAAAGAAACTGAGGCACTATCTGCTCGCTCATCAGGCTATGCTGATCTCCAAGGTCGACCCGCTCAAACACTTGATGACCAGAGCGAGCCTAGCCGGCAGAATGGCAAGATGGGCTGTTATGCTACTTGAGTTTGACATAGTTTACACTCCTCAGAAAGCAGTAAAAGGGCAAGCTCTTGCAGACTTTCTCACTGCTCATCCCATACCAGAAGGGTCGCCGCTAAATTGTGAGTTACCCGACGAACAAGTGCTGCACCTCGAGGAAGATGAGCCATGTTGGGAGCTCTACTTCGATGGAGCCTCATCAATAAGGACCTCCAGTAAATCAAGCGTCCCGGAGATAAAAGTAGGGATAGGATTGGTGTTTATCACACCATCAATGGGAACCCTACGGCGTTCTTTCGCTCTCACCGAGCCTCGAACAAACAACGAAGCTGAGTATGAAGCCCTGATAGCTGGTTTGGAACTCGCCATAGAAATGGAAATCCGTCGGCTACGGGTTTACGGTGACTCCCAGCTTGTCGTCAACCAAGTAAGCGGCGACTATAAGATATACAAACCCGAGTTAGCTCGGTACAGAGGCCGAGTGGTGGAACTCATGAAACGGTTCACTCACATTGAACTAATGAGAATCCCCAGAGCATTGAACGGAAAAGCCGATATACTCGCTCGCCTAGCCAAGGAGCTGGCTGATCCTGACATGGACCAAATTCTGATCACAGTCAGGAGCCGACAAATTCTACCCCCAGTCTCTCTACGAGAAGAGGAAAGCGCGGAACAGAAGAGCAGTCCTGCCGAAGAAACTTCGATTATCCAAAATGAGCCCGATTGGAGAGAACCCTTCATAGAGTACCTCCGATACGACAAGCTGCCCGAAGAAAAATCTGCGAGGATTCAGCTGAAGAAAAGAGCTCTCCGATACGTGTTTGTAAATGACACGTTATACCGCAGGTCATATGACCAACTCTGGCTCAGGTGCCTGTCATCGGCCGAAGCCCAAAAAGTCATGAAAGAAGTTCACTCAGGCGTTTGCGGTGCTCACCAATATGGCCCCAAGATGCGACTGCAAATTAAACGGCTTGGGTATTACTGGCCCACCATGATACGGGATTGCGGAGAGCATGCAAAGAAATGTTATATCTGCCAAATTCACGGTGATTTTATTCACAAGCATCCCAATCCATTGCATCCTACGGTGGCGTCGTGGCCCTTCGAAGTCTGGGGCACCGACATTGTTGGCCCAATTGATCCTCCATCATCCAAAGGCCATCGGTTCATACTAGCCGCGACAGATTACTTCTCCAGATGGGCTGAAGCTGTCCCGCTAAAAGAAGTCAAGACAAAAGATATTCTGACATTCTTCCAGCATAATATTCTATACCGCTTCGGTACACCAAGAAGAATCATTTCTGACAACGAGCCTTCTTTCAAGAGCTTCGATGTCTCAAGGTTCGCTACTCAGCATAAGATAGACTGGAGATATTCCTCCATCTATAATCCAAGAGCCAATGGGCTTGCCGAAGCCTTCAATAAGACTCTATGCAAGCTCCTGAGGAAAAATGCTTCAGCCAACAAGAGAGACTGGAATCTCAAACTTCACGAGACGTTGTGGGCATATCGTACCACGCACCGTACTCCAACTCAGTCCACTCCATACTCATTGCTCTTCGGAATGGAGGCGGTCCTCCCCCTCGAAGTTGAAGTTCCAAGCTTAAGAATGGCCGTCCAACAAGAGTTGACGGAGGAAGAAAACGTGCTCCTTCGACTTGAAGAACTCGATGCCCTCGAAGAAAAGAGGCTCGCGGTGCAGCAAAACCTGGAGCTATACCGAGCCCAAATGTTACGGGCCTATGACAAGATAACCCGTCTCCGCGCTTTCAAGAAAGGTGAATTGGTGTTGGTCCTCAAAAGACCAATCATCCCCAATCGACATGCCAAGGGAAAATTCGAGCCGAACTGGGAAGGACCATACGTCATCGAGAAAGTGTTCGACGGAGGATCCTACCAACTAATAAGTGCCGAGGGAGAAAGGCCCATGCCACCCATCAATGGCCGATATCTCAAGAAATACTACACATGAATGCTCCAAGTCGCAGGCGAATTGAGCACATCAGCCCTACGGTCTGGATCAGACATCCTGCAAAACCGTATACAATCCACGGGCGTAAATGACCCCTATTTCTCCCAAATCCTGCCGGTGAGACTACTTTTAAAGTCCCACCAGCGGCAAAAAAAAAAAAGAAAAAAGAAAGAAAAAGGAAAAAAAAAAAAGAAGAAGAAATAAACGGTATGTCCACAAGCAAAACGGGCTTGGATGAAAACCCGAAAGGGCTCCGTGAGTAAAAACAGCAGGACTACCGGCGAGTCTGTGAAAACCCGAAAGGGCGCAAACTCGTGAAAAGAGATGAAATACACTCGCAAAGTTCTCTCGACCTTGTGAGGAGAAAACCCCTGCGTGAGATCCTTACGACTCACAATGGAGCAACACACTTAGGAATCCTCACGATTCCTAAGGAGAAAATACACCTGCGGGATCCTTACGACTCGTAGGGAGAAAATGCTTTATGGGACCCTCACGGCCCATAAAATTGAAAAGCCTTAGGTGATAGGGACCCAAACCTGTCTCCTAAGCCATCGTTCCCCAACGGGCAACGGCAAATGATGAGTCGCTCCTGGCATTTCGCTTCAGTGTTAGCGGTGCTGATACCGACCAAAAACCCAAATCCCAAGTCCTCCCAAGGCAAATGATGAGTTGCTCCTGGCATTACTCCAGTGCAGCAATGCTGATGCCAAACAAGATCTAAATTCCAAGTCCCCAACCCTAAAGTGGCGAATGATGAGTCGCTCCTGGCATTATTCCAGTATAGCGATGCAGACGCCAACCAAATTCCAAATCCCATACCCCAACGGCGAATGATGAGTCGCTCCTGGTACCACATTCCAGTCCAGCGATGCAGACGCCAACAAAGCCCTGAAATTTTTCCGGCCCTACGGTCTGGATCATACATCCTGCAAAACCGTATACAATCCATGGGCGTAAAACAATCCCAACCTTTCCCAGTTCCTACCGGTGAGACCACATTCAAAGTCCTAAAAAAAAATAAAAAAATAAAAAAAATAAAAAGAGACAGAAAATCCCAAAATCCTCTAAATGACAGATGATGATTCGCTCCTGGTACCATATTCCAGTATAGCGATGCTGATGTCAACCTAAATCAAAATCAACAAGTCAACTTTCACTCCGACACCGCAAAAAGCGGAGCAAGTCAGAATCCAATCTCGACGCCGCAAGAAGCGGAGCGAGTCAAGTCTACCCCTGACACTGCAAGAAGCAGAGCAAGTCAAATCAAGCACCGACCGTCCAAGTCGCTAAAAGGGCAGCATCGACCGTCCAAGTCGCAAAAAGGGCAGTATCGACCGTCCACGTCGCAAAAAGGGCAGAACCGACCGTCCAAGTCGCTAAAAGGGCAGCATCGACCGTCCAAGTCGCAAAAAGGGCAGCACCGACCATCCACGTCGCAAAAAGGGCAGCACCGACCGTCCACGTCGCTAAAAGGGCAGCACCGACCGTCCAAGTCGCTAAAAGGGCAGTATCGACCGTCCACGTCGCAAAAAGGGCAGAACCGACCGCCCAAGTCGCTAAAAGGGCAGCATCGACCGTCCAAGTCGTAAAAAGGGCCGCATCGACCGTCCATGTCGTAAAAAGGGCAGTGCCAGTTTCCCGAAAGGTGGGAACCGAATCAAATCGCCTCCACGTGAAAGAAGATCCATCAATTTCATGCACACGACCCACATATGTGGTGTGCATTTATTGATGGGGGGCAATTTGTTGGGGTAAAAATTTACATCCCGGTTGACCAAGTCAAAATCAAAGTCAACCCCAAGCCAAGTGGGCCCAAGCCCAGATCCAGTGGGCCCATGCCCGGGTCGAGCCCGATCATGAAGCGGCCGGCCTTCCCCCATGCCAAGATAAAAATTTTGTAATAAATATTTTTGTTGTATTTCTTTTATTTTATTTTATGGATAAATGTAAGAAAAATAGGCATAAAGCCAAATTTTTGTAAAGCCCATGGCTTATGTGCAAAAATAAATGGCACATGAGCCATGGGATAGGCAAAATGCCATTTTGTGAAGCCCAAGGGGCTATGTGTAAAGTGTGTAGCCTATAAAGGCAAGGATAATGAAATATCCCAACAACTTTTTCTCTCTCTCTAAAAATTTTTCTTCTTCAGATCTGAGATCTTTTCTCCTTCTTCAAGGTTCCAAAACCTTCCTTTTTCTCTTGAATTAAACCAAGAGTTTTACTCTTCTTTTTATAAAACAAATTAGTTTTTCACCACAAAACCCATAGAAGGAAACTCAGATCTTCCATTAGATCTCAAAAAGAAGAGATTTTTAGAAATCCCATATCTCTTGATCTTCAAGATCCAGTTAACAGAGGAGGAGGAAGAAGAACATCGTTCACTAAACCAAAAAAAAAAAACAACACACTCAGGAGTCCAACTCCTCTCTGATTTCTCTTCTGAGAAATTTTTTTTAGGCTAAAAGCCTCTTTTTCTCGCCGGCGCTCAAGCGCAGAGTGCCCGCGTGCCGACACGTGGCGCGCTTGCGCTCAAGCACAAGCGCTCGAGCGCAAGTCGCCCCCGTGCCGACACGTGGCGCGCTTGCGCTCCAGCGCTTGCGCTCCAGCGCAAGTCTTTCCCGTGCCGACACGTGGCGCGCTTGCGCTCGAGCGCAAGTCGCCCCCGTGCCGACACGTGGCGCGCTTGCGCTCCAGCGCAAGTCGCCCCCGTGCCGACACGTGGCGCACTTGCGCTCCAGCGTCCAGCGCTCAAGCGCAGAGTGCCCACGTACCGACACGTGGCACTCTAGCGCCTGAGCGCACAGCACCTAGGTGCACAGCGCCCAAGGTGCTGTCCCCACGCATTCTTTGGATGTCTTTTCCCCTTTTTATATATATACATGTATATCTGTACATATGTATACATATTTACATACACACATACTCCACGACACTGTCCCTGTTAGAAAAAAATTTCTAACGGGGCGCTGCCCCGCACCCCGCAAAGGGGCTGCTAGCCCCCTTGACTCCCAGCCCGCTATCCGGGTAGCAGGACCCCCGTAAAAACTCTGCGTGGCTCCCGATATATCCAAAACCCCCCCTTCAAAACACAACACATGTACACTGCACATCGAGTTCGCATGACCAGTTTAAACCGTCAATCGGAGATTCCCTCGCTCCAAAGGCGAGGGGTAATTAACGACAGCTTAGTCCGCGGCTGCCGGAGATTCGGATCCCCACAATCAATAAACCCCCGCCTACCCTAGGCAGGGGGAATCTGTAGTACGCCTGACAAGCGCGCGCGTATTCCCATCTCAATGGGGTGACGAAAAACACCCTACACATACTAGTGGGGACAGTGTAGTCGCTAAGTACATCTTTCAAATGTTCCTAGTCGTAGGTGTATCGAGTCAGGGCATCAATATACCAGAGTAGACTAGCGTATGCTTCTTGACCCATGTAGATGGGCGATAGATGATCCCATATCTATTAGTGTTTGGCATCAGAGATAGTATACGGGTGCTCAGTGGAGACTGGGTACACTGGACGGACTTGCCGAGAACTCCCAGATGGTATTATACCTCACGTCAGATGGCAGTTCTCTGGTGACAATGGTACAGGTTAGTCTGTAGACCCGAGATCGTCATAGAGTCTTGTGTGATTCCCACTGTGCTTTGATTTCCATCATACCACGTCCAAGAGGGCGTGCAAAACAGTGGCTTTTGGGTACAGTCCCGAATCACATGGAGGCAATGAGTGATAGGAGGGGTTTCGTCTCTCCCAGTATAGGGAGTTGATGTTGCGTTGTGTTCGATTGGCTATAACTGGAAATCCCTGGCCAGGGTTGCTGAGATTTACTGGTAAGTGTTATCAGTAGTTTCTCGAACTGTTATGGACCTCATATCAACACGACTTATCGGTTATTGGGGTCTGACGTTTACCACCCCTAGACTAGATATGCGACATATCAGACCAAGAGACCGGACTGTACGGGAGTGTTACTGGTTGGATTCACAGGAGAATGTGCAGGCTTGCTTATTGATCTTCTGATTGCTCAATACCTGGTGGCTGTTACGTTTAGCTGACCGCTTGCAACTTGTGGGTGTTTGATATGATCATCACCTACTGCCGGCGTATTGACGATTCTTTAGAGTCCTACACAGAGGTTTCTTCGCTCAGGAAAAATGGAGTAGGAGCACATATGTGATATGTGCGGGACCGAGAATAATACGATATGAGATACCGTATTCTATTCTCGCGATATATATCGGCCGGGTATATGTGATATAGCCGGGCCATCGGATCAAGTGTTGATTCGATGAATCAGTACATATTATATTAGTCGGTTATATGCGATATAGCCGGATTGTCGGATCAAGTGTTGATTCGATAATTTAATGTATACATATATATGAGATATATTATATTACATTAACTAATATAAGCTCACTTTATTGATTCATTTTCTCACCGGATAATACATTGATATATATGCAATATATGTTAATTGTATTATTTTCTTTTGTTACAAAAATATATTATATATGTGATATATAATATTGTAACAAGTTAGGGTTACAAATACAACATGATTTATGGAGATTAAACATGTTAGGGTTTGATTTAGGTTAGCTTTTTCATGAAGCTTCTAGAAGCTTTATTTTGTTTTAAGCTAAGATATTTTGTATTGATATTTTGTATAGATATTTCTTAACCCAATCCAAACCCTTTATCCTAGTTAATTCTCTACAAGGGTTAAGCCTTCATTCTTAACCCATGGTTGGATTTGTAACCATACAATGATTTCATTATTCATCACAAATAGATTTCTTCTTCTTCCTCCTCTTGAAAAAGCTTACTAGCTTTTGGGTTTGTGATGATAAATGGTGAGAAATTGAAAATAAAAGAGAGTTAAATTCCTACTTCATCATCCTCATCTATTCTAGCCACATAGATTAGGGTGTTCACTTCTCTACTAAATTGTTTAGTGAAGTATAAGCTTGGGTTAAAGATTCTTCAAGATAGATCATCTTCGAAAAGGAAGACTTCAAGCAAGCATGGATCATTCGGCTCGTGGAGCCTCTCTAGAGTCCGGAAGATCATGGATCGCGGCGAAGGGACTACTACTTGGAGCTTATGAAGCGAACGGACTACAAAGGTTGTAATCCCTCTATCTTAGATGTAAAGTTGTTTACATGCTATATTAATCCTAATACTCTAGTTAAGATCTTGGTTAGGGTTTGTTTAGCACCCCAAAAAATTTTAAAGTAGCATGTTTGATACTTGCCAAAACCTTGCTAAGGTGATATGCTAACCCTACACAGTCTACCCAGTCTCCACTGAGCACCCGTATACTATCTCTGATGTTAAACACTAATGGATATAGGATCATCCATCGCCCATCTACATGGGTCAAGAAGCATATGCTAGTCTACTCTGGTATATCAATGCCCTGTCTCGATACACCCTCGACTAGGAACATTTGAAAGATATACTTAACGACTACTCTGTCCCCACTAGTATGATCTGTATCATAGTCCTGGTAAGCAAGTGTAGGGTTGCTAGGCACACGCGCAAGGGTCTACAAGGTATCAACCAAGCTCGATTAAAATTTTAGCCGTGCCGAACAACTCTAATACGGATCTTTAAACTAGGGTTTAGGCGAAAACAAGCAAGTTAACAACTTTAACACTAAGTGAAAGGAATTACAACCTTTGTAGATCCGGTCCTTCACTTCAATATCTCCGTGTAGATGTCCCCTTCGCTGCAATCGTGAACTTCGGACTCTAGAGAAGATCCACAAGAAGAACGAACGTGCTTGCTACGTTGACTTCGAGGCCGAAGATGATCTACGCCGGGGAGACACTAACTCAAGCTATTCCTTCACTAGGTCATGAACTTTGTGAAGAGAACACACTCTACTACATGGCAAGTGGTAGAGGATGAAGAAGTAGGAAGTGGGCTCACTTTAGAATTGTTTTTCTCACATTTTTCCTCATGGCACCATTGGAGCTAGCAAGCTTTTCATGGAGCTTGATGAAGAAGAAGAAGAAGAGAGAATGAATAATCCATCATATGAATTATTGTCCTCAATAATGTAACCATGGGTGAGTTAAGCTATCATGCTTAACTCATGTAGAGAATTAACCAAGGCATTAGGTTAAGGGTTAGGTTAACTAAATATCAAAAGAATGACAAAAGAGTTGACTTTGTCAATGTTTCCACAAGCTTCATGAAAGCTTGAGAACTTTGACAAAGTCTTTCTCTTTTGTTATTCTTAAGACAAAAACAAAACCCTAATCTTTACCCTAATCTTGGTATAAGTCTCATACACCCATCTTTGATGTATCATCAAGCATGACACAATCATATGTACACAAATATATATCACATATACACTTATGCACAAACTTGTGAGAAAATAAATCTTAAGTGAGCTAATACTAGTTAATGTAATGTAATATATCAAATATATAATTATAAATTAAATTATTAAATCAACTCTTGATTTAATAATCCGGCTATAACCGACTAATATCAAAAGTAACAACTTATCGAATCAACACTTGATCCGATAACCCGGCTATTATCGCATACAACCGATCAATGTCACAAATCACGAGAATAGAATACGGTATCTCATATCGTATCATTCTCGGTCCCGCACATATCTCATATGCGCTCCTACTCCGTTTCGCTTGAGCCAGAAAACCCCTGTGTAGGACTCTAAAGACTCGTCAATACGCCGGCAGTAGGTGATGATCATATCAAACACCCACAAACCGCAAGCGGTCTGCTAAACGTAACGGCCACCCTGTTATTGAACGATCAGAAGATCAACAAGCAAGCCTGCTAGTACTCCTGTGAATCCAATCAGTAACACTCCCGTACAGTCCGGTCTCATCGTCCGATATGTCGCATATCTCGCCTAGGGGTGGTAAACATCAGACCCCAGTAGCTCGATAAGTCGTGTCGATATGAGGTCTATAACAGTTCGAGAAACTACTGGTAACACTTACCAGTAAATCTCAGCAACCCTGGCCAGGGATTTCCGGTTATAGCCAATCGAACACAGCACAACATCAACTCCCTATATCGGGAGAGACGAATCCCCTCCTATCGCTCATTGCCTCCATGTGATTCGGGACTGTACCCAAAAACCACCGTTTTGCACGCCCTCTTGGACGTGGTAAGGTGGAAATCAAAGCATAGTTGGAATCACACAAGACTCTATGACGATCTCGGGTCAACAGACTACTTTGTACCAGTGTCACCGGAGAACTGCCATCTGACGTGAGGTATAATACCATCTGGGAGTTCTCGGCGAGTCCGTCCAGTGTACCCAGTCTCCACTGAGCACCCGTACACCATCCTTGATGTCAAACACCGATGGAAATGGGATCATCCATCGCCCATCATATGGGTCAAAATGCGTATACGCTAGTCTACTCTGGTGCATCGATACCCTGTCTCGATACACCCTCGACTAGGAACAGTTATAAGATGTACTCGTCGACTACTGTAGCCCCACTAGTATGATCTCATCATAGTCCCAGTAGTCGAGTACATATCTTTATCAACATGTATTAGAGACAATCAGAGTACATGTTAAGATAAAGTACAACCAGATACCATACTATCATGTCGAGCAAGAATGTCCTCCTTATATACGTCCCAGCATCAACTACAATATACATCGTATGTACAGTAATGGCCTCTAGGGCATACATATAACTAACAATCTCCCACTTGCACGAGGGCCATCTGTTGTGGTATCACATACCCAACAATTAGCTGTGGTTGAAGTATCTCATACTCAACCATCCCATAAAACTCTCTACTGGGGAAAAGGCCTTTGTGAGTGGATCCGCGCTGTTGTCCTCTGCGTCTGCTCTCCTAACCTCGATCTCCCTGGAGATCAACCATCTCCATGATTAGGTGATACTGCCTAAGAGTTATATCCGGATTTCTGATGGGACGGGGGTTCCTTGGCATAAGCCACAACTCCATTGTCACACAATGGTAGGAACGAAGTTCATCTCATGAACTTTTATATATCCAGACTGCCTCTTTGGTAGCTTCCTTAGTAATGATGTATCTTGCCTTTAATCGTCTAGTATGTTACGGTATCTAGCTTGGAACACTTCCAGCATACCGTCCCTCCATTAAGGGTAAAGACAATGCCTGCGACTGACATTCAGTCGTCCTTATCACCCTGGAAACCTTTCCAGTGATTCTCTCCAGGATCGGTTGATACCTTCTCACTGCAACTAGTGAGTATCCTAACATCCAATTATATATATCTCATAGATCAAAAACCCAGGATTTAGTAGGTATCACGTTGATCCTATATGGAGAATCCTTGTGATAAGCGGAGATTGATCAAGCGTAGCATAGGAAACACCTTCCCTATCAAGTGTATGTCATCCACGTACTCTACGAGGATCATCACCATACTCCCTACTACCTTTTTGTATATACAAGGTTCATCTACCATTTTGATGAAGTCAAACTCTTTGACTACCACAATACAGACGTTCCATCTCCGCGATGCCTGCTTTATCCTATAAAGCAACTTGTACACGTTTCCGCTGCTCCCACTGTCTACGAAGCCCTCTGGCTGTGTACTTATAGACGCTCTCTTCTAAAACATCATTTTAGAAAGGATGTCATGACACCCAACCACCAGATATCGTAGTCATGGTATGTATCCGTGGCAAGTAGGATCTGGATGAACTTAAGCATAGGCCCCAGAAAAAGGTTTCATCATTAGCCACAATTGGTCTATGATGCAAACCTTTAACATGTCTAGCTTTGAAAGTCTCAATTTTTCCATGTACACCAAGTAATCTTCTCAAGATATACTTGCTCCTGATGGGGATTTAACCCTTCAGATAAAGCAACCAAAGTCCATACTTTGTTGGTTATAAGGATTCCATCTCAGATCGGTAAGCATCCAGCCATTCTTACAGAGTTCCACTCCTGATGGCCAGCTCAAAACTAGTTGGGTCATCATCTCATGATGCAATCCTCGCTCCCACTGTCATAGAGAAACCGAAGTAACTCTCAGGTGGGTGAGGAACCCTACTAGATCGGCGGAGAGGCTGAGGTTCGTTGGAATCTACTGAATGTTTTGGTTCTACCAAATCATCTGCTGCAGTTTGTATAGCTGGAACTCCTTCCAGTTCTACCTCATGACCACTAATTTCTTTTCAAGAAATTCCCTTTCACAAAGGTGGTATGTTGAGAAACAAAACATTTTTGTTCCTCGGTTTGGTAGAAGGTATTCCCTTGCTTATGCTTGGGATATCCTACAAACTTCCACAGACCTGACTTTGCCTCGAGCTTGTCCGGATTATACTTTTAGACATAGGCTGGACAACCCCAAATCTTAAGATACTTAAGATATGGGCTCTTCCCATTCCATATCACATATGAAGTGGTAGGCAACTGATTTGATTTGAACCCTATTCAATAGGTATGCAGCTTCTCAAGTGCATAACTCCCAAAAGTAAATAGGAAACTCAGTAGTACTCATCATAGAGCACACCATATCACATAAGGTGCTATTGCTCCACCCCGATATACCATCGTGCTATGGTGTATACGGAGGAGTAATGCTGAGAGAGAATCTCATTCTCCTTTAGAATAATCCAGGAATTCCGTGCTCAGGTATTCTCCTCCCTGATCACATCAAAAGACATAATACTTATACCCGTTTTGGTTCTTTACTTCTAACTTATATTCTGTGAATATTTCAAAAGCTTCGGACTTGTGTTTCAACAGAAACATTTATCTGAATCTTAAGAGATCATCAATGAATGTAATGAAGTACAAAGAACCGGTCTTGGCATATGTAGACAGGAGACCTTCATACATCAGCATGTATTAATCCCAAAAGTTCACCAACTCTTTCTCTGTTTCCAATAAACAGAGTTGTGGTCATTTTATCTTTGTGACATGACCGGCAAGTTTCATAAGATGTAAATTCAAACTAATTTAAATATGCATCTAAATGTAACTTCAGCTAGCCGGATCGCATTGATATGACCTAGTCTACAATACCTCAAGAAGGATTCGTTCATTTCTGAACTCTTCCTCTTGTGTGTGTTCTGTATATTAAGAACTGTAGTTTGATTTTGAACGTCAATGCTTGTAGATAACGTGCCTGAACCGATCAACTCTTGATATAGGAAATGTTCAAAACATTATCCAATAATACAAAATTATATCATTTCTTTACTAATAAAGAGACTGATATGATGTTGTATATCAGGTTCGGTATCTAATAACATTCGTTCAGAATCAATGTATTCTGGTAATACAGGGTGATAGTGACCAACAGACTTGGCTGCAACACTTGCGCCGTTTTCTGCCTCATGAAACTTATCACCCGTTCTCAGTTCTCTACCTATCTGTAGCCCATATAACAGATTTACATATGCGGGATCCTGATCGGGTATCACATACCCAGGACGCAAAGGATACTGAGAAACAGTTCTCTGTAATGAACATACCCGAAGATAATGCATCAGCATACACTTTCTTCGTTTGGGCAGCACGGGAATTCTGGTAATCCCCTATTTCCTGCTTTGCCTTATAACAATTATAAGTTAGAGCGGGACCAACGTTCCCCAGCTCAGTATAACAAGCGGGTTCGGTCAATATATCTATATTATTATCTTGATTAAGGCGTGATATGGTCGCTACTTGGAGAGAGAGAGAAGAAAACACTCAGCGTATGCTCTTGCAAGATCAGATGGTTATTATTTTTATCTAATCAGGATGGCTCCCACTGTTTTAATCAAATCTTCCTTCAAACCCTAAAAGGAAAGACTAGCCGGGATTAATTACACGCTACAAGTTCGCCAATCTTTCAGCCAGGCCAGTGTCGGTACTTTGAGGGAGGTTCCCCGTGCTTTCGCACGGACCTAATTAAAGTAAACCTCATTTTCCCAGAGGCGTAACCTCGTTAACACCTTTCTAGACACCTACTTGATCGGCTAATTGTAATGTGTAAAACTCTTCCAGGAGTAACTCTTACTCGCAGCGGGTATCGGGATCCAACTATCTCATAGAAGGTATGCAATCTCATTGCAAATTTCAACACTTGAAATTCCCGATAATATTTTGCCCTAAGCATCCCATGACCTTGACGGAGGTCAACAAACCACAGGGTGCATGTCAAGTTTAACCCATCATTTCTTGATTGAATCAAACCCACCCGCACGACCCTTGACGGAGGTCAATAAGGTCGTACGACTACCCTAATCCAATCTGCATCATATGCATAAGCAGATAAATACTAGTTAGCTACTACACACTACGCCTTGACGGAGGTCAACAAACGTAGCACGAATACTAAGTAGGACTTATTTGAAATGACGGAGGGCTACGACAGGTTTTTCTGAAAACCTATTGCGTAATGAACTTGATATCGTTGTAGAATCAAATGATTTTAAAATGGAGTGGTTTTGAGGCTTTTCTAGTTTTGCTAAAGGGGTCACTCCCGGTGAAGGGATCGTCGGCCCTTTCCTCATCGAATAAGGTGCAGGATATTTCACAAATATCACTATGCAAAGCAAGAACTATAGAAGCAATCAAAAAAACAAACCGAGTGTATAGCATCTACCAGTTATTGCTAAAGGGGTCACTCCCGGTGAAGGGATCTCGGCCCTTTCCTTATCGAATAAGGTGCAGGATGTTCTACAAGGAACACCGCGATGCAAAGCAAGAACTGTAGCTACCTGTGTTTGAAAATTCGATTCCACAACATCTTTAGGTTTCTTTTATTTCATTAATCTCATTAATGAAGTCCCATCATTTAAGTCACCTAAACATCACAGATAAATATGACGTACACTTATGCCATCCGCATTCGCCTCGATGTCCCCTCGTGCACCGTTAGGTTAGGTAACTAACGGCAGAGCGGGGCAGGGCTAGCGCGGGTGTAAAACATAAGTAACGTCTATATAATATATCATATATACTATATACAGTATCTATCACAACATATTAAATGATCACATCACAGATATCGCACCAGAAGAAACATATATGAAATATTGGATATACTAGGACGTCCGTGTTTTATTTTGAGCCTCAAGAAAACATGAATTCCACGGTCGCGATGAATAGCCAAACCCACACCCCTAGACCCCTACGAGAGCGGCAAGCAACCCTACTAATTCTAGAGTTAGGAGATCCGGACTCGACTCCTCGAGTTGGTCTCCTACTGGACTCCAGAACCCGGCTACTTGTGCTCTCCTCCTTGGGTCTATCCCAGTGCGGAAAAGTAAATAATATACAAATGGTGACATCAACCTCATCCCGGAAGTGCCCCAATAAAAGAATATTACATACAAGTTTTTACATGAATGAAAATGAAAAACACTCGTCTCACATAAAAAAAAACCCGGCTATTCAAAACGCGACGATCCAATATAACATATCCAGCAACACATAACATCACATGTCATCAACGTAAGTAAACATGCGTATCCCAATTGTCGTTGACATATAGCAACGAAACTGGCGATATCACATATTACACTTACGGTCGCAGAAAATAAAGTGTAAAACTACAACAGTTGGAATCCGCAATTTCCTTAGACATCGCATGCCTAATCAAATGAATTCCTTAGACATCGCATGCCTAACAATTATAAACCCCGCATTTTAGTCTCTTTATCGAAAACTCTTTTCAATATCAAGTCGGGTAATTCAACAAGATTCCCGACAATCTAATCGAATGCTCGTCGCAAACTTTAGTAGACGGCCACATCCCCGATGCCGTCGACGAAGTGCACTAAGGCGGAACACCGCTGCCGCGAGCATCCGAACGGATGCTTTTTGGCGACGGGGTTCTCCTACAGTCACTTGGTCGGGACTATGGGGCATGGCTGTCTATTAAGTTTACCAGGCGAGTATCCGCGTAACCTACGTGATTGCGACGGACTTTTGATCACATCAAAATTCCGTGGCAACCGATCATCTGAGACTAAACTGCTATGTTTATAATATTCAAATTAGTTATCTCATAACTTCTTGTGGATTCCAAATATTGTATCACAATCCAGATAAATAGAAAATGTTAAACTTTCCGATCGAATAATCAAACACCCAAGATTTCCCCAATATATCTCAACACTTGAAATCAATTTAAAAACATCCATCACATGCCACAGTACCAATGGTCCAGCCGTAGAAGGGTCAAGCCAACGCCTCACATGTGGCAAGCCGTACTGTCCCAAACCCTAAGGTTTATAGGCAGTTCAAGATGGTCACATAATCGAGTTAAGGTTTGTTGTCTTCTAGAGGGTCCACCGCGTTACTTGCACGACTTAGAACGTTCTTAAACTCGAGGAAAAATCCAACTTTTGAAAAAATTTCCGACAGGGGAAAAAATGAGTTATTGATATCCGTTCGAACTTTTTAACAGTTTCTAAAAATATCCGGAACAAAGTAAAAAAAGTTAAATTATCCAATCGAATCAACGAGTCCCCAATACAACCCTAGAAAACTCAACACTTGAGTGGAATAAAACAATTCCCAGAAAAAATTGACAAGAAAGGACCTAAGAATAATTATAAGAAATATCAGGGAATAAGTCCAAATTTTGGCCGCGGAACCGCCGCCAAACCCTTGGTTTGGCCTCGGTTCGCGGTCATTTCAGAGACTTAGTGGACCGTAATTCACAGTAATTCTTAGTTTTTCCTGCTTGTTTATCTGAGCATTTTTAATTCATAAAAAATCACATTTTCAAAAAATGCACAGAGAAGGGTTTACATCGGGGTTTTCGGGTTCGATCGGATTTTAAACTTCGTATAGACTTCGCCGAAACCTCTAGCTTGGCTCTGATACCACTGTAGGGTTGCTAGGCACGCACGCAAGGGTCTATGAGGTATCAACCATGCCCGATTAAAATTTTAGCCGTGCCGAACAACTCTAATACGGATCTTTAAACTAGGGTTTAGGTGAAAACAAGCAAGTTAACAACTTTAACACTAAGTGAAAGGGATTACAACCTTTGTAGATCCGGTCCTTCATTTCAATAGCTCCGTGTAGATGTCCCCTTCACTGCGATCGTGAACTTCGGACTCTAGAGAAGATCCACAAGAAGAACGAACGTGCTTGCTACGTTGACTTCGAGGCCGAAGATGATCTACGTCGGGGAGACACTAACTCAAGCTATTCCTTCACTAGGTCATGAACTTTGTGAAGAGAACACACTCAACTACATGGCAAGTGGTAGAGGATGAAGAAGTAGGAAGTGGGCTCACTTTAGAATTGTTTTTCTCACATTTTTCCTCATGGCACCATTAGAGCTAGCAAGCTTTTCATAGAGCTTGATGAAGAAGAAGAAGAAGAGAGAATGAATAATCAATCATATGAATTATTGTCCTCAATAATGTAACCATGGGTGAGTTAAGCTATCATGCTTAACTCATGTAGAGAATTAACCAAGGCATTAGGTTAAGGGTTAGGTTAACTAAATATCAAAAGAATGACAAAAGAGTTGACTTTGTCAATGTTTCCACAAGCTTCATGAAAGCTTGAGAACTTTGATAATGTCTTTCTCTTTTGTTATTCTTAAGACAAAAACAAAACCCTAATCTTTACCCTAATCTTGGTATAAGTCTCATACACCCATCTTTGATGTATCATCAAGCATGACACAATCATATATACACAAATATATATCACATATACACTTATGCACAAATTTGTGAGAAAATAAATCTTAAGTGAGCTAATACTAGTTAATGTAATGTAATATATCAAATATATAATTATACATTAAATTATTAAATCAACTCTTGATTTAATAATCAGGCTATAACCGACTAATATCAAAAGTAACAACTTATCGAATCAACACTTGATCCGATAACCCGGCTATTATCGCATACAAACGATCAATGTCATAAATCGCGAGAATAGAATACGGTATCTCATATCATATCACTCTCGGTCCCGCACATATCTCATATGCACTCCTACTCCATTTCGCTTGAGCCAGGAAACCCCTGTGTAGGACTCTAAAGACTCGTCAATACGCCGGCAGTAGGTGATGATCATATCAAACACCTACAAGCCGCAAGCGGTCTGCTAAACATAACGGCCACCCTGGTATTGAACGATCAGAAGATCAACAAGCAAGCCTGCTAGTACTCCTATGAATCCAATCAGTAACACTCCCTTACAGTCCGGTCTCGTCGTCTGATATGTCACATATCTCGCCTAGGGGTGGTAAACGTCAGACCACAGTAGCTCGATAAGTCGTGTCAATATGAGGTCTATAACAGTTCGAGAAACTACTAGTAACACTTACCAGTAAATCTCAGCAACCCTTGCCAGGGATTTCCGGTTATAGCCAATCGAACACAGCACAACATCAACTCCCTATACCGGGAGAGACGAATCCCCTCCTATTGCTCATTGCCTCCATGTGATTCGGAATTGTACCCAAAAACCACCGTTTTGCACGCCCTCTTGGACGTGGTAAGGTAGAAATCAAAGCACAGTGGGAATCACACAAGACTCTATGATGATCTCGGGTCAACAGACTACTCTGTACCAGTGTCACCGGAGAACTGCCATCTGACGTGAGGTATAATACCATCTGGGAGTTCTCGGCGAGTCCATCCAGTGTACCCAGTCTCCACTGAGCACCCGTACACCATCCTTGATGTCAAACACAGATGGATATGGGATCATCCATCGCCCATCATATGGGTCAAGATGCGTATACGCTAGTCTACTCTGGTGCATCGATGCCCTGTCTCGATACACCCTCGACTAGGAACAGTTATAGGATGTACTCGTCGACTACCGTGGCCCCACTAGTATGATCTCATCATAGTCCCAGTAGTCGAGTACATATCCTAAGGGCTTTATCAACATGTATTAGAGACAATCAGAGTACATGTTAAGATAAAGTACAACCAGATAGCATACTATCATGTCGAGCAAGAATGTCCTCCCTATATACGTCCCAGCATCCACTACAATATACATCGTATGTACAGTAATGGCCTCTAGGGCATACATATAACTAACATCAAGTACTCATCTTAAGGGCTTTATCAACATGTATTATAGAGACAATTAGTGTACATGTTAAGATAAAGAGCAATCAGATAGCATACTATCATATCGAGTAAGAAAGTCCTCCCTATATATGTCCAAGCATCCACTACAATATACATCGTATGTACAGTAATGGCCTCTAGGGCATACATATTACTAACATAGGAGGCATCACCCAGATCTTTCATGGAAAACTTTTGTGATAAGAAGAGCTTGACCGAGTGTAGCATAGGAACATCATTTCCTATCAAGAGTATGGCATCCACATATAATACGAGAAAGACAACCTTACTCTTTACAACCTTCTTGTATATACAAGGTTCATTTACGTTTTTGATGAAGTCAAACTCTTTGACCGCCACATCAAAATAGATGTTCCAGCTTCGCGATGCTTGTTTTAATCCATAGATTGATTTAAGCAGCTTGCAAACCTTTCCACTGCTCCCACTGTCTCTGAAGCCCTCTAGCTGTGTCATGTTCACGCTCTCTTTTAAATCACCATTTAGAAAAGCGGTCTCGACGTCCATCTGCCAGATTTTGTAGTCATGGTATGCAGCAATGGCAAGTAGGATCCTGATGAAATTAAGTATAGCCACTGGAGAAAAGGTTTTATCATAATCGACACCTGGTCGTTGACGAAAACCTTCAGCAAGAAGTTTAGCTTTGAAGGTCTCAACATTTCCATCTACACCAAGTTTCTTCTTAAAGATCCACTTGCTCCCAATGGGTTTTACCCCTTCAGGAGCAACTTCCAAAGTCCATATTTTATTGGTGTACATGGATTCCATTTCAAATCGCATAGCATCCAGCCATTTCATAGAATCCCCACTCGTGATGGCTTGCTCAAAACTAGTTGGGTCATCATCTTCCATGATGCAATCCTCACTCCCACCATTTATGAGAAAACCGTAGTATCTCTCAGGTGAATGAGGAACCTTACTAGATCTGCGGAGTGACTGAGGTTCATCGGGAACTATCAAATCCTCCGGTTCTACCAAATCATCAGCTGTAGTTTGTGTAGCTGGAACTTCTTCCAGTTCTACATCATTGCCACTAATTTCTTTCATAAGAAATTCCTTTTCCAAAAAGGTGGTATATTGAGAAACAAACACTTTTTGTTCCTCAGTGTGGTAGAATATATATCCATGTGAATTCTTTGGATATCCCACAAACTTGCAAAAAACTGATCGTGCCTCGAATTTGTCCAGATTCTGTTTTTTAACATAGGCCGAACAACCCCATATCTTAACTCGTTTAAGATATGGTCTCTTTCCATTCCATATCTCATATGGTGTTTTAGGTACTGATTTAGATGAAACTTGATTCAATAGGTATGCAGCTGTCTCAAGTGCATAACCCCAAAAGAAAATAGGTAACTCGGTATTACTCATCATAGAGCGCACTATATCTAATAGGGTGCGATTCCTCTGCTCCGAAACTCCATTGTGATGTGGTGTATACAGAGGAGTAAGCTGAGAGAGAATCCCATTCTCTTCTAAATAGTCACGAAATTCCATGCTCAAGTATTCTCCTCCCTGATCACATCGTAGGATTTTAATACTTTTACCCGTCTGGTTCTCAACTTCGTACTTGTATTCCTTGAATTTCTCGAAAGCTTCAGATTTGTATTTCAACAAGAACACATGTTCGAATCTTGAAAGATCATCGGTGAATGTAATAAAGTACGAGGAACCATTCCTGGCATGTATAGACATAGGACCATATACATCACTATGTATCAGTCCCAAGAGTTCAGTAGCTCTTTCTCCGTGTCCAGTAAACGGAGTTTGGTCATCTTGCCTTTGATACATGACTGGCAAGTTTCATAAGATGTAAATTCGAACTGATTCAAATATCCATCTTTATGCAACTTCGCTAGTCTTGTCGCATTGATATGACCAAGTCTATAATACCACAAGAAGGATTCGTTCATTTCTGAACTTTTCCTCTTGTGCGCGTTTTGTATATTTAGAACTGTAGTTTGATTTAGAATGTATATACCGCTATACAACGTACCAAACCCAATCAACACTTGATTTAAGAAAATGTTCATAACATTTTTGTCTAACACAAAGTTATATCCTTCTTTATCTAATAAAGAAATTGATATTATGTTGCACATCATTTTTGGTACGAAATAACAGTTGTTCAAAATCAATGTATTATCATTTGGTAATACAAGGTTATATTCGCCAACTGCTCTGGCTGCAACAATTGCACCATTTCATACTACGAGAGATTTATCACCCTTTCCCAGTTCTCTACTTCTTCTTAACCCATGTAATATATTACAAACGTGGGATCCTAATCCAGTATCCAATACCCACGACGTAGAGCATACTGAGAAACAGTTCTCAGTAACGAACACGCCCGAAGAAGATACATCATCATGCGCTTTCTTCGTTCGGGTTGCGTAGGAATCCTGATATTCTCCTATTCCTTTCTACTTATGACAATCATAATAAAAAGCGGAACCAACATTTTCCAGCTCAGTATAATAAGTGGGTTCGGTCAATACATCCATATTATTATTTTGATTAAGACGTGTCATGGTCGCTACCTGGAGAGACAGAGAAGAAAACAGTTTAGCTTGCGCTCTTGCAAGATTAGATTGGTTCTTATCTTATCTAATCAGGATGGCTCCCACTGTTTTTATCAAATCTTCCTTCAAACCCTAAAAGGTAAGATTAGCCGGGATTAATTACACCTTACAAGTTCGCCAATCGGTCAGCCAGGCAGATATTGGTACTCCGAGGGAGTCTCCCCATGCTTTCGTATGGAACTAATAACCTCATTTCCGCAGGGGTATAACCCCGTTAACACCTTTCTTAGACACCTACTGGATTAGCTAATTGTAAAGTGCAAAATTCTCTCAGGAGTAACTCTTACTCGCAGTGGATATCGGGATCCAACTATCTCATAGAAGGTATGTAATCTCATTGCAAATTTCAACATTTGAAATTCAAAATATCTGTTTTTACCCCTAGCAACTTATGACCTTAACAAGGTCAACAAATCATAAGCGCTGGTCAAGTTCTACCCGTCATTTCGTGATTGAATTAAACTCACCCGTACAACCCTTAACAAGGTCAACAAAGTCGTACGACTACCTTAATCTAATCGCATCATATGTGGCAGATAAGCACTAATCAGCTACCGTATACTACGCCTTGACAAGGTCAACAAACGCAGCACGAATGCTAAATAGCATTTATCTTAAACGATGGAGGGCTACGACTGGTTTTGAATAAAACCTTTAACGTAATGAACTTGATATCGTTGTAGAATCCAGTGATTTGAAAACAAGTGGTTTAAGCTCCGCTTTTGAAATCGAATAGTTTTCAAAACAAACCGAGTGGGTTGTAGCATTTGCTAGTTTTGGTAAAGAGCTCACTCCTGGTGAAGGGATCTCGGCACTTTCCTCATCGAATGAGGTGCTGGATATTCATAAAGGAATACTGCTGTGCAAAGCAAAGACTGGAGCTACTTTTTTGAAAAATTGATTCCACAACATTTTTAGGTTTCTTTTCTTTTCATTAATCTTATTAATGATGTCCCATCATTTATGTTTCCAAAACATCATAGAAGAAACGAAAATAGAACGTACACTTATGCTATCCGTATTCGCCACAGGGACCCGTCATGCACCGTTAGGTTACTTAACTAACGGCAGAGCGGGGGCAGGACTAGCGCGGGTGCAAAACATTAGCAACGTTTATTATATATATCATATATATATATATAGCATTCGTCTCACACGGTTATATGATCACATCACAGAACATAGGCAGTAAAAACAAACATATGAAATATAGGATATACTAGGAGGTCCGTGTTTTAAATTAAGGCAGTGATGAAAAACACGGATTCCACGGTCGTGATGAATAGCCAAACCCACATCCCTAGACCCCTACGAGAGCGGCAAGTGACCCTGTCATTTCTAGAGTTAGGAGACCCGGTCTCGACTCCTCGAGATGGTCTCCCACTGGACTCTAGAACCGGTCACTTGTGCTCCCCGCTTTGGGTCTACCCTAATGCGGAAAAGTAAATAATATACATAAATGGTGACATCATCCTCAACCCGAAAGTGTCCCAATAAAAGAATATTACATACAATTTATTACATGAATGAAAATATAAAAAAACTCCCATCTCACGTAAAAGCCCCCGGCTATTCAATCATGACGATCCAATATAACATATCACAAGCAACACATAACATCGCATGTCATCAACATAAGTAAATATGCGTATCCCGAATGTCGTTGACATATAGCAATGAGATTCGAGATACACCACATATTACACTTACGGTCGCAGAAAAAAAATGAAAACTACAATAATTAGAATTCACATCAAACTTTAAACATTATAAACCCGGAATATCTCATATATCGGATTTCATACCTAACACAATAAATCTTGCATTTAAGTCTCAAATTGAAAACACTTTTCAATAGTCAGTCGGGTAATTCAACAAGATTCCCGATGAAATGTTCGAATGCTCGTTGGGAAGTTTAGTAGATTGCCGCACCCCAATGCCGTCAACGAAGTGCACTTGGGCAGAATACCGCGGCCGCGAGCACCCGAGTGGATGCTTTTGGCAACGGGTTTCTCCTATAGTCACTTGGTCGGGGTTATGGGATGTGGCTATCTAGTAGTGTTTTCCAGTGACTATTTGCGTACAATACGAGATTGCGACGGAGTTTTGATCCGAATCGAAACTCCATGGCAATCGATCAAAAGAGATTAAAACGCGAGATTTACAAAACACAAACTAGTTTTCACAAAACTAATTAATGTGGATTCCAAATATTGTATCACATATCTTAAATATCTAGACGATGTTAAACATTTCGATCGATTCATCAAACACCTATAAATCACAGAGACCTCAACAACTTGAGTCTCACTAAAAATACCCAGAAAATGCCAAATACAAAAATAGAGCAGCACAAGAAAAATGATCCCACAACTCGTCAAGATTGCGGCGGAACCGCGGCCAAACAAGGGTTTGGGTCGCGGTTCCGCGGCTCCTTGATGGATTTGGTGACTCATAATTCTTGGGGCTCCATAATTTAACCTGCATGATTTTTTAAATATTTTTAATCTGCAAAATATCAACTTTTGAAAAAATGGATAGAAACATCGCTAAATAAGGGTTTCGAACTTCGATCGAACACATTAACGTCGTTCAGACATCGCCTAATGCTTTAGCCTGGCTCTGATACCATGAAAGTGTGTCTTAGCACTACCACTAAGTTTAGACAAGTATCAAGTATGCAATTTTAAAAAATCTAGAGTGCTAAGCTACACTAACCTAGAATCGAACTAGAGAATTAGGGTTTGTAAATATGTAAACAAGTTTTACACTAAATGAATAAGGTTACAACCTTTGTAGACTAAGTCCTTCACTTCAATAGCTCCAAGCAGTAGTTCCTAACCTCCAAGTAATGGTCTCTAGAACTCTTCTTGGCTCCACTTGAAAAAAGGATCGAGCTTCGCTATGTCGTCTTCGAGACCGAAGATGATCCACTTTGAAGTTCCTCTAACTCAAGCTACCTCTTCACTTATCAGGGAATTAGTGAAGCAAACAACGTAATCTTATGGGCTAGATGAGAGTAGGTTGATGAAGTAAGAATTTTGCTCAGTTTAGAAATTCTTTTCTCTTTTTTTTCCAACTCAAGAAAAACTAGAGAGGTTGAAGAAGAACTTGGGTGAGGAAAATATCAAGTCATGCTCATTTCCACTTCATTTTGATTTTATCTTTAGCCTTGGTGTGAGTCTCATACACCCATGTTCAATGTATCATCCACCATGACACAATAGTGTTTTATATATAAACAAATATATATCATATATACATATATATCATTATATATAATCAAGAGAAGAAAATCTTTAGTGAGCATAATATTAGTTCATATATATATATATATATATATCAAATATAAATATATATTAAATTGTTAAATCAACACTTGATTCAATAATCCGATTATATCATATATAACTGACTAATATTATTTATATGTATATCAAACTATTGAATCAACACTTGATTCAATAATCCGGTCATATCACATATAACCGACATCATTCAATATACTATATCAAATCAACACTTGATTCAATAATCCGGTCATATCATATATAACCGGCCAATATCAAATATATATATACATATAATATATCATTGAATCAACACTTGATTCAACAATCCGGTCATATCACATATAACCTAACCGATATCACATATCGCGAGATTAGAATACGGTATTACATACTCCTATTTGATCAAGCTACCGCACATATCATCATATGTGCCCTACTTCGTTTCGCTTGAGCTAGGAAATCTCTGTGTGGGACTCTAAAGACTCGTCAATACGCCAGCAGTAGGTAATGATCACATCAGTCACCCACAAGCCGTCAGCGGTACTAGCTGGACGTAACGGCTATCCAGGTATTGAACGAATAGAAGATCAACAAGAAAGATTGTCCAAACTCCTGCAAAGCCTATAAGCAACACTTACCGTACAGTCCGGTCTCTTCGTCTGATATGTCGCATATCAAGTCTAGGGGTGGAATCGTCAGAACCCATTAACTTGATAAGTCATGCCAATGTGTGACCTATAACCGTTCGAGAAACCACTGATAACACTTACCAGTAAATCTTATCAGCCCTGACCAGGGACTTGCTGTTATAGCCAATCGAGTATAGCGCAACATCAACTCCCAATACCGGGAGAGAAGAAACCCCTGTTATCGCTCACTACCTCCATGTGACTCGGGACTGTACCCAAAATCCACCTGTTTGCATGACTCTTTTGAGCCGTGGTAGGGAGGAAATCAAAGAACAGTGGGAACCACACAAGACACTATGACGATCTCGGGTCTACAGACTAACATGTACCAGTGTCACCAGAGAACTGCTATCTGACGATAGGTATGGTAGTATCTAGGAGTTCTCGGAGAGTCCTGTTTGGTGTACCCATTCTCTAATGAGCATCTGTGTAAAATCTTTGATATCAAACACCAATAGTTGTGGGATCAACCATCGCCCCTATACAGGGTCAAGAAACGCACATACTAGTTTACTCTGGAATATCGATGCCCTGTCTCGATACTTTGGATATAGTGCCCTCAAAGTCAATTATTGGATCGCAGGCACGTGATTGCAATAATTGAGGAAGGACCTATATCAGTAAGACAGTCTTACTCGAGATGATAGTATGCTATCTGGTTTATCTTTATCAAACGTGTACTGCTTTAGGTGACATGATATATCACTATTGCACGTTGATAGAGCCCATAGGATTCTTTCTTGACTACCAGCAGTATAATGGTGATCATATACGTGAGAGTTGGGTAGTCTATAAGCACATCCTTAAAAGTGGTCCCTAGTCGCGGGAGTTTCGAGATAGGGCATCGATACTCCGGAGTAGACTAGTGTATATAATCGAGACCCCGACGAAGGGCGATGGCCGGTCTCACAAGCCATTGGTGTCTGTTGGTTCACCTAAGATGTATACAAGTGCTCATTGGGTTATGAGTACACCGGACAGGACTCGCCGGGAACATGCTAGCTGGTTATTAAAACCTGTCGTCAGATAGCAATTCCTAGGTGACATGTGTACAGGTTAGTCTATCGACCTGAGATCGTCATTTGTCTCATGTGAGTTCCCACTGTGCTTTGATTATTACCCTACCACGGCTCAAAGGAGTCGTGCAAACAGGTTTTAGTTGGGTACAGTCCTGAGCCACATGGAGGCAGTGAGCGGATCGGCAGGGGATTCATCTCTCCCTACGTTGGGAGTGAGATCGTGCTGTGTCTAGGAGAGCCATTACACAAAATCCATGGCTATGGTAAGTGAGATTTACTGGTAGGTATTCCAGTAGTATCTCAGGTGTTTTGGGCTGCACTCCGACATGACTTATACCGCTTTTGGGGGTCTGACGTTTACCAGCTCCCTAGGCCCGATATGCGATACTCATAGACGAACGGACCGGACTGTACGGATACTGTCACGCATAAGCTCAGTAGGGTTCCAGGATGAGTTCGCTCATCGGATTCCCTTTCACTCAGTACATGGGCAGCCATTACGTACAGCTAGTACCACTGACGGCTTGTGGTTAAACCCACTGCCAGAGTATTGACGAGTCTTTAGAGTCCCCCACAGAAAGTTTCCCAGTTCGGGCGAAACGTTGTAGAGGCCGTATGGTTTTATGGCAGGGTTCGAACATACGCGTGCACTTATGCACGTGTCATGGTTCGGACGGATTTTACTAGCGGGCTTTGGTTTAAGCCGGATCCTAGTACTATACTGTGTAGATTTTGTCTCATTGTATTTGTATTCGGTCGGAATACAAATGCGGGTATGTATATACAATTGCGGGGTTATCCTGTAATTTATTACGGGATCGCCTTTTTGAAGTTACCAGTTTGTATTCCATTTTGGCCATTTTTCTTTGTTTCCTTCTTGGCTGAAATTCTTGCTTGTGAGGGTGTTCATTGCAAATGTGGATTTAGGAAAGTGAGGGGGTTTTCCGTGGTGACAGGGGCTCCAGGCCATTCCAGCAACTTCTTGATGTTTCTTGATTGAGATTGATTCATTTGTACATCATTGTTAGCATTTATTGCTTTGGATATTTGTTGGAGATTTTTTGTGCTTATGGTCACCTTGCTTGCTCCTACACTCACCTCCCCACTTGATTTTCCAGCAAGCATTCTCTGCCTTGGCCGAGCACTCCTTTTGGGCAGCCCTATTTTTGTGAGAAAGAGATTGGTTCATTTTCTTTTGCAAGAAAATTCCTTAAGCTCATTTTTCCATCTCCACTCTAAATGGCAACTTCAATTAACCCTCATCCATTAGCTTGGGTGACTTGAAACAAAGGGTTCTACACTTATTCTACAGCAACTTTGGACATGTCGGCTAGCAAACTTCATGTCCGAGTTGCCTCGGTTCAGAGGCGGGAGCCCGTATAAAGATTCGTTGATGTGGCGCAGTTTTCGGCGAGGAGGAGATCGTGGATCGAGCGAGATCGGAGAGCGAGTTTCGCCGGCACATCCGCAACATGCTTGGGGCAGAGGTTAAAGACCGAAAGACTCGGATCGATCGGTATAATCTCGAAACCCAGTTTACAGTATACTAGTTTACGGTTAATGGAACGATCCAGGATTCGGATGCGGTTAGCGCCAGTTCGTAAAAAGTTTTTGTTCCGCATTTTGCCTCGGAAAGATGGCCGGGGAACTGCCGCAACCCAACATGGTATCAGAGCCAAACTATTAACCGTTAACTAGTTGATTTAGACAATATTAAAGTATCGAAACTGGATCAAACCCAAACGATACCACTGGAAATTCTGTTCTCTGTTGTTTTTCAAAGTCCCAGAAAAATTATTTAAACAAGTGCAGAAGACTACTGGGGAGACCACATGAACATACCCTAAAGACGAACCCAAGCCACTGGATTTTAGCCGATCCCCATAGCCCCATTTCCGGCATCGCCGGCCCTAGTATGGCCTCTGGTGTTGGTGTTTGGGGTGTGCTCTGGTCTCTGGGAAGTTGATCCTGTGGAGTTGTTTATTTGGCCCATTTTGGATAATGTTTTATCAGTTTGTTTGGGCTATTCGGGGGTTATTTCAGAGTCGATATTTTCTAACATTGTTTAAGTTTCGCAGTGCTTTACATTTCTATATGTGACCGTGAATGTCATTCGATCGTTAAAACTTGTCTAATTGCTATAGTCCTTTTAGACGGGTTTTGCGAACATGACATTCACGTTGATGTTCTATGTTGTGTTGTGATGTTGCGGATTTTTCGTGGTGGATAGCTCCTGTGCAATGGTAGTGCTGTTTTGATATTTGTACATTTGATATTGCGGGGCGAGCGTCCGATATGTGGACTGCCGTCACTACCTGTTTATATATTATTCTTTTGGGGCACGACCGGATTGAGGTCGATGTACCCGTTATATATATTTTCTTTTCTGTACTAGGATTACCCCGCGGTGGAGTGCACGGATAGTCGGGTTCTGGAGGGCAACGAGTCCGCATCTCATGGCTTTGAGAGGGAGGGGACCTCACTCCAGGATTGGCGGGCTATTCGCCGTGCTCGTAGGGGGTATAGGTTGACCCAAGGAGGGGTGCTCAAGTTACCGGATTCCGTGAAGTGTTGGGTGGTCCATTCACGATGCTGAAGGGGGCTGCCTCGCTTCTGGTTTTGGCAGGTAACTTGACGCACTCATAGGGGTCTAGGTTTTCATTGCACAGGCTATCCACACGACCACGGGAACGTCGGGTTTCATTTGTGGCTCTATGAAACCCGGGGATCCCAGATTATCTGTATTGTTTTGTGATGCTTATTACATTTCTGTGATGTTGCATTTATCACACCTTGAGCGATTATTGTATATTGATATATATATACTAGTAGATGTTGTATATGTTTTACACCCGCGCTAGTCCAGTCCTCGCTCTGTCGTTAGTTAAGTAACCTAACGGGTGATGACGGGACCCAGTGGCGAATGCGGATGGCATATACGTATATCATATTTTTGTTCTTTTCTGGTGTGATTAATTGATGGGACTGCGTTGATTCGGATCAATGCAAAGAAAATAGACCTATACATATGTTGTTGGAACAATTTTCAAAAAGTTGTTATTGCAAGGACATTCTCTTTTGCTTTGCACAGTGGTATTCAGTTTAGAATATCCAGCACCTCATTCGACGAGGCAAGGGCCAAGATCCCTTCACCGGGAGTGACCTCTTGGACAGAGGTTTGCATCAGGGTAATAACATCACTATAGTCGATTAATTTTTGCTTTGTATCGTGGTATTCAGCTGGAATATCCTGCATCTCATTCTACAGGGAAAGAGCCGAGATCCCTTCACCGGAAGTGACCTCTTTAGCAAAGGTTTTCGCCACTATATTTTTATAAAAGATTATCCAGTTCCTTCAACGATATCAAGTTCATTACGGTAAAAGGTTTTTCGCCAAAAACCATTCGTAACCCTCCGTCATTTCAGATTGGTATTGCTTAGTATTCGTGCTACGTATGTCGTGCTTAGCCGAGCGTAGTGTTCGGTAGCTATGTAGTGCTTTTCTGTTGCATGGATATGCGATTGGTTAGGACAGTCGGGCGGTCATTTTAGCTCAGTCAAGGACTCGTGCGGGTGGGTCTAATGCAATCTAGAAAATGACGAGTTGAACTTGGCTTGGATCCTTTGATATGTTGGCTCAGTCAAGATCACTTGGGTCCTAGGGGTAAAAATCACATAGGGAGTTTCTAAAAAAAATGAAACTTGCCAGAAATGCGCATACCTTCTGGAGTGTGATAACGTGAGTAGATTCCATCATGTTATCAAGCGATGATAGTTGGATCCCGATTCCTACTGATGAGTTGGTTTACTCCTCGGGTGATCCTGACTAATTCTTCTTTCAGGTTTGGAGGAGAATTTGAGGATACAGTGGGAGGTTTCCTGATTAGATAAAGTGATGACCATTCTGATCTAGGTTAGAGTGCACGCAGAGTGTTTCTTTTCTCTCTCTCTTTAGCTGCGACCATGACCCGACCATAGACTATGACTCAGTAACCAAGTTAACTGAACTTTCTTAAAACACCGGTTTTTGGATTTTCTGAGTTGCATACATCATTGCCACTCCTTCTTTTACCCTTTGCATTTCTCCAGAACACCCCGTATTACTACGGACTTCCACTTCTATTGGATAAATCCATCGTATGGTTATATACGAACTCAAAGGAATTTATTCCAGATTCGAGGATGGATTCTGGTTCTGGAGAGATTGAATAGGACTTATTCAGTTGTCTTTTCCTTTTATCTTCTCTTAGGTTATGAGAGCTTCTAGGATTAGGGGACGGTACACCTATTACGCTTATTGGATAGTCTTCTTCCAAACCATAGGCAGGTGCCGAAAGGTAGGGAATGAAGAAAACCAATTAGCCTAAGTGTGGTGTACAGAAGGTAATAAGTAAAGGGATATAAAGAGGGCAAAGTAAATTGCGACTGCTATTCATGAGCAAACCAAGTATTTCATCGCCACTCTTATTTCACCTTTGTATTTCTCCAGAACACCCTGTATCACTACGAAGATCCACAGTTATTTGGATAATCCATCGTATGGTTATATACGAACTCGATGGAACTTGTTCCATTTCGGGGATGGATTCTGGTTCAGGAGAAATAGAATAAAGGTTTATTCAGTTGTCTTTTATCATCACCTTCTCTCAAGTTGCGAGTATTCCTAGGATTAGGAGAGTACACCTATTATACTTATTGGATAGTCTTCTTCCAAATCATAGGCTGGTGCCAAATAGTATGGAAGGAAGAAAACAATTAAGCCTAACGATGGTGTATAGAAGGTAACGACTAAAGACAAATAAAGGGATTTGGAGAGATGGCAAGGAAATACACGGTTATAGTCATGAATCTGGATAATGGAAGAGGCATTACTAGGAATACCCGGATACCCCTTCGAAACATATTCTTGTTTCAGTTTCGCTGTGTATTGTTAATAGAAAACCGATTTCCCAATTAGTCCTTGCTCTAAGGTATGTATTTACCAGGTATGATTCTCACAGCTGTATGGTTTTACAGATGATGAGTGGGAGTAAGTTATTGGGAATTAGGTTATTATCCTCATTATATCGGAATTCGTTGTAATTGGTGATATTTGAGGAAATCGCCTGGGTACAGTTTTCAACCTACGATGCACAGGGTTTGAGTTATTCAACTCAGGGGACTCATACAGAGTATTGTATGTTGTCCAGTGTCCATTAGGACAAAGGGGTTGATCCTCGTACTATATTCTGTTTACTTGTGATTTCTCTAGTTTTAGACATGTGTTTCGTAGAAATACAAGGTCCAAGTTTGAGAAGTTATAGGTATAAGAATAAAGTAGAGAAACAGGTGTAGCAAGTATCGGGATTCTTCAAGGTGATCGAAGATGTAGATACTTGTGTATGGTATTCAGTTGATAGTAATGTTTTAGAGAACTTGCTTCTCTTTCGGGTTAATCATAATTGGATAAACTCCTAAGTTAAGTAATGCTGATATGCCTCTCTCCATTTAGTTGACATGCACTGGAGATAGCTGCATGATTTGAATCCGGTTCCAATTAAATCAGTGCCTCTGTTTCTATATTATATATAGAATGGATTATATCTTAACGATGTTAAGGTATATGGAGTTTTCCGGCTTATGCTTAAAACCAGACTCTAGATAACTCAAGGCACGTTTCTGTAATGGCTGTTTGTGGGTTGACCTTGGTTTTGACGAGGGTTGACTTTCTACCATCTGGAAGATCAATGGTGATATTGTTCTTGACTCGCCACAGTTTTAGTAAAATGGAATTTTTTTTCAGAAAACAGTAGTGGGGGTATGGTAGAACTAGAAGAGATTCCAGAACCGTAAACGATTACGGAAAATTTAATAGGACCTAAAGATTCAATCAGGTTTGACATTCCATTAGCCACTCTGCAGATATGGTGGGTATCCTCAGTCACCTGAGAGGTACTCCGGTAGACTCAAGGACGGTGACAGGGAGGTTCTTGTTTACTCAGACTTGCCATTACTGCTGTTCTAGACTATGAGAGCCGGCAGGAGAATAAGTATAGCGTCGTTCTAAACTAGTTTTAGAAGTGCACGTGTATATTATTCTGCCAGAGGGTTGTCGTAGTCAGTAGGAGCAGCGGAAGCATAGTAGACAAGTAGCTTATGTCTATTTATAGACTAAAGCAGATATAGCGGAGATAGATCATCTATTTTTGATGTGATAGTCATAGGCTTTGACTTCATCAGAATAGGGGATGGATATATTAAGAAAGTAGTAGGGTGTGATGTCCTGGTATCTGGATGACATACACATTGTAGGAAGTGAAATTCCTATACTACGATCGGTTATACTTAGGTTGTCACAAAGTGGTTTCTCCAGATTGGATATGGATATTATATCAGACATTCTGGTTACTAGATCTATGGTTTTAGATCTAAATTTGGGTAGTTTCCTAATCTGGGTACTTAGACAGCATTCTAAAGGTATTTAGAATGGACGACTCCTGGCATGGTGGTGTACCAGCAGGTGATGGAGTCACCCTCTCTAAAGATGTCTTACAGACTAAAGGGGAGATGGATGTGCATAATTGGCAGATCACTTGCTTAGGCAATTGAGTTGATCATGAGATGTCAAGTACCACACCAGATGTTGTTTTTGCACTAGATGCAATAAGATGATATTAATCCAATCCTGGAGAAACGTTTGAAAACTGTTTTAGAACATAAGTGGATATTCTAAGGATATGATAATGATAGCCTCCTTCGGGAGACAGTTATCATTCCGGGCTTTCAAGGTGACCTGAATGACAAAGTGACTGTCAGAGTTATAGTTTTCCCTCTGACGAGGGGCAGTAGTTTGGACAGGTGGTCCAAGCGGATACTGAGGAAGGTATGGCACAGGATACTGATTAAGTTCAGTTGACGATACAGTCTAAGAAGTTTGGATTTGGAGTTCATTCGTGAACTAGGTCCCATCAGATATCCAGACATATTCTATGACAAGTATTGCTCATTTCGGGAGATGGGTTTCTCCGCGAACTTGAGATATAGAGAGACATAGAAAAAAACATCAAAGCGGATCCACTCACTAAGGTTATTTCTCGAACACAAGAGTTTCACAAACAAGCTTTGTGAGACTGATCAGTAGAGGAGTTGAGTGTTCGGTATCACACGGGCTGTGAGTATACGATATCGCAATAATTAGCCTTAAGTACAAGTGGGAGATTGTTGGATATAATACCCTCAAAGTCAATTATGGGATCGCAGGCACGTGATTGCAATGATTGAGGAAGGACCTATACCGGTAGGGCAGTCTTACTCGAGATGATAGTATGCTATCTGGTTTATCTTTATCAAACGTGTACTGCTTTAGGTGACATGATATATCACTATTGCACGTTGATAAAGCCCATAGGATTATTGCTTGACTACCAGCAGTATGATGGCGATCATATACGTGAGAGTTGGGTAGTCTATAAGCACATCCTTAAAAGTGGTCCCTAGTCACGGGAATTTCGAGATAGGGCATCGATACTCCGGAGTAGAATAGTGTATACAGTCGAGACCTCGACAAGGGGCGATGGCCGATCTCACAAGCCATTGGTGTCAGTTGGTTCACCTAAGATGTATACAGGTTCTCAATGGGTTATGAGTACACCGGACAGGACTCGCCGGGAACATGCTAGCTAGTTATTAAAACCTGTCGTCAGATAGCAATTCCCAGGTGACATGTGTACAGGTTAGTCTATCGACCTGAGATCGTCATTTGTCTCGTGTGAGTTCCTACTGTGCTTTGATTATCACCCTACCACGGCTCAAAGGAGTCGTGCAAACAGGTTTTAGTTGGGTACAGTCTCGAGCCACATGGAGGCAGTGAGCGGATCGGCAGGGGATTCGTCTCTCCCTACGTTGGGAGTGAGATCGTGCTGTGTTTAGGAGAGCCATTACACAAAATCCATGGCCATGGTAAGAGAGATTTACTGGTAGGTATTCCAGTAGTATCTCAGGTATTTTGGGCTGCACTCCGACACGACTTATACCGCTTTTGGGGGTCAGACGTTTACCAGCTCCCTAGGCCCGATATACGATACTCATAGACGAACGGACCGGACTGTACTATATTGTCACACATAGGCTCAGTAGGGTTCCATGATGAGTTCGCTCATTGGACTCCCTTTCACTCAGTACATGGGCAGCCGTTACGTACAGCTAGTACCACTGATGGCTTGTGGTTAAACCCACTGCCAGAGTATTGACGAGTCTTTAGAGTCTCCCACAGAAAGTTTCCCATTTCGAGCGAAACGTTGTAGAGTCCATATGGTTTTATGGCAGGGTTCAAACATACGCGTGCACTTATGCACGTGTCATGGTTCGGACGGATTTTACTAGCGGGCTTTGGTTTAAGCCGTACTCTAGTACTATACTGTGTAGATTTTGTCTCATTGCATTTGTATTCGGTCGGAATACAAATGCGGGTATGTATATACAGTTGTGGGGTTATCCTGTAATTTATTACGGGATCACCTTTTTGAAGTTGCCAGTTTGCATTCCATTTTGGCCATTTTTCTTTGTTTCCTTCTTGGCTGAAATTCTTGCTTGTGAGGGGGTTCTTTGCAAATGTGGATTTAGTAAAGTGAGGGGGTTTTCTGTGGTGACATGGGCTCCAGGACATTCCAGCAACTTCTTGATGTTTCTTGATTGAGATTGATTCATTTGTGCATCATTGTTAGCATTTATTGCTTTGGATATTTGTTGGAGATTTTTTGTGCTTATGGTCACCTTGCTTGCTCTTACACTCACCTCCCCACTTGATTTTCCAGCAAGCATTCTCTTCCTTGGCTGAGCACTCCTTTTGGGCAGCCCTATTTTTTGTGAGAAAGAGATTGGTTCATTTTCATTTGCAAGAAAATTCCTTAAGCTCATTTTTCCATCTCCACTCTAAATGGCAACTTCAATTAACCCTCATCCATTAGCTTGGGTGACTTGAGACAAAGGGTTCTACACTTATTCTACAGCAACCTTGGACATGTCGGCTAGCAAACTTCATGTCCGAGTTGCCTCGGTTCAGAGGTGGGAGCCCGTATATAGATTCGTTGATGTGGCGCAGTTTTCAGCGAGGAGGAGATCATGGATTGAGCGATATCAGAGAGCGAGTTTCGCCGGCACATCCGCAACATGCTTGGAGCAGAGGTTAAAGACCGAAGGACTCGGATCGATCGGTATAATCTTGAAACCCAATTTACAGTATACTAGTTTACAGTTAATGGAACGATCCGGGATTCGGATGCGGTTAGCGCCAGTTCGTAAAAAGTTTTTGTTCCGCATTTGGCCTCGGAAAGACGGCCGGGGCGCTGCCGCAACCCAACAGATACTCCCTCGACTAGTAACGGTTAAAGGATGTGCTTGAGGACTACACAAACCCCACTAGTATGATCTGCATCATAGTCCTGGTAGTCAAGCTAATATCCTTAAGGCTATATCAACATGTATCAGAGAGACAGAATAATATAAGTATACATGTTAAGATAAAGTGCAACCAAATAGCATACTATCATGTCAAGTAAGATAGTCCTATATATATATATATATATATATATATATATATATATATATATATATATATATATATATATATATATGTCCAAGCATCCACTATAATTTACAATAATGGCCTCTAGGGCATACATATGATGAAAATTATCATCATATAGTAGTGATATGTTATAGCAAGTAAAACGTATACTTATGAATAATAAATACAAACCAGATAACGTACTATCATCTCGAGCAAGACCGTTCTTGGTATAGGCCCTTCTCGAATTCAGTAATTGCCTTTCTGCAACTACGATAATTGCCTTGAGGACACCTATATCCAAATATCTCCCACTTGCACTCAAAGCCAATTATTGCGGTATCGTATACACACATTTCATGTGTTACTGCATACCCAACTTCAGTACTAAAAGTTTCACAAACTGTGTTTGAGAAACAATCTCAGTGAGTGGATCCGCTACAATATTTCTAACTGTATCTCTTTGAATCTCAACTTCGTGGAGATCAACTATCTCCCGAAATGAGTGATACCTACTTTAGAACTTTGTTTGGATAGCTGATGGGACTATGTTCATAAATGAACGTATTTATCCAAAAAAAACTTAGGATGTATTCTCTGTTGATTCACAATCAGCATCTAGCGCCTTGACTACCCCAGTATCCTGCTTGGAATTCTTCCAATACATTTCTCCTCATAAGAGAGTAAACTAATGACTCGCGACAGATACTCTGTCACCCTTGTCACCTCGGAAGACGGAATCGGTAACCGCCTCTCAAAGGAGGCCGCCATTACCATACACCAAGAACATCTCTTATGTTTTCACTTCTTCCTATGTTTCTTCAGGATTGGACTAAAATCTGCTTACTACACCAAATGGAAAAGCAATATCTAGTCTAGTATATAACATCGCATGATTGACCTCACTGCCGAAGCATGTCGAATATCATTCATGCGAGTCTCTCTCTTCATCAGTCCCAAAAGACATCTTTAGAGAGAGTGACCCCATTACCTGTGGGTACATTACCTCACCAGGAGTTGTCCATTCTAAACCACTTTAGAATGGTGTTAAGATACCTGAATTTGGACAATCCCAAAACCCTTATTAGATCTAAATCTATAGACCTAGTCACCAGAATCAATAATATATATATATATATATATAATCCACAAAAGGAGAAACATATGTGACAACCAATATTTGACCGAATCGTAGTATAGGAACATCACTTCCTATCAAGAGTATATCTGTAACATTTCAGAAAAATAAAATATTATTTTTAGGAATTTTTATAATTAAATAATAATTATTATGAATATTTTAATATGGCGGTATAATTAAATACCGATAAATTGGGAAATATTTGGAAAATTATAGGAATTACTGAAATGAGAGCGTTTTATATGAATTAAGCAAATTATAAAAATTTTATGATTAATTATATTCCATTTTAATGCTAATCGCAATTAAATATCGCTAATCTTGCATTAATCCGATTTTGTGCACATGACATGCACCATGTCGCATTTACAAATACTTGTTACATTTTCTACCATGGTTTATTTCTTCATTCATGCATGGATTTGTGTTTAAAGAAAAAAGAAGAATAGAAAAGAAAAAGGAAAAGAAAAAAGGAAAAACATTAAACAAAAGGGTATGGGCAAGAGAGAGAATGGAGAGAGAGGTGAGGGGTTTCTTTGATCTAGGTCAATTGTTCTCACTTCATCACCTCCATAATTTCTTCTTCTCATTTCCTCACCATGGAAGCCCTCTTCATCCTCCCTCCTCTACCTCTTCATAACATCACCAAAAACAACTCAAAAGTTCATCTCCCCTTCACTAAAAACATGCACAAGCTTACTACAAGCACTTTGGACCATGAAAGGATGAATTTTGATGACTTGGGGCAACTCAAGAAAATTCTTGAGTTGCCAAATGAGGTATTCTTTCACAAGTAGTGTAGTATTTCATTTACTTTAGAGTCTAGTTTAGTTTAGAAGTGATATTGTGAGGTTTAATGAACTTTGAAAATTCTAGATAAGGGTTAGGGGTTTTTCTTGAGTTGTGATAGTGCAGGTGAGTGCTTTTGGTGACTACAAACCCCTCTTAGTGATTGAAACTGAAACAAAACCCAAAATACAGAATTTAGAAACTTCCATGTCGGTTTTGGGATTACTTTGAAGGTGCAGGGAATCTGGAGTGACTCGGGAATTTTACTAGAAAACCAAACAACACCACAAACCTAGATGGACCACTACGAGACCACCCTGCAAGAACGAACCCAATCTAGGCTAGTCCAACCGAGGAGGCTGGAATTACTAGGGTAGTGGCCGGCCACATTTTTTATTTTGGTGCCCATGTAGCTTTTGTAGCTCATATACACCCTATACATCACCCCGGTATTGTTTGTGCACCTTGTTTTCACCTGAAACAAAATCTGGAACCAGTTTCTTTTGTTGCTGCTTTGTATTCCTTAATGTTTATGAATTTAAGTTTTGATATTTGTGTTTGGTATCGGTCACTTGGCGTTTGTACGTCGATATCGGGTGTTTTTGGGCTTTTTTGTGTGAGTAGACCATAGGTTTTGACCTATGTAAGATTCGTGTGTCGTTTTGGTTTTGAATTGGACTTTGCGGCACGATATGTTATGATATGTAGATACCCTCATGAAGACTTCGAGACGACAAGTAAGCGCGTGGCGACATCGACAACGTCAAGCGAAGATCAAGGTGAGTAGATATATATCTACGGGGGAAGTCGGATGGATGGCGTATAGCACCCCCGCAATTTCGTAGTACAGTGTACAATGTGTTATAGCTATATATTTATGTGTTATTATAGATGTATATACGTAGCTAGAAAATGCTTTAGGTGACTTTGGGTCAGTATTAGCTTATTTAGAAGTTAATGCTATAGTTTAGTGTAAATCGCGAAACCTTAGAATAGTTGTTGTACACACACGCACACACTCATGCGTACTTTTTATTATTGTGCGTATATAGGGATATGTATGCGCACACACACACACATAGGTATGGGACTATGTATACATATACGTATACATATACATGGATGACGAGGATAGTATATGGTACTTGGAGATGCGTCGATGAGTTTGGGCATGGTGCCATGAGATCGGTGATATGATGTGGTTCGTATTATGAGATACGACATGATATTATAGCGGGTCTTTAGGCGATGTGTTTTCATACACACTCATATATATATGTAGATGGTATCAATATTGTACTAGACTTAGATCAGTACCCCCAGTTCACGGTATGTGATGATAAGGATACCAGATGAATAATGAGATAAATATGATATTTGACCCGTACCCAGATTTGGGATGTCGTACGATGGATTTACCGTATGAGATGAATATTGATGATTGATCCGCACTCTTGACTCGAGAATGTCATATTATATATTGTATCGTATGGGATACTACGGAGGCGGGATCACCGACTATATATATATATATATATATCGACTCAGACTTAGGTGGTTTTCCTTACCCTCTTGATCTGTATGTTAGTTTAGTCCAGTAGTTTACTTGTAGATATTATACTAGACTCGGATCATAGCTATTTCAAAACTAACGAATCGTGAGTATTTTAAAGGCAGGCCAAGAGATTCTACGGATATTTCAAAGGACGTACTTTTTCTTAAAAACACCGTAACCCTATTTTCTAAACACCACGATCCGTGTTATTTCAAACGGCAGAACTGTATGACCCATATGTATTAATGTAGATTCCTTATTGTTGCATTTACTATTCATTTCTGTAAATTCGTACATGTTGCGTTGTTATTCATGTTCTGCATATTCTTACTGTTCGCATCGCATCGCATGCTTAAATTGTGTTTTCATCAGTTATTATTAAAATCATGTTGTTAGGACACCAGCACCATTACCGATGATGTGTATGCTCCACGTACACCTGCTTGCCGGCTCACATACATCATCATCGGTAATTGCCATGTCACGTACACTTTAGAGAATATTGCTCTACTGATATCGTTTGCTAGCTGATAGTTTCAATATGTTATTGTTTCATATGCTAGTTCATTATTGCATTCATTGCTTGATATTTCATGCATATTATATATTCATTTGTCATGCATTATTATAAGGGCCAGTCCGGATTGCCGGAGCCCAGTATTCATTATTATTGACTTTTCAGTTTGGATTTTGGATTTTCCATGAGATTTCTGGATTTGGAGGAACCGCAAGATTTTATAAACTCATTATCATTTTTAAAAGATAAAGGTGCGGTTTTCTCATATTATGATTTCAAATATGTTAACCATGAGTTTTCTCGGCTCTTGAGCGATATCATACACCCGATTTGAGGAGGAAGAGGAACCGTCTGTGGGTGCATGGTGGACCCGGTGCGGTACCCCGGGACGAGAAGGTCGCAGATGATGGCGTTGAGCCTGAGACAGGGGAGCACTACTGACCAGTGATTTTATTGTGACACGGCGGATATCCAGAGGATACCGACGTGGTCTTAAGATTTATGATACAGGCCAGTCCGGATAGTCGGAGCCTGAGATATTGAGATTTGCTGATACAGGCCAGTCCGGATAGCCGGAGCCTGGGATTTGAGATATATATATTTTTTTGTCGATGCTAGACACTGATTTTCTATTGATTTCATTGATGATACCTCGATTTGTATAAACAGAAATCTCACTAAATTAAGAAAACAGTTTTCTCATTCATGATGTATTCTGTTTTCATTAGATCGTATTCATACCTCATATTTATGATATGTTACTACCTGAGGCACTGACACGAGCATATGGTATTCCACTTATGTATAGATGCTTACTCTTGTCATCTTATCATGCTTCAGACTTTATCATTTTGAGGATATATATTTATTACTGATTGTATTGACCTAGGATTGAGTCATACATACGGTTTCTGCTCGGTGATGTTTTCTACTCACGAGTTGGCAACTCACCCCCGTTATGACAAAGTTTCTTGCAGGTTTTGCCGTACAGATTTCGTTGCGGCTTTGCTGGCACATTACTCCTTTCCGAGTGATTGCTTTGGTGGGTGGGTTCACTCGCATCGTGACCACCATTGTACATTTATTTATATTCAGTTGTATCTAGTAACTCTATCAAGCAGAATTGTATATTTATAACTTTAGAAGACCAGTTGTATATTATTTCGACCTTAGAGTCACACTTGTATTATTATGGTTTTCATATTGATTTTGAGTTTCCTTTTGTGTTTTGATTCTTGCCCTTCGGCGTTGTATATTATATTGCTTGCGTGGTTGTGACCGCCAATTGGCGAAGAGCTAGCTCCCGCTTGGGGATGCCTTTATTCATATATTTCATGTGTTGTACCCTTTTAGGGCCAGTATTTACAAAGGAAACCCTGCCGAAATTTTCAGAAAAGACTTGGGATTTTAAATGCAATACTTCGGCTTATGTTATTAAAACCACTTACTTTAAATTAAAGTTTTATTCACTTCTTCTTTAAAAATGGGTTAGATTTCTGGGATTTTTGGCTTACTTGAACTAGATGGGGTCCTATAGACTTCATATGATTCAAGTGCCAGTCACGTGCCATTTCGGGTCGTGACAATATCATCCACATCAATATGAGGAACTTGGCAGTACTCCCTTCAGCTTTCTTATAAATACCAGGTTCATCTCTAATTTTGATGAAGTCAAACATTTTGAACGTAGCATCAATAATAGATGATCCATCTCCTCCGTACTTACTTTAGTCTTCAATTAGACTTAAGAAACTTGCACACTTTCCGCTGCTCCCACTGATTAAAACAATTCTCTGTTAGAGTCATATACACGTACACTTCTAAATCCTAATTTAGAAAGACGTTATAGTCATTCTTATACCAGATATCGTAGGCATGAAAACAGTAGTGGTAAGTTATATCTGTATGGACTTCAACACAGACACTAAAATAACAGTATCATCACAATCCACATTTGATGAAAACCTGTTAACTACAAGTCTAGCCTTATTAGGTTAATACATTTCAATTTGCACTAATCTTGAAAAATCTGCTTGCTCCTTATTGTAATACCCAGTTCTTTTTGTACATCACTATCCGTATTCTTCATAATATCTTATTTACAAAATTATTTTATTCTATTTATAATTATTTTATTTTCTTTAAACCCCAAATCCTAATCCCAATCCCCTCTATTGTGGTGTCTCAGCCCACTCTCTCCTTCTCTCTGTACTTCTTCTATTTCCTTTTTTCCCTAAAGCCAAGCCCAAGAAAATTGAGCTCAAGAAAATTTCACCAAAGGATTAAAACCATACCAAAGCCAATCAAATAAATTCCCCAGCCCTGAAAACCACAAATTAAACTAAATATCCAAGCTCAGCCCACACTTCCCTTTTCCCGGCCGAAACCAAAACATTTACTCATTTAAAATCAAATTTATTAAACAGATCCACTCCTAACCCAAAACCTTTAAATCCCAAACATAAATTTAAAACCAAAACAAAATATATTTATATAATCCCTCAGCCCAGCCCAAGAAAACAATCAAAATTAAATAACCAAAATCCCCCAACCCAAACCCCTTGGCCCGTGCCTCAAACTCCCAAAGCTCAGCCCTTCCTCACCGCACCCGCACGACCCGACCCGACCCGCTTCACTTTACTTCTCCTCCCCCCACAAAACGTTTTCCCGCTCTTTTCTTTTTGCCTCTGCGCGAACCCACTCCCTACGTTTCCCCCACGTTGCCGACGCGCCCGCTCGCCGACCCACGTTCCCACGACCGCGCGCCCCCGCTCCTCAACCCCTTCTCGTCTCTCCCCAACGCCCTCTCTCCTCACTCTCGATCTCTCTCTCAAACCCCTGCCTCCCTGAGCTTCGAACCCCATCATCCTTATGCCCCCGACGACGACGCTGCCGCTAACGACTCTCCTCGTCCTTCCTCCATCACATCTCTCTCCACTTCACCCCCTCGCCAGTAGCCCTCCTCCTCCATCAATAGAGCTCTTTTCTCCAACTCAACCCTCACTGCATCCCTTCGGCCACCACCTGCACCTCGACGCCGGCGAGCCCCACTGCACCTGAACCACGTCATCGACACCCTACAACCTCAGCATCATCACCTTCATCCAACCCAAGCCCCACTATCTCTCTCTCTCTCCAAAACCCTCGCTGCAACCAAACACCCCCACTGCCCATCGCCGGAGCGACGCCGCCGACCGTCGTCAACCTCAGCACACCCCGGGAGATCCACAGAGTATCCTACTCCGCTTCCAGCGAACACGAGTCGCCTCCGGGCAACTCCGACATCGAACCCGAAACGCGAGCCGAGGCCGCGAACCCTAACCGTGTCGTTCGTCGCGCGTTCGTACCGTTACCGCTGCCGTGCGTCGACAAAACGTCTCCAGGCAAGTACCCTACTTGCTACATGCTAGATAATTTCGTTACAAATCCAAACCGTATTAATTCCATATTTGCGATTCATGAAAACTTAAATAACATAAGTGTTCGATGCAAGATCCAAATGAAAACCTTCATTTAAGTTGACAGAACTTGATTGCATATTTTGGCCCGTATGGCAATGAGCACTGTGTAGAAATTTCACTGAAAAATATGATTGTTAACGACTTAAACGATCACCCCCAATTACACTCGTGAAAACTGGGAATTTCCCGCACCTGAAATTTGTTAAAATCACAATTAATTGTGTACATATTTAAATGAGGTGTTCGAGGGCTCAAATCGAAGATGACTCGACGATATGTAACCCTATGCAAGTTCTTAATTGTTTCTGTACTGAAATTATGACGAGAATTGGTTCGGAGGGCGGCTCTGGACTGCAGTCCAGAGCAGCTCTAGTTGTTGTTTTCTGTCTCGTAATGTTTACTAGCTTGCTGCCTGAACTTGTATGTTGCGGAACCCTATATTTTATTGAATATCAATCTATTAGATAAATAACTCAAGTGATTTCACCCCTTTTCATCTTTTTTTACTATTTAAACTGCAATTTAAAGGAACAGGACGTATAGCAGTCCCAAACAGAACCAGAACTGATACCCTAGTGTTGAACAGTGCATAACTTCTGACGTAGAGATGAGATTGAGAATACATCTAGTGTGTTAGAAACCTTATTGAAAACCCTAAATTTCATTCAACTGTAGCGTCACTAAATTCCGATCCCAACTAGGATAAAAATGCGTTGTGAAACGGACTTCCGATTCTGAAACCGGATTTCCAGCAGTGAACGCTTAAAATGAAATGGCCATATCTAGTGATCCCGAAACCCGATTGACGTGAAACTAAATTTGCTGGTTAGATAATCAAACATACTACTTGTCCCCTGTTCATAGTTTCGCTAAATTGTGCATATCTGATTTATGAAGAATTATGCAAGTGGTAGGACATTGTTTGATGACATCTTAATCATGCCTTGAATACTGTTTTTCTCATCACAATATATATATGTCGTTGCATTGGTAACCTAGAGATCATGTGCATTACCCAGTGTTAGGTTTTAGTGGTGATTGTGGTGAGTACGTTAGTGTTTGAGTATGAATGGATAAGTGAAAGTGACACATACTTGTACACAATCGGTGAACCCTATTGATGTATTGCATTGTCGACGTCTGTGGGACGTGTATAAGTGTGACTATAATTGGTATGGGACAATTATGGAAACACTTGTATGGGTGTCACAGGTAAGGCACCAAACACTGTCCATTTATCTTGGGTATCGGTCGAGACATACTTGATGGAGACCCTGTCTTCAGTTCTCGCGTAGACTCATCATGGATCGGCTGGTATTTGAGTTTATGGTTGGCGTTTGATGTAGACCACAGGGTGTGGGGTAGTTTGAGTGTGAGTTCAACAGATTCTCGGGAGTCCCATGCCGGCACATATGGAGATATATGGAGATATATAGGGATATCACTGATTATTATGAGTGACTCGGGCCCGTGTTCCCTTACTCTTGGGTCCTACCCTTGGATGGAGGATACTCACGAGTGGTTGACTCTTACACTTGGACTGACGATAGGCTTAGTGACCTATACAGTGAGACTCAGAGACTGATAGGGTTAGTGACATTGACATGCATTGCTTATTGATTCAACACACCTGACATACTATTTTACTGCTTTACTGTTCACCTGCTCTATTATACACCCGCATCGGCTACTTCATGTTCACATTTTTACTACCTTGATTTACTGTTATATATTCATTATTACTATACGAGTTACCACTTGCATCTATATATATATTGCTATCGCGTCGCTCTGACGACCTGAGTATGCATGCTTAGAGCGAGAAGTGGATCTAGCTTGGACCAGGACCTGACGTACCTCGAGGATATCGCGGACATCTTGACCAGCGACTCAGAGCTATACTTCATTGATCTCCACCTGGTTAGTTCTTTTGATTTAGTTACTGCATTTCTCATTACCTGTGCATTGTTCACTGATTACCATGTAAAACTAGAAGCCGAAGTATGACTACGGCAGGATATTTCCTTGACTGTAGGAGCATGGCTGGCCTTGTCAACCCCTCGTATTCCGTATTTTGGGAAGCAAGGCGTGACACTTATGGGTGTTACCCATTTTTGGAGCACACAACAAAATCTATAATTTGTTGTGGTGCATGGAGTCCAACTTGGATAACTTGGTATCCAGCCATCAGTCGGAAGTCTCCACTTCTTATGGCCTGCTGATAACTAGTAGGGTCATCATCATATGCCGTAAGCCTTCTCATCACCGTCTACGAGAAAACTGAATTATCTCTCGGGTAGCTGAGATCGCCTACTAAATCTGCGGAGTAGCTATGGTCTGCAAAGTAAATTGGATCTTCAGCTTCTACAAAACTTTCAGCAACCGTTTGCGATTTTGAAATCACTTCCAGTTCTACCATACTCCCACTAATTTCTTTTGCAAGAAATTTCTTTATCAAGGAGGTGGTGAGTTAAGAACAAAATACTTTTGATCTTGAAAATGGTAGAAGCCATCCCTTGCGTAATCTTAGGATAACCCAAAAATCGCTATTACCAAAACGTGTCCCTAGTTTGTCCATATTGAGTTTTTAAGCACAAACCGGATAACCCAACATCTTAACAAGTGTAGATGAACACCATTCTATATCATATATAGAAACAGAGGCACTTGTTTAGGTAGAACCAATATTTATTGATATGCATCTATCTCTAGTGCATTCCCAAAATTGAAGAAGGCGACTCAGCATTACTTATCATGTAGCGCACCCGTGAATAAGCAATCTAAGAGAGAATCACATTCTCAATACGGTACCAACCCCATGTCTGTATGGACATCGAGCAACATACATCAATATGTATAAGTCCCTAGAGTGCTATTTATTGAAAACATTCTTTTGGTTAAAACAAGCCAAAAGATTGCCGTTCAGGCAAAACCTGATAATTTTCCTTAATAACAACAATTGCTCCGAAAACCGACATTGAGGATAAAATCAACCAATCTCAATTTTCTGCTTCTTCTCAGTATCTGTAACGCTCTACAGATGTAGGATTCTAATCCGATATCTAAATACCAAGGAGTTAGAGTTTATTGAGAAAAAGTTTTCCAAAACACAGACACACACAGGAAATCCGAAACATCAAAATGTTTCAGCGGGGTTAGTTGGGTATACATAGTATTGCCTTTTTCATTTTCCAGGCTCATCACAACAGTCGTAATATCCTTTACTCATACTTAAACCCCTTTTGATGTCTCTCCATCTTACCTTCCTGTATACCGAACTTATACTAGTTGGTTTTCTTCTTTCCATTCATTTAGCACCAACTTCGGGATTGGAAGAAGACTATCCAATAAGCATAATTGTTATACACTCCTTATATATAAGGAGCTCTCGAACTTGAGATAAGGTAGGAGGGAGAGACAAACGAACAATTCATCTACCAGAACCAGTGGTCATTCTCGGACTGAAACAATTTCATCGAGTTTGTATCTAACCATACGATGGCCTTCCAAGCAATATGAATCTTTGTACTGAATACAGAGGGTTCTAAAGTTAGCAGAAGGGGAAGTAGGATAGATAAGAACATATGCGACTATGTCGTGGATTAGGGCAATTCAAACATTTCAAAGCTATGAGTTTATAAAAAGGCCGGTCAATGTGTTTAACGAGTCTTAGTTTAAGGTCAGTTCAGGGTCGCTGCGAGAGAGAGAAAGAGAGAGAAAAGAAACACTCAGCGTGCACTCTAACCTTGATTAGATTGTTATATTTATCTAATTAAGATAGCTCTCACTGTTCTGTCGAATTCTCCTTCAATTTCTAAAAGAAGAACTAGCCGGGATTTCGTATTGAAAATCTTCCGGGAGTAACAATTACTCATAGTGAGAATCGAGACCCAAACTATCATGGAGTGGTATCCTTGACGGAGTCAACAAGTCACCCCAATCCATAAAAGGTATGCAATCTCATTGCAAATTTCAATATTTGAAACACCCGATATCGGTTTTTACCCCTTTATGACCTTGACGGAGTCAACAAACCATAAGTCCCTAATCAAATTCAACTCGTTATTTCGTGATTGATTTAGATCCACCCGTACCACCCTTGACAGAGTCAACAAGGCGTACGACTGTCTTAACCAATTGCATCGTATGCAAGCAGGAAGACATCACTTAGCTACCATACACTACGTCTTGACGAGATCAACAAATGCAACATGAATACAAAGTACCCTACTTCCTAAAATGACAAAGTGGTACGGCTGGTTTTGAAGAAAACCATCAACGTAATAAACTTGATATCATCATAGAAACTGAGTGGTTTTGAAATCTTATAGTCGCGTAGACTTTTGCTTAAGAGTGAACTCCTTGTGAAGGGATCTAGATTCTTTCCTCGTCGAATTAGGTGCAAGATATTCCTAATCGAATAGCTCGACGCAAAATAAAAGAATACGGCTACAAAAACAATTTTAGTGACAGAAACTTTTGCTCAAGAGCGAACTCCCAGTGATGGGATCTAGGCTCTTTCCTCATTAAATGAGGTGCAGGACATTCCTAACCGAATGCCATGATGCAAAGCAAAAGAATCAACTAAAATTTCTCTTTTTAGATAAAAAGTGGTTCAAACAATGTATAGGTTTATTTTACTTTGTATTATTCCAATTAATATAATCCCATCATTTAGATAATCACATTATCCAGCAATTTCTTTCTCACACAATCATTAAAGAAAAGGTATGAAAAAGAAAATAAAATGCACATATATGCCATTCGCATTCGCTATAGGGTTCCCGGTCTTCACCGTAAGGCTACTTAACTTACGGCAGGGCGGGAGCAGGGCTAGCGCGGATGCAAAACGTATATAGCATTTATATATATATATATATATCATCACACGCAAATAATCATATTACAACATGCGGGAAAAAATCATCACAGAGTTGGAATGGTCGAATCACTTAGAAATCCCGTGTTTCATTAGAGCCTTAAACGAAGCGCGACATTCCCTAATCACGTGAATAGCCCATGCGTAGTAAAAAGCAGACCCCTACGAGTGCGGCAAGTCATCTTCCAATCCGAGAAACGAGGCGACCCAGCATCATCACCATGATGGGGCCACCCAGTACTTTCTCGATTCCGATGACTTGAGCACTCCTCCATAGGTCTATCCTAACCTTCTACAAGCACGGCAAGCAGCCCGCCAGTCCTAAAATCGAATGATCTAATCTCAACTCCTTGAGATGGCCACCGGCTACAATCTAGAACCCGGCTGCCAGTGCACTTTTCCATAGGGTAATCCAAAAACATGTATTAATACAGTAAAATCGATCGCAACCTAATCGAGCATCGACAAATAATAATACAAAAAGCGGTAGCAACGGCCACATGTTGAGCACTCGTCCCGAATAAATGAACATATATTTTTGGCTACAATATTAATGAAATGAAACAAATAACATATCACACTTAACGTATGGGGCTATTCATTTCACGACAATCCGAACCGTTCCAAGCACAATAACTAATAACAACATAATCATCGCAAATAACAACTATGTAACGTCATCTAAATGACATATAGCAGATTGACAACATCACATATAACTAAATGCGGAAAACGACGCTACGGTTTCGATCACAAAAACTTCCAGAACATCCTAATTTGATCAAATCAAAATCTGGGACAAAAGAATTATACTAAAAATCCTATTTCCTATACAACAAGCCACTGTTCCAACCTGGAGTCCAAAACCCATACTGAGGCCGCTGGAAAACCGATAATGGCGGCCAAATCATCGAAATTTAAGCCCGGGTTGAAACCACGTTATTCTCAAGAAGAAAGCATCACTCTGCAATACTTTAAAAAGTTTTTGAGTGAAGTTTTAAAATTTGAACAGAGGCTTGAATTTTGGAAATGGAAATCAGTAAGATTTGTCATCCAACATCGTAATTTCGTAGCGATACAAGGTAGGGTCAATGGCCGGCTCTGATACTACTGTAAGGTAACTCGTGCTCGTTGGATGGGTTTAAAAAACACAGCGAAAGCAAAAAACTAAAAATCCTAATAAGCATAAGCACCCTAACCCTAAAATCAACCAGACTCTACTATCTTGCAAACAAAAGAGAGTTAGAGTTAAAAATCTACAACCTTTGAAACATCTTCATTTGTTCCAAAAGTTGAATCCCGGACTCCTGGTAAGTTCCGAGGTGCTCCAGATCGTGCTTGATCTCCGATCGGCTCTGTCGAAGATGATCCATACGAAAACCACCGGTTTTAGTTTCATCTTCCTAAGAAGAAACTTACCCATTCAAATTGCTAGATAGAATTGTTGGAGATAGTGCCCTCATAGTCAATTATTGGATCGCAGGTACGTGATTGCAATGATGGCGGAGGACCTATCCCGGTAGGACAGTCTTACTCGAGATGATAGTATGCTATCTGGTTTGCCTTTATCAGTCGTGTACATGTTCAGGTGACTGATTACATGTTACACTTTGATAGAGCCCTTAGGATCTTGCTTTACTACCAACAGTATGATGGCGATCATATACGTGAGAGTTGGGTGGTTTATATGCATATCCTTAATTGTGGTCCCTAGTCGTGGGAGTTTCGAGACAGGGTATCGATACTCCGGAGTAGACTAGTGTATACAGTCGAGACCCCGACGAGGGGCGGTGGCCGGTCTCACAAGCTACTGGTGTCAGTTGGATCACCTAAGATGTATGCAGGTGCTCATTGGGTTATGAGTACACCGGACAGGACTCGCCGGGAACCTGCTAGTTGGTATTATACATATCGTCAGCAGTTCTCTGGTGACATGTGTACAGGTTAGTTCATCGACCTGAGGTCGTCATTTGTCTCGTGTGAGTTCCCAATGTGCTTTGATTTCTACCCTACCACGGCTCAAAGGAGTCGTGCAAACAAGTAGTTTTTGGGTACAGTCCCGAGCCATATGGAGGCACGTGAGCGGATCGGCAGGGGATTCGTCTCTCCCGGTATTGGGGGCGAGATCGTGCTGTGTCTAGGAGAGCCATTACACATAGCCCACGGCCGTGGCAGGAGATTTACTGGTAGGTATTCCAGTAGTATCTCAGGGTGTTATTGGGCTACACTCCGACACGACTTATACTGCTGTTAGGGGTCTGACGTTACTAGCCCCCTAGGCAGATATGCGATACTCATTGACGAACGGACCGGACTGTATATACATTGTCACTGTTAGGCTCGGTAGGGTTTCCGGATGAGTTCGCTCATCGGCCTCCCTTGAGGTCAGTCCATGGGCAGCTGTTACGCATTGCTAGTGCCGCTGACGGTTTGTGGTTAAACCCACTGCCAGGGTACTGACGAGTCATTAGAGCCCCCCACAGACAGTTTCCCAAGTTCGGGCGAAACGTTGTAGAGGCCGTATGGTTTTATGGCAGGGTTCGGAAAATGCACATGCGTTTACGCACGTGTCAATTTTCGGGCAGACGATACTGGTCGGCTTTGGTTTAAGCCGGATTCGAGTATTGTATTGAGTAGATATAATATCTTTGTCTCAGTTGCATTTGTATTCGGTCGTAATACAAATGCGGGTATATTTATACAGTTACGGGGTTATCCTGAAATTCGTTTCGGGATCACTTTTGGAAGTTGCCAGTTTCCAGTTTTCTATCAGCCGTCTTTTAACATTCGGTTAAAGACGGGTTTATCTTTTCTTGAGATGAGTGTGGATGCTTCTAGAAGGTTCTAGAAGGTGGTGACAAGGCTCATGACTCACTTGTTCCTTATTGGTTGCTTTTGATGTGTTCACACTTTGTGTTCACACTTGAGATATTTATTTGTGTTCACACTAGATATTTTCTCTTGTGGTCACTCTCCTCTCTCCTACACTCACCCCCCCCATTCCTATAAAATGGCCGGCCCTCTCCTCTCTCTCTCTCACTTGATGGTAGAAAAAGATTATGATAGTTTTCGGTGTATGGAATTTCACAGCTCATTTCATTCCATCACCCGATTCCCATGGCAACTTCATTAACCGTTCGTCCATAGCTTTGGACGGAACGAGACAAAGTCTTCTACTCATTCTCTACATCAATCTTGGTCGTCTCTTTTAGCAAACTTGACGACCGAGTTGCCTCGAGTCAGAGGCAGGAGCCCGTTTAAAGAATCGTTGACTTGGTGCCATCTGGACGAGCAGATCGGAGATTGACGAGATCGGAGAAGCCGCAACGGAGCGTGGGATGATGGTTGAAGAACGAAGGACTCGGATCGTTCGGTATAACCTTTCTACACTCTTTACAGTTTGTTAGTTTAGCAATAATGGCAGATCCAGGTTAAAGTATACGATAGCGCCAGTTAAATAGGTTTTTGTTCCGCATTTGGCGTCTGTAGACGGCCGGGGCGCTACCGTAGACTTACAGTGGTATCAGAGCCTCACCATTTTGCTATACTAACTTGTGCTAACGCGTTTAAAACATCGATCGAACCGGAAATCAAAAACTGCAAATTTCAAATTCACAGTTTCTGTAGATTTTAAATGATGTCCTAAAATTATTCTACATATCACAGAAAGTTGTGCAGGGTTTTAGAAGCACACCGACCAAATTTGAGCACGTGATTCCACCAAGCTGCCGCGGAATCGCGGCCAAACCCATGGTTTGGCCGCGCATCCGCGGCCTTTCTATTGAATCAGTGCACCAAATTTGCACAGTGTCTTCTCTGTTGGAATTTGGGGTTTTTGGTATATATCTTTTGGGCCCAGATTTTATTACTGTTCACCAGTTGTTCGTGGGGCCCACTTTGTGATATTTAGTCGATCGAAATTTAAACATGTTAGTTTACAGTACTTGCATTATATCTCCGACCGGGAATGTCATTTGATCGGTAAACCGCGTCTGATTGCTATAGTTCTTTTAGACGGGTTTGCGAACGTGACATTCGCGTTGATGTTCTGTGTTGTGCTGTGATTTTGCGGATTTGTCGTGGTGGATAGCAGTGTGCAATGGTAGTACAGTTTGAGTTTATTTGTACATTTGATATTGCGGGGCGAGCGTCCAACTTGTGGACTGCCGTCACTGCCTGTTGTATAATATTCTTTTGGGGCACGACCAGGTTGCGGTCGATGTACCTGTTGTATTATTTTTCATTACTGTACTAGGTTTTGCCCCGCGACGGAGTGCACGGATAGCCGGGTTGTGGGGGGCAACGGGTCCGCATCTCATGGCTTTGAGAGGCAGAGGGGCCTTACTCTAAAATTGGCAGACTATTCGCTGCACTCGTAAGGGGTACAGGTTGACCCAAGGAGGGGTGCCCAAGCTTACCGGATTCCGTGAAGTGCTGGTGGTCCATTCACTTTGCTGTAGGGGGCTGCCTCGCTTCAGGTTTTGGCGGGTAACTTGCCGCACCCGTAGGGGTCTAGGTTTCATTGCACAGGCTATCCACACGACAGGGGAACGTCGGGTTTCAGCAGCGGCTCTGTGAAACCCGGGGATCCCAGATTATCTGTATTGTTCTGTGATGCTTATTACTTTTCTGTAATGTTGCATATTATCACGCCTGGAGCGATTATTGTATATTGGTTTATATACTATTAGATGTTGTATATGTTTTACACCCGAGCTAGTTCAGTCCCCGCTCTGTCGTTAGTTAAGTAACCTAACGGATGATGACGGGACCCAGTGACGAATGCGGATGGCATATACGTACATTTTATTTTCGTTCTTTTCTGGTGTGATTGATTGATGGGACTGCGTTGATTCTGATCAATGCAAAGTAAAGCAAACCTGTTTACAGTTGTTGGAACAAATTTAAAAGGTGTTATTGCAAAGACGTTTCCTTTTGTTATGCATAGCGGTATTCAGTGGAATATCCTGCACCTCATTCGACGGGGCAAGGGCCGATATCCCTTCACCGGGACTGACCCCTTGGGCAGAAGTTTGCGTCAGGGTAATAACTTTACTATAGTCGATTACAAGTTGCTTTGCATCGCGGTATTCAGTGGAATATCCTGCACCTCATTCCACGAGGAAAGAGCCGAGATCCCTTCACCGGGAATGACCTCTTTAGCAAAAGGTTTTCGCCACTATATTTTAAAAAGCTATCAGGTTCCTTCAGCGATATCAAGTTCACTACGTTAAAGGTTTTTCGCCAAAAACCAGCCGTAGCCCTCCGTCACTTCTTTTGGGTATTCAGTAGTATTCAAGCTATGTATTTTGACCTAACGCCAAGGCATAGTGTTTGGTAGCTGCTGGGTATTCAATTGTTGCATAGATAGATGAGTTGGTTTGGGACAGCCGTTCTGCCATTTTGACCTAACGCCAAGGGCATGTGCGGGTGGGTTCAAATTAATAAGATAGTGACGGGTAGAACTTGGCATGTGACTTATGACATTTTGACCTAACGCCAAGGTTATAAGAGCATGGGGCAAAAATCATATCGGGAGTTTCTAAAGAAACTGAAACTTGCCAAGTATGCACATACCTTCTGGAGTATGAGTAACGTGGATGCATTCCATCACGTTGTCATGCGATGAGAGTTGGATCCCGATTCCCACTGATGAGTTGGTTTACTCTTCGGGTGATCCCGATTGATTCTTCTTTCAGGTTTGGAGGAGAATTTGACAGGACAGTGGGAGGTTTCCGGATTAGAAAAAGTGATAACCATTCTGATCTAGGTTAGAGTGCACGCAGAGTGTTTCTTTTCTCTCTCTCTTTGGCAGCGACCTTTGACCGACCCTAGACTATGACTCAGTGACCAAGTTGACCGAACCTTCTTAAAATACTGGCTTTTGGATTGTCTATGTTGCATAAGTCATTGCCACTCCTTCTTTTACCCTTTGCATTTCTCAGAACACCCGTTTTACTACGGACATCCACTTCCATTGGATAGATCCATCGTATGGTTATATACGAACTCGAAGGGACTTCTTCGAGGATGGATCCAGGTTCAGGAGAAATAGAATTGGTTTATTCAGTTGTCTTTTATTATCACCTTCTCTCAGGTTGCGAGGGCTCCTTGGTTTAGGAGAGTACACCTATTACGCTTATTGGATAGTCTTATTCCAAACCATAGGCAGGTGCCGAAAGGTAGGGAATGAAGAAAACCAAATTAGCCTAAGTAGGGTGTGCAGAAGGTAATATGTAAAAGACAAAATAAAGGGATTAGAAAGAGGGCAAAGTAAATTGCAACTGATATCATTCATGACCAAACCGCGTACTTCATCGCCACTCCTATTTCACCTTTAACAGAATAAGGTATTATTCAGTTGTCTTTTATCATCACCTTCTCTCGAGATGCGAGTACTTCTTGGTTTAGGAGGGTACACCTATTATGCTTACTGGATAGTCTTCTTCCAAACCATAGGCTGGTGCCGAACGGTAGGGAAGGAAGAAAACCATTTAGCCTAACGATGGTGTACAGAAGGTAATGACTAAAGATAAATAAAGGGATTTGGAGAGATGGCAAAGAAATATACGGTTAAAGTCATGAATTGGATTATGGAAGAGGCATTACTATGAATACCAGGATACCCCTACGAAACATTTTCATGTTTCAGTGCATTGTTAAAGGAAAACTGTTTTCTCGATTAGATACTTACTCCAAGGGTATGTATTTACCAGGTTTCATTATCATATCTGTATGGTTTTACAGATGATGAGTGGGAGTAAGTTATTGGGAATTGGGTGATCATCCTCATTATATCGGAATTCGTTGTAATTGGTGATATTTGAGGAAATCGCCAGGGTACAGTTTTCAACCTACGACGCACAGGTTTTGAGTTGCTTAACTCAGCGGACTTATACAGAGTATTGTATGTTGTCCAGTGTCCATCAGGACAAAGGGGTAGGTCCTCGTACTTTATTCTGTTTACTTATAACTTCTCTAGTTTTTAGACAAGTGTTTCATAGAAATACAAGGTCTAAGTTTTGAGAAGTTGTGGGTATAAGAATAAAGTAGAGAACCAGATGTCACAAATATCGGGATTCTTCAAAGAGATCGAAGATGTAGATTCTTGTGATTGGTATTCAGATGATAGTAATGATTTTGAGAAACTTGTTTCTCTTTCAGGTTACTCATAATTGGAAGGATTCCTAAGTTGAGTAATGCTGATTAGTCTCTTTCCATTAAGTTGATATGCACTGGAGACAGCTGCATGATTGAATATGGTTCCAATTAAATAAGTGCCAAAGTTTCTATATTGGATATAGAATGGTTCGTACCTTAAAAGATGTTAAGGTACAGGGAGTTGTCTAGCTTATGCTTAAAACCAGACTCTGGACAACTCAGGGTACGTTTCTGTAATGGCTGTTTGTGGGTTGACCCTGGCTATGACGAGGGTTGATATTCTATCATTTGGAAGATCAATAGTGATATTATTCTTGACTCGCCACAGTTTTAGTAAAATGGACTTTTTCAGAAAACAGAAGTGGGAGTATGGTAGAACTGGAAGCGATTCCAGAACCGCAAACGATTACGGAAAATTTAATAGGACCTATATATTCAATCAGGTTTGACATTCCAATAGCCACTCCGCAGATATAGTGGGTAACCTCAGACACCCGAGAGGTACTTCGGTAGCCTCAAGGACGGTGACAGGGAGGTTCTTATCTACCCAGACTTGACACTACTGTTGTTCCAGACTATGAGACCAGGAAGGAGGATAAGTATAGCGTCGTTCTAAACTAGCTTTAGAAGTGCACGTGTATATTATTCTGCCAGAGGGTTGTCGTAGTCAGTGGGAGCAGCGGAAGCATAGTGGGCAAGTAGCTTATGTCTATTTATAGACTAGAGCAGATATAGCGGAGATAGATCATCTAATTTTGATGTGACAGTCATGGGTTTGACTTCATCAGAATAGGGGATGGATCTGTTAAGAAGGTAGTAGGGTGTGATGTCATGGTATCTGGATGACATACACAGAGTAGGAAGTAAAATTCCTATACTACGATCGGTTGTACTGTGGTCGTCACGCAGTTTTTTCTCCAGACAGGATATGGATATAATATTTGACATTCTGGTTTCTGGATCTATGGTTTTAGATCTAGATTTGGGTAGTTTCCCAATGTGGGTACTTTGACAGATATTCTAATGGTTTTTAGAATAGTTGACTCCTAGCATGGTGGTGTACCTGCAGGTGATGGAGTCACCCTCTCTAAAGGTGTCGTATAGACTAAAGGGGAGAGGGCTGTGCATGATTGGCAGATCACTTGCTTAGGCAATTGAGTCAATCGTGAGGTGTCAAGTACCACACCAGATGTTGTTTTTGCACTAGATGCGATAAGTTTGTATTAATCCAATCCTGGAGAGACATAAGGAAGCAGTTTTAGAACATAAGTGGATGTTCTACGGATTTGATGACGGCAGCCTCCTTCGGGAGACGATTATCATTCCAGGCTTCAAAGGTGACGTGGATGACAGAGTGATTGTCAGAGTTTTAGTTTTCCCTCTGACGAGGGACAGTATTATGGACAGGTGGTCCAAGAGGATACTGTGGGTGGCATGGTGCCGGATACTGATTAGGTTCAGTGATCGATACAGTCTAAGAAGTTTGGATTTGGAGTTCATTTATGAACTAGGTCCCATCAGATATCCAGACATATTCTAAGACAGGTATTACTCGATTCGGGAGATGGCTTTCTCCGCGAACTTGAGATTTAGAGAGATATAGAAAGAAACATCTAGGCGGATCCACTCACTGAGGCTATTTCTCGAACACAATAGTTTTACAAACGGGCTTTGTGAAACTGATTAGTAGAGGAGTTGGATGTTCGGTTTCACACGGGCTGTGAGTAGTCGACATCGCAATAATTAGCCTTGAGTGCAAGTGGGAGATTGTTGGAGATAGTTCCCTCATAGTCAATTATTGGATCGCAGGTACGTGATTGCAATGATGGCGGAGGACCTATCCCGGTAGGACAGTCTTACTCGAGATGATAGTATGCTATCTGGTTTGCCTTTATCAGTCGTGTACATGTTCAGGTGACTGATTACATGTTACACTTTGATAGAGCCTTTAGGATCTTGCTTTACTACCAACAGTATGATGGCGATCATATACGTGAGAGTTGGGTGGTTTATATGCATATCCTTAATTGTGGTCCCTAGTCGTGGGAGTTTCGAGACAGGACATCGATACTCCGGAGTAGACTAGTGTATACAGTCGAGACCCCGACGAGGGGCGGTGGCCGGTCTCACAAGCCACTGGTGTCAGTTGGATCACCTAAGATGTATACAGGTGCTCATTGGGTTATGAGCACACCGGACAGGACTCGCCGGGAACCTGCTAGTTGGTATTATACATATCGTCAGATAGCAGTTCCCTGGTGACATGTGTACAGGTTAGTTCATCGACCTGAGGTCGTCATTTGTCTCGTGTGAGTTCCCACTGTGCTTTGATTTCTACCCTACCACGGCTCAAAGGAGTCGTGCAAACAAGTAGTTTTTGGGTACAATCCCGAGCCATATGGAGGCACGTGAGCGGATCGGCAGGGGATTCTTCTCTCCTGGTATTGGGGGCGAGATCGTGCTGTGTCTAGGAGAGCCATTACACATAGCCCACGGCCGTGGCAGGAGATTTACTGGTAGGTATTCCAGTAGTATCTCAGGGTGTTATTGGGCTACACTCCGACACGACTTATACTGCTGTTGGGGGTCTGACGTTACTAGCCCCCTAGGCAGATATGCGATACTCATTGACGAACGGACCGGACTGTATATACATTGTCACTGTTAGGCTCAGTAGGGTTTCCGGATGAGTTCGCTCATCGGCCTCCTTTGAGGTCAGTCCATGGGCAGCCGTTACGCATTGCTAGTGCCGATGACGGTTTGTGGTTAAACCCACTGCCAGGGTACTGACGAGTCATTAGAGTCCCCCACAGACAGTTTCCTAAGTTCGGGCGAAACGTTGTAGAGGCCGTATGGTTTTATGGCAGGGTTCGGAAAATGCACGTGCGTTTACGCACGTGTCAGTTTTCGGGCAGACGATACTGGTCGGCTTTGGTTTAAGCCGGATTCGAGTATTGTATTGAGTAGATATAATATATTTGTCTCAGTTGCATTTGTATTCGGTCGTAATACAAATGCGGGTATATTTATACAGTTACGGGGTTATCCTGAAATTCGTTTCGGGATCACTTTTGGAAGTTGCCAGTTTCCAGTTTTCTATCAGCCGTCTTTTAACATTCGGTTAAAGACGGGTTTATCTTTTCTTGAGATGAGTGTGGATGCTTCTAGAAGGTTCTAGAAGGTGGTGACAAGGCTCATGACTCACTTGTTCCTTATTGGTTGCTTTTGGTGTGTTCACACTTTGTGTTCACACTTGAGATATTTATTTGTGTTCACACTAGATATTTTCTCTTGTGGTCACTCTCCTCTCTCCTACACTCACCCCCCCATTCCTATAAAATGGCCGGCCCCCTCCTCTCTCTCTCTCACTTGATGGTAGAAAATGATTATGATAGTTTTCGGTGTATGAAATTTCACAGCTCATTTCATTCCATCACCCGATTCCCATGGCAACTTCATTAACCGTTCGTCCATAGCTTTGGACGGAACGAGACAAAGTCTTCCACTCATTCTCTACATCAATCTTGGTCGTCTCTTTTAGCAAACTTGACGACCGAGTTGCCTCGAGTCAGAGGCGGGAGCCCGTTTAAAGAATCGTTGACGTGGTGCCACCTGGACGAGCAGATCGGAGATCGACGAGATCGGAGCAGCCGCAACGGAGCGTGGGATGATGGTTGAAGAACGAAGGACTCGGATCGTTCGGTATAACCTTTCTACACTCTTTACAGTTTGTTAGTTTAGCAATAATGGCAGATCCGGGTTAAAGTATACGATAGCGCCAGTTAAATAGGTTTTTGTTCCGCATTTGGCGTCTGTAGACGGCCGGGGCGCTACCGTAGACTTACAAGAATGAGTAAGAGATGTAGATATTTATGTATGCTTTCACTTGCTCCCTCTTTCTTTTTCTACCTCGCATTTTTCTTTTTCCATAGATGAGTGAGAAGGTGGGAATTGTTATGGCTAGAGAATCAACATTACATAGCCATATCACTCTCCTGCTTCTCTTTAATCCATATATATGTCATGAGTGAGTGGAGAGGATGACAGCTAGCCTCCACATTACTCATGACCATGCTTAAAGAGAAATAAAAGAGAAAAACATAAATTGATTATATATATATATATATATATATATATATATATATATATATACATTATACATATAATTAATCATGAACATCACATGTATCATTTACATGATAAGTTACATAACATACCATGTAGTAAAGGAGATAAAGGGGAGAGAAAAAATGTGAGTGTAAGTCCACGTTACCCACCCCGGTGCTAACGGGGAGGCGGAATAGGTAAAAAACATTTTTTAACACAAGGTAATATGGACAAAAAACTTGAGGTTCTTTGCCAAACCATTGCTAACAAACCACAAGAGTTTCTATCTACTATGCTCAAGAGATTATACCTCAGGAACCAAGTCCTTCGGGTCTTCTTTCCGCTTCCCTCCTCGTCCATGCAAGCTCCAAGGATCGATCCGGATCTTAGACACCTCCGCGGCCTCCTTGAGTCGAAGACGATCCACCCGAGAGTTTGTAATCCGATCTCCACCTCAAGCCGAGGTAACTAGGGCAACAAGTATGCTACTCTTGATGTCTTAGATGGTGTAGAATATGATGGCGGATTTATTTGTCTGTTTAAATCCTAATTATCTCAACACATGAGAACTTTAGGATTTCTTAGTGAGGAAGAGGAGGAGGAACAAAACATGAGAGCTCCAAATGAAGAGAGAGAATGCCAAAAGAAATATGAACCATGGAAAAATAAAAACCAATCTTTTATCATAATTATGATGGCTAAGATTGATTTGACCACTATCATGTCTTGATAAAGCAAAAAGCAAACGAAGAGTCTAGTGCTCTCATGAAAGATCCAAGTCAACAATGGTCAAAATGTCAACATGGTCAAGCATGGTCAAAAGGTCAAAGCAATTAGCCATAACATAATTATCAATAAAAAAATTAGTAAATATTTTCCTCACCTCATAATGGTTTTGACCGAACCAACGGTCAAAACCCTAATGAGGCACCTCCTCCTTCTTCGCTCCTCACAACCGTGCATACACACCCGCATCCGCATTCCGTAGAATGCAAATGTACAGAAGACAAAACTAATCCATCCAGTGCAGGGAAACTCTCTGTGTGGGACTCTAAAAACTCGACACTACGCTGGCAGTGGGCTTAACCACAGACCGCAAGCGGCACTAGCTGTACGTAACGGTCCCCAGGTAGATGTCGATAAGAAGGCCGATGAGGTAAACCCATCCGAACTCCTACTGAGCCTGAATGTGACAATCTACGTACAGTCCGGTCTGTTCGTCTGAGAGTATCGCATGGCGGGCCTAGGGGGCGGTAAACGTCAGACCCCTAATAGCGGTACAAGTCATGCCGTAGTGTAGCCCAGAACACCCTGAAAAACTACTGGAAATACTACCAGTAATTCTCGCTTGCCCTGGCCAGGGACATTTTATAATGGCTCTCCTAGACACAGCGCGATATCAACCCCCAATACCGGGAGAGACGAATCCTATCTAACTGCTACTGCCTCCAAGTGCTTCGGGACTGCACCCAACTACTACCTGTTTGCACTACTCCTTTGAGCCGTGGTAGGGTAGTAATCAAAGTACAGTGGGAACACACTCGAGACGAAGTAGTAGTGTCAAGTCGAAAAACTAAGCTGTATTCCTATCACCTAGGAACTGTTATCTGACGATAGGTATAATACCAAATAACGATTCCCGACGAGTTCTGTCCAGTGTACTCGTAACCTAACGAGCACCCGCATACTATCTCGTACTGATGGCTGTGGGACAGACCATCTCCCCTGCTGGGATGAGAAGCGCATACGCCAGTCTACTCTGGAGTATCGATGCCCCGTCTCGATAATCCTACGACTAGGGACCTATATAAGGATGTGCTTGTAGATTACCCAGCCCCCACTAGTGTGACTGCCATCACAACGCTGGTAATCAAGCAAAGATCCTAAGGGCTCCACTAATGTGTATAGGCGATATGCTAAAAAAAACACGTGCACACATTAAAGTAGAAACAAACCAAGTAGCATACTACCATTTTGAGCAAGATTGTCTATACAACTGTGAATATCCCAAGCTTCCATTAAGTAATATACAAACTAGTATGATACAGTAATGGCCTCTAGGGCATATACACTAACAATCTCCTACTTGCACTAAGGCCATGTACTGGCGTATCGGCAACCTATCATCTCGATCAGCCGCTCGAACTGAGTCTGGGGTATGGCCTTCGTGAATGGATCTGCAGTGTTATTCTCCGAATCTACTCTCTTCACCTCGATCTCCCGGCGATCTACGATCTCCCTGATCAGGTGGTACCGCCTCAAAATGTGCCTGGACTTCTGATGGGACCTGGGTTCCTTCGCTAAAGCTATAGCACCGTTGTTGTCACAATACAGCGGTATTGGATCAACAATGGTATGAACCACCTGAAGCTCCGTGAGGAACTTCTTCATCCAGACAGCTTCTTTTGCGGCATCGCAAGCAGCTATGTACTCCGCTTCCATATTTGAGTCAGCAACGGTTTCCTGTTTGGAGCTCTTCCAGCAAACCGCCCCTCCATTGAGGGTAAAGACATAACCCGACATGGACTTGGAGTCATCCTTGTCACTCTGGAAGCTAGAGTCAGCAAAGGCCTCGATCTGAAGGTCTTTTCCTCCATACACCAAGAACATCTCCTTAGTCCTTCTCAGGTACTTGAGAATGTTCTTTACTGCTATCCAGTGTTTCTCCCCTGGGTCCGACTGATACCGGCTTACAACGCTTAATGCGTATACTGCATCTGGTCTGGTACACAACATCGCATACATTATAGAGCCTACCGCAGATGCGTAGGGTATAGATGACATGTGAGCCCTTTCCAAATCAGTCTTGGGGGACATCTCTTTGGAGAGGGTGATTCCGTGACAAACCGGTAGATTACCGTGCTTTGAATCTTCCATACTGAATCGTTTCAGAATGGTGTCGATGTACCTGGACTGCGAAAGTCCCAACATCCTCTTAGATCTATCACGATAGATCTGGATCCCCAGAATGTAGTTGGCATCGCCCAGATCCTTCATGGAGAACCTCTATGATAAGAATCCTTTGACTGCCTGTAGCATAGGAATATCATTTTCTATTAGGAGAATGTCATCCACATACAAGACAAGGAATACCACAGTTCTCTCTACAATCTTACTGTAAATGCATGGTTCATCCGGATTTTTGATAAAGTCGAATTCTTTGACAGTATCATCAAAGCAGATGTTCCAACTCGGCGATGCCTGCTTCAGTCCATAGATAGACTTAAGCAACTTGCACACTTTACCGCTGCTCCCACTCTGAATGAATACCTCCGGCTGATCCATATAGATGCACTCTTCTAAATTTCCATTTAGGAAAGCCGTCTTTACGTCCATCTGCCAGATCTCATAATCGTGGAAGGCAATAATGGCAAGAAGGATCCGAATGGATTTGAGCATAGCCACTGGAGAAAAGGTCTCGTCATAGTCCAAACCAGGTCTTTGACGAAAACCCTTTGCAACAAGTCTAGTTTTATAGGTTTCAACCTGCCCATCTACACCAATCTTCTTTCTGAAGATCCATTTGCAACCTACGGGTTTTACCCCTTCTTGAGCAATGTCCAAAGTCCAAACTTTATTAGTGTACATGGACTCCATTTCGGTCCGCATTGCATCCAGCCATTTTACTGAGTCACCGCTCTGAATGGCTTGCTGGAAGCTAGTAGGCTCATCATTTTCAATGACGCAATTCTCTCGATCCCCGTCTATGAGAAAACCGTAGTATCTCTCGGGCGGATGAGACTGTCTACTACTCCTGCGGAGTGGCGCTGGGATGTCCGGTTCTCCTGAAACTTCTGGTTCTTCCAAGCTTTCAGTAATAGGTTGTGGTTCTGGAATTTCTTCTAGTTCTATTGCTCTCCCACTTGTTCCTTTTTCTAAAATCTGATGTTCCAGAAAGTGGGCATGACGAGAAACAAAAACCTTTTATTCCTCTGCGTAATAGAAAAGATACCCCCTGGAGTTTTTTGGGTATCCCACAAACTTACACAGTACTGAGCGTGCCTCGAGTTTGTCCGTATGCTTCTTTTTAACAAAAGCTGGATATCCCCATATCTACATATATTGAAGATGGGGTTTCTTCCCACACCACATCTGATATGGTGTGGTAGGCACAGTCTTGGTAGGAGCCTTGTTTAAAAGATATGCAGCTGTTTCTAGTGCATAACCCCAGAAAGATCGCGGTAACTCAGCCTTACTCATCATGGAACAAACCATATCCAATAGAGTTCGATTCCATCTTTCCGATACACCGTTGTGTTGTGGTGTGTATGGAGGAGTAAGCTGAGAGAGAATTCCATTCTCTTTTAAGTAATCCAGAAACTCGGCACTCAAGTATTCACCACCTCGATCAGATCTCAGTGTCTTTATACACTTGCCTGTTTGTTTTTCAACTTCATTCTTGTATTCTCAAAATTTCTCAAAGGCCTCGGATTTATGCTTCATCAGGAAGATATGTCCATACCTAGAGAAATCATCCGTAAAAGTTGTCACGTCCCGAAAGTACGGAACATGACCGGCACTTAAACTACGAACGTCTCGAGGCGTACGTAATCTAAGTAAACCGAGAACCCAGAAAACCAAACCAAGAAAAGTAGTAGAGTGAAGGAAAACCAATTTAAAACAAGTAGTTTCAATAGCATAAGCCGAATTATGCGGTTTTTAAAAACATCAAAAATTTACTGAAAATTTCGGCAGAGTCTCCTTTGTAAATACTGGCCCCCAAACGGGATACAACATGAATAGTATACGAAATCAATAAAAGGCATCCCCAAGCGGAAGCTAGCTCTTCGTCAATCGACGGTCACAACCACACAAGCAATATAATATACAACGCCAACGGCGAGGGTCAAAACTCAAAACCACAAGAAAACCACAGAAATAAAACGCGCGACTCTAAGGTCGAAAGAATAACATCACAGGTCTCTATCTCTGAAATAAATAAACGTTTGGTTGATAGAACTTCTAGATACAACAGAGTAATAATATACAAGTTATATAATGGGGGGTACGATACAAGTAAACCCACCTACTAGCAAATCACCCGAAGGAAACTATGCCCGCAAGCCGTAATGAAACCTGTACGGCAAACCTGCAAGAAACTGGGGCACAACGGGGGTGAGTTTCCAACTCGTGAATAGAAAAACATCTACGCACAGAAATCGCATAAATAACGCTACCTAGGTCAAAGATCATAATATATCCTTAAAATATATATAACATGCAGTCTATATCAATGGCTAGGGTATACCTCTAAGCAACGGTAATACCAAGTGCTCGTGTCAGTGCCTCAGGTAGCAATATATCATATGAATGAGATATGAATGCATGAAAACAGAATAAATGTAAATGAAGAAACTGTTTTCATAATTTAGTGCGATTTCCCTTGTATTTTTAAAATGAGGTATCATAAATGAAATCAGCATCAACAGTGTCTAGCATCGACACAAAACATAAATCTCAATGTCTCAAAATCTCAGGCTCCGGCTATCCGGACTGGCCTGTATCATCAAATCTCAGTACCTCAATATCTCGAAATCTCAATGTCTCAATCTCAATATCTAAGGCGCCGTCAGTCCAGACCGGCCCCTACCATCCATCTCAAGACCACGACGGTATCCTCCGGATATCCGACGCGTCGGGTAAAATCACCGGTAGGTAGTCTCCCCCTGCCAGGCTCATCGTCATCACCACGAGCTTCTTGCCCCGGGGTACCTTACCGGGTCCACCATGTACCCGAAACGGTTCATCCAACTCCTCGAATCGGGTCTCGAAATCCATCAGCAAACTCATGGTGGACGACTCATACATCATGGGAAAAACCGCGCTTTTTTATTTAAAAAGAGAAAGAAGAAGTTTGTATATGTTTTGCGGTTTTCCCCAAATCCAGAAAATCTCATGGAAATCCGAATCCAAAACCTCAATAGCACGTAAAAAGTGAATATATGCATGAGAATCCATGAATGCGGCATAACAATGAATAACAGTATGCATGAGGTAGCAGGTAATAACTACAATGTCTAAACTAACATATAAGGCAAGTACACTAATATCATGTCTAAACTATTAGCTAACAGGCTATGTCAAGCAATAATATTTTCTAAGGTGTACGTGACATGGCAATTACCGATGAAGATGTGTGTGAGCCGGCAAGTAAGTGTACGTGGTACATACGCATCATCGGTAATGGTGCTGGTGTCCTAACCATAAGATATCAACAGTAGAATATGAAGCATAATATAAGCATGTGATGCGGAGCAAACAACAATAATGAGCGGGAGCTGAATACTAGATGCAACGATAACTAATCTGATTTAACCTAATATAAGTCCTACAATGGTGCCTTTTGAAATAACACGAATCGTGGGGTTTTGAAAATAGGGGCTACGGTCTTTTTAAGAAAAGATACGTTTTTTTTTTGAAATATCCGTAGAATCCCTTGACTTGTCTTTTAAAATACGCACGATTCGTAAGCTTTGAAATAGGTAGGAACCGAATCTAATCTAACAACTAACTAAACTAAAGGGCTAAGCTACAAGCTAGACTACAGGTAAGGAAACCGCCTAACATCTGAGTCGATACATATACATACCTGTATATATATTAGTCGGTGATCCCGCCTCAATAATATCATATCCGATACTATATCTATAATCAGACATCCCAAGTCAAGAGTGCGGATCAATCATCAAGATATAGCTCGTACGTAAATCCGTCGTACGGCATCCCCAAATCTGGGTACGGGTCAATATCATATTCCTCACACTATTCCTCTGGTATCCTCTTTATCCAAGATCATAGTCTAGGGTACTGACCTATGTCTAGTACAATACTAATATCCTCAATATACTCATGATCTGACTACTGATCGACAATCTCGTACAAACCGATATCGTCAGCACATATCATCATCAAGGGGTATACATCGCCCGATACGGCCTAATATCAATATCCTAGCATATCATGCCTCATATCACGATCACATGTCGACCATTTTATTTATAACACTATTCACCCGTATCGCCGCCCCAAGATCCGCTATAACACCAGGACGTACCTCAAGTACGAATCCTGCCATATCACCGATATCACAACCACAAACAAATCTCATCGACTCAGCTCAATCCCAAGTATCATCCTCAAATCCGTATGTGAACACATAGTCCCATACCCATGTGAACACATAACTATAAAGAATCCCATGAGCATATACAAATAGGAATGTATACAAGTATGTATGTGTGTATGTGTAGTGCAACACTACCCTAGGGTTCGCGACACTAAAATAATCCAACACACCAATATCCATCCTAAACATCGTTATTAATCCCAAATAACATATAATAATTGTTGGTGTGTATACGCATCCGTATACACCACCACGGACTGCGGGGGTGCTATACGCCATCCACCCGACTTCTCCCCGTAGATATAAATCTACTCACCTGGTCCTCGCTCGCCAGTGCCGACGTCGCCACGCGCTTACTTGTCGTCTCGAAGTCCACATGGGGGTACCTACATGCCACAATATATCGTATCGCATTAAAACCAAATTCGAAATCGAAACGGCATACGAAAATAAAATCGGCACGCGTATCATGCATAGGTCAAAACCTATCGCCTACGCATGCAAGAATAGCCAAACCAACCCTCGATGTCGACGTACAAACGTCAAACCCTCGTGAAAAATCCAAACACACTCATTTGCGCATTTACGAAAACTAATTATAATATAAAATAGCTTAAAAATTCACAAAAAACCCCAAATTCACTTTAAAAGCCATTTTTCCGAAAATCTAGCAAGCACAAATTACCCATTTTAGTACCAAACTCGACGTTTAAACAATCTAATGGCCATAATACTTATTAAATATCTTAAATAAGTCCTAAAAACAATTTCCATAATTTAATCTCATTAAATTCCATTAATCCCAAAATTCTAGTTTACAATATACCCAAATTTTCACAATTTAATAGCAAAAAGCACAAACAACAATTTAGTTTGGATTTTCATGAACTAAAGTATTAAGTTACACTTAATAATGTTAATGAAGTCATGAAAAACCTAATTACATTTTTAAACCCAATTATTTAACCATTTTCAAAAACCTAGTTTGTTAAAACTCCAATTTTAACAATTTTAAGTGACAATATACAAAACAACTACTAGACTAGATTTGCATATCATAAGATGCTAAAATACATATCACAACCATCATCAATTTATCACAACCCTAACATGATTCAAATCCTTCTCTTGAATTTCACAAACCCTCACTTTAAATTAGAAACCCAAACAACTTTTAACTACTTTAGCTTAAGAAAAATACCAACAATTTAACCATTTGGACAAGATTTATACCTCCAAGACTTGTAGATCTACATGCAATTTAGCCTCCCAAATTAGCGTCTATGCCCCAAGATCCATGCTAGATGGGATAAAGAATAATGGGTAGGAGTTAGATTTTGATTTCGGTGAGGTTTGCTTGATTTTTCATGGAATTTTTTTGTAGATTTTTGGAGAGAGATGAGGTGAGGGAATTAAGAGGGGAGGGGCTGCAGGAATTTGCTGTTTTCGGCCAGAATAGGGAGGGGAAATGAGTGAGGGAGGAGAGAGAGTAAGGTGGAGAAAGTGGGAAAGTCAAAGTCCACATTTTCTTTTATCATTTTCTTTTCTTTTCTTCTCTTTTCTTTGTGATTGGAGAGAGAGAGGGGGGGCTGTCATGGTGGGGTCGGCCACATGGGGAGAGGGAAAGAGGGTGAGTTATGGGTGTATGGGTGAGGAAAAATGATAAATGTTATACCCCAATTCCCATTAACACTAATTTCACCGAAAAAAGCCTTTTTCTTCGATATTTTCTAAACCGTTTTGGTAAACGATTTCGTTTCAAAAACCACATGATAAAATTTTATTTAAAGTTTTATGATGTACAAAATTTGTTTCAACTCATTCCAATTTGTAATTTTCCCTAATTAAATGTATTAGTGACGGCTTAAAATAATAATAAAATAATTTTTTTTCCAGAAAATTTGAAATTTCACCAGTGGCTCAATAAACACCAAATACTAGCAATTACATAGCTAGAATATGTATATTTAATTTTTATAATAAGATATTTGCATTTTGACTTTTTACAGAAAACCCTCTTATTTTTCCGATTTTCCGAAATTTCACCGAAACGATTTTCAAAACGCTACAATCTTCCCCCCTTAAAAAAATTCGGTCCCCGAATTTAAAGTAAAACTCCCCCCAAATACTAAAACATCTAAACCAAAACCATCAAGTCGTCGGGGCTGCGAATTTGTAAATACATAAAACAAATCGTAGCGCAGCGCATGCGCATGAAAAATGCGCATATAACTCAAATCAAAACTCCGTCAAGCATCCCGCAATCATCGGAGTCATGGGGAAGACATCAATGCCAAATCCAAAGCAAAACCAATATTATATAACTCGAAACTATACATGTAAATATCGAATCTATATATGTAAATATCTGAAGGAAATGAATGCCAAATATATTCAGGTACTGTCCTCTGGCTAGTCCTGCCCAGTACGAAAACACATAGCAAATATCATAAAAACGTACTGCTCTATAGGTTAAATCAATCCCAAAATACGCGTATGAATACTACGTGCGTCTGGTGTGCACGGAAATCAAAATCCATATATGTGCCATACAAGCGCACAGAAACAACATCTAAGTGCATCGGTTGTGCACACAACATCTGTCATAGGCAACGTGTGTGCCTGACAGCAAGGACAGGTGCATCTGACACGCACGAAGAATCTCGATTTAGTGCATCCGGTGTGCACCAAAATCGTATCTCATAACATGCGCCCAACATGCGCGAAAAACCCCAAATCAGGTGCATCCATCATGCACGAAATCATGAAATCCAATATCAAGCACCGAACATGCGCAAAATCCAATCAAGTGCACAAGGTGCACAAAACAAATATCGATCATCACAATCGAAATCGAAGTCCAGTGCATCTAAGTGCACAAAAGGCGTATCACTGCACTGCAAGCATATATAGACTATACAGAGTGCAGGAACCAAATCGTGTGCGTGCATACGCACAAAATCAACTCAAATGTCTAAAACCGTAAAATCACAAACATGTGAAACCAAAGCACGAAAACGATATCAAGTGCAACACTGTGCAAAGATCGTAAATCCTCAATCATCAAAATCAAATCATACGAATAAATCACCCAAAATATCGAAATCAATAATGGCGGAACAGTACCGCTCAAGTGCATCCTCTAAGAATCTCGGGCCAACTGTCGCGGTCACTAGTGGGGCGTCTCGTCGATGATCATGAACTCTGGCCTGCTGGTGTGCGTAACAATGACCACTCCTGGGTCAAGGTCTTCACTGTGAATTACCAATCTCTCGTTCCATCGGCTCATCGGCCCTGTCAGGTGTGCTAACGGGGATGATCCCGTTCTGGCACTTCTCTGGTCATCTCTCGGTCAATCATCGTGACCACTCGTAAGACAACATATCACTGGCGTCGGCCTCTGGCTCTCTGAATGTACGTGACACATCTGATTCTGGGTGCAAGTATCATTGCAGCAGTGTCCTGAAAGGAATCCTGCTCATGGTCTCTTCCATGTCTCGTCTCTGCCAACTGTCCGGAAGTCATCGTCCTTTCCTATATCTGCATCTTGCTCTGGAACGACTGCATACTCATCGCGACTCTTTCTGGAAGGTAAATCCAAGTACCATGCCTCGGCATGCGCATCGAATCTCTGATGTCGGCGGAGTGGAACGTCATCTCATCTAGATCTGGTACGAACCTCCTACTTCACTTTTCTCTAATGTCGTCTGCTTTGGACTCGTCTCGTCGTGGCTGCATGGACTGAGCTCCAACGACTATCCTCGTATCTGGAGTCTCCCAAGAATGCATCTCACCACCTAGCATCCGAATTAAGTCGAGCCATCCGATCGAGTCGTCAAAACCTCATAATCCCCCAAGAGCTCAACATCTTGGGCACAGTTTAATAGTATCGAGTACATAACACAGCATCGGTGGTCCAGCCGTAGAAGGGCAAACCCAAGCCTCACTAATGGCGCCGCAGAACTGCCGCAAACCCAAAGGTTCCAAGGCTTTCACACGGTCATTAAGTCGAGTTAGGGTTTCATTCTTCTAGAGGGACCATAGAATTGCCTGCATGTCTTTCCGACTACTTTAAACTTGGAATAATAGGTTTCTAACATTCGATCGTCTCTGTCGACTCTCAACGTCTCCGCGTGAAGTCGTCTCTAGCTGGAATCAATCTATCTGATGACCTCGCATCGGGGTAGGCGAACGAACCACCTGTCCTAGTCATTCATCATCGGGTGACTAGCGACCTTCTAGCATCTATTAGTACAACTCGTCCCGCAATAGCTCCAACGTATGGGGCGATATCCCATCACTCGCAGCAACAACTGGCTCACTCATCGGCACGCTGAACAGTGCCTCAATCATCATGAGTAAGCAATACACCAACGGTCATCAAAATCTGGCTGGCCTCTGTCAGTGGCTCAATCCTCTAGTGCTGATCGGCACGTCCAAGTAATCTCATACAGCGATCCATCAAACGCTCGGGGCGTGAAACACAATAAAAAGACACATCTCCGCAATCGTGTGTCACCGGAATTTTGCCCTGGTCAGTCCTCGTTCGTGACGAGCTCGTGCTGACCGCAACTCTAGCTGTAGCTCTCCCTGCACGTAATCGTGGCAGCAGAACCATAACTGGTACTGATGAGGCTAGATCGGAATGAATATAATACTGAGCAAAGAAATGTACATCCTAAGGCTTCTTAAGTGGAGTAGCGTATCGTAAATATGCCGCGGAACATACCTACGGTACGTCACTCTACTTTAGTTACATATTCCATCAACCAAGGGTCATCCTACGCTCCGAAGGTAAAACCTAACGCTCTGATACCGACTTTGTCACGTCCCGAAAGTACGGAACATGACCGGCACTTAAACTACGAACGTCTCGAGGCGTACGTAATCTAAGTAAACCGAGAACCCAGAAAACCAAACCAAGAAAAGTAGTAGAGTGAAGGAAAACCAATTTAAAACAAGTAGTTTCAATAGCATAAGCCGAATTATGCGGTTTTTAAAAACATCAAAAATTTACTGAAAATTTCGGCAGAGTCTCCTTTGTAAATACTGGCCCCCAAACGGGATACAACATGAATAGTATACGAAATCAATAAAAGGCATCCCCAAGCGGGAGCTAGCTCTTCGTCAATCGACGGTCACAACCACACAAGCAATATAATATACAACGCCAACGGCGAGGGTCAAAACTCAAAACCACAAGAAAACCACAGAAATAAAACGCGCGACTCTAAGGTCGAAAGAATAACATCACAGGTCTCTATCTCTGAAATAAATACATGTTTGGTTGATGGAACTTCTAGATACAACAGAGTAATAATATACAAGTTATATAATGGGGGGTACGATACAAGTAAACCCACCTACTAGCAAATCACCCGAAGGAAACTATGCCCGCAAGCCGTAATGAAACCTGTACGGCAAACCAGCAAGAAACTGGGGCACAACGGGGGTGAGTTGCCAACTCGTGAATAGAAAAACATCTACGCACAGAAATCGCATAAATAACGCAACCTAGGTCAAAGATCATAATATATCCTTAAAATATATATAACATGCAGTCTATATCAATGGCTAGGGTATACCTCTAAGCAACGGTAATACCAAGTGCTCGTGTCAGTGCCTCAGGTAGCAATATATCATATGAATGAGATATGAATGCATGAAAACAGAATAAATGTAAATGAAGAAACTGTTTTCATAATTTAGTGCGATTTCCCTTGTATTTTTAAAATGAGGTATCATAAATGAAATCAGCATCAACAGTGTCTAGCATCGACACAAAACATAAATCTCAATGTCTCAAAATCTCAGGCTCCGGCTATCCGGACTGGCCTGTATCATCAAATCTCAGTACCTCAATATCTCGAAATCTCAATGTCTCAATCTCAATATCTAGGGCGCCGTCAGTCCAGACCGGCCCCTACCATCCATCTCAAGACCACGACGGTATCCTCCGGATATCCGACGCGTCGGGTAAAATCACCGGTAGGTAGTCTCCCCCTGCCAGGCTCATCGTCATCACCACGAGCTTCTTGCCCCGGGGTACCTTACCGGGTCCACCATGTACCCGAAACGGTTCATCCAACTCCTCGAATCGGGTCTCGAAATCCATCAGCAAACTCATGGTGGACGACTCATACATCATGGGAAAAACCGCGCTTTTTTATTTAAAAAGAGAAAGAAGAAGTTTGTATATGTTTTGCGGTTTTCCCCAAATCCAGAAAATCTCATGGAAATCCGAATCCAAAACCTCAATAGCACGTAAAAAGTGAATATATGCATGAGAATCCATGAATGCGGCATAACAATGAATAACAGTATGCATGAGGTAGCAGGTAATAACTACAATGTCTAAACTAACATATAAGGCAAGTACACTAATATCATGTCTAAACTATTAGCTAACAGGCTATGTCAAGCAATAATATTTTCTAAGGTGTACGTGACATGGCAATTACCGATGAAGATGTGTGTGAGCCGGCAAGTAAGTGTACGTGGTACATACGCATCATCGGTAATGGTGCTGGTGTCCTAACCACAAGATATCAACAGTAGAATATGAAGCATAATATAAGCATGTGATGCGGAGCAAACAACAATAATGAGCGGGAGCTGAATACTAGACGCAACGATAACTAATCTGATTTAACCTAATATAAGTCCTACAATGGTGCCTTTTGAAATAACACGAATCGTGGGGTTTTGAAAATAGGGGCTACGGTGTTTTTAAGAAAAGATACGTTTTTTTTTTGAAATATCCGTAGAATCCCTTGACTTGTCTTTTAAAATACGCACGATTCGTAAGCTTTGAAATAGGTAGGAACCGAATCTAATCTAACAACTAACTAAACTAAAGGGCTAAGCTACAAGCTAGACTACAAGTAAGGAAACCGCCTAACATTAGAGTCGATACATATACATACCTGTATATATATTAGTCGGTGATCCCGCCTCAATAATATCATATCCGATACTATATCTATAATCAGACATCCCAAGTCAAGAGTGCGGATCAATCATCAAGATATAGCTCGTACGTAAATCCGTCGTACGGCATCCCCAAATCTGGGTACGGGTCAATATCATATTCCTCACACTATTCCTCTGGTATCCTCTTTATCCAAGATCATAGTCTAGGGTACTGACCTATGTCTAGTATAATACTAATATCCTCAATATACTCATGATCTGACTACTGATCGACAATCTCGTACAAACCGATATCGTCAGCACATATCATCATCAAGGGGTATACATCGCCCGATACGGCCTAATATCAATATCCTAGCATATCATGCCTCATATCACGATCACATGTCGACCATTTTATTTATAACACTATTCACCCGTATCGCCGCCCCAAGATCCGCTATAACACCAGGACGTACCTCAAGTACGAATCCTGCCATATCACCGATATCACAACCACAAACAAATCTCATCGACTAAGCTCAATCCCAAGTATCATCCTCAAATTCGTATGTGAACACATAGTCCCATACCCATGTGAACACATAACTATAAAGAATCCCATGAGCACATATAAATAGGAATGTATGCAAGTATGTATGTGTGTATGTGTAGTGCAACACTACCCTAGGGTTCGCGACACTAAAATAATCCAACACACCAATATCCATTCTAAATATCGTTATTAATCCCAAATAACATATAATAATTGTTGGTGTGTATACGCATCCGTATACACCACCACGGACTGCGGGGGTGCTATACGCCATCCACCCGACTTCTTCCCGTAGATATAAATCTACTCACCTGGTCCTCGCTCGCCGGTGCCGACGTCGCCACGCGCTTACTTGTCGTCTCGAAGTCCACATGGGGGTACCTACATGCCACAATGTATCGTATCGCATTAAAACCAAATTCGAAATCGAAACGGCATACGAAAATAAAATCGGCACGCGTATCATGCATAGGTCAAAACCTATCGCCTACGCATGCAAGAATAGCCAAACCAACCCTCGATGTCAACGTACAAACGTCAAACCCTCGTGAAAAATCCAAACACACTCATTTGCGCATTTACGAACACTAATTATAATATAAAATAGCTTAAAAATTCACAAAAACCCCAAATTCACTTTAAAAGCCATTTTTCCGAAAATCTAGCAAGCACAAATTACCCATTTTAGTACCAAACTCGACGTTTAAACAATCTAATGGCCATAATACTTATTAAATATCTTAAATAAGTCCTAAAAACAATTTCCATAATTTAATCTCATTAAATTCCATTAATCCCAAAATTCTAGTTTACAATATACCCAAATTTTCACAATTTAATAGCAAAAAGCACAAACAACAATTTAGTTTGGATTTTCATGAACTAAAGTATTAAGCTACACTTAATAATGTTAATGAAGTCATGAAAAACCTAATTATATTTTTAAACCCAATTATTTAACCATTTTCAAAAACCTAGTTTGTTAAAACTCCAATTTTAACAATTTTAAGTGACAATATACAAAACAACTACTAGACTAGATTTGCATATCATAAGATGCTAAAATACATATCACAACCATCATCAATTTATCACAACCCTAACATGATTCAAATCCTTCTCTTGAATTTCACAAACTCTCACTTTAAATTAGAAACCCAAACAACTTTTAACTACTTTAGCTTAAGAAAAATACCAACAATTTAACCATTTGGACAAGATTTATACCTTCAAGACTTGTAGATCTACATGCAATTTAGCCTCCTAAATTAGCTTCTATGCCCCAAGATCCATGCTAGATGGGATAAAGAATAATGGGTAGGAGTTAGATTTTGATTTCGGTGAGGTTTGCTTGATTTTTCATGGAATTTTTTTGTAGATTTTTGGAGAGAGATGAGGTGAGGGAATTAAGAGGGGAGGGGCTGCAGGAATTTGCTGTTTTCGGCCAGAATAGGGAGGGGAAATGAGTGAGGGAGGAGAGAGAGTAAGGTGGAGAAAGTGGGAAAGTCAAAGTTCACATTTTCTTTTATCATTTTCTTTTCTTTTCTTCTCTTTTCTTTGTGATTGGAGAGAGAGAGGGGGGGGCTGTCATGGTGGGGTCGGCCACATGGGGAGAGGGAAAGAGGGTGAGTTATGGGTGTATGGATGAGGAAAAATGATAAATGTTATACCCCAATTCCCATTAACACTAATTTCACCGAAAAAAACCTTTTTCTTCGATATTTTCTAAACCGTTTTGGTAAACGATTTCGTTTCAAAAACCACATGATAAAATTTTATTTAAAGTTTTATAATGCACAAAATTTGTTTCAACTCATTCCAATTTGTAATTTTCCCTAATTAAATGTATTAGTGACGGCTTAAAATAATAATAAAATAATTTTTTTTCCAGAAAATTTGAAATTTCACCAGTGGCTCAATAAACACCAAATACTAGCAATTACATAGCTAGAATATGTATATTTAATTTTTATAATAAGATATTTGCATTTTGACTTTTTACAGAAAACCCTCTTATTTTTCCGATTTTCCGAAATTTCACCGAAACGATTTTCAAAACGCTACAAAAGTAATGAAGTATGAATAACCACTTCGCGCATGTGTAGACATTAGACCACACACGTCACTGTGTATGAGTCCCAAGAGCTCGCTCGCTCTTACTCCGTGTCCAGTGAACGGAGTCTTTGTCATCTTTCCTATGAGACAAGATTCACAAGTATCATAAGACTGATACTCGAACGGATTCAAGTATCCCTCTTTATGTAACTTTGTTAACCGTGTCTCATTGATGTGACCCAGTCTACAATGCCATAAGAAAGCCTGATTTAATTCCGGATACTTTCTTTTAAGTGTGTTCTGGACACTGAAAACCTAAGCTTGATTCAATACGTATATCCCGTTTTCTAATGTACCTGACCCAATCAGAACTTGATTTAGGTGGATGTGGACCACATCGCTTACAAAAGTAAAATAATATCCTTCCTTAGAAAGTAAGGATACAGATATGATATTACAAGTCGCACTAAGTACATACAAACAGTCACGCAGAATCAATATCTGCCCAGTTGTCAATCCAAGATGATATTCCCCTACGGATTCAGCGTCCATGCTCATTCCGTTGGCAACCCTGAGAGTCATATCACCTATCCTGATAACTCTACGGTTTTTCAGAGCCTGTAATGAATTACAGATGTGAGATCTTGATCCGGTATCCAATACCCAGGAAGTAGGGTTAATTGACATACAGTTTTCTACTACAAACACACCCGAAGCCGAAGCCACAACATGCTTCGAATCCTGGCTACTGGCTTTACTAGCCCTGCAATCCTTCTGCCAATGTTCATTCCCGTAACAATAGGAACGTCCTTCCTTTACTACATCCAGTCCCGAAACTTTTGCCCTTCCCTTTCCTTCTACTTCCCTGGTTTCCTTCAAGGTATAAGTAGAAGGCAGAGACTGTAGAATTAAGTCAGTATTTGACCCGTTCTTCAATGTGGTCTTCAGGTCCGTGAGCTCATCAAAATAGCTAGTCTCTATAAGGACGTTGCCCCCTATAGATGACCCGATAGCCAACCTCGCTTGAAGCAATTCGTTCGAGGTCTCATATCTTGCGATACGAGATTGCTCTTCATATAAATCTTTGTTATGGAGGAAAATAGAAACTAAGTCCATCTTCTCGTGCTGCTTCTGGTATACACCATCAACTGAGGCCAACACGAGGCACTTGGCATTCGCACAGTCTTTTTCCGATGTTTTACGGATATCAATATCCGCGACAGTGGAAACTGGTCCTGAGACGGCAGGGGTTTGATTAGTTAAGAGGTGTCCCAGCTTGTCATGGGTAATGGACATCTGGACAGACCTTTGCCAGTCATAACAGTCAGATTCAGTCATTTTATTATCTAGATGTAACCTATGTGTGGTCATTGGGTCGCTGCAATTAAGAGAGAGAGAAAAAAACACTCAGCATGATACTCTTGCAAGTTTAGATTGGTTTTTAATTTATCTAAACAGGATGGCTCCCACTGTTTCTCGAATCCTTCCTCAAACCATAAAAGAAGAATTAGTCGGGATCAATCTCACCGTATAATACTTGCTTAACCGTTCAGCCAGGCCAGTGTCGGTACTTCAAGGGAGGTTTTACGACGCTTTTGCGAAGTTTCTTAATTAAATAACCTCTTTTCCCTGTGGGCGTAGCCCCGCTAACACCTTTCGAGACACCTACTTGGTTTATAGCATTGATCGTTAAGTGAAATGTTTCTCGAGGAGTAGCGGATACTCACAGTAGGATCGGGATCCAAATATCATTGTGAGATAATGCTAAAGGAATCCTACCAACATTATCAAACTCCAAATGGTATGCAGCACTAGCAAGTTTCAGTTTCTTTAGAAACTCCCGATGTGGACTTTTGCCCCATGCTCTTATGACCTTGACGAATGCCAACATATCATAAGTCACATGTCAAGTTCTACCCGTCATTATCCAGGTTAATTTGAACCCACCTGTACATACCCTTGACGAAGGCCAAAATAGTAGTACGACTGTCCCAAACCAACGCATCCATCCATGCTGCAGATAAATATTCAGCAGCTACCAATCACTATGCCTTGGCGAAGGTCAAAATACATAGCTTGAATACTACTGAATATTTAACTGAAATGACGAAGGGCTACGAATGGTTTTGGCGAAACTATGAACGTAGTGAACTTGATATAATCGAAGGAATCTGATAGCTTTTAAAAGGAGTGGTTTAAGCTTCGCATTTTTAAAAGTTTTCAGTTTTGAAAAGAAACCGAGTGGTTTTGAAATTGTTCCAACGATTTTAACTTTGGTTTATTTTCTTGCATTAATTTAATACATCCCATCAATTAATCCTACCATTGCAGAAAACAACGAAAATATGACATACGCTTATGCCATCCGCATTCGCCACGGGGCCCCGTCATCACTCGTTAGGTTACTTAACTAACGACAGAGCGGGGGCTGGACTAGCGCCGATGAAAAACATAAGCAACGCCTACTAGATATCATATATAGATATATACATTCGTCAGATGCAATGATAGCCATTCCAGATCACAGATGAACACATTGGATATGCTAGGAATCTAGGTTTCGTTCGAGCCTGCAACGAAAGACAGATTACACGGTCGCGATGAATAGCCAAACCCAACCCTAGACCCCTACGGGTGCGGCAAACTACCCGCCAAGTACCCGAAGTGGAGCAACCTCCGTCAACAACGTGAGTAGGCCACTCGTCACTTCAAAATACTCGGTAGTTTGTGCACCCCACCTTGAGTCTATCCTAGGAACAAAAACAGTAAAAGAAATAATATACAATGGCGGCTACAACCTCATCCCGGATGTGCGGCTATAAAAATAATATTACATCAATTTACATATTACATCAAATGAAAGATAAAGAAACTCTCATCTCACAAACCCCGGCTATTCATCCGCGACAATCCAACAAGTTCATATACACAAACAAACATCACAGATTACAGATATGTTTAACCCCCACTAATCGGCGTATAGCGATTAGTAGACGTTCAATACATATATCACATCACAGAATATCCGATTAGCAAAAGTACTTAGAATTTCGATCGAAAACTTGATTTGAAACTACCCCAAGCACAACACAGTACTCAGCAAAATCTGGCCAAAAACAAACTATCTTAAAAACCACAAAACCATCACAGAGAACACCTGAAGAAATTTGGTGCGCGGCCGAGTCAACTCGGCCGTGGATCCGCGGCGGATCGCTTGGATCAGCCGCGGATCCGCGGTCTTCTGGGTGACTCAGGCGCCCAAATTTCTACAGTTTTCCCAGAAAACCCTGCACGTATTTTTAAGGTCCTCTGAAAAATTTTTGGACCAGTTTTAAAAAACGACAGAAAAGTGCCTTTTTCGATGTGTTTTGCGATTTTTTCCGGCGATCGAATTTCTAACACTTTGCTAACAAGTTAGTAATGGTTTAGCGAGACTCTGATACCACTGTAAATCCATGTTACCCACCCCGGTGCTTACGGGGAGGCGGAATCGGTAAAAAACATTTTTTAACACAAGGTAATATGGACTAAAAACTTGAGGATCTTTGCCAAACCATTGCTAACAAACTACAAGAGGTTCTATCTACTATGCTCAAGAGATTATACCTCACGAACCAAGTCCTTCGGGTCTTCTTTCCGCTTCCCTCCTCGTCCATGCAAGCTCCAAGGATCGATCCGGATCTTGGACACCTCCGCGGCCTCCTTGAGTCGAAGACGATCCACCCGAGAGTTTGTAATCCGAGCTCCACCTCAAGCCGAGATAACTAGGGCAACAAGTATGCTACTCTTGATGTCCTAGATAGTGTAGAATATGATGGTGGATTTATTTGTCTGTTTAAATTCTAATTATCTCAACATATGAGAACTTTAGGATTTCTTAGTGAGGAGGAGGAAGAAGAACAAAACATGAGAGCTCCAAATGAAGAGAGAGAATGCCAAAAGAATAATGAACCATGGAAAAATAAAAACCAATCTTTTATCATAATTATGATGGCTAAGATTGATTTGACCACCATCATGTCTTGATAAAGCAAAAAGCAAAAGAAGAGTCTAGTGCTCTTATAAAAGATCCAAGTCAACAATGGTCAAAATGTCAACATGGTCAAGCATGGTCAAAAGGTCAAAGCAATTAGCCATAACATAATTATCATTAAAAAGATTAGTAAATATTTTCCTCACCTCATAATGGGTTTGACCGAACCAACGGTCAAAACCCTAATGAGGCACCTCCTCCTTCTTCGCTCCTCACAACCGTGCATACATACCCGCATCCGCATTCCGTAGAATGCGAATGTACAGAATATAAAACTAATCCATCCATACAATACTAGGATCCGTCTTAAACCAAAGCCCACTAGCATTGTCTTCCCGAACAGCATACCCGCATAAGTGCACGTAAGAGATCGTAGCCCTGCCGTAAAACCATACGGCCTCTACACCTTTCGCCCAGTGCAGGAAAACTCTCTGTGTGGGACTCTAAAGACTCGACACTACGCTGGCAGTGGATTTAACCACAGACCGCAAGCGGTACTAGCTGTACGTAACGGTCCCCAGGAAGATGTCGATAAGAAGGCCGATGAGGTAAACCCATCCGAACTCCTACTGAGCCTGAATATGACAATCTCCGTACAGTCCGGTCTGTTCGTCTGAGAGTATCGCATGGCGGGCCTGGAGGGCGGTAAACGTCAGACCCCTAATAGCGGTACAAGTCGTGCCGGAGTGTAGCCCAGAACACCCTGAGAAACTACTGAAAACACTACCAGTAATTCTCGCTTGCCCTGGCTAGGGAGTTTGTGTAATGGCTCTCCTAGACACAGCGCGATATCAACCCCCAATACCGGGAGAGACGAATCCTATCTAACCGCTACTGCCTCCAAGTGCTTCAAGACTGCACCCAACTACTACCTGTTTGCACGACTCCTTTGAGCCGTGGTAGAGTAGTAATCAAAATACAGTGGGAACACACTCGAGGCGAAGTAGCAATGTCAAGTCGACGGACTAAGCTGTACTCCTGTCACCTGGGAACTGTTATCTGACGATAGGTATAATACCAACCAATAGTTCTCGACGAGTCCTGTCCAGTGTACTCGTAACCTAACGAGCACCCGCACACTATCTCCAGTACGACGTACTGATGGCCGTGGGACAGACCATCTCCCCTGCTGGGATGAGAAACGCATACGCTAGTCTACTCCGGAGTATCGATGCCCCATCTCGATAATCCTACGACTAGGGACCTGTATAAGGATGTGCTTGTAGATTACCCAGCCCCCACTAGTGTGACTGCCATCACAACGCTGGTAATCAAGCAAAGATCCTAAGGGCTCCACTAATGTGTATAGGCGATATGCTAAAAGAAACATATGCACACATTAAAGTAGAAACAAACCAAGTAGCATACTATCATTTTGAGCAAGATTGTCTATACAACTGTGAATATCCCAAGCTTCCATTAAATAATATACAAACTAGTATGATACAGTAATGACCTCTAGGACATATACACTAATAGTGAGGGTAATAAATATAATACTGGTATATATGCATCATCATGTATATGTAATATCATTAAATCAACGCTTGATTCAATAAGCCGGTTCAATCATAAACCGGTTAGTGTCATCCGTAAGATTAATACATGTAGTTTCATATACACATGTTTAATTGGACCCCGCACGCATCGCCGTACGTGCACTATATCATTTCGCTAGAACAGGAAAAACCCTCTGTGTGGAACTCTAAACACTCGACAATACGCTGGCAGGGGTCAGGATCATATCCGATTGATCCGAAACACTTTCAGATAAATCCCCCACCGGGTTAACCTATAAGCACGTCAAGGGTACTAGCTGTACGTAACGGCTACCCAGGTATTGAACGAAAAATCGGTCGATATGCAAGCTCGTTCGTATCCTACTTGAGCCTATCAGTGACATTCACCGTACAATCCGGTCTCTTCGTCTAAGACTGTCGCATACCGGATCTGGGAGGTGGAAACCGTCAAACTCCTAATAACTCGATAAGTTATGCTGACGTCAAGCTCATGACTATTTGAGAAACTACTGATAACACTTGTCAGTAAATCTCATCTGCCTTGACTAATGACTTATTGTCATAGTCAGCTGTGCATAGTGTGACATCAATTCTCTATACCGGAAGAGACGAATTCTTTCAGCCGTTCATTGCCTTCATATGCTTCGAGACTGTACCCAATTAAAACCTGTTTGCACGGCTCTTTAAAACCGTGGTAGGGTAGTTATTAAAGTATAGTGGGAATATACACAACACTATGGCGATCTTATGTTGAAGGACTATCTTGTACTCATGTCACCAGAGAACTGCCATCTGACGATTGGTATAATACTATTTAGGAGTTCTCGGCGAATCCGTCCAGTGTAATTGATCCAATGAGCACATGTATACAATTATCAGTGTCAAATACCGATGGCTATAAGATCAGCTATCGTCTCGTACAGAGCTATGAAACGTATACACTAGTCTAAACTGGAGTACCGATACCCAGTCTCAATACTTCTACGACTAAGGAGTTTAAGGATGTGCTTATAGATTACCCAAGCCCCACTAGTATGATCCTTATCATAATTCTGGTAGTCAAGAAAGAAACCTATGAGTTTTATCATCATGTAGTAGTGATACATTATAGTAATTAAAACATATACCTATGAATGATAAATACAAACCAGATAGCGTATTATCATCTCGAGTAAGACTGTTCTTGGTATAGACCCTCATTGAATTCAGTAATTGCATTCTTGCAACTACGATAATTGTCTTGAGGACACCTATATCCAACACGGGGTTTTTTTGATAATAGAAAAAAGTGCTTGGTTTTTTTTTTTACAACTTACCCTTTTACTTATAATGCATGGCATTGCAACAGTATCAATAAAACATGCTTTGGTTATTTCTGTATTTGATATGGAATTTTCATCATGCTTTGTCTTCTCATCTGATTGGTTTTTTTTTTGCCTCCTTTTTTTGTAATATTTCTTTTTTGTAGTTGTCCTTTGTATCTTGGAGAGACTTAAGATCAAAGCAAATAGTAAAGTTTAGTTATGGTTATATTCTCTATAGCCCATAAAATGTCTAGGATATATAGTATATTCCAAAGAATAATGCTGGTATAATTGAACTTTAGGAAAAATTTCCAAGCTAAGGTTGTGAGTGTGGTGATGGCTATTGACAGCTTCAAAATTGAAGAAGTTGAGAGTGATGTGCAATCTGCAATGAAATTACTTTGATATTGACTTCCAACTTCTAAGGCTTTAAAATAGACACCAAAAGGATAAATTTAAATATGAAACTGGACCATACTAAAGAGCTATATAACTACCTTGAATAAGAAACCTGACCTGACACTTTGAAGGAAGTTTTTAGTGTTAAATGATAATTTGGTGTTCACGGCTAGAACAATTTGGGATGGATTTTGGGTTCCGTGTGGGAATTTGCGGATGCCGAGGTCGTTTTGTGAACTTTGAAGTCACCGGAAGAATACGAGGGATGGTGGGAATTTGGAGAATATGGGACCAGTGATTTCAGCCATTCGCTCTCGAGCATTTAGTTAGAAAGAAATATTAGAATTTTTAGTAATTCTAAGATAACGGTTATGCATTTATTAAGCTGGGCTGAAGTCAACATTGCTTTTTAGTCAAGTACAGGTACAGAAAGGGTTAATGAGAGCCAGTGCGAGCATACGGGCGGAGGCCTCTCAGATAGGAAAAACTATTCCTTATGCCGGTCGTATACCCTCGGACAAGAGAGAAGAAATAGAAGCAAGGGACCATGCGCTGTCCAAGGCTGTCCAAAACACACACACACACACACACTCTCTCTCTCTCTCCCTCACCCCTGTTCGGTTGTATTAAACTCGGTATAGGGAATAATTTCTCCTGAGGTAGGACAAGGCAATGGAGGAGCAAAGACATCAGGAACATGGAAGGGAGTCCAGGAAGAACACGGGTTTATAGGAAAGGGTCTCTTTTTATTATGTGTGACGAGTGTTTTTATGAGTGAGATCTGTAGGGGTCGAATACCCCATCTATCCTTTTTATTTTTATTTTTCCCTCCGTTCTTCTTATGTTCGGCCGATTTTTGATATAGTGTCCTTAAATTTTCGTTTAATGAAATGCGGGACTTCTATTAAATATTAAAAAAAAAACTGCATCACTTTGACAATAGATTTGTGGAGCATCTATGTACATGAGCTGTGTGATTTGTTGGTAAAGGGTTATGCTAGTCCTGTGTTTTTAATAAACAGTCGCTACCCGCAAAGGAGAAGGACCAAGTTAAGGAGGAATTGATAGAGGTCAGTGAAGAATTGGGCATCGGATGCAGGCGAAATTCATGAAGTTGTTAAAAAATTTGCCCTCTCTGGCGGCACGAGCTTCACGAGTTTTGAATGAGATGTAGCTTCGGCACAAGGGATAAAAAGTTACTGCAGCCTGTTCTAAATTCTGCTGCAAAAAGTGACTTAAATACCTAAAATATTAAATTGCATCCCAATTTTATTTTTCGCATTTTTACTTTCTTTTTCCCCATGCCGGCAATTCATCGATAGAAGAAACTTCTCTCTCTATGAAAATTTAAGGCTAAAATGACAGAAGCCCGCCTGGTCTCCGTTGATGAGCAGAAAACAGTCGTGAGTTTTAAGATTCAAGGATAATTAACGTTTTCCATTTCTATTAACTTTTTATTGCCAAATTAACGCCTGTCTAAAATAAATTCTATGAGTCGCTAATGAAACGTTAGCAGAAAAATGATGCAACTAAGGTAACTTGAGAACAATAACAGAACTAATATCATTATTTAGGTCTAGGGGTGGTCAAGTGCAGGTTTTGTAAACTAAGCTTGGTTTCCTGCTAATCGGGTGAAAATGAGGTTTTGCACTGATAAATTCAGTGGCTGGCAACTTATGGGCCTACATTGGGGATTTGTATGCATCATTATGGTTATCGTTAAGTACATCGGCCTTGTTTACTTTGGCCCAACCCATACAGCATAATATGCCATCTCTCTCTCTCTACCTTATTGGGGTAAATCAATATTGTCGAGTGTAACTAACAAGCAATACGTCACATGGTATGGCACTGTCTTTTCTGGAGAGAGTGCTGGATTCGATCACTAGAATGAGAATTGACCACAATTTAATGATTTTGGGGCAAACTTGTAAGTCTCCTGGGTGCATGTGCGATGTGTGTTTGTGCGTGTGGGTGTGTTTTGTGTGTGGATTAGGATTACGAGCCAGTTCAAAAACCCAACAAAAAAAAAAGGTTAATGTTGAGAGTATGGATCCTAAGCGTTCATTTCTAGTTGTGATATAGAATTGGATCTACTGATAAACTTTTTATGCCACCCAATATTAAGGTTGGCCAACAAAGGGATCACCTTTGGGTTGGTACCCAACCTTAAAGATAAAAGCTCCTATTGGTGTCATCTTATAATTAAATAGTGTATTGTTTTCCATTTTAGCTAATCATGTGAATCACACAAACATATTAACAATAACACATTTTTATTAATAAAGAAAAAACAATCTTAATCAGTTGTAATAGCAAATTAACTATGTAAAAGTTTAGTTTTTAAGTGTAAAACTTAATATTATCTTCCACGGATTCCTTGTCAATTCTTCCACAAGTGGATTATTATATAATACTTAATAATATATATTTTGACTATTTTTTCGAACTTCGGATACTAACGCTCTTAATTTATGCAACAAACGGTCCTTCTCATAGTGAACCACGGTATGAAAAAAATATTTTAAAAATATATTATCTCGATTACCTTGATCTAATTGGTGGTTAGTTAGAACCTATGCTATTAAATAGTAAATATGCCATATAAATACTTTTTACAACAATTTTTACCCCCTATTTATATAAATTACATCATAAGAAAACCTATGGGATCCATTTTCTAGGTGGAGTGCAATGTTTTCATTGGTAATCTAATCTGCACAATACTTTCCATTAAGACAACAAGACCACACTATTGCATTGCATTTGTGCATTTGCCATTGGATTAAGGAAAGTCAAGATAATGTTTGAGTGCATTTGACTATATTAAAGAAAGATTAACAAAGTGCTAAGCTTGAGTTGAGAATTGGTTTACAAGGGAAAGTGAAAGCTAAAGGGTAAAAAGAAAAAGAAAGTAAAAAGATTATGCACTATTTTCCTTATGCTTCCCCAAAAATTTCCTTCATTTAAAAGTGGCTTAAAGAATTTGATATCTTTCCCTCTTTCTCTCTCTTTCATCTCCTTTCTTTCATTTTTCCCTACCCTAAACAAGATTAAGGGGTCAATGGGGGTAAGCTTTTCACAGTCCTAAAGATTTGGGTAGAGTTCATTGGTTCCTTGATTTAAACTTTAGCAAACAATATTGGAGAGAAAATATTTCCTTTATTAAAAGAATACAATTAAAGGGAAAATTCTATTCTTATATGGATAATAAGAGAGAAATGGATTTTATCATGTGAAATCTAGTGCAAAGCTAAAAGATAGTAGTATTTTGCACGTGCATTGCACGTGTGTATATTTTGAACAAATACAATGAAGACGTGTGTAAATTTTTTTTAGGGAAAATTGTTCCAAGTCCCCGACCTAAAACAAAGTTGTAAAAAACTCCCTAAACTTAAATATTCTTGTGTTTTAATCCCTACAGCACATTTAGTACTGTTTTATGCCAAAATTTCCCTTTCAGATAAACTACAACATTTATCTTTTAAAATACTATAGTTATATTTCAAAGTATTACATTTATGTAAACTACTACATTTATATTGAAATAGGTCAAATGTAATAGATATAGTAATTTTACTAAAAAATGTAACAGTTTCATGTCCAATATAATATTTTAACACAAATGTAGTATTTTATAACATAATGTAGTACTTTAAAAAATAACTAAAGTACTTTAAGAAGTAATTATAGTAGTTTATCTGAAAGGGCAGTGCTGGCATAATAAAACAACAGTAAATGTACTATAGCGACTAAAACACAAGAATTATTAAGTTTAGGGAGTTTTTCACAACTTCTTTTCGGCCACGGATCTAAACATATTTCTTTTCAAAGCAAGGGGCTAATACTTATTTTTCCTTTTTTTATTCTGGATATTATATGAAATATCTAAACATATTAATAGTTTTTTCTAAATTTTAACGAAATGAGCGCGGCCGGTAATAATATTAGAATTGAGAAATTTATGGATTATACAAAATAACAAAGATATAAAAGGCTTATATATAAATTTGTAAATCATATCTTTTTTGGGCTTTTGAGAATAAGAGAGAATATGATCATGAGAGAGAAATTTGTTGATTTTTCATTTTCTTATTTTTGTCTTTTGTGGTGGATGTGATGAGATTATGAGAGAGAAAGAAAGTTGCCGACTTTTCATTTTTATTTTTGCATTTTGTGGTAGATGATGTGGACATCTCCATTTCTTAATTTTGACTATTAAAATTTTATCATTTTTTCTATTTTTTTTATTTTGTTGATTAATGATATCATATAAGGACTTCTAGTTATAAAGTACTAGTACATGCTTGTATCTTTTGAACAATATATATGCCAAAGGCATGTGTGGAATTTTTATCCTGGACATTACACGAAAATTTCTAAAGACATTTATAGCTTTTATAAATTAAAATAAATGAATACGGTTAGTGGTAATATTAGAGAAATTTATGAGTTATACAAATAACAAAAATATAAGGCTTTATATATAAATTTGTGGGGCATATCTATTTTTAAGCATTTGAGCATGAAAAAGAATGTGTAATGAAAGAGAGAGAGAGATGGTTGTTGAATTTTCATTTTCTTATTTTTGTCTTTTGTGGTAGATGAGGTAGATATCTTTAATGCTCAACTTTGGTTATTGGAATTTTGCCATTTTTTTTATCTTCTATTTTATTGATTAACGATATCATCTAAGTACTTCTAGTTATAATAGCAAAGATTTATATGGCATATAACACTACATCATGATAAAGATGACGATGAGTGCCGATAATCGAAAAAATCATGAAGGATGTATTTTTTCGATGCCATAGAAGGAAATTACCTTCTGCACCTCATATGGCACATTTCCTCCCTTATCCTTATTTTTATATATTTCATTATATTGGCTCAATTCATAATTTGGACTATTATTATATGGGATCTTTACTGAAAATCCTGCTTTGCTAATTACTAAAGCAACCCTTATACTTCATTTTTACTTATCCATATAAGTTATACTAAAAAAAACCCTCACTAGTTTTCCATCTAAATTTAACATCTCATTTGAGAGTTGGAGATGGAGCTTGAGTTTGAACTACTCTCTCACCTTCTAAATATCTTGGTAGGTCTTTTTTCCAAAAAAAAAGAACCCACATTCTCGTTTAGTTGAAAATTAGGATTTAGCGCAACTAAAAAATCGCTTTCCTTTCATGTGAGCTTGCCCGGTAACTCGAAACTTGTAATTGAAAGGACAAACGCATTTAATGAGCTCATTGTTGGAAAAGGTTGAGAAAAACGAGTCAGTTTCTACTATTAATTTGAGAGATCTTTAATTGAACCTAAGCCTAAAACCAAATTAGGGGAAAAGTTAAGAATTTTGAAGGAAGAAAAGTGGTTTGGGGGTTTTAAATTTTTACCCCGATACTCAACGTTAACCTTTTAATGGAGCAATGAAATATGCAAAAAAAATATTTTTCTGGCATGTCGGTGGCTTTTTAATGTAATTTATATGTATGGGAGCCTTTTAAGTAAATATAAATTATGAGGAATGTTTTAGTCATTAACGAAGTATCGGAGGGCTTTTTAGTAAAAAAACCCTTTATTATATCAAACCATTTTATCCTTTTGCCCATTGTTCTAGATCTTGAAGGCTAAGAAAGACGCTCCATGTAAATACCTATATCCGTACCGATAGCAAAAATGATAAAATTTGACTATATTAAGTGGAGTATATATTTTCCTCATACACATTTCGTATTCGTATCCATATCCAATTTATATCATACTTGTGTTTTGCACGATGCACATTAAGTGTGATTAAAAAGAATATTTGTGTAATTTAAAAAAAAATCTGTATAAAGTTGGTTATTAAAAGAAATTTATTGAGTTGGATATAGAAAGAGATGTATGGGGTTAGTTGCGGTTACAATTTAAGGTTTGATTTTTTTTTTTAGTTCCAGACGTTTTCATGCACGTTTTTCCATGTCCGCACTCGACACTCGTGTATCTATATATTTTTGAGCAGCTGAATCGATCAACCTAAATAAGACCGGCCAGCGAGTTCAGCTAAATTTTGGTGCAAACACTGCTATCAAACTTCAATTTTTTTCCCAAATAAGCAACTTGTCTCCCCGAGAAACTACGTTGCATGAACGGCAGAAAGTCCCACACAAAACTTGCTGCAACCCTAAATTTTGGGGGATGTTAAAAGGCACTGTCACAACGCCTCCCCAAGATTAAAATCCATTCATTTCTATTCCTAGGGGTCCTTACTCCTTAGCCTAGCCCTATAGCTCCTTTACTACTAGGATGACGTTTGCAAATCCAAATTTGTTACACAAAAACAAAAACAAAAATTATTAGATTTTGCATTAATGATGCAATGGAGTCAAGGACTTGATGATACAAGAGATTCCTCAACCTGCATGTTGGTGGCTGGTATCTATCTATAGTATTCAATTCAAATCATTTGTCCTTTTAGTGCGCACACCCCTCCAAAATTTTGATTTTGCATGTTTGTCATTCATCCACATCTTTGTATCTAATTTTGCATTGCAAATACTAGTTCATATATTAGGTGATTAGGTCCAACATTTATATAACCTAAAAAGCTCTATATTGAAAGTATTACAACATAGATAAAGTTTCATTTAGATGAGATAATGGTATTTGATTAGGTTAATTGCTAGACAAAATATGAGCAGCTCATTCTAATCATTACATCTAGCCTGAAATAAGCTGATAAGGGATCGAGCTGGATTGTAGAAGCTGAGAGGCTTAGTGATTCGGTATTAGAAGAAATACAAAATAAGAAATACATTCCTTCTAGAACGGGAGAGATGTAGAGAAAATATCTCAACAATCGGAGAGTGAATTGATTGCATGATTTGATCAACTTTTTACTGACCACAAACCTTTTCGCGATGGTTATTGCACCTGGATTGTTACCGTTATAAAATGATTCATACCGCTAAAGAAACACAATGCCCATACATGTAATTGTGGAAACAATTTTCCGAGCAAACAACTTAATGCATAACTAACAATATCTCATTGGCTATTACACTTGTATGCAATTTTATTCATTTATTTATCTAATTATTATTATTATTATTATTATTATTAGATAACAGATCAGGTCGGATCAGATAGCATAGAAGGAAATTTACTCAGATGGTATCACAAAAAGTCAACCATCCACCATTATTTGATGATCAGCATCCACCAACTTCATCTTCATTGTCGAAGATGTGGATACACCAGATTTCATGTTATTCTCACACCTTTTCACCATTGATTTAATTGATGGAAAATTAATATTATTCAGATAATAAAAATCTTTGGTATTTTTGGTATTTTTACATCACAAAAGCAATGGCAAAACGGTGTTAGATGTACATGGAATCTGGTGTATCTACGTTTTAGAACGATGAAAGATGAAGTTAGTGAATGCCGATTGTCAAAAAAATGATAGAATGTTGACTTTTTTCGACATTAGAAGAACTTTTCTTTTATAACTTCCGAGATCCGTTTTCTTAATCATCATCATCATCATCGTAATTTTGCAGTATAAATTTCCAACGAATATACCACAGACCCACATCCACCCACAGACCCAAAAAGCAAAATTCAGCTGAAAGTGATGGTTTTGTCGTTTTCTCATGAGTGAGAATTTCAGGAAACCCCAACATTAAAACAACCTTTTCACTTTTTTACATATATATATTTATTTTCCAATACCTTTTTCATAAAAAAAAATACCACCACAATAGAATCAAAACAGCCTGACACAAAATCATGAACCGACATTTTCTAGGAAAAGTTGCCAAATAGGGACACCTGTCTGTCTCACACAGGGATCACATGTCCATTTTTGTCCTTCTATTTTCTCTCTTTTTTAAAAAAATTATTCTTTTTATTTTTTCCTTATTTAAGAAAAATGGTTTGCTCTCCTCACAAGGGTCCAAAAGTGCAATCATATGAGTTTGGAGTCGGTGGGGGTTGCTTTCTAAAAGTTAAAATAAATTAAAAGAAAAAGTAAATTTTATTTATTGTAAATAGTTATTACTGTGGCAATTATAAATTTAAGGCAAAAGAGTACTTATTATGGCAAAGGTTTCTTTAATTATTGCCCTAGTTTCCTTTGCATAGTGAAGTTGATGTTTTTTGTTTGTAGCTTTTTATTATTGGAGTACTATTTGAGAAAGAAATGATAGGGGATTTTAATGCTAGGTTAATGAAGGGATCTTTAATATAATTTCACAAGATCATATAGATATTAGCTAGCAATTTGTAGCTTAGCATTTAGGATTTGAAGGCCCATTATTTTGTAATTAAATTGAACTTTTAATTGGACTTATTTTTATTCATGATGGGAAACAAATCTCATCTACCTCATTTGTAAACCTTTATTTATCACTTTCTTGTGTTCTATTTACATTTATATTTTTCACTACTTATCTTCTAGAAATATTAAAGGGCAGCAAATGGGGCATTCTAATTTCTCAATATTGATTAAATATCATTTCTTCTTTTTCTCAGGAGTTTCTACTTTTAAATAATCAAATCACTTGTTCTCCTTCCTTAAGAAATAGTTCTGGCCCTTGGACATCAGCTCTCGATGTACAGGTCACGGCGACCTATTTAATTATCTGACCTTTTTAAAATGCATGTACAGTCACTTGCTCTTGACTCTGGTATTTGCTAGATCTCTCATAGCATTTCCTGAAGATTAAAAGATTGTATGGAATTAAAGAATGAGAGTGATAGAGGGGCCTTTCCGGTCTCCTTTAGATATTTGTCTCCCGTTGATCTGCCGATGGCTGCGATTGACAGCTGGGATTTGATCTGGAGCGTCATCTCCTGCGATGTGTGGATCTCAATGGGTTGGAGGAGATTTGCGCCAGTACCTGTAAGGAAGTCCCGGGATGGTTTGGTACCACCGAGAACCCTCCGATGACCAAGTCAGTAACAAGATCCGAGCAGAGTAACGGCTTAGTGGAGTAAAAATGACTTATTTGATCCCTCTGGGAGAGAGGTTTATATAGCGGCGGCAGCATGCAGGGGCAGACGCGAGAATCACGCCGGCCATTACGCTCCCGACGTCACACCCGCGTGATAAGCGGATCTTCCCATTAATGGCGAGACAGGCTCGTTAATGGGGATCGTAATGGCATGAAACATGGGATGTGGCCGGCGGAGATCTCGCGCATGGCGAGATTCGCGGAGCGGCGGTTACGCCTGCGAGTGGTACCGCTGGTCGGTCAATGAGACCGAGGATAATGGCTTCGGCGGGAGAGCTCGGGGCGAGCGGAAAAGACGAGGCATCTTGGTCCTGTGATAGCTCGGAGGTGAGCTAGGAGGTCGAGGAAAGCCAATTTGTGCATGGGGGCTCTGAGGAGAGCCAGCTTGTGCTTGCGGGTCGAGTACAGGGGTGGCCTGGTCGGCCTCTGTAGGCCCTTTCTTCTGAGCTCTGGGACACGTCATCTGCCACGTGTCACGATCTGGGAGATCGTTGATATCGAGCATCATCATTATCCCCCTTTTCTTGTCCCGACCAGCTGACGGGTCGGGTCGAGAGTGGACTGCCGGGCCACCCGGGGTGAGCTCCCTTCGAAGATATCGTCGAGACGTATCCCCGGGTAATCTGTTGTCTTTTCTGCCAGTGAATCATGGGCGAGATCTCTGCATTTAAGGAAGGTGCGCCGGTTCATGCGTTCCGTCACTGAAGCGACGGTCCACGTATCGAGAGTCGGTTGGGCGACGCGACGTGTTGCAGACCTGCGGCGTCTGATGGGATGCGGCCCAATACTGGAGCGACAGATGGAGCAATTGGGGTCGTCGGACGCGAGGAGTCGTTTTGGCGGGGGATGAAGGGCGCCGTTAGGTAAGGGCGATGGCAGCAATAAATAGGGATGGGGTCCACTCCAGGGCCCCTATCTCTTCATACTTTCCTCGCTTTAAGTCCTGATAGCTCGGTGCTCTTCTTCTTTCTCCTGCTTTTGCCCTCCGAGGATCCCTCTTCTCCAGGTTAGATGTCTTCCTGGGGAGCAGGCTCTAGGGACCCTCCAGTCGAGCCCAAGTCTTCCCGGAGAGCAGGGGTCAGATCCTCTTCCTGGGATCGTGCGACTGGGGCAGTCCCCAGGGAGGAGGCGGCGGACGCCGCTCCTGGCACGCCGTCTTTGATGAGGCACGAGGATGAGCTCACCAACGCTCGGGCTCGCTTCCATATCCCTTCTGGCTATACGCTTCGCTTGACCAAGGAAGGAGAGAGGGCGGACCAAGTACAGGGTAGGAAGATCGCCATGTACCTGGAAGCCTTTTGGGGTGGAATGCGCCTACCCTTCCCTCCGGAGGTCGTCGAAGCGCTGAACTTCTTCGGGTTAGCTCCGGGCCAGTTAGTGCCGAACTCATGGAGGATCCTCCTCGGGTTCCTGGTCCGCCTGAAGCTACAGGCGGTCCCCTTCAGTCTCTCCATCCTTGATTCCTCTCTACTCTTCAAAAATCATTCTGGGGGTCGAGCGAGCGACCCGAGGTGGGTCTACCTCTCTTTTAGGAAGTGACAGAATGGTCAAGGGATAAGTTCTTCCCGGGAAATCAGTCCAATGACCCCGCCGCGGTGAGAGTGGTGTCGTGGGAGCCCATTCCCCGACCTGACGTGCTTCTATCTGAGCAGGCCTTGAGTTGGGCCAGGCTCAGCCCCGTCGAGTTCGTCGCTGAGTTAGGCTTGCGTTTTGCTTTATTTTTGTATGCGGCGCTGACTCCACTGCATCTTGTTTTGTGCAGAAACCATGGATATGAACGAACTCCGAGCCTCCATGCGGCAGCCGAAGAAGGGCCCGAAGGCTGGAGGTGCCAGCTTTTCCCGCTCGAAGCCTGTCCCAGCTCCTTTGGCCGTCGTCATGGTGCCTCCGATGGCTGTACCTCCTCAGTGTTCACGGGCGGGTCCCGCCCCGGAGTCCAGCAAAGCGCCGAGCTGGAAGCGGGTGCGTGAACAGGAGTACCCAACCTCGGAAGAGGAGACCGGGTCTCCATCAGCCCCCCTCAGGAGGGTCCACCAAAGGGTTCCTCGGGCCCCGGCCCCCCCGATCATGGTGGAGGAGGAGGGCCTCTGCTTTGCGGTGCCCTTGGGGCTCGCCGTCGTCGACAGCCTGCTGTTCGACATCGAGAAGTCGGCAGGGGGCAGGGTCCCCGGGGGGACCCTCAGAGGCAAGATGGCGTCCTTGCCCAGGAGGCCGTGCAGGTAAGCGCTCGGCTATTCGTGAGATTTGGTGCCTACTTTGTCTTTCTGACCTCTCTTTGATTATTTCAGGTCCTCCAACATGTTGTCCTCGCCATCCGCATTGAGGAAGAGGTGATAACCCCGGCGATGAAGGCTGCAGGCCAGCTTACCTCGCTGGAGGAGAGCTCCAAGCGGGAGCTGGGGGCAGTGATGGCGAGGGTCGCTGCTCTGGAGGGCGAGGTGGCGGCCGGGAAGCAAGAGGTAGCCGCTGCGGCGCGGGAGCCGGCGGCCTCGAAGCAGGAGGCTGCCCGGCACCATGAGGCCACCCTAGTCGCCAAGGCTAAGCTCCAGGACGCCAGGGTACTCGTCGGCACCATGAAGAAGACGGTGGAGACCCTCCGGAAGGAATTGGAGGTGGCGGCCGAGGAGGTGAAGCGGGCCAATCTCGGGGCGGCTAAGGCGGTGGAGGACTATAAGAAGTCGAACGACTACTACTCCGACCTAGCCGTGGCCACTACGAACATCTGGCTCGAGGCCCTTGATGCCGTCAAGGCCCGGATGCCGGAGTTCGCTGATGAAGAGCTTCGGGCCGAATACCCCCTCACGGGTGCTGACGAGCAGAGGGACGACCTCGGAGAAGAAGAGGTTCCTGACGAGGAAGTGGCCAAGGACCCTGCCCAAGTCGTGGTAGATATTGAGGTTCCCGGGGTTGCGCCTGGCCCCGAGGCCTGAAGCCCCTCGTCTTCCTGCTTCTTTTATTTTGTCTCATCGGGAATTTTGTAAGGCTGGGGAGCCCCCAATACCCTTGTAAAGAATTTTGTTTGTGCGAATAAACTTTTGCTGTTTCATTGCTCGCATATTATCCTTTGTTTGTGAAGAATACTCGTAGAATATTCGAACTTGCACTGTTGAGCTTCCATGTCAGGTCAGTTCTTCGTCTGGCGATTGCGCGTCGAGTTGATTTCGTTGGAAAGAAGGTTTCTCCATGGCACCGAAGTCGAGGGGGGATCGCTCAGGCTTATATAGAAGCTGTGTCTCTTAGAGAGTGCTTCAGATCCGCGACATTTGATGGGCAATTAGGCTGCCCGTTGCAGATGCGCCGAACCGAAGAGAGCTCGGTGCCTCTCTCTGAGGGCATCAGATGCCTCTTTGCGGGGGCTTAGATTCCTGGCATCGCGGGTAGGGAGCTACCAGCCGAGGATGACCGAGCAGGGTAGCCGCTCGGTGCTTCTTGGCGAAGGCTTGGATCCCTGGAGTCGTGGGTAGGGAGCTACCAGCCGGGGATGATCGAGCAGGGTAGCTGCTTGGTGCCTCTTGGCGAGGGCTTGGATCCCTGGCGTCGTGGGTAAGTAGTTACCAGCCGGGGATGACCGAGCAGGGTAGCCGCTCGGTGCCTCTTGGCGAGGGCTTTGATCCCTGGTGTCATGGGTCGCTCGGTGCCTCTTGGTGAGGGCTTTGATCCCTGGTGTCATGGGTAGGGAGCTACCAGCCGGGGATGATCGAGCAAGGTAGCCGCTCGGTGCCTTTTGGCGAGGGCTTGGATCCCTGGCGTCGTGGGTAGGGAGCTACCAGCCGGGGATGTTGATCGCACGCTTTTGGCGTGTCGGATGTTCAAAGTTCTAAAGTTATAACCGCGATTAGGACTGTGTCGCTATGCAGCTAGCCGGTTGAGCACGGGTCGATCCACAGGGAGATGGTTGTATGTCCGTTCGAGTTTTAGACGAGTCAATAAAGAATTTGTATATGTTTGTTCAGTTCTATCCTAAGTGTTCGTATTTATGTTCAAGTAACCTTGTTAAGGTTAAGGTTGGTTAGTAGAGTTAGGATTAGTCTTGTACTTATCTTTTGCCATTCTTAAAACGATATTGGGATAATCGAAACTAGCAGGGATTAGGAGGATATAGGAATGGGATTTGCGAGTTTAAGCAAGCTTTCCAACGCTTAAATCCATTTCTAGTGCCCCTTATCCGTCGGCTAAATACGCTTATTTCCAACCCTCGGCCAAACACCCGCAACCATATATCCAATTAAGTCACAACTACATGTCACATTGTAGTGCGCTTAAAGGACTTCTCGACTTAGGTCGCGGTTATATGTCACGTATAGCGCGCCTAAGCGAGGGGGTTGCGGTTGTTTGGTCGGGGTTCGTTTCAAGATATTTGGCGAAGAGAAGCACAAGGGATTTCTCCGTCCCTCATATCACCTTCCTTAGCCTTAACAAGAGGGAAATTATTCACACATCATAAAAGAAAGAAAACAAAACAAGAAGGAAGAAAAGAGGAAAATACGGTTTTACAAGTGAAGCAAGCCAACTCTTGGGTTCTCACCTTAGCAAGGAACTCCGTCAAGTATTATCGTTTGAAAATACGGATAAAAGAAGAAAAGAAAAGAGAACAAGAAAAGAAATAACAACAACTAGTTAACAATAAATAATAAAATTACAATACAAGATAATAAAATTACAAGACAATAAATAAAAGAGACAAGATAAAAATAACCCTCATCTTCATTGATCTTCCACTTAAAAAGCTCTCACTACAATTTTCATGGAGGAAAGAATGAAGAAGAAGAAGAAACTAAGCTAAATCCTAACAAAGAGAGAATGGAAATCAAGACATGAAGAAGCCCCTTGGCTTGGCACAAAACTGGGCCATTTATAGGCTGCATGCTAAAACCCTAGGGCAACATTCTGGCCCTAAATGTAATGACCCAACTACCCCTAAAATTTGGTCATATGATGACACGAAACCGCGGCGGATCCGCCGCGAAAACCCACATTTGGCGGCGGTTCCGCCGCGGTTTTGTGGAGTTGGGATCTCGGATTTTTTGGGTTTCCTTGTGTTGCTATCTTATGATGTTCTACATGTCCCAAATTGCAAAATGCCTTCACAATTTCTTCAGATCTGCACAGTCCAAACATAGCTTCACTTTTGATTAATTTGACCTTTCTCCCTCGAGCTCCGCGCACCCATTGATTCTTGTGCTGCCTCCTTCGTGCTTTGTGCTTGTCTGAGACACGAATGACCACTGTCATTTGTCTTGTCTCTGGAACTGGTACGCGGCACTGGACGGATACGGATGATCGGAACCCGGCTTTTATCTGCTGGCAACAGATGTTCTGGATTTTGGCGTAACAGTGGAGATTTTGTATCATTTGCGTTATTTTGGACTAGGAACCTGTAGACTGTAAATATGTAGCAAACACGGATTAAAAGCACATACCTATAAACAAACGAGCATAAGAATGGGCGGTATTAAATGTAATATTCTAGTGTGAACAAATATCCCCAAACTTAACTTTTGCTCGTCCCGAGCAAAACCAATTATTCACAAAAAGTCCTAACCTCACTTTCGCAGGGAACACGATTGCACTGAGCTTGTGCAACAAGCCGTTAAACCTCTAGGTGTCCCTAGTAGGAGGAGTGTTGTCTCCTGAGGGTTTTCAGCGGATTACACCCATAAAATCCCGTCAAGCCAGTGTCATAAGTTAACATCGATTCTACTCCTACAGTTTAGTATCTACGTTAGAAACTCTATCATCCTAAGTTAGAAATATCCAACCCTTATGTTTCACACCTCCTATCTATTTAACCTTAGATCCTATACGTTCCAAAAAAGTTTAGAAAGATATTGGTATCTCCTGAGTTTTCTTTCTAGAGTGCGGTCTTAAATCAGGAATTTTTATCAACTTTACAGAAAACACAAGTCTTATTCTTTATTTCTATCTTTTATCCAAACATCGATTGTATACCCCTACGTGTGTGTATTATTTCACCCCTACACTTGAGAATTCAATTCAAGCTATAGTACCCTTGCCCTAATACCTAATACTACTTCTTTTCATTAATGATGGACGGTGTTGCTCACACACCTTTCACGCGACTATTAATGCTTCTTGAGGCACTAACAGCCGATTACTGAATGCGTGAGCTTAAAGCGTAAATAGCAGTTTCCGGGTCTTGACTTTATTTATTTTTCTTTTTCTTTTTCTTTTTTTTCTTTTTCAAGACCGGATATATTTTTCAATATGCTCTTTTGGTGTTTTAGCTTTAAATACCGTTTTTTATTTCATACTAGGCTTTCAGGCAAGAGTATTTCTAGGTATCCTCTACTATCCCAAGTTTCAAGGCGCGTGTAAGTGCAGTTTGTAGGGTATGTACTTTCTGAATTTGAACTCAAGAATAGAAACTATTTTTCAGACTTATCCTTCAGTAAAGTATCAATACTTTTCCTCCATCTCGACTTAACTAAAGAACTGAACTCAAGATTACCTATTTCTCAAAAAAAACTGTAAGGACGTATACTTTCTAAAGTTTAACAGAATGAGGGTTATTTTTAGGATTTTCAATTCCTAAGCCTAGGATTTAGTTATTTCTAACGTATCAACTAAGCTTTCGGAATAAAAATCTAAGTTACCCTATTAGCTAACTTGACGACAAAGTTTTTATATTTTTGAGAAATTTTTCAATTTTTATGGGTTTTAATAAGGTATGCAAATGCAGAATATACAAATGAATGCGAACGAAGAAGGCTTACCGAGCACACCCCCAAACTTAAACTTGACAGTGCCCTCACTGTCAGGCTACACCAAGAGGGTCAAAATTGTCGGCGCTCCCTAAAATTTTTTTTTTTATACAAAACAAAAAACAAAACAAAAATATATACACAAAAAGGTTCCCCCCAAACTTAAGTAAAACGGTGTTTCCACTGTTAAGCGTTGAAGTTCAGGATCATGGGGGAAAGAACAGTATCAAGCTATACAAGGCCTTACACAGGCCAAAAGTGAGCACCAACCATTCAAAGATTTTATCGCTATAATGTACAGGTTGGTGGAAGAAGGCGTAGAGAAAAGAGAAGGAGAATACACGAGACCGTATGGAGATAAAAGTGGTATACGGTCTCGGTATATAAGAAGAAGAATGGCGGAAGGGAGAAAGAAGTGGAATATGAACTTGACGGTGGAAATGGATTGAATAAATTTATACAATCTGCAATGATCGATGTGAAAAGATGGATTGTACTAATCTATCAATATGGAGAGAAATTGGGTCAAATCCCTCAAGATTCGTGAGAAACCATGGGTACGCCGAACTTGGTAAACCAGACAATGGAAATGGAAGTGATACGGTTACTTGCAAGGTCGGAACGATGGAAAGGATGGAGGTAGGTGATTGAGGAAGGTTATCGGTTAAAGGTTTAGGAGGGTGTACACAGTCAATGAAGGGAACATGATGAATTGGAAAATCCGACTCATCAATTAAAACTGGTTCATCCTCAGTACTATCCTCAATAGTCTCCTCAAAATTCAGCTTATCCATGCAAATTTCATCAAAATCAAGACGCATATGAAGTTCGGGAAAAACATTTAATGACTCGGGATGATGAATTGGAGAGAAAAACTCAGCCAAATCTACGGGTTCATCATCCAAAATATTCCCAGCGTCAATATCCTCAATCAAGTGAAAATCTATATTCTCTGACACCTCAACAAAAGCGTGGATATCAATCAATTCAGGTTCTAGAGTGGAGGTATAGAGGTCAAAAGGATTGGGATTGGTTTCACTTGGCAAGGTCCCTTCATAATCGGGTAAATCAAACACTACAAAGTCACACAACTCATTATCTGTTCTATCTTTAGTCAATGAATCGTTTAGAACACTAGATAGACATTCAAAACCGGAGTTGTGGGATTCAAGTTGAAACGGGTAGGCTTGATTCGGAAGGGGGTACAGCTCACCCTCTCTACTTAAATTCTCAACCTGTCCGACCGCCTCTTCATACATTGGAAAATTTGGAGCTAGTTGAAAACTAGCTACCGGGTCACTAGGTTGTATGAGGGCGGCCATGGATGCATTCAAATCCATCATCTGTTGGTACGACGCTACCCTAAAGTCTTCCAATGACTGTTCCAGACTAGACATGGGTTGTGAAGGGGTTTTAGTAAAAGATTCAAAGTTGTTTGGATATTGAAAACTCCCAAATGGCGGTTCAGAAGCAATGTCTACGGAAGGTGCAAAAGTCGGGTAGGACTGGTAGGAATTGAATGGCTGGACAGGAGCAGGATCAACATTTGGATAAGAAGGTGAATGGAATTGTTGATCCCAAGAATCTGTAGTGGTGAAAGGAGTGAAAGATCGGCTACGGGATTGTTCAATATGTTCAGCAAGAGACATAGGTCTTGTGGTTACAACTGGACTTTCAAAAGAGGTATCAACGCAAGAAGGGGTGAATGTTTGAAATGGTTGATACGAAGTGGATTGTGGGGTCCAGTTGTTCGTCCTAGACGCGTCTATCCGATCTTTCAAAGAGATTTTGGGCATGGAGGGATCGTTCGACGTTCGGCCAAAGCAAGAACCGTAAGAAGTAATGTCTGGTTGTGGATACCAAAGTTCGGCAAGAGTTTTTCTAGGTGGGATACCGATGATATGAAGAAAGAAAGAAAGAAAGGAAGAGAAAAGGAGGGGAAAAAGAATGTGGATTTTTTTTATTTTTATTAAAAGAAAAAAAATGTTTGTTTTTGGAGTTTTGAAAATCGTTTGTTTGAAAGAATACGGAATTATGGGGCTAAAATTTACAAGCACAATCACAATCACAATATGCATAAACAATACCTAGAGCTAGGGTCTTCAAAGTCCAACTAGACCTCTCCTAGACTTCCAAGCGACAAGTTGCAGGATAACCCTCGAATCGCCTCTTCACTGCCAATTGTGGCCAGGTAAGCACAAGTGAGGAAGGAGGGTTCCGCTCACGAATCACCGTGAGACGGGCCTTTTAAAATTACTTCCTCATTTGTCTAGCCTAGGCACCACAAATTCAAGTTTAGATAAACGACCGATTCCCCGCAACCTTCACTTGTCCTAATTGAGCGCGACAAGTCCTTATATGTTTGGTCTAGATATTTTTTATTAACTCAAGGTGATGCGTATGCAATTAGTGATTTGTGGGGTCTTAGGAAGGGTGATGAAATCCCCACCCAATCTGAATTGGTGATATAGCCCCTTATTGTCTGTATTAGTATATGCAAAGCGGTAAACAAACAAAATCTAAAACAACAAAAATTTATTTGGCGGCTGCGCAATCTGTGCAAAGAAACCTGCAGAAAATACAGTGTAGTGGAATTCATAGAGAAGATAAAAGGAAATGAAAGGGCAGAAAAAATTGGGGCACAGAGGCCTCAATGCAGCGGCGGAACCACGGCCAAAGCCCCGCTTTGACCGCGGTTCCGCGGTCAAACAGTGGAATTGGAGCCTCGAATTTGGTTCCCTGCACTGCCCTTAATCTCTACTCCAAAATAAAATGCTCTGTTTTCTTTTTGGATTACTGTACTTGATCCAGATTAGCCTGCACACTTGCACACAAAAATTATCAAAAATAACAAAAAGATTTTAATTTTTTTATTTATAATTTTATATATATATAAAAAGAATATTAACCCGAATAACAAGAAAGAAAATACGTTACCGTCTCCCCGGCAACGGCACCATTTGATCGCACGCTTTTGGCGTGTCGGATGTTCAAAGTTCTAAAGTTATAACCGCGATCAGGACGGTGTCGCCATGCAGCTAGTCGGTTGAGCACGGGTCGATCCATAGGGAGATGGTTGTATGTCCGTTCGAGTTTTAGACGAGTCAATAAAGAATTTGTATATGTTTGTTTAGTTCTATCCTAAGTGTTCGTATTTATGTTCAAGTAAGCTTGTTAAGCTTAAGGTTGGTTAGTAGAGTTAGGATTAGTCTTATACTTATCTTTTGCCATTCTTAAAACGATGTTGGGATAATCGAAAGTAGCGGGGATTAGGAGGACATAGGAATAGGTTTGCGTGTTTAAGCAAGCTTTCCTACGCTTAAATCCATTCCTAGTGCCCCTTGTCCGTCCACTAAATACGCTTATTTCCAACCCTCGGCCAAACACCCGCAACCATGTATCCAATCAAGTCACAACTACATGTCACGTTGTAGTGCGCTTAAAGGACTTCTCGACTTAGGTCGTGGCTATATGTCACGTATAGCGCGTCTAAGCGAGGGGGTTGCGGTTGTTTGGTCGGGGTTCGTTTCAAGATGTTTGGCGAAGAGAAGCACAAGGGATTTCTCCGTCCCTCATACCACCTTCCTTAGCCTTAACAAGAGGGAAATTATTCACACATCATAAAAGAAAATAAAACAAAACAAGAAGGAAGAAAAGAGGAAAATACGGTTTTACAAGTGAAGCAAGCTAACTCTTGGGTCCTCACCTTAGCAAGGAACTCCGTCAAATATCATCGCTTGAAAATACGGATAAAAGAAGAAAAGAAAAGAGAACAAGAAAAGAAATAACAACAACTAGTTAACAACAAATAATAAAATTACAATACAAGATAATAAAATTACAAGACAATAAATAAAAGAGACAAGATAAAAATAACCCTCATCTTCATTGATCTTCCACTCAAAAAGCCCTCACTACAATTTTCATAGAGGAAAGAATGAAGAAGAAGAAGAAACTAAGCTAAATCCTAACAAAGAGAGAATGGAAATCAAGACATGAAGAAGCCCCTTGGCTTAGCACAAAACTGGGCTATTTATAGGCTGCGTGCTAAAACCCTAGGGCAACATTCTGGCCCTAAATGTAATGACCCAACTACCCCTAAAATTTGGTCATATGATGACACGAAACCGCGGCGGATCCGCCGCGAAAACCCACATTTGGCGGCGGTTCCGCCGCGGTTTTGTGGAGTTGGGATCTCGAATTTTCTGGGTTTCCTTGTGTTGCTATCTTATGATGTTCTACATGTCCCAAATTGCAAAATACCTTCACAATTTCTTCAGATCTGCACAGTCCAAACATAGATTTACTTTTGATTGATTTGACCTTTCTCCCTCGAGCTCTGCGCACCCATTGATTCTTGTGCTGCCTCCCTCGTGCTTTGTGCTTGTCCGAGACACGAATGACCACTGTCATTGTCTTGTCTCTGGAACTGGTACACGGCACTGGATGGATACGGATGATCGGAACCCGGCTTTTATCTGCTGGCAACAGATGTTCTGGATTTTGGCGTAACAGTGGAGATTTTGTATCATTTGCGTTATTTTGGACTAGGAACCTGTAGACTGTAAATATGTAGCAAACACGGATTAAAAGCACCTACCTATAAACAAACGAGTATAAGAATGGGCGGTATTAAATGTAATATTCTAGTGTGAACAGATGACCGAGCAGGGTAGCCGCTCGGTGCCTCTTGGCGAGGGCTTTGATCCTTGGCATCGTGGGTAGGAAGCTACCAGCTGGGGATGACCGAGCAGGGTAGCCGCTCGGTGCCTCTTGGTGAGGGCTTTGATCCCTGGCGTCGTAGGTAGGGAGCTACCAGCCGGGGATGACCGAGCAGTATAGCCGCTCGGTGCCTCTTGGCGAGGGCTTTGATCTCTGGAGTCATGGGTAGGGAGCTACCAATCCGGGGATGACCGAGCAGGGTAGCTGCTCGGTGCCTCTTGGCGAGGGCTTTGATCTCTGGCGTCGTAGGTAGGGAGCTACCAGCCGGGGATAGCCGAGCAAGGGTCGGGCTCGGCCGCCTCTAGGGGGGGCTTTGATCCTTCAGGACGGGGGCCGAGCAGGGTTACTGCCCGGTGCCTCTTGGCGAGGGCTTTGATTCCTCTCGGTTGCGGTAGGAAGCTACCAGCCGGGGATAGCCGAGCAAGGGTCGGGCTCGGCCGCCTCTAGGGAGGACTTTGATCCTTAGCGCGGGAGGGGCTGTAAGAAACCTACTAAGGATAGGGGCCGGGCAGGGTTACTGCCCGCTGCCTCTTGGCGAGGGCTTTTGTCCTTTAGGATGGGGCCGAGCAGGGTTACTGCCGGTGCCTCTTGGCGAGGGCTTTGATCCCTGGCGTCATGGGTAGGGATCTACCAACCGGGGATAGCCGAGCAGGGTAGCCGCTCGGCTGCCTCTAGGCGAGGGCTTTGATCCATCTCATTGAAGGGGCCGTAGGAGGCCGCTATGGATAACCCGGTAGTGAAGCTGCGCGGTTGCCTCTTGGCGAGGGCTTTGATCCCTGGCGTTGTGTGTAGGGAAGCTACCGGCCAGGGATAGCCGGGTAGGGTAGCTGCGCAGCTGCCTCTAGACGAGGGCTTTGATCCTTAGCGCTGGAGGGGCCGTAGGAGGCCTGCTAAGGATAACCGGGCAAGGAAGCTGCGCGGTTGCCTTTTGGCGAGGGCTTTGATCCCTGGTGTTGTGTGTAGGGAAGCTACCGGCCAGGGATAGCTGGGTAGGGTAGCTGCGCCGCTGCCTCTAGACGAGGGCTTTGATCCTTAGCGCTGGAGGGGCCGTAGGAGGCCTGCTAAGGATAACCGGGCAGTGAAGCTACGCGGTTGCCTCTTCATGATGTTCTGTCCGACCTTCCCGGTGTTGGTATGGGGAATAGGAACAGTCGCAGCGAATACGCGTAACATGCACATTGAATGTGTGGGGGAGGTGAAGCGCCAGAGCCGCGTCGTTTCGATTTCGCCAGAAAAGGCTCAATGTTTTCCGCGTGGTGGCACCTTTGTGGGCGAAAACCGGCGGCTGTTGGGTCCTTTGGGAGAGCAGCGGGCTATAAAGCGGAGGGAGTGTTGGTCCTTGCTCTCTTCACAAGCAAATCGTAAAGATGGAAGACTTCCCCTTCACCATCCCCGACATCATTCACTTCGAAGACGTGTACCTCTACGACCGGAACTGCACCGAGGACACGATGCAGTTGGTTTTTGGCAGCATCGAGGATCACTTCGGCCGGATTCTCCCCCAGCGCTCGCCCCTGCTGCAGCTGCTGATGTACTCCATTTGGAGGGCGTCGACAAGGCTCTACAACCCCCTGTCCGAGAAGCTCCAAGACGAGGCCGTGGGCAAGCTACGGTCTCTGAGGCGTTTCGGCCTGATCTCTGCGGGTTGGCTGAACCGCTCGGTGGCGCTCCTCCATGAGTGCTACTATTAAGGCTCGATGCCAACGCGCACGGGGGGAATCGAAGGCAGAGGCTGGATTCCGCGAGGCCTCGGCTGGTGGAAATCTTCTCGGAGTACCACGAGCAGTGCTCTCTGCACCCCATTACCCCGCTGTTGTAATTTTTTTTGTGATATATGGCCGAGGAGCCCCAGTACCTTTTTTTTTGAATAAATAAGACTGTTTTCTTCTTTTTCGCAATGTTCCATCGATCTTTTTTATTACATAAGCAGTAGATTCTAGGAAGAGTTTACATTGCCTTTGAAAAAGAAGTACATGCTAGTAGATGACCTTATCTGCACAGTCCGAGCCCCTTGGATGTTCGTTTGTCTCCATGCTCAGCAGAGGGTACTGGGCTCCACGGGCGCCGGACGTATCATCTGTTGATATGAGCATGATTTAGCCGATGGTTAGCTTGGCGGAAGAGGGACGCTGCTCCTGCTCGCGGTCCCCTTGCCGCTTATCCCTCAGGTAGGCGGCGAGGTGCCCTGATCGGATGAGCTCCTCGATGTAGTCCCGGAGCTGCTTGCAACTCTCCGTAGAGTGGCCGAGCGACCTGTGGAAATCGCGGTAGGGGCCCCGGGTTCGCTTCGAGGCCTGACGCGGGATCGGAGGAAACTTGAAGAACCCCTCTCCCTTAGCCTCCTCCAGTAGCACTGCTTGGGAGACGTTGAGCGGAGTGTACTCCTGGAACTTCGGATGGTAGGGCTGCTGACGCTCTGGTCTCTCTTCCCTTGCCCTCTTCTTCTGGTCGGGTCAGTCTGCCCGGGGAAGGTTCGCATTCACCCCGGACTCGAGCTAGACTTCGCGCTTGGTCCATGCCTTCACTTCGGCCATGGTCTTAGGTTGCGCCAGTGCAAAGGAGCGTAGCCACTCCTTATGCCTGAGACCCGACCTGAGTGCCGTGATGACCGTTTCGTCCCGGTGCTCGAGGAACTCAAGATGGGCGTTGTAGAAGCGGGTGACGTAAGCTTTGAACGTCTCCTTGTCCCCGCTCTTGATTGTGAAGAGGTAGTCGACTATGCGCTTTTGCCGATGGTTCCCGACGAAGTGGCCGAGGAACTGAGTGGCCAGCTCGTCGAAGGTTGAAATCGAGCGAGGCTCAAGTCCTCGAAACCAGTCCCGCCTGGAGCAGATGAGGGTGGTCGGGAAAGCTCGGCACTAGGCAGCGTCGGAGTGGTCTTGGAAGCTCATCCCCGCAGTGAAAGCATCCAAATGGTCCTTCGGGTCGGTTTTCCCGTCAAAGAGAGAGACCGTTGGAGGCTTGTTGCGCGAGGAGACATGGACGGCGAGCAGCTCCTCGGTGAATGGCTTGGTGAGCGGGTCGGCGGCGTACTTAGCCCCGTCGCCTGAGAAGTGACCTTCCCGACGTATGCCCTCGATCTTCTTCTCGAGGGCGTCGAGTCGGCCGTGGTACCCCGAGGATTCAGCACCCCTCGATCCCTGGCCTATGATGTGGGAGACCCGCGTCTGAGCACGGCCCCGGTTCCTCTCGATGAGGTTCCTCAGATTCCCGAGCGAGGAAGCCCTCGAGTCGCGGTGGTGAGCCCCATCCTCGCGACCCCGTCGAGGGAGGGGGTGTTGGTCATGCCTGGGAATAGGCGAGCTGACCGACATCTCCTCGGGAGGGTAAGGGTCGCGAGGAGGTTCGAGGCGAGGCGCTCTGGCGGCGGATCTTGGTGTGGAGTTGTAGGGCGCCCAGCGGGCTGTAGAGAGTACCGGTCCGGGAGATCTGTGGCCGTGGGAGGTAGCTTGTCGTTGGTTGGCCGTGCCGACACGGCCGGAGTGTTCTCGAGGTGGAGGAGCGACGATCTGGCGCTCAGGCCCTACGTTTGGACGCGGACGAGCGCCTCCACGATGGACTCTAGTTAGTCTATTCGATCGGCAAGGGCGTTGATGACAATCGCCGGGGGAGGTTCATCCGCGCCTCCGTTGAGGGGAAAACAGCGGCTGGTGCTTGGATCTTCAGGATGATCGCTTGCCATGTGGTTGGAGATCGGGAGACGAACTTTTGTTTTTGTCGAGTTAGTTTCCCACAGATGGCTCCAGCTGATGGAGGGGCCTTTCTGGTCTCCTTTAGATGTTGTCTCCCGTTGATCTGCCGATGGCTGCGATTGATGGCTGGGATTTGATCTGGAGCGTCATCTCTTGCGATGTGTGGATCTCAAAGGGTTGGAGGAGATTTGCGCCGAGTACCTGCAAGGAAGTCCCGGGGTGGTTTGGTACCACCGAGGACCCTCCGACGATCAAGTCAGTAACAAGATCCGAGCAGAGTAACGGCTTAGTAGAGTAAAAATGGCCTATTTGATCCCTCTGGGAGAGGGGTTTATATAGCAGCGGCAGCATGCAGGGGCAGGCGTGAGAATCACGCCGGCCGTTACGCTCCGGAAGTCACGCCCGCGCGATAAGTGGATCTTCCCATTAATGGTGAGACAGGCTCGTTAATGGGGATCGTAATGGCGTGGAACGTGGGATGTGGCCGGCGGAGATCTCGCGCATGGCGAGATTCGCGGAGCGGTATCGCTGGTCGGTCGATGAGACCGAGGAAAATGGCCTCGGCGGGAGAGCTCAGGGTGAGTGGGAGAGCCAAGGCATCTTGGTCCTGTGATAGCTCGGAGGTGAGCTGGGAGGCCGAGGAAGCCAATTTGTGCATGGGGGCTCTGAGGAGAGCCAGCTTGTGCTTGGTGGTCGGGCACAGGGGTAGCCTGGTCGGCCCCTGTAGGCCCTTTCTTCTGAGCTCTGGGACACGTCATCTGCCATGTGTCACGATCTGGGAGATCGCCGATATGGATCATCATCAGAGAGATTTAAAAGGAGATGGAGAGAATGGGGCGATCTTTATTGTAGTTTTCTCTATATCAATTCAACTTTGAGAGAAAATAAGAGCGACAATTGATGCAAAAATAGATTGCATTTCTTAATCGGTTTAAGAGCATAAAGGTGGTGCATCATGTTGGATATAGTGCCCTCAAGGCATTTATTGTGATTGCAAGTAGGCGATTATGATAATTGAAGGAGGACCTATACAGGTATAACAGTCTTACCCGAGATGACAGTATACTATTTGGTTTGCCTTTATCATTGATGAAACCCGTAGGATTTTTGCTTGGTAACCAGCATTATGATGCTGATCATATATATGGGAGCGGGGTTGCCCATAAGCACATCTTTAAATGTCCATAGTTGTGGGAGTATCGAGACTGGGCATCGATATTCCGGAGTAGATTAGTGTATACGTTTCTAGACCCTGACGAGGGGCGGTGACCGGTCTCACAAGCCATTGGTGTTGTGTCACCTATGATAGTATACAGGTGCTCACTAGAGGTGAGTACACCGAACGGACTCGCCGAGAACTTCTACATGGTATTACATCTATCGTCAGATGGAAGTTCTCAGGTGGCATGAGTACAACTTAGTCCTTTGACCTGAGATTGTCATTTGTTTCATGTGAGTTCCTACTGTACTTTGATTACTACCTTACCACGGCTCAAAAGAGTCTTGCAAACAAGTCTTAATTGGGTACAGTATTGAGGTACATGGAGGCAGTGGTCGATTATCAGGGATTCGTCTCTTTATGTATTAGGAGTCGACGTCGCGCTGTGTTCAATTGTCCATCGCTAGAAATCCGTAGCCACGGTGGATGAGATTTACTGATGGTTGATCAGTAGTATTTCTGTTGGTGATGAGCTTGATCCAGACACGACATATCGGGTTAGTAGAGGTCTGACGTTATCCACCCCCTAGATCCGATATGCGATACTTTTTGATGAAGAGACCAGACTGTACGGAGATTGTCACATTCAGGTTTAGTAGGGTAGGGACGTACTTGATTGTTGATCCCCCTTTTGGCAAGTACCTGGGTAGCTATTACGTACAGTTAGTGCCGCTAACGTACTTGTGGTTAAACCCACTGCCAGCGTATTGTCGAGTTTTAGAGTCCCACACAGAGGGTTTTTATGGTTCAGACGATAGATGTAGGAGCCGTACATCTATCTATATATTTTGATTTAATAATTTATATATATATATATATTTTAGTATTGTTGTTCACTATTCATTTTCTCTCATTGGTGCTATCCGTATTTTTATACGGATACGCGTATATGCAACGATACGTATACCGGGTGAAGTATTCCGTATTTATATGGGAATGCTTCTAGAAGAAGGACACCTCATATTTTAGAAAAACAAATGGGAAATAAGGTAGAATGAAGCATGCTCATGCTTATAGAAAGGTATGGCTTGGCTGTGGTCATTTATGGGTGTATTTATTGCTTCATGGTGGTAAACTAGTGGCCATTCCATTCTTTCTACACTAGCATTATGATTTTCATTCCACACTAGTTAGATGAGTTCATGCTTCATGGTTGAGACTTAGCCATTTTTCCTCATCTCTTATCTTTCTTCTTCTTTCTCTCTTGAGCTTGGTTTTTTTGAGAGAAAAATTAGTGATAAATTCCTACATCATCCACGATCCATTCTTAGCAAATTTGGATTGTCGGTCGGAGCCTTTTCCGGTTTCCGTCGGATGGACCTTCTACGGCGAGAGTGGTCGTCTTTCAAGCGCATTTCCGGCGTCTACAAGATTGGAGGGGTCTTCCACAATTAAGTGGACACACGTCAAAGGTTGTATTTCTATACCCTTGCATATTTAGCTTACTAGTTTTGGTGTTTGGATTGAATCCTGGGTTATGCGTGTTTGGTGCTTGCATAAAGTTTTTGTTTTTTGATTCCGCCTCGGCCGCGGCCTCCGCGGCACGAGCACCGAACACCAACATGGTATCTGAGCCACCAAAACACCTTAAACTAGCTTTAGACGATACTTTAGTTTTAAAACCGAAAAACTCCGATTTCCAAAACCTGTTATCTGTTCGAAAAAATTTTGGTCTCTAATTTTTTTTAAACAAGTGCAGAGGCTTACTTTTGACATGATAGAGACACACAATGAAAACGAGCAAAATCCACCAAGAAAGAATTGCCATTTTAACCGATATGGGCGGTTTTACTGTTTCATGTGGTCCTCGTTTTCATCCAGTGTCTTGGGTTTTGGAAATTGGTATTTTTGGTCTTGTTTTTTTTGCCCCAGATTTCACTTGGTGTTTTCTTAGCTTTGGCAACTCGGGAGTTTTAAAATTCGAAACTTTTGTATCGTTAATATCTGTGATATGGTATGTATGTTGCTGAACGTCGTCTAATTGCTATATGTTCATTTAGACGGGGTTGCACACATTGTGGTGTTGCTTGTTTATGTGGTTATATATATCTGGTTATGATTTAGTCAGATTGTCATGTTGGATAGCCCCTAGTGCAATAGTAGTTGTGCAGTTTAGATTCATATGCATATTCATTATTGCGGGATGAGCGTCCGATATGTGGACTATCATTTCTGCCAGTTTGTATATTTTTTTATTGGGACATGGCTGGGTTGAGGTCGATGTCACCATTTGTATATATATTTTCTTTTCTGTACTAGGATTACCCCACGGAGGGGTGCTCGAATAGCCGGATTTTAAAGGGCAACGGGCTTGCATTTCATGGCGTTGAGACTGATGGGGCCTTACTCTAGAATTGGTGGGCTATTCTCCGCACTCGTAGGGGGTATAGGTTGAACCATGGAGGGGTGCTCAAGTTACCGGATTCCATGAAGTGCTGGGTGACTCATTCACTTTGTTGATTGGGGTTGCCTCACTTCCGGAATTGGCGGATAACTTGCCGCACTCATAGGGGTCTAGGTTCTTCATTGCACAGGCTATCTATACGACTGGGGTCCGTTGCGTCTTATTTACGGTTCAAATGAGACGCGGGGCTCCTAATTTATCCGTTATTCTATATTATTGTTCGCATGCATGTGATGATTTTTATTTGCCTGTGATGATTTTTATCTGCCTGCGATGTTGATATATATATATATATTATATTTAATAGATGCTTTTATATGCTTCTATATAATTTTTATCTTCCTGCGATGTTGATATATGTATATATATATATTTAGTAGATACTTCTATATGTTTTGCATTCGCGCTAGTCCTGCCCCCGCACCGCCGTTAGTTAAGTAACCTAACGGTGTATGACGGGACCTCGCGGTGAATGCGGATGACATATAAAAAGCATGCTATTTTGGTTGTTTCTTTTTTGGTTTGGAAACTTAAAATGATGGGAACACATTATCTGAATAATGCAACAAAAATAAACCTAAATGATGTTGTCGGAACCAATTTTTAAAACTACTCAGTTTTGTTCAAAATTATTAGTCGTATTCTTTTACTTTGCATAGAGCTATTCGATTAGGAATATCCCGCACCTCATTCTATGAAAGAAGAGCCTTGATCCCTTCACTAGGAGTTCACTCTTAAGCAAAGGTTTATTTTACTAGTTTTAAAAAGCGGAGCTTAAACCACTCCATTTCAAAGCCACTCGAGTTCCTTCAACAATATCAAGTTCATTACGTTAAAGGTTTTTCGCCAAAAACCAGCCGCAGCCTTCTGTCATTTCAGATTAGTATTGCTTAGTATTCGTGCTACGTATGTTGACTGTGTCAAGGCGTAGTTTTTGGTAGCTATGTAGTGTTTTTGAATAGTATTGGATGCGATTGGTTAGGACAGCCGTATAACCATTTTGAATGTGTCAAGAGTATTATGCGGGTGGGTTGGGGTTCCTAGAGCCCTGGCCGTCGACCGCGGCCGTTGCGGAATGAAAATTTTTTATGTTTAAAAACTTGGCGCTAGAAACAACTACCTAGAATTGAAACCAAATATGAAACTAGCAAGCTATAGGAATCTAGCTACTGAGATAGAAGAGTTTTACCAAAAGATCTGTGTCTTTCGGTCTTCTACCCTCTTCCTTAGCTCCTTGAGGTCTCCTTGATCGAGCTTAACCGCCGGTCTTCCTCCGTCGAAGATGATCCACCCAAGAGATGTTGTTCATGGCTCTAGCTCTACACTAAAAATCTAGTGGAGCAACTAGGGACTCTAGATTGCTAATTTAGAGTGTCTAGTGATATAGTGAGTTGTTCTTAGTGTATTTCTATCTCTCATCCACCCTTGATTTTCAACATATGAGATGGTAGGGTGGAAGATCAAGAAGAAGGAAGATGAGCTCAAGAAAAGGCTAGTGATGAGAGATGAGCAAATAATGGTGAGAATGATTTCATCCAACCATAACAAGTGTGAGAATAATATGAAGCCTTGTTTTATATAAAAAAAAATTTTAAAATAAAAATAAAGTAACCATACTTGAATAGTTTGCATAAATAAATTTACAATTCATTTGTCAACACTAATCAAGCATGGTTCTCAGCATTATCACCTCACTACTTTTACATCTCATTTCCATTTAAATTAATAAATGGATAAACCAAAATGAGGTGTTCACCATCTAGAAAGTTTTCCGTGTAAATACAGAATACACTCAACTGTATATACATACCCGTATTCGTATCAAAATACGAATACCCAAAGAGATAGAATAACACAAAGAACATAATACTAGAATATACATATCGAAATATATATATGTAAATTATTAAATCATTACCTGATTTAATAATCCGGTTCAATCCTAAGCCGGCTAGTATTATCAACCGTCCGATTGAAAGTCCGGGTAACCAGTACAATCATTCGATCGGAACTCTGCACGTATCAAAATATGGCTACTATATCAATTCGCCTGAACCAGGAAAACCCTCCGTGTGGGACTCTAAAGACTCGACAGTACGTCGACAGTGAGTTACTGAATAAATCCATAACTACAAGCACGTCAGCGGCACTAGCTGTACGTAACGGCTACCCGGGTATCTGTCGAAAAGGAAGGCCGACGAGCAAACACATCCGGATCCTTATTGAGCCTATATAGGATAATCTCCGTATAGTCCGGTCTCTTCGTCTAAGAGTATTGCATATCGGGTCTAAGAGGGTGGATAAAGTCAGACCCCTAATAATGCGATATTTTGTGTCTGTGTGAAGCCCATCACCCACTGAGAAACTACCGATCCAAATCAGTAATTCTTGTCCACCTTGGCCAAGGATTTTTGGTGATGGCCATCCGTGCACAGTGCGACATCAACCCCTAATACCTAGAGAGACAAATCCCCGACGATCCGCTCACTGCCTCCATGTGGCTCGGGACTGTACCCAACTAAAACCTGTTTGCACGACTCCTTTGAGTCGTGGTAGGATAGTAATCAAAGCACAGTGGGAACTCACACGAGACAAATGACGATTTCAGGCCGAAGGACTAACCTGTACTTATGTCACCTGAGAACTGCTATCTGACAATAGGTATAATACCAACTAGCATGTTCTCGTCGAGTCCGTCCAGTATACTCACCCCCAGTGAGCACCTGTATATAATCTTAGGTGCGTAAGACCAATGGCTATGGGACCAACCATCGTCTCTCGTCGGGGTCTAGAAACTTATACACCAGTCTACTCCGGAATATCGATGCCCAGTTTCGATACTCCCACGACTAGGGACATTTAAGGATGTGATTATGGACTATCCAGCCCCCACATGTATGATCGCCATCATAACGCTGGTAGTGAAGCAATAATCCTACGGGCTTTATCAACATGTAATAGTGATCTGTAATACCACATAATACATATACATGATGATAAAGTCAAACCAGATAGCATACTATCATCTTGAGTAAGACTGTTCTACCCGTATAGGTCCTCCCTCAATCATCACAATTGTCTGCTTGCGATTACAATAATTGACTTGAGGGCACTATATCCAACAATCTCCCACTTGCACTTAAGGCTAATTATTGCTGTGTCGCATACTCATAGCATGCGTGATACCGAACTCCCAACTTCTCTACTATTCAGTCTCACAAAGCACGTTTGTGAAACTATCGCGTTCGAGAAATAGGCTCAGTGAGTGGAGCCGCTCCAATGTTTCTATCTTTATCTCTCTATATCTCAACTTCGCGGAGAAAGACTATCTCTCTAAATGAGCGATACATGTTTTAGAATTTGTCTGGATATCTGATGGGACCAAGTTCACAAATGAACTCTAAATCCAACAAACCTCTTAGACTATATCTTCCACTGAATTTAATTAGTATCCTGTGCCATGCATTCCTCAGTATCCGCTTAGACCACTTGTCAAACATACTGCGCCCTCAAAAGAGAGAAAACTATTAACTCTGACAGCCATTCTGTCATCCAGGTCACCTTGGACGCATGAAATGATAACCGCATCCTAGAGGAGGCTGCCGTTACCATATACCAAGAACATTTACTTATGTTCACAACTGCTTCCTAATGTTTCTCCAGGATTGGATTAATATATGCTTATTGCATCTAGTGCAAAAATAAATATCTGGTGTGGTACTTGACATCTAATGATTGACTCAATTGCCTAAACAAGTGATATGTCTGTTGGGTTACGGCAGCGCCTCGGCCATCAATCCATGACCAAATATGGAACAAAAATTTATAAAACTTGGCACTACCACAACCAATTACCCGGATCTACCCATAAGCCCTAGATAACAAAACATGCAAAGGTGTTAGAATGGTTATACCGAATAGATCCGTGTCCTTTGGTCTTCAACCATCATCCTAAGCTCCTAGAGGCTTCCTTGATCAAGCTTGATCGGCCTCCCTCCATCGAAGATGATCCACCTGAGAGTCTATACAACGAGCTCCAACCTCATATCTGAGGCAACTAGGGCACCTAGATCGCTACTCTAGATACGGTAGATGAAGTAGAGAGTGATGAAGGATTAATTTGTCTCAAGACACCCAAGGATTCTCAATTCATGAGAGGTTTGGGTGGAGCTAGAGGAAGAAGAAGATGCCATGAGAATGAGGTGTTGAGAGCAACTCAAGAGAGAGAAAAAGAAATGAATAATGGCTTGTGTTTTTGTTTGTTGTGTGAGTGTGATAAGAAATAATGGAGCCATCACATAAATGTCCATGTCTCCAAAATATCTTAGTCAACAAAAAATATCTCAAGTCAACATAATCTCACAACAAAAAAAAACCCTAAGCATGCTAGAATAGTAACCATGGGTCACTAATTAGCCATGCCACAAAAATGCAATAAACACCCCATCCTACACTTCAATAACCTTTTAATCCAAAAAAGTCTAAACCATGATGAGGTGTAATCTTCTAAAAGTAATCTTGTAAAAAATTACAAGAATACCCATCAACCGTATATACATACCCGCATCCGTATTCCGAAGAATACAAATACAAAAAGACGAAGATAATCCAACAAATATAATTCTAGGATCCGTCTTAAACCAAAGCCCACTAGTATTATCCGTCCGAACATCATGCGTGCACAAGTACACGTATGTGATCGAACCTTGCCGTAAAACCATACGGTCTCTAAATCGTTTCGCCCGAAGCAGAGAAACCCTCTGTGTGGGACTCTAAAGACTCGTCAATACGCTAGCAGTGGGTTCAACCACAAGCACGTCAGCGGCACCAGCTGTACGTAACGGCTACCCAGGTATTGAGCGAAAGGGAGGCCGACGAGTAAACTCATCCTGAAACCCCTACCGAGCCTGACAGTGACAATATCCGTACAGTCCGTTCGTCTATGAGTATCGCATATCGAGTCTAGGGTCGGATAAATTCAGATCCCTAATAATGCGACTTTTAGTGTCGGTATGAAGCTCATCACCACCTGAGAAACTACCGATACTAGATCAGTGATTCTCAACTACCTTGGCCAAGAATTTCTGGTGATGGCCACCTGTGCACAACCGCGACATCAACCCCCAATACCGGGAGAGACGAATCCCCTGACGATCCGCTCACTGCTTCCATATAGCTCAAGACTGTACCCAACTAAAACCTGTTTGCATGACTCTTTTGAGTCGTGGTAGGGTAGTAATCAAAGCACAGTGGGAACTCACACCAGACAAATGACGATCTCAGGTCGATAGACTAACCTGTACACATGTCACCAGGGAACTGCTATCTGACAATATGTATAATACCAACTAGCATGTTTCCGGCGAGTCCGTCCGGTGTACTCATTCAACGTTTTGAAAATCGTTTAGGTGAAATTTTTGATAATCGGTAAAATAACGGGTTTTTTCCGTAAAAATCAAGATACAATTATTTTTCAACATAGACTTAAATATATCTATTCTAGCTATGTAATTGCTAGTATTTGGTATTTAATTGGTCACTTGTTAATTTCTAGTTTACAAAAATATTTTCCATAATTAATTATTTTAAATATTATTTTAAGCCTTCACCAATACATTTAATTAGAGATAATTACAAATTAAAATGGGTTAATACAAGTTTTGTGCATCATGACACATTAAACCAAAATGTAACATGTTGTTTTTGAAATGAAAGAAGTTGTCAAGATGGTTTAGAAAATATAAAAGAAAAAGGATTAATTTATGAAATTAAATGAAATAGAAGTGAGGTATGGGTTTGTGACTTGAGTTATGGGCTTTCTCTACTTAGAATTTCCACACACACACACCCATACCCATGCTGGCCGAGCCCCCTTGGATGCCCCCTCCTCAAAAATTTCCCACTCCAATTAAGAAAAGAAATGAAAGGGGTAAAAGAAAATAAAGAAAAGAGGCATTGGACATTGTTGACTTGGGGGTATTTCCTTCACTTGGTCAAACACAACACCTCACTCTCTCTCCCCTCACCACCTTGGCAGACCCCAATTTCTAGCAGTAGCCCCATGCTTTCCCTGTTAGTTATATGTATGCCCTAGAGGCCATTACTATACATAGGATGTTTATTGTAGTGGATGCTTGGACATATATAGGGATGACTTTCTTGCTCGACATGATAGTATGCTATCTGGTTGCTCTTTACCTTAACGTGTACACTGATTGTCTCTCTGATACATGTTGGTAAAGCCCTTAGGATGTGTACTTGACTGCCTGGACTATGATGCGGATCATACTAGTGGGGACATGGTAGTCCATAAGTACATCCTTCAAAGTCCCTAGTCGTGGGTATATCGAGACGGGGCATCGATATACCAGAGTAGACTAGCGTATACCTTCTCGACCCATACAGATGGGCGATGGATGATCCCATATCCATTGGTGTTTGACATCAGAGATGATATACGGGTGCTCAGTGGAGACTGGGTACACTGGACGGACTCGCCGAGAACTCCCAGATGTTATTATACCTTACGTCAGATGGCAGTTCTCTGGTGACACTGGTACAGAGTAGTCTGTTGACCCGAGATCGTCATAGAGTCTTGTGTGGTTCCCACTGTGCTTTGATTTCCACCTTACCACGTCCAAGAGGGCGTGAAAAACGGTGGTTTTTGGGTACAGTCCCGAGTCACATGGAGGCAATGAGCGATAGGAGGGGATTCTTCTCTCCCGGTATAGGGAGTTGATGTTGCGCTGTGTTCGATTGGCTATAACCGGAAATCCCTGGCCAGGGTTGCTGAGATTTACTGGTAAGTGTTACCTGTAGTTTCTCCCACTGTTATAGACCTCATATCGACACGACTTATCGAGCTATTGGGGTCTGACGTTTACCACCCCTAGGCGAGATATGCGACATATCAGACGACGAGACCGGACTGTACGGTAAGTGTTACTGGTTGGATTCACAGGAGTATGAGCGGGCTTGCTCGTCGATCTTCTGATCGCTCAATACCCGGGTGGCCGTTACGTTTGGCAGACCGCTTGCGGCTTGTGGGTGTTTGATATGATCATCACCTGCTGCCGACGTATTGACGAGTCTTTAGAGTCCTACACAGAGGTTTCTTGGCTCAAGCGAAACGAAATAGGAGTGCATATGAGATATGTACGGGACCGAGAATAATGCGTGTATGTAATACCGTATTCTATTCTCGCGATAAATGTATCGATTGGTTGTATGCGATATAACTTAGTTATCGAATCGAGGATTGATTCGATAAGTCGATACATTAGATACTAGTCGGTTATATTCGATATGACCGGATCGTTAAATCAAGTATTGATTTAATGATTTAATACATAATTATATATTTGATATATTACTTTTCATTAACTAGTATTGGTTCACTTTAAATGGTTTTTCTCACTTGTTTGTGCACATTGTATATGTGATATATTTTTGTGCACAAGTTTGTATCATGTTTGATGATGCATGCTAACTAGGGTTTGTGTAAAGATTAAACCATGGTTATATGAATGGTTAGGGTTTTATGTTCTTATTCATTTATTTATTTATTTATTCTTTTTGAAAAATAATAAGCATAAAGAGAAAAAATGGTGGCTTTCTTTGTTTGTATATTGAAGCTTCATGAAGCTTTGAACAAGTCCACCATTTTTGTCTCATGCTTAACCCTAACCATTCCACTTAACCATGATTCATTCTCTACACTTGACCATGGTTGGTTTATGATAAGTATTCATTTTATTATCTATTTGAAAAAGACATATCATAATATATTCCTTCTTCTTCTTCTTCTTCAAGAAGAAAAAGCTTGCCACCATCAATGGCAACTAGTGAAAAAGAGTGAGAAATCCAATTCTAAAGTGAACCCACTTCCTATTTCTTCATCCTCTACCTCTTGCCAAGTAGTATGGGGTGTTTTCTTCACAAGTTTCTTGACTTGGTGAAGTTGGAGCTTGATCTAGTGTTGCCTCGACGTAGATCATCTTCGGCATCGAAGTCGACGACCTAGCCCGCCCATTTCTCTGATAAAGCCGACGCTAGAGTCCGGGATCTGATATGGACAGCGAGGGGACTTCATCATGGAGCTATGGAGGTGGAGGACCGGATCTACAAAGGTTGTATTTCCGTTCTTTTAGTTAAGTTGTTAACTAGTTTCATTATTCACCTAAAAATCTAGTCAATGATCCGTATTAGGGTTTCTCGGCACTTGTAAAATTTGAAATTGGCATGGTTGATGCCATGTGAGACCTCATTAGCGTGCCTAGGAACCCTACAGTGGTATCAGAGCCTAGCTAGATCCTTAGGCAAAGTGTAGACGGAGTTTGAAGTCCGATCGAACCAAAACCCTAACCCGAATATGCTCTCTGGACTTTTTTCGAAATCTGGGTTTTTTCCAGATTAAAAATGCTTAAAAAATTCAGCAGGAAGTTCTAAGAATTACGATGCAAAATTGGGCAAATGATACCTCCAAACCGCGGCGGAACCGCGGCAGAAGCCTGGCTTCTGCGGCGGTTCCGCGGCCAATTGATGACATCAGCCAACCATTTTTGCACAGTAATTCCTATTTTATGGTGCTGGATTTTCTGGGAATTTTTAATATTTATTCAAGAGTTGAATATTCTGGGTTGTTTTGGGGATTCGATTATTCGATCGGATTATCAGATTTTCTCTATGTGGCTTTCCGGGTATTTTTAGAAACTGTTAAAAGTTAAACTGGATATAAATACCCACTTTTTCCCCTGTAGGGAAATTTCCAAGTGTTGGATCTTTCCGTGGTTTAATAACGTTCTATGTAGTGCAAGTAACGCGATGGTCCCTCTAGAAGACAACAAACCTTAACTCGATTATGTGACCGTCTTGAACTGCCCTTTGAACCTTAGGGTTTGGGGCAGTACGGCGTGCCACATGTGAGGCGTTGGCTTGACCCTTCTGCGGCTGGACCGTCGGTACTGAGGCATGAACTGGATGTTTTTAAACTTGTTTCATGTGTTGATCTGTTTCGGGAAAACTTGGGTATTCGATTGCTCGATCGGAAAGTTTAAACATTTTCTATTTATCTGGAATGTGATACAATATTTGGAATTCACAAGTAGTTATGAGATAACTGAGTGAATGTAATAAACATAGCAGTTTAGTCTCACTTGATCGGTTGCCACGGAATTTTGATGCGATCAAAATTCCGTCGCAATCACATAGCGTACGCGGATACTCGCCGGGTAAACTTAATAGACGGCCTCACTCCATAGCCCCGACCAAGTGACTGTAGGAGAACCCCGTCGCCGAAAGCATCCGTTCGGGTGCTCGCGGTAGCGGTGTTCCGCCTTGGTGCACTTCGTCGACGGCGTCGGGGGTGCGGCCGCCTACTGAAGTTTGCGACGAGCATTCGATCAGGATATCGGGAATCTTGTTGAATTGCCCGACTTGATATTGAAAAGTGTTTTCTATAATGAGACTAAAATGCGGGGTTTATAATTGCTAGGCATGCGATGTCTAAGGAATTCATTTGATTAGGCATGCGATGTCTATGCAAGTTGCGGATTCCAACTGTTGTAGTTTTACATTTTCTTTTCTGTGACCGTAAGTGTAATATGTGATATCGCCGGTTTCGTTGCTATATGCCAACGACAATTGGGATACGCATGTTTACTTACGTTGATGACATGTGATGTTATGTGTTGCTGGATATGTTATATTGGATCGTCGTGTTTGAATAGCCGGGGGGGTTTTATGTGAGATGAGTGTTTTTCATTTTCATTCATGTAAAAACTTGTATGTAATATTCTTTTATTGGGGCACTTCCAGGTTGCGGAAGATGTCACCATTTGTATATTATTTACTTTTCCGCACTAGGATAGACCCAAGGAGGGGAGCACAAGTAACCGGGTTCTGGAGTCCAGTGGGAGACCAACTCGAGGAGTCGAGTCCGGGTCTCCTAACTCTAGAATTGGTAGGGTTGCTTGCCGCTCTCGTAGGGGTCTAGGGGTGTGGGTTTGGCTATTCATCACGACCGTGGAATCCATGTTTTATACTGGCTCGTATTGAAAATACGGAAGTCCTAGTATATCCAATATTTCATATGTTTCTTCTGCTGCGATATCTGTGATGTGATCATGTGATATGTTCTGTGATGGATACTTTATATAGTATATATGATATATTATATAGGCGTTACTTATGTTTTACACCCGTGCTAGCCCTGCCCCGCTCTGTCGTTAGTTACCTAACCTAACGGTGCACGAGGGGACATCGAGGCGAATGCGGATGGCATAAGTGTACGTCGTACTTATCTGTGATGTTTAGGTATTTATATGATGGGACTTCATTAATATGATTAATGAAAGTAAAAGAAACCTAAAGATATTGTAGAATCGAATTTCAAAATAAAATAGGTAGCTACAGTTCTTGCTTTGCATAGCGGTATATATGATATATCCTGCACCTTATTCGATGAGGAAAGGACCGAGATCCCTTCACCGGGAGTGACTCCTTTAGCAATAACTGGCAGATGCTACACACTCGGTTTGTCTTTTGATTGCTTTTAAGAGTTCTGCTTTGCACAGTGATATATATGATATATCCCGCACCTCATTCGAAGAGGAAAGGACCGACGATCCCTTCACCGGGAGTGACTCATTTAGCAAAACTAGAAAAGCCTCAAAAGCACTCCATTTTTAAAATCATTTGATTCTACAACGATATAAAGTTCATTACGTAAAAGGTTTTCTTAAAAACCTGACGTAGCCCTCCGTCATTTCAGATAAGTCCTAGTTAGTATTCGTGCTGCGTTTGTTGACTCAGTCAAGGCGTAGTGTGCAGTAGCTGATTAGTGCTTATCTGCAAAGCATATGATGCGATTGGATTAGGGTAGTCGTGCGGCCTTGTTGACTCAGTCAAGGGTCGTGCGGGTGGGTTTAATTCAATCGAGAAATGACGGGTTGAACTTTACTTGTGGTCTATGATTTGTTGACTCAGTCAAGGTCATAGATCGCTTGGGGCAAAATATTATCGGGAATTTCAAGTGTTGAAATTTGCAATGAGATTGCATACCTTCTATGAGATAGTTGGATCCCGATACCCGCTGTGAGTAAGAGTTACTCCTGGGAGAGTTTTACACATTACAATTAGCCGATCAAGTAGGTGTCTAGAAAGGTGTTGACGGGGTTACGCCTCTGGAAAAACAAGGTTTACATTAATTAGGTTCGTGCGAAAGCACGGGGGACCTCCCTCAAAGTACCGACACTGGCCTGGCTGAAAGATTGGCGAACTTGTAGTTTGTAATTAATCCCGGCTAGTCTTTCCTTTTAGGGTTTGAAGGAAGATTTGATAAAAAACAGTGGGAGCCATCCTGATTAGATAAAATAATAACCAATCTATTCTTGCAAGAGCGCACGCTGAGTGTTTTCTTCTCTCTCTCTCCAGGTAGCGACCATATCACGCCTTAATCAAGATAATAATACGGATGAATTGACCGAACCCGCTTGTTATACTGAGCTGGGGAACGTTGGTCCCGCTCCAACTTATAATTGTTATAAGACAGAGCAGGAAATAGGGGATTACCAGAATTCCCGTGCCGCCCAAACGAAGAAAGTGCATGTTGATGCATCTCCTTCGGGTGTGTTCATTACAGAGAACTGTTTCTCCGTATCCTTTACGTCCTGGGTATGTGATACCGGATCAGGATCCCAGATATGTAATCAGTTACATAGGGCTACAGAAAGGTAGAGAACTGAGAACGGGTGATAAGTTTCATGAGGCAGAAAACGGTGCAAATGTTGCAGCCAGGTCTATTGGTCACTGTCACCCTGTATTACCTGAGTACATTGATTCTGAACAAATGCTATTAGATACCGAACCTGATATACAAAATCATATCTGTCTCTTTATTAGCAAAGAAACGATAAAATTTTGTATTGTTGGATAATGTTTTGAACATTTCCTATATCAAAAGTTGATTGGTTCAGGCACGTTATCTAAAAGCATTAATGTTCTAAATCAAACTACAGTTCTTAGTATACGGAACACACACAAGAGGAAGAGTTCCGAAATGAACGAATCCTTCTTGAGGCATTGTAGACTAGGTCATATCAATGCGATCCGACTGGCTGAAGTTACATTTTAGATGCATATTTAAATCAGTTTGAATTTACATCTTATGAAACTTGCCAGTCATGTCACAGAGATAAGATGACTATAGCTCCGTTTACTGGAAACAGAGAAAGAGTTAGTGAACTCTTGGGATGATACATTTTGATGTATGTAAGGTCCCTTGTCTACATATGCCAGGACTGGTTCTTTGTACTTCGTTACATTCTCTGATAATCTCTCAAGATTCAGACATATGTTCCTGTTGAAACACAAGTCCGAACCTTTTGAGATATTCACGGAATATAAGTAAGAAGTAGAGAACCAAATTAAGGGTATAAGTATTATGTCCTTTGATGCGATCAGGGAGGAGAATACTTGAGCACAGAATTCCTGGACTATTCTAAAGGAGAATGAGATTCTCTCTCAGCATTACTCCTCCGTATACACCATAGCACGATGGTATATCGGGGCGGAGCAATTGCACCCTATTCGATATGGTGCGCTCTATGATGAGTACTACCGAGTTACCTGTTTCCTTTTGAGAGTTATGCGCTTGAGAAGCTGCATACCAATTGAATTGGGTTCCAATCAAATCAGTTGCCTACCGCTTCATATGTGATATGGAAAGGGAAGAGCCCATATCTTAAGTTGATTAAGATTTGGGGTTGTCCGGCCTATGTCTAAAAGCAAAATCCGGACAAGCTCGAGGCAAGATCTGTTATGTAGAACTGGAAATGTTCCAGCTATACAAACTGCAGCTGATGATTTGATACAACCAAAGGATTCAATAGTTCTCGACGAACCTCAGCCTCTCCGCCGATCTAGTAGGGTTCCTCATCCGCCTGGGAGATACTTCGGTTTCTCGATGACAGTGGGAGCGAGGATTGCATCATGAGATGATGACCCAACTAGTTTCGAACTGGCCATCAGGAGTGGGAATCTGTAAGAATGGATGGATGCTTAGCGATCTGAGATGGAATCCATATACACCAACAAAGTATGGACTTTGGTTGCTATATCTGAAGGGTTAAATCCCCATCAGGAGCAAGTATATCTTGAGAAGATTACTTGGTGTAGATAGAAAAGTTGAGACTTTCAAAGCTAGACTTGTTAAAAGGTTTTCGTCATCGACCAGGCGTGGATAATGATGAAACCTTTTTAAGTGGCTATGCTTAAATCCATCCAGATCCTACTTACCACGGCTACATACCATGACTACGATATCTGGCGGTTGGGTGCCATGACTGCTTTTCTAAATGAAGTTTTAGAAGAGAACGTCTATAAGTACACAGCCAGAGGGCTTCGTAGACAGTGGGAGCAGCGGAAACGTGTACAAGATGCTTTATAGGATAAAGCAGGTATCGCGAAGTTGGGACATCTGTTTTGATGTGTTAGTCAAAGAGTTTGACATCATCAAAATGGTAGATGAACCTTGTATATACAAAAAGGTAGTAGGGAGTATAGTGACGATCCTCGTAGAGTACGTGGATGACATGCTCTTGATAGGGAAGGAGTTTCCTATGCTACGCTCGGTCAATCTCCGCTTATCACAATGATTCTCCATATAGGATCAAAGTGATACCTCCTAAATCCTGAGTTTTGGATCTATGAGATAGATCTAATTCGATGTTAGGATTCTCACTAGTTGTAGTGAGATGGTATCAACCGATCCTGGGGAGAATCACTGGAAGGGTTCCAGGGTGATAAGGACGACTGAAAGTCAGTCACAGGCATTGTCTTTACCCTCAGTAAAGGGACGGTATGTTGGAAGAGTTCCAAGCTAGATACCGTGGCATACTAGATGATAAAGGCTCGATACATCGCTACTTAAGATGCTACCAAAGAGGCAGTCTGGATGTATATTTGTTCATGAGATGAACTTAGTTCCTCCCATTGTGTGACAATGGAGTTGTGGCTTATGCCAAGGAACGTCCGTCCCATCAGTGATCCAGACATATTCTAAGGCAGTATCACCTGATCATGGAGATGGTTGATCTCCAGGGTGATCGAGGTAAGGAGAGTAGATTCAGAGGACAACACGGCGGATCCACTCACAAAGGCCTTTTCCCAGAGAGAGACTTTTATGGGATGGTTGAGTATGAGATACTGCAACCACTGCTCCCAGATGGCCCTAGTGCAAGTGGGAGATTGTTAGTTATATGTATGCCCTAGAGGCCATTACTATACATAGGATGTATATTGCAGTGGATGCTTGGACATATATAGGGAGGACTTTCTTGCTCGACATGATAGTATGCTATCTGGTTGCTCTTTACCTTAACGTGTACACTGATTGTCTCTCTGATACATGTTGGTAAAGCCCTTAGGATGTGTACTTGACTGCCTGGACTATGATGCGGATCATACTAGTGGGGACATGGTAGTCCATAAGTACATCCTTCAAAGTCCCTAGTCGTGGGTATATCGAGACGGGGCATCGATATACCAGAGTAGACTAGCGTATACCTTCTCGACCTATACAGATGGGCGATGGATGATCCCATATCCATTGGTGTTTGACATCAGAGATGATATACGGGTGCTCAGTGGAGACTGGGTACACTGGACGGACTCGCCGAGAACTCCCAGATGGTATTATACCTTACGTCAGATGGCAGTTCTCTGGTGACACTGGTACAGAGTAGTCTGTTGACCCGAGATCGTCATAGAGTCTTGTATGGTTCCCACTGTGCTTTGATTTCCACCTTACCACGTCCAAGAGGGCGTGCAAAATGGTGGATTTTGGGTACAGTCCCGAGTCACATGGAGGCAATGAGCGATAGGAGGGGATTCGTCTCTCCCGGTATAGGGAGTTGATGTTGCGCTGTGTTCGATTGGCTATAACCGGAAATCCCTGGCCAGGGTTGCTGAGATTTACTGGTAAGTATTACCTGTACTTTTTCCCACTGTTATAGACCTTATATCGACACGACTTATCGAGCTATTGGGGTCTGACGTTTACCACCCCTAGGCGAGATATGCGACATATCAGACGACGAGACCGGACTGTACGGTAAGTGTTACTGGTTGGATTCACAGAAGTATGAGCGGGCTTGCTCGTCGATCTTCTGATCGCTCAATACCCGGGTGGCCGTTACGTTTAGCAGACCGCTTGCGGCTTGTGGGTGTTTGATATGATCATCACCTGCTGCCAACGTATTGACGAGTCTTTAGAGTCCTACACAGAGGTTTCCTGGCTCAAGCGAAACGAAATAGGAGCGCATATGTGATATGTGTGGGACCGAGAATAATGCGTGTATGTGATACCGTATTCTATTCTCGCGATAAATGTATCGATTGGTTGTATGCGATATAACCTAGTTATCGAATCGAGGATTGATTCGATAAGTCGATACATTAGATACTAGTCGGTTATATTCGATATGACCGGATCGTTAAATCAAGTGTTGATTTAATGATTTAATGCATAATTATATATTTGATATATTACTTTGCATTAACTAGTATTGGTTCACTTTAAATGGTTTTTCTCATTTGTTTGTGCACATTGTATATGTGATATATTTTTGTGCACAAGTTTGTATCATGTTTGATGATGCATGCTAACTAGGGTTTGTGTAAAGATTAAACCATGGTTATATGAATGGTTAGGGTTTTATGTTCTTATTCATTTATTTATTTATTTATTCTTTTTGGAAAATAATAAGCATAAAGAGAAAAAATGGTGGCTTTCTTTGTTTGTATATTGAAGCTTCATGAAGCTTTGAACAAGTCCACCATTTTTGTCTCATGCTTAACCCTAACCATTCCACTTAACCATGATTCATTCTCTACACTTGACCATGGTTGGTTTATGATAAGTATTCATTTTATTATCTATTTGAAAAAGACATATCATAATATATTCCTTCTTCTTCTTCTTCTTCAAGAAGAAAAAGCTTGCCACCATCAATGGCAACTAGTGAAAAAGAGTGAGAAATCCAATTCTAAAGTGAACCCACTTCCTATTTCTTCATCCTCTACCTCTTGCCAAGTAGTATAGGGTGTTTTCTTCACAAGTTTCTTGACTTGGTGAAGTTGGAGCTTGATCTAGTGTTGCCTCGACGTAGATCATCTTCGGCATCGAAGTCGACGACCTAGCCCGCCCATTTCTCCGATGAAGCCGACGCTAGAGTCCGGGATCCGATATGGACAGCGAGGGGACTTCATCATGGAGCTATGGAGGTGGAGGACCGGATCTACAAAGGTTGTATTTCCGTTCTTTTAGTTAAGTTGTTAACTAGTTGCTTGTTTCGCCTAAAATTCTAGTTAACGATCCGTATTAGGGTTTCTCGGCACTTGTAAAATTTGAAATTGGCATGGTTGATGCCTTGTGAGACCTCATTAGAGTGCCTAGGAAACCTACATTCCCCACCTCATTTTCTCTTCAAAAATCCTTATAAATTCATCAAAAATCAAAATAAAACCTCACAAACTCCAAATCCAAGCTTTACCCTTTATTTCTTGGCCCACCTAGCATGGATTTTGGAGTAAAATTAGCATTTTGGAGGCTAAGTTTTGCAAGTGTTGATCTCATTCCAAATGATTTTGAGGTATAATCTTAACCCAATGTTTACTTGTTGTTTAATCACTTCAATTTAGCTAATTTTGATGTTTAATTGTGGTTCTAAATGCTAACTTGAAATTTCTAGAATAGGTTTGAGATCAAGTTAGGGTTTTTATAAATTGATCATGATTTGAATGTGTAGTTTAACACTTTAAGACATGTAAAATCTAACCTAGTAGCTAGTTTGCTAATTGTTACATTTAATTTGTCTTAATTACATAATTTTGCAAACTAGATTTTTATGGTTTATTTAAATTAGTGAGATTAAAATCTAGTTAATGGTTGTGTGACCTAATAAAGATATTAAGTGAATCTTGTGGCCACTAAAATTGTTAAAACATTTAGATTTATGCTAAAACGGGAAATTGAGGCTTACTAGGTTTTTGGAAATAAACCGATTTGATTTATTTTGGGGTTTTGATGAGTTACTACTTATTTCATATAATATTTAGTGAGTTATGAAACCACGATTGATACGTTTGGATTTTAAGTTTGGGGATTTTCACGTATAGTGACCCTCGTTGTAGTTTGTGGCGTTGTCGCGGCGCGTTTCGTGCACCAAGTGTGTGCGCGTCGAGTTAATGCGCATGGTTGACTTGTATTGTTTGTGTCCGTGACTATTTATATTTTGTAGGGTTAGCTTAGCACCTTAGCAAGGTTTTGGCAAGCATCAATCATGCTACTTTAAAATTTTTGGGGTGCTAAATAAACCCTAACCAAGATCTTAACTAGAGACATAGGGTAAGCATAGCAAGTAAACAACTTTACTTCTAAGAGTTTGGGATTACAATCTTTGTAGTCCGTTCCTTCGCTTCATAAGCTCCGTGTTGAGGTCCCTTCGCCGCGATCATCATGTACCCGGACTCTAGAGAGGCTCCATGAAAAGAAAGATGCAAGCTTGCTTTCAATCTTCAACAACTAAGATGATCTACCTTGAAGAAACTCAAACACAAGCTCTTGCTTCACTAATCAAGTATTAGCAAAGCAAACACCCTAATCTAAGTGGATAGAATAGATGAGGATGATGAAGTAGGAATTTAGTTCTATTTTATTTTCAATTTCTCACTTATAAACATCACAAAAGAAAAAGCTAGAAAGCTTTTCTCAAGAGCAAGAAGAAGAAGAAAGTCATTTGTGATGAATAATGAAATCATTGTTATGGTTACAAATCAACCATAGGTTAAGAATGAAGGCTTAACCCTTGTAGAGAAATAACTAGAGTAAAGGGTTTGGGTTGGGTTAGAAAATATCTATACAAAATAGCTTAGCTTAAAACAAAATAAAGCTTTTAGAAGCTTCATGAAAAAGCTAATCCAAATGCTAACCCAAATCAAACCCTAACTTGTTTAATCTCCACAAATCATGTTGCATTTGTAACCCTAACTTGTAACAAATTATATATCACATATATAATATATTTTGTAACAAAAGAAAATAATACAATTAACATATATCACATATATATCAATGTATTATCCAAGTGAGAAAAAGAATCTTTAAGTGAGCTTATATTAGTTAATGTAACTTAATATATCACATATATAATTATACATTAAATTATCGAATCGACACTTGATCCAATAATCCGGCTATATTGCATATAACCGATTAATATAATCTGTATCAGTTCATCGAATCAACACTTGATCCGATGACCCGGCTATATAACATATACCCGGCTGATATCATATATCGTGAGAATCTAATACGGTATCGCATACACGTATTATTCTCGGTCCCGCGCATATCACATATGTGCTCTTACTCCGTTTTGCCTGAGCCAGGAAATCTCTGTGTAGGACTCTAAAGAATCGTCAATACGCCGGCAGTAGGTGATGATCATATCAAACACCCACAAGCTGCTAGCGGTCAGCTAAACGTAACAACCACCCAGGTATTGAGCAATCAGAAGATCAACAAGCAAGCCTGTACATTCTCCTGTGAATCCAACCAGTAACACTCCCGTACAGTCCGGTCTCTTCGTCTGATATGTCGCATATCTCGCCTAGGGGTGGTAAACGTCAGACCCCGGTAGCTTGATAAGTCGTGTCGATATGAGGTCTATAACAGTTCGAGAAACTACTGATAACACTTACCAGTAAATCTCAGCAATCCTGGCCTGGGATTTCCAGTTATAGCCAATCGAACATAGCGCAACATCAACTCCCTATACCGGGAGAGACGAAACCCCTCCTATCGCTCATTGCCTCCATGTGATTCGGGACTGAACCCAAAAGCCACCATTTTGCACGCCCTCTTGGACGTGGTATGATGGAAATCAAAGCACAGTGGGAATCACACAAGACTTTATGACGATCTTGGGTCTACAGACTAACCCGTATCAGTGTCACCAGAGAACTGCCATCTGACGTGAGGTATAATACCATCTGGAAGTTCTCGGCGAGTCCGTCCAGTATACCCAGTCTCCACTGAGCACCCGTATACCTTCTCTGATGTCAAACACCAATGGATATGGGATCATCCATCGCCCATCATATGGGTCAAGAAGCGCATACGTTAGTCTACTCTGGAGTATCGATGCCCTGTCTCGGTACTCCCACGACTAGGAACATTTGAAGGATGTACCTGGCGACTACACTGTCCCCACTAGTATGATCTGCATCATAGTCCTGGTAGTCAAGTACTCATCCTAAGGGCTTTATCAACATGTGACATAGAGACAATCAGAGTACCTGTTAAGATAAAGGGCAACCAGATAGCATACTATCATGTCGAGCAAGAAAGTCCTCCTTATATATGTCCAAGCATCTACTACAATATACATCGTATGTACAGTAATGGCCTCTAGGGCATACATAAAACTAACAATCTCCCACTTGCACTAGGGCCATCTGTTGTGGTATCTCATACCCAACATTAAGCTGTGGTTGAAGTATCTCATACTCAACCGTCCCATAAAAGCTTCTACTGGGAAATAGGCCTTTGTGAGTGGATCTGCGCTGTTGTCCTCTGTGTCTACTCTCCTAACCTCGATCTCCCTGGAGATCAACCATCTCCATGATCAGGCGATACTGCCTAAGAATATTTCTGGATCTCTGATGGGACGGGGGTTCCTAGGCATAAGCCATAACTCTATTGTCACACAATGGCAGGAACGAAGTTCATCTCATGAACTAAAATATATCCAGACTGCCTCTTTGGTAGCATCCTTGGTAATGATGTATCTTGCCTTTAATCGTCTAGTATGTCACGATATCTAACTTGGAACTCTTCCAACATACCGTCCCTCTACTGAGGGTAAAGACAATGCCTGTGACTGACATTCAATCGTCCTTATCACCATGAAACCATTCTAGTGATTCTGTAAGTCTATGTAACCCACCCCGGTACTTACAGGGAGGCGGAAAGAGTAAAAATCAAAATTTTATCACAAGGAAACATAGACTAACCATGAAGGATCTTTGCTAAACAAAAACTAACAAACTAACTACAAGTTCTAGCTACTAAGTAAGATGGTTATACCTAGTTCTTGAACTCCTTCTCTTCTTGTTGTGGTTCTCCTTGTTGCTAGCTCCTTGGAGTAGTGTAGATGGCTCCTCCTCTTCGTCTTCTCTTTGCCGAAGAAAGATCCACCCAAAGGCCTCTACCTTGAGCTCTTACCTCAACCAAGAAGTAACTGGAGTGCTTGGCTTGCTAGACTAAGAACCTTAGAATGAGTAGAAAGGTATTTTGATGGTTTTATCTCATAAAGCTCATGTTTTTCAACTCATGAAACAAGAGAGCTTTGAGAGAAAGGAAGAGGGAGAGCAATGCAAGAGAGAGAAAGAGCATGAGAGAATGAGAGTCACTTTTTTTTCAACCTTGCTCTCATATGAGAATAATAATAATAATTAAGATAATTGTGATGGTTAGTTGATTTGACCATTATCATATCACATTTAATGCTAATGCAAGCTTCAAGAAGCATCTTTTGCAAAAGAAAATATCAAGGTCAACAAAAGTCAACAAGTCAAATGGTCAACCCAACCATAACCATGGCACAATTATCCTTAAATAATATTATTAACCATATTTCTCATTCTCATTAGGGTTTAGAAAAAAGTCAACGGTCAAAAACCCTAATGAGGTTCCTCTGCCTCTGTCAACTGTGCATACACACCTGCATCCGTGTTCCGAGGAACATGAATGCAATGAGACAAAACCAATCCCAAAACAAATACTAGGATCTAGTTTAAACCAAAGCCCGCTAGTAATAACTGCCCGGACACCAAACGTGCACAAGTGCGCGTATGTGAACGAACTCTGTCGTAAAACCATGCGACTTCTACTCTATTTTGCCCAAAGGTGAACAACCCTCTGTGTGGGACTCTAAAGACTCGACACTACGCTGGCAGTGGGTTTAACCACAGGCCGCAAGAGGTACTAGCTGTACGTAATGGTTCCTAGGTGGATGCCGATAAAAAGACCGATGAGGTGAACCCATCCGAACTCCTACTGAGCCTGAATGTGACAATCTCCGTACAGTCCGGTCTGTTCGTCTTAGAGTATCGCATGTCGGGCCTAGGGGGCGGTAAATGTCAATCTCCTAATAGCGGTACAAGTCGTGTCGGAGTGTAGCCCAGAACACCCTGAGAAACTATTGGAAACACTACCAGCAAATCTCGCTTGCCCTGGCCAGGGACTTTGTGTAATGGCTCTCCTAGACGCAGCGCGATATCAACTCCTAATACAGGGAGAGACGAATCCTGTCTAACCGTTACTGCCTCCAAGTGTTTCGGGACTGCACCCAACTACTACCTGTTTGCACGACTCATTTGAGCCATGGTAGGGTAGTAATCGAAGAACAGTGGGAACACACTCGAGGCGAAGTGACAGTGTCAAGTCAACGGACTAAGCTGTACTCATGTCACATGGGAATTGATAACTGACGATAGGTATAATACCAACCAACAGTTCCCAGCGAGTCCTGTCCAGTGTACTCATAACCTAACGAGCACCTGCATACTATCTCCAGTATGACGTGCTGATGGCTGTAGGACAGACCATCTCCCTTCCTGGGATGAGAAGCGTATACACTAGTCTACTCTGGAGTATCGATGCCCTGTCTCAATAATTCTACGACCAGGGACCTGTATAAGGATGTGCTTATAGACTACCCAGCCCCCACTAGTGTGATTGCCATCACAACGCTGGTAGTCAAGCAAAAGATCCTAAGGGCTCTATCAATATGTCAAAAGAAACACATACACATATTAAGATAGATACAAACCAAGTAGCATACTACCATATTGAGCAAGAATGTCAATCCGTGTATATATCCCAAGCTTCCAAAATGTAATATACAAACTAGTACTATACAATAATGGCCTCTACGGCATATCACACTAACAGATTCTCCCCAGGATCGATTGATACCATCTCACTACAACTAATGAGAATCCTAACATCCAGTTAGATCTATCTCATAGATCCATAACCCAGGATTTAGGAGGTATCACCTTGATCCTATAGAGAATCCATGTGATAAGAGGAGATTGACCGAGCGTAGCATAGGAAACTCCTTCCCTATCATGAGTATATCATCCACGTACAATACGAGGATCATTACCATACTCCCTATTACCTTTTTGTATATACTTGGTTCATCTACTATTTTGATGAAGTCAAACTCTTTGACTACTACATCAAAACAGACGTTCCAACTCCGCGATGCCTGATTTATCACATAAAACATCTTGCACACGTTTCCGCTGCTCCCACTGTCTATGAAGCCCTCTGGCTGTGTGCTTATAGATGCTCACTTCCAAATCACTATTTAGAAAAGCAGTCATGACACCCAACTGCCAGATATCGTAGTCATGGTATGTAGCAGTGGCAAGTAGGATCTGGATGGACTTAAGCATAGCTTTGAAAGTCTCAACTTTTCCATGTACACCAAGTAATCTTCTCAAGATATACTTGCTCCTGATGGGGATTTAACCCTTCAGATGAAGCAACCAAAGTCCATATTTTGTTGGTGTATAAGGATTCCATCTCAGATCGCTAAGCATCCAACCATTCTTACAGAGTCCCCACTCCTGATGGCCTGCTCGAAACTAGTTGGGTCATCATCTCATGATGCAATCCTCTCTTCCACAGTCATAGAGAAATTGAAGTATCTCTCAGGTGGATGAGGAACCCTACCAGATCGACGGAGAGGCTGAGGTTCGTTGGAAACTATTGAATCCTCCGGTTCTACCAAATCATCAGCTGCAGTTTGTATAGCTGGAACTCCTTCCAGTTCTACCTCATGACCACTAATTTCTTCACAAGAAATTCCCTTTTTCTCAAAAAGTGGAATGCCGAGAAATAAAACATCTTTTGTTTCTCGGTGTGGTAGAAGATATTCCCTTGCTGATGCTTGGGATATCGAACAAACTTCCATAGAACTGACCTTACCTTGAGCTTGTCCGGATTTTGCTTTTGACATAGGCCAGACAACCCCAAATCTTAATATCTTTAAGAGATGGGCTCTTCCCATTCCATATCACATATGGAGTGGTAGGCAACTAATTTGGTTGGAACCCTATTCAATAGGTATGCAACTTCTCAAGTGCATAACCCCAAAAGAAAATAGGCATCTCAGTAGTACTCATCATAGAGCACACCATATCACATAGGGTGCGATTGCTCCGCCCTGATACACTGACGTGCTGTGGAGTATACGGAGGAGTAATGTTGAGAGAGAATCTCATTCTCCTTTAGAATAGTCCAGGAATTCCGTGCTCAAGTATTCTCCTCCTTGATCACATCAAATGACATAATACTTATACCCGTTTTTGGTTCTCTAATTCTAACTTATATTCTGTGATTATCTCAAAAGTTTTGGACTTGTGTTTCAACATGAACATATGTCTGAATCTTGAGAGATCATCAGTGAATGTAATGAAGTACAAAGAACCTTTCCTGGCATATGTAGAAATGGGACTATCATACATCATCATGTATCAATCCCAAGAGTTCACTAACTCTTTCTCTGTTTCCAATAAACGGAGCTGTGGTCATTTTATCTTTGTGACATGACTGGCAAGTTTTACAAGATGTAAATCCAAACTAATTTAAATATACATCTTTATTTAACTTCAGCTAGTCGGGTCGCATTGATATGACCTAGTCTATAATGCCTCAAGAAGGATTCGTTCATTTTCTGAACTCTTCCTCTTGTGTGTGTTCTGTACGTTAAGAACTGTGGTTTGATTTAGAACGTCTATACTTTTAGATAACGTGCCTGAACTGATCGACTCTTGATATAGGAAATGTTCAAAACATTATCCAACAATACAAAATTATATCCTTCTTTCTAATAAAGAGACTGATATGATGTTGTATATCAGGTTTGGTATCTAATAACATTCATTCAGAATCAATGTATTCTGGTAATACAGGGTGATAACTGCCAACAGACTTGGCTGCAACACTTGCATCATTTCCAACTCTTAAAACTTATCACCCGTTCTTAGTTCTCTACCTCTCTGTAGCCCATGTAACAGATTACATTTGCGGGATCCTGATCCGGTATCTCATACCCAGGACGTAAAGGATACTGAGAAACAGTTCTCGGTAATGAACATATCCGAAGAAGATGCATCAGCATGCACTTTTTTCGTTTGGGTGGCACGGGAATTCTGGTAATCCCCTATTTCCTGTTCTGTCTTATAACAATTATAAGTTGGAGCGGGACCAATGTTCCTTAGCGCAGTATAACAAGCAGGTTCGGTCAATACATCCGTATTATTATCTTGATTAAGGCGTGACATGGTCGTTATCTAGAGAGAGAGAGAAGAAAACACTCAGCGTATGCTTTTGCAAGATTAGATTGGTTATTAATATATCTAATCAGGATGTCTCCCATTGTTTTAGTCAAATCTTCCTTCAAACCCTAAAAGGAAAGACTAGCCGGGATTAATTACACCCTATAAGTTTGCCAATCTTTCAGCCAGGCCAGTGCCAGTATTTTGAGGGAGGTTCCCCGTGCTTTCGCAGGGACATAATTAAAGTAAACCTCATTTTCCCAGAGGCATAACCCCGTTGACACCTTTCTAGACATCTACTTGATCGGCTAATTGTAATGTGTAAAACTCTCCCAGGAGTAACTCTTACTCGCAGCGGGTATCGGGATCCAACTATCTCATAGAAGGTATGCAATCTCATTGCAAATTTCAACTCTTGAAATTCCCAATAATATTTTGCCCCTAGCAATATATGACCTTGGCTAAGGTCAACAAATCATAAGCGCTAGCCAATTTCAACCCGTTATTTCCCGATTGAATTAAACCCACCCGCACGACCCTTGGCTAAGGTCAACAAAGTCGCACGACTACCCTAACTCAATCGCATCATATGCTTATACAGATAAGCACTAATTAGCTACCGCACACTACGTCTTGGCTAAGATCAACAAACGTAGTACGAATACTAAGTAGTACTTATCTGAAATGACGGAAGGCTACGACAGGTTTTTAAGAAAACCGTTTGCGTAATGAACTTGATATCATTGTAGAATCGAGTGATTTTGAAATGGAATGTTTTTGAGGCCTTTTCTAGTTTTGCCAAAGAGGTCACTCCCGGTGAAGGGATCTCGGCTCTTTCCTCATTGAATAAGGTGCAGGATATTTCACAAATATCACTATGCAAAGCAAAAACTATAAAAACAATTAAAAGACAAACCGAGTTTGTAGCATCTGCTAGTTTCGCTAAAGAGGTCACTCCCGGTGAAGGGATCTCGGCTCTTTCCTTATCGAATAAGGTGCTGGATGTTCTACAAGGAACACCGCTATGCAAAGCAAGAAATAGAGCTACCAGTTTTTGAGACAAGTTTCTACAATATCTTTAGGTTTCTTTTAGTTTCATTAATCTCATTAATAAAGTCCCATTTTATTATGCTTCACAAGCATCACATTTGAAACGAAATCAGCAATATAACATATATCTCATATATATAATATAAACATTCATCTCAAGCAGTAATATGATCTCATCACAGAACATTGCAGCAGAAGTTAACATATGAAATATTGGATATACTAGGATTTCCGTGTTTTATGCGAGCCTGTATAAAACACGGATTCCACGGTCGTGATGAATAGCCAAACCCACATCCCTAGACCCCTACGAGAGCGGCAAGTAACCCTGCCAGTTCTAGAGTTAGGAGACCCGGTCTCGACTCCTCGAGATGGTCTCCAACTGGATCCTAGAACCCGGTTACCTGTGCTCCCCGCCTTGGGTCTATCCTAATGCGGAAAAGTAAATAATATACAATGGTGACATCATCCTCAATCTAGAAGTGCCCTAATAAAAGAATATTACATACAATGAATTTTACATGAATGAAAAATGAAAAAATCTCATCTCACATAAAACCCCCGGCTATTCAAAACGCGACGATCCAATATAACATATCACAGCAACACATAATATCTCATATCATCAACGTAAGCAAGTATGCGTATCCCGATTGTCGTTGATGTATAGCAACGAAACCGGCGATACACCACATACTACGCTTACAGTCACAGAAAAGAATGTGTAAAACTACAATAGTTGGAATCCGCAACCTTCTTAGACATCTCATACCTAACAAAATGAATTCCTTAGACATCGCATGCCTACCAATTATAAACCCCGCATTTTAGTCTCAATATCGAAAACTCTTTTCAATATCAAGTCGGGCAATTCAACAAGATTCCTGACATCCTGATCGAATGCTCGTCGGAAACTTTAGTAGACGGTCGCACCCCCGATGCCGTCAACGAAGTGCACTAAGGCAGAACACCGCTGCCGCGAGCACCCGAACGGATGCTTTTGGCGACGGGGTTCTCCTACAGTCACTTGGTCGGGGCTATGGGGCCGTGGTTATCTATTAAGTTTACCCGGCGAGTATCCGCGTACGCTACGTGATTGCGACGGACTTTTGATCACATCAAAATCCCGTGGCAACCGATCAAATGAGACTAAACTGCTAGATTTATAACATTCAAATTAGTTATCTCATAACTACTTGTGGATTCCAAATATTGTATCACATTCCAGATAAATAGACAATGTTAAACTTTCCGATCGAATAAACAAACACCCAAGATTTTCCAAAAAGCTCAACACTTGAGCGGAGTCCAAAAAAAATCCCAGAACATGTCACAGCCTCAATGAATCAGTCGTAGAAGGGTCATCATATGTGGCAACGCTAAACTATGGCAGTTTTGACAGTCACATAATCGAGTTAAGGTTACGTTCTTCTAGAGAGTCCATAAATTCGCTTGCATGATTTTATGAAAGTTTTAAACTCAGGAAAAATCCAACACTTGAAAGTTTTCCGACAGGGGAAAAAGTGAGTTATTGATATCCGTTCGAACCTTTTAACACGTTCTAAATTACCCGGAAAAAGTTAAATGAAGTTAAACTTTTTGATCGAATCAACGAGTTCCCAATATTTCCCAGAAATCTCAACATTTGAGTAGAATTAAAAATTCCCAGAACATTAAAAAGTACCCAAGATAAACCCCTGAAGTATTAGCCCCTAACTCCACAAGTTGGCCGCGGAACCGCCGCCAAACGCATGGTTTGGCCGCGGTTTCGCGGTCTCTTGAGTGAGTTAGGGCTTCGTACTTCACAGTAATTCTTATGATTCCCTGCATAATTTTCTGAGAATTTTTAATATGAAAAATTTCAACGTTTTGAAAAATTTCCAGAGAAGGGGTTGTTTCGGGGTTTCGGGCTTTGATCGGACTTCTAACTTCGCCTACACATCGCCTAATGCTCAAGCTTAGCTCTGATACCACTGTAGGGTTAGCTTAGCACATTAGCAAGGTTTTGTCAAGCATCAATCATGCTACTTTAAAATTTTTGGGGTGCTAAACAAACCCTAACCAAGATCTTAATTAGAGACATAGGGTAAACATAGCAAGTAAACAACTTTACTTCTCAGAGTTTGGGATTAGAACCTTTGTAGTCCGTTCCTTCGCTTCATAAGCTCCGTGTTGAGGTCCTTTCGCCGCGATCATCATGTACCCGGACTTTAGAGAGGCTCCATGAAGAGAAAGATGCAAGCTTGCTTTCAATCTTCAACAACTAAGATGATCTACCTTGAAGAAACTCAAACCCAAGCTCTTGCTTCACTAATCAAGTATTAGCAAAGCAAACACCCTAATCTAAGTGGCTAGAATAGATGAGGATGATGAAGTAGGAATTTAGCTCTCTTTTATTTTCAATTTCTCACTTATAAACATCACAAAAGAAAAAGCTAGAAAGCTTTTCTCAAGAGCAAGAAGAAGAAGAAAGTCATTTGTGATGAATAATGAAATCATAATTGTGGTTACAAATCAACCATGAGTTAAGAATGAAGGTTTAACCCTTGTAGAGAATTAACTAGAGTAAAGGGTTTTGGTTGGGTTAGAAAATATCTATACAAAATATCTTAGCTTGAAACAAAATAAAGCTTCTAGAACCTTCATGAAAAAGCTAACCCAAATCAAACCCTAACTTGTTTAATCTCCACAAATCATGTTGCAATTGTAACCCTAACTTATTACAATATTATATATCACATATATAATATATTTTGTAACAAAAGAAAATAATACAATTAACATATATCACATATATATCAATGTATTATCCAAGTGAGAAAAAGAATCTTTAAGTGAGCTTATATTAGTTAATGTAACATAATATATCACATATATAATTATACATTAAATTATCGAATCAACACTTGATCCGATAATCCGGCTATATCGCATATAACTGACTAATATAATCTGTATCAGTTCATCGAATCAACACTTGATCCGATGACCCGGCTATATCACATATACCCGGCCGATATCATATATCGCGAGAATCTAATATGGTATCGCATACACGTATTATTCTCGGTCCAGCACATATCACATATGTGCTCCTAATCCGTTTTTCCTGAGCCAGGAAAGCTCTGTGTAGGACTCTAAAGAATCGTCAATACACCGGCAGTAGGTGATGATCATATCAAACGCCCACAAGCTGCAAGCGGTCAGCTAAACGTAACAGCCATCCAGGTATTGAGCAATCAGAAGATCAACAAGCAAGCCTGTACATTCTCCTATGAATCCAACCAGTAACACTCCCGTACAGTCCGGACTCTTCGTCTGATATGTCGCATATCTCGTCTAGGGGTGGTAAATGTCAGACCCCAGTAGCTTGATAAGTCGTGTCGATATGAGGTCTATAACAGTTCGAGAAACTACTGATAACACTTACCAGTAAATCTCTACAACCCTGACCAGGGATTTCCAGTTATAGCCAATCGAACACAACACAACATCAACTCCCTATACCGGGAGAGACGAAACCCTTCCTATCGCTCATTGCCTCTATGTGATTCGGGACTGTACCCAAAAACCACCGTTTTGCACGCCCTCTTGGACATGGTATGATGGAAATCAAAGCACAGTGGGAATCACACAAGACTCTATGACGATCTCGGGTCTACAGACTAATCTGTACCAGTGTTACCAGAGAACTACCATCTGACGTGAGGTATAATACCATCTGGGAGTTCTCGGCGAGTCCGTCCAGTGTACCCAGTCTCCACTGAGCACCCGTATACCTTCTCTGATATCAAACACCAATGGATATGGGATCATCCATCACCCATCATATGGGTCAAGAAGCGCATACGCTAGTCTACTCTGGAGTATCGATGCCCTGTCTTGGTACTCCCACGACTAGGAACATTTGAAGGATGTACTTAGCGACTACATTGTCCCCACTAGTATGATCTGCATCGTATTCCTGGCAGTCAAGTACTCATCCTAAGGGCTTTATCAACATATGACATAGAGACAATCAGAGTATATGTTAAGATAAAGGGCAACCAGATAGCATACTATCATGTCGAGCAAGAAAGTCCTCCCTATATATGTCCAAGCATCCACTACAATATACATCGTATGTACAGTATTGGCCTCTAGGGCATACATATAACTAACATATTTATTCTCTTGTTTTCGTTGTGTACATTCCTAGAATCGGGTGCAAAGGCGTCGGACGTGGCGTGGGATTGACAGAGCTGAAATCGGATCAGATGAGCCGAGGCGTCCAGGTCAGTAGATGTATATCTACGGGGGTAGTTGGATGGATAGCGTATAGCACCCCCGCAGTTTCGTAGTGTAGTATGTGAATATGATGTAATTATATATTTATGTGTATTGTGATACGTCTATAATTAGCAAGAGCGGCTCTAGGAGATCATGGGTTAGTTTAGCGTAATTGGACGATAGTGTTTTTAGTTAGTTCTTAGTTGCGAAACCCTAGTGTAAAAGTGGACATACACACACGCACACACGGGACATGGTATTGGGTGTATATGTTTATATGTGTGTGTGTGTGTATATATATATGGATGCGTTAGTACACACACACACACACACACATATACATATACGTATACACATATGATGATGATAGTATATGATACTTGGAGACGAGTCGATGTGCTTGGGTATGATGCCGTAAGATCGGTGATGTGAATTGGGTCGTGTTATGATATACTACAGGATAGTATAATGGATCGATGGGCGATGTGTTTTATTCACACGCGGATATATGTTTGGTGGTATCGGAATGTACTAGACTGTAGATCAGTACCCCTAATTCAGGATATGTTGATAATGATACCAAAAAAATAGTGAGTTATATGTGATATTTGACCCGTTCCCTGATTTGGGATGCCGTACGATGGATTTTTACCATACGATGTATAATGATGATGATTGACCCGCACTCTCGACTCAAGGATGTCGTATAATATATTTTATCGTACGTGACGCTATTGAGGCGAGATCACCGATTACTAGATATATCGACTCGGACTTAGGTGGATTTCCTTACCTTTTGACTAGTCTCTTAGATACGTACTGTAGTTTACTTAGTAGATGTTAGATTGGGCTCGAGTCATACTTATTTTCAAAACTAACGAATCGTGAGTATTTTAAAGATAGGCCTAGGGATACTACGGATTTTTCAAAGGATGCATCTTTTCTCAAAGACCCCGTAGCCCTATTTTTACTAAAACCACGATTCGTGCGATTTCAGACACCAAAAACGGTATGACTCGTATATAGGAATGTATATTTCTTTATTGTTGCATTTACTATTCATTTTCCATATATTCTTTCTATTCGCATCGTATTGTATGCTTAAATGTGTTTTCATTAGTTATCATGAACCCTATTGTCAGGACACCAGCACCATTACCGATGATGCGTATGCTCCACATACACTTACCTGCCGGCCCCCACACATCATCATCGGTAATTTCCATGTCACGTACACTATAGAAAATATTACTTCATGGATATAACTGCTTGTCGATAGTTCCGATATCTAATTACTATGCTAGTTTAAATATTGCATTCTTTGCTTAAATACCATGCATGTATATGTATTCATTTGTCATGCGATATCATGGAGCTTTATGCCGATATTCACTGTTCACTGACTCGTGATTTTGAGATTTCGGATCTTTTATGAGATTTCTGGATTTGGGAAACCGCATGTGAATATTTATAAACTTATGATTTGTTTTAAAGAGAAAGATGCGGTTTTCCTTGATATGATGTTTTATCGATTTTGAGATAGTTACGGGCCGATCCTGTTCATACGGAGCCCGAGATATTGAGATATTGAGATATTAAGATTTGATGATATGGGCTTATCCTGATCATGTGGAGCCCATAGGCCGATCCTGTTCATGCGGAGCCCGAGATATTGAGATATTGAGATTTAAGATGGTTATGGGCCGATCCTGTTCATACGAAGCCTGAGATATTGAGATATTCGGATATTTATTTTGTGTCGATGCGTGACACGGATTCTCTGTTGATTTCATTGATGATATTTCGGTTTTTATACAAAAAATCTCACTGAGATAAGAAAACAGTTTTCTCATTCGATGTATTTTGCTTTCATTCTTAGAGCATCCGTACATCATATATGTGACATGTTGCTACCAGAGGCACTGACACGAGCACTTGGTATTACACTTATGTATAGATGTTTACCTTACCATTATTAGATACTTCAGGTTATATTATTTTGAGGATATTATTATAGTATGACCTAGGATAGAGTCATATATACAATTTATACTCGGTGATGTCTTCTACTCACGAGTTGGCAACTCTTCCCGTTGTGCCACAGTTTCTTGCAGGTTTTGCCGTTCAGGTTTCGTTGCGGCTTGCTGGCACATTACTTCCTTCTCGGTGATTGCTTTGGTAGGTGGGTTCACTTGTATCGTGACCACCGTAGCACTTGTATTTATATTCAGTTGTATCTAGTAAACTCCATCAACCAGACTTGTATTAATTTATAGACTTAGAAGACCAGTTGTATATTCTTTCGACCTTAGAGTCGCGCTCTTGTATTATTATGATTTTTCTCTGGTTTTCTTAAGGATGTTGGTTTTCTTCTGAGTTTTTGATTCTCGCGTTTCGGCGTTGTATATTATATTGCTTGTGTGGTGGTTTCCGCCATTTGGCGTAGAGCTAGCTTCCGCTTGGGGATGCCTTTATTCATTATTATGTATTTCTTGTGTTGTACCCGTTTGGGGGCCATTATTTACAAAGGAGACCCTACCGAAATTTTCGGAAAAATATGATGTTGCTTTTAAAATGTTCAATACCTTATTTTGTTAAAACTACTTGCTTTAAAACAAGTTTTCCTTCACTCATTTCTTTAAAATTGGTTTAGATTTCTGGGCTTTTGGCTTACTTGAATTAGGTGAGATCCTATAGACTTCACATGATTCACCAGTCATGTGCCATTTCGGGTCGTGACAACTCATAACCCAATGAGCACCTGTATACATCTTAGGTGAACAAATTAACACCAATGGCTTGTGAGACCGGCCACCGCCCGTCGTCGGGGTCTCGATCAGTATACACTAGTCTACTCTGGAATATCGATGCCCAGTCTCGAAACTCCCACGACTAGGGACATTTAAGGATGTGCATATAGACTACCCAGCTCCCACGTATATGATCGCCATCATACTGCTGGCAATCAAGCAAGAATCCTATGGGCTCTATCAACATGTAATAGTGATCGGTAATGCCACCTAATGCTGTACATGATGATAAAGACAAACCAGATAGCATACTATCATCTTGAGTAAGACTGTTCTACCGGTATAGGTCCTCCCACAATCATCATAATTACATTCCTGCGACTATGATAATTGCCTTGAAGGCACTATAGCCAATAATCTCCCACTTGCACTTAAGGCTAATTATTGCGGTGTCTCATACTCACAGCCCGTGTGATACCGAACACCCAACTCCTTTACTAATCAGTCTCGCAAAGCTCGTTTGTGAAACTATTGTGTTCGAGAAATTGCCTCAGTGAGTGGATCTGCTCAAATGTTTCTTTCTGTATCTCTCTATATCTCAACTTCGCGGAGAAAGGTATCTCCTGAAATGAGCAATACCTATCTTAGAATATGTTTGAATATCTGATGGGACCCAATTCACAAATGAACTCCAAATCAAGCAAACTTCTTAGACTGTATTGTCCACTGAATTTAATCAGTATCCTGCACCATGCCTTCCTCAGTATCCGCTTGTACTACCTATCCAAACTACCGTCCTTCAAAAGAGGGAAAACTAAAACTCTGACAGTCGCTCTGTCATCCAGGTCACTTTGGAAGCCTGGAATGATAGCTGTCTCCCGAAGAAGGCTGCTGTTACCAGATCCCATGAACATCCACTTATGTTCATAAACTGCTTCCCAACGTTTCTCCAGGATTGGATCAATATAAACTTATTGCAGCTCGTGCAAAAACAACATCTAGTGTGGTACTTGACATCTCATGATTGACTCAATTGCCTAAGCAAGTGATATGCCAATCATGCACATCCCTCTCCCCTTTAGTCTGTAAAACACCTTTAGAGAGGGTGACTGTAACGCTTTGAAATTCGTTTAGGTTAATTTCACGTTAGTTAGTAATGATGCGTGTTTTTCATAAAAACCCGTAAATTTTAAATTCCTTTTTAAACTAGAATAAAACTAGTTCTAATTTTGATGAGAAGTGTTCTTATATATAAATGAGTTTTATTAATTATAAATTAGTTTAGTGTTCACTTAATTAGCGAATTTTCTTAACAAATTTTCCTAACCCGATTTTAGCTAGCATGCACACTTATCACATTTTGTGATATAGGTTAAGTGTTAGCATGTAGCCATTTTCTTTTCTTCTTGCATGGTTCATATATCACCACAAAACCAAGTCAAACCCTTAATTTTTTTAAATGGAAATGAAGAATGGGAGGCATGGTTTGGGGTAGGTGAAGTTTGGGGCTTGACTTTGACCATATCTCTCTCTCCCTCTCATTTCTGGAATCCCAGCAGAGGTAGCAGCAGCAGCAGTAACATCATCATCTTTTTCTTCTTCTTTACTCATCTTTTGATCCAAACACAAACCCTACACAAAAAAACTCACTTTCCTTCACAAAAACCCTTGAAAAATGGCTCTTTTGAGGATCTTGGTGGTAAATCTGTGCCTTTGAAGACAAGGACTGGAAGTTAGGTTTCCCTAAGGTCTTTTGGAGGTATTAAACTCACTCTTAGCACTTTAGTTCATAATTTGTAGTTTATTTAGCTAAAAATCATATTTTTGTGCTAATGAGAGGAAATTAGTGAAGTTCATGATAAGTTAGAATTTTTATGGCTTGGTTAACTTGATTAAGTGCTTATAATGTTGTTTTAACTAAGTAAATTTCTCAGGTTGCACTAAAATGCCATAATGTTTTAGTTTAGTATAAATTAGCTTTTTAACTAAGTTTTGTGCTCTGTTGTGATCTGCTTGTAACCCGATTGCTTTAGGAAAAAATTGCATTTACAGGAGCATGTACACTAGATTTAGAGAACAAACACGAAGCACGGGAGCCCAATTCCCTAGGTTGGCCGCCGGAATATTCATTCTGGCCGTAAATTGCGGCCATATGGGGGACCTAGGTCTCGGGGTTTGTTGAGTTGGTGTCTGCTACATTTTTAAGGCCTATGGTATATGCAACTTTTTAAATTTTTGCTTATATAATAATCTGGAACCAATTACCCTATTTACTATACTTTTAACTTTCGCGACACGTGTGATACGTGTGTGGGTTTGGTGATTTCCTGGGTGTCGCGACGCGCCGGGGTAGCTTCTGCCGCGTAATCACATGTTTTAGCGTATCGGACACACACGCGTTTAGTTCGCGGCGCGAGTTTCACGTTTGGTTTCGATATCACGTTTTATAGGATTTTAGCTTATGCGTATTCTTTGTGTAATTTTAGGTTTGCAGGCGAGTACGACGGACGCCGCGAACAAAGGGATGCAAGTTGTCGGTTACATTTAGCACGAGACCACGGTGAGTAGATTTAACATCTACGGGGAAATCGCCCGTATGGCGTTATGCGTCAGGGCTTGATAGGCTATAGTAGCTGCATATTTGCATTCATATACATTGGTTGTGCATGGATACTATTGGTTACATACTGTATTCCCTGCTATATATATATATATATATATATAGACTTAGAATTAATAACACATCGCACTGCTACTAACGGTTCATGTTGCACGAGCAATAATCTGCATGTTGCACACACACCGTTAGTAATTGCCATGACATTCACACTATAGAATTGCCATGAACAATATATTGTAGATCACGTCATATCTGATTCGAAATGATTATGTTACTTGTGTACATACTCATTTGCATATCCATACTTACGCATATACAATTGTACCTACCTAGATAAGCTGATTTTTGGTAAAACTGGGGACCGCATGATACCTTTTAAAAACTGAATCTACTTAAAGAGCGGTTTCTCCCTTTTACTCATAGTACGACTTATGATGCATATATTACATCGCATGGATTTACGCATTGGCTTTGGATTTCATGTGATTTCTGGATTTGAGAACCGTGGTATTATTTCAAGAAAGCGTGCATTGTTTTAAAAACCTGGTTCCTCATGATATGATATTTTGGTGCGTCCACCACGAGTTTTCTCGGTTCTGAGACGTGTGCTTGAAACCCGATTCGAGGAGTTGGATGATCCGTTTGTGGGTTCGTGGTGGACCCGGTATGGTTCTCCGCGGTAAGAAATGTTTTTCGTGGAGCAGATGATGAGCCTGGCAGGGTGGCTAGTACCTACCGGTGATTGGTTGGACCTGGCGGTTATCCGAAGGATACTGACTAGAGTCGATAGATGGATACGGGATGACCTGTACTGCCGGGGCCGAGGGACGATTCCGCAGACGGAGCCCGTGGGCCGATCCGGACTGACGGAGCCCGATATATGAGGATTTGCGTGTCGATGCTGGACATGATTATTTCATGATATTTTCGAGTGCCGATGTTGGGCATTCACGATTCTCAAAGATTTACAAGATTTAAGGGCCGATGAGGGTGACGGCGCCTGAGTTTTATTGGGATTTGGGTGTATTGATGGACACCGGTTATTTTTCCACGTTGACATTCCGTGTAGATGTTATTTCAGCCCATGCTCAGCATTCATTATTTTGCATCTCATCTTGTAGTCGTATTACCCGATAGAGTACATATGCATGATTACTGCACATCCTGCTCATCGCATATAGGTGTTATTTGCTGGCATATATTAGAGTATCGCAGTACGTGCATACTCGTGATTACCTTTATATGTTATTTTCTATTCACGAGTTGGCAACTTGCCCCCGTTGTGCCACAGTGTTTGCAGGTTGCTCCTCAGAGTAGTCGCGGCAGGCTGCTTTCTTGTATCTTTTTGGCTACGGGTACCACGGCAGTTGGTGCGTGAGCTGTTTGCTGCTAGGTGGGTTTTTGGTATCCGGTTATTTTCCATTTGTACACACTTTTGTATCTAGTATTCTCCATCTACTATTTCATGTATTGACTTAGAGACCAGTGTGAGGACGATGATGTATATTATTTGTACTCTGGTGTCGAGCTCGTGTGGGCCGACTTTACTTATGCAGTTTTTTATCATTTGTGTTGTTTTTCACTTATTGCTCATTTCTTCGCTACGGCGTCGTATATTACTCTTGTGTTGATTGTTTCCGCCGTTGGGCGTGATTGCTCCCGTTTGGGATGCTTTATTCTTATTGTATATCATTTTACTCATATCTTGTCTTGTAACCGATTTCGGGGTTAGTTTTTACAAAGGAAATGCTGCCAAAATTTCTTTAAGATAATAACTTGAACTTTAAAGAAAGTTACTAAACTACTTAAGGTTTTCTAAATGTTTTAAAACAAATGTTTTCAACACTCACTACTTTTAATGGTTTTGATTTCTGGGTTTTAGCTTACTTAGTCACGTTACGCCTGTAGACGTTACGTGGTTAAGTGCCGGCCACGGGTCGAACTTCGGGTCGCGACAAAGTTGGTATCAGAGCGTAGGTTTTACCTTTCGGAGTGTAGGATGACCCTGATATGATGGAGTAGGTAGCTGAAGCAGAGTGGCGTAGCGTGTGTATGTTCCGCGGCATACTCACGACACGGTACTCCGCCTAAGTGACCTTAGGACTTATTGATTGAGATTTCTTCATGGTTATATACATTCTTGTGATTCGATTTCCGTATCCTTATCGAATCCTATTTTCTTTTTAGCCATTATGCCGCCAAAGACTACGAGGGCGCAGAAAGCGGCCGCGAGAGCCGAGATTAGAGTTAACTCGTCCGAAACGAGGACAGACCCGGGCAGTACACCCGTTGTACCAGAGCAGACTGTTCCTCTTTCGACAGACCAGATCGCTATGCTAGGGGCCGGTATGCAGGAGATGCGCTAGATGATGGGGTCGTTAGTTGAGACACTTCGAGCGCAGCGACCAGAGGTAGTTCTACCTATTGCAGGGACCGCGATGGTACCTACGGTGCAGGCAGTTGCCCCTACAGCTACAAAGGTTATTATAGTATCGCTATCAGAGTTTATGAGGCTGAAGCCTCCGGTCTTCACAGGACCCGATGCAGCCGAGGACCCACAGTCTTTTATTGATAGGATGGCCCGGATTTGTCGTTCACTCAGATGCTCAGATGCGAGATGGGTAGAGTTCGCGAGCTTTCTCCTGGAAGGTCTTGCGCAGAAGTGGTGCGAGTCGGTAGAAAAGGGCAGAGCAGCAGGTCTTCCTCCTATGACCTGGACGGAGTTCGTGACGGTGTTCCTTGCCCGCTTCCTTCCACAGAGTGTCAGAGATTCTAGAGCGCGCAGGTTCGAGTCTTTACGTCAGACTCCGGAGATGACCGTGGCAGAGTACGACGTGCTGTTCACCGAGCTATCTGTCTATGCCCCATATTTAGTAGCTACTGAGGAGATGCGAGTCAAGAGATTTGTTCGAGGCTTGCTTACCCCGTTATTTCTTGTGATCAGCACACAGAATTGCGGGACCTATGCAGCAGCTGTAGATGCAGCCTTATTAGTCGAGGAGCGTCTTGCTGAGACTTCGGTAGTCCCAGAGCCGAAGAGAGTTCATACTGGTATATCAGCACGGAGACAGACATTTAGACGCCGCGACAGGTTTCGTTCAGGCACGAGGAGTAGCAGGGATTCGGGACGAGGCCAGATGTTTAGTTCGTATCCACGGGAGGGTCAGCAGTCGTCGCAAGGGTGCTTTTGGTGAGGTAGTCTACTACACCTCGTTAGAGATTGTCCTGAGATACACCGGAGGGAGGCAGCAGTACCGCATGTCATATTACCACCTTCTCCACCCAGAGGGCGTTTCCTATTGTACCTACTATTGCTCCGCGTCAGACTTACGCACAGAGAGGTCGTGGCCGCGGAGGGTTTGTTCAGAGAGGATGGGGTGACCGAGGCAGAGGACAGCCAGTCGCAGGTGGAGGACAGGCACGGGTTTTTTCTTTGACGCATCAGGACGCGCAGGCATCCAATGCAGTGGTCTCAGGTATCCTTTCCGTATGTTCCGTTGATGCGCACGTGTTGTTTGATCTGGGATCCACGCACTCGTATGTTTCCACACACTTCGTGCTGAGTTTGGGTAGAGAGTCCAGTTTTCTTGATCAGCCGCTTGTTGTGACAACCCCTATGGGCGAGTCGTTTGTTGCTAGACACGTGTTCCAGTCGTGTATTGTCCATATTGGCGAGAAAGAGAGTTGCCTGTCGACTTGATCTTTCTTGAGATGTTGGACTTTGACGTTCTTTTGGGCATGGATTGGTTAGCCACGTGCTATGCGTCTGTGGACTACCGCGAGAAGACAATTAGGTTTTGTTTTCCCGGCAAGTCGGCTTTTGTTGTGCAGGGGACCGTGGTGCCGCCCCTCACAGTTTGATTTCTTCTCTTCGCACTGGACAGCTTTTGAGGAAGGGATGTCAGGGATTTCTAGCCCATGTTTGCGATACTAGAGCTACATAGGTTCCGTTGGATCAGGTTCCGATTGTTAGCGAGTTCCCTGACGTATTCCCTGACGAGCTTCCTGGGCTACCACCTGAGCGCGATATTGCTTTCTGTATTGATTTGATTCCCGGCACGGGGCCTATTTCCATACCGCCTTATCGGATGGCCCTGGCGGAGCTTAGAGAGTTGAAGGGTCAGTTGCAAGATTTGCTGGATAAGGGACTTATTCGACCCAGTGTGTCTTCTTGGGGTGCTCCAGTCCTGTTTATCAAGAAGAAGGACGGCAATTTGCGTTTGTGTATCGACTACCGCCAGCTGAACAGGGTTATCGTACGGAACAAGTATCCTTTGCCGCGCATCAACGACTTGTTCGACCAGCTTCAAGGGGAAGGATACTTTTCGAGGATCGATTTGCGATCAGGCTACCATCAGTTGCGGGTTTGACAGGAGGATATTCTAAAGACAGCTTTCCGCACGCGCTACGGCCATTATGAGTTTTTGGTGATGTCGTTCGGACTCACCAATGTCCCAGTAGTATTCATGGACTTGATGAACCGTATTTTCAGGCCGTATCTTGATCAGTTCATCATCGTATTCATTGACGATATTTTGGTGTATTCCCGGAGCAGAGAGGAGCATGAGCAGCACTTGCGGGTCACATTGCAGACCTTGAGGGAGCACCAGATTTTCGCAAAATTCTCAATGTGCGCATTCTGGCTTGACAGCGTAGACTTCTTGGGTCACGTAATTTCACGATATGGTATATGTGTAGACCCGAAGAAGATCGAGGCCGTTCAGTGTTGGCTCAGACCCGCATCAGTTACCGAGATCCGCAGCTTTCTAGGACTGGCCGGCTACTACAGACGATTTGTACATGACTTCTCCCGCATTGCTGCATCGTTGACCTGGAAGGGAGTTCATTTCGATTAGATGGAGGAGTGTGAGCATAGCTTTCAGCAGTTATGGACTCGTTTGACTACGGCGCCGGTGTTATCATTGCCTTCAGGATCGGGCGGATTTGTAGTCTATTGTGACGCTTCTCGAGTGGGGCTAGGGTGCGTATTGATGCAGCATGGCAAGGTGATCATGTATGCTTCATGGCAGTTGAAGAAACATGAACAGAACTATCCCACTCATGATTTAGAGATGGCTGCAGTGGTCTTTGCACTCAAGATCTGGCGACATTACCTGTACGGCGAGTCGGGCCAGATATTCACTGATCAAAAGAGCTTAAAGTATATATTTTAGCAGCGTGACCTGAATCTTAGACAGCGCCGTTGGATGGAACTAGTAAAGGACTACGATTGCGAGATCTTGTATCACCCGAGCAAGGCGAATGTAGTGGCGGATGCCTTGAGTAGGAGGTCCGGGGGTAGTCTTCTTGTTTGAGCGCAGTGCAGATGCAGTCGTCGGCAGATTGGCAGATTTTATGCGACAGCCGAGTGCAGTTCGAGTTCACGCCGATCGGGGGACAGCTTGCGCATGTTCGTGCACACCCACAGTTGCTTGACCGTATACATGATGCACAGTACAGTGATGACCGTTGTTCAGAGATCATGGCAAAGATTGGACAGGACAGATTTTCCGAGTTCGTGGTCGATGAATAGGGGATACTACGATTTAGGACTAGACTGTGCATACCAGATGCTGAGAGACCGCGGCGCGAGATTCTTGAGGAGGCACATCGATTGGTGTATAGTGTTCATCCGGGTTCCACCAAGATGTACCATGATATGAGGGATGTTTACTGGAGGGACGGGATGAAGAGGGACGTCACAGGCTTCGTGTCAAGATGCCTGACTTGTCAGCAAGTCAAGGCCGAGCACCAGAGGCCCGCGGGAGAGCTACAGTCGTTACCCATTCCGGAGTAGAAATGGGAGCAGATTTCTATGGACTTCATTGTGGGTCTACCCAGGACTAGTCGAGGGTACGACTCCATTTGGGTGATCGTGGATCGATTTACGAAAGCGGATCACTTCCTGCCGGTGAAGACCATTTTCGGATTTTCTCAGTATGCCCAGATATACATTGACGAGATCGTACAACTGCATGGAGTCCCGACATGTATCGTATTCGACCGAGGCACCTAGTTTACCAGCCGACTATGGCAGAGGCTTCAGGAGGATTTGGGCACCCGCTTGAGTTTCAGCACAGCATTTCATCCACAGACCGACGACCAGTCAGAGTGGACTATTCAGACTCTCGAGGACATGCTCCGAGCGTGCGTCTTAGACTTCGGAGGTAGCTGGGATCATCATTTACCCTTAGTAGAGTTTTCCTACAACAACAGCTTCCAGGAGACCATTCAGATGGCACCATTCGAGGCTTTATATGGGAGGAGATGCAGATCGCATGTCTGTTGGATAAAGCTCAGCGAGAGCAGTATTTTGGGCCCGCAGATTGTTGAGGAGACGACCGCGAAGATCCAGTTGATTCGCGAAAAGATGAGAGCAGCCCAGAGCAGGCAGAGATCTTATGCGGACCGTCGTCGGCGCAGACTTGGGTTTTCTGTTGGCGATCATGTTTTCTTGAGGGTCTTCCCAATGAAGGGTGTGATGAGATTCGGGAAGAAGGGGAAGCTTAGTCCCAGATATGTGGGCCCCTTCGAGATCCTCGATCGTGTTGGTGCAGTTACGTATCGGTTAGCCCTTCCGCTCAGTTTCCCAGATGTTCACCCCGTATTTCACATTTCGATGCTCCGCAAGTATGTTCATGATTCTTCGCATGCAATTCAGCACCCGACGATCCAGCTGGAGCGCGACCTTTCTTTTGCAGAGCAGCCGGTGGTCATCTTGGATCGACAAGTGAAGAAATTGAGATCGAAAGTTATACCGTCCGTCATGGTCCTTTAGCGTGGCCCGAGCAGTGAAGAGGCCACTTGGGAGATCGAGGGCAAGATGAGGAAGAAATATCCCCATCTATTTGAAGGTACGTGTAGCAAGATTTTTAAATTCGGGGACCGAATTTCTTTTAGGGGGGTAGATTGTAACGCTTTGAAATTCGTTTAGGTTAATTTCGCGTTAGCTAGTAATGATGCGTGTTTTTCATAAAAACCCGTAAATTTTAAATTCCTTTTTAAACTAGAATAAAACTAGTTCTAATTTTGATGAGAAGTGTTCTTATATATAAATGAGTTTTATTAATTATAAATTAGCTTAGTGTTCACTTAATTAGCGAATTTTCTTAACAAATTTTCCTAACCCGATTTTTAGCTAGCATGCACACTTATCACATTTTGTGACACAGGTTAAGTGTTAGCATGTAGCCATTTTCTTTTCTTCTTGCATGGTTCATATATCCCCACAAAACCAAGTCCAACCCTTAATTTTTTAAAATGGAAATGAAGAATGGGAGGCATGGTTTGGGGTAGGTGAAGTTTGGGGCTTGACTTTGACCATATCTCTCTCTCCCTTTCATTTCTGGAATCCCAGCAGAGGTAGCAGCAGCAGCAGTAGCAGCAGCAGCAGCAGCAGCAACATCATCATCATCTTCTTCTTCTTTGCTCCTCTTTTGATCCAAACACAAACCCTACACAAAAAAACTCACTTTCCTTCACAAAAACCCTTGAAAAATGGCTCTTTTGAGGATCTTGGTGGCAAATCTGTGCCTTTGAAGACAAGGGCTGGAAGTTAGGTTTCCCTAAGGTCTTTTGGAGGTATTAAACTCACCCTTAGCACTTTAGTTCTTAACTTGTATTTTATTTAGATAAAAATCGTATTTTTGTGCATTTTTGTGCTAATGAGAGGAAATTAGTGAAGTTCATGATAAGTTAGAATTTTTATGGCTTGGTTAACTTGATTAAGTGCTTATAATGTTGTTTTAACTAAGTAAATTTCTCAGGTTGCACTAAAATACCATAATGTTTTAGTTTAGTGTTAAATTAGCTTTTTAACTAAGTTTTGTGCTCTGTTGTGATCTGCTTGTAACCCGATTACTTCAGGCAAAAATTGCATTTACTAGAGCATGTACACTAGATTTAGAGAACAAACACGAAGCACGGGAGCCCAATTCCCTAGGTTGGCCGCCAGAATATTCATTCTGGCCGCAAATTGCGGCCATATAGAGGACCTGGGTGTCGGGAATTGTTGAGTTGGTGTCTGCTACATTTTTAAGGCCTATGGTATATGCAACTTTTTAAATTTCTGCTTATATAAAAATCTGGAACCAATTACCCTATTTCCTATACTTTTAACTTTCGTGACACGTGTGATACGTGTGTGGGTTTGGTGATTTCCTGCGTGTCGCGACGCGTCGGGGTAGCTTCTGGCGCGTAATCACACGTTTTAGCGTATCGGACACACAAGCATTTAGTTCGCGGCGTGAGTTTCACGTTTGGTTTCGATATCACGTTTTATAGGATTTTAGCTTATGCGTATTCTTTGTGTAATTCTAGGTTCGCAGGCGAATACGACGGACGCCGCGAAGAAGGGGAAGTAAGTCGTCGGCTACATTTAGCATGAGACCACAGTGAGTAGATTTAACATCTACGGGGAAATCGCCCGTATGGCGTTATGCGTCAGGGCTTGATAGGCTATAGTAGCTGCATATTTGCATTCATATACATTGGTTGTGCATGGATACTATTGGTTACATACTGTATTCCCTGCTATATATATATATATATATGGACTTAGAATTAATAACACACCGCACTGCTACTAACGGTTCATGTTGCACGAGCACTAATCTGCATGTTACACACACACCGTTAGTAATTGCCATGACACTCACACTATAGAATTTCCATGAACAATATATTGTAGCTCACATCATATCTGATTCGACATGATTATGTTACTTGTGCACATACTCATTTGCATATCCATACTTACGCATATACAATTGTACCTACCTAGATAAGCTGATTTTTGGTAAAACTGGGGACCGCATGATACCTTTTAAAAACTGAATCTACTTAAAGAGCGGTTTCTCCCTTTTACTCATAGTACGACTTATGATGCATATATTATATCGCATGGATTTACGCATTGGTTTTGGATTTCATGTGATTTCTGGATTTGAGAACCGTGGTATTATTTCAAGAAAGCGTGCATTGTTTTAAAAACCCGGTTCCTCATGATATGATATTTTGGTGCGTCCACCACGCGTTTTCTCGGTTCTGAGACGTGTGCTTGAAACCTGATTCGAGGAGTTGGATGATCCGTTTGCGGGTTCGTGGTGGACCCGGTATGGTTCCCCGGGGCTAGAAATGTTTTTCGTGGAGCAGACGATGAGCCTGACAGGATGGCTAGTACCTACCGGTGATTGGTTGGACCTGGCGGTTATCCGGAGGATACTGACCAGAGTCGATAGATGGATACGGGATGACTCGTATTGTCGGGGCCGAGGGCCGATTTTGCAGACGGAGCCCATGGGCCGATCCGGACTGACGAAGCTCGATATATGAGGATTTGCGTGTCGATACTGGACACGATTATTTCATGATATTTTCGAGTGCCGATGTTGGGCATTCACGATTCTCAGAGATTTACAGGATTTGAGGGCCGATGAGGGTGACGGCACCTGAGTTTTATTGGGATTTTGGTGCATTGATGGACACCGGTTATTTTTCCACGTTGACATTCCGTGTAGTTGTTATTTCATCCCATGCTCAGCATTCATTATTATGCATCTCATCTTGTAGTCGTATTACCCGATAGAGTACTTATGTATGATTACTGCACATCCTGCTCATCGCATATAGATGTTATCTGCTGGCATATGTTAGAGTATCGCAGTACGTGCATATTCGTGATTACCTTTATATGTTATCTTCTATTCACGAGTTGGCAACTCACCCCCGTTGTGCTACAGTGTTTGCAGGTTGTCCCTCAGAGTAGTCGCGGCAGGCTGCTTTCTTGTATCTTTTTGGCTACGGGTACCACGGCAGTTGGTGCGTGAGTTGTTTGCTGCTGGGTGGGTTTATGGTATTCGGTTATTTTCTATTTGTACACACTTTTGTATCTAGTACTCTCCATCTACTATTTCATGTATTGACTTAGAGACCAGTGTGGGGACGATGATGTATATTATTTGTACTCTGGTGTCGAGCTCGTGTGGGCCGACTTTACTTATGCAGTTTTTATCATTTGTGATGTTTTTTCACTTATTGCTCATTTCTTCACTACGGCGTCGTATATTACTCTTGTGGTGATTGTTTCCGCCGTTGAGCGTGATTGCTCCCGTTTGGGATGTTTTATTCTTATTGTATATCATTTTACTCATATCTTGTCTTGTACCCGATTTTGGGGTTAGTTTTTACAAAGGAAATGCTGCCAAAATTTCTTTAAGGTAATAACTTTAACTTTATAGAAAGTTACTAAACTACTTAAGGTTTTCCAAATGTTTTTAAACAAATGTTTTCAACACTCACTACTTTTAATGGTTTTGATTTCTGGGTTGCGGCTTACGTAGTCACGTTACGCCTGTAGACGTTATGTGGTTACGTGCCGGTCACGGGTCGAACTTCGAGTCATGACAGTGACTCCATCACCCGCAAGTACACCACCATGCCAGGAGTCGTCCATTCTAAAACACCTTTAGAATAGTGTCAAAGTACTTAGTTTGGGAAACTACCCAAATCTAGATCTAAAACCATAGATCTAGTTACCAGAATGCCTGATATATTATCCATATCCAATGTGGAGAAACCACTGTGTGACAACCATAGTATAAACGATCTTAGTATAGGAATTTCACTTCCTATAAAGTGCATGTCATCCAAATACCAGGACATCACACCCTACTACCTTCTTAACAGATCCATCTCCTATTCTGATGAAATCAAAGCCTATGACTGTCATATAAAAAATAAATGATCTATCTTCGTTATATCTGCTTTAGTCTATAAATAGACACAAGCTATTTGTCCATTATGCTTCCGCTGCTCCCACTGACTATAACAACCCTCTGGCAGAGTCATATACACATGCACTTGTAAAGTTAACGACGCTATACTCATCCTCCTGTCGGGTCTTATAGTCTAGAACAGCAGTAATGGCAAGTTTGGGTAAACAAGAACCTCCCTGTCACTGTCTTTGAGGATACCGAAGTACCTATCGGGTGCCGGAGATTACCCACCATATCTGTGGAGTGGCTAATGGAATGTCAAAGCCGATTGAATGTTTAGGTTCTATTAAATTTTTAGTAATCGTCTGTGGTTCTGGAATCACTTCCAGTTCTACCATACTCCCACTACTGTTTTCTTAAAAAGTCCATTTTGCTAAAACTGTGGCGAGTTAAGAACAATATCACTATTGATCTTTTAGATGGTAGAAAGTTATCCTTCCACATAGCCCGGGATAACCCACAAACAACCATTACTGAAACGTGCCTTGAGTTTATCCAGAGTCTGGTTTCAAGCATAAGTCGGACAACTCCATATACCTTAACATCATTAAGATATGAACCATTCTATATACGATATGAACCATTCTATATACAATATAGAAACAGAGGCACTAATTTAATTGGAACCAAATTCAAATTATGCAGCTGTCTCCAGTGCATGTCAACTAAATGGAGAGAGGCCGATCAGCATTACTCAACTAGGAGTGCATCCAGATATGAATAACCTGAAAGAGAAGCAAGTTCTCAAAACCATTACTATCAACTGAATACCAAACATAAGTATCTACATCTTCGATCACCTTAAAAAATCCCGATACTTGCAACACATGGTTCTCTACTTTATTCTTGGACCTATAACTTCTCAAAACTTGGACCTTGTATTTCTATGAAATACTTGTCTAAAAACTAGAGAAGTCACAATTAAACAGAATATAGTATGAGTACCAACCCCTTTGTCCTCATGGACACTGGACAACATACAATACTTTGTATAAGTCCCCTGAGTTCAATAACTCAAACCATGTGCGTCGTAGGTTGAAAACTATATTATGGTTAAGAAGAATTACACCGTTGCTGAATGCTCCTTACCTAACCATCAAATGATATAGGTAAATGTTATAGATATAATTTCAAAAAGTTATATCTCACATTATAAAATAAACGTATAGATATATCAGTTTGAAACTGGTGTATAACTACGGATATTCAAAACCAAATATTTGCCTTCCGACAAAAACCCAGGTGATTTCCTCAAATATTATCAATTACAACGAATTATGATATAATGAGGATATAATTATCTAATTCCCAATATCTTACTCCCATTCATCATCTGTAATACCATACAGATATGAAAATCAGATCTGGTAAATACATACCTTGGAGTAAGAATCTAATTAGGAAATCGGTTTTCAATTAACAACCCACAGTGAAACTGAAACATGAAAATATTTCGAAGGGTATCCAGGTATTCCTAGTAATACCTTTTCCACTATCCGGATTCATGACTGTAACCGTATATTTCCTTGCCATCTCTTCAATCCCTCTATTTGTCTTTACTTATTACCTTCTGTATATCGTACTTAGGCTAAATGGTTTTTTTCCTTCCCTACCTTTTGGCACCAGCCTACACTTTGGAAGAAGACCATCTAATAAGTGTAATAGGTGTACCCACCTAATCCTAAGAGCCCTCACAACCTGAGAGAAGGTAAAAGGAAAAAGACAACTGAATAATCCTTATTCTATTTCTCTTGAACCGGAATCCATTCTCGAACTGGAACAAGTTCTGTCAAGTTCGTATGTAACTATACGATGGATTATCCAATAAATGTGGATCTTCGTAGTGATACGGGGTGTTCTAGAGAAATGCAAAGGTGAAGTAGGAGCGGCGATGATATACGCGGTTTGGTCGTGAATGATAGCAGTCACATTTTACTTTGCCCTCATTCTAATCCCTTTGTTTGTCTTTACTTATTACCTCCTGTACACTACACTTAGACTAATTGGTTTTCTTCTTTCCCCACCTTTCGGCACCTGCCTATGGTTTGGAAGAAGACTATCCAATAAGCGCATTAGGTGTACTCTCTCCTAATCTTAGGAGCGCTCGCAATCTAAGAGAAGGTAAAAGAAAAAGACAACTGAATAGTCCTATTCAAATTTTCCAGAATCGGAAACCATTCTCAAATCTGAAACAAGTTTTTTCGAGTTCGTATGCATATGATGGTCATATCCAATAAATATGGATCTTCGTAGTGAGACGGAATGTTCCGGAGAAAAACAAAGGGTAAAAGTAGGAGTGGCAATGAAGTATGCAACTCTGACAATCCGAAAGCCAGTGTGTTTTAAGAAGGTTCGGTTAACTTGGTTTATGAGTTCTAGTCTAGGGTCGGACCATGGTCGCTGCCAAAGAGAGAGAGAGAAAAGATACACTCAGCGTGCACTCTAATCTAGATCAAAATGGTTAATCACTTTATCTAATCAGGATGGATCCCACTGTTTCCTCGAATCCTCCCCTAAACCCAAAGGAGAATTAGTCGGGATTATCTAAAATCACCCGAGGAGTAAACCAACTCATCAGTGGGAATCGAGATCCAACTATCATCGCATGATAACCAGATGGAATCCACTCAAGTTATCACACTCCAGAAGGTATGCGCATGCCTGGAAAGTTTCAGTTTCTTTAGAATCTTCCGATGTGATTTTTACCCTATGCCCTTATGACCTTGAATAAAGCCAACAAATCATAAGTCACATATCAAATTCTACCCGTCATTGTCCAGGTTAATTTGAACCCACCCGTACATGCCCTTGACTATGGCCAATAAGGCTGTACGACTGTCCCAAACCAACGCATCTATCTATGCAACAGAAAAGTAACAAATAGCTACCATACACTATGCCTTGACGAAGGCCAACAAACATAGCATGAATACTAAGTGCTACCTGTCTGAAATGACGGAGAGCTACGAATGGTTTTTGGCAAAAAACGTTTAACGTAATGAACTTGATATTGTTGAAGGAACTGGATAGGTTTACAAATATATAGTGGCCAAATTTTTTGCTAAAGAGGTCACTCCCAGTGAAGGGATCTCGGCTCTTTTCTCGTCGAATGAGGTGCAGGATATTCCAAACTGAATATCTCGATACAAAGCAAAAAAATAATCGACTATAGTTGTCACGACCCGAAAGTACGAAACATGACCGGCCCTTAAACTACGAACGTCTCGAGACTTACAGAATCTAAGTTAGCCGAAAACCTAGAAATCCAAACCAAGAAAAGTAGTAGAGTGAAAGAAAAACCATTTAAAATCAAATAGTTTGTAGCACATGCCAAAATGTGCATTTTAAAATCACAGGTCTTTCCTAAAAATTTCGGCAGAGTTTCCTTTGAAAAAACTGACCCCAAACGGGTACAAAACCAGATAAAACATATATAATGAATCAAGGAATCCCTAAGCGGGAGCTAGCTCTTCATCAATCGACGGTCACAACCATACAAGCAAAATAATATACAACGCCGAAAGGCGAGGATCACAATAGAAAAGGAAACTCAAAACAACATAAAATCTATAGAAATATAACGCACGACTCTAAGGTCGAAAGAATAAACAACACCGGTCTCTATCTGAAATAAATACATGTTTGGTTGATGGAACTTCTAGATACAACTAAATAATAATATACAAAGCATAATGATGGTCACGATGCAAGTGAACCCACCTACTAGCAAATCACCCGGAAAAGGAAGCAGTGCCAGCAAAGTCGTAAAGAAACCTGTACGGCAAAACCTGCAAGAGACTGTGGCACAACGGGGGTGAGTTGCCAACTCGTGAGTAGAAAACATCTACGAACAGAAATCGCATGAACAACGCAATCCTAGGACATACGATCATAATATATCCTCAAATATATAACCTGCAGCAAATAACAATGGCTAGGGTATACCTCAAAAGAACTGTAATACCAAGTGCTCGTGTCAGTGCCTCAGGTAGCAATATATCATATAGATGAGGTATGAATGCATGAAAATAGAATACATGTAAACGAGAAATTGCTTTCATAACTTAGTGAGATTTTTTGTATATTTAAAACGAGGTATCATAATGAAATCAGCATAAACAGTGTCTAGCATCGACACAAAACATAAATCTCAATCTCAATATCTCAGGCTCGGTACCTCAATATCTCAAAAAATCTCAGGGTTTCAATCTCACTATCTAGGGCGCCGTCAGTGCAGACCGGCCCCTAATATCCATCACAAGACCACGACGGTATCCTCCGGATATCCGACACGTCGGGTAAAATCACCGGTCGGTAGTGCTCCCCTGTCAGGCTCAACGCCATCATTAGCGACTTTCTCGCCCCGGGGTACCGCACCGGCCCCACCATGTACCCAAGACGGTTCATCCAACTCCTCGAATCGGGTCTCGAAATCCATCAGCAAACTCATGGTGGATGACTCATACATCATGGGAAAACCGCACTTTTCATTTAAAAAGAGAGAAAAGAAGTTTATAAATGTTTTTTGCGGTTTTCCCCCAAATCCAGGAAATCTCATGAAAATCCGAATCCAAATCATCAATAGCACGTAAAACAGTGAATATAGGCATAAAATCCATGAATGCGGCCTAACAATGAATAACAACATGCATGAAGTAGCAAGTAGTAACTGCAATGTCTAAACTGGCATATAAGGCAAGTACACTAATATCATATCGAAACTATTAGCTAACAAGCTATGTAATTGTAATAGTATTCTCTAAAGTGTACGTGACATGGCAATTACCGATGATGATGTGTGTGAGCCGGCCTGTAAGTGTACGTGGAACAACGCATCATCGGTAATGGTGCTGGTGTCCTAACAGCATGACATCAATAATGGTATATGAAATCACAATATAAGTATGCAATGCGGAGCGAACGGCAACAATGTGCGGGAGCTGAATACTAGACACAACGATAACTAATCTGCATTTAATATTAATATGAGTCATACAGTGGTGCCATTTGAAATAACACGAATCGTAGGGTTTTGAAAATAGGGGCTACGGTGTTTTTAAGAAAAGATACGTCCTTTGAAATATCCGTAGAATTCCTTGACCTGTTTTTTAAAATACCCACGATTCGTTAGTTTTTGAAATAGGTAGGAATCTAGTCTAGTCTAACAACTACGCTAAGCTATAGGGCTGAACTAACAAGCTGAATTAAAGGTAAGGAAACCGCCTAACCTCTGAGTCGCTACATATATATATATATATATATATATATATATATATATAAGTCGGTGATCCCGCCTCAATAATATCACATCCGATACCACATCTATAATCACACATTCCCAAGTCAAGAGTGCGGATCTATCATCAATTTGTAGCTCGTACGTAAATCCGTCGTACGGCATCCCAAATCTAGGTACGGGTCAATATCAAATTCATCACACTATTCATCTGGTATCCACTTTATCAAAGATCATAATCCGGGTACTGACTTATGTCTAGTACAATACTGATATCATCAATATAATCATTATCTGTTTACTGATCTACAGTCTCTTACAAACCGATATCATCAGCACATATCATCATAAAGAAGTATACATCGCCCAATGCGACCCATTATAAATATCTTATCATATCTTATCGCATATCCCGATCACAAGTCCACTATTCTATATATCACTATTCACATGGTATCGTCATCCAAAGATCCGCTATAATATCATGACGTATTTCAAATACGAATCCTGCTATATCACCGATCTCACGGTCCCAAATCTAATCTCATCGACTCACCTCAAATCCCAAATAGTATCCTCAAATCCAGTCCCATACCCATGTGAACACATAAATATATATATTCCCATATACGCACATGCGAAAGAAAGGATGTATGCAAGTATGGGTGTGTGTGTATGTGTGGTGCAACCACTATTCTAGGGTTTCGCAACACTAAACCAATCCAATCACACCTAGAATCCATCTTTATCATCAATAATCTCAAACAATATAATCAATATATATGTGTATACGTATTGGTATACATCACCATGAACTGCGGGGGTGCTATACGCCATCCACCCGACTTCTCCCCGTAGATATAAATCTACTCACCTTACTTCTTGTGTGTCGATGTCGATGTCGCCATCTTTATCTTCAACGCCTCGACATTACGTGGGGTACCTAAAAGGATATCACAAATGCTAAAGCACATGAAAATCACATCGGAAACCAAAACGGCACACGCTACGCCCATAGGTAAAAACCTATAGTCTCGCATGCAAACACGATCAATAACCCTTTGTCGTTTACATTCAAACGCCACCCGACAAAAATGAATCACCAAATACCAAAATCCATGCTAAAACAAGTTGTAAACCATGCGCCAACATAAGAAAACTATCCCAGATTCTACCCTAGATGGAATCAGTCAAAATTACAGATGCCAAGGGTCTATTTTATAGGGTATAAAGCTACAGAACAAGAACGGACCCCAGAACCCATGCTCTGGCCGCAAATTGCGGCCAGAAGGGATTAATTGGCGGCCAGGTTGAAGGGTCAGGGGCTAGGGCTTTGGGTGATGGTTCCTAGTTGCTTGCATATACCCCTGTCAATCCAAAATTATTTTCAGGTGGCTCGGGTGATAGCAGATTTCCAAAAACACTCACAGAATTATAGTTTTTCTCGATATCGTTTCTATAAATCCGTATTCTGGGTTCAATCTCAGGTTTGGTCCAATGTAACCTCACACCAGGGGTTGTAGTCCCTAACTACACCTCAATTCACGTTTGATTTCAATTTAAACCCTAAACCCTAACTTGAAATTTTCAAAGTCCATCAAACCACACCATATTGACATGAAACAAGTATTGATGCACAAGGAATTGAAATACTATACTAATGGTACAGAAATTACCTCCTTTGGCAACTCAAGAAAATTCTTGAGTTGCTCAAAGTCCTCAAAATCCATTCTTTCTTGGTCCATGGTGTTCCTCTCGAGCTTGTGAACGATTTTTGTGAAGTGGGAATAGGGTTTTGGGGTTGTATTCATGGTGTTTTGGGGGAGTGAAGGTGGAGGAACAAGAGGGGGAGCAAGAGCAGCAGCAGCCCAAGAGGGAGAGGGAGAGAGAAATGAGATGATGAAATGAGGAGGGATGGCTTACAAGTCAAAGGTAACCCTCACCCACTCTTTCTCTCTCATAATCATTCTTTCACCTTTTTCTTTTCTTTTCTTTTCCTTTATTTTTCTCACACAATGGTAACCCTAGGCAACCATACACCCACAACATGTAAGAAAATGTAACAAGTGCGGAAAAAATGATATGTGCATGATTTGCACCAAAAATGCTAAAAACCCGATTAGCGATTTTTAATCGCGATTAGCACCAAATTAACATATAACTAATCATAAAAACCTTAAAAATGGCATAACTCCATGAAATACCCTATTTTAGAATTTTCCATAATTTTTCCAAAATTTTCCCCATTTATCGGTATTTAATTATACCGACATATTTAAATATTCATTAAAAAATAATATTAAATTATAAAAATTCCCAAAAATAATATTTTATTTTTTTGAAATGTTACAATCTTCCCCCCTTAAAGAAATTCGGTCCCCAAATTTAAATCTAAACCCCCAAATTTTAAAATATTTCAGTAAAAGTCCAAGTCGTCGGGGCTCCGAAATCATCAATACATAAAGCGCATCATAGCGCAATACATGCGCATGAGTAATGAGCAGATAACTCAAAATTAAAACTCCGTCAAGCATCCCACAATCATCGGAGTCATGGTAAAGACACGAATGCCAAATCCAACATGAAACCAATATGACATAAATCAGAACTATACATGTAAATATCAAATCTATACATGTAAATATCTGAGGAAATGCATGCCAAATCTTTTAAAGTCGCTGTGCAATGCGCATAACACTGCACAGTGGCGAACGTCTATCTAAGAAAATAACCATATACGTATATACCTTTTGTTTAATATGTACGTTCCGCCGTTTAGAAAACAATTTAGAAGGGTTTCCTTTTTTTTAACGTTTCGTGTCATATCGGACACGTAGGTAAATACTGAGACTATAGCTCGCTTTTCGGAAATCCCCTTCAATAACTATCAATGCATGCAAAATATACTCAGGTACTGTCCTCTGACTAGTCCTGCTCAGTACGAAAACACATAGCGAATATCATAAAAACGTACTGCTCCATAAGAATCAATCCCAAATTGTGCATATGAATACTACGTGCGTCTGGTGCGCACGGAAATCAAAATCCATATATGTGCCATACATGTGCACAGAAAAAACATCAAGGTGCAACAGGTGTGCACACAACATCTGTCATAGGCAACGGGTGCGCCTGACAGCAAAAACAGGTGCATCTGACATGTACGAAGAATCTCGATTTAGTGCATCTGGTGTGCACCAAAATCGCATCTCATATCATGCGCCCAACACACACGAAAACCCAAATCAGGTGCATCCATAATGCACGAAATCATGAAATCCAATATCGAGCGCCGAACATGCGCAAAATCCAATCAGGTGCACAAGGTGCACAAAACAATATCGAACATCCCAATCGAAATCGAAGTCCAGTGCCTCTAAGTGCACAAAATGCGTAACACTGCACTGCAAGCATATGTGAACTATACCGAGTGCAAAAACCAAATCGTGTGCATACATACGCACAAAATCAGCTCAACTGTATGAAACCCATAAAATCATAAACATGTAAGACCAAGGCACGAAAACGATATCAAGTGCAACAATTGTGCAAAAATCGTAAATACCCAGTAGGTGCAACCATGATGCATGAAAACGAATATCATGAAATTCAATCATCAAAATCAATCATGCGAATAAATCGCCCAAAATATCGAAATCAAGTATGGCGGAATAGTCCCACTCAAGCACATCCTCCAAGAATCTCTGGCCAACTGTCGTGGTCGCTCATAGTATGTCTCGTCGACGATCCTGAACTCTGGCCTGCTGGTGTGCGTAACATGACCACTCCAGGGTCCAAGTCTTCTCGTAATTTATTCCAGAAAGGTCCTATCGAGGTCTCTCCCAAATCTCGTCTCTGCCGAACTGTCCGGAAGTCATCGTCCTTTACTATATCTGTTTCTTGTTCCGGAACGGCTGCATACTCATCGCAGCTCCTTCTGGAAGGTATATCCAAGTACAATGCCTCGGCATGCGTATCGCATCTCTGATGTCGGCGGAGTGGAACGTCATCTTATCCAGATCTTGTATGAACCTCTTGCTCCACCTTTCTCTAATGGCGACTGCTTCAGACTCGTCTCGTCGTGGCTGCATGGACTGAGCTCCAACGGCTATCCTCGTATCTGGAGTCTCCCAAGAAATGCATCTCACCACCTAACATCTAAATGAAGTCGAACCATCCGATCGATTCGTCAAAAGCTCATAATCCCCCAAGAGCTCAACATCTTGGGTACAGTTTAATAGTATTGAGTACATACCACAGCATCGGTGGTCCAGCCGTAGAAGGGCAAACCCAAGCCTCATTAATGGCGCCGCGGAACTGCCGCAAATCCTAAGGTTCAAAGGCTTTCACACGGTCATTATGTCGAGTTAGGGTTTCATTCTTCTAGAGGGTCCATAGAATTGCCTGCATGTCATTCCGAATACTTTAAACTTAGAATAATAGGTTTCTGACATTCGATCGTCTCTGCCGACTCTCAACATCTCCGCGTGAAGTCGTCTCTAGCTGGAATCAATCTATCTGATGACCTCGCATCAGGGTAGGCGAACGAACCACATGTCCTAGTCATTCATCCTCAGTGACTAGCGACCTTCTATCATCCCTTAGTACAACTCGTACTGCAATAGCTCCAACATCTGGAGCGATATCTCGTTGTTTGCAGCAACAACTGGCCCACTCGTCTGCACGCTTAACAGTACCTCAATCATCATGAATAAGCAATACATCAACGGTCATCAAAATCTGGTTGGCCTCTGTCAGTGGCCCAATCCTCTGGTGCTGATCTGCACGTCCGAGTAATCTCATACAGCGATCCATCCAACCCTCTTGGCACGAAAACACCACTGGTACCGATGAGGCTAGATCAGGAATGAACATAATACTGAGCAAAGAAATGTACATCCTAAGGCTTCTTAAGTGGAGTAGCGTATCGTAAATATGCCGCGGAACATACGTACGGTACGTCACTCTACTCAAGCTACCTACTCCATCAACCAAGGGTCATTCTACGCTCCGAAGGTAAACCTAACGCTCTGATACCAACTTTGTCACGACCCGAAAGTACGGAACATGACCGGCCCTTAAACTACGAACGTCTCGAGGCATACGTAATCTAAGTAAGCCAAAAACCCAGAAATCCAAACCAAGAAAAGTAGTAGAGTGAAGGAAAAACCATTTAAAATCAAATAGTTTGCAGCACACGCCGAAATGTGCATTTTAAAATCATAAGTCTTTTCTAAAAATTTCGGCAGAGTTTCCTTTGTAAAAACTGACCCCAAACGGGTACAAAACTTGATAAAGCATATATAATGAATCAAGGCATCCCCAAGCGGGAGCTAGCTCTTCGTCAATCGACGGTCACAACCACACAAGAAAAATAATATACAACGCCGACAGGCGAGGATCACAACAGAAAAGGAAACTCAAAACAGCATAAAATCCATAGAAATACATCGCACGACTCTAAGGTCGAAAGAATAAACAACACTGGTCTCTATCTGAAATAAATACATGTTTGGTTGATGGAACTTGTAGATACAACTGAATAATAATATACAAAGTATAATGATGGCCACGATGCAAGTGAACCCACCTACTAGCAAATCACCCGGAAAAGGAAGCAGTGCCAGCAAAGCCGTAAAGAAACCTGTACGGCAAAACCTGCAAGAGACTGTGGCACAACGGGGGTGAGTTGCCAACTCGTGAGTAGAAAACATCTACGAACAGAAATTGCATGAACAACGCAATCCTAGGTCATACGATCATAATATATCGTCAAATATATAACCTGCAGCCTATAACAATGGCTAGGGTATACCTCTAAGCAACTGTAATACCAAGTGCTCGTGTCAGTGCTTCAGGTAGCAATATATCATATGGATGAGGTATGAATGCATGAAAACAGAATACATGTAAACGAGAAACTGCTTTCATAACTTAGTGAGATTTTTTATATATTTAAAACGAGGCATCATAATGAAATCAGCATAAACAGTGTCTAGCATCGACACAAAACATAAATCTCAATCTCAATATCTCAGGCTCAGTACCTCAATATCTCAAAAAATCTCAGTGTCTCAATCTCACTATTTAGGGCGCCGTCAGTCCAGACCGGCCCCTAATATCCATCACAAGACCATGACGGTATCCTCCGGATATCCGACGCGTCGGGTAAAATCACCGGTCGGTAGTGCTCCCCTGCCAGGTTCAACACCATCATCAGCGACTTTCTCGCCCCGGGGTACTACACTGGGCCCACCATGTACCCGAAACGGTTTATCCAACTCCTCGAATCGGGTCTCGAAATCCATCAGCAACTCATGGTGGACGACTCATACATCATGGGAAAACCGCACTTTTCATTTAAAAAGAGAGAGAAAAGAAGTTTATAAATGTTTTTTGCGGTTTTCCCCCAAATCCAGGAAATCTCATGAAAATCCGAATCCAAATCATCAATAGCACGTAAAACAGTGAATATAGGCATAAAATCCATGAATGCGGCCTAACAATGAATAACAACATGCATGAAGTAGCAAGTAGTAACTGCAATGTCTAAACTGGCATATAAGGCAAGTACACTAATATCATGTCGAAACTATTAGCTAACAAGCTATGTAATTGTAATAGTATTCTTTAAAGTGTACGTGACATAGCAATTACCGATGATGATGTGTGTGAGCCGGCCTGTAAGTGTACGTGGAACAACGCATCATCGGTAATGGTGCTGGTGTCCTAACAGCATGACATCAATAATGGTATATGAAATCACAATATAAGTATGCAATGCGGAGAGAACAACAATAATGTGTGGGAGCTGAATACTAGACACAACGATAACTAATCTATATTTAATATAAATATGAGTCATACAGTGGTGCCATTTGAAATAACACGAATCGTGGGGTTTTGAAAATAGGGGCTACGGTGTTTTTAAGAGAAGATACGTTCTTTGAAATATCCGTAGAATTCCTTGACCTGTCTTTTAAAATACCCATGATTCCTTAGTTTTTGAAATAGGTCGGAATCTAATCTAGTCTAACAACTACGCTAAGCTATAGGCCTGAACTAACAAGCTGAATTAAAGGTAAGAAAACCGCCTAACCTCTAAGTCGATACATCTATATATATATATAAGTCGGTGATCCCGCCTCAATAATATTACATTCGATACCACATCTATAATCAGACATTCCCAAGTCAAGAGTGCGGATCTATCATCAATATGTAGTTCATACGTAAATCCGTCGTACGGCATCCCAAATCTGGGTACGGGTCAATATCACATTCATCACACTATTCATCTGGTATCCACTTTATCAAAGATCATAATCCGGGTACTGACCTATGTCTAGTACAATACTAATATCATCAATATAATCATGATCTGACTACTGATCTACAGTCTCGTACAAACCGATATCATCAGCACATATCATCATAAAGAAGTATACATCGCCCAATACGACCCATTATAAAAATCTTAACATATCTTATCCCATATCCCGATCACAAGTCCACTATTCTATATATCACTATCCACATGGTATCGTCATCTAAAGATCCGCTATAACATCATGACGTATCTCAAATACGAATCCTGCCATATCACCGATCTCACGGTCCCAAATCCAATCTCATCGACTCACCTCAAATCCCAAATACTATCCTCAAATCCAGTATATGAACACATAGTCCCATACCCATATGAACACATAAATATATATATTCCCATATACGCACATGCGAAAGAAAGGATGTATGCAAGTATGGGTGTGTGTGTATGTGTGGTGCAACCACTACTCTAGGGTTTCACAACACTAAACCAATCCAATCACACATAGAATCCTTCTTTATCATCAATAATCTCAAACAATATAATCGATATATGTGTGTATACGTATTCGTATACATCACCACGAACTGCGGGGGTGCTATACGCCATCCACCCGACTTTTTCCCATAGATATAAATCTACTCACCTTACTTCTTGAGTGCCGATGCCGATGTCGCCATCTTTATCTTCAACGCCTCGATGTCACGTGGTGTACCTACAAGGATATCACAAACGCTAAAGCACATAAAAATCACATCGGAAACCAAAACGGCACACGCTACGCCCATAGGTAAAAACCTATAGTCTCGCATGCAAATACGATCAATAACCCTTTGCCGTTGACGTTCAAACGCCACCCGACAGAAACGAATCACCAAATACCACAATCCATGCTAAAACAAGTTGTAAACCATGCGCCAACATAAGAAAACTATCCCAGATTCCACCCTAGATGGATTCAGTCAAAATTGCAGATGCCAAGGGTCTATTTTATAGGGTATAAAGCTACAGAACAAGAACGGACCCCAGAACCCATGCTCTGGCCGCAAATTGCAGCCAGAAGGGATTAATTGGCGGCCAAGTTGAAGGGTTAGGGGCTAGGGCTTTGGGTGATGGTTCCTAGTTGCCTGCATATACCCCTGTCAATCCCAAATTATTTTCTGGTGGCTCGGGTGATAGCAGATTTCCAAAAACACTCACAGAATTGTTGTTTTTCCCGATATCGTTTCTATAAATCCGTATTCTGGGTTCAATCTCAGGTTTGGTCCAATGTAACCTCACACCAGGGATTGTAGTACCTAACTACACCTCAATTCACCTTTGATTTCAATTTAAACCCTAAACCCTAACTTGAAATTTCCAAAGTCCATCAAACCACACCATATTGACATGAAACAAGTATTGATGCGCAAGGAATTGAAATACTATACTAATGGTGCAGAAATTACCTCCTTTGGCAACTCAAGAAAATTCTTGAGTTGCTCAAAATCCATTCTTTCTTGGTCCATGGTGTTCCATTCGAGCTTGTGAACGATTTTTGTGAAGTGGGAATAGGGTTTTGGGGTTGTATTCATGGTGTTTTGGGGGATTGAAGGTGGAGGAAGAAGAGTGGGAGCAAGAGCAGCAGCAGCCCAAGAGGGAGAGGGAGAGAGAAATGAGATGATGAAATGAGGAGGGATGGCTTACAAGTCAAAGGTAACTCTCACCCACTCTTTCTCTCTCATAATCATTCTTTCACCTTTTTCTTTTCTTTTCTTTTCCTTTATTTTTTCTCACACAATGGTAACCCTAGGTAACCATACACCCACAACATGTAAGAAAATGTAACAAGTGCGGAAAAAAATGATATGTGCATGATTTGCACCAAAAATGCTAAAAACCCGATTAGCGATTTTTAATCGCGATTAGCACCAAATTAGCATATAACTAATCATAAAAACCTTAAAAATGGCATAACTCCATAAAATACCCTATTTTAGAATTTTCCATAATTTTTCCAAAATTTCCCCCATTTATCGGTATTTAATTATACCGACATATTAAAATATTCATTAAAAATTAATATTAAATTATAAAAATTCCCAAAAATAATATTTTACTCTTTTGAAATGTTACAATAGTGAAGTTATTACCCTAACGCAAACTTCTGCCCAAGAGGTCACTCCCGGTGAAGGGATCTCGGCTCTTGCCTCGTCGAATGAGGTGCTGGATATTCATAACCGAATACCACTATACAAAACTAAAGAAAACGTCCTTGTAATAACAGCTTTTGAAAAATGTTCCAACAACATCAAATAGGTCTGTTTTACTTGCATTGATCAGAATCAACGCATCAATTAATCACACCAGAAAAGAACGAAAATATGATATACGTATATGCCATCCGCATTTGCCACTGAACCCCGTCATCACTCATTTAGGTTACTTAACTAAAGACAGAGCGGGGGCTGGACTAGTGCGGGTGCAAAACATATACAACATCTACTAGTATATATATAAATATATATAACAATCGTCCCAGGCATGATATATGCACTATCACAGAATAGTGTTCATACCAGAATATTGCATTTAATACCGCCCATTCTTATGCTCGTTTGTTTATACGCAGGTGCTTTTAATCCGTGTTAGGTACATATTTACGGGCTACAGGTTCCTAGTAAAAAATAACGCAAATGATACAAAATCTCCACTGTTACGCCAAAATCCAGAACATCTGTTGCCAACAGATAAAATCCGGGTTCCGGTCATCCGTATCCATCCAGTGCCGCATACCAGTTCATGAGACAAGACAAATGACAGTGGTCATTCATGTCTCAGACAAGCACAGAGCACGAGAGGAGCAGCACAAGAATCAATGGGTGCGCGGTGCTCGAGGGAGATGAGGTCAAAAGAATTGTTTTTGAAGCCATTTTGGACTGTTGCAGATCTGAAGATATTACGGAAGCAATTTGCAATTTAGAACATGTAGAACAACTGAACTTAGCAACACAAGAAACCCCAGAAAACGCGACAACTTAAGTTCTCCAAATGGCCGCGGATCCACAGCCAATATGGCCATTATGCGGCGGATCCGCGGCCGAGTTGATTCAGTGTCAACTCGGATTTTTGGGGTAGTTTGGTAACTTTGTATGGGCTCACAATCTTGCCCTAGGGTATCAGCACTCAGCCTATAAATAGCCCAGTTTTGTGCCAAGCCAAGGATGCTTCTCTTTGTTAGGATTTAGTTTAGCTTTAGTTCTTCTTCTTCTTCTTCTTCTTCTTCTTCATGTATTCTCCATTAAAATGTAGTGAGAGCATTGAGTGGATGATGAAATGAAGATGAGGCTTTGTTATTTTCTTACTTGTATCTTTTAATTCTTGCATCGTCTTTTAATTCTTGTGTAACTTTTATAATTGTTGTTAAGTAGTTTTTATTTCTTGCTCTTTTCTTTTCTTCTCTTATTCGTATTATTTTCAAGCTGTGATACTCGACAGAGTTTCTTGCTTGGGTGAGGACCCAAGTAGTTAGCTTGCATCATTTGTAAAACCGTTTTTTTCCTTTTCCTTCTTTTCTTCTTTCTTGTTTGGTTTTATTTTCATTTATAATGTGTGAATAATTCCACACTTGTTAAGGCTAAGGAAGGTGGTATGAGGGACAGAAAAATCCTTTGTGCTTCTCTTCGCCAAACATCTTGAAATGAACCCCGACCAAACAAACGCAACCCCCTCACTTAGGCACACTATACGTGACATATAGCCGCGACCTATGCCGAGAAGTCTTTTAAGCGTACTACAACGTGACATGTAGTTGTAACTTAAATGGATACATGGTTGCGGGTGTTTGGCTGAGGGTTGGGATAAGCGTATTTAGCGGACGAACAAGGGGCACTAGGAATGGATTTAGCGTTGGAAAGTTCTCTTAAACTCGCAAATCCCATTCTTATGTCCTCCTAATCCCCGCTACTTTCGATTATCCCAATATCGTTTTAAGAATGGAAAAAGATAAGCACAAGACTAATCCTAACTCTACTAACCAACCTTAACCTTAACAAGCTCACTTGAACATAAATACGACACTTAGGATAGAACTGAACATACGTATATACATTCTTTATTGACTCGTCTAAGACTCGAACGGACATACTACCATCTCCCTGCGGATGACCCGTACTCAACCGGCTAGCTGCAAAGCGACACCGTCTTGATTGAGGTAACTAAAACTCTTTCAATCAAATAGCGATAAGCATTACAGAACAATACTGATAATCTGGAGCCCCGGGTTTCCTTTGAGCCGCAAGTGAAACCCGACGTTCCCCTGGTCATGTGGATAGCCTGTGAAATGAAAATATAGACCCCTACGAGTGGGCACGTTACCCGCCAAAACCAGAAGTGAGGCAACCCCTTCATCAAAGTGAATGGGTCACACGGCACTTCACGGAATCCGGTAACTTGAGCACCCCTCCTTGGGTCAACCTGTATCCCTTACGAGTGCGGAGAATAGCCCGTAAATTCTAGCATGAGTCCCCCTTCGTCTCAATGCCATGAGATTCGGGCCCGTTGCCCTCTAGAACCCGGCTATCCGTTCACTCCACCGCGGGGTAATCCCAGTACAGAAAAGAAAAATATGTATAAGGGTGACATCGACCTCAACCCGGTCGTGCCCCAAACAAATAATATACAAACAGGAAGTGAGGGCAGTCCACATGTCGGACGCTCGCCCCGTAATATCAAATGTACAAATGAAACTAAAACGTATTACCATTGCACCCAAGCTATCCACCACGACGATCCAACCACAACCACAACATAACACAAAATATCAATGTGAATATCACGTTCGCAAACCCGTCTAAAAGTCATATAGCAATTAGACGAGTTGTACCGCTCTAATGACATTCACGGTCGCAGATAGTAATGTATGTACTAAAAACCGCGACATTATAATTCCGCACGCGATTAGCAAACTAAACCAATTTCCAAAACCATGAAAAAACAGTGAGCTAAAGTTCCAAAAACCGACCGTTTAAAGCCAATTCGGAAGTCCGAATCAAAACGAAACGCGCCCGAACCATCGCAGGGATTTAGAGCACGAAATTAACTTCAAGTCGGAGGGCCTAGAGGGGGTACCCCACACCCGAGGCCACCACGAGGTGGCCAGGGGGTGAGGCAAACCTGAAACTGCCCAAGGTGGGGCAGTTTTGGGTCCCCACTGCCAAGACCACCTTTTGGTGGTCTTGGGGAGTGGGCCCAGCCATTCGGTCCCCCAGAGATTCCCTGGGGTTCTTATGCACTACCTCGCGGCTTCTCAGTTCAAACCGTGAGCCCGCGGGGTGTGCAAACATCTCAAACTTTCAGTTTTCGGAACTGTTTTTGTCGGCAATTTTTGCACGACAAAAAAGACGGATTTCTAATGTCGCAATGAGTTAACTAAGGCTTATGGAGTGGTTCTGATACCATGTTGGGTTATGGCAGCGCCCCGTCCATCAATCTGTGATCAAATGCGGAACAAAAGTTTATAAAACTTGGCGCTACCACAACCAATTACCCAGATCTACCCATAAGCCCTAAATAACAAAGCATGCAAAGGAGTTAGAATGGTTATACTGAATAGATCCGTGTCCTTCGGTCTTCAACCATCATCCCAAGCTCCTAGGGGTTCCTTGATCAAGCTTGATCTCCGGTCTCCTTCCATCGAAGATGATCTACCCGAGAGTCTATGCAACGAGCTCCAACCTCATATCTGAGGCAACTAGGACACCTAGATCGCTACTCCAGATACCGTAGATGAAGTAGAGAGTGATGAAAGATTAATTTGTCTCAAAACACCCAAGGATTATCAACCCATGAGAGGGTTTGGGTGGAGCTAGAGGAAGAAGAAGATGCCATGAGAATGAGGTGTTGAGAGAAACTCAAGTGAGAGAAAAAGAAATGAATAATAGCTTGTGTTTTTGTTTGTTGTGTGAGTGTGATAAGAAATAATGGAGTCATCACATAAATGTCCATGTCTCCAAAATATCTTAGTCAACAAAAAATATCTCAAGTCAACATAATCTCACAACAAACAAAAACCCTAAGCATGCTAGAATAGAAACCATGGGTCACTAATTAGCCATGCCACAAAAATGCAATAAACACCCCATCCTACACCTCAATAACCTTTTAATCCAAAAAGTTCTAAACTATGATAAGGTGTAATCTTCTAAAAGTAATCTTTTAATAAATTACAAGAATACCCCTCAACCGTATATACATACCCGCATCCGTATTCCGAAGAATACGAATACAAAGAGACGAAGATAATCCAACAAATATAATACTAGGATCCGTCTTAAACCAAAGCCTACTTGTATTATCCGTCCGAACATCATGCGTGCACAAGTACACGTATATGATCGAACCCTGCCGTAAAACCATACGGCCTCTACATCGTTTCGCTCGAAGCAGGGAAACCCGCTGTCTGGGACTCTAAAGACTTGTTAATATGCTGGCAGTGGGTTCAACCACAAGCATGTCAGCGGCACCAGCTGTATGTAACGGCTATCCAGGTACTGAGCGAAAGGGAGACTGACGAGCAAACTCATCCTGAAACCCTATTGAGCCTGACAGTGACAATATCCGTACAATCCGTTCTTCTATGAGTATCGCATATCGAGTTTAGGGGGTGGATAAAGTCAGACCCCTAATAACGCGACATTTAGTGTCGGTATGAAGCCCATCACCACCTGAGAAACTACTGATCCTAAATCAGTAATTCTCGACTATTTTGGCCAAGGATTTCTGGTGATGGCCACTTGTGCACAACCGCGACATCAACCCCCAATACCGGGAGAGACGAATCCCCCGACGATCCACTCACAGCTTCTATGTGGCTCGGGCCTATACCCAACTAAAACTTGTTTGCGTAACTCCTTTGAGACGTGGTAGGTTAGTAATCAAAGCCCAGTGGGAACTCACACGAGAAAAATAACGATCTCAGGTCGGTAGACTAACTTGTATACATGTCACCAGGGAACTGCTATCTGACAATATGTATAATACCAACTAGCATGTTCCCGGCGAGTCCGTCCGGTGTACTCATAACCCAATGAGCACCTGTATACTATCTTAGGTGAACTAACTGACACCAATAGCTTATGAGACCGTCCACCGCCCCTCGTCGGGGTCTCGATCCGTATACACTAGTCTACTCTGAAGTATCGATGCCCAGTCTCGAAACTCCCACGACTAGGGACATTTAAGGATGTGCCTATATACTACCCAGCTCCCACGTATATGATCGCCATCATACTACTGGCAGTCAAGCAAGAATCCTATGGGCTCTATAACATGTAATAGTGATCTGTAATACCACCTAATGCTGTATATGATGATAAGGACAAACCAGATAGCATATTATCATCTCGAGTAAGACTGTTCTACCGGTATAGGTCCTCCCTCAATTATTATAATCACCTGCCTGCGACTATAATAATTGTCTTGAAGGCACTATAGCCAATAATGTCAATCATGCAAATCCCTCTCTTCATCAGACTAGAAGACATCTCTTTAGAGATGGTGACTCCATCATTTGCAGGTACACCACCACGCCAGGAGTTGTCCATTCTAAAACACTTTAGAATAGTGTCAAAGTATCCAAATTGGGACACTTTCCAAATTTAGATCTAAAACCATAGATCTAGTGACCAGAATCCCTGATATTTTTTCCAGATCCTATGTGGAGAAACACCTTGTGACAACCACAGTATAACCGATCGTAGTATAGGAACATCAAATCCTATTAGGAGTATGTCATCCGAATACCAGGACATCACTCCTTACTTTCTTCTTACCAGGTCCATATATTGTTCTGATGAAGTCAAACTCTATGACCGTCACATAAAAAATAGACGATCTATCTCCGTTTTACTTGCTTTAGTCTATAAATAGACATAAGCTATTGTCCCACCGCACTTCCGCTGCTCCCACTGACTACAACAACCTTCTGGCAGAGTCATATACTCGAGCACTTCTAAAGCTAATTTAGAACGACGTTATATTCATCCACCTGCCGAATCTCATATTCTAGGACAATAGTAGTGACAAGCTTGGGTCATCAAAAACCTCCCTGTCACTGTCTTTGAGGAGACCGAAATATCTCTCGGGGGGTGGCTGAGGTTACCCATCATATCTGTGGAGTGGCTAATGGATTGTCGAATCCAATTGAATTTTTAGGTTCTACTAAATTTTCAGTAATCATTTATAGTTTTTGAATCACTTCCAGTTCTACCATACCCCCACTTGTGTTTTCTGAAAAGAATTCATTTTACTAAAGAGGTGGCGTGTCAAGAACAGTATAACTATTGATCCTCTAAATGGTAGAATGTTAACCCTCGTCAAAGGCCGGGATAACCCACAAACTGCCATTACTAAAACGTGCCTTAAGAGTATCCAGATTCTGGTTTTAAGTGTAGGGTTCCTAGGCATCCTATAGAGGTCTCACAAGGTATCAACTATGCCATTTTACAAAAATATGGTGCCGAGAAACCCTAGTTAACGGATCGTTGCTAGAAATCTAGGCGAAAAAGTAAACTAGTTAACACTTAACTACTAGAATACGGAAATTACAACCTTTGTAGATCCGGATATCCACCTCCACGGCTCCGCAACGAAGTCTCCTCGCTGTCCAAGTCGAACCCCGGGCTCTAGCGTCGGCTTTATCGGAGAATGAACGGGCTTGGTCATCGACGATGATGCCGAAGATGATCTACGTCGAGGCATCGCTAGATCAAGCTCCCACTTCACAAAGTGATGAAACTTGTGAAGAAAACACACTCTACTACTTGGCAAGAGGTAGAGGATGAAGAAATAGGAGGTGGGTTCTCTTTAGAATTGGATTTCTCACTCTTAAGCTCAAGTTGCCATTGATGGCCTCAAGGTTTCAAACTTGAAGATGAAGAAGAAGATGAGCTAGAATTATGATAAGTCTCTTTTAATAAAGAAATAAAATTAATACTTATCATAATATAACTAAGGTTAAGTGTAGAAAGCAAACCATGGTAAGTGGGAATAGTTAGGGTTTAGCATGAAGACAAAATGGTCTTTGAGTCAAACCTTCATGAAGCTTCATCAAGCTTCATGACAAAAAGGAAAACCATTTTGTTTTCATAAAATTATTTAAATAAATAAGAATGGATAAATAAATGAGAGAGTAAAAACAAAACCCTAATTATCTACTTAACCATGGTTTTATTCTTTACACTTAACCATTTAAACATGCATCATCAAACATGATACAAACAAGTGCACAAAAGTATATCACATATACATCATGCACATCAAGTGAGAAAATCCATATAAAGTGAACCAATACAAGCTAATGCAAAGTAATATATCAAATATATAATTATGCATTAAATCATTAAATCAACATTTGATTCAATGATCCGGTCATGTCGCACATAACCGACTAGAATCGAATGTATCGATTTATCGAATCAATGATTCGATAACTAGGTTATATCGAATATAACCAATCGAAACATATATCGCGAGAATGAAATGCGGTATCACATACACGTATTATTCTCGGTCCTACACATATCTCATATGCGCTCCTATTTCGTTTCGCTTGAGCCAGGAAACCTCTGTGTAGGACTCTAAAGACTCGTCAATACGCCGGTAGCAGATGATGATCATATCAAGCATCCACAAGCCGCAAGCGGTCTGCTAAACGTAACGGCCACCCGGGTATCGAGCGATCAGAAGATCGACGAGCTAGCCCGCTCACACTCCTGTGAATCCAACCAGTAACACTTACCGTACAGTCCGGTCTGTTCGTCTGATACGTCGCATATCAAGTCTAGGGGTGGTAAACGTCAGACCCCAATAACCGATAAGTCGTGCCGATGTGAGGCTCATAACGGGTCGAGAAACTACTGGTAACACTTACCAGCAAATCTCTGATCAGCCCTGGCCAGGGACTTCCCTGTTACGGCCAATCGAGCACAGCGCAACATCAACCCCCAATACCGGGAGAGACGAAACCCCTCCTATCGCTCATTGCCTCCATGTGACTCGGGACTGTACCCAAAGACCACCGTTTTGCACGCCCTCATGGACGTGGTAAGGTGGAGATCAAAGCACAGTGGGAATCACACAAGACTCTATGACGATCTCGGGTCTACAGACTAACCTGCACTAGTGTCACCTGAGAACTGCCATCTGACGTGAGGTATAATACCATCTGGGAATTCTCGGCGAGTCCGTCCAGTGTACCCAGTCTCCACTGAGCACCCGTATACCATCCCTGATGTCAAACACCAATGGATATGGGATCATCCATCGCCCATCTCATGGGTCGAGAAGCGTATACGCTAGTCTACTCTGGTATATCGATGCCCCGTCTAGATACACCCACGACTAGGGACCTTGAAGGATGTACTTATGGACTACCATGTCCCCACTAGTATGATCTGCATCAAAGTCCAGGTAGTCAAGTACACATCCTAAGGGCTTTACCAACATGCAACTATAAGACAGTTTAAAGAGACTAGTGTACATGTTAAGATAAAGAGTAACCAGATAGCATACTATCATATTGAGAAAGAAAGTCATCTCTATATATGTCCAAGCATCCAATATAATATACATCATCTGTACAATACTGGCCTCTAGGGCATACATACAACTAACAATCTCCCACTTGCACTAGGGCCAGCTGCTGTAGTATCGCATACCGAGCATCCCGAAGAGTCTCTCAAACTGTGTCTGGGGAATGGCCTTCGTGAGTGGATCCGCCGTGTTGTTCTTCGTGTCAACCCTCCTGACCTCGATCTCCCGGCGATCAACTATCTCCCGGATCAGGTGATACCGCCTCAGAATATGCCTGGATCGCTGATGGGACCTGGGTTCCTTGGCCAAAGCTACCGCTCGATTGTTATCGCAATACAAAGGTATTGGATGTTCAATGGATGGAACCACACCAAGTTCAGTAATGAACTTCTTGATCCAGACAGCCTCTTTGGCAGCATCGTTGGCAGCGATGTATTCAGCCTCCATTGTCGAGTCTGCCACGGTTTCCTGCTTGGAACTCTTCCAGCTAACCGCCCCTCCGTAAAGGGTAAAGACAAAGCCCGACTGCGACTTAGAGTCGTCCTTATCACTCTGGAAGCTCGAATCGGTAAAGGACTCCACTTGGAGTTCTCCGTTACCATACACCAAGAACATATCTCTAGTCCTTCGCAAGTACTTGAGAATGCTCTTCACAGCTGTCCAGTGACTCTCTCCAGGATCAGCTTGATACCTGCTCACTATACTTAGTGAGTATGCTACATCGGGTCTGGTACATAGCATCGCATACATGATAGAGCCTACTGCCGAAGCATAGGGTATCCCTTGCATGCGAGCTCTCTCCAAATCAGTCTTGGGAGACATCTCTTTGGAGAGAGTGACTCCAGAGATCGTGGGCAAGTTCCCACGCTTGGACTCATCCATACTAAACCTCTTTAGTATGGTGTCAATGTACCTGGATTGGGACAATCCCAAAATCCGTTTGGATCTATCTCTATAGATCCTAATTCCCAATATGCAGGAGGCATCACCAAGATCTTTCATTGAGAATCTTTGTGATAAGAAGAGCTTGACCGATTGCAGCATAGGAATATCATTTCCTATCAAGAGTATGTCGTCCACGTACAATACGAGGAAGACAACCTTACTCTCTGCCACCTTCTTGTAGATACAAGGTTCATCTGGATTTTTGATGAAATCAAACTCTTTGATAACGACGTCAAAGCAGATGTTCCAACTGCGCGATGCTTGCTTTAATCCATAAATGGATTTAAGCAGCTTGCACACCTTTCCGCTGCTCCCACTGTCTATGAAGCCCTCTGGCTGAGTCATGTACACGCACTCTTCTAAATCACCGTTTAGAAAGGCGGTCTTAACATCCATTTGCCAGATTTCGTAATCATGATATGCAGCGATGGCAAGCATGATCCGGATGGATTTAAGCATAGCCACTGGAGAAAAGGTTTCGTCATAGTCCACACCTGGTCTTTGACGAAAACCCTTTGCTACAAGTCTAGCTTTGAAAGTCTCCACTTTCCCATCTACACCAAGTTTCTTCTTGAAGATCCACTTGCTCCCAATGGGTTTTACCCCTTCAGGAGCAACGTCCAAAGTCCATACTTTATTGGTGTACATGGATTCCATCTCGGACCGCATAGCATCCAGCCATTTCACTGAGTCCCCACTCGTGATGGCCTGCTCGAAGCTAGTTGGGTCATCATCCTCCATGATGCAATCCTCGTTCCCACCATCCATGAGAAAACCGTACTATCTCTCAGGTGGGCGAGGAACCCTACTAGATCGGCGGAGAGGCTGGGGTTCATCGGGAACTACGGAATCCTCTGGTTCAACCAAATCTTCTGTTGTAGTCTGTATTACTGGAACCTCTTCCAGTTCTACCTCAATGCCACTTATCTGTTTCATAAGAAAACTTTTTTCTAAGAAAGTGGCATGTCGAGAAACAAACACTTTTTGTTCCTCGGAGTGGTAGAAGATATACCCTCGCGAATGTTTGGGATATCCAACAAACTTACATAGAACAGACCTTGCCTCGAGCTTGTCCAGATTTTGTGTTTTAACATAGGCCGGACAACCCCATATCTGAATAAGATTAAGACATGGTCTCTTGCCATTCCATATCTCATATGGAGTGGTAGGCACTGATTTGGTCGGAACTCTATTCAGTAGGTATGCAGCAGTCTCCAGTGCATATCCCCAGAAGGAAATAGGTAACTCAGCTGTACTCATCATAGAGCGCACCATATCTAATAGGGTGCGATTTCTCCGCTCCGATACACCGTTGTGCTGTGGTGTATATGGAGGAGTCAGCTGAGAGAGAATCCCATTCTCTTTTAGAAAGTCCCGGAATTCATTGCTCAAGTATTCACCTCCTCGATCAGATCGTAGGATTTTAATACTTTTTCCGGTTTGGTTCTCAACTTCTTGTTTATATTCCCTAAATTTCTCAAAAGCTTCTGATTTATGTTTCATCAGGAACACATATCCGAATCTAGAGAGATCGTCAGTGAATGTAATGAAGTACGAAGAACCATCCCTGGCATGTGTAGACATGGGACCGCATACATCACTATGTATCAGTCCCAAGAGTTCGGTAACTCTTTCTCCGTGTCCCGTAAACGGAGTTTTGGTCATCTTGCCTTTGAGACATGACTGGCAAGTGTCATAAGATGAAAATTCAAACGGATTTAAATATCCATCTTTATGCAACTTAGCTAGTCGTGTCGCATTAATGTGGCCCAGTCTACAATGCCACAAGAAGGATTCGTTGAGTTCAGAACTCTTCCTCTTGTGTGCGTTTGTTATGCTCAGAACTGTTGATTGATTTAGAACATAAATGCCATTGCACAACGTGCCTGATCCAACCAACTTTTGGTTACGGAAAATGTTCATAACATTGTCCTGTAATACAAAATTATATCCCTCTTTACTTAATAAAGAAACCGATATAATGTTGCATATCAGGTTCGGCATGTAATAGCATTCGTTCAGAACCAATGTATTACCAGTTGGTAATACAAGGTGATATTCCCCGACAGTCTTGGCTGCAAGAATTGCACCATTTCCTACTCTTATGTCTTTATCACCTTCTCCAAGTTCTCTACCTTTCCTAAGCCCATGTAACTGATTACATATATGGGATCCTGACCCGGTATCCAATACCCAGGACGTAGAGCAAATGGAGAAACAGTTCTCAGTAACGAACACACCCGAAGAAAATGCATCAACATGTACTTTCTTCAATCGGGTGGCATGGGAATCCTGGTATTCCCCTATATCCTGTTCATTCCTATAACTCTTATAGGAAAGAACGGAACCAACGTTCCCCAGCACAGTATAACATGCGGGTTCGGTCGATACATCCATATTATTATCTTCATTAGGGCATGAAATGGTCGCTACCTGGAGAGAGAGAGAAGAAAACACTTTAGCGTATGCTCATGCAAGATCAGATTGGTTATTATCTTATCTAATCAGGATGGCTCCCACTGCTTTTTATCAAATCTTCCTTCAAACCCTAAAAGGAAAGACTAACCGGGATTAATTACACACTACAGGTTCGCCAATCTTTCAGCCAGGCCAGTGTCGGTACTTTGAGGGAGGTCCCCCGTGCTTTCGCACGAACCTAATTAATGTAAACCTCGTTTTCCCAGAGGCGTAACCCCGTTGACACCTTTCTAGACACCTACTTGATCGGCTAATTGCAATGTGTAAAACTCTCCCAGGAGTAACTCTTACTCGCAGCGGGTATCGGGATCCAACTATCTCATAGAAGGTATGCAATCTCATTGCAAATTTCAACACTTGAAATTCCCGATAATATTTTGCCCCTAGCATCCTATGACCTTGACGGAGGCCAAACAACCCATAGTCTGCTAGTCAAGTTCAACCCATCATTTCCTGATTGAATTAAACCCACCCGCACGACCCTTGACGGAGGCCAAACAACGCCGTACGAATACCCTAATCCAATCGTATCATATGCAAGCAGATAAGCACTAGTTAGCTACCGTACACTGCGCCTTGACGGAGGCCAAACTACCGCAGCACGAATACTAACTAATACTTATCTGAAATGACGGAGGGCTACGCAGGTTTTTCATAAAAACCATGAGCGTAATGAACTTGATATCGTTGTAGAATCAAATGAAGTTTTGAAATGGAGTGATTTTGAGGCTTTTCTAGTTTTGCTAAAGGGGTCACTCCCGATGAAGGGATCGTCGGCCCTTTCCTCGTCGAATGAGGTGCGGGATATATCATATATATCGCTGTGCAAAGCAAAAACCCAAAAGCAGTCAAAAGCAAACCGAGTGTGTAGCATCTGTCAGTTATTGCTAAAGGAGTCACTCCCGGTGAAGGGATTTCGGTCCTTTCCTCATCGAATAAGGTGCAGGGTGTATCATATATACCGCTGTGCAAAGCAAGAACTGTAGCTACCTGTTTTATTTTAAAATTCGATTCCACAACATCTTAGGTTTCTTATCTTTCATTAATCACATTAATGAAGTCCCATCATTTAAATACCTAAACATCACAGATAGATATGACGTACACTTATGCCATCCGCATTCGCCTCGATGTCCTCTCGTGCACCGTTAGGTTAGGTAACTAACGACAGAGCAGGGCAGGGCTAGCGCGGGTGTAAAACATAAGTAACGTCTATATAATATATCATATATACTATATACTATATCCATCACAGAGTCACAACACAGATATCGCAGCAGAATAAACATATGAAATATTGGATATACTAGGACGTCCGTGTTTTCAATACGAGCCAGTATAAAACACGGATTCCACGGTCGTGATGAATAGCCAATCCCACACCCTTAGACCCCTACGAGAGCGGCAAGCAACCCTGCCAATTCTAGGGTTAAGAGACCCGGACTCGACCTCTCGAGTTGGTTTTCCACTGGACCCCAGAACCCGGTTACTTGTGCTTCCCTCCTTGGGTCTATCCTAATGCGGAAAAGTAAATAATATACAAAGGGTGACAACTTCCGCTACCTGGAAGTGCCCCAAATGAAAGAATATTACATACAAGTTTTTACATGAATGAAAAAGAAAAACACTCATCTCACATAAAAACCCCCGGCTATTCGAACACGACGATCCAATATAACATATCCAGCAACACATAACATCACATGTCATCAACGTAAGTAAATATACGCATCCCAATTGTCGTTGACATATAGCAACGAAACCGGCGATATCACATATTACACTTACGGTCACAGAAAAGAAAGTGTAAAACTACAACAATTGGAATCCGCAACTTCTTTAGACATCGCATGCCTAATCAAATGAAATACTTAGACATCACATGCCTAACAGATATAAATCCCGCATTTTAGTCTCATTATCGAAAACTCTTTTCAATATCAAATGAAACTAAACCGCTAGATTTATATCATTCATTCAGTTATCACATAACTGTTTGTGAATTCCAATTATTGTATCCCATTCCAGATAAATAGAATATATTAAACTTTCCGATCGAACATTCGAACACCCAAGTTTTCCCGAAACCATCCAACACATGAAATAGGTTCAAAGACATTCGTTTCATGCCTCAGTACCAACGGTCCAGCCGTAGAAGGGTCAAGCCAACGCCTCACATGTGGCACGCCGTACTGCCCCAAACCCGAAGGTTCAAAGGGCAGTTCAAGACGGTCACATAATCGAGTTAAGATTTGTTGTCTTCTAGAGGGACCATCGCGTTACTTGCACTACTCAGAACGTCCTTAAACCACACAATAATCCAACACTTGGATATTTTTGGCAGGGGAAAGATTGGGTATTTATATCCGGTCGAACTTTTTAACATATTCAAAAAATTATCCGGAAAACACTTAGACAAAGTTCGATAATCCGATCGAATCGTCGATTCCCTATACAACCCCAGAATACTCAACTCTGGAGTCAAATTAAAATTCCCAGAAAACTCAGAACAATTAATCAGGAATTACTGTGCAAAAACCAAGGGCTGACGTCACTATTTAGCCGCGGAACCGCCGCAGAAGCCTAGCTTCTGCCGCGGTTCCGCCGCACTTTGTACTGTTCACTGGAAACGTTTTGCACGGTAATTCTTAGATTTTATTGCTGAATTTTTAAAGAATTTTTAATTGACAAAAAACCACAAATTTGAAAAATTTCCAGAGAGCTATTTTGGGGTTGGGTTTTCGGTTCGTCCGGGTTTCAAACTCCGTCTAGACTTCGCCTAAGGCTCTAGCTAGGCTCTGATACCACTGTAGGGTTCCTAGGCATCCTATAGAGGTCTCACAAGGTATCAACCATGCCATTTTACAAAAATATGGTGCCGAGAAACCCTAGTTAATTGATCGTTGCTAGAAATCTAGGCGAAAAAGTAAACTAGTTAACACTTAACTACTAGAATACGGAAATTACAACCTTTGTAGATCCGGATATCCACCTCCACGGCTCCGCAACGAAGTCTCCTCGCTGTCCAAGTCGAACCCCGGGCTCTAGCGTCGGCTTCATCGGAGAATGAACGGGCTTGGTCATCGACGACGATGCCGAAGATGATCTACGTCGAGGCATCGCTAGATCAAGCTCCCACTTCACAAAGTGATGAAACTTGTGAAGAAAACACACTCTACTACTTGGCAAGAGGTAGAGGATGAAGAAATAGGAGGTGGGTTCTCTTTAGAATTGGATTTCTCACTCTTAAGCTCAAGTTGCCATTGATGGCCTCAAGGTTTCAAACTTGAAGATGAAGAAGAAGATGAGCTAGAATTATGATAAGTCTCTTTTAATAATGAAATAAAATTAATACTTATCATAATATAACTAAGGTTAAGTGTAGAGAGCAAACCATGGTAAGTGGGAATAGTTAGGGTTTAGCATGAAGACAAAATGGTCTTTAAGTCAAACCTTCATGAAGCTTCATCAAGCTTCATGACAAAAAGGAAAACCATTTTGTTTTCATAAAATTATTTAAATAAATAAGAATGGATAAATAAATGAGAGAGTAAAAACAAAACCCTAATTATCTACTTAACCATGGTTTTATTCTTTACACTTAACCATTTAAACATGCATCATCAAACATGATACAAACAAGTTCACAAAAGTATATCACATATACATCATGCACATCAAGTGAGAAAATCCATATAAAGTGAACCAATACTAGCTAATGCAAAGTAATATATCAAATATATAATTATGCATTAAATCATTAAATCAACATTTGATTTAATGATCCGGTCATGTCGCACATAACCGACTAGAATCGAATGTATCGATTTATCGAATCAATGATTCGATAACTAGGTCATATCGAATATAACCAATCGAAACATATATCGCGAGAATGAAATGCGGTATCACATACACGCATTATTCTCGGTCCTGTGCGCTCCTATTTCGTTTCGCTTGAGCCAGGAAACCTCTGTGTAGGACTCTAAAGACTCGTCAATATGCCGGTAGCAGATGATGATCATATCAAGCATCCACAAGCCGCAAGCGGTCTGCTAAACGTAACGGCCACCCGGGTATCGAGCGATCAGAAGATCGACGAGCTAGCCCGCTTACACTCCTGTGAATCCAACCAGTAACACTTACCGTACAGTCCGGTCTATTCGTCTGATACGTCGCATATCAAGTCTAGGGGTGGTAAACGTCAGACCCCAATAACCGATAAGTCGTGCCGATGTGAGGCTCATAACGGGTCGAGAAACTACTGGTAACACTTACCAGCAAATCTCTGATCAGCCCTGGCCAGGGACTTCCCTGTTACGGCCAATCGAGCACAACGCAACATCAACCCCCAATACCGGGAGAGACGAAACCCCTCCTATCGCTCATTGCCTCCATGTGACTCGGGACTGTACCCAAAGACCACCGTTTTGCACGCCCTCATGGACGTGGTAAGGTGGAGATCAAAGCACAGTGGGAATCACACAAGACTCTATGACGATCTCGGGTCTACAGACTAACCTGCACTAGTGTCACCTGAGAACTGCCATCTGACGTGAGGTATAATACCATCTGGGAGTTCTCGGCGGGTCCGTCCAGTGTACCCAGTCTCCACTGAGCACCCGTATACCATCCCTGATGTCAAACACCAATGGATATGGGATCATCCATCGCCCATCTCATGGGTCGAGAAGCGTATACGCTAGTCTACTCTGGTATATCGATGCCCCGTCTCGATACACCCACGACTAGGGACCTTGAAGGATGTACTTATGGACTACCATGTCCCCACTAGTATGATCTGCATCATAGTCCAGGTAGTCAAGTACACATCCTAAGGGCTTTACCAACATGCAACTATAAGACAGTTTAAAGAGACTAGTGTACATGTTAAGATAAAGAGTAACCAGATAGCATACTATCATATCGAGCAAGAAAGTCATCTCTATATATGTCCAAGCATCCAATATAATATACATCATCTGTACAATACTGGCCTCTAGGGCATACATACAACTAACATTAAGCATAAGCCGGACTACTCCATATAGCTTAACATCGTTAAGATATGAATCCATTCTATATCCAATATAGAACAAAGGCACTAATTTAATTTGAAACAGATTCAAAAAAAACATGCAGCTGTTTCTAGTGCATATCGGCTAAATGGAAGAAGGCCAAGCAGCATTATTCATCAAGGAGCATACCCATAGATGATTATCCTGAGAGAGAAGCAAGTTCTCAAATATATTACTTACGACGGAATACCTAGCATAAGTATCTACACCTTCGATCACCATGAAGAATCCTGATACTTACAACGTATGGTTCTCTACTTTATTCTTATACCTATAATTTCTCAAAATTTGGACCTTATGTTTCAATGAAATGCTTGTGTAAAACAAGAGAAGTCATAAGTAAACGGAATATAGTATGAATACCAACCCCTTTGTCCTAATGGACATCGGACAACATACAATATTTTTGATAAGTCCTTCGAGTTTAATAACTCAAACCCCGTGCATCGTAGGTTGAAAATTGTGTTTTGGATAAGAAGAATTACACCGTTGTTGAATTCACCTTACCTAACCATCAACTGATATAGGTAAACGTCATAAACATAATTTCAAAAAGTTATATCTCACTTTATTAAATAAATGTACAGATATATCAGTTTGAAATTGGTGCATAACAACGGATATTCAAAACCAAATATTTGCCGTTAGGCAAAACCCATGCGATTTCCTCCAATATCACCAATTACAAAGAATTCTGATATTGAGAATCTAATCACCCAATTTCCAATATTCTACTCCCACTCAGCATCTGTAATGCCATATAGATGTGAGAATAATGTCTGGTAAATACATACCCTAGAGTCAGAATCTAATTGGGAAAGCAGTTTTCAATTAAGACCGCACAGTAAGACTAAAACATGAAAATGTTTCGAGGGGGTGGCTGGGTATTACTAGTAATGCCTCTTCCACTATCCAGATTCATGACAGTAGTCTCAATTTTCCTTACCCTCACTCCAATCCTTTTATATGTCTTTACATCTTACCTTCCGTACAACATACTTAGGCTAATTGGTTTTCTTCTTTCCCTACCTTTTGACACCTGCCTAAGGTTTGGAAGAAGACTATCCAATAAGCTTAATAGGTGTACTCTTCTAAAACTAGGAGCCCTTGCAACCTGAGAGAAGGTAAAGAGAAAAGACAACTGAATAATTTTTTTTATTCAATTTCTCCAGAACCAGAATCCATCCTCGAACAGAAACAAGTTTCTTTGAGTTTGTATGTAACTATACGATGGCATAGCCAAGAAATATGGATCTTCATAGTGATACAGAGTGTACTGAAGAAATACAATAGGGAAGTAGGAGTGGCATGGATATATGCGGCTTCGTCGTGAATGATAGTAGTTGCAATTTCCTTTGCTCTCATTCTAATCTCTTTATATGTTTTTATTTCTTACCTTCTGTACACCATATTTAGGCTAATTGGTTTTCTTCCTTCCCTACCTTCTGGCTCCTGCCTATGGTTTGGAAGAAGACTATCCAATAAGCGTAATAGGTGTACTTTCCTAATACTAGGAGCTCTCGCAACCTGAGAACCAAATAATCTTATTCAATTTCTCTAGAACCGGAAACCATCATCAAATTGAAACAAGTTTCTTAAAGTTCGTATGTAACTATACGATAGCATACCCAAGCAATATGGATCTTCGTAGTGATACAGAGTGTTATGGAGAAATGCAAAAAGGGAAATAGGAGCGGCAGGGATATATGCGACTTTTTCGTAAACCATGACAATCCAAAATCTAAAGTGTTTAAGAAGGTTCGGTTTAACATGGTTCATGAGTTTTAGTTTAAGGTTAGGTCATGGTTGCTACTAAAGAGAGAGAGAGAGAGAAAAGAAACACTCAGCGTGTACTCTAACCCAAATTAGATTGGTTAATCACTTTATCTAATCAGGATGGCTCCCACTGTTTCCTCGAATTCTCCTTCAAACTTTAAAAGGAGAACTAGCTGGGATCATTAATACCTTTTAAGTTCGCTATCTGTTCAGCCAGTTTGGTGTTGGTACTCCGAGGGAGATTCCCCGTGCTCTCAAATGGACCTAATTAAAATAAATCTCATTTCCGCAAAGGCGTAGCCTCGTTAACACCTTTCTAGACACCTAATAGGCCAGCTAATTGTGAAGTGAAAAATATCTATCAAGAGTAATCTTACTCATCAGTGGGATCGGGATCCAACTATCATTACGTGATAAACTAGATAGAAGCCACTCTATTTACCACACTCCAGAAAGTATGCAACGCTAGCAAGTTTCCTGTAAATTTGAAACTCCCGATGTGGTTTTTGCCCCTAGGACCTAAGGTCCTTGACGAATAATCAACAAATCAAGTGTCCTAGTCAAGTTCAAGCCGTCACTATCTTGATTGCGTTCAACCCACCCGTACGACCCTTGACGAATGATCAACAAAGTCGTACGACTGTCCTAACCAATCCACATATTCATACGACAGAAAAGCATTATAGAGCTACTGCACACTACGTCTCGGTGAATAGCAACGACAAATATAGCATGAATACTGAGCAATACTAATCTGAAATGAAAGAGGGCTACAGCTGGTTTTTGGCGAAAAACCTTTAACGTAATGAACTTGATATCGTTGAAGGATCTCAAGCAGTGTTTGAAAAGGAGTGGTTTAAGCTCTGCATTTTAAAAACTTTTGGTTTTGAAGAAAACTGAGTAATCTACAGCATCATAAACTTTTGCTCAAGAGGCCGCTCCTCGTGAAGGGATCTAGGCTCTTGCCTCCTAGAATGAGGTGCTGGATATTCCTGAACGAACACCACTATGCAAAGCAAAAGAATACAACTATAGTTTTTTGAAATTTATTCCAACAATATCTTTTAGGTTTATTTTTAATTGCATTAATCAAAATTAATGTGTTCCCATTAATTAATCCCTATCATACCAAAAAAGAACGAAAATACAATGTATGTATATACCATCCGCATTTGCCACGGGGCCCATCATGCACCATTAGGTTACTTAACTAATGGCAGAGCGGGGGCTGGACTAGCGCGGGTGCAAAACATATACAACATCTACTAGTATGTGTGTGTGTATAACATTTGTCCCATATATGATATAAGCAACATCACAGAAAAGTGATAAGCAATACAGAATAATGGATAATCTAGGAGCCCCGGGTTTCATTTGAGCCGCAAATGAAACCCGACGTTTCCTGGTCGTATGGATAGCCCGTGCAATGAAGAACCAAGACCCCTATGAGTGCGGCAAGTTATCCGCCAATCCCAAAAGTGAGGCAACCGCAATCAACAAAGTGAATGGGCCACCCAGCATTTCACGGAATCTGGTAACTTGAATATACAAATGAATCTATACTGTACAACTACTATTGCACTAGGGGCTATCCAACACGATAATCCAAACATGCCATCACAGATATCAACATCACAGCAGTATAAGCAAGTATGTGCAACCCCGTCTAAATGAAATATAGCAAATAGAAGAAGTTTGAAAAACACATGTACCATATAACAGATATCAACGATGCAAAATTTCAAGTTTTGAAACTTTCCAAGTTGCCCCCAAAGCAAAGACAATACTAAGTGAAATTTGGGGAAATCAAACAAGACAAAAAATACCAATTTACAAACCCCAAGACACTGGATGAAAACGAGGCCCAGAAGTGAATAGTAAAAAGGCAGAAACAGGAATTCGAGGTGTTTGGCCGGCCAAAGTTGTGTGGAATGCCATCGTTTTCATCGTGTGTCATATACATGTCTAGATTAAGTCTCTGCAATTGTTTAAAAAAATTTCAGAGACAAAATTTTTCAGAACAGAGAGTGGGTTTTGAAATCGGAATTTTTTGATTTAGAAACTAATGCATCGTTTACTACTAGTTTCTAATGTTTGGATGGATTTGATAACATGTTGGGGTTCCTAGCGCCCTGGACGTCGACCGCGGCCATTGCGGAACGAAAAATTTTGGTGTTTAAAAACTTGGCGCTAGAAACAACAATCTAGAATCGAAACCAAATATGAAACTAGCAAGCAATAGGAATCTAGCTACTGAGATAGAAGTGTTTTACCAAAAGATCCGTGTCTTTTGGTCTTCTACCCTCTTCCTGAGCTCATTGAGATCTCCTTGATCGAGCTTGACAGCCGGTCTTCCTCCGTCGAAGATGATCCAGCCGAGCGATGTGGTTCATGGCTCTAGCTCCATACTAAAAATCTAGTGGAGCAACTAGGAACTCTAGATTGCTAATTTAGAGTGTCTAGTGATGTAGTGAGTTCTTAAATGGACCTAATTAAAATAAATCTCGTTTCCGCAAAGGCGTAGCCTCGTTAACACCTTTCTAGACACCTAATAGGTCAGCTAATTGTGAAGTGAAAAATATCTCTCAAGAGTAATCCTACTCATCAGTGGGATCGGGATCCAACTATCATTGCATGATAAACTAGATAGAAGCCACTCTATTCACCACACTCCAGGAGGTATGCAACGTTAGCAAGTTTCCTGTAAATTTGAAACTCCCGATGTGGTTTTTGCCCCTAGGACCTAAGGTCCTTGACGAATAATCAACAAATCAAGGGTCCTAGTCAAGTTCAAGCCGTCACTATCTTGATTGCATTCAACCCACCCGTACGACCCTTGATGAATGATCAACAAAGTCGTACGACTGTCTTAACCAATCCACATATTCATACGACAGAAAAGCATTATAGAGCTACTGCACACTACGTCTCGGTGAATAGCAACGACAAATGTAGCTTGAATACTAAGCAATACTAATCTGAAATGACAGAGGGCTACGGCTGGTTTTTGGTGAAAAACCTTTAACGTAATTAACTTGATATCGTTGAAGGAACTCGAGCAGTGTTTGAAAAGGAGTGGTTTAAGCTCTGCATTTTTTAAACTTTTGCTCAAGAGGCCACTCACCATGAAGGAATCTAGGCTCTTGTCTCCTAGAATGAGGTGCTGGATATTCCTGAACGAACACCACTATGCAAAGCAAAAGAATACAACTATAGTTTTTCGAAATTTGTTCCAACAATATCTTTTAGGTTTATTTTTACTTGCATTAATCAAAATTAATGCGTTCCCATTAATTAATCCCTATCATACCAAAAAAGAACGAAAATACAATGTATGTATATACCATCCGCATTTGCTACGGGGCCCCGTCATGCACCATTAGGTTACTTAACTAACGGCAGAGCGGGGGCTGGACTAGCGCGGGTGCAAAACATATACAACATCTATGAGTATATATATATATATATATATAACATTCGTATCATACATGATATAAGCAACATCACAGAAAAGTGATAAGCAACACAGAATAATGGATAATCTAGGAGCCCCGGGTTTCATTTGAGCCGCAAATGAAACCCGACGTTTCCCGGTCGTGTGGATAGCCCATGCAATGAAGAACCAAGACCCCTATGAGTGCGGCAAGTTATCCGCCAATCCCAAAAGTGAGGCAACCCCAATCAACAAAGTGAATGGGCCACCCAGCATTTCACGGAATCTGGTAACTTGAATATACAAATGAATCTAAACTGTACAACTACTATTGCACTAGGGTCTATCCAACACGACAATCCGAACATGCCATCACAGATATCAACATCACAGCAGTATAAGCAAGTATGTGCAACCCCGTCTAAATGAAATATAGCAAATAGACGAAGTTTGAAAAACACATGTACCATATAACAGATATCAACGATGTAAAATTTCATGTTTTGAAACTTTCCAAGTTGCCCCCAAAGCAAAGACAATACTAAGTGAAATTTGGGGAAATCAAACAAGACCAAAAATACCAATTTACAAACCCCAAGACACTGGATGTAAACGAGGCCCAGAAGTGAATAGTAAAAAGGCAGAAACAGGAATTCGAGGTGTTTGGCCGGCCAAAGTTGTGTGGAATGCCATCGTTTTCATCGTGTGTCACATACATGTCTAGAATAAGTCTGTGCAATTGTTTAAAAAAATTTCAGAGACAAATTTTTTTTCAGAACAGAGAGTGGGTTTTGAAATCGGAATTTTTCGATTTAGAAACTAATGCATCGTTTACTACTACTTTCTAATGTTTGGATGGATTTGATAACATGTTGGGGTTCCTAGCGCCCTGGACGTCGACCGCGGCCATTGCGGAACGAAAAATTTTGGTGTTTAAAAACTTGGCGCTAGAAACAACAATCTAGAATCGAAACCAAATATGAAACTAGCAAGCTATAGGAATCTAGCTACTGAGATAGAAGTGTTTTACCAAAAGATCCGTGTCTTTTGGTCTTCTACCTTCTTCCTTAGCTCATTAACGTCTCCTTGATCGATCTTGACAGCCGGTCTTCCTCCGTCGAAGATGATCCAGCCGAGCAATGTGGTTCATGGCTCTAGCTCCACACTAAAAATCTAGTAGAGCAACTAGGAACTCTAGATTGCTAATTTAGAGTGTCTAGTGATGTAGTGAGTTGTTCTTAGTGTATTTCTATCTCTCATCCACTCTTGATTTTAAACACATGAGATGGTATGGTAGAAGATCAAGAAGAAGGAGGAGGAGCTCAAGAAAAGGCTAGTGATGAGAGATGAGCAAAAAAGGGTAAGAATGATTTCATCCAACCATAACAAGTGTGAGAATAATATGAAGCCTTGTTTTATATAAAAAAAAATTTAAAATAAAAATAAAGTAACCATACTTGAATAGTTTGCATAAATGAATTTACAATTCATTTGTCAACACTAATCAGGCATGGTTCTCACCATTCTCACCTCACTATCTTTACACCTTATTTCCATTTAAATTAATAAATGGATAAACCAAATTGAGGTGTCCACCTTCTAGAATGTTTTCCGTATAAATACGGAATACACTCAACTGTATATACATACCCGTATTCGTATCAAAATACGAATACCCAAAGAGATAGAATAACGCAAAGAACATAATACTAGAATATACATATCAAAATATATATACGTAAATTATTTAATTAATACCTGATTTAATAATCCGGCTCAATCCTAAGCCGGCTAGTATTATCAACCGTCCGATCGAAAGTCCGGGTAACCAGTACAATCATTCGATCAGAACTCTGCACTTATCAAAATACAGCTACTATATCAATTCGCCTGAACCAGGAAAACCCTCTATGTGGGACTCTAAAGACTCGACAGTACGCCGGCAGTGAGTTACTGAATAAATCCATAACTACAAGCACGTCAGCGGCACTAGCTGTATGTAACGGCTACCCGGGTACCGGTCGAAAAGGAAGACCAATGAGCAAACTCATCCGGATCCCTATTGAGCCTATCTATGACAATCTTCGTACAGTCCGGTCTCTTTGTCTAAGAGTATTGCGTATCGGGTCTAAGAGGGTGGATAAAGTCAGACCACTAATAACGCGATATTTCGTGTCGGTGTGAAGCCCATCACCCACTGAGAAACTACTGATCCAAAGTAGTAATTCTCGTCCACCTTGGCCAAGAACTTTTGGTGATGTCCACTCGTGCACAGCGCGACATCAACCCCCAATACCGGGAGAGACGAATCCCCGACGATCCGCTCACTGCCTCCATGTAGTTCGGGACTGTACCCAACTAAAACCTGTTTGCACGACTCCTTTGAGTCGTGGTTAGGGGTGTAAACGAGCCGAACTCGAGCCAGCCAAGCTCGGCTCGAGTTCGGCTCGTGGTTCTTTTTGTCAGCCCAAGTCCGGCTCGTTTAGTTAATCGAGCTAGAGATGCTCAGCTCAAGTCCAGTTCGATTAAACATGCCCAGCTCGTGTTCGGTTCATTTGTGGCCCATTAACTAAACGAGCCGAGTTCACGAGCCGAGCTCAACCGAGCTCGTTTAGAGCTCGTTTGTGAGCTCGGCTCGTTTTCAGCTTATTTACTCATATTAATAGTATCTTCCAAGAAAAAAACAAAATTAACAATAATGCTTAAAACTCAGGGTTTTGAGATATGGAAAAATTAAAAAACATTAACATCTAGGGCATTGAATGGGTCTAAGTGCTGGGTTTTATATTTATCTCAGTACACTTTATATACTGTCATTTAATTGAATTAAGTGTTCTGAGAGTTGTATAGAATCTGCTATATATTACATATTGCTGTTTTTTTCAAACTGTGTAACCCAGCCAAACCCGAGTCAATACCGAACGAGCCTGGCTGAGCTCGAGTCCGGCTCGTTTAATAAACGAGCCAGGCTTTCTGGCTCATGTCCGGCTCATTAATAAATGAACCGAATTTGAACGAGCTGATACCGAGCCGAACCTTAATTGAACCCGAGCTGGCTCGTTCAATTACCACCCCTAGTCGTGGTAGTGTAGTAATCAAAGCACAGTGGGAACTCACATGTGACAAATGATGATTTCAGGTCGAAGGTGAAGGGTTACCTACGACGACAGCAAGATTTCGGGAGGCATTGTCCATACCAAATTCAAAAAATTTCCTTTTGAGCTAACTCTAGCTAAGAATCGTATACTAGAAATCTACAGAATCAAAAGCAAACAACTTTGCAAAAAGAAGTGAGCAAGGAATACAACCTTTGTAGACCGGTCTTCAATTCAATAGCTCCGTGTAGTAGTCCCCTTCGCTGCGATCTTAAACTCCGGACTCTAGAGAGGCTCCATGAAGAAATGAACATGCTTGCTTCGATGACTTCGAGGCCGAAGATAATCTACGTCGAGGAGACACTAACCCAAGCTATTTCTTCATTAGGTCAAGAACTTTCTGAAGAGAACACCCTATACTAAATGTCAAGTAGTAAAGGATGATGAAGTAGGAAGTGGGCTCACTTTAGAATTGATTTTCTCACACTTTTTCTCATAACTCCATTAGAGCTAGAAAGATTTTGAGGAGGAGGAAGAAGAAGATGACGATGAACTCATCCAAATGAATTCTTGGTGAGGTTAATAATGCAACCAAGGGTTAAGCATGTCATGCTTAACCCTTGTAGAGAGTTAACCATGTGCTATGGTTAAAGGTTAGGTCAAAAATATCTTAAGCAAGACAAAGAGAGAGAACAAAGTCAAAGCTGCCTTGAAGCTTCTACAAGCTTTCAACAAATATCAACCATGACTAATTCCTCAATTTTGAATTACTTAATGATAAATTTAAACCCTAATCTTAACCCTAGTATGGTTTAACCCTCATTAACCCTAGTTGCATTTGTAACATAACTTGATACATTTAACATATATCACATATACATCAATATACCCAATGTGAGAAAAGAAATCATAAGTGAGCTGATACTAGTTAATGTAATGTAATATATCAAATATATAATTATACATTAAATTATTGAATCAACCCTTGATTTAATAATCCGGCTATATCACATATAACCGACTAATATCATAATGTAACATCTTATCGAATCAACACTTGATCCGATAACCCGGCTATATCATATATAACCTTTCATGTCACACATCGCAAGAATATAGTACGGTATCACATATCGCATTAATCTCGGTCCCGCACATATCACATATGTGCTCCTACTCCGTTTCACTTGAGCCAGGAAACCCCTGTGTAGGACTCTAAAGACTCGTCAATACGCCAGCAGTAGATGATGATCATATCAAACACCCATAAGCCGCAAGCGGTCTGCTAAACGTAACGGCCACCCGGGTATTGAGCGATCAGAAGATCAACAAGAAAACCTGCTCACACTCCTATGAATCCAATCAGTAACACTATCGTACAGTCCGGTCTCTTCGTCTGATATGTCGCATATCTCGTCTAGGGGTGGTAAACGTCAGACCCCAGTAACTCGATAAGTCGTGTAGATATGAGGCTCATAACGGGTTGAGAAACTACTGATAACACTTACCAGTATATCTTTGAAGCAGCCTTGTCCAAGGACTTCCTGTTATAGCAAATCGAGCACAGCGCAACATTAACTCCCAATACCGGGAGAGACGAAACCCCTCCTATCGCTCATTGCCTCCATATGATTCACGACTGTACCCAAAAGACATCGTTTTGCACGTTCTCTTGAAGGTTGTAAGGTGGAAATCAAAGCACAGTGGGAATCACACTTGACTCTATGGCGATCTCGGGTCTACAGACTAACATGTACCAGTGTCACCAGAGAACTGCCATCTGACGTGAGGTATAATACCATCTGGGAGTTCTCGGCGAGTCCGTCCAGTTTACCCAGTCTCTACTGGGCACCCGTATACTCTCTAATGTCAAACACCGATGGATATGGGATCATCCATCGCCCATCTCTATGGGTCGAGAAGCTATACACTAGTCTACTCTGGTATATCGATGCCCTGTCTCGATACACCCTCGACTATGAACATTTGAAGGATGTACTTAGCGACCACTCTGTCCCCACTAGTATGATCTGCATCATAGTCCTGGTAGTAAAGTACACATCCTATGGGCTTTACCAACATATAATCAAGAGACAAGCAGAGTACATGTTAATATAAAGAGCAACCAGATAGCATACTATCATGTCGAGCAAGAAATTCCTCCATATATATGTCCAAGAATCCACTATAATATACATCGTATGTACAGTAATGGCCTCTAGGGCATACAAATAGGTAACAATCTCCCACTTGCACTAGGGCCATCTGCTGTAGTATCTCATACCCAACAATCAGTAGTGGTTTAAGTATCTCATACTCAACCATCCCATAAAAGTCTTTCCTGGGAATAGGCCTTTGTGAGTGGATCCGCGTTGTTGTCCTCTGTGTCTACTCTCATATCCTCGATCTCCCTGGAGATCATCCATCTCCATGATCAGGTGATTCTGCCTAAGAATATGTCTGGATCACAGATGGGACGGGGGTTCCTAGGCCTAAGCCACAACTCCATTGTTACACAATGGTAGGAACGAAGTTCATCTCATGAATTATATACATCCAGACTGCATCTTTAGTAGCATCCTTGGTAGCAATGTATCCAGCCTTTATCGTCTAGTATGCCACGGTATCTAGCTTTGGAACTCTTCCAATATACCTTCCCTCCACTAAGGGTAAAGACAATGCCTGTGACTGACATTCAGTCGACCTTACCACCCTGGAAGCTATCTAGTGATTCTCCCCAGGATCGATTGATACCATCTCACTATACCTAGTGAGAATCCTAATATCCACTTAGATCTATTTCATAGATCACAAACCCAGGATTTAGGAGATATCACCTTAATCCTATATGGAGAATCCATGTGATAAGAGGAGATTGACCGAGCGTAGCATAGGATACTCCATTCCTATCAAGAGTATGTCATCCATGTACAATACAAGGATCATCACCATAAACCCTACTACCTTTTTGTATATACAAAGTTCATCTACCATTTTGATGAAGTCAAACACTTTGACTACCACATCAAAACAGATGTTCCAACTCCGCGATGCCTGTTTTATCCCATAAAGCAACTTGCACACGTTTCCGCTGCTCCCACTGTCTACGAAGCCCTCTGGCTGTGTACTTATAGACGCTCCCTTCTAAATCACTATTTAGAAAAGCAGGCATGACACCCAACTGCCAGATATCGTAGTTATGGTATGTAGCAGTGGTAAGTAGGATCTGGATGGACTTAAGCATATGGACTAGAAAATGTTTCATCATTATCCACATCTGGTCGATGACGAGAACCTTTTGCAATAAGTCTTAGTTTTGAAAGTCTCAACTTTTCCACGTACACCAAGTAATCTTCTCAAGATATACTTGCTCCTGATGGGGATTTAACCTTTCAGATAAAACAACCAAAGTCCATACTTTGTTGGTGTATATGGATTCCATCTCAGATCGCATAGCATCCAGCCATTCTCACAGAGTCCCCGCTCCTGATGGCCTGCTCGAAACCAGTTGGTTCATCATCTTATGATGCAATCCTCACTCCCACTGTCATAGAGAAAATCGAAGTATCTCTTAGGTGGGTGAGGAACCCTACTAGATCGGCGGAGAGGCTGGGGTTCATTGGAAGTTATTGAATCCTCCGGTTCTATCAAATCATCAGCTGCAGTTTGTATAGCTAGAACTCCTTCCAGTTCTACCTCATGGCCACTAATTTCTTCATAAGAAATTCCTTTCCAAAAGGTGGCATGCCGAGAAACAAAAAACCTTTTGTTTCTTAGTGTGGTAGATGATATTCCCTTGCAAATGTTTGGGATATCCAACAAACTTCCACAGAACTGACCTTGCCTCGAGCTTGTCCGGATTTTGCTTTTAGACATAGGCCGGACAACCCTAAATCTTAACATCCTTAAGAGATGGGCTCTTCCCATACCATATCTCATATGGAATGGTAGGCACTTGATTTGGTTGGAACCCTATTCAATCGGTATGCAGCTTCTCAAGTGCATAACCCCCAAAAGGACATAAGCAATTCAGTAGTACTCATCATAGAGCACACCATATCACATAGGGTGCGATTGCTCCGCTCCGATATACCAACGTGCTGTGGTGTATACGGAGGAGTAATGCTGAGAGAGAATCTTATTCTCCTGTAGAATAGTCCAGGAATTCCGTGCTCAAGTATTCTCCTCCTTGATCACATCAAAGGACATAATACTTATACATTTTTTTGGTTCTTTACTTCTAACTTATACTCTTTGAATATCTCAAAAGGTTCAGACCAATGTTTCAACAGGAACACACGTGCGAATCTTGAGAGATCATCAGTGAATGTAATGAAGTACAAATAACCGTTCCTGGCATGTGTAGATAGGGGACCTACATATCTCATCATGTATAAATCCCAAGAGTTTAATAACTCTTTCTCTGTTTCCAATAAACGGAGCTATGGTCATCTTATCTTTGTGACATGACTGACAAGTTTCAAAAGATGTAAATTCAAACTGATTTAAATATGCATCTAAATGCAACTTAGCTAGTCGGGTCACATTGATATGACCTAGTCTACAATGCCTCAAGAAGGATTCGTTCATTTCTGAACTCTTCCTCTTGTGTGTGTTCTGTACGTTAAGAACTGTAGTTTGATTTAGAATGTATATGCTTTTAGATAACATGTCTGAACCGATCAACTTTTGATATAGGAAATGTTCAAAACATTATCCAACAATACAAAATTATATCCTTCTTTACTAATAAAAAGACTGATATGATATTGTATATCAGGTTCGGTATCTAATAACATTCGTTCAGAATCAATGTATTTGGTAATACCGGGTGATAACTGCCAACAAACTTGGCTGCAACACTTGCACCATTTTTAACTCTTAAAATTTATCACCCTTTCTCAGTTCTCTACCTATCTGTAGCCCATGTAACAGATTACATATGTGGGGTTCTGATCCGGTATCTCATACCCAGGACGTAAAGGATACTGAGAAACAGTTCTCTGTAATGAACACACCTGAAGAAGATGCATCAACATGTACTTTCTTCGTTTGGGCGGCACGGGAATCCTGGTAATCCCCAATTTTCTGCTCGGTCTTATAACAATTATAAGTTGGAGCGGGACAAATGTTCCTTAGGTCATTATAACAAGCGGATTCGGTCAATACATCCGTATTATTATCTTGATTAAGGCGTGACATGGTCGCTACCTGGAGAGAGAGAGAAGAAAACACTCAGCGTATGCTCTTGCAAGATTAGATTGGTTATTAATATATCTAATCAGGATGGCTCCCACTATTTTAGTCAAATCTTCCTTCAAACCCTAAAAGGAAAGACTAGCCGGGATTAATTACACCCTATAATTTCGCCAATCTTTCAGTCAGGCCAGTGTCGGTACTTTGAGGGAGCTTCCCCGTGCTTTCGCACGGACCTAATTAAAATAAACCTCGTTTTCCCAGAGGCATAACCCCGTTAACACCTTTCTAGACACCTACTTGATTGGCTAATTGTAATGTGTAAAACTCTCCCAGGAGTAACTCTTACTCGTAGTGGGTATCGGGATCCAACTATCTCATAGGAGGTATGCAATCTCATTACAAATTTCAACACTTGAAATTCCCGATAATGGTTTTTACCCCTAGCGTCCTATGACCTTGACGGAGGCCAAACTACCCATAGTGCGTTAGTCAAGTTTAACCCGTTCATTTCTTGATTGAATTAAACCCACCCGCACGACCCTTGACGAAGGCCAAACTACGCCGTATGAATACCCTAATTCAATCGCATCTCATGCTGCAGATAAGCACTAGTTAGCTACCGAACACTATGCCTTGACGAAGGCCAAACTACCGCAGCACAAATACTAAGTAGTAGTTATCTGAAATGATGGAGGGCTACACAGGTTTTTAAGAAAACCATGAGCGTAATGAACTTGATATCATTGTAGAATCGAGTGAATTTAAAAATGGAGTGTTTTTTAGGCTTTTACTAGTTTTGCTAAGGAGGTCACTTCCGGTGAAGGGATCTCGGCTCTTTCCTTATCGAATAAGGTGCAGGATATTTCACAAATACCACTTTGCAAAGCAAAAACTATAAAAGCAATCAAAAGACAAACCGAGTTTGTAGTATATGTTAGTTTCTCTAAAGTGGTCACTCCCGGTGAAGGGATCTCGGCTCTTTCCTTATCGAATAAGGTGCTAGATATTCTACAAGGAATACCGCTTTGCAAAGCAAGAACTAGAGTTACCTGTTTTCGAGACAAGTTTCTACAACATCTTTAGGTTTTTTTTATTTCATTAATCTCATTAATGAAGTCCCATTTTTATTATGCTTCACAAGCATCACATTTGAAACGAAATCAACAATATACAATATATATCTCATATATATAATATAAACATTTGTCTCAGGCACTAATATGATCTCATCACAGAACATTGCAGCAGAAGAACATATATGAAATATTGGATATACTAGGATTTCTGTGTTTTATATCAAGCCCGTATAAAACACGGATTTCACGGTCGCGATGAATAGCCAAACCCACATCCCTAGACCCCTACAAGAGCGACAAGCAACCCTGCCAATTCTAGAGTTAGGAGACCCGGTCTCAACTCCTCGAGATGGTCTCCTACTGGAACCTAGAACCCGGTTACTTGTGCTCCCAGCCTTGGGTCTATCCTAATGCGGAAAAGTAAATAATATACAATGGTGACATCATCCTCAACCCGGAAGTGCCCCAATAAAAGAATATTACATACAATGAATTTTACATGAATGAAAATAAAAACTCTCATCTCATATAAAACCCTCGGCCATTCGATCACGACGATCCAATAAAACATATCACAGCAACACATAACATCACATGTCATCAACAGAAGTAAATATGTGTATCCCAATTGTCGTTGACATATAGAACCGAAACCGGTGATACACCACATATTACACTTACGATCGCAGAAAAGAAAGTGAAAAACTACAACAGTTGGAATCTGCAACCACCTTAAACATCATAAAACCAACGTATCACATAGTTTGGATTTCATGCCTAACCAAATGAATTTCTTAGACATCGCATGCCTAACAATTATAAACCCCGCATTTTAGTCTCGATCTCGAAAACACTTTTCAATATCTAGTCGGGCAATTCAACAAGATTCCCGACATCCTAATCGAATGCTCGTCGGAAACTTTAGTAGACGGCCGCATCCCCCGATACCGTCGACGAAGTGCACTAAGGTGGAACACCGCTGCCGGGAGCAACCGAACGGATGCTTTTGGCGACGGGGTTCTCCTACAGTTACCTGGTCGGGGCTATGGGGCATGGCTATCTATTAAGTTTACCCGACGAGTATCCGCGTACGCTACGTGATTGCGACGGACTTTTAATCACATCAAAATCCCGTGGCAACCGATAAAATGAGACTAAACTGCTAGATTTATAAAATTCAAAATAGTTATCTCATAACTACTTGTGGATTCCAAATATTGTATCCCATCACATAATATCCGGACAACGTTAAACTCTTCGATCAATTCATCAAAGCCCCACAATATCCCGACAGCTCAACACTTGAGCTCAGTTTTAGTAATACCCAGAAGATGCCACAGTACCTATGAACCAGCCGTAGAAGGGTCAAACCAACGCCTCACATGTGACAACGCTAAACTACCATAAACCCTAGGATTCATGTGGCGGTTTTGACGGCCATATAATCGAGTTAAGATTTGCGTTCTTCTAGAGAGTCTACAGAATCACTTGCATGTTTTTCCGAATATGTTAAATTTGGAAAAATGGGTTTTTGACATTCGATCGAACTTTTTAACTTCCCCTAGACAATACGTGAATAACCCGAAACAATATTAAAACTACGAATATGAAACATTCCGAATTGCTTATAGTGTAAGATTATATCACATGCAAAATTAGCTAAAATAAACAACACCTGAAACACCAAACCCAAGTACCTGGAACACACCCAAAAAATTTAACCCATTCCCTCACTTTCCAACCGAGGTCGCCGGAATCCCTAGGCATGTCACCGGCCGATTTTCGAGGAGGTGGGGTGAAATTTCTTGTGTGTTCATGGTGTACCACATACAACATTCTGCAATTGTTTAAATAATTTTTTGAAGAAAATTTAAAATCGACAGAAACTATGATTTTGCGTTTTAAGTTTCGGAGTATTTCGGTTTCGTAATTCTATAAAAACCCGTATAAATTTATAGCATGGTTCTGATACCACTGAAGGGTTACCTACGACGGCAGCAAGGTTTTGGGAGGCATCGTCCATGCCAAATTCAAAAATTTGCCGTTTGAGCTAACCCTAACTAAGAATCGTATACTAGAAATCTACGGAATCAAAAGCAAACAACTTTGCAAAAAGAAGTGAGCAAGGAATACAACCTTTGTAGACGGGTCCTTCACTTCAATAGCTCCGTGTAGTAGTCCCTTTCGCTGTGATCGTAAACTCCGGACTCTAGAGAGGCTCCACGAAGAAATGAACATGCTTACTTCGATGACTTCGAGGCCGAAAATGATCTACGTCGAGGAGACACTAATCCAAGCTATTTCTTCACTAGGTCAAGAACTTTGTGAAGAGAACACCTTATACGAAATGGCAAGTAGTAGAGGATGACGAAGTAGGAAGTGGGCTCACTTTATAATTGATTTTCTCACACTTTTTCTCATAACTCCATTAGAGCTAGAAAGCTTTTGAGGAGGAGGAAGAAGAAGAAGATGATGATGAACTCATCCAAATGAATTCTTGGGGAGGTTAATAATGCAACCAAGGGTTAAGTATGTCATGCTTAACCCTTGTAGAGAGTTAACCATGTGCTATGGTTAAAGGTTATGTCAAAAATATCTTAAGCAAGACAAAGAGAAAGAACAAAGTCAAAGATGCCTTGAAGCTTCTACAAGCTTTCAACAAATATCAACCATGACTAATTCCTCAATTTTGAATTACTTAATGATAAATTTAAACCCTAATCTTAACCCTAGAATGGTTTAACCCTCATTAACCCTAGTTGCATTTGTAACATAACTTGATACATTTAACATATATCACATATACATCAATATACCCAATGTGAGAAAAGAAATCATAAGTGAGCTGATACTAGTTAATGTAATGTAATATATCAAATATATAATTATACATTAAATTATTGAATCAACCCTTGATTTAATAATCCGGCCATATCACATATAACCGACTAATATCATAATGTAACATCTTATCGAATCAACACTTGACCCAATAACCCGGCTATATCACATATAACCTTTCATGTCACACATTGCGAGAATATAGTGCGGTATCACATATCGCATTAATCTCGGTCCCGCACATATCACATATGTGCTCCTACTCCGTTTCACTTGAGCAAGGAAACCCCTGTGTAGGACTCTAAAGACTCGTCAATACGCCGGCAGTAGATGATGATCATATTAAAGACCCACAAGCCGCAAGCGGTCTGCTAAACGTAACGGCCACCCGGGTATTGAGCGATCAGAAGATCAACAAGCAAGCCTGCTCACACTCCTGCGAATCCAATCAGTAACACTACCTTACAGTCCGGTCTCTTCGTCTGATATGTCTAGGGGTGGTAAATGTCAGACCCCAGTAACTCGATAAGTCGTGTTGATATGAGGCTCATAACGGGTCGAGAAACTACTGATAACACTTACCAGTATATCTCTGAAGCATCCTTGGCCAAGGACTTCCTGTTATAGCCAATCGAGCACAGCGCAACATCAACTCCCAATACCAGGAGAGACGAAACCCCTCTTATCGCTCATTGCCTCCATATGATTCGGGACTGTACCCAAAAGCCACCATTTTTTTACATTCTCTTGATTGTGGTAAGGTGGAAATCAAAGCACAGTGGGAATCACACAAGACTCTATGACGATCTCGGGTCTACAGACTAACCTGTACCAGTGTCACCAAAGAACTGCTATCTGACGTGAGATATAATAGCATCTGGGAGTTCTCGGCGAGTCCGTCCAGTGTACCCAGTCTCTACTGAGCACCCGTATACTGTCTCTAATGTCAAACACCAATGGATATGGGATCATCCATCGCCCATCTGTATGGGTCGAGAAGCTATACGCTAGTCTACTCTAGTATATCGATGCCCTGTCTCGATACACCTTCGACTAGGAACATTTGAAGGATGTACTTAGCGACCACTCTGTCCCCACTAGTATGATCTGCATCATAGTCCTGGTAGTCAAGTACACATCCTAAGGGCTTTACCAACATGTAATCAAGAGACAATCAGAGTACATGTTAAGATAAAGAGCAACCCGATAGCATACTATCATGTCGAGCAAGAAAGTCCTGCATATATATGTCCAAGCATCCACTACAATATACATCATATATACAGTAATGGCCTCTAGGGCATACAAATAACTAACAGAAGGACTAACCTGTACTCATGTCACCTAAGAACTTCTATCTGACAATAGGTATAATACCAACTAGCATGTTCTCATCGAGTTCGTCCAGTGTACTCACCCCCAATGAGCACGTGTATACAATCTTAGGTGTGAAAGGCCAATAGCTGTAGGACCAACCATCGTCCTTCGTCAGGTTCTAGAAACGTATACACCTGTCTACTTCGGAATATTGATGCCTAGTTTCGATACTCCCATGATTAGGGACATTTAAGGATGTGCTTATGGACTACACAGCCCCCACATGTATGATCGTCATCATAACGCTGGTAGTCAAGTAATAATTCTATGGGTTTTATCAACATGTAATAGTGATCTATAATACCACATAATGCATGAACATGATGATAAAGTCAAACCAGATAGAATAATATCATCTTAAATAAGACTGTTATACCCGTTTAGGTCCTCCCTCAATCATCACAATTGCCTGTCTGCGATTACAATAATTGACATGAGAGCACCATATCCAACAAATGAAATCAAGATAATGACGGGTTGAACTTGACTAGGACCCTTTGATATGTTGAATATGTCAAGGTCACTTGGGTCCTAGGGGCAAAAACTATATCGTGAGTTTCAAACATAAGTGAGACTTGCCAAGTTTGCGCATATCTTCTGGAGTGTAGTAATTTTTCGTCGGCTTCCGTCAAAATTATCGCAATGATAGTTGGGTCCCGATTCCCACTGATGAATATGTATTACTCCTCGGGAGATTTTTCACTTCATAATTAACTAACCTATTAGGTGTCTAGAAAGTATTAACGAGGTTATGCCTCTGCGGAAACAGGGTTATTAATTGGGTCCGTGTGAATGCACAGGGGATCTCCCTCGGAGTACCAACATTGGCCTGGCTGAACGGTTAGCGAACTTGTAAAGTGTATATGATCCCGACGAGTTCTTCTTTAGGGTTTGAACGAGAATTCGAGGAAACAATGGGAGCCATCCTGATTAGATAAAGTGATAATCAATCTAATCTTGATAGAGTGCACGCTGAGTGTTTATTTTCTCTCTCTCTCTCTGTTACATCGACCCATGACTTACCTTAAACTAAAAACTCATGAACCAAGGCAATCGAACTTTCTTATACTCTCGGGCTTTGGATTGTCATGATTCACGACAAAATCGCATATATCCCTGCCACTCCTATTTTACCCTTTGCATTTCTTCAGAACACTTTGTATCACTACGATGATCCATATTGCTTGGAATGACCATCGTATAGTTACATATGAACTCGAAGAAATCACTTCAGTCGAGAATGGCCACAGGTTCTGGAGAAATTGAATAGGAATATTCGGTTGTCTTTTCCCTTTACCTTCTCTCAAGTTCCGAGAGCTCCTTGTATTCGGAGAGTACACATATTACGCTTATTGGATAGTCTTCTTCCAAACCTTAGGCTGGTGCCGAAAGGTAGGAAAGGAAGAAAATCAATTAGCCTAAGTGCGGTGTGCAGAAGGTAAGATGTAGAGACATATAAAGGGATTGAAATGAAAGGAAATTGCGACTACTGTCATGAATTTGCATAATGGAAAAGGCATTTCTAGGAATACCTAGCCGCCCGTTTGAAACATTCATGTTTCAGTATTTCTGTGTACCTGTAAAAGAGAACTGTTTTTCGAATTAATTCTAACTCCGGAGTATGTATTTACCGGATTTGGATCTCACATCTGTACGGTGTTACAGATGATGAGTAGGAGTAGAATATTGGGAAATGGACGATTTGATCCTCAATATCGGAATTCGTTGCAATTGGTGATATTAGATTAAATCGCCTGACTTTGCCTAGCGACAAATATTTGGTTTTGAATAACCGTTGTTATGCACCAAATTTTAAAATGAAATATTTCTATCTTTATTTTATAAAGTGAGATATACATTTTGAAAGTTGTGTTATAAACATTACCTTTATTAGTTGAGGATAAGTTAAGGTGCATTGAATAACGGTGTAAGACATTCTCGACCAAAAATACAGTTTTCAATTTAAAAAATATAGAATTTGAGTTAGTATACTCTTAGGACTTATACATGAAAATGTATGTTGTCCAGTGTCTTTCGGGACAAAGGGGTTGGTACTTTTACTTCATTCATATTTACCTATGAGTTCTCTAGTTTTAGACACACATTCGTTGTAATGGATGGTCCAAAGATTTTGAGAAGTTTATAAGGATAAGAATAAAGTAGAGAACTATATGTTTGAAGTATCAGGGTTCTTCGAAGTGATCGAAGATATAGATACTTATGCTAGGTATTCCATCATAGTAATATTGAGAACTTGATTCTCTCACAGGTTACTCATCCGTGGATATGCTCCATGATGAGTAATGCTGTATTGGCCTTTTTCCATTAGGTGATATTCACTGGAAACAGCTGCATGACATTTGGATCTGGTTCCATCTAAATTAGTGCCTTGATTCTATCTGGACATAGAATGGTTAGATATCTTGAAGTTGTTAAGATATGGCATTATCCGGTTTCTGTTTAAAAGTAGAACCTGACAAACTCAAGGCCCTCTTCGGTAATGGCAGTTTGTGAATTATCCGAAGCATTCTTTAGGATTTTGTTTCTACCATTTTTAAGATCAGTAGTTACATTGTTCTGGACTCACCATTTTTTTATAAAAGGGATCTTTTTGCAAAAGAAACTAGTAGGAGTATGGTAGAGTTGGAAGTGATTCCAGAACCACAAACGGTTACCGAAAATTAAGTAGAACCTAAGGATTCAATTGGACGTGACAAACCATTAGCCACTCCGCAAATTAAGTAAGTGATCTCAGCCACCTAAGAGGTACTTCGGTTCTCTCGTAGATAGTGACAGCGAGGTCAGCATCATAATGATGATGGCCTAACTTTTTATCAGCATGTCATACGAAGTGGTAATTTCCAGGTGACCAGATACTTCATATCTAAGATGGACTCTACGCACTTCAGCAAATTAGGGATTTTGGACTTTGCTGGGTGCTCCTAAAGGGGTAAAACCCATTAGGAGCAAGTAGATCTTTCTGTTAGTTGTATGTTTGCCCTAGAGGTTAGTATTGTACAGATGATGTATATTATATTGGATGCTTGGACATATATAGAGATGACTTTCTTACTCGATATGATAGTATGCTATCTGGTTGCTCTTTATCTTAACATGTATACTTATCTCTTTATACTGTCTTATGGTTACATGTTGGTAAAGCCCTTAGGATGTGTACTTGACTACCTGGATTATGATGCAGATCATACTAGTGGGGACATGGTAGTCCATAAGTACATCCTTCAAGGTCCCTAGTCGTGGGTGTATCGAGACAGGGCATCGATATACCAGTGTAGACTAGCGTATACGCTTCTCGACCCATGAGATGGGCGATGGATGATCCCATATCCATTGGTGTTTGACATCAGAGATGGTATACGGGTGCTCAGTGGAGATCGGGTACACTGGGCGGACTCGCCGAGAACTCCCAGATAGTATTATACCTCACGTCAGATGGCAGTTCTCAGGTGACACTTGTGCAGGTTAGTCTGTAGACCCGAGATCGTCATAGAGTCTTGTGTGATTCCCACTGTGCTTTGATTTCCACCTTACCACGTCCATGAGGGCGTGCAAAATGATGGTTTTTGGGTACAGTCCCGAGTCACAAGGAGGCAATGAGCGATAGGAGGGGTTTCGTCTCTCCCGGTATTGGGGGTTGATGTTGCGCTGTGCTCGATTGGCCGTAACAGGGAAGTCCCTGGCCAGGGCTGATTCAGAGATTTGCTGGTAAGTGTTACCTGTAGTTTCTCGACCCGTTATGAGCCTCACATCGGCATGACTTATCGGTTATTGGGGTCTGACGTTTACCACCCTAGACTTGATATGCGACATATCAGACGAGGAGACCGGACTGCACGGTAGTGTTGCCGTTTGGCTCGACGGGAGTTGTAGCAGGTTCGCTTGTTCTCTTCTGATCGTTCAATACCCGGGTGGCCATTACGTTTAGCTGACCGCTTGCGGCTTGGGGGTGCTTGATATGATCATCACTCACTGCCGGCGTATTGACGAGTCTTAGAGTCCCACAAAGGAATTACCTAATCCAGACGAAACGTTGTGGTGCGCGTATGCGATATGCGCATGGACCCGATTAAAACGCGCGTATAGGATACCGTATATTGATCGGGCGGCTTGCTTTTGGTAGGGGTCATATGTGATATGGCCGGATTGATAAATCAAGTGTTGATTTATCATTTAACCATTAGCTTCTCACTTGAAATCCTTTCTTGAGTTTGATGGATGTATGCATGCATGTATGCTTTCTTTATAGATTCATGCACATATGGATGTACATACACACATACATACATACATACATACATCCTTCATGGTTGTACATACATGAAAATGGTGGCAATATAAGACTCACACCATGGTTTTATATATGGATTTTATTACATTTGATTTAAAACAAAAAGGAAAAAGGGAAATGGTTATCATTGATATATTTCTACACTCTTCTTTTAACCTAACCATTCTCACCCACCTTTTAACCTTGGGTAAACTTTCCTTTTGTGTTTTAACTCAAGTTCAATAATATATTCATTGTTTAAACCATGGTTTGAGATGAGAACAAGAAAATATATATTCATATATTTTCATTTTTCTTCAACAAGAGGTATTCTTTTCACTCCTGTAAAAGATATAGCCATCATCTTCTTCTTCCTCTCTCATTTGCTCTCTAGATTTTTGTAGTGAGCAATATACTCATCAAGTTAGGATTTTGAAGTGAGAAAGAGAACCACAACACCATTCTACATAAGTCTAGCCCACTTGTTTGGAGTGTTAGCTTCATTTCATTCTCTTGATCGGGTGAAGTTGCAAGCTTGGACAAAGCGGACTCCGGGTGGATCATCGTTGACCTAGAGGAGTTCAAGCGGACCCGTTTCCAAACACCAAGTAGTCGAGGAGTCTAGCGTAGGGAGCTACAAAGGTTGTACTCTCAAAACCCTAGCTTTTCTTGCTTATGTTGATGTGGAAAAATTTGAAACCCTAATTTTCTAGGAGCGATTCAATGATCGTTAACTTAGCACCCTAAAAATTCAATGTTTGGTACATGCGATACTTCCAATCCCTTCATGAGGTGCTAGGCTAACCCAACATTGGTATCAGAGCAGACCTAGAACATTAGACGACACTTTTACGAAGTAAAAGTCCCGATCTGGTCAAAATACGACGTTACGGGACACTCTCTGGACATTTTTTAAAATCTGTCATTTTTCAGAATTAAAAATACTCAAAAAATACAGCAGGTAAATATAAGACCAACTGTAAAATTCGAGACCATGAACAGTACATTTGACCGCGGAACCACGGCCCAAGCTTGCTTAGGCCGCGGCTCCGCGGCCGTACAGAGGTATCTTTCACTAATTTTGGTACAGTGTTTTTCCCTACCTGCTTGTATATATTTTGAGTATGTTTAATCTGAATCTACTGTTGAAAATTCTGGAGATGGTTTTGGACTCGACGATTCGATCGGAATTTTCATTTCGTTTCTTTTCCGGGTAAATTAGAAAGTATTGAAGTGTTTGAACGAGTATCATTTGCTCACTTTTCACGAGGTTTAAATATTTTAGAGATGCTTGCAAGTTTTGTGGTGGACCCTCTAGAAGACAACAAACCTTAACTCGATTATAGGACCGTCTTGAACTGCCCTTTGAACCTTAGGGTTTGGGGCAGTACGGCGTGCCACATGTGAGGCGTTGGCTTGACCCTTTTACGGCTGGACCGCTACTACTGTGTCACACTCTGGGTTTTTGAACTCCGCTCAAGTGTTGAGCTTTAGCGAATCTTGGGTATTTGATCGTTCGTTCGAAAACTTTAATACTATCTGTTTATCTGGAATGTGATGCAATGCGTAGAATTCATATTAGTAGACATGAAATACGAAGTATGTAATATTTCGCATTTACGATGTCTAAAGAGAATGTGGATTCCAGATATTGCAGTTTTTCACTTTCTTTTCTGTGACCGTAAGTGTAGTATGTAGTGGTATTGCCGATTGTCGTTGCTATACGTCGACGACAATCGGTGTATGCATACTTACTTACGTTGATGATATGAGATATTATGTGTTGCTGAGATATGATGTGCAGGATTGTCGCGATTGAATAGCCGGGGGGTTTTATGTGAGATGAGAGTTTTATATTTTCATTCATGTAAATTCAAATGTAATGTAATATTCTTTTATTTAGGGCACTTCCGGGTTGAGGTTGATGTCACCTGTGTTGTATATTATTTACTTTTCCGCATTAGGATGGACCCAAGGAGGGGAGCACAGGTGACCGGGTTCTGGGGTTCAGTGGGAGGCCATCTTGAGGAGTCGAGACCGGGTCTCCTAAACTCCAGAATTGGTAGGGTCACTTTCCGCTCTCGTAGGGGTCCAGGGTGTGGGCTTGGCTATTCATCGCGACTGTGGAATTCATATTTTCTATTGTTGGCTAAATACTAAATACGGACGTCCTAGTATATCCCACATTATATCTATGTTTCTGCTGCGATATCTGTGATGTGATCATTTGATATGTTGTGATGGATACATTATATAGTATATATGATATATTATATAGACGTTACTTATGTTTTGCACCCGCACTAGCCCTGCCCTGCTCTGTCGTTAGTTACCTAACCTAACGGTGCACGAGGGGACATCGAGGTAAATGCGGATGGCATAAGTGTACGTCGTATTTATATGTGATGTTTAGGTGACTTAAATGGTGGGACTTCATTAATGTGATTAATGAAAGAAAAGAAATCTAAAAGATATTGTAGAATCAAATTTTAAAATAAAAGGGTAGCTACAGTTTTGCTTTGCATAGCGGTATATATGATATACCCTGCACCTTATTCGATGAGGAAAGAGCCGAGATCCTTTCACCAGGAGTGACCTCTTTAGCAAAACTGGCAGATGCTACAACACTCGGTTTGACTTTTGACTGCTTTTGGAGTTTTGCTTTGCACAGTGATATATATGATATATCCCGCACCTTATTCGATGAGGAAAGAGCCGAGATCCCTTCACCGGGAGTGACCTCTTTAGCAAAACTAATAAAAGCCTCAAAATCACTCCATTTCAAAATTCACTAGATTCTACAATGATGTCAAGTTCATTACGCTCATGGTTTTTCTGAGAAAACCTCCGTAGCCCTCCGTCATTTCAGATAAGTACTACTTAGTATTCATACTGCAGTAGTTTGGCCTCCGTCAAGGCGTAGTGTATGGTAGCTAACTAGTGCTTATATGCTAGCATATGATGCGATTGGATTAGGGTATTCGTACGGCATAGTTTGGCCTCCATCAAGGGTCGTACGGGTGGGTTTAATTCAATCAAGAAATGACGGGTTGAACTTGACTAGCGCCCTATGGGTAGTTTGGCCTCCGTCAAGGTCATAGGACGCTAGGGGCAAAAGTATTATCGGGAATTTCAAGTGTTGAAATTTGCAATGAGATTGCATACCTTCTATGAGATAGTTGGATCCCGATACCCACTGCGAGTAATTGTTACTCCTGGGAGAGTTTTACATAGGACAATTAGCCGATCAAGTAGGTGTATAGAAAGGTGTCAACGGGGATACGCTTCTGGGAAAACGAGGTTTACTTTAATTAGGTCCGTGCGAAAGCACGGGAAACCTCCCTCAAAGTACCAACACTGGCCTGGCTGAAAGATCGGAGAAGTTGTAGGTTGTAATTAATCCCGGCTAATCTTTCCTTTTAGGGTTTGAAGGAAGATTTGATAAAAACCAGTGGGAGCCATCCTGATTAGATAAGATAATAACCAATCTAATCTTGCAAGAGCATACGCTAAAGTGTTTTCTTCTCTCTCTCTCCAGGTAGCGACCATGTCATGCCCTAATCAAGATAATAATATGGATGTATTGACCGAACTCGCATGTTATACTGTGCAGGGGAACGTTGGACCCGTTCTATCTTATAAGTGTTATAAGACTGAACAGGAAACAGGAGAATATCTGGATTCTCACGCCGCCCAAACGAAGAACATGCATGATGATGCACCTTCTTCGGGTGTGTTTGTCATTGAGAACTGTTTTTCAGTTCACCCTACGTCCTGGGTATTAGATACCGGATCAGGATCCCACATATGTAAGCAGTTACATGGGCTACGGAAAGGTAGAGAACTGGGAAAAGGTGATCATTCCGTTCAAGTAGGGAATGGTGCAAGTATTGCAGCCAAAGCAGTTGGCGAATATCACCTAGTATTACCAAGTGGTGATACAATGATTCTAAATGAGTGCTATTATATACCGAACATGATGTGCAACATTATATCAGTTTCTTTATTAAGTAAAGAAAGATATAATTTTGTAGTAAAGGATAATGTTATGAACATATTCCTAGATCAAAAGTTGATTGCATCAGGATCGTTACATAATGGCATATTCATTCTCAATCAAAATATAGTCCTCAATATACAAAACAAAAACAAGAGGAAAAGTTCAGAAATGAACGAATCCTTCTTGTGGCTTTGTAGACTTGGTCATATCAATGCGACACGACTGGCTAAGTTACATAAAGATGGATATTTGAATTCGTTCAAATTATCATCTTATGATACTTGCCATTCATGTCTCAAAGGCAAGATGACCAAAACTCCATTTACGGGACACGGAGAAAGAGTTACCGAACTCTTGGGACTGATACATAGTGATGTATGCGGTCCCATGTCTACACATGCCACGGATGGTTCTTCGTACTTCATTACATTCACTGACGATCTCTCTAGATTCGGATATGTGTTCCTGATGAAACACAAATCAGAAGCCTTTGAGAAATTTAGAGAATATAAACAAGAAGTCGAGAAGCAAACCGGAAAAAGTATTAAGATCCTTCGATCTGATCGAGGAGGAGAATACTTAAGCAATGAATTCAGAGATTATCTAAAAGAGAATGGGATTCTCTCTCAGCTTACTCCTCCTTATACACCACAGCACAACAGTGTATCGGAGCGGAGAAATCGCACCCTATTAGATATGGTGCGCTCTATGATGAGTGCAGCTGAGTTACCTATTTCCTTCTGGGGATATGCACTGGAGACAGCTGCATACCTATTGAATAGAGCTCCAACCAAATCAGTGCCTACCACTCCATATGAGATATGGAATGGTAAGAGACCATGTCTTAATTTTATTCAGATATGGGGTTGTCCGGCCTATGTCAAAACACAAAATCCGGACAAGCTCGAGGCAAGGTCTGTTCTATGTAAGTTTGTTGGATATTCCAAACATTCGCGAGGGTATATCTTCTACCACTCCGAGGAACAAAAAGTGTTTGTTTCTCGACATGCCACTTTCTCAGAAAAAGGTTTTCTTATGAAACAGACAAGTGGTATTGTGGTAGAACTGGAAGAGGTTCTAGCGACACAAACTATAACAGAAGACTTGGTAGAACCAGAGGATTCAGTAGTACCCGACGAACCCCAGCCTCTCCGCCGATCTAGTAGGGTTTCTCGTCCACCTGAGAGATACTACGGTTTTCTCACTGACGGTGGGAGCGAGGATTGCATCATGGAGGATGATGACCCAACTAGTTTCGAGCAGGCCATCACGAGTAGAGACTCAGTGAATTGGCTGGATGCAATGCGGTCCGAGATGGAATCCATGTACACCAACAAAGTATGGACTTTGGAAGTTGCTCCTGAAGGGTAAAACCCATTGGAAGCAAGTGGATCTTCAAGAAAAAACTTGGTGTAGATGGGAAGGTAGAGACTTTCAAAGCTAGACTTGTTGCAAAGGGTTTTCGTCAAAGGCCAGGTATGGACTATGACGAAACCTTTTCTCCAGTGGCTATGCTTAAATCCATCCGGATCATGCTTGCCATCGCTGCATATCATGATTACGAAATCTGGCAAATGGATGTTAAGACCGCCTTTCTAAACGGTGATTTAGAAGAGTGCGTATACATGACTCAGCCAGAGGGCTTCGTTGACAGTGGGAGCAGCGGGAAGGTGTGCAAGCTGCTTAAATCTATTTATGAATTAAAGCAAGCATCACGGAGTTGGAACATCTGCTTTGACGTCGTTATCAAAGAGTTTGATTTCGTCAAAAACGTAGATGAACCTTGTATCTACAAGAAGGTGGCAGAGAGTAAGGTTGTCTTCCTCGTATTGTACGTGGATGGCATACTCTTGATAGGAAATGACATTCCTATGCTGCAATCGGTCAAGCTCTTCTTATCACAAAGATTCTCAATGAAAGATCTTGGTGATGCCTCCTGCATATTGGGAATTAGGATCTATAGAGATAGATCCAAACGCATATTGGGATTGTCCCAATCCAGGTACATTGACACCATACTAAAGAGGTTTAGTATGGAAGAATCCAAGCGTGGGAACTTACCCATGATCTCTGGAGTCACTCTCTCTAAAGAGATGTCTCCCAAGACTGATTTGGAGAGAGCTCGCATGCAAGGGATACCCTATGCTTCGGCTGTAGGCTCTATCATGTATGCGATGCTATGTACCAGACCCGATATAGCATACTCACTAAGTGTAGTGAGCAGGTATCAAGCTGATCCTGGAGAGAGTCATTGGACAGCTGTGAAGAGCATTCTCAAGTACTTACGAAGGACTAAAGAGATGCTCTTGGTGTATGGTAACGGAGAACTCCAAGTGGAGTCATTTACCGATTCGAGCTTCCAGAGTGATAAGGACGACTCTAAGTCGCAGTCGGGATTTGTCTTTACCCTTTACGGAGGGGCGGTTAGCTGGAAGAGTTCCAAGCAGGAAACCGTAGCAGACTCGACGATGGAGGCTGAATACATCGCTGCCAACGATGCTGCCAAAGAGGCAGTCTGGATCAAGAAGTTCATTACTGAACTTGGAGTGGTTCCATCCATTGAGCATCCAATACAATTATATTGCGATAACAATGGAGCGGTGGCTTTAGCCAAGGAACCCAGGTCCCATCAGCGATCCAGGCATATTCTGAGGCGGTATCACCTGATCCGGGAGATAGTTGATCGCCGGGAGATTGAGGTCAGGAGGGTTAACACGAAGAACAACACAGCGGATCCACTCACGAAGGCCATTCCCCAGATACAGTTTGAGAGACTCTTCGGGATGCTCGGTATGCGATACTACAGCAGCTGGCCCTAGTGCAAGTGGGAGATTGTTAGTTGTATGTATGCCCTAGAGGCCAGTATTGTACAGATGATGTATATTATATTGGATGCTTGGACATATATAGAGATGACTTTCTTGCTCGATATGATAGTATACTATCTGGTTGCTCTTTATCTTAACATGTATACTTGTCTCTTTATACTGTTTTATGGTTACATGTTGGTAAAGCCCTTAGGATGTGTACTTGACTACCTGGATTATGATGCGGATCATACTAGTGGGGACATGGTAGTCCATAAGTACATCCTTCAAGGTCCCTAGTCGTGGGTGTATCGAGACAGGGCATCGATATACCAGTGTAGACTTGCGTATACGCTTCTCGACCCATGAGATGGGCGATTGATTATCCCATATCCATTAGTGTTTGACATCAGAGATGGTATACGGGTGCTCAGTGGAGACTGGGTACACTGGACGAACTCTCCGAGAACTCCCAGATGGTATTATACCTCACGTCAGATGGCAGTTCTCAGGTGACACTTGTGCAGGTTAGTCTGTAGACCCAAGATCGTCATAGAGTCTTGTGTGATTCCCACTGTGCTTTGATTTCCACCTTACCACGTCCATGAGGGCATGCAAAACGGTGGTTTTTGGGTACAGTCCTGAGTCACATGGAGGCAATGAGCGATACGAGGGGTTTCGTTTCTCCTGGTATTGGGGGTTGATGTTGCGCTGTGCTCGATTGGCCGTAACAGGGAAGTCCCTGGCCAGGGCTGATTCAGAGATTTGCTGGTAAGTGTTACCAGTAGTTTCTCGACCCGTTATGAGCCTCACATCGGCACGACTTATCGGTTATTGGGGTCTGACGTTTACCACCCCTAGACTTGATATGCGACATATCAGACGAGGAGACCGGACTGCACGGTAGTGTTGCCGTTTGGCTCGACGGGAGTTGTAGCAGGTTCGCTTGTTCTCTTCTGATCGTTCAATACCCGGATGGCCGTTACGTTTAGCTGACCGCTTGCGGCTTGGGGGTGCTTGATATGATCATCACTCACTGCCGGCGTATTGACGAGTCTTAGAGTCCCACAAAGGAGTTACCTAGTCCAGGCGAAACGTTGTGGTGCGCGTATGCGATATGCGCATGGACCCGATTAAAATGCGCGTATAGGATATCGTATATTGATCGGACGGCTTGCTTTTGGTAGGGGTCATATGTGATATGGCCGGATTGATAAATCAAGTGTTGATTTATCATTTAACCATTAGCTTCTCACTTGAAATCCTTTCTTGAGTTTGATGGATGTATGCATGCATGTATGCTTTCTTTACAGATTCATGCACATATGGATTTACATACACCCATACATACATACATACATCCTTCATGGTTGTACATACATGAAAATGGTGGCAATATAAGACTCACACCATGGTTTTATATATGGATTTTATTGCATTTGATTTAAAACAAAAAGGAAAAAGGGAAATGGTTATCATTGATATATTTCTACACTCTTCTTTTAACCTAACCATTCTCACCCACCTTTTAACCTTGGATAAACTTTCCTTTTGTGTTTTAACTCAAGTTCAATAATATATTCATTGTTTAAACCATGGTTTGAGATGAGAACAAGAAAATATATATTCATATATTTTCATTTTTCTTCAACAAGAGTTATTCTTTTCACTCTTGTAAAAGATATAGCCATCATCTTCTTCTTCCTCTCTCATTTGCTCTCTAGATTTTTGTAGTGAGCAATATACTCATCAAGTTCGGATTTTGAAGTGAGAAAGAGAACCACAACACCATTCTACATAAGTCTAGCCCACTTGTTTGGAGTGTTAGCTTCATTTCATTCTCTTGATCGGGTGAAGTTGCAAGCTTGGACAAAGCGGACTCCGGGTGGATCATCGTTGACCTAGAGGAGTTCAAGCGGACCCGTTTCCAAACACCAAGTAGCCGAGGAGTCTAGCGTAGGGAGTTACAAAGGTTGTACTCTCAAAACCCTAGCTTTTCTTGCTTATGTTGATGTTGAAAAATTTGAAACCCTAATTTTCTAGGAGCGATTCAATGATCGTTAACTTAGCACCCTAAAAATTCAATCTTTGGTACATGCGATACTTCCAATCCCTTCATGAGGTGCTAGGCTAACCCAACACTTTCGAGATCTGTGCAGGAGGAAAGGTACCAACCTAATAAGGCTAGACTTGTTGTAAAGAGTTTTCATTAAATACCCGTTGTGGATTGTGATGTGATTTTTTACTTCAGTTTATATACTGAAGTCCATACGGATATGACATGGCACTGCTATTTTCCCTACTTGTTATCAGCAAGTCATAAGAAGTGAAAACTTTCAGGTGACCAGATACTTCATATCCAAGATGGACTCCACACACTTCAGTAAATTATTGATTTTGGTCTTTGCTCGGTGCTCCTGAAGGCATAAAACCCATTAGGAGCAAGTAGATTTTTCAAGATCTGTATGGGTGGGAAGGTATTAACCTAATAAGGCTGGACTTGTTGTAAATAGTTTTCATCAAATACCCGTTGTGGATTATGATGTGACTTTTACTTCAATGTCTACGCTAAAGTCCATATGGATATGACTTGGCACTGATGCAGTTCTTGGCTATGATATCTGGCAGGTGGACGACTATAATATCTTTCCAAATGGGAATTTGGAAGCGTACATGTATATGATTCTGCCAGAGTGTTATCGTAGTCAATGGGAGCGGCGGAAGGTGTGCAAGTAGCTTATGTTTATTCGTAGACTAAAGTATGTATAGCGGAGATGGATCATCTGTTTTTGATGTGACAGTCAAGATAATTGACTTCATCAAAACAATGGATGAACCAAGTGAGAAAGATGTAGGGAGTACTTTCCTAGGATTTGGATAACATAATCCAGATAGGAAGTGATGTTTCTATACTACAATCGGTCAAATTTTGGTTGTCACACAGTGTTTTCTTTACGTTGGATTTGGATAATATATCAAGAATTCTGGTGACTAGATCTTGATTTGGGAAGTTTTCCAAATCGGGTACTTAGAAAAAATTCTAAAAGTATTTTAGAATGGAAGACTCCTGGTGTGGTGGTGTACCTGCAAGTGATGGAGTCACCCTCTTTAAAAGGATATCTTTTAGACTGATGAAAAGAGTGACTGGCATGAATGATATAGCATTTGCTTAGGCAATTGAGTCAATCATGAAATGTCTTGTACAAAACTAGATAGATAATGTATCAGAGATTCTGGTTTTAGATATAGATTTGGGAAGTTTCTCAATCGGGTACTTACACAGCATTCTAAAAGTATTTTAGAATGGACGATTCCTGGCGTGATGGTGTACTCGCAGGTGATGGAGTCTCCCTCTCTAAAAAGGATGTCTTCTAGACTGATGAGAAGAAGGACTGGCATGAATGACATATTATTTGCTTAGGCAATTGAGTCAATCATGAAATGTCTTGTACCATACCAGATTTTGCTTTTGCCCTAGTTGCAATAAGCATATATTAATCTAATCCTGGAGAAACATTGGGAAGCTATTAAGAACAAAAGATGATGTTCTTGGTATAAGGTAACGGAAGTCTCCTTTAGGAGGCGGTTATTGGTTCAGGCTTCCAAGGTGACCTAAATGACAGAGATGCTGTCAGAGTCTTGAGTTTAGCCACTTTGGAGGATCGGTATATTGGATAGTATTCCAATAGGGATACTGAGGTAATCATGATGCAGGATGCTGGTTATGACCCAACAGAGAATACAGCCCAAGAAGTTTGTTGGATGGAGTTGTTCATTGACGAACTTGGTCCCATCAAGTATCCAGACAAATTCTTGAGGCGAGGTATTGCTCAGTTTGGGAGATTGTTGATCTCCGCAAAGTTGAGATATAGAGAGATGGAGTTGGAATATTGTAGCGGATCCACTCACTAAGGCTATTTCTCGAACAAATTAAGTTTTACAAACATAGTTTGTGAAACTGATTAATAGAGAAGTTGGGTATTCGGTAGCACACAAGCTGTGGGTACGCGATACCGCAATAATTGGACTTAAGTGCAAGTGGGAGATTGTTGGATATAGTGCTCTAAAGGCAATTATTGTGATTGCAAGTAGGCGATTATGACAATTGAAGGAGGACCTATACAGGTATAACAGTCTTACTCGAGATGATAATATATTATCTGGTTTGTCTTCATCATTGATGAAGCCCGTAGGATTGTTGCTTGGCAACCAGCATTATGATAGAGATCATATATGTCAGAGCTGGGTTGTCGTTAAGCACATCCTTAAATGTCCCTAGTTGTGGAAGTATCGAGACCGGGCATCGATATTCCAAACTAGACTAGTGTATATGTTTCGAGACCCTGACGAAGGGTAAGTGTCCGGTCTCACAAGCCATTGGTGTTGTGTCACCTATGATAGTATACAGATGCTCACTGGAGGTGAGTACATCGGACGAACTCACCGAGAACTTCTAGATGATATTATATTTATCGTTAGATGGAAGTTCTCAGGTGGCATGAGTATAGGTTAGTCCTTTGACATGAGATCTTCATTTGTCTCGTGTGAGTTCCCACTATACTTTTATTACTACCCTACGACGGCTCGAAAGAGTCATGCAAATAGGTCTTAGTTGGGTACAGTCCTGAGCCACATGGAGGCAGTGGTCGATTGTCAGGGATTCGTCTCTCTTGGTATTAGGAGTCGATGTCGCACTGTATTCAGTTGGCTATTACTAGAAATTTGTGGCCACGGTGGATGAGATTTACTGATAGTTGATCAGTAGTATCTCTGTTGGTGATGAGCTTGATTCAGACACGATTTATCGGGTTAGTAAGGGTCTGACGTTATCCACCCCGTAGACCCGATATGCGATACTCTTTGACGAAGTGACTGGACTGTACAGAGATTGTCACATTCAGGCTTAGTAAGGTAAGGACATACTTGATTGTCGACCCTCCTTTCGGCAATTATCTGGGTAGCCGTTACGTACAGCTATTGCCGCCGACGTGCTTGTAGTTAAACCCACTGCCAACGTATTGTCGAGTCTTTAAATTCCCACACAGAGGGTTTTCCTGGTTCATATGATAGATGTAGAAGCCGTTCGTTGGTACGAGCAGGGGTCCGATTAAATACGTGTACGGGATACACAGATTTTAATCGGACGGTTGATAATACTAGCCGGCTTAGGATTAAGCCGGATTATTAAATCAGGTTTTGATTTAATAATTTATATATATAATTATATATATTTTGATATATATTTTTTAGTATTGTTGTTCACTATTCATTTTTTCTCATTGGTGCTATCCGTATTTTTATACGGATACGCGTATATGTAGCGATACGTATACCGGGTGAAGTATTCTGTATTTGTACGAGAATACTTTTAAAAGAATGACACCTCATATTTGTTTTTCATTTTAGAAAAACAAATGGGAAATAAAGTGGCATGAAGCATGCTTAAGCCCTTAGAGAGGTATGGCTTGGTTGTGGTCAGTTATGGATGCATTTATTGCTTCATGGTGGTAAAGTAGTGGCCATTCCATTCTTTCTACACTAGTATCATGATTTTCATCCTACACTAGTTAGATGAGTCATGCTACATGATTGAGACTTAGCCATTTTTCCTCATCTCTTCTCCTTATTTTTCCTCATCTTTTCTCCTTCTTCTTGCTCTCTTGAGCTTGGTTTTTTTGAGAGAAAAATTAGTGAAAAATTCCTACATCACCCATAATGATCTCAGCAGTAGATTCTTCATCCCAAAAAATGGATTCCAACCTCTCCCTATCGGAGGGTATGAAAGAAATAGATCTTAGTGCCTTAGACGACCTAGAAGGAGGATTGCTTCTCTCACCCGTATCCGTTCTGAGCAAGTTTTGATTGTCGATTGGAGCCTTTTCCAGTTTCTCTCGGATGGATCTTCTTCAGCGAGGGTGGTCATCTTTCAAGCGCATTTCTGGCATCTACGAGCTTGGAGGGGTCTTCCATAATTAGGTGAACACGCGTAGAAGGTTGTATTTCTATACCCTTCATGTTTAACTTACTAGTTTTAGGTGTTTGGATTGAATCCTGGGTTATACGTGTTTGGTGCTTGCATAAAGTTTTTGTTTTTTGCTTCCGCCTCGGCCACGGCCTCGGCGGCGCGAGCACCGAACACCAACACATCATAGATCTTGGTGTTTTGGTTACCATCTATGAATTCAATTTGAAATTTTGAAATCAATTAGATAATCAAAGATATAAGCGATACGAATAATGATTTTGAAATCCAACTCATGGTCTTAAATAGCACATTAAAAAAAAGTTTGGGCAACTAAACTTAATTTGTCACAACTATTTTTTTGATAAATATATTTCATACAGTCAATACTGGTTTTAAAATCCGAATTAATATAACAAGAGCTGAGCCGAAAAATTCCATCTAATCAATTCATTATACATCTCTACTATTATAACTACAACTCTTAGGGTAGTTACTGTTAGATATAGGTGCCCTAGAGGCAATTATTGTAATTGTATCGGGACCTATATGTACAGAAATTTTTTGCTCGATATGACAGTATACTATCTGGTTTGTTTTTATCATTCATGTGTACATATTTACTTGTTATTACGGAACGCTAATATGTGTTGATAAAGCCCATAGGATCTTTTCTTGACTACCAGGATTATGATGGGGATCATACTAGTGGGGCCTGGATAGTCCATAAGCACATTCTTAAATATTCCTAGTCGTGGGAATATCGAGACTGGGCATCGGTACTCCAGAGTTGACCAGTGTATACGTTTCTTGACCCGGTTGGAGGGCGATGGCTAGTCCCATGACCATTGGTGTTTGACACCGAAAATTGTGTACATGTGCTCATTGGTGAGTGAGTTCACTGAACGGACTCGCCGAGAACTCCTAGATGGTATTATACATATTGTCAGATAGCATTTCTATGGTAACATGAGTACAGGGTACTCTTTTGACCTGATATTGTTATAATGTCTTCTGTGTGTTACCACTGTACTTTGATTACTACGCAACCGTGAATTTAAAGATTTGTACATACAGGTTTTAGTTCAGTACAGTCTCAAAGCGCATGGAGGCAGTGAGCGATCGAAGAGATTCATCTCTCCCGGTATGGGGAGTTGATGTCGTGCAGTGCATGATTGGCTATAACCATAAGTCCCTGGCTAGGGTTGATGAGATATACTGACAAGTGTTATCAATATTATCTCAGATGGTTATATGTTTGACATCATATGACTTATTGGGTTTTTAGGGGTTTGACAGAATCCACCCCAGACCTGGTATGCAACACTTTCAGACGAAGAGACCGGACTGTACGATGACTGTTACTGATAGACTCTGTTAGGTACGGACGAGCTTACTTATTGACCTTTCTTTCAATCAATACCTAAGTAGCCGTTACGTGCAACTAATACAACTGATGTGTTTGTGGGTTTATTGGATATAGCGCCCTCAAGGCAATTATTGTAATCACATGCAGGAGATTATGATTATTGAGGAGGATCTATACGGATAGAACAGTCATACTCAAGATGATAGTATGCTATCTGATTTGACTTTATCATTATGTACATGTCTTGTGTGGTATAGCATATCACTATTACATGTTGATAGAGCCTATAGGATTCATGCTTGACTATCGGGGTTATTGTGGTGATCACACTTGAGAACTTGGTAGTCTATAAGCACATCCATAAATGTCCCTTGTCGTGTGAATATCGAGACTAGGCATCGATATTCTAGAGTAGACTAGTGTATACGTTTCTTGACCCCGACGAAGGGCGATGGCCGAACTCACAGCCATTAGTGTTAGTCAGTCACCTGTTGGATATAGTGCCCTCAAGGCAATTATTGTGATTGCAAGTAGGCGATTATGATAATTGAGGGAGGACCTATACAGGTATAATACTCTTACTAGAGATGATAGTATGCTATCTGGTTTGTCTTCATCATTGATGAAGCTCGTAGGATTGTTTCTTAACAACCAACATTATGATGGTGATCATATATGTGGGAGCTAGGTTGTCCATAAGTACATCCTTAAATTTCCCTAGTCGTGAGAGTATCGAGACTGGGCATCGATATTCCGGAGTAGACTAGTGTATACGTTTTTAGACCCCGACGAGGGGAGGTGGCCGATCTCATAAGCCATTGGTGTTGTGTCAACTAAGGTAATATACATGTGCTTATTGGAGGTGAGTACACCAGACGGACTTGCCGAGAACTTCTAGATGGTATTATATCTATCGTCAGATAGAAGTTCTCAGGTGGCATGAGTACAGGTTAGTCCTTTGACATTAAATCATTATTTGTCTTTTGTGAGTTCCCTCTATATTTTGATTACTATCTTACCACGGCTCAAAAGAGTCGTGCAAACATGTTTCAGTTGGGTACAGTCCCGAGCCATATGGAGGTAGTGGTTGATTGTAAGGGATTTGTCTCTCTTGGTATTAGGAGTCGATATCGTGCTGTGTTCAGTCGGCTATCACTAGAAATCCTTAGCCACGGTGGATGAGATTTACTGATAGTTGATCAGTAATATCTCTGTTGGTGATGAGCTTGACTCAAACATGACTTATCGGGTTAGTAGGGGTCTGACGTTATCTACCCTCTAGACCCGATATGCGATACTCTTTGACGAAAAGACCGGTCTGTACGGAGATTGTCACATTCAGGCTTAGTAGGGTAAGGACCTACTTGATTGTCGACTCCCCTTTCAGCAAGTACCTACGCAGCCGTTACGTACAGCTAGTGCCGCTGACGTGCTTGTGGTTAAATCCACTGCCAGTGTATTGTCGAGTCTTTAGAGTCCCACACAGATGGTTTTCCCAGTTCAGGCGATAGATGTAAGAGCCGTACATTGGTACGTGCAGTGGTCCGATTAAATACATGTACGAGATACAAGGATTTTAATCGGATGATTGATAATACTAGTCGGCTTATGATTAAGCCGGATTATTAAATAAAGTTTTGATTTTATATATATATATATACACATATTGATGTATATATATTTTAGTATTATTGTTCACTATTCATTTTCTCTCACTGGTGTTATTCGTATTTTTATACGGATGCGCGTATATGTAGTGATACGTATACCGGGTGAAGTATTCCGTATTTATATGGGAATGCTTCTAGAAGAAGGACACCTCATATTTGATTTTCTTTCTAGAAAATTAAATGGAAATGTGGTGGAAAGTGAAAGGTTCCTAGGCACCCTATAGAGGTCTCACAAGGCATCGAACATGCTAAATTTAAAAAATATGGTGCCGAGAAACCCTAGTTAACGGATCGTTGCTAGATGTCTAGGCGAAATACAAAACTAGTTAACTAATTAACTATAGGTTAGATGCTACAACCTTTGTAGATCCGGTAATCCTCTTCCTTGGCTCCACGTAGGCATCCTCTCGCTGTCCTTTTTGAATCCTAGACTCGTTCATCGGCTTCATCGGGAAAACGAGCGGAATAGGTCGTCGGCTTCGTGTCAAAGACGATCTACGTTGAGGTTGCACAAGCTCAAGCTCCGACTTCAACAAGTGGTGAAACTTGTGAAGAAAACACCCAAAACAACTTGGCAAGAGGTAGAGGGTGAAGAAATAGGAGATGGGTTCACTTTAGAATTGGATTTCACTCACTTATGCTCAAGTTGCCATTGATGGCATCTTGTTTTCTCTCTTGAAGAAGAAGGAGATGATGAAGAAAGAATATGATAAGTATTGTGAAAAAGAATAATAAAATCAAATACTTATCATGTTCTAACCTAGGTTAAGTGTAGAGAATAAACCATGGTCACTTGAGAGGGTTAGGGTTAAGCATGAAGATAAGGATGGTTACAAAAGTCAAAGCTTCATGAAGCTTCAACTTAAAACAAAAAGAGCCACCATTCTTATCATAACCTTTTTCAAATAAATAAACAAATAAATAAATGAAAAACCAAAACCCTAATCATCACTTAACCATGGTTTAACCCTTTACACTTAACCACATAATCAAGTATCATCAAACATGATACAAAGAAGTGCACAAAAGTATATCATATATACTTCTTGCACATCGAGTGAGAAAATCCATATAAAGTGAACCAATACTAGCTAATGCAAAACAATATATCAAATATATAATTATGCATTAAATCATTAAATCAACATTTGATTCAATGATCCGGTCATGTCGCACATAACCGACTAGAATCCAAAGTATCGATTTATCGAATGAATGATTCGATAACTAGGTCATATCGAATATAACCAATCGAAACATATATCGCGAGAATGAAATGCGGTATCACATACACGCATTATTCTCGGTCCTGCACATATCTCATATGCGCTCCTATTTCGTTTCGCTTGAGCCAGGAAACCTCTGTGTAGGACTCTAAAGACTCATCAATACGCCGGTAGCAGATGATGATCATATCAAGCATCCACAAGCCGCAAGCGGTCTGCTAAACGTAACGGCCATCCGGGTATTGAGCGATCAGAAGATCGACGAGCTAGCCCGCTCATACTCCTGTGAATCCAACCAGTAACACTTACCGTACAGTCCGGTCTGTTCGTCTGATACGTCGCATATCAAGTCTAGGGGTGGTAAACGTCAGACCCCAATAACCGATAAGTCGTGCCGATGTGAGGCTCATAACGGGTCGAGAAACTACTGGTAACACTTACCAGCAAATCTCTGATCAGCCCTGGCCAGGGACTTCCCTGTTACGGCCAATCGAGCACTGCGCAACATCAACCCCCAATACCGGGAGAGACGAAACCCCTCCTATCGCTCATTGCCTCCATGTGACTCAGGACTGTACCCAAAGACCACCGTTTTGCACGCCCTCATGGACGTGGTAAGGTGGAGATCAAAGCACAGTGGGAATCACACAAGACTCTATGACGATCTCGGGTCTACAGACTAACCTGTACAAGTGTCACCTGAGAACTGCCATCTGACGTGAGGTATAATACCATCTGGGAGTTCTCGGCGAGTCCGTCCAGTGTACCCAGTCTCCACTGAGCACCCGTATACCATCTCTGATGTCAAACACCAATGGATATGGGATCATCCATCGCCCATCACATGGGTCGAGAAGCATATACGCTAGTCTACTCTGGTATATCGATGCCCCGTCTCGATACACCCACGACTAGGGACCTTGAAGGATGTACTTATGGACTACCATGTCCCCACTAGTATGATCTGCATCATAGTCCAGGCAGTCAAGTACAAATCCTAAGGGCTTTACCAACATGTAACTATAAGACAGTATAAAGAGACTAGTGTACATGTTAAGATAAAGAGCAACCAGATAGCATACTATCATGTCGAGCAAGAAAGTCATCTCTATATATGTCCAAGCATCCAATATAATATACATCATCTGTACAATACTGGCCTCTAGGGCATACATACAACTAACAATCTCCCACTTGCACTAGGGCCAGCTGCTGTAGTATCGCATACCGAGCATCCCGAAGAGTCTCTCAAACTGTATCTGGGGAATGGCCTTCGTGAGTGGATCCGCAGTGTTGTTCTTCGTGTCAACCCTCCTGACCTCGATCTCCCGGCGATCAACTATCTCCCGGATCAGGTGATACCGCCTCAGAATATGCCTGGATCGCTGATGGGACCTGGGTTCCTTGGCCAAAGCCACCGCTCCATTGTTATCGCAATACAAAGGTATTGGATGCTCAATGGATGGAACCACACCAAGTTCAGTAATGAACTTCTTGATCCAGACAGCCTCTTTGGCAGCATCGTTGGCAGCGATGTATTCAGCCTCCATCGTCGAGTCTGCCACGGTTTCCTGCTTGGAACTCTTCCAGCTAACCGCCCCTCCATAAAGGGTAAAGACAAAGCCCGACTGCGACTTAGAGTCGTCCTTATCACTCTGAAAGCTCGAATCGGTAAAGGACTCCACTTGGAGTTCTCCGTTACCATATACCAAGAACATATCTCTAGTCCTTCGCAAGTACTTGAGAATGCTCTTCACAGCTGTCCAGTGACTCTCTCCAGGATCAGGTTGATACCTGCTCACTATACTTAGTGAGTATGCAACATCGGGTCTAGTACATAGCATCGCATACATGATAGAGCCTACTGCCGAAGCATAGGGTATCCCTTGCATGCGAGCTCTCTCCAAATCAGTCTTGGGAGACATCTCTTTGGAGAGAGTGACTCCAGAGATTGTGGGCAAGTTCCCACGTTTGGACTCTTCCATACTAAACCTCTTTAGTATGGTGTCAATGTACCTGGATTGGGACATTCCCAATATCCGTTTGGATCTATCTCTATAGATCCTAATCCCCAATATGCAGGAGGCATCACCAAGATCTTTCATCGAGAATCTTTGTGATATGAAGAGCTTGACCGATTGCAGCATAGGAATATCATTTCCTATCAAGAGTATGTCGTCCACGTACAATACGAGGAAGACAACCTTACTCCCTGCCACCTTCTTGTAGATACAAGGTTCATCTGGGTTTTTGACGAAATCAAACTCTTTGATAATGACGTCAAAGCAGATGTTCCAACTCCGTGATGCTTGCTTTAATCCATAAATGGATTTAAGCAGTTTGCACACCTTCCCGCTGCTCCCACTATCTACGAAGCCCTCTGGCTGAGTCATGTACACGCACTCTTCTAAATCACCATTTAGAAAGGCGGTCTTAACATCCATTTGCCAGATTTCGTAATCATGATATGCAGCGATGGCAAGCATGATCCGGATGGATTTAAGCATAGCCACTGGAGAAAAGGTCTCGTCATAGTCCACACCTGGTCTTTGACGAAAACCTTTTGCTACAAGTCTAGCTTTGAAAGTCTCCACTTTCCCATCTACACCAAGTTTCTTTTTGAAGATCCACTTGCTCCCAATGGGTTTTACCCCTTCAGGAGCAACTTCCAAAGTCCATACTTTGTTGGTGTACATGGATTCCATCTCGGACCGCATAGCATCCAGCCATTTCACTGAGTCCCCACTCGTGATGGCCTGCTCGAAGCTAGTTGGGTCATCATCCTCCATGATGCAATCCTCGCTCCCACCGTCCATGAGAAAACCGTAGTATCTCTCAGGCTGGCGAGGAACCCTACTAGATCGGCGGAGAGGCTGAGGTTCATTGGGAGCTACTGAATCTTCTGGTTCCACTAAATCTTCAGTTACTGTTTGTGTATCTGGAACCTCTTCCAGCTCTACCACTTTGCCACTAATTTCTTTTTCAAGAAATTCCTTTTCTAAAAAGGTGGCATATTGAGAAACAAACACTTTTTGTTCTTCAGCATGGTAGAAAAAATATTCTTGGGAATTCTTAGGATATCCCACAAACTTGCAAAGAACTGACCGTGCCTCGAGTTTGTCTGGATTTTGCCTTTTGACATAGGCCGGACAACCCCATATTTTAACTCGTTTAAAATATGGTCTCTTCCCACTCCATATCTCATATGGTGTGGTAGGTACAGATTTAGATGGAACTTGATTCAATAGGTATGCTGCTGTCTCCAGCGCATATCCCCAGAAGGAAATAGGTAACTCAGCTGTGCTTATCATAGAGCGCACCATATCTAATAGGGTGCGGTTCCTCCGTTCAGATACACCGTTGTGCTGTGGTGTATATGGAGGAGTCAGCTGAGAGAGGATCCCATTCTCTTTTAGGAAGTCCAGGAATTCATTGCTCAAGTATTCACCTCCTCGATCAGATCGAAGGATTTTAATACTTTTTCCGGTTTGGTTCTCGACTTCTTGTTTATATTCTCTAAATTTCTCAAAAGCTTCTGATTTGTGTTTCATCAGGAACACATATCCGAATCTAGAGAGATCGTCAGTGAATGTAATGAAGTATGAAGAACCATCCCTGGCATGTGTAGACATGGGACCACATACATCACTATGTATCAGTCCCAAGAGTTCGGTAACTCTTTCTCCGTGTCCCGTAAACGGAGTTTTGGTCATCTTGCCTTTGAGACATGACTGGCAAGTGTCATAAGATGAAAATTCGAATGGTTTCAAATACCCATCCTTATGCAACTTAGCCAGTCGTGTCGCATTGATGTGACCCAGTCTACAATGCCACAAGAAGGATTCGTTGAGTTCAGAACTCTTCCTCTTGTGTGTGTTTGTTATGCTCAGAACTGTTGATTGATTTAGAACATAAATGCCATTGCACAACGTGCCTGATCCAACCAACTTTTGGTCACGGAAAATGTTCATAACATTGTCCTGTAATACAAAATTATATCCCTCTTTACTTAATAAAGAAACCGATATAACGTTGCATATCAGGTTCGGCATGTAATAGCATTCGTTCATAACCAATGTATTACCAGTTGGAAATACAAGGTGATATTCCCCGACAGTCTTAGCTGCAAAAATTGCACCATTTCCAACTCTAATGTCTTTATCACCTTCTCCAAGTTCTCTACCTTTCCTTAGCCCATGTAACTGATTACATATATGGGATCCTGACCGGGTATCCAATACCCAGGACGTAGAGCAAATAGAGAAACAGTTCTCAGTAACGAACACACCCGAAGAAAATGCATCAACATGTACTTTCTTCATTCGGGTGGCATGGGAATCCTGGTATTCCCCTATATCCTGTTCATTCCTATAACTCTTATAAGAAAGAACGGAACCAACGTTCCCCAGCACAGTATAACATGCGGGTTCGGTCAATACATCCATATTATTATCTTTATTAAGGCATGAAATGGTCGCTACCTGGAGAGAGAGAGAAGAAAACACTTTAGCGTAAGCTCGTGCAAGATTAGATTGGTTATTATCTTATCTAATCAGGATGGCTCCCACTGCTTTTTATCAAATCTTCCTTCAAACCCTAAAAGGAAAGACTAGCCGGGATTAATTACACACTACAAGTTCGCCAATCTTTCAGCCAGGCCAGTGTCGGTACTTTGAGGGAGGTCCCCCGTGCTTTCGCACGAACCTAATTACTGTAAACCTCGTTTTCCCAGAGGCGTAACCCCGTTGACACCTTTCTAGACACCTACTTGATCGGCTAATTGCAATGTGTAAAACTCTCCCAGGAGTAACTCTTACTCGCAGTGGGTATCGGGATCCAACTATCTCATAGAAGGTATGCAATCTCATTGCAAATTTCAACACTTGAAATTCCCGATAATCTTTTGCCCCTAGCAGCTATATGACCTTAACATAATCAACAAATCATAAGTGCTAGTCAAGTTCAACCCGTCATTTCCCGATTGAATTAAACCCACCCGCACGACCCTTAACATAGTCAACAAAGTCGCACGACTACCCTAATCCAATCGCATCATATGCTTATACAGATAAGCACTAATTAGCTACCGCACACTACGCCTTAACATAGTCAACAAACGTAGCACGAATACTAACTAGTACTTATCTGAAATGACGGAGGGCTACGACAGGTTTTTCTGAAAACCTATTGCGTAATGAACTTGATATCGTTGTAGAATCAAATGAAGTTTTTAAAATGGAGTGATTTTGAGGCTTTTCTAGTTTTGCTAAAGGGGTCACTCCCGGTGAAGGGATCGTCGGCCCTTTCCTCGTCGAATGAGGTGCGGGATATATCATATATATCACTGTGCAAAGCAAAAACTCTTAAAAGCAATCAAAGCCAAACCGAGTGTGTAGCATCTGCCAGTTATTGCTAAAGGAGTCACTCCCGGTGAAGGGATCTCGGTCCTTTCCTCATCGAATAAGGTGCAGGGTATATCATATATACCGCTATGCAAAGCAAGAACTGTAGCTACCTGTTTTGTTTAAAATCTGATTCTACAACATCTTAGGTTTCTTTATCTTTCATTAATCACATTAATGAAGTCCCATCATTTAAATACCTAAACATCACAGATAGATATGACGTACACTTATGCCATCCGCATTCGCCTCGATGTCCCCTCGTGCACCGTTAGGTTAGGTAACTAACGACAGAGCAGGGCAGGGCTAGCACGGGTGTAAAACATAAGTAACGTCTATATAATATATCATATATACTATATACAATATCCATCACAGAGTCACAACACAGATATCGCAGCAGAATAAACATATGAAATATTGGATATACTAGGACGTCCGTGTTTTCAATACGAGCCAGTATAAAACACGGATTCCACGGTCGTAACGAATAGCCAATCCCACACCCCTAGACCCCTACGAGAGCAGCAAGCATCCCTGCCAATTCTAGGGTTAGGAGACCCGGACTCGACTCCTCGAGTTGGTCTCCCACTGGACCCCAGAACCCGGTTACTTGTGCTCCCCTCCTTGAGTCTATCCTAATGCGGAAAAGTAAATAATATACAAAAAGGTGACAACTTCCGCTACCTGGAAGTGCCCCAAATAAAAGAATATTACATACAAGTTTTTACATGAATGAAAATGAAAAACACTCATCTCACATAAAAACCCCCGGCTATTCGAACACGACGATCCAATATAACATATCCAGCAACACATAACATCACATGTCATCAACGTAAGTAAGTATGCATACCCCAATTGTCATTGACGTATAGCAACGAAACCGGCGATATGAACATACTACACTTACGGTCACAGAAAAGAAAGTGTAAAACTACAACAATTGGAATCCGCAACCTCTTTAGACATCGCATGCCTAACAGATATAAATCCCGCATTTTAGTCTCATTATCGAAAACTCTTTTCAATATCATATGGGACTAAATTGCTAGATTTATAACATTCATTCAGTTATCTCATAACTACTTGTGAATTCCAATTATTGTATCACATTCCAGATAAACAGAAAATGTTAAACTTTCCGATCGAACAGTCGAATACCCAAGTTTTCCCGATACAACTCAACATATGAAATAAGTCTAACAACATTCAGTTCGTGCCTCAGTACCAACGGTCCAGCCGTAGAAGGGTCAAGCCAACGCCTCACATGTGGCACGCCGTACTGCCCCAAACCCGAAGGTTCAAAGGGCAGTTCAAGACGGTCACATAATCGAGTTAAGGTTTGTTGTCTTCTAGAGGGTCCATCGCGTTACTTGCACTACTTAGAACGTCGTTAAACTACGGAAAAATCCAACACTTGGAAATTTCCCGACAGGGGAGAAATTGGGTATTTATATCCGGTCGAACTTTTTAACATATTCTGAAAATTATCCGGAAAGCACAAAGACGAAATTTGATACCCCGATCGAAACACCGAATCCCCAAAGCATTCCCAGAAAATTCAACTCTTGAATAATTATTAAAAATTCCCATAAAACTCAGCACCAGAAAAGAAGAATTACTGTGCAAACAAAATTGAGCAAGGTGAACAGTCGGCGGCGGAACCGCGGCAGAAGCCATGCTTCTGCCGCGTTTCCGGGCTTCTGCCGCGTTTCCGCGGCAGTTTGGAGGCCTCATGATCTCGTGTTTCACCAGATTTCTTAGATCTTCCTGCTGAATTTTTTAGGCATTTTTAATCTGGAAAAATCCACGTTTTCATAAAAAGTCCAGAGAGCGTGTAAAAATTGCGGTTTCGGGTTCGATCGGACTTCAAATTCCGTCTAGACTTCGCCTAAGGCTCTAGCTAGGCTCTGATACCACTGAAAGGTTCCTAGGCACCCTATAGAGGTCTCACAAGTCATCGAACATGCCAAATTTAAAAAATATGGTGCCGAGAAACCCTAGTTAACGGATCGTTGCTAGATGTCTAGGCGAAATACAAAACTCGTTAACTAATTAACTATAGGTTAGATGCTACAACCTTTGTAGATCCGGTAATCCTCTTCCTTGGCTCCACGTAGGCATCCTCTCGCTGTCCTTTTTGAATCCTAGACTCGTTCATCGGGAAAACGAGCGGAATAGGTCGTCGGCTTCGTGTCAAAGACGATCTACGTTGAGGTTGCACAAGCTCAAGCTCCGACTTCAACAAGTGGTGAAACTTGTGAAGAAAACACCCAAAACAACTTGGCAAGAGGTAGAGGGTGAAGAAATAGGAGATGGGTTCACTTTAGAATTGGATTTCACTCACTTATGCTCAAGTTGCCATTGATGGCATCTTGTTTTCTCTCTTGAAGAAGAAGGAGATGATGAAGAAAGAATATGATAAGTATTGTGAAAAAGAATAATAAAATCAAATACTTATCATGTTCTAACCTAGGTTAAGTGTAGAGAATAAACCATGGTCACTTGAGAGGGTTAGGGTTAAGCATGAAGATAAGGATGGTTACAAAAGTCAAAGCTTCATGAAGCTTCAACTTAAAACAAAAAGAGCCACCATTCTTATCATAACCTTTTTCAAATAAATAAACAAATAAATAAATGAAAAACCAAAACCCTAATCATCACTTAACCATGGTTTAACCCTTTACACTTAACCACATAATCAAGTATCATCAAACATGATACAAAGAAGTGCACAAAAGTATATCATATATACTTCTTGCACATCGAGTGAGAAAATCCATATAAAGTGAACCAATACTAGCTAATGCAAAACAATATATCAAATATATAATTATGCATTAAATCATTAAATCAACATTTGATTCAATAATCCGGTCATGTCGCACATAACCGACTAGAATCCAAAGTATCGATTTATCGAATGAATGATTCGATAACTAGGTCATATCGAATATAACCAATCGAAACATATATCGCGAGAATGAAATGCGGCATCACATACACGCATTATTCTCGGTCCTGCACATATCTCATATGCGCTCCTATTTCGTTTCGCTTGAGCCAGGAAACCTCTGTGTAGGACTCTAAAGACTCGTCAATACGCCGGTAGCAGATGATGATCATATCAAGCATCCACAAGCCGCAAGCGGTCTGCTAAACGTAACGGCCATCCGGGTATTGAGCGATCAGAAGATCGACGAGCTAGCCCGCTCATACTCCTGTGAATCCAACCAGTAACACTTACCGTACAGTCCGGTCTGTTCGTCTGATACGTCGCATATCAAGTCTAGGGGTGGTAAACGTCAGACCCCAATAACCGATAAGTCGTGCCGATGTGAGGCTCATAACAGGTCGAGAAACTACTGGTAACACTTACCAGCAAATCTCTGATCAGTCCTGGCCAGGGACTTCCCTGTTACGGCCAATCGAGCACTGCGCAACATCAACCCCCAATACCGGGAAAGACGAAATCCCTCCTATCGCTCATTGCCTCCATGTGACTCGGGACTGTACCCAAAGACCACCGTTTTTCACGCCCTCATGGACGTGGTAAGGTGGAGATCAAAGCACAGTGGGAATCACACAAGACTCTATGACGATCTCGGGTCTACAGACTAACCTGTACAAGTGTCACCTGAGAACTGCCATCTGACGTGAGGTATAATACCATCTGGGAGTTCTCGGCGAGTCCGTCCAGTGTACCCAGTCTCCACTGAGCACCCGTATACCATCTCTGATGTCAAACACCAATGGATATGGGATCATCCATCGCCCATCACATGGGTCGAGAAGCATATACGCTAGTCTACTCTGGTATATCGATGCCCCGTCTCGATACACCCACGACTAGGGACCTTGAAGGATGTACTTATGGACTACCATGTCCCCACTAGTATGATCTGCATCATAGTCCAGGCAGTCAAGTACAAATCCTAAGGGCTTTACCAACATGTAACTATAAGACAGTATAAAGAGACTAGTGTACATGTTAAGATAAAGAGCAACCAGATAGCATACTATCATGTCGAGCAAGAAAGTCATCTCTATATATGTCCAAGCATCCAATATAATATACATCATCTGTACAATACTTGTCTCTAGGGCATACATACAACTAACAGAAAGGAGGTGGAATGAGGCATGGGTGCAAACATGTAGAGAAGTATGGCTTGGATTTTTATATTGATATATTCATTTGTGTTCACTATTGAACCATGGTTGAAAAAGGTTGTAGCCATCTTTTCTGCAATTAATTGCTTCATTCCACATTTTCTTGAGTTCATGCTTCATGTGAAAAATGCTTGAGCATGCTTCATGGAAAAAAAAGACTTAGCTATTTTCCTCTTCTTCTCCTTCTTCTTCTTCTTGCTCTCTTGAGCATGGATTTTTTAGAGAAAAATTTAATGGAAAAATTCCTACATCACCCACCATCCATCCTTAGCAAGTTTGGATCATCGGTTGGAGCCTCTTCCGGTTTCCCTCGGGTGGATCTTCGGCGAGAGCGGTCGACTTTCAAAAGCGATCGCGACGGCTACGAGCTTGGAAGGGTCTTCCACAATTCGGTGGACACGCGTTAAAGGTTGTAATTTCATACCCTTTGCATATTTTAGTTTGCTAATTTAGGTGTATGGATCGTATCCTGGGTTATGAATGTTTGGTGCTCTCGTAAAATTTTTGTTATTGCTTCCGCCGCGGCTTCCGCAGTGCGGGCACTGTACTCCAACATGGTATCAGAGCCACTCCATAAACCTTAACTAGCTTGTTAGCACTAATTTAGAGTTTCAATCGACGGAATTTTCCGATTCACATTTCCAATTTACTGCTTGCTGTTCGAATTTTAAAGTTGTTCAAAAAATTGTTTAGGTTGCATTAAAATTATGTGCAGGCAAAACTAGAGACTAGAAATAAATTTGGGCACCTAAGTCCAAAATTCGACCACTAAACCGCTACCAAATGTGCCATTTGGCTGCGGATCCGCGGTTTAATTTTGGCCACAGTGCCCTAAATTTTTTCTGGTTTGTACTTGGGGAAAATACGGAAATTTTTAATTGATCGAAATTTTAAATTCGTGGTTTTCAGTGCATTTGTTTGTTTCTGCGACCGTGAATATCATAGTGCGGTATAATCCAACTGGTTGCTATATATACAATCAGACGGGTACATGATATTCGTGTTTATGTTCTATGTTGCACTGTTCTTTTGGATAGATTGTCATGATGGATAGCCTTGTGTGCATTGTTAGATGTATAGTTCAGATTCATTTGTATATTCATTATTGCGGGGCGAGCGTCTGATATGTGGACTGTCGTTTCTGCCAGTTTGTATATTCTTTTATTGGGGCTCGGCCGGGTTGAGGTCGATATCACCATTTGTATATATATTTTTCTTTTCTGTATTAGGATTACCCAGCGGAGGAGTGCTTGAATAGCCGGGTTCTAGAGGGCAACGGGCCCGCGTCTCATGGCGTTGAGACTCGAGGGGTCTTACTCTAGAATTGGCGGGCTATTCGCCGCACTCGTAGGGGGTATAGGTTGAGCCACAGATGGGTGCTCAAATTACCGGATTTCTTGAAGTACTGGGTGGCCCATTCACTTTGTTGATTTGGGTTTCCTCACTTTCAGGATTGGCGGGTAACTAGACGCACTCATAGGGGTCTAGGTTCTTCATTGCATTTGCTATCGACATGACTGGGGAACGTCGCGTCTCATTTATGGCTCAAATGAATGCGGGGCTCCTAGATTATCCGCTATTCCATATTGTTGTTCGCATGTCTGTGATGATTTTTATCTGCCTGTGATGACTATTATCTGCCTGCGATATTGATATATATATTATATTTAGTAGATGCTTCTATATATTTTGCATCCGCGTTAGTCCTGCCCCTGCTCTGCCGTTAGTTAATAACCTAACGGTGCATGACGGGGCCCCATGGTGAATGCGGATGGCAAATAAAAGCATGTTATTTTGGTTGTTTTTTTTGTGGCTTGGAAACTTAAAATGATGGGAACACATTATCTGAATAATGCAAGGAAAATAAACCTAAATGATGCTGTCGGAACCAATTTTAAAACTACTCGGTTTTCTTCAAAACTCATAGTCGTATTCCTTTGCTTTGGATAAAGGTATTCAGTTAGGAATATCCCGCACCTCATTCTATTAGGGAAGAGCCTTGATTTGTTCATTGGGAGTTCGCTCTTAAGCAAAGGTTTATATTACTAGTTTTAAAAAGCGGAGTTTAAACCACTCCATTTCAAAGGCACTCGAGTTCCTTCAACGATATCAAGTTCATTACGTTAAAGGTTTTTCACCAAAAACCAGCCATAGCCCTCCGTCATTTCAGATTAGTATTGCTTAGTATTCGTGCTACGTTTGTCGTTGCCATTCTCCGAGGCGTAGTGTGTGGTAGCTCTGTGACAATTTTCTGTTTCATGAATATGCGATTATCTAGGATAGTCATATAGCCTTGTTGGCCCTTGTAAAGGGTTTATACGGGTGGGTTTAGAGTAATCCAGGATAATGACGGGTTGAACTTGACTAATGGTTTATGGTTTGGTTGCCTTTGTTAAGGTCATAAATCGCTAGGGGCAAAAACCATATCGGGAGTTTCAAACATACGGGAAACTTGCCATGCATGCGCATACCTTCTGGAGTGTGGTAATTTTGGTCGGCTTCCGTCAAAATTATCACACGATGATAGTTGGGCCCCGATTCCCACTGATGAGTATACTCCTCGGGAGATTTTTCACTTCACCATTAGCTAACCTATTAGGTGTCTAGGAATTGTTAACGAGATTACGCCTATGCAGAAACGGGGTTATTAATTTGGTCTGTGCGAAAGCACGGGGGACTTCCCTTGGAGTACCAACACTGACCTGATTGAACAGTTAGCGAACTTGTAAAAGTGTAAATGATCCCGACTAGTTCTCCTTTTAGGGTTTGAAGGAGAATTCGAGAAAACAGTGGGAGCCATCCTGATTAGATAAAGTGATAACCAATCTAATCTTGACAGAGTGCATGCTGAGTGTTTCTTTTCTCTCTCTCTGGTATAGCGACCTATGACTTACCTTAACTTTAAAAACTCATGATCCAAGTTAACTAAATCTTCTTACACACTTGGGCTTTGGATTGTCATAATTCATGACAAAATCGCATATATCGCTGCCACCCCTACTTTACCCTTTGTATTTTTCAGAACACGTCGTATCACTACGATGATCCATAATGCTTGGAATTGCCATCGTATAGTTACATACGAACTCGTAGAAGTTTCTTCAGTCGAGGATGGCCATAAGTTCTGGAGAAATTGAATATGATTATTCGGTTGTCTCTTCCGTTTACCTTCTCTTAGGTTATGAGAGCTCTTTGTATTAGGAGAGTACATCTATTATACTTATTGGATAGTCTTCTTACAAACCTTAGGCTGGTGCCGAAAGGTAGGGAAGGAAGAAAATCAATTAGCCTAAGTGCGGTGTGCAAAAGGTAAGATGTAGAGACATATAATGGGACTGAAGTGAGGGCAAAGGAAATTGCGACTACTGTCATGAATCTGGATAATGGAAAGGAATACCTGGCCACCCTTTATGAAACATTTTCATGTTTCAGTTTTTCTCTGTATTTGTAAAAGAGAACCGTTTTTCCAATTAATTCTGACTCCAGTGTATGTATTTACCGGATTTGGATCTCACATCTGTATAGTGTTACAGATGTTGAGTAGGAATAGAATATTGGGAAATAGGCGATTTGGTTCTCAATATCGGAATTCGTTGCAATTGGTGATGTTGGATTAAATCGCCTGACTTTTCATAACGGAAAATATTTAGTCTCGATTAACCGTTGTTATGCACCAAATTTTAAAATGAAATATCTGTACCTTTAATTTATAAAGTGAGATATACATTTTGAAAATTATGTTATAAACATTTACTTTTATCAGTTGAGGATAAGGTAAGGTGCATTGAATAATGGTGTAAGGCATTCATAACCAAGGTACAGTTTTCAACATACAATACATGGAATTTTAGTTGGTATACTCTTGGGACTTATACGTGAAAATGCATGTTTTTCAGTGTCCTTCGAGACAAGGGGTTAGCACTCTTACTTTATTCAGGTTTACCTATGAGTTCTCTAATTTTAGACACACATTCGTTGTAATGTAAGGTCCAATGATTTTGAGAAGTTATAGGTATAAGAATAAAGTAGAGAGCCATACATTGGAAGTATCTGGATTCATCGAGGTGATCGAAGATGTAGATACTTATGCTAGGTATTATATCATAGTATTGAGAACTTGATTCTCTCACAGGTTGCTCATCCATGAGTACGCTCCTTAATGAATAATATTGTATTGGCCTTTTTCCATTTGCGGTATGCACTAGAAACAGCTGCATGACATTTGAATCTGGTTCCATCTAAATTAGTTCCTTGATTCTATTTGGACATAGAATGGTTACATATCTTGAAGTTGTTAAGATATGGAGTTATCCGGTCTCTGTTTAAAAGCAGAATCTGGACAAACTCAAGGCTTGCTTCGGTAATGGCGGTTTTTGGATTATCCCAAGCATTCGCTAGGATTTTGTCTCTATCATTTTCAAGATCAATAGTTACATTGTTCTTGACTTGCCACCATTTTTTAAAAGGAATCTTTTTGCAAAAGAAACTAGTGGTAGTATGGTAGAATTGGAAATGATTCCAGAACCACAAACGTTTATCGAAAATTTAGTAGAACTTAAGGATTCAATTGGACTTGACAAACCATTAGCCGCTCCGCAGATAAAGTAGGTGACCTCTGCCACCCGAGAGGTACTTCGGTTCTCTTGTAGACAGTGAAAGGGAGGTCAGCATCATGGTGATGACGGCCTTACTTGTTATCAGTAGGTCATAGGAAGTGGTAACTCTAGGTGACCAGATGCTTCATATCTAAGATGGACTCTACGCACTTCAGCGAATTATGGATTTTGGACTTTGTTGGGTACTCCTGAAGGGGTAAAACCTATTAAGAGCAAGTATATCTTTCAAGATCTGTGCAGGTGGAAATGTACCAACCTAATAAGGCTAGACTTGTTGTAAAGAGTTTTGATGAAATACCCATTGTGGATTGTGATGTGTGTTCAGTCGAAAATATTGCACATTTGATGGAACATTTTTCTTACTTTTGTTAAGTACTTAAATGTGTTTATTGTAATTATGGAACATATATGGGTTTATTTGCAAAATACTCTTTATCATATGTTTATACACTATACTTAACATTACGACGGAAAATATATGCATATAATATTTTAATAGTTTAAATATGCATATCATATCAAATATCCCTAATCAATATTCTTAAAATATCATATCATATAAAATGGTTAGGATAATATCTCAATAATATAACAAATATTACTAACACTATGATTTGAGATATTGTGCAGATATTAGCTCAGGTCTGGAATCAAGGTGATCCGATATGTCGAATCAAATCTGCCGAAATATTGAAGCAAATCACAAAATCTAGCAACGACAGAGATTCAGAATAAGATATGCAGAATGTAGACATCTAAGAAATCTCCAAATGTCAACACCAGAGACCACAATAAATCTCAACTCATGAATCCACTAAACCGCTGTGGTTTAGCGGCCAAATGCAATATATGCCGTGGATCTATGGCAAGATATTGGCTGTAGGATATGATATTTTGGTGGTAGGATTATATATGCATATCCTAACTTATGGGATATAGGGTTTGTATCTTCTGTGACTATTTAAAGGACCGAGAGCTACACTTGGAAATTATCAAACCGAAGAGATCAAGTGGTCCAAGACGATCCACGCATCCAGGTTGATCATCAGCTGTTCATTTACTTCCTACGAGACAGAGATTGAGAGCATAAACTAAGGTTCTTGTACTCTAAAATTCTATGGATTTGTAAATGATGGTCGATTAATAAAAAGGTAGATCTTTAGTTTAATTCTTTGCATTTTACTTTCGGCGTTTACATTATGATCTCCATCTTCATCTTCTCTTCTATCTCAACCATGCGTGAGTAATTCCACGCTTGATAGGGTTCGTACGATTAGGGTAGATCAATGGATGATAAAATCTCTTAACTTCTTTTACATCTTTTAAAGTTTATAAACTTAAGCAAAGTAATTGTTAACATCCTAATCGGGCGCGCTAACAATTTATTGATTGTCTCGACCGCGATTTGAGATTAGATTAACAATTGTTTTGGTAAAGGATTGACATGAATAGAGGTCAATGAAAAGATAAGGGTTAAGAGTGGGAACCATATTCCCTCCAAAAACCCTAATCTGCATTCACCACTATCAATATAGTTTTAAATCTATTGAAAAATAAAAGGAGTCATCTTTAATTAATCATCCATTACTACCAAATTCTATGAACCCTATGAGTTTCTTCTTCATAAAATCTACATCCGTATATCGTAGATCTACAACAACTCAACCATATTTCAATCAACTCGTCTAAAGCAAGAAAAATGTTCGACGTTTCCCTGAGGATGACCCGTACTCATCTCGGCTAGCTACTAGCGATATCGTTATTGATTGCAGTTATTTACTTTTACCAAAAACACTTTTTAAAAAGATCAATCAAATGGTGCCGTTGCCGGGGATACGTGCGTAATTTTTTTTCTTGCTATTCGTGTTGAATTTTTATAAAATCCAGTAAACATATTATAAAAGAGAACCAAAACCGCATATTGTATTTAACGATTAGTGTGCGAAATTTTTGCGAGGGAATCTGGAGTAACAGGAGCAAGGAAATAAAGATTCAGATACTTCAACGAGGACCATAGGATCATAAGGGAGCACTGTGGAAAAATTGTCCAAAGAACCCACCATTGTGCCGTGGAACCGCGGGAATAGGAAGCAATTGGCCGCGGTTGGGTGGCGGCTCTGTGGTGTTGTGCCCCCAAAATTTTCTGGTATATTCCTTAGATCTTTATCTCTCCACTCAAATCCAATAATCTGATTTTCCTGCAGGATTCTTTTCAAAATATCGCCGCTCAAAAATCTTTTTCATGTTTTGTTATTGGTTTGTTTGTGCATATCTAAAACGGACTTTAAGGGGCAAAACCAAAATCCAGATTAGGTAGGGATTTCATCACCCTTCCTGGGCCCCACAAATCACAAAACAAGCATACTTTAACCCTACATTAATTAAAAAATATCTAGACCAAGAGTCTAAGGACCGTCGCACTCATTTAGGACAGTGGAGGGTCGTGGATTATTTATCGCTTATCCGCATTTCTCTTGTGGTGTCTAAGGTAAGTGTGACTAAATAAAGTGTTTACTTAATTAAGCCTGCTATTTTCGATGATTCGTATAGCGGATATCTCCCACTTACCTGACACTTACCTGGCCACAAGAGCGATAATGAGGTGGTAGAGGATTGATCCTGTGATTTATCCTTTGGAAGTCTAGGAGTGGTCTAGTGCTCGACCTAAGTGACCTTAGTTCTAGGGTTGATTGTGCATTTTGTGATTTGTTGAGTCAATCCTCACGTCCGACACTTTTTCAAAACACACCATTTAAAAATCGTTCTCATACACGTTGCCACGTGCCTTAAACCCGCTTAGTGCATGATCGGCTGGACATGGGATTCTAGTACCCATCTTGTCCGCGTTTCTGCTATCGACTCCGAAGTCGGTACTTCTTCTTCTTCTTTTTCCTCTCCATCCACCACATCGACCGAGATAGACGGTTCTCCATCAGATTTTACCAACACATCCCTGCCACCACCCGTAGGTGCGCAGAATCCACTGCGCATCTTTTTTCAAGAAAGATGCTACCTGATACACGGTCCCCTTCCTACCCGTCTATCTATTTCACCAGCCAATGGGGATAATTTCGAAATTAAACCCAATTCATCAACTTATTGCCCAAATTTCACGGGCTTGAATCTGATGACGCATACGTTTTTATAACCAAATTCGAAAACATATGCACAATGATGGGCATTACACAACTTTCGGTGGATGCTATGAGATTACGTCTTCTCCCTTTTACCTTATGCGATCTAGCAGAAAAATGGCCTTATAGCATTGCCGCACATTCTATTGCCAAATAGGACGAATTCGTTATAGTATTCCTTAAGAAATTTTATCGCAATCAAAAAATCGCCCGTTTCGAAGCGAGATTAACCAGTTTACCCAACTTCCTAACGAACCATTCTGGAAATGGTTTGAACGGTTCAAGAATCTTCTTCTACAATGCCCCCACCACGGAATTGATAAATGGAAACTTTGCCGAATTATATATGAGGGTGTTAATCCAGCGACAAATCAGATGCTTGAAACCATTTGTCAATGCCATTTCATGTCTAAAGACGATTGTGAAGCTTGGCAATTTCTGTAAGATTTCGCTGAACAAACTTTACAGTGGAAAAGAGTTAGACCAACTTCATATAGGGGAGGTATCCATCAACTCGACGTTTCCATCGCAGTGAAAGCCGAAATGGCCGCGATGCAAAAGAAACTCGACGCTATCGAAAATAAATTCTTATCTGCCTCCCTAAACCAAGTTACGCTTCCCAAAATCGTGTGTGGTTGCTGTTCTAACCCATCCCATTTAATGGAAGAATGTCCTTTGAATCCTCCGTTTCAAGGTCAAGAACAAACAAATGCTGCTTTTCAACAACGACCTAGAAACGATCCTTTTTCTTCTACATACAATCTGGGATGGAGGAATCATCCTAATTTTTCTTGGAACCAAAACCAAACTCAAAATCGAAACTAGTTCCCAAACAACTATCAAAGGCCTCCCCCACAGCAACAGCAGCCACCACAACAAAATCAATACCCCTTTCAACCGCAACCTTTTCAAAACCCGGCCAACAATTTTGATTCTTATAAAATTTCAACGGCTGGTACCGATAAAAGCTCTGTGCTCGAACGTAACTTAGAAACATTCATTAAACAATCCATGCAAACGACGGCTAGTTTAACATCTTCTATACAAATATTAGTGCAACACACTGCTTCCAACAGTGAAAGCATAAAATCGTTAGAAGCATAGCTTGCACAGTTAAATGCCGCGACGAGCGAGGGAGAGAAAGGGAAACTTTCATCTCAACCTCTACCAAATCTTGGCCACTCATAAAGTCATAATTGTAAGCCTACGGTAGCGCCCCGGCCAATATTCTGAAGCCAAACGCGGAACAAAAACTTTTACAACTGGCGCTATCGCATATTATAACCCGGATCTAACCATTAACGTTAAACTAACAAACTGTAAAGAGGTAGAAAGGCTATACCGATCGATCCGTGTCCTTCGGTCTTTAGCCATCATCTCACGCTCCTCGCTGCCACTCCGATCTTCTCATCGAGGTGGTACCACATCATCGATTCTTTATACGGGCTCCCGCCTCTATACCGAGGCAACTCGGACATCAAGTCTGCTAAAAGAGATGACTAAGATGAAGTAGAGAATGAGTGGAATACTTTGTCTCAAACACTCTTTGGTTCTCATTACATGAGAGGGTAAGAGTGGAGGTTGAAGAAGATGCAAAGAGTTGGAAATTGTGAGCTCAAGAAACTATCTCAAGAGAGCAAAAACCAAGCACACAAAAATAACCTTTGGCTGCCCTTATATTTTGTGTGTGATATATATAAGGTTTTGTTTTGGAGAAATAAAGAAAATATCTTACAAAAATATCTCCAACTCAACCCTAAAATATCTCACCCAAAACAAAACACCAATAATTCTATCATGACTCAATTAGTGACTCATTAGCATGAGTCACTAATGAACATGCTAGAAAAAATGTGTCATCCAAATGAGTCACCCTTTCCAAAACTATTTAAACATTTAAACTAAAATGTTTAACCAAAAGAAATGCATCTTCTAAAGTAGTCTCGTAACGGATTACGAGAATACCCCTCACCTGTAAATACATACCTGTATCCGTATTCCGACCGAATACGAATACGATGAGACAAAAATATTCCGACTCAATAAAATACTTAGATCCGGCTTAAACCAAAGCCCACCAGTATTATCTGTCCGAAATATAACACGTGCACAAATGCATGTGCATGTTCGAACCCTGCCATAAAACCATACGGCCTCTACAATGTTTCGCCCGAACTTGGGAAACTATCTGTGGGGGGCTCTAAAAACTCGTCAATACTCTGGCAGTGGGTTTAACCACAAGCCGTCAGTGGTACTAGCTGTACGTAACGGCTGCCCATGTATTGACAGAAAGGGAAGCTGATGAGCGAACTCATCCTGAAACCCTACTGAGTCTATCAGTGACAATATCCATACAGTCTTGTCCATTTGTCTATAAGCATCGCATATCCGGCCTAGGGGCTGGAAACGTCAGACCCCCAAAAGCTGTATAAGTGGTGTCGGAGGGTAGCCCTGAACACCCTGAGAAACTACTGGAATACCTACCAGTAATTCTCACCTGCCTTGGTCAAGGACTTGGTGTAATGGCTCTCCTAGATACAGCACGATCTCACCCCCAATACCGGGAGAGACGAATCCCCTGCTGATCCGCTCACTGCCTCTATGTGGCTCGGGACTGTACCCAACTAAAACATGTTTGCACGACTCCTTTGAACCGTGGTAGGGTAGTAATCTAAGCACAGTGGGAACTTACACGAGATAAATGACGACCTCAGGTCGATGAACTAACCTATACACATGTCACCAGGGAATTGTTATCTGACTCTAGGTATAGTACCAACTAGCATGTTCCCAGCGAATCCTGTCCGGTACACTCATAACCTAATGAGAACCTGTATACATCTTAGGTGATCCAACTGACACCAATGGCTTATGAGACCGGCCACCGCCCCTCGTCGGGGTCTCGACTGTATACACTAGTCTACTCCGGAAACCCTGTCTCGAAACTCCTACGACTAGGGACCACTTTTAAGGATGTGCTTATGGACTACCCAACTCTCACGTATATGATCGCCATCATACTGCTGGTAGTCAAGCAAGAATCCTAAGAGCTCTATCAATGTGTAATAGTGATCATGTCACCTAAATTTGTACACGATGATAATGGCAAACCAGATAGCATACTATCATCTAGAGTAAGACTATCCCACCGGTATAGGTCTTCCTCAATCATTGCAATCACGTGTCTGCGATCCAAAAATTGACTTTGAGGGCACTACAACCAACAATCTCCCACTTGCACTTAAGGCTAATTATTTCGATGTCGCATACTAACTGGCCGTATGATACCGAACACCCAACTTCTCTACTAACCAGTTTCACAAAGCTCGTTTGTAAAACCTTTGTGTTCGAGAAATAGCCTCAATGAGTGGATCCGCCCTGATATTTCTTTCTATGTCTCTCTTAATCTCAAGTTCGCGGAGAAAGCCATCTCCCGAATTGAGCAATACCTGTCTTAGAATATGTCTGGATATCTGATGGGATCTAGTTCATAAATGAACTCCAAATCCAAACTTCTTAGACTGTATCGTCAACTGAACCGAATCAGTATCCTGCACCATGCCTCCTACAGTATCCTCTTGGACCACTTGTCCAAACTACTGCCCCCCTTGTCAGAGGGAAAACTATAACTCTGACAATCACTCTGTCATCCATGTCACCTTGGAAGCCTGGAATGATAACTGTCTCCGAAGGAGGCTGCCATCATCAAATCCGTAGAACATTCACTTATGTTCTAGAACTGCTTCCGAATGTTTCTCCAGGATTGGATTAATATAAACTTATTGCATCTAGTGCAAAAACAACATCTGGTGTGGTACTTGACATCTCATGATCGACTCAATTGCCTAAGCAAGTGATATGTCAATCATGCACATCCCTCTCCCCTTTAGTCTGTAAGACACCTTTAGAGAGGGAGACTCCATCACCTACAGGAACACCACCATGCCAGGAGTCGTCCATTCTAAAACACCTTTAGAATACTGTCTAAGTATCCAGATTGGGAAACTACCCAAATCTAGATCTAAAACCATAGATCTAGTAACCAGAATGTCTGATATTATATCCATATCCTGTGTGGAGAAACAACTGTGTGACAACCAAAGTATAACCGATCGTAGTATAGGAATTTTACTTCCTACTCTGTGTAAGTCATACGAATACCAGGACATCACACTCTACTACCTTCTTAATAGATCCATCCCCTATTCTGACGAAGTCAAACCCATGACCGTCACATCAAAAATAGATGATCTATCTCCGCTATATCTGCTTTAGTCTATTAATAGACATAAGCTACTTGCCCACTATGCTTCCGCTGCTCCCACTGACCACAACAACCCTCTGGCAGAATAATATATACGTGCACTTCTAAAACTAGTTTAGAGCGACGCTATACTTAACCTTCTGCCGGGTCTCATAGCCAGGAAAAATAGTAGTGTCAAGTCTGGGTAAACAAGAGCCTCCCTGTCACCGTCCTTGAGGCTACCGAAGTACCTCTCGGGTGCCTGAGGTTACCCACCATATCTGCGGAGTGACTAATGGAATGTCAAACTTGATTGAATGTTTAGGTCCTATTAAATTTTCCGTAATCCTTTGCGGTTCTGGAATCACTTCTAGTTCTACCATACTCCCACTACTGTTTTCTGAAAAAATCCATTTTACTAAAACTTTGGAGAGTCAAGAACAATATCACTATTGATCTTCCAGATGGTAGAAAATCAACCCTCGATATAGCTCGGGTCAACCCACAAACTGCCATTACAGAAACGTGCCTTGAGTTATCCAGAGTCTGATTTTAAGCATAAGCCGGACAACTCCCCGTACCTTAACATCGTTAAGATACGAACCATTCTATATCCAATATAGAAACTTTGGCACTGATTTAATTGGAACCAGATTCAAATCATGCAGCTGTCTCCAGTGCATATCAAATTAATGGAAAGAGGCTAATCAGCATTACTCAAGTTAGGAATGCATCCAATTATGAGTAACCTGAAAGAGAAACAAGTTTCTCAAAACTAATACTATCAACTGAATACCAATCATAAGTATCTACATCTTCGATCTGTAAGACTACGGTAGCGCCCCGGCCGTCTTTCCGAGGCCAAAATACGAAAACGAAAATTTTTCTTAACTTGAAAAACGGCGCTATCTTATGCTTAAAACCCGGATCGAACCATTAACCTACTACTAGCAAACTAGAGAGAGGGTTGGAAAGCTGTACCGATCGATCCGTGTCCTTCGGTCTTTGGCCACCATCCCAACCTCCTCGAGGCATCTCCGGTCTTGATCTCCTCGTCGGAAAGGGCACCACATTTACGAGTCTTTTTATGGGCTCCCGCTTCATCCGAAGCAACTCGGGCACGAAGTGTGCTAGCCGACGTGTCCAAGGTGTTGTAGAGAGTGTTTGTGATTACTTTTCCTCTTGCATCCATGGATTTGGATGGAGGTTAGAGGTGTTTCCATTGATGGAGATAATGAGCTAGAGGAAGAAGAAGAAGAAGAAGCTATCTTTGTCCTTTCGTGATGCTATCATAAAATGAGAGAGAGAGAGAGAGTGAGAAGAATAATATGAGAGCTCACCCTTGGCTGCCCCTCTCTCTCCTCTCATCAAATCAACTCACTAATCAATCACATAATGTGATGTTTGCACAAGAAATGGCACCATGACTCACCTATGAAATACATGTATCATTTACTGCACAAAATGATGGTTTCTAGCTCATAATTTCCATTTGTAAACAATAACCCAAATGTTTACAACAATAAAAAGATACGGCAACATCTAAAGTAAACTCGTGACGGATCACAAGGATATCCCTCACTTGTATATACATACCTGCATCCGCATTCCGACTGAATGCGAATACAATGAGTCTAAAGTAATCCAACAAATCTAATACTAGGATCCGGCTTAAACCAAAGCCCACTAGTATGATCCGTCCGATCATGATCCGTGCAATACCGCACGTATATGATCGGACCCTGCCATATATCATACGGCCTCTACAACGTTTCGCCCGAAACTTGAGAAACTGTCTGTGGGGGACTCTAAAGACTCGTCAATACTTTGGCTGTAGATTTAACCACTAGCATGTCAGAGGTATTATCCGTATGTAACGGGCTACCAAGTATTGACCAAAAGGGAGGTCGATGAGCGAACTCATCCTGACACCCTATTAAGCCTGTCAGTGGCAATATCCGTACAGTCCGGTCCGTTCATCTATGAGCATTGCATGGCGGGCCTAGGGGGTTGGTAAAAGTCAGACCCCCAAAAGCGGTACAAGTCATGTCGGAGTGTAGCCCAGAACACCCTGAGATACTACTAGAATACCTACCAGTAAATCTCCTGCCTCGGCCGAGGGCTTTGTGTAATGGCTCTCCTAGACACAGTGCGATCTCACCCCCAATACCAGGAGAGACGAATCCCCTGCCGATCCGCTCACTTGCCTCCATTTGGCTCGGGACTGTACCCAACTAAAACCTGTTTGCACGACTCTTTCGAGCCGGGGTAGGGTAGTAATCAAAGCACAATGGGAACTCACACAAGACAAATGACGATCTCAGGTCGATGAACTAACCTGTACACATGTCACCAGGGAACTGCTATGTGACGTCAGGTATAATACCAACTAGCATGTTCCCAGCGAGTCCTGTCCAGTGTACTCATAACCCAATGAGCACCTGTATACATCTTAGGTGAACCAACTGACACCAATGGCTTGTGAGACCGGCCACCGTCCCTCGTCGGGGTCTCGACTGTATACACCAGTCTACTCCGGAGTATCGATGCCCTGTCTCGAAACTCCTACGACAAGGGACCTTTAAAGGATGTGCTGATAGACCCCAGCACCCACGTATATGATCGCCATCATACTGCTGGTAGTCAAGCAAGAATCCTAAGGGCTCTATCAATGTGTAATAGCGACCTGTAAGGTCACGTAAAGCAATACACTATAATAAAGATAAACCAGATAGCATACTATCATCTTGAGTAAGACTGTCCTACCAGCATAGGTCCTCCCTCAATCATTGCAATCACGTGCCTGTGATCCAATAATTGACTTTGAGGGCACTATATCCAACAAGATGACCTTGAAGAATCCCGATACTTACGACACCTAGTTCACTACTTTATTCGTATACCTATAACTTTTCAAAACTTAGACATTGTATTTCAACGAAACACTTGTCTAAAAACTAGAGAAGTCATGAGTAAACAGAATATAGTACGAGGACCAACCCCTTTGTCTCGATAGACACTGGACAACATACAATACTTTATATAAGTCCACTGAGTTGAATAACTTAAAACCTGTATATCGTAGGTTGAAAACCGTACTTATGGTTAAGAACTTCTCCGCTGTTTAATACTCCTTACCCAATTGTCAACTAATATAGATAAATGTCATGAACATAATTTCAAAAAGTTATATCTCACTCTATAAAAATAAACGTACAGATATATCAGTTTGAAATTGGTTCACAACAACGGATACTTAAAACCAAATACTTGCCGTCCGGCAAAAACTCAGGCGATTTCCTCAAATATCACCAATTACAACGAATTCCGATATAATGAGGATGATCACCTAATTCCCAATAAGTTATTCCCACTCATCATCTGTAAAACTATACGGATGTGAGAATCAGACCTGGTAAATACATAACCTGGAGTAAGTATATAATCGGGAAAACAGTTTTCCTTTAACAATGCATAGTGAAACTGAAACATGAAAATGTTTCGAAGGGGTATCCTGGTATTCAAAGCAATGCCTCTTCCATTATCCAATTCATGACTGTAACCGTATATTTTATTGCCATCTCTCCAAATCCCTTTATTTGTCTTCAGTTATTACCTTCTGAACACCTTCGTTAGGCTTAATGGTTTTCTTCCTTCCCTACCCTTCGGCACCAGCCTATAGATTGGAAGAAGGCTATCTAATAAGAGTAATAGGTGCACTCTCCTAATCCTAGGAGTACTCGCAACTTAAGAGAAGGTGATGATAAAAGAAAACTGAATAAAACCTTATTCTATTTCTCCTGAACTGGAGAAAAAGCAAAGGTGAAGTAGGAGTGGCGATGAACTACACGGTTTGGTCGTGAATGTTAGCAGTCACAATTTACATTGCCCTCTTTCTAATCCCTTTATTTTGTCTTTACATATTACCTTCTGTACACTCTACTTAGGCTAGTTGGTTTTCTTCATTCCCTACCCTTCGGCACCTGCCAATGGTTTGGAAGAAGACTATCCAATAAGCGTAATAGGTGTACTCTCCTAAACCAAGGAGCCCTCGCAACCTGAGAGAAGGTGATGATAAAAAGACAACGGAATAAACCAATTCAATTTCTCCTGAACCTGGATCCATCCTCGAAGAAGTCCCTTCGAGTTCGTATATAACCATACGATGGATTTATGCAATGGAAGTGGATGTTCGTAGTAATACGAGATGTTCTGGAGAAATGCAATGGGTAAAAGAAGGAGCGGCAATGGCTTATGCAATTCAGACAATCCGAAAGCCAGTATTTTAAGAAGGTTCGGTCAACTTAGTCACTGAGACATAGTCTAGGGTCGGTCAATGGTCGCTGCCAAAGAGAGAGAAAAGAAATACTCTGCGTGCACTCTAACCTAGATCAGAATGGTTATCACTTTATCTAATCAGGAAACCACCCACTGTACAGTCAAATTCTCCTCCAAACCTGAAAGAAGAATTAGTCGGGATCACCCGAAGAGTAAACTAACTCATCAGTGGGAATCAGGATCCAACCCTTATCGCATGATAACGTGAAGGAATCCACTCACGTTATCAAACTCCAGAAGGTATGCGCATGCCTGGCAAGTTTCAGTTTCTTTAGAAACTCCCGATATGGATTTATGCCCCATGCTCTTATGACATTGACTTAGGGCTAACAAATCATAAGTCACATGTCAAGTTCTTCCCGTCATTATCTAGGTTAATTTGAACCCACCCGTACTCGCCCTTGACTAAGGGCTAACAAGGCTGTACGGCTGTTCCAAACCAACGCATCTATCTATGCAACATGTGAATATCCCAGCAGCTACCGATCACTATGTCTTGACTAAGGGCCAAACAAATATAGCTTGAATACTACTGACCATTCATATGAAATGACGGAGGGCTACGGCTGGTTTTTGACGAAAAACCTTTAACGTAACGAACTTGATATCGCTGAAGGAACCTGATAGCTTTTTATAAAAATAAAGTGGCGAAAACCTTTGCTAAAGAGGTCACTCCCGGTGAAGGGATCTCGGCTCTTTCCTCATGGAATGAGGTGCAGGATATTCCAACTGAATACCGCGATGCAAAGCAACAAGTAATCGACTATAGTGAAGTAATTACCCTGACGCAAACTTCTGCCTAAGGGGTCACTCCTGGTGAAGGGATCTCGGCCCTTGCCTTGTCGAATGAGGTGCAGGATATTCCAACCGAATACCGCTGTGCAAAACAAAAGAAAACGTCTTTGTAATAACACTTTTTGAAAACTGTTCCAACAACGTCAAACAGGTTTGTTTTCCTTGCATTGATCAAAATCAACGTAGTCCCATCAATTAATCACACCAGAAAAGAACGAAAATAAAATGTACGTACATGCCATCCGCATTCGCCACTGGGTCCCGTCATCACCCGTTAGGTTACTTAACTAACAACAGAGCGGGGATTGGACTAGCGCGGGTGCAAAACATATACACCATCTACTAGTATATATACTAATATACAATAATCGCTCCAGGAGTGATAAATGCAACATTACAGAAAAGTAATAAGCATCACAGAACAATACAGATAATCTGGGATCCCCGGGTTTCACAAAGCCGCAACTGAAACCCGACATTCCCCTGGTCGTGTGGATAGCCTGTGCAATGAAACCTAGACCCCTACAAGTGCGACAAGTTACCCGCCTAAACCTGAAGCGAGGCAGCCCCTACAGCAAAGTGAATGGACCACCCAGCACTTCACGGAATCCGGTAACTTGGGCACTCCATCATGGGTCAACGTGTACCCCCTGCGAGTGCGGCGAATAGTCTGCCAATTCTAGAGTGAGGCCCCTTTGCCTCTCAAAGCCATGAGATGTGGACCCTTTGCCCTCCAGAACCCGGCTATCCGTGCACTCCGTCATGGGGTAAACCTAGTATAGAAATGAAAATATGTACAACGGGTACATCGACCTCAACCCGGTCGTGCCCCAAAAGAATAATATACAAACTGGCAGTGACGGCAGTCCACATGTCAGACGTTCGTTCCGCAACATCAAATGTACAAATAAATTCAAACTGTACTAGCATTGCATACAGCCATCCACCACGACAAATCCGCAACATCACAGCACAATACAGAACATCAACGCGAATGTCACGTTCGCAAACCCGTCTAAAAGGACTATAGCAATTAGACACGATTTACTGCTGGAATGACATTCACGGTCAGAGATATAAATTAAGTACTGTAATCTAACACATTTAAAATTCCGATCAACAAAACTTCCCGAAGTGGGCCCCAAGTACAAGTCTAGTACTCAAACAAAATCTGGGCACAAACAAAATATTCCAGAAACCACAATTCCAAATGAAAGACATCCAGAAGAATAATGGTGCACTGAAGCCCCAAAACGGCGGCGGAACCGCGGCAAACTCATGGGTTCTGCGGCGGTTCCGCGGCAGTTTTGATGGTTCAGTCGCCCAAATTTCTTCCAGAGTCTTAAAAAGCCTGCACGATTTTCTGAGATGCTCAAAATAATTTTTAGACCAGTTTAAAAATTCGACAGAAACTTTATCATGAAAAATGCGGTTTTGGAAATTTCGTTCGATCGATATTTTAAATACGTTAGAACAAGCTAGTAAAGGTTAATGACGTGGCACTGATACCATGTAAGTCTACGGTTGCGCCTCGGCCAATATTCTCAGGCCAAACGCGGAACAAAAACTTTTACAACTGGCGCTATCGCATACTATAACACGGATCTAACCATTAACGCTAAACTAACAAACTATAAAGAGATAGAAAGGCTATACCGATTGATCCGTGTCCTTCGGTCTTTAGCCATCATCCCACACTCCTCGCTGTGACTCCGATCTTCTTGTCGATGTGGCACCACGTCATCAATTCTTTATACGGGCTCCCGCCTCTATACCGAGACAACTCGGATATCAAGTCTGCTAAAAGAGATGACCAAGATGAAGTAGAGAATGATTGGAATACTTTGTCTCAAACACTCTTTGGTTCTCATCACATGAGAGAGTAAGAATGGAGGTTGAAGAAGATGCAAAGAATTGGAAATTGTGAGCTCAAGAAACTATCTCAAGAGAGCAAAAACCAAGCACACAAAAATAACTCTTGGCTGCCCTTATATTTTGTGTGTGATATATATAAGGTTTTGTTTTGGAGAAACAAAGAAAATATCTTACAAAAATATCTCCAACTCAACCTTAAAATATATCACCCAAAAAAAAACACCATTAATTCTATCATGACTCACTTAGTGACTCATTAGCATGAGTCACTAATGAACATGCTAGAAGAAATGTGCCATCCAAATGAGTCACCCTTTCCAAAACCTTTTAAACATTTAAACTAAAATGTTTAACCAAAAGAAATGCAACTTCAAAAGTAGTCTCGTAACGGATTACGAGGATACCCCTCACCTGTAAATACATACCTGTATCTGTATTCCGACCGAATACGAATACGATGAGACAAAAATATTCCGACTCAATATAATACTTGGATCCGGCTTAAACCAAAGCCCACCAGTATTATCTGTCCGAAAAATGACACGTGCACAAATGCACGTGCATGTTCGAACCCTGCCATAAAACCATACGGCCTCTACAACGTTTTGCCCGAACTTGGGAAACTATCTGTGGGGGACTCTAAAGACTCGTCAATATTTTGGCAGTGGGTTTAACCACAAGCCGTCAGCGGTACTAGCTATACGTAACGGCTGCCTATGTATTGACAGAAAGGGAAGATGATGAGCGAACTCATCCTGAAACCCTACTGAGCCTATCAGTGACAATATCCATACAGTCCGGTCCGTTCGTCTATGAGCATCACATATCCGGCCTAGGTTCTGGTAATGTCAGACCCCCAAAAGCTGTATAAATCGTGTCGGAGGGTAGCCCTGAACACCCTGAGAAACTACTGGAATACCTACCAGTAATTCTCACCTGTATTGGCCAAGGACTTGGTGTAATGGCTCTCCTAGACACAGCGCTATCTCACCCCCAATACCGGGAGAGACGAATCCCCTGCTGATCCGCTCACTGCCTCTATATGGCTCGGGACTGTACCCAACTAAAACCTGTTTGCACGACTCCTTTGAGCCATGGTAGGGTAGTAATCTAAGCACAGTGGGAACTCACACGAGACAAATGACGACCTCAGGTCGATGAACTAACCTGTACACATGTCACCAGGGAACTGCTATCTAACGCTAGGTATAATACCAACTAGCATGTTCCCGGTGAGTCCTGTCCGGTGCACTCATAACCCAATGAGCACCTGTATACATCTTAGGTGATCCAACTGACACCAATGGCTTGTGAGACCGACCACCGGCCCTCGTCGGGGTCTCGACTGTATACACTAGTCTACTCCGGATTATCGATGCCCTGTCTCGAAACTCCCACGATTGGGGACCTTTTAAGGATGTGCTGATAGACCCCAGCTCCCACGTATATGATCGCCATCATACTGCTGGTAGTCAAGCAAGAACCCTAAGGGCTTTATCAATGTGTAATAGCGACCTGTAAGGTCACCTAAAGCAGTACACGATGATAAAAATAAACCAGATAGCATACTATCATCTTGAGTAAGACTGTCCTACCGGCATAGGTCCTCCCTCAATCATTGCAATCACGTGCCTGTGATCCAATAATTGACTTTGAGGGCACTATATCCAACAATCTCCCACTTGCACTCAAGACTAATTATTGCGATGCCGCATACTCATAGCCCGTGTGATACCGAACACCCAACTCCTCTATTAATCAGTCTCACAAAGCCCGTTTGCGAAACTATTGCGTTCGAGGAATAGTCTCAGTGAGTGGATCTGCCCTGATGTTTCTTTCTATGTCTCTCTTTATCTCAAGTTCGCGGAGAAAGCCATCTCTCGAAATGAGCAATACCTATCTTAGAATATGTCTGGATATCTGATGGGACCTAGTTCATAAATGAACTTCAAATCCAAACTTCTTAGACTGTATCGTCAATTGAACTTAATCAGTATCCTGCGCCACACCTCCCTCAGTATCCGCTTGGACCACCTGTCCAAAATACTGCCCCTCGTCAGAGGGAAAATTATAACTCTGACAGTCACTTTGTCATCCAAGTCACCTTGGAAGACTGGAATGATAACCGTCCCCGGAAAGAGGCTGTCGTTATCATATCCCTAGAACATCCACTTATGTTCTAAAACTGCTTCCGAACGTTTCTCCAGAATTGGATTAATATCAACTTATTGCATCACGTGCAAAAACAGCATCTGGTGTGGTACTTGACATCTCATGATTGACTTAATTGCCTAAGCAAGTGATTTGCCAATCATGCGCATCCCTCTCCCCTTTAGTCTGTAAGACACCTTTAGAGAGGGTGACTCCATCACCTGCAGGTACACTACCGTGCCAGGAGTCGTCCATTCTAAAACACCTGTAGAATGCTGTCTAAGTACCCAGATTGGGAAACTATCCAAATCTAGATCTAAAACCATAGATCTAGTAATCAGAATATCTGATATAATATCCATGTCCTATGTTGAGAAAACACTGTGTGACAACCAAAGTATAACCGATCGTAGTATAGGAATTTCACTTCCTACTCTGTGTATGTCATCCAAATACCAGGACATCACACCCTACTACCTTCTTAACAGATCCATCCCCTATTCTGATGAAGTCAAACCTATGACTGTACCATCAGAAATAGATGATCTATCTCCGCTATATCTGCTTTAGTCCATAAATAGACATAAGCTACTTGTCTACCAATGCTTCCGCTGCTCCCACTGACTACGACAACCCTCTGGCAGAGTCATATACATGTACACTTCTAAAGCTAAGTTAGAACGACGCTATACTCATCCTGCTGCCGGGTCTCACAGCCTGGAACAACAGCAATGGCAAGTCTGGGTAAACAAGAACCTCCATGTCACCGTCCTTGAGCATACCGAAGTACCTCTCGAGTGCCTGAGGTTACCCACCATATCTGCGGAGTGGCTAATAGAATGTCAAACCAGATAGAATCTTTAGGTTCTTATCAAATTTTCAGTAATCGTTTGCGGTTCTGGAATCACTTCCAGTTCTACCATACTCCCACTACTGTTTTCTGAAAAAATACATTTTTATTAAAACTGTGTCGAGTCAAGAACAATATCACTATTGATCTTCCAGATGGTAGAAAATCAACCCTCGTCATAGCCCGGGTCAACCCACAAACAGCCATTACAGAAACGTGTCTTGAGTTATCCTGAGTCTAGTTTTAAGCATAAGCCGGACAACTCCCCGTACCTTAACATTGTTAAGATATGAATCGTTCTATATCCAATATAGAAACTGAGGCACTAATTTAATTTGAATCAGATTCAAATCATGCAGCTGTCTCCAGTGCATGTCAACTAAATGGAAGGAGGCCGATCAGCGTTACTTAACTTAGGAGTGCTTCCAATTATGAGTAACCTGAAAGAGAAGCACGTTTTCTTAATCATTACTATCAACTGAATACCATACACAAGTATCTACATCTTCGATCATTTTGAAGAATCCCGATACTTGCAACACCTGGTTCTCTACTTTATTCATATACCTATAACTTCTCAAAAACTATGACATTGTGTTTCTTCGAAACACTTGTCTAATAACCAGAGAAGTCACAAGTAAACAGAATATAGTACGAGGACCAACCCCTCTGTCCTAATGGACACTGAAAACATACAATACTCTGTATAAGTCCCCTGAGTCTAATAACTCATTCCCTGTGTGTTGTAGGTTGAAAACTGTACTATGGTTATGAAGAATTACACCGCTGTTTAATACTCCTTACCTAACCATCCACTGATTTAGGTAAATGTCATGGACATAATTTCAAAAAGTTATATCTCACTTTATAAAAATAAACGTACAGATATATCAATTTGAAATTGGTGCATAACAACGGATATTCAAAACCAAATATTTGCCGTCCGGCAAACAGCCCAGGCGATTTTCTCAAATATCACCAATTACAACGAATTCCGATATCATGAGGATGACCACCTAATTCCTAATAACTTACTCCCACTCATCATCTGTAAAACCATACAGATGTGAGAATCATACCTGGTAAATACATACCATGGAGCAAGTGTCTAATTGGGAAATCAGTTTTCTATTAACAGTACACAGTGAAACTGAAACATTGAAATTTTTCGCAGGGGTATCCGAGTATTCCTAGTAATTCCTCTTCCATTATCCAGATTCACAACTGTAACCGTATATTTCTTTGCCATCTCTCCAAATCCCTTTATATGTCTTTAGTCATTACCTTCTGTACACGCTCTTAGGCTAAATGGTTTTCTTCCTTCCCTACCGTTTGGCACCAGCCTATGGTTCGGAAGAAAACTATCCAATAAGCATATTGGGTGTACTGTCCTAATCCTAGGAGCACTCGCAACCCGAGAGAAGGTAAAGATAAAAGACAACTGAATAAAACCTTATTCCTATTTCTCCTGAACCAGAATCCATCCTCGAACTGGAACAAGTTCCTTCGAGTTCGTATATAACCATACGATGGATTATCCAAATAACTGTGGATCTTCGTAGTGATACGGAGTGTTCTGGAGAAATACAAAGGTGAAGTAGGAGTGGCGATGAAATACCTGGTTTGGTCATGAATAGCAGTCGCAGTTTACTTTGCCCTCTTTCTAATCCCTTTATTTGTCTTTACTCAATACCTTCTATACACCACACTTAGGCTAATCGGCTTTCTTCATTCCCTACCATTCGACACCTGCCTATGGTTTGGAAGAAGACTATCCAATTAGTGTAATAGGTGTACTGTTCCTAATCCAAGGAGCACTCGCAACCTGAGAGAAGGTAAAAGGAAAAGAAAACCGAATAGTCCTATTCGTTTTCTCCAGAACCGGAAACCATCATCGAATCTGGAACAAATTCCTTCGAGTTCGTATATAACCATACGATGGTTTTATCCAATGGAAGTGGATGTTCTTAGTAATACGGGATGTTCTGGAGAAAAGGGTAAAAGAAGGAGTGGCAATGAGGTATGCAACTCTGACAATCCAAAATCCAGTGTTATAAGAAGTTTCGGTCAACTTGGTCACTGAGTCATAGTCACGGGTCGGGTCATGGTCGCTTCCAAAGAGAGAGAGAGAAACGAAACACTCAGCGTGCACTCTAACCTAGATCAGAATGGTTATCAATTTATCTAACCAGGAAACCTCCCACTGTATCCTCAAATTCTCCTCCAACCCTGAAAGAAGAATTAGTCGGGATCACCCGAGGAGTAAACCAACTCATCAGTGGGAATCGGGATCCAACTATCATCGCATGATAACGTGATGGAATCCACTCACGTTATCACACTCCAGAAGGTATGCGCATGCCTGGCAAGTTTCAGTTTCTTTAGAAACTCCTGATGTGATTTTTACCCCTAGGACCCAAGTGACCTTGACAATGCCAACATATCAAAGAGTCCTAGTCAAGTTCAACCCGTCATTATCTTGATTGCGTTAAACCCACCCGTACGAGTCCTTGACAATGACAATATAACCGTACGACTGTCCTAACCAATCCAAATATCCATGCGACAGAAAAGCATTACAGAGCTACCGAACACTACGCCTCGGCAATGCACGACATACGTAGCACGAATATTAAGCAATACTAATCTGAAATGAAGGAGGGCTACGGCTGGTTTTTGGCGAAAAACCTTTAACGTAATGAACTTGATATCGCTGAAGGAACCGGATAAATTTTTATAAAAATATAGTGGCGAAAAGCTTTGATAAAGAGGTCACTCCCGGTGAAGGGATCTCGGCTCTTTCCCTGTAGAATGAGGTGCCGGATATTCCAACTGAATACCACGATGCAAAGCAAAAAAGTAATCAACTATAGTGAAGTTATTACCCTGACGCAAACTTCTGTCCAAGGGGTCACTCCCGGTGAAGGGATCTCGGCCCTTGCCTCGTCGACTGAGGTGCTGGATATTCATAACCGAATACCACAGTGCAAAACAAAAAAGAACGTCCTTGCGATAATAGCCTTTTTTTTTGAAATTGTTCCAACAACATCAGAATAGGTTTGTTTAGCTTGCATTGATCCGAATCAATGCAGTCCCATCAATTGATCACACCAATAAAAGAACGAAAATACGATGTACGTATATGCCATCCGCATTCACCACTGGGTCCCGTCATCACCCGTTAAGTTACTTAACTAACGACAGAGCGGGGACTGGACTAGCGCGGGTGTAAAACATATACAACATCTACTAGTATATATATCAATATATAATAATCGCTCAAGGCGTGATAAAATGCAACATCACAGAAATGTAATAAGCATCACAGAACAATACAGATAAACTGGGATCCCCGGGTTTCATAGAGCCGCTACTGAAACCCGACGTTCCCCTGGTCATGTGGATAGCCTGTGCAATGAAATCCTAGACCCCTACGGACGTGATAAGTCACCCGCCAAAACCTGAAGCGAGGCAGCCCCCTTCAACAACGTGAATGGACCACCCAGCACTTCATGGAATTCGGTAACTTGAGCACCCCTCCTTAGGTCAACCTGTACCCCCTACGAGTGCGGTAAATAGCCCGCCAATTCTAGAGTGAAGCCCCCTCCGTCTCAAAGCCATGAGATGCGGGCCCGTTGCCCTCTAGAATCCGTCTATCCGTGCACCCCACCGCGGGGTAATCCTAGTAAAAAAAGTAAAATATATACAACGGGTACATCGACCTCAGCCCGGTCATGCCCCAAAAGAATAATATACAAACAGGCAGTGACGGCAGTCCACATGTCGGACGCTCGTCCCGCAATATCAAATGTACATATACAACCAAACTGTACTACCATTGCATCCAGGCTATCCACTACGACAAATCCGCAACATCACAGCACAACACAGAACGTCAACGTGAATGTCACGTTCGTAAATCCGTCTAAAAGAATTATAGCAATTAGACAGGATTTACCGATCAAATGACATTCACGGTCGCAGATATACTGAAAATACTGTGAACTAACATGTTTAAAATTTTCGATCGACAAAGTTTTCCGAAGTAGGCCCCAAGCACAATACCCAGTACTCAAAATAATCGGGGCCCAAACAAAAAAATACAAGAAACCCCATTTCCAACTCAGAGAGCACTGTGCAAAATTTGGTGCAGTGAAGAGACTTTACTACGGTGGAAACGCGGCCAAAACAAGAGTATGGCCGCGGTTCCGCGGCGTCACTGTAGCCACATGCTACCAAATTTTGTCAGAACTCCTAAAAAACCCTGCCTAATTTTCTGCAATATACCAAATAATTTTTTGACAACAGAAAAATTTCGACAGAAATTGAGGACTTGGAAATACAGTTTTTGAAAATTTCATCCGATCGAAGTTCTAAACACGCTATAGCAAGCTAGTAAAGGTTAATGGCGTGGCTCTGATACCATGTAAGACAATGGTAGCGCCCCGGCCGTCTTTCCGAGGCCAAAATGCGGAAACGAAATTTTTTCTTAACTTGAAAACCGGCGCTATCGTATGCTTAAAACCCGGATCGAACAATTAACCTACTACTAGCAAACTAGAGAGAGGCATGGAAAGCTATACCGATCGATCTGTGTCCTTCGGTCTTTGGCCACCATCCTAACCTCCTCGCGGCATCTCCGGTCTTGATCTCCTCTTCGGAAAGGGCACCACATCTACGAGTCTTTTTATGGGCTCCCGCTTCATCCGAAGCAACTCGGGCACGAAGTGTGCTAGCCAACGTGTCCAAGGTGTTGTAGAGAGTGTTTGTGATCATTTTGTCTCTTGCATCCATTGATTTGGATAGAGGTTAGAGGTGTTGCCACTGATGGAGATAATGAGCTAGAGGAAGAAGAAGAAGAAGAAGGAGCTATCTTTTTCCTTTTGTGATGCTATCATAAAATGTGAGAGAGAGAGAGAGTGAGAAGAATAATATGAGAGCTCACCCTTGGCTGCCCCTCTCTCTCCTCTCATCAAATCAACTCACTAATCAATCACATAATGTGATGTTTGCACAAGAAATGATACCATGACTCACCTATGAAGTACATGTATCATTTAATGCACAAAATGATGGTTTCTAGCTCATAATTTCCATTTGTAAATATTAACCCAAATGTTTACAACAATAAAAAGATACGGCAACATCTAAAGTAAACTCGTGACGGATCACAAGGATACCCCTCACCTGTATATACATACCTGCATCCGCATTCCGACTGAATGCGAATGCGATGAGACTAAAGTAATCCAACAAATCTAATACTAGGATCCGGCTTAAACCAAAGCCCACTAGTATGATCCGTCCGATCATGATCCGTGCAATACCGCATGTATATGATCGGACCCTGCCATATATCATACAGCCTCTACAACGTTTCGCCCGAAACTTGAGAAACTGTCTGTGGGGGACTCTAAAGACTCGTCAATACTTTGGCTGTGGATTTAACCACTAGCACGTCAGAGATATTAGCCGTACGTAACGGGCTACCAAGTATTGACCAAAAGGGAGGTCGATGAGCGAACTCATCCTGACACCCTACTAAGCCTGTCAGTGACAATATCCGTACAGTCCGGTCCGTTCGTCTATGAGCATCGCATGGCGGGCCTAAGGGGTTGGTAAAATTCAGACCCCCAAAAGCGGTACAAGTCGTGTCGGAGTGTAGCCCAGAACACCCTGAGATACTACTAGAATACCCACCAGTAAATCTTCTGCCTCGGCCAAGGGCTTTGTGTAATGGCTCTTCTAGACATAGCGTGATCTCACCCCCAATACCGGGAGAGACGAATCCCCTGCCGATCCGCTCACTTGCCTCCATATGGCTTGGGACTGTACCCAACTAAAACCTGTTTGCATGACTCCTTTGAGCCGTGGTAGGGAAGTAATCAAAGCATAATGGGAACTCACACAAGACAAATAACGATCGCAGATCGATGAACTAACCTGTACACATGTCACCAGGGAACTGCTATCTGACGTCAGGTATAATACCAACTAGCATGTTCCCAGCGAGTCCTGTCCAGTGTACTCATAACCCAATGAGCACCTGTATACATCTTAGGTGAACCAACTGACACCAATGGCTTGTGAGACCGGCCACCGCCCCTCGTCGGGGTCTCGACTGTATACACCAGTCTACTCCGGAGTATCGATGCCCTGTCTCGAAACTCCTACGACTAGGGACCTTTTAAGGATGTGCTGATAGACCCCAGCTCCCACGTATATGATCGCCATCATACTGCTGGTAGTCGAGCAAGAATCCTAAGGGCTCTATCAATGTGTAATAGCGACCTGTAAGGTCACCTAAAGCAGTACACGATGATAAAGATAAACCAGATAGCATACTATCATCTTGAGTAAGACTGTCCTACCAGCATAGGTCCTCCCTCAATCATTGCAATCACGTGCCTATGATCCAATAATTGACTTTGAGGGCACTATATCCAACACGATCATCTTGAAGAATCCCGATACTTGTGACACCTGGTTCACTACTTTATTCCTATACCTATAACTTTTCAAAACTAAGACATTGTATTTCAACGAAACACTTGTCTAAAAACTAGAGAAGTCATGAGTAAATAGAATATAGTATGAGGACCAACCCCTTTGTCCTGATGGACACTGGACAACATACAATACTTTGTATAACTCCGCTGAGTTGAATAACTCAAAACCTGTGCATCGTAGGTTAAAAACTGTACTTATGGTTAAGAACTACTCCGCTGTTCAATGCTCCTTACCGAATCGTTAACTAATATAGGTAAATGTCATGGACATAATTTCAAAAAGTTATATCTCACTTTAAAAAAATAAACGTATAGATATATCAGTTTGAAATTGGTGCACAACAACGGATACTCAAAACCAAATACTTGCCGTCCGGCAAAAACCCAGGCGATTTCCTCAAATATCACCAATTACAACGAATTCCGATATAATGAGGATGATCACCTAATTCCCAATAACTTACTCCCACTCATCATCTGTAAAACTATACGGATGTGAGAATCAGACCTGGTAAATACATACTCTGGAGTAAGTATCTAATCGGGAAAACAGTTTTCCTTTAACAATGCATAGTGAAACTGAAACATGAAAATGTTTCGAAGGGGTATCCTGGTATTCAAAGCAATGCCTCTTCCATTATCCAATTCATGACTGTAACCGTATATTTTATTGCCATCTCTCCAAATCCCTTTATTTGTCTTCAGTTATTACCTTCTGTACACCTTCGTTAGGCTTAATGGTTTTCTTCCTTCCCTACCCTTCGGCACCAGCCTATAGATTGGAAGAAGGCTATCCAATAAGAGTAATAGGTGCACTCTCCTAATCCTAGGAGTACTCGCAACTTAAGAGAAGGTGATAATAAAAGACAACTGAATAAAACCTTATTCTATTTCTCCTGAACTGGAGAAAAAGTAAAGGTGAAGTAGGAGTGGTGATGAACTACAAGGTTTGGTCGTGAATGTTAGCAGTCACAATTTACTTTGCCCTCTTTCTAATCCCTTTATTTTGTCTTTACATATTACCTTCGGTACACCCTACTTAGGCTAGTTGGTTTTCTTCATTCCCTATCCTTCGGTACCTGCCTATGGTTTGGAAGAAGACTATCCAATAAGCGTAATAGGTGTACTCTCCTAAACCAAAGAGCCCTCGCAACCTGAGAGAAGGTGATGATAAAAGACAACTGAATAAACTAATTCAATTTCTCCTGAACCTGGATCCATCCTCGAAAAAGTCCCTTCGAGTTCGTATATAACCATACGATGGATTTATCCAATGGAAGTGGATGTTCGTAGTAATACGAGGTGTTCTGGAGAAATGCAAAGGGTAAAAGAAGGAGCGGCAATGACTTATGCAACCCAGACAATCCGAAAACCAGTATTTTAAGAAGGTTCGGTCAACTTAGTCACTGAGTCATAGTTTAGGGTCGGTCAATGGTCGCTGCCAAATAGAGAGAAAAGAAACACTCTGCGTGCACTCTAACCTAGATCAAAATGGTTATCACTTTATCTAATCAGGAAAACTCCTACTGTACCGTCAAATTCTCCTCCAAACCTGAAAAAAGAATTAGTCGGGATCACCCGAAGAGTAAACCAACTCATCAGTGGGAATCGGGATCCAACTCTTATCGCATGATAACGTGAAGGAATCCACTCACGTTATCACACTCCAGAAGGTATGCGCATGCCTGGCAAGTTTCAGTTTCTTTAGAAACTCCCGATATGGATTTATGCCCCATGCTCTTATGACCTTGACTAAGGGACAACAAATCATAAGTCACATGTCAAGTTCTTTCCGTCATTATCCAGGTTAATTTGAACCCACCCATACTCGCCCTTGACTAAGGGCCAACAAGGCTGTACGGCTGTCCCAAACCAACGCATCTATCTATGCAACATGTGAATATCCCAGCAGCTACCAATCGCTATGTCTTGACTAAGGGCCAAACAAATATAGCTTGAATACTACTGACCATTCATATGAAATGACGGAGGGCTACGGCTGGTTTTTGGCGAAAAACCTTTAACGTAACGAACTTGATATCGCTGAAGGAACCTGATAGCTTTTTATAAAAAATAAAGTGGCGAAAACCTTTGCTAAAGAGGTCACTCTCGGTGAAGGGATCTCGGCTCTTTCCTCATGGAATGAGGTGCAGGATATTCCAACTGAATACCGCGATGCAAAGCAACAAGTAATCGACTATAGTGAAGTAATTACCCTGACGCAAACTTCTGCCTAAGGGGTCACTCCTGGTGAAGGGATCTCGGCTCTAGCCTCGTCGAATGAGGTGCAGGATATTCCAACCGAATACCGCTGTGCAAAACAAAAGAAAACATATTTGTAATAACACTTTTTGAAAACTGTTCCAACAACGTCAAACAGGTTTGTTTTCCTTGCATTGATCAAAACAAAGCAGTCCCATCAATTAATCACACCAGAAAAGAACGAAAATAAAACGTACGTATATGCCATCCGCATTCGCCACTGGGTCCCGTCATCACCCGTTAGGTTACTTAACTAACGACAGAGCGGGGACTGGACTAGCGTGGGTGCAAAACATATACAACATCTACTAGTATATATACCAATATACAATAATCGCTCCAGGAGTGATAAATGCAACGTTACAGAAAAGTAATAAGCATCACAGAACAATACAGATAAACTGGGATCCCCGGGTTTCACAGAGCCGCAACTGAAACCCGACGTTCCCCTGGTCGTGTGGATAGCCTGTGCAATGAAACCTAGACCCCTACAAGTGCGACAAGTTACCCGCCCAAACCAGAAGCGAGGCAGCCCCTACAGCAAAGTGAATGGACCACTCAGCACTTCACGGAATCCGGTAACTTGGGCACTCCATCATAGGTCAACCTGTACCCCCTACGAGTGCGGCGAATAGTGTGACAAACCTAGAGTGAGGCCCCTTTGCCTCTCAAAGCCATGAGATGTGGACCCTTTGCCCTCCAGAACCCGGCTATCCGTGCACTCCGTCACGGGGTAAACCTAGTACAGAAATGAAAATATGTACAACGGGTACATCGACCTCAACCCGGTCGTGCCCCAAAAGAATAATATACAAACTGGCAGTCACGGCAGTCCACATGTTGGATGCTCATCCCGCAATATCAAATGTACAAATAAATCCAAACTGCACTACCATTGCACACAGCCATCCACCACGACAAATCCGCAATATCACAGCACAACACAGAACATCAACGCGAATTTCATGTTCGCAAACCTGTCTAAAAGGACTATAGCAATTAGACACGATTTACTGCTCGAATGACATTCACGGTCGGAGATATAAAGTAAGTACTGTAATCTAACACATTTAAAATTCCGATCGACAAAACTTCCCGAAGTGGGCCCCAAGTACAAGTCCAGTACTCAAACAAAATCTGGGCCCAAACAAAATATTCCAGAAACCACAATTCCACATGAAAGACACCCAGGAGATGCTCAAAATAATTTCTGCGGCAGCGGAACCGCGGCAAACCCATGGGTTCTGCGGCGGTTCCGTGGCAGTTTTGATGGTTCAGTCGCCCAAATTTCTTCCAGAGTCTTAAAAAGCCTGCACGATTTACTGAGATGCTCAAAATAATTTTTAGACCAGTTTAAAAATTCGACAGAAACTTTATCATGAAAAATGCGGTTTTGGAAATTTCGTTCGATCGATATTTTAAATACGTTAGAACAAGCTAGTAAAGGTTAATGGCGTGGCTCTGATACTTTGTAAGTCTACGGCAGCGCCTCGGCCAATATTCTGAGGCCAAACGCGGAACAAAAACTTTTACAACTGACGCTATCGCATACTATAACCCGGATCTAACCATTAACGCTAAACTAACAAACTGTAAAGAGGTAGAAAGGCTATACCGATTGATTCGTATCCTTCGGTCTTTAGCCATCATCCCATGCTCCTCGCTGTGACTCCGATCTTCTCGTCGAGGTGGCACCACATCATCGATTCTTTATACGGGCTCCCGCCTCTATACCGAGGCAACTCGGACATCAAGTCTGCTAAAAAAGATGACCAAGATGAAGTAGAGAATGAGTGGAATACTTTGTCTCAAACACTCTTTGGTTCTCATCACATGAGAGAGTAAGAGTGGAGGTTGAAGAAGATGCAAAGAGTTGGAAATTGTGAGCTCAAGAAACTATCTCAAGAGAGCAAAAACCAAGCACACAAAAATAACCCTTGGCTGCCCTTATATTTTGTGTGTGATATATATAAGGTTTTGTTTTGGAGAAACAAAGAAAATATCTTACAAAAATATCTCCAACTCAACCCTAAAATATCTCACCCAAAACAAAACACCATTAATTCTATCATGACTCACTTAGTGACTCATTAGCATGAGTCACACATAAATTCTATCATGACTCACTTAGTGACTCATTAGCATGAGTCACTAATGAACATGCTAGAAGAAATGTGTCATCCAAATGAGTCACTCTTTCCAAAACCATTTAAACATTTAAACTAAAATGTTTAACCAAAAGAAATGCATCTTCTAAAGTAGTCTCGTAACGGATTACGAGAATACCCCTCACCTGTAAATACATACCTGTATCTGTATTCCGACCGAATACGAATACGATGAGACAAAAATATTCCGACTCAATATAATACTTGGATCCGGCTTAAACCAAAGCCCACAAGTATTGTCTGTCCGAAAAATGACACGTGCACAAATGCACGTGCATGTTCGAACCCTGCCATAAAACCATATGGCCCCTACAACGTTTCGCCCGAACTTGGGAAACTATCTGTGGGGGACTCTAAAGACTCGTCAATATTTTGGCAGTGGGTTTAACCACAAGCCGTCAGCGGTACTAGCTGTACGTAACGGCTGCCCATGTATTGACAGAAAGGGAAGCTGAAGAGCGAACTCATCCTGAAACCCTACTGAGCCTATCAGTGAAAATATCCGTACAGTCCGGTCCGTTCATCTATGAGCATCGCATATCCGGCCTAGGGGCTGGTAACGTCAGACCCCTAAAAGCTGTATAAGTCGTGTCGGAGGGTAGCCCTGAACACCCTGAGAAACTACTGGAATGCCTACCTGTAATTCTCACTTGCATTGGTCAAGGACTTGGTGTAATGGCTCTCCTAGACACAGCGCTATCTCACCCCCAATACCGCGAGAGACGAATCTCCTGCCGATTCGCTCGCTGCCTCTATGTGGCTCGGGACTGTACCCAACTAAAACCTGTTTGCATGACTCCTTTGAGCCATGGTAGGATAGTAATCTAAGCACAGTGGGAACTCACACGAGATAAATGACGACCTCAGGTCGATGAACTAACCTGTACACATGTCACCAGGGAACTGCTATCTAACGCTAGGTATAATACTAACTAGCATGTTCCCGGCGAGTCTTGTCCGGTGCACTCATAACCTAATGAGCACCTGTATACATCTTAGATGATCCAACTGACACCAATGGCTTGTGAGACCGACCACCGCCTCTCGTCGGTGTCTCGACTGTATACACTAGTCTACTCCGGAGTATCGATGCCCTGTCTCGAAACTCCCACGACTAGGGACCTTTTAAGGATGTGCTGATAGACCCCAGCTCCCACGTATATGATCGCCATCATACTGCTGGTAGTCAAACAAGAATCCTAAGGGCTCTATCAATGTGTAATAGCGACCTGTAAGGTCACCTAAAGCAGTACACGATGATAAAGATAAATCAGATAGCATACTATCATCTTGAGTAAGACTGTCCTACCGGCATTGGTCCTTCCTCAATCATTGCAATTACGTGCCTGTAATCCAATAATTGACTTTGAGGGTACTACAACCAACAATAATGTGTGTGAAGTAACCACGTTGAGATCGGGTAGAGTGCTGAATAACCTAGTGGGTGAACATGTTGATGTTAATGATATTGATGATACCCTGGCTTCTACTTCTGATCCTCTTTCGTCTAATCCAACAACTTCTTCTGTGCCTATTCTCCGTTTTCCACTAGGCTCGAACCCTCAGCCCACTTCCTCGAGTCAACCTCAAACGATCCCAACTCCAATTCTGGGACCTATTCCATCTCCATAAACTTCTCCACTAATGTTGGACCAAACCCTTATTGATAAAGCTCCTTTTCCACACAGGTTAAGGGCCAACAGACCAAAGCCCCAAATGGAGAAGATTGTGGAAATTTTTAAGCAAGTTTACATAAATATTCCTCTCCTAGGTGCTATCCAACAAGTTTCGTCCTATGAGAAAATTCTAAAGGACTTGTTCACTAGGAAAAGGAAAATTAAAGTGCCTAAAAAAGTTTTCCTAGCGAGTAATGTGAGCACTGCTTTTACCCAACAAATACCCAAGAAAAGAAAAGACCCCGGAAGTCCTACAATATCTATTACTATTGGGGGTAAAAATATCAATCGCGCTCTACTCGATTTAGGTGCTAGTGTTAACTTGCTTCCGTATTTTGTCTATGAGCAATTAGGTGTCGGAGAGTTAAAATCGGCGCACTGCACTCTTCGGATGGCCGATCAATCTATCACCCAATCTAGGGATGAGCTAGAGGACGTGTTAATCAAAGTCGGGGAATTTATATTCCTTGTGAACTTCATAGTTATTGATACACAGCCTATAGAAAACCCCCAAAATCAAATCCCGGTTATTCTAGGTCGATATTTTCTAGCGACTTCCAACGCAATAATCAATTGTCCAAACGGTTCTATGACCCTATCCTTCGGGAAGATGTCAATTGAGCTTAACATTTACAAGTTGGGAAGTGAACCTTCCGAACCCTATGCTCATGTATGTTCTGTCGAAACGATAGATTCCGACAGCAGTGAACTTGAAGAGCTTAACGATACTTATCTTGACTCCACTAATGCGTTGTTGTTTGATCTTGCTATTTATTATACACATGAGGACCTTTCTATCGACAAGTCCACACCCAAGTCCGAATCCTTTGACTTGTCGAATAAGTTAGTCGAGCTGTCCGGGTCAACATCTAACGCTGATTATGAACCTTTTATGGAGTCTAAGGATCATACATTTCTTTCCGATGAGATTATCATTCAGAATATCGATGAAAGCTTTAAAGTCATTTTCGCCGAAGAACTTGCATTCTTAGAAGATATGGGAGTTGTGATGAATCAACCCCAACTCAAAGAAGTTGAATCGCCACCCCTTCTTCTTATCAAGAACGAGAATGCGAGTAATCCATAATCATTTTTTATCTCTACATACCGAGAGATAAACCCATTCTATTACACTTCTTATCTCCTCCCCACTTCTTCACGTTTATAGGTGACATGATCTTCTACCAACCTTGGTGTTACATTGAAAAAATATTTGAATGGTTAGTGTTGACTTTTGGTTTTTGTATAGTTTTATATTGACCAATAACTTTACCCCCCTCTTTATAATTTTTAAATGCTTAATACTATTTTACTCAAGTTTGGGGAGAGTGGGGAGAAAATATTTTGGCTCTTGAACGAAAATAATTTTTTTACAAAATTGTGAGCCAAAATTAAGTTTGGGGGAGGATTTCACTGTCATTTATTCATGTCCCCGTTACTGACTTTTCCTCCTAAGTCTACAGTTTTTTTTAAGCTTAACAGATGACATCAGTGAGGACACTGCTGCAAATAGGTTTGGGGTGGTTTGTGCTTTTTCACACATCATTTTTTGCATTATAAATCATAAATTTTTTTCTTTGATAATAAAAGATTAGAAAGTGAAAAATTACATTTGAAAGATAGGAAAAGTTTAAGAAAAGCAAGAAAATTAGATGTTTTATAACGAAACTAGTAATAGGTAGTCATGAGATGTTGTCCCAAGAGTTAGTAAGATGAAGAAAATCACCAATCTGAGGATTGAATTAAGTCTGAAAAATAGTCCCTATTCTTGAGTCCAAACTTTTGAATGTTGATACCCTACTATATGCACTTGCACACATCTTGAAATTTGGGATAGTAGAGAATACCTTGATATGCTCTTGTCTAAAAGCCTTAGTATGAAAAAAAATAAATATACAAACAAAAATATAAATGAAAAAATGGTGAAGAAAAATAAACACTGGTTTTGTAATTGCTTAAGGCAGCACAAAAAAAATATAGCGTGGGTGCTTTATCACTTAGTGCCTCAGACCAACTGGTTTGGGAGCCACTACTAAGCCTTAGGTGTTGCAAGACTAGGATATTGCTAATTACGCCTAAATGAGTGAGCACATTTAGTAATCGGTCGGTTGGTACCTCAAGAAATTAACGGTCGCACGAAGAATGTGTGAGCAATTCCATCTGAAATATTCACCGACTAAAAAATGCTAAGGAAGATGGACAAGAGTATGATTGCTTGAATTGAATTCTCTAAGTGTAGGGATGTCTTTTACACACACGTAAGGATATATGATCGATGTTTGGAATAAAGGTAGAGAGGAAGACTAAAGGCGATGTTTTATTGAGAGATGATGTGATTGCTGACATCTTTTCATGACCATTAAGATAGGGCTCATAGCAACTGAAAAGCTAGTATAGTTTTAAACTCTTATTTTCAAGTTCTTTCTTTTATATAATCCTTATCTTTGTATGTAACTTTCAACTCCTTTCTTTTATTATGGAATTTTGTGGGTGTAATCCGCTGAAAACCCTCAGGAGACAACACTCCTACTAGGGACACCTAGAAATTTAAAGGCTTGTTGCACGTGCTAAGTGCAATCGTGTTGCCTATGAAAGTGTGCTAGGTTTTTCTTTTCCTTTCTCTCCCTCTCTCGAATAACTAGTTTGATCGGGACGATCAAAATTAAGTTTGTGGGTATTTGTTTAGTCGAAAATATTACACATTTTATGGAACATTTTTCTTACTTTTGTTAAGTACTTAAAAGTGTTTATTGTAATTATGGAACATATGTGGGTTTATCTGCAAAATACTCTTTATCATATATTTATACACTATACTTAACATTATGAAGGAAAATATATGCATATAATATTTATATAATATTTTAGTAATTTAAATATGCATAACATATCAAATATCCCTAATCAATATTCTTAAAATATCATATCATATAAAATGGTTAGGCTAATATCTTAATAATATAACAAATATTACTAACACTATGATTTGAGATATTGTGCAGATGTTAGCTCATGTCTGAAATCAAGGTGATCCGAGATGTCGAATCAAATCTGCCGAAATATTGAAGCTCACAAGATCTAGCAACAACAGAGATTCAGAATAAGATATGCAGAATGTAGACATCTAAGAAATCTCCAAATGTCAACACCAGAGACCACAATAAATCTCAACTCATGAATCCACTAAACTGCCGCGGTTTAGAGGCCAAATGCAATTTATGCCACGAATCCGTGGCAAGATCTTGGACGTAGGATCTGATATTTTGGTGGTTGGATGATAGATGCATATACTAACTTATGGGATATAGGGTTTGTATCTTCTGTGTCATTTAAAGGACCGAGAGCTACACTTGAAAATTATCAAACCGAAGAGATCAAGAGGTCCAAGACGATCCACGCATCCACGTTGATCATCAGCTGTTCATCTACTTCCTACGAGACAGAGATCGGGAGCATGAACTAGGGTTCTTGTACTCTAAAATTCTATGAATTTGTAAATGATAGTTGATTAATAAAAAGGTAGATCTTTAATTTAATTCTTTGCATTTTACTTTCTGTATTTACATTATGATCTCCTTCTTCATTTTCTCTTCTATCTCAACCATGCATGAGTAATTCCATGCTTGATTGAGTTCGTAGGATTAGGGTAGATCAATGGATGATAAAATCTCTTAACTTCTTTTACATCATTTAAAGTTTATAAACTTTAGCAAAGTAATTGTTAACATCCTAATTGGGTGCGCAACCAATTTAGTGATAGTCTTGACCGCAATTTAAGATTAGATTAATAATTGTTTTGGTGAAGACTAGATATGAATAGAGGTCAATGAAAATATAAGGGTTAAGAGTGGCAACCATATTCCCTCCAAAAACTTTAATCTGCATTCACTACTATCAATCTAGTATTAAGTCTATTGAAAGATAAAAGGAGTCATCTTAATTAATCATCCATTACTACCAAATTCTATGAACCCTACGAGCCTCTTCTTCATAAAATTTACATCCATATATCGTAGATCTATAACAACTCAACCATATTTCAAATAACTCGTCTAAAGCAAGAAAAAGGTTCGACGTTTCCCTGAGGACGACCCGTACTCATCTCGGCTAGCTACTAGCGACATCGTTATTGATTGCGGTTACTTTACTTTTACCAAAAACACTTTTTAAAAAGATTAATCAATGTGATTTTTACTTCAGTGTCTATACGGATATGACTTGACACTGTTATTCTATTTACTTGTTATCAGCAGGTCATAGGAAGTAGTAACTTTTAGATGACCAGATACTTCATATCCAAGACGGACTCCACGCACTTCAGCAAATTATTGATTTTGGACTTTGCTGGGTGCTCCTAAATGCGTAAAACCCATTAAGAGCAAGTAGATCTTTCGAGATCTGTGCGGGTGGAAAGATATTACTTGCTCCTAATGGGTTTGGATGACATACTCCAGATAAGAAGTGATGAAGGCGTAAAACCCATTAGGAGCAAGTATATTGGATAATGTACGTATATATGACTCTTCCAGAGTGTTATCGTAGTCAGTGGGAGCAGCGGAAGGTCTGCATATTGTTTGTGTCTATTCGTAGACAAAAGAAAGAATAGCGAAGACGGGTCATTTGTTTTGATGTGATAGTCAATGTGATTGATTTCATAAAAATAATAGATGAACCTAATAAGAAGGGTGTAGGGAGTATTGTCTTGGGATTTGGATGACATACTCCAGATAGGAAGTGATATTCCTATACTACAATCGGTCAAATATTGGTTGTCACATAGTGTTTTCTCCACGTTGGATATGGATAATATATCAAGAATTCTGGTGACTAGATCTAGATTTGGGAAGTTCCCCAATCAGATACTTAAACATCATTCTAAAAGTATTTTAGAATGGACGACTCCTGGCGTGGTGATATACCCGCAGGCGATGGAGTCATCCTTTCTAAAGAGATATCTTCTAGACTGATGAGGAGAGGGACTGGCATGAATGACATATCATTTGTTTAGGCAATTGAGTCAATCGTGTAATGTCTTACACAAAACCAGATAGATAATTCTGGTTTTAGATCTAGATTTGGGATGTTTCCCAATCGGGTACTTTGACTGCATTCTAAAAGTATTTTAGAATGGATGACTCCTGGCGTGGTGGTGTACCTGTATATGATAGAGTCACTCTCTCTAAAAGGGATGTCTTCTAAATTGATGAAGAGAGAGACTGGCATGAATGACATATCATTTGCTTAGGAAATTGAGTCAATCATGCAATGTCTTGTACAACACCAGATATTGCTTATACACTTGATGTAGCAAGCAGATATTAATCCAATCCTGGAGAAATATTAGGAAGCAGTAAAGAACATAAGAGGATGTTCTTTATATAGGGTAACGACAGCCTCCTCTGGAAGGTGGTTATTGGTTCAGGTTTCCAAGGTGACCTAGTTGACAGAGATGCTGTCAGAGTTTTGAGTTTTGCCTCTTCTGAGGATCAGTATATTGGATAGTGTTCCAATAGGAATACTAAGGTAATCATGGTGCAGTATGCTGGTTATGACTCAACTAAGGATACAGCTCAAGAAGTTTGTTGGATGGAGTTGTTTATTGATGAACTTGGTCCAATCAAATATCCAGACAAATTCTTAAGGTGGGGTGTCGCTCAGTTTGGGAGACTGTTGATCTCCCCAAGGTTGAGAAATAAAGATATGAAGTTGGAACATTGTAGCAGATCCACTCACTGAGGCTATTTCTCGAACACATTAAGTTTTCCAAACATAGTTTGCGAAACTGATTAATAGAGAAGTTGGGTATTCGGTAGCACACGAGCTATGGGTATGTGATACCGCAATAATTGTCCTTAAGTGCAAGTGGGAGATTGTTGGATATAGTGCCCTAAAGATAATTATTGTTATTGCAAGTAGGCGATTATGATAATTGAGAGAGGACCTATACAGGTATAACACTCTTACTCGTGATGATAGTATGCTATCTGGTTTGTCTTAATCATTGATGAAGTTTGTAGGATTGTTGCTTGATAACCGGCATTACGATGACAATCATATATGTGATACCTGGGTTGTCTATAAGCACATCCTTAAATATCCCAAGTCGTGGGAGTATCGAGACTGGACATCAATATTCCGGAGTAGATTAGTGTATAGTTTCTAGACCCCGACGTGGGGCAGTAGCGGGTCTCACAAGCCATTGGTGTTGTGTCACCTAAGATAGTATACAGGTGCTTACTGGAGGTGAGTACATCGGACGGACTCGCCGAGAACTTATAGATGGTATTGTATCTATTGTCAGATGGAAGTTCTCAGGTGGCATGAGTACAGGTTAGTCTTTTGACCTGAAATCTTCATTTGTTTCATATGAGTTCCTATTGTACTTTGATTGCTATCTTACCATGGCTCAAAGGAGTCGTTCAAACAGGTTTTAGTTGGGTACAGTCCCGAGCTACATGGAGGCAGTGGTCGATTGTCAGGGATTCGTCTCTCCTGGTGTTAGGAGTCGATGTCGTGCTGTGTTCAGTCGGCTATCACTAGAAATCCGTGGCCACGGTGGATGAGATTTACTGATAGTTGATCAGTAGTATCTCTGTTGGTGATAAGCTTGACTCAGACATGACTTATCGAGTTAGTAGGGGTCCGACCTTATCCACCCCTAGACTCGATATGCGATACTCTTTGACGAAGAGACCAGACTGTACGGAGATTTTCACATTCAGGCTCTGTAGGGTAAGGACGTACTTGATTGTTGACCCCCATTTCGGCAAGTACCTGGGTAACCGTTATGTACAGTTAGTGCGCTGACGTACTTATGGTTAAACCCACTTCCTGCGTATTGTCGAGTTTTTAGAGTCCCACACAGAGGGTTTTCCCGGTTCAGGTGATAGATGTAGGAGCTGTACATTGGTACGTGCAATGGTCCGATTAAATACGTGTACATGATACACGGACTTTAATCAGACGATTGATAATACTAGCCAGTTTAGGATTAAGCTGGATTATTAAATCAAGTTTTGATTTAATAATATATATAGACACACACACACATATTGAGATATATATTTTAGTATTATTGTTCACTATTCATTTTCTCTCACTGGTGCTATCCGTATTTTTATACGGATACATGTATATGCTGCGATACGTATACCTGGTGAAGTATTCCGTATTTATATGGGAATGCTTCTAAAGGACACCTCATATTTGAGTTTCTTTTTAGAAAATTAAATGGAAATGAGATGGAAAGGAGGTGGCATGAGGCATGGGTGCAAACATGTAGTGAAGTATGGCTTGAATTTTTAAATTGATATATTCACTTGTGTTCACTATTGAACCATGGTTGAAAAAGGTTGTATCCATCTTTTACGCAATGAATTGCTTCATTCCACATTTTCTTGAGTTCATGCTTCATGTGAAAAACACTTGAGCATGCTTCATGCCAAAAAAAGACTTAGCCATTTTCCTCCTCTCCTTCTTCTTCTTCTTGCTCTCTTGAGCATGGATTATTGAGAGAAAAATTTAGTGGAAAAATTCCTACGTCACCCACCATCCATCCTTATCAAGTTTGTATCTTCGGTTAGAGCCTCTTACGGTTTTCCTCGGGAGAATCTTCTTCGGCGAGTGTGGTCGACTTTCAAGAGCGATCCCGGCGGCTATGAGATTGGATGCGTCTTCAACAATTGGGTGGACACGCATCGAAGGTTGAATTTCATAAACTTTGCATATTTTAGTTTGCTAATTTAGATGTATAGATCATATCCTGAGTTATGCGTGTTTGGTGCTCGCGTAAAATTTTTATTATCGCTTCCGCCTTTGCCGTGGCTGCCGCTGCACGGGTACCGAACTCCAACATCACCAAGATTGTATACAGGTGCTTATTGGGTTATGAGTTACTCTGGAAGAACTCGCCGAGATCATGCTGAATGGTATTATACCTATCGTCAGGTAGCAGATCTCTGGTGACATGCATACAGGTTAGTCTGTCGACCTAAGATCTTCATTTGTCTTATATGAGTTCCCATTGTACTTTGATTACTACCCTACCACGGCTCAAAAGAGTCATGCAAACAGGTTTTAGTTGGGTATAGTCTCGAATCACATGGAGGCAGTGAGCGGATTGCGGGGATTCGTCTCTCCCGATATTGGGGGTTGATGTTGCGCTGTGCCCGGTTGGCCATCACCATAAGTCCTGGCTAGACAGATGAGATTTACTGATTTGGATAAATTGTTTCTCGAATGGTGATGGGCTTGATATTGGCATGAATTATTGCGTTATCAGGAGTCTGACGTTTACCACCCTCCTAGACCCGATATGCGATAGTCTCTGACAAACAGACCGGATAGTACGGTGTATGTCACTTATAAGCTTAGTAGGGGTTCGGACGGGCTTAGCTGTCAACCTCCCTTTCGCTTAATACCTGCTTAGCCGTTACGTACAGTTAGTACAGCCGACATGCTTGTGGTTAAACCTACTACCAACGTATTATCGAGTTTTTAGAGTCCCACTCTGAGGTTTTTCCGGCTCTAGCAATATGATGTGGATGTGCACATTGGATGCGTACAGGAGTCTGATTAAAACTTGTGTATTAGATACATTAATGGTAATCAAATATCTGATAATACTAGCCGGTCTTGTATGAGACGGATATTAAATCCAGTGTGGATTTAATATATTTATATTATATACATATTATTGCTAGTATTATGTCACTATTATTTATGTCTCATTTGTGTATTTTACACACATTAGAAATACATAGAATTACACACACACACATATGTATATATATCATAATTCCATGTATTCATATTTCTTTTAAATGGTTCTCTTTTGCTTATTGTGTTTTTACAGAACATTATATGCTTGGGCTCTCACCATAGGGTAACATGTGTAATCTTGTGTATGGGATGAAAACTTGGAGAGGGGCTTTAATCCTATGGTTAGGATTCTTCCTTGTTATGATAAAAAAATCTCATAACCATTTTGCTAATGGGTAAGAGATTATTATTCTTGTTTTTCATTTTTGACCTCTCCAAGCTTCCTCCTCTCATATTTCCTCCACGGAAATTTGAAAGAGAACTTGAAAAAGGAAAACAAAGTGAGACTCAAATTGTAGTGACCATGGTATCCACATTCCCCTCAACCCATTCCTAGCAAGCTAGGGTTCGCCGGTTTCTTCACTTGAAGCTTTAGGCTAATGGTGGAGATGGTGCTAGAGACCGTTTTTCCTCATGGTGGATCATTAGGGAAGTCCTCACCAAGCTCATCCCCTCACCTAGGAATCTAAAATGGAGTATAATCCAAAAATGGAGCTCTTGAAGAAAAGCTAGAGGATGTGAGTATTGCTAACATAGTAGCATAGCTAGCTCACATGATTTTTGTTTACAAGTTCTAGCACTTTAGTTCTGATTCATGGTTTTGGATTTTTAGCAAACTAGAAATTTTTAAAATTCATGCCGTTGTCTTCTAAAATTAGCTTTTTAGTGTGCATGAGTTCCTAACAGTGGTGTCACGACCCGGAAAATGGCACGTGACTGGCACTTGAATCATATGAAGTCTATAGGACCTATCTAATTCAAGTAAGCCAAAATCCCAGAAATCTAAACCATTTTAAGGAAGAAGTGAAGAAAAATTATTTTAAAGAAAGTGGTTTTAATAACATAAGCCGAAATATGTATTTTTGAAATCTCAAGTCTTTTCTGAAAATTTCGACAGAGTTTCCTTTGCAAATACTGTCCCCAAAAAGGGTACAACATGTATAATATGAATAAAGGCATCCCCAGGCGGGAGCTAGCTCTTCGCCAATTGGCGGTCACAACCACACAAGCAATATCATATACAACGTCGAAGGGCGAGGATCAAAACTCGAAAGGAATCTCAAATCATCAAGAAAACCCATAATAATACAACGCGCGACTCTAAGGTCGAAATAATACACAACTGGTTTTCTAAGTCTGAAATAAATATACAAGTCTGGTTGATGGAGTTACTAGATACAAATGAATATAAATAAATAGTATTATGGTGGTCACAATGCGAGTGAACCCACCTACAAAAACAATCACCGGAACGGAAGTAGTGTGCAAGAAAGCCGCAATGAAACCTGTACGGCAGAAACCTGCAAGAACTGTGGCACAACAGGGGTGAGTTGCCAACTCGTGAATAAAAAACATCACAGAGCAGAAATCGAATGTATGACTCAATCCTAGTTCATACGATCATAGTATATCTCAAAATGATATAGTCTAAAACATCTAATAATGGCATGGGTAAACATCTATACATAAGTGTAATACCAAGTGCTCGCGTCAGTGCCTCAGGTAGCAGTATATCATAAATATGAGGTATGAATGCGATATAATGAAAACAGAATACTTCATGAATGAGAAAACTGTTTTTTTATTATAATGAGATTTCTGTATAAAAGTTTAAGTATCATCAATGAAATCATCAGAGAATCAGTGTCAAGCATCGACACAAAATATATATCTCAATATTTCAAGCTCCGGCTATCCGGACTGGCTTGTATCATCAAATCTCAAAATCTCAGGCTCCGGCTATCCGGACATGCCTGTATCATAAATCTTAATATCTCAGGCTCCAGCTATCCGCACTGGCCTGTATCATAAATCTCAAGACCACGTCGGTATCCTCCGGATATCCAGCGTGTCACAATAAAATCACCGGTCCGTAGTGCTCCCCTGTCTCAGGCTCAACGCCATCCTCTGCGACCTTCTTGCCCTGGGGTACCGCACCGGGTCCACCATGCACCCACAGACGGTTCCTCCTCCTCCTCGAATCGGGTGTATGATATTGCTCAGGAGCCGAGAAAACTCATGGTGGACATATCTCAAATAATATTATGAGAAAACCGCAACTTTCATTTTAAAATGATAATCAGTTTATAAAATCCTTGCGGTTTCTCCAAATCCAGAAATCTCATGGAAATCCAAAATCCAAAACTGAATAGTCAATAATAATGAATACTGGGCTTTGGCAATCTGGACTGGCCCTTATAATATTGCATGACAAATGAATATATAAATATGCATGAATATCACAATAATAAATGCAATATCTAAACTAGCGCAGTAATAATATACCGGGACTATCAGCTCGCAAAACGATATCAAAAGTAATATTCTCTAAAGTGTATGTGACATGGCAATTACCGATGATGATATGCGTGAGATGGCAAGCAAGTGTACGTGGAGCATACGCATCATCGGTAATGGTGTTGGTGTCCTGACAGCATGGTTTCATAATCACTAAAGTACATAATAAACATGCAATGCGATGATAACAACATGAATAAACGGAGAATGAATATTAAACGCAGAGATACCGAATATATAGAAATGAATAGTAAATGCAACAATAAGGAATCTACATTAATATATATGGGTCATACAGTTTTGCCTTTTGAAATAACACGAATCGTGGTGTTTAGAAAATAGGGCTACGGTATTTTTAAGAAAAGGTATGTCCTTTGAAATATCCGTAGAATCCCTTGGCTTATCTTTAAAATACTCACGATTCGTTAGTTTTGAAATAGGTATGACCCGAGTCTAGTTTAACATCTACAAGTAAACTACTGGACTAAACTAACATACAGATCAAGAGGGTATGGAAAACCAGCTAAGTCTGAGTCGATATATATATATAATAGTCCGTGATCCCGCCTCAATAGTATCCCATACGATACGATACATAATATGACATCTTCGAGTCAAGAGTGCGGATCAATCATCAATATTCATCTCGTACGGTAAATCCATCGTACGACATCCCAAATCTGGGTACGGGTCAAATATCACATTTATCTCATTATTCATCTGGTATCCTTATCACCACATATCGTGAACTGGAGGTACTGATCTAAGTCTAGTACAATACTGATACCATCTACATATATATATATATATACATATATATATATGCATGTGTATGAAACACACCGCCTAAAGACCCGCTATAATATCATGTCGTATCTCATAATATGAACCACATCATATCACCGATCTCATGGCACCATGCCCAAACTCGTCGACTCATCTCCAAGTACCATATACTATCCTCATCATCCATGTATATGTATATGAATATATATATATATATATACATAGTTCCATACCTGTGTGTGTGTATACATATCCCTATATACGCACAAGTAATAAAAGTATGCAAGTGTGTGGGTGCGCGTGTATGCAAATCTTTACTCTAGGGTTTCGCGACTAAGAAGCTTAACTAAGTTACTTCTAACGTACTAAAACAAGCCTAAGAACATCTAAAAACTATCTCGATAATCATTAATCTCCCAATACACACACACACACACACACACACACACACACACACACATATATATATATATGTATACGTATTCGTATACCATACTACGAACTGCGGGGGTGCTTTACGCCATCCACCCGACTTCCCATGCAAATATAGATCTACTCACATTGGTCTTTGCTTTCCGATGCCGATGTCGCCACGCGCTTGCTTGTCATCTTGAAGTCCTCATGAGGGTACCTACATATCATAACATATCGTGATGCATTAAAATCCAATCCAAAACCAAAACGACACACGAATCGTACATAGGTTGAAACCTATGTCTACACATGCAAAACCAACCAATTCATCCCTTGTTGTTGATGTACAAACATCCAACAACCAAATACAAATCTAAATATCCAAACCTAGCATTCAAAATACGGAAAACATAACCAGAAATCACACCAAAGTGCTCCCAGATTTTAGTTCAGGTGAAAAATGGGTAAACAAACAGTACTGGGGTGCTATATAGGGTGTATATGAGCTACACAAACAACCTGGGCACCAAATCCATCAATGTGGCCGGCCACATACACCTAAAATCCAGCCACCTCGGTTCATAACGCTTGGATGGGGTTCGTTTTGGCAGGGTGGTCTCGTGGTGGTCTATTTAGGCTAGTAGTATTGTTTGCTTTTCCAGTAAAGTTCTAAGGTCAACTCAGATTCCCTGCACCCACTAATAAATCACAAACCGACATATCGATGTCTAAATCAACTTGTATTGTCTAGGCTCTGTTGGTCCAGGTTTTCTAAAACTATGGGGGGCTTTAATGTCATCACTAGAGCCCATTAGCACAATCACAACTCAAGAATCCCTCAAACCTCATCTAGGAATTTCCATAAGTCACAAACCTCACTATATCGATTCTAAACATGTATGGATACTTATGTAATTGAAATAATACACTAATGGTGCAGAAATTATCTCATTTGGCAACTCAAGAAAATTCTTGAGTTGCCCCAAGTGCTCAAAATCCATCCTTTCTTGGTCCAAAATGCTTGTGAGGAGCTTGTGCATATTTTTAATGAAGTGGGGATGGACTTTTGATGAGTTTTTGGTGTTGTTGTGAGGAGGTGGAGATGGTGGAGGGAGAGGGCAGATAAGGAGGAAGAAGAAGAGGAATAAAGATGAAGGAAATAATGAAGGGGACATAAGCCATGCCAAGGTTGACTCCTCACCCTCTCTCTCTCTCATGCCCATACCCTTTTCTTTAATATTTTCCTTTTCTTTTCATTTATTTTCTTTTCCAAAATTCTAAAATCAAGCATGAAGAAAAGGAAAAAGCCATGGTAGGAAAATGTAACAAATGTGAAAAATGACTTGGTGCATATCTCATTCACAAAACAAGCTTAATGCACGATTAGCGATATTTAATCGCGATTCACATTAAAATTGGAATATAATTATTTATATAACAATCTATAAATGCTCGAATCTTGTAATCTCTTTCAAATTCAATAATTGACATAATTTCCAAATATTTCCCAATTTATCGGTATTTAATTATACTGTATCATTAAAATATTTATAATATTTATTAATAAATTATAAAAATTCCCAAAAATAATATTTTATTTTTCTGAAATGTTAAAATCTTCCCCCTTAGAGAAATTCGGTCCCCGAATTTAAATTTAAACCCCTCAAATAGTAAAACATTTATGTAAAATGATCCAGTCGTCGGGGCTCCGAAATCATAAATACATAAAACATATCGTAGCGCAATGCATGCGCATGAAAAACAAGTATATAATCCAAAATCAAAACTCCGTCAAGCATCCCGCAATCATCAGAGTTATGGTGAAGATACCACTATCAAAATCCAATACGAAAACCAACATGATATACATAAATCCATACATATAAACATCATTAAAACATCTGAAAGAACTGCATGCTAAACTCTTTTCTAATCATTGTGCAATGCGCGTATCACAGCATAAGTAGCGGACGTTTATTTGTAAGAAAGCAACTATGTATATATATACACCCTTGGTTTAATGTACACGTTCCGCCATTTTGAAATTTAGTTTAGAAGGGTTTCCTTGTAACGTTTTTCGTGTCATCTCGGACACGTACGTAAATACCGAGACTATAGCTCCTTTTTGGAAATCCCGTCGATAACTATCAATGCATGCAAAAATATATTCAGGTACCGTCCTCTGACTAGTCCTGCTCAGCTATTATACCAAATAGTAAATATCATAAAAATGTACTGCTTATAGGAAATCAATCCTAAAATGTATATAAGAATGCTGCGTGCATCTGGTGCGCACGGAAAACGAAATCCATGAATGTGCCATACATGTGCACAGAAATAAAATCTAAGTGGAACGGGTGTGCACGAAACACCTGTCAAAGGCAACGGGTGTGCCTGACAGCAATATCAGGTGCATCTGATATGCACGAAGAATCTCGATTTAGTGCATCTGGCGTGCACCAATATTGCATCAAGCGTCCAAGTATGCACAAGAATCCAAGTCAAGTGCACAAGGTGCACAAAAACAAATATCGAATATCACAATCGAAATCGACGGTATACAACACATTTCAATCCAAATCCAAATCCAAATCAGGTATACCGTGGTATATATAACCTCACAACCATGTGCATCAGCGTGCACAAAATCGAATCAAAATACTAAGAGTGCATGAAAACTATGCCGAAAGCATAAGTCAAATCACATGTATACCATAGGCATGAAATCAAAATCAAAATCTCGAATGACATCAAATCGAAGTCAAGTGCAACTGTAGTGCACAAAATCTCATTCATGCAAATAAATCACCCAAAATATCAGGCATGAAATCAAAATCAAAATCTCGAATGACATCAAATCGAAGTCAAGTGCAACTGTGGTGCACAAAATCTCAATCATGCAAATAAATCACCTAAATTACCAAAATCAAAGATAGCAGAAATAGTCCTACTCTAGCACATCTTCTAAAGATCTCTGGCCAACTGTCATGGTCACTCATAACATGTCTCGTCAACGGTGCCGAACTCTAGCCTACTGGGTGTGCGTAATATGACCGCTCCTGGGTCCAAGTCTTCTCGTATAGTATTCTAGAAAGGTTCTGTCGAAGTCTCCCCTAGATCTCGTTTCTGCTGAACTGCCCGGAAATCATCATCCTTTACTAAATCTGTTTCTTGTTCCGGAATGGCTGCATACTCATCGCGACTCCTTCTGGAAGATATATCCATATACAACGCCTCTGCATGCGTATCACATCTCTGATGTCAGCAGAGTGGAACGTCATCTCATCAAGATCTCGTATGAACCTCTTACTCCAATTTTCTCTAATGTCGACTGATTCGGACTCGTCTCTTCGTAGCTGTACGGACTGCGCTCCAATGGTTATACTCGTATCTGGAGTCTCCCAAGCAATGTATCCCATCACATGATATCCGAATGACGTCGAACCTTTCGATCAATTTGTCAAGGTTCCATTGTCCCCCAAGAGCTCAACTCTTGAGTACAATTTAATAATATCCAGTACATGTCACAGTACCTGTGGACCAACCGTAGAAGGGCAAACCCAAGCCTCATCAATGGCACCGTGGACCTGCTGTAAACCCTAAGGTTTCAAAGCGTTCTCATAGTCATTATATCGAGTTAGGGTTTCATTCTTCTAGAGGGTCCATAGAATTACTTGCATGTTTTTCCGAATACTTTAAACTTGGAAAATGGGTTCCTGACATTCGATCGTCTCTATCGACTCTCAACGTACCTGCGTAAAGTCGTCTCTAACTGGAATCAATCAATCTGATGACCTCGCATCGGGGTAGGAAATGAATCACATGTCCTAGTCTTTCATCTTGGTGACTAGCGATCTTCTATCATATCTCGAAGTATAACTCGTGCGGCATTAGCTTCAAACAACTGGGACGATATCTTGTCATTCGCAGCAATCACTGGCTCATTCGTCCGCACACTGAACAGTGCCTCAATCATCAAGTATAATCGGTACACTAATGATAATCACATTCTGGCTGGCCTCTAGCAGTGGCCCAATCCTCTGGTGCTGATCTGCACGTTCGAGAAATCTCGTAAAAGCGATCCAGCAAACGCTCATGGCGCGAAAACACAATAGGACTATACATCTATGCAATCGTGTGTCCCTGGAATCACGCCCTGGTCAGTCCTCGTCCATGACGAGCTCGTGCTGACGCAACTCTAGCCGTAGCTCTTTCTGCCCGTGAAATCCTGGAAGCAAAAACCATAAATTAATATCGACTAGGATAGATCATAGGAATGAATATAATGCTGTGCAAGGAAATGTACATCCTAAGGCTTCTTAAGCGGAGTAGCGTATCGTAAGTATGCCGTGGAACATACACACGGTACGTCACTCTCCTTAAGTCACCTACTCCATCAACCAAGGTCAATCTATGCGACGAAAGTTCGGGTCTAATACCCCCTCGATCAAGTCTAAGTTCCGTAAGGTTAAGCCTAGGTTCCGAATATATATATACGCCCTAGACTCCTCATAGTCAAACATAGACTCGAACCAAGGTTAACCTAGCGCTCTGATACCAACTTTGTCATGACCCGGATAATGGCACATGACTGGCACTTGAATCATATGAAGTCTATAGGACCCCATCTAATTCAAGTAAGCCAAAATCCCAGAAATCTAAACCATTTTAAGGAAGAAGTGAAGAAAACTTATTTTAAAGAAAGCAGTTTTAATAACATAAACCGAAGTATGTATTTTTAAAATCTCAAGTTTTTTCTGAAAATTTCGGCAGAGTTTCCTTTGTAAATACCGGCCCTAAAAAGGGTACAACATGTATAATATGAATAAAGGCATCCCCAAGCGGGAGCTAGCTCTTCGCCAATTGGCGGTCACAACCACGCAAGCAATATAATAAACAACGCCGAAGGGCGAGGATCAAAACTCGAAAGGAAACTCAAATTATCAAGAAAACTCATAATAATACAACGCGCCACTCTAAGGTCGAAATAATACACAACTGGTTTTCTAAGTCTGAAATAAATATACAATTCTGGTTGATGGAGTTACTAAATACAACTGAATATAAATAATTGGTACTATGGTGGTCACGATACGAGTGAACCCACCTACCAAAACAATCACACAAAACGGAAGTAGTGTGCCAGAAAGCCGCAATAAAACCTGTACGGCAAAAACCTGCAAGAACTGTGGCACAACGGGGGTGAGTTGCCAACTCATGAGTAGAAAACATCAAAGAGCAGAAATCGAATGTATGACTCAATCCTAGGTCATACGATCATAATATATCCTCAAAATGATATAGTCTGAAGTATCTAATAATGGCATGGGAAAACATCTATACATAAGTGTAATACCAAGTGCTCGTGTCAGTGCCTCAGGTATGAGGTAAGAATGCGATATAATGAAAATAGAATACTTCATGAATGAGAAAACTGTTTTCTTAATATAATAAGATTTATGTATAAAAGTTTAAGTATCATTAATGAAATCATCAGAGAATCAGTGTCAAGTATCGACACAAAATATGTATCTCAATATCTCAGGCTCCGGCTATCCGGACTAGCCCGTATCATCAAATCTCAAAATCTCAGGCTCTGGCTATCCGGACTTAGCTGTATTATAAATCTCAATATCTCAGGCTCCGGCTATCCGGACTGGACTGTATCATAAATCTCAAGACCACGTCGGTATCCTCCGAATATCCGGCATGTCACAATAAAATCACCGGTCAGTAGTGCTCCCCTGTCTCTGACTCAACGCCATCCTCTGAGACCTTCTCGCCCAGGGGTACCACATCGGGTCCACCATGCACCCACAGACGGTTCCTCCTCCTCCTCAAATTGGGTGAATGACATCGCTCAAGAGCCGAGAAAACTCATGGTGGATATATCTCAAATCATCTCATGAGAAAACCGCAACTTTCATTTGAAAATGATAATCATTTTATAAAATCTATGCGGTTTCTCCAAATCCAGAAATCTCATGGAAATCCAAACTCCAAAACTGAATAGTCAATAATAATGAATACTGGGCTCCGGCAATTCGGACTAGCCCTTATAATATTACATGACAAATGAATATATAAATATGCATGAATATCACAATAATAAACGCAATATCTAAACTAGCACAGTAATGATATATCGGAACTATCAGCTCGCAAAACGATATCAAAAGTAATATTCTCTAAAGTGTATGTGACATGGCAATTACCGATGATAATGTGCGTGAGCCGGCAAGCAAGTGTACGTGGAGCATACGCATCATCGGTAATGGTGCTGATGTCCTAACAGTATGGTTTCATAATCACTAAAATACACAATAAACATGCAATACGATGATAACAACATGAATAAACGGAGAATGAATAATAAACGCAGCAATACCGAATATACAGAAATGAATAGTAAATGCAACAATAAGGAATCTACATTAATATATATGGGTCTTACAGTTTTGCCGTTTAAAATAACACGAATCGTGGTGTTTAGAAAATAGGACTACGGTGTTTTTAAGAAAAGGTATGCCCTTTGAAATATCCGTAGAACCCCTTGGCCTTTCTTTAAAATACTCACGATTCGTTAGTTTTGAAATAGGTATGACCCGGGTCTAGTCTAACATCTACAAGTAAATTACTGGACTAAACTAACATACAGATCAAGAGGGTAAGGAAAACCACCTAAGTCTAAGTCGATATATATGTATATAATAGTCGGTGATCCTGCCTCAATAGTATCCCATATGATACAATACATAATATGACATTCTCAAGTCAAGAGTGTGGACCAATCATCAATATTCATCTCGTACGGTAAATCCATCGTACGGCATCCCAAATCTGGGTACGGGTCAAATATCATATTTATCTCGTTATTCATCTGGTATCCTTATCATCACATATCGTGAACTGGAGGTACCGATCTAAGTCTAGTACAATACTGATACCATCTACATATATATATATATGCGTGTGTATGAAACACACCACCTAAAGACCCGCTATAATATCATGTCGTATCTCATAATATGAACCACATCATATCACCGATCTCATGACACCATGCCCAAACTCATCGACTCATCTCCAAGTACCATATACTATCCTCATCATCCATGTATATGTATACGAATATATATATATATACACACACACACACATACACACACACATAGTCCCATACCTATGTGTGTATATATATACATCTCCCCATATACGCATAAGTAATAAAAGTATGCAAGTGTGTGTGTGTGCGTGTATGCAAATCTTTACTCCAGGGTTTCGCGACTAAGAAGCTAAACTAAGTTACTTCTAACACACTAAAACTAACCCAAGAAAATCTAAAACTATCTCGATAATCAATAATCTCCCAATACACATAATTATATATATATATAAACACACACACACACACACACGTATTCGTATACCACACTACGAACTGCGGGGGTGCTTTACGCCATCCACCCGACTTCCCCCGTAGATATATATCTACTCACATTGGTCTTCGCTTGCCGATGCCGATATCGCCACGCGCTTGCTTGTCGTCTCGAAGTTCTCGTGAGAGTACCACCATATCATAACATATCGTGACGCATTAAAATCCAATCCAAAACCAAAATGACACACGAATCGTACATAGGTTAATACCTATGTCTACGCATGAAAAACCAACCAATTCATCCATTGTTGTTGATGTACAAACATCCAACAACCAAATACAAATCTAAATATCCAAACCTAGCATTCAAAATACGGAAAACATAAGTAGAAATCACACCAAAGTACTCCCAGATTTTAGTTCAGGTGAAAAATGGGTAAACAAACAGTACTGGGATGCTATATATGGTGTATATGAGCTACACAAACAACCTGGGCACCAAATCCATCAATGTGGCCGGCCACATACACCTAAAATCCAGCCACCTCGGTTCATAAGGCTTGGATGGGGTTCGTTTTGGCAGGGTGGTCTCGTGGTGGTCCATTTAGGCTAGTAGTATTGTTTGCTTTTCCAGTAAAGTTCTAAGGTCAACCCAGATTCCCTGCGTCCACTAATAAATCACAAACCGACATATCGATGTCTAAATCAATTTGTAATGTCTAGGCTCTGTTGGTCCAGGTTTTCTAAAACTATGGGGGGCTTTAAGGTCATCACTAGAGCTCATTAGCACAATCACAACTCAAGAATCCCTCAAACCTCATCTAGGAATTTCCATAAGTCACAAACCTTGCTATATCGATTCTAAACATGTATGGATGCTTATGTAATTGAAATACTACACTAATGGTGCATAAATTATCTCATTTGGCAACTCAAGAAAATTCTTGAGTTGCCCCAAGTGCTCAAAATCCATCCTTTCTTGGTCCAAAATGCTTGTAAGGAGCTGATTGGATGTCAAAAATATTATGTTTACCGCAATCAGAAACGGCGTCGCTTTGCAGCTAGCCGGTGAGTGCGGGTCGATCCACAGAGATGGGTAAATTCCTTTTATGTGCTTTAACGAGTTGATTCAAAGTGTCGTTTGGTTGGTTTATAAAAATTTATGAAAACTGGATCTAATTAATCTAATTAAAAGTCTTGCGAGGGTTAGGCTTAGGGGAAGTTTTGGAGATTAACGTTTTTCCTCACCGCTTTCAATGCCTTCTTTTTAGATCTATTAGATGTTAAGGTAATTATTAATAAAGTGGATCCAAATCTTTTGGGAAGATGTTTCTTCCTCTAGATTTGTATTCTTCCTTTGTTGATAATTACCCTAACCCCCACGGAAAACGTGCGCAACCGGCCCTTTATACTACGGTTCACCGTTACCTCGAGGGGTAGGGTGCCGTAGGGAGCGGTTGTGCGCGTATGCGTGGAGTTCTAATTCATTAGGTACATGTGGCATCGAAAGGGGTGAGAGATCTCATCTCTCAACCCTTTCCCTAAGGCTAACCCTAACAAGCGAGGAGATTGCTCGCTCATTAGGGGATGAGAAAACATTTTAATTAAAGGAACAGAAATAAAATTACTTACTAACTCGATGGCTCCCTCCAAGCAAGAAGAACAGATCTGAATATAATTCCCAGAAATTCTGAATTTTATTGATTGAAAAGAGGCATGCCTTTTTACAGATCTGGAAATACAATTTATAGGAAAACATGAAAACTAGGGTTACAGACTCTCGAACATGTGAAATTACAGATTTGACCCCTAAAAATCCCAACACCTGCACCGTCGCACCGACACGCCAAAAATCCACCGACGTGCGCTCTATATGGCCGCGGAACCGCGGCACTATGCTGGGTTTGGCCGCGGTTCCGCGGCCAAAGAATGGAGTTGGACCCTGCACTTTTTGGGCTTGGTTCAGGGGTTCTTGGGCTCTGTATTTTTATTTGTATTTTCTCTATTTGGCTTCTTATTATCCTCCAGATGTTTCAGTGAATACTTGTAGCGATCTTTTAACCGTTCACTTGACATTTTGGACCTTGCACTGTTCTTCAACTAGACTTGACTAGGATCCGTCTACTTGTTGGTCAAAATTCCTTTTTCTGTATCAACTTTCGTCTTTTTCACTGTATTCGCATCCAAGCCCTGTATCCTGTAACATGTATCAAAAGTGCGTCAAGAGTACCTGTTTATTTATAAAGAGAATAAGAATAGGGGAATGAATAATGCAATATTATAGTCTGAACAGGAGCTTGTGCATGTTTTTAATGAAGTGGGGATGGACTTTTGATGAGTTTTTGGTGTTGTTGTGAGGAGGTGGAGATGGTAGAGGGAGAGGGCAGCCAAGGAGGAAGAAGAAGAGGAATAAAGATGAAGGAAATAATGAAGGGGACACGAGCCATACCCTTTTGTTAAATATTTTCCTTTTCTTTTCTTTTGTTTTCTTTTCTTTTCTTTTCCAAAATTCTAAAATCAAGCATGAAGAAAAGGAAAAAGCCATGGTAGGAAAATGTAACAAATATAAAATATGACTTGGTGCATGTCTCATGCATAAAACAAGCTTAATGCACGATTAGCGATATTTAATCGTGATTAACATTAAAATTGGAATATAATTAATTATATAATAATCTATAAATGCTCAAATCTTGTAATCTCTTTCAAATTCAATAATTGACATAATTTCCAAATATTTCCCAATTTATCGGTATTTAATTATACCGTATCATTAAAATATTCATAATATTTATTAATAAATTATAAAAATTCCCAAAAATAATATTTTATTTTTCTGAAATGTTACAAGTGGTATCGGAGCTAGTTACATACGAACTCGCAGAAATTTATTTCAGTTCAAGAATGGATTTCGGTTCTGGGGAAATTGAATATGATTATTCGATTGTATCTACCTTTTACCTTCTCTCAGGTTGCGAGAGCTACTCGTATTAGGAGAATACACCTATTATGCTTATTTGATATTCTTCTTCTAAATTTTAGGTAGGTGTCGAAAGGTAGGGAAGGAAGAAAACCAATTGGCCTAAGTACGGTGTGCATAAAGTAAAAGTAGAAACATATAAAGTGATTGAAGAGAGGGCAATGGAAATTACAACTAATGTCATGGATCAAGTATTGGAAGAGGCATTACTAGGAATACCCTGCCATCCCTTCGAAACATTTTCATGTTTCAGTTTTCCTGTGCAGTAGTTATTGATATTTTACTCATTCAGCATCTGTAATGCTATACAGATATAAGAATAAAGTCCGGTAAATATATACTCTGGAGTCAGAATCTAATTGGGAAAAATAAATTTCAATTAACACCGCACAGGAAAACTGAAACATAAAAATGTTTCGAAGGCTGGCCGGGTATTCCTAGTAATGCCTCTTCCAATACCAGACTCATGGCAGTAATTGCAATTTCCATTGACCTTACTCCAATCCCTTTATATGTTTCTAATTCTTACATTATGTACACCTCACTTAGGATAATTGGTTTTCTTCTTTCCCTACCTTTCGGCACCTGCCTAAGGTTTAGAAGAAGACTATCCAATATGCATAATAGGTGTACTCTCCTAATACTAGGAGCTCTCACAACTTGAGAGAAGGTAAAGAGAAGAGACATCCGAATAATCCTATTCTATTTATCCAAAACTCAAGGCCATCCTCGAACTGAAATAAATTTCTGCGAGTTTATATGTAACTATACGAGATGGTTTTATCCATTCTATATAGATCTTCATAGTGATATGGAATGTTCTGGAGAAATAAAAGGGTAAAGCAGGAGTGGCGTGGATATATATGACTTTGCCGCGAATCATGACAATCCAAAACCGGATGGTAAAAAGGTTGGTCAACTTGGTTATGAGTTTTAGTTTAAGGTGGGTCATAGTCGCTGCCAGAGAGAGAGAGAGAGAGAGAGAGAAGAAACACTCAGCGTACACTTTAATCTAGATTAGATTGGTTTATTAATTTATCTAATTATGATGGATCGCACTGTTTCCTCGAATTCTCCTTCAAACTGTAATAGGAGAATTAGTCAGGATCAACAGAAAATCACCTGAGAAGTATTACCTACTCATAACTAGGAATCAAGACCTAACTATCATCACGTGATAACTTGATGGAAGCCACTCAAGTCACCACACTCTAGAAAGTATGCGCATGCCTGGTATGTTTCCCTTATATTTGAAACTCCCGATATGGTTTTTGCCCTAGAACCCAAGCGACCTTGACGGAGTCAACAAATCAAAGAGTCTCATTCAAGTTCAACCCGTAATTATCTTGATTGCATTAAACCTACCCGCATAAGCCCTTAATTGAGTCAATAAGGTCGTACGACTGTCCTAACCAATCGCATGTAATGCTACAAATAAGAACCACTTGGCTACCGCACACTACGCCTTGACAGAGTCAACAAACGCATCATGGATACTAAGCACTACTCATAGGAAATGGCGGAGGGCTACGGATGGTTTTTGGCGAAAAACCTTTTAACGTAATGAACTTGATCTCATTGAAGTAATTGAGTGGTTTTACAAATTTATAGCAACACAAACGTTTGCTCAAGAGTTCACTCCCTGTGAAGGGATCTCGACTCTTATCTCATAAAATGAAGTGCATGATATTCTTAACCGAATACCGTTATGCAAAGCAAAAGAATCGACTATAATTTCAGTTTTGAAAAATTGGTTTATGTGTTCACTATTTTTTTGCGGGATTCTAACGTCGTAACCTCTTCTGTTTCTTGTATCATAACGTTTGGTAAAATGTCGTCTAATTGCTATATGCATCAATTAGACGGGGTTATGGAATTGATACTCGCAAATTTATATGTTTTGTGATGGATGATGCTATGTTGATTATGGTTGTGTTGGATTGTCATGATGGATGGCTTGGTGTATGTAGTATTAGATGTAATTCTCTGTGATATAATGTATATTCATATTGCATGATGAGTGTCTGACTTGTGGACTGCCGTCACTGCGGCATATAATTTGTTGGTCTCCGTCAATGTCATAAGATGCTTGGGGCAAAAACCATATCGGGAGTTTCAAATATAAGGGAAACTTACCAAGTACGAGCATACCTTCTGGAGTATGGTAATTTTGTTCGGCTTTCGTCAAGATTATCACTCAATGATAGTTGGGTCCCGATTCCCACTGATGAGTAGGTATTACTTCTTAGGAGATTTTTACTTCACAATTAGCTAACCTTTTAGGTGTCTAAAAAATGTTAATGAGATTACGCCTCTACGAAAATGGGGTTATTTAATTGGGTCCGTGAGAAAGCATGGGGACCTCCTTCAGAGTACCAACACCGGCCTGGTTGAACAGTTAGCAAACTTGTAAAGCGCACATGATCCCGACTAGTTCTCATTTTAGGGTTTGAAGGAGAATTCGAGAAAACAGTGGGAGTCATCTAGATTAGATAAATTAGTAAACCAATCTAATCTAGGTTAGAGTGCACGCTGAGTGTTTCTTTTCTCTCTCTCAGGCAGCGACCATGACCCACTTTAAACTAAAATTTATAACCAAGTTAAACTGAACTTTTTACCATTCGGTTTTGGATAGTCACGATTCATGACAAAGTCGCATATATCCATACCACTCCTGCTTTACCCTTTGCTTTTCTCCAGAACATTTCGTATCACTACGAAGATCCATATAAATGGATAAAACCATCTCGTATTATTATATACGATCTTGCAGAAATTTATTTCAGTTTGAGGATGGATTCCGGTTATGGAGAAATTGAATAAGATTATTTGGTTGTCTTTTCCCTTCACTTTCTCTCAGGTTGCGAGAGATCCTTAAATTAGGAGAGTACACTTATTATGTTTATTGGATAGTCTTCTTCCTAAGCTTAGGCAGGTGTCAAAAGGTAGGAAAATAAGAAAACCAATTAGTCTAAGTATGGTGTACAGAAAGTAAGAAGTAAATACATATAAGGGAATGGAGTAAGGGAAAAGAAAATTGCAACTAATGTCATGAGTCTAGTATTGAAAGAGGCATTACTAGGAATACCCGGCCACCTTCTCAAATCATTTTCATATTTCAGTTTTCCTGTGCGGTGTATATTGAAAACTGCTTTCCTAATTAGATTCTGACTCCAGGATATGTATTTACCGGACTTGATTCTCATATCTGTATTGCGATACAGGTACCGAGTAGGAGTAGAATATTAGAAATTGGATGATTAGATTCTCAATATCAGAATTCTTTGTAATTTGTGGTATTTGAGGAAATCATCTGGGTTTAGCCTAACGGCAAATATTTGGTTTTGAATATCCGTTGTTATGCATCAATTTCAAACTGATATATCTGTACATTTATTGTGAGATATAAATTTTTGAAATTATATTTATTACATTTACCTTTATCAGTTGATGATTAGGTAAGATGCATTTAATAACGATGTAATTCTTCTTAACCATAATACAGTTTTCAACCTACGACACAAATGGTTAGAGTTAGTAAAACTCTTGGGACTTATATATTATAATGTTTGTTGACCAGTGTCCATTAGGACAAGGGGTTGATACTCGTACTATATTCCGTTTACTTATGACTTCTCTGGTTTTAGACACTCATTTCGTTGAAATACAGATCCAAATTTTGAGAAGTTATAAGTAGAAGAATAAAGTAGAGAACCATACGTTTGAAGTTTAAGGATTCTTCGAGATGATCAAAGATTTAGATACTGTAAGTCGATGTCACTCATCCCGCGGGTTAATGGGGAGGCGGAAAAGGTAAAAATCAAATTTTTGCAAACTAGGTAACATCGACTATGCATAAGGATCTTCGCTAAACCCTAACTAACATACTAACTAGGAGTTGTAACTACTATGTAAGAAGATTATAGCTCAAGCTACAAGTCCTTCTGATCTTCGCGGTCCTCCTCCTTGATGTGAGCTCCTTGAAGCGGTGGTGGATGCGTTTCATCGTCGACTTCTCCACGTCAAAGATGATCCATCTGAGAGCTTCTACTTTGAGCACCAACCACTAAGATGAGGCAACTAGGGTTCTTGGTGTGCCAAACTAAGTAACCTAGAGTGAGTAGAGAGTGATTTTGGGTAGCTAAATCTCACTAACTCTTGATTCCCAACACATGAGACACTAGGGTTTGATAGGAAGAAAGAGAGAGCAAACTTGAGGAAAGAGAAAATATTTGTGATAATGATAATTGAGATGGCTAGTTGATTAGACTATAAGCATGGCTTGATTAAATATCTCTAAAATATCTAGTGCTCACACAAAATATCTTACAAAATATCTAGGTCAAACTTTGCTCTATAATCAAACCAATTAGCCATGCTCAATTATTAATCATAATGAATAATAACATTTTTTCTCCACCTCATAATTGTTTTAATTAAACAAATAATTAAAACCCTAATAAGGTGTCTCCTTCTAAAACAATCTTGAGTAATTACAAGAATGCCCCTCTCATCCGTACATACATATCCGTATTCGCGTTTCGAGAAACAAGAATACAATGAGACGAAACTAACCCAATAATCGAATACTACGATCTGGTTTGAACTGAAGCCTACTAGTATAATCCGCCCGAATGTCATACGTGCACAAGTACATGTATGCTATCGAACCCTGTCTTAAAACCATACGACATCTACGTCATTTCGCCCGAAATAGGGAAACCCTCTGTGTGGGAATCTAAAGACTCAACAGTTACGCTGGCAGAGGGTTTAACCATAAGCACGTCAGCGGCACTAGCTGTATGTAACGCCTACCCAGGTATCTGTTGATAAGAAGGCCGATGAGAAAACTCATCCAAACTCCTACTGAGCCTGTCAGTGGCAATCTCCGTACAGTCCGGTCTGTTCGTCTATGAGTATCGCATATCGGGTCTAGGGGGCCGGTAAACGCCAGTCCCCTAATAGCGCAATAATTCGTGTCGGAGAGTAGCCCAGAACACCCTGAGAAACTACTGTAAATCTTGCTTACCCTGGCCAGGGACTTTGTGTAATGGCATTCCGAACACAGCGCGACATCTGAAGGGTTACGGCAACGCCCCGGCCATCAAAAGGCGGCCAAAATGCGAAACAAAAATTTCTAAACTGGCGCTACCATTACCCGAATCCCGGATCGACCTTAAACCCTAATCTAGCAAGCTAAACTAAGAGTTAGAATCGTTATACCGAGTTGATCCGTGTCCTTCGGTCTTCATTCCAAGCTCCTAATGGTTCCTTGATGTGGTTTGGTTGCCGATCTTCCTCCATCTCCGATGATCCACCTGAGAGAAACGGAGCAAACTCCAACCTCGTCGAACGAGGTAACCGACACTCCAAGGTTGCTTGCAATGGAGAGTGGGGGTGTATGAATATATCACTTTAATTTTCTCTCAACTAATGTGCTCATGAGAGCAACCATAGAAGATGAATAGAGGTGAAGAAGCTTTGGCATGAGCAACAAAATTGACTAAGTGTTTTGTGTGAGATTGAGAGTGAGAGAGTTATGAAGCTAGTGTAGAAAAATGACCAAGTCCAAGCCAAAGGTCGGCTGCCCCTCTCTCTCATCCTCTCCAAAAACACATATAAAAAAATCTCTTTTTCATTTTCCAATTAACAATTAAGTGCCCATGCCTTTCTACATGTCCTCGACCATGCCTTTGCCACCTCACACCCTCCACCTCATTTGTGAGACAAATGAATTTCCATAAATGGAAAATCATACAAATGAGGTGTCCACTTCTAGAAGCTATTCCGTATAAAATATGGAATACTTCCCGGTACATCTATCGAAATACATATACGCGTATTCGTAGAAAAATACGAATAGCCAAGAGAGAAAATAAATAGCGAACAATAATACTAGAATACATATATAAATACATATGTAAATTGTTAAATCAAAACCTGATTTAATAATCTGGTTTAAACCTAAGCCGCTAGTATTATCAACCGTCCAATTAAATTCTGTGCACCATGTGCACATATTTAATCGGACACCTGTTTGTACCAACATAAGCCTTGTACGCCATATCGCCTGAACCATGAAAAACCCTCTGTGTGGGAATCTAAAGACTCGTCAATACGCTGGCAGTGGGTTTAACCACAAGCACGTCAGCGACACTAGCTGTACGTAACGGCTACCCAGGTATTGAGAGAAAGGGAGGCCAACGAGCAAACTCATCCTGAACCCCTACTGAGCCTGACAGTGACATTATCCGTACGGTCCGGTCTGTTCGTCTAAAAGTATCGCACATTGAGTCTAGGGGGTGGATAAAGTCAGACCCCTAACAACGCGATATTTAATGTCGGCATGCAACCCATCACCACCTAAGAAACTATCGATCCTTGATCGGTAATTCTCGTTCACCATGGCCATGGATTTCTAGTGTTGGCCACCCATGTACAACGCGACATCAACCCCCAATATCGGGAGAGACGAATCCCCGACGATCCGATCACTGCCTCCATGTGGCTCGGGACTGCACCCAACTAAAACATGTTTGCACGACGCCTTTGAGCCGTGGTAGGGTAGTAATCAAAGCATAGTAGAAACTCACATGAGACAAATGAAGATCTCAGGTCGACAGACTAACCTGTACACATGTCACCTGGGAACTGCTATCTGACAATAAATATAATACCAACTAGCTGGTTCCCGGAGAGTCCGTCCAGTGTACTCATAACCCAATGAGCACCTGCATACTATCTTAGGTGAACAAACTAACACCAATGTCTTGTGAGACCTGGCCACCGCCTCTTGTCGGGGTCTCGATCAGTATACACTAGTCTACACTGGAGTATCTATGCCCGGTCTCGATACTCCTACGACTAGTGACATTTAAGGATGTGCTTATAGACCCCATCTCCCACATATATGATCGCCATCATAATGCTGGAAGTCAAGTAAGAATCCTAAGAGCTCTATCAACATGTACATGATGATAAAGACAAACAGATAGCATACTATCATCTCAAGTAAAACTGTTTTATCGGTATAGGTCCTCACTCAATCATCATAATCACCTGTCCACGACTATGATAATTGCCTTGAAGGCATTATAGCCAACAGTCTCCCATTTGCACTTAAGGCAATTATTGCGATGTCGCATACTCACAGCCCGTGTGATACCGAACATCCAACTTCTCTACTTATTGGTTTCGCAAAGCCTGTTTGCGAAACTAATGCGTTCGAGAAATAACCTTAGTGAGTTGATCCGCTCCAATGTTTCTTTCTGTATCTCTCTATATCTCAACTCCGCGGAGAAAGCTATCTCCCAAAATGAGCAATACATGTCTTAGAATTTGTCTGGATATCTGATGGGACCCAGTTCACAAATGAACTCTAAATCCAGCAAACTTCTTAGACTGTATCGTCCACTGAATTTAATCAGTATTCTGCGTCATGCCTTTCCTCAGCATCCGCTTGGACCACCTATCCAACATACTGTCCCTCAAAAGAGGGAAAACCATAACTCTGACAGTCACTCTGTCATCCAGGTCACCTTGGAAGCCTGAAATGATAACCGTCTCCTGAAAGAGGCCGCCGTTACCATATCGCAAGAACATCCATTTATGTTCAATAATTGCTTCCCAATGTTTCTCCAGGAGTGGATTAATATATCTGCTTATTGCATCTAGTGCAAAAGCAATATCTGGTGTGGTACTTGATATTTCATGATTAACTCAATTGCCTAAGCGAGTGATATGCTAATCATGCAGGTCCCTCTCCCCTTTAGTCTGTATGACACCATTAGAGAGGGTGACTCCATCATCCGCAGGTACTCCACCATGCCAGGAGTCGTCCATTCTAAAATACCTTTAGAATAGTGTCAAAATACCCAGATTAGGATATTTCCCAAATCTAGATCTAAAACCATAGATCTAGTAACCAGAAAACTTAATATTATATCCATATCCTATGTGGAGAAACAACTTTGTGACAACCACAATATAACCGATCATAGTATAGGAATATCTCTTCCTATCAAGTGCATGTCATCCAAATCCTGGACATCACTCTCTACTACCTTCTTACCAGATCCATCTCCTATTCTGATGAGGTCAAGACCTATGACTGTCAAATCAAAAATAGATGATCTATTTCCGCTATACCTGCTTTAGTCTATAAATAGACATAAGCTACTTGCCCACTATGCTTCTGCTGCTCCCACTGACTACAACAACCCTCTAGCAGAGTCATATACACGTGCACTTCCAAAGCTAGGTTAGAACGACGCTATACTCATCCTCCTGCCGGGTCTTATAGTCTAGGACAGCAGCAATAGAAAGTCTGGGTAAACAAGAACCTCCCTGTCACCGTCTCTGAGAAGACCGAAGTACCTCTCGGGTGCCTGAGGTTACCCACCAAATCTGCGGAGTGGCTAACGGAATGTCGAAACTAATTGAATCCTTAGGTTCTATTAAATCTTCAGTGATCGTTTGTGGTTCTGGAATTACTTCCAGTTCTACCATACTCCCACTTCTGTTTTTCTGAAAAAATCCATTTTACTAAAACTGTGGCGAGTTAAGAACAATATAAATACTGATCTTCCTTATGGTATGAAGTTAACCCTTGTCAAAGCCCGGGATAACCCACAAACTGCCATTACTGAAACGTGCCTCGAGTTTATCTAGAGTATCAGCCGGACAACTTCCTATACCTTAACATCGTTAAGATATAAATTGATTCTATATAAATCTAATATAGAAACAAAAGCACTAATTTAATTGAAACCAGATTCAAAATCATGCAGCTGTCTCCAGTGTATATAAATCAAATGGAAAAAGGTCAATCTGCATTACTCATCTAGGAGTGCATCTATATATGAGTAACCCGAAAGAGAAGCAAGTTCCCAAAACCATTACTATCAATGGAATACCAAACACAAGTATCTACATTTTCGACTTCATCGAAGAATCCTGATACTTCCAATAAATGGTTCTCTACTTTATCCTTATACCTATAACTTCTCAAAATCTGAACCTTGTATTTCAACGAAATACCTGTCCAAAATAAGAGAAGTCATGAGTAAACAGAATATAGTACGAGTACCATCCCCTTTGTCCTAATGGACACTGAACAACATACAATACTTTGTATAAGTCTCCTGAGTTCAACAACTCAAACCCTGTGCGTCGTAGGTTGAAAGACTGTAGTATGGTTAAATAGAATTACACCACTGTTGAATGCACCTTACCTAATCACCAACTGATATAGGTAAATGTCACATACATAATTTTAAAAAGTTATATCTCACTTTATAAAATAAACGTACTGATATATCAGTTTGAAATTGGTGCATAACAACGGATATTCAAAACCAAATATTCGCCGTCCGGCAAAAACCCAGGCGACTTCCTCAAATATCACCAATTACAACGAATTCCGATATAATGAGGATCTAATCACCCAATTCCCAATATCTTACTCCCACTCACCATCTATAATAACATACAGATGTGAGAAACTGATCTGGTAAATACATACCCTGGAGTTAGATTCCAATTAAGATAACAGTTTTTCAATTAATATCGCACAGTGAAACTGAAACATGAAAATGTTTCAAAAAAGGGTAACTGGTATTCCTAGTAACGCCTCTTCCACAAACATTATTCATGACAGTAAGAATATACTTACATTCCCTCACTCCAGTCCCTTTATTATTTCTTTACTTATTACCTTCTGTACACCTCTTTTAGGCTATTTGGTTTTCTTCCTTCCCTACCTTTCGGCACCAGCCTAAGGTTTGGAAGAAGACTATCCAATAAGCGTAATAGGTGTACTCTCCTGATCTTAGGAACCCTCGCAACCTGAGAGAAGGTAAAGAGAAAAGAAATCTGAATAATCTTATCAAATCTCTCCAAAACCAGAATCCATCCTTGAAAAAGTTCCTTCGAGTTCGTATGTAACTATATGATGGATTTATCCAATGGAAGTGAATGTTCGTAGTGATACGAGGTGTTCTGGAGAAAAGCAAAGGTGATGTAGGAGTGGCAAGGGTATACACGGTTTTTTTCGTGAATGATGGTGGTCGCAATTTCCTTTGCTATTATTCTAATCCCTTTATATGTCTTTACTTATTACCTTCTGTACACCACACTTAAACTTAATTGGTTTTCTTCCTTTCCTACCTTCAGCACCTGCCTATGGTTTCGGAGAAGACTATCCAATAAGCTCAATAGGTGTACCCTCTCCTAATCCTAGGAGCCTTCACAACCTGAGAGAAGGTAAAGGGAAAAGATAACCGAATAATTCTATTCAATCTCTCCAGAACCAGAATCCATCCTCACAAAAGTTCCTTCGAGTTCGTAAGTATCTATACGATGGATTTATCTAATGGAAGTGGATGTTCGTATTGATACGAGGTGTTCTGGAGAAAAAGCAAAGGTGATATAGATGTGGCAATGATATATGCGACACCGTGATATTCCAAAAGCCAAAGTGTTTTAAGAAGGTTCGGTCAACTTGGTTTCATGAGTTTTAGTCAAAGGTCGGGTCATAGTCGCAGCCAGAGAGAGAAAGAGAAAAGAAACACTCAGCGTGCACTCTAACCTAAATCAGAATGGTTAATCACTTTATCTAATCTTGGATGGCTCCCACTGTTTCCTCGAATTCTCCTCCAAACCCAAAAGGAGAATTAGTCGGAATCACCCGAGGAGTAATCCTACTCATCAGTGGGAATCGGGATCCAACTATCATCGCATGATAACTTGATGGAACCCACTCAAGTCATCACACTCCAGAAGGTATGTGCATGCCTGGCAAGTTTCCTGTATGTTTGAAACTCCCGATATGATTTTTACCCCTAACGACTTCATGGCCTAGATAGAGACCAACGTGCCATAAGTCGCTAGTCAAGTTCAACCCGTCATTATTCAAGATTGATCTAAACCCACCTGCACAAGCCCTTGATAGAGACCAACGTGACTATGCGGCTGTCCTAGATAATCGCATATCCATGCTACAGACACGTATCACGCAACTACCGTACACTATGCCTTGATAGAGACCAACATACATAGCACGAATACTACGAGATACCTATCTGAAATGACGGAGGGCTACGACTGGTTTTTGGCGAAAAACCTTTAACGTAATGAACTTGATATCATTGAAGGAACCAAGTGGTTTTACAAATATATAGTGGCAAAAACTTTTACTAAAGAGGTCACACCCGGTGAAGGGATCTCGGCTCTTTCCTCGTAGAATGAGGTGCAGGATATTCCAAACTGAATACCACGATGTAAAGCAAAAATAATCGACTATAGTAAAGTTATTACGTTGACGAAAACATTTACCCAAGTGGTCACTCCCGATGAAGGGATCTCGACCCTTGCCTCGTCGAATGAGGTGCAGGATATTCCCAATCGAATACCACGATGCAAAGCAAAAGAGAATGTCTGTAATGTCAGTTTTTAAAAAACTTGGTTCCAACAACATCATATGTAGGTTTGTTTTATCCTTGCATTGATAAGAATCAACGCAGTCCCATCAATTAATCACACCAGAAAAGAACGAAAATAAAATGTACCTATATGCCATCCGCATTCGCCACTGGGTCCCGTCATCACCCGTTAAGTTACTTAACTAACGACAGAGCGGGGACTGGACTAGCGCGGGTGCAAAACATATACAACATCTACTAGTATATATAAATATATATATAACATTCGTCCCAAGCATGATATAAGCAACATCACAGAAACATCACAGAAGTAACACAGAATGGTGGATAATCTGGAGCCCCGGGTTTCACTTGAGCCGCAAATGAGACCCGACGTTCCCTGTCGTGTAGATAGCCTTTGCAATGAAACCTAGACCCCTATGAGCGCGGCAAGTTACCCTCCAAAACCAGAAGTGAGGCAGCCCCCTTCAGCAAAGTGAATGGGCCACCCGACACTTCACGGAATCCGGTAACTTGAGCACTCCTCCTGGGTCAACCTATACCCCTACGAGTGCGGCGAATAGCCCGCCAATTCTAGAGTAACGTCCCCTCCGTCTCAACGCCTTGAGATACGGACCCGTTGCCCTCTAGAACCCAGCTATTCGTGCACTCCACCGTGGGGTAATCCTAGTACAGAAAAGAAAATAATATACTAGGGTGACATCGACCTCAACCCGGTCGTGACCTAAAAGAATAATATACAAACTGGCAGTGACGGCAGTCCATATGTCGGACGCTCACCCCGCAATATCAAATGTACAAATTAAATAAAACTATACTAACATTGCACCATAGCTATCTACCATGATGATCCAACCAACATCACAGCACAATACAGAACATCAACGTGAATGTCACGTTCGCAAACCCGTCTAAAGGAACATATAGCAGTTAGACGGGTTTACCGATCAAATGACATTCACGGTAGCAGATATAAATGTAAGTACTGTGTAAATGTTTAAACAGTGTTAAAAACATCGACTTTGAAACGCCCCGAATAGCCCCCAAACAACTGATAACACAATATCCAAAATAGGCAAAATAAACAATACCACTGCACCAAGTTTCCAGAGACCAAACCATACGCAAAAAATGATGCCCAAACTCCCTACCAAGGCCGGCCTCCTCGGAAATTCCATTAATGTGCTCGGCCCAATTTTGGTAGAATTGGTTCGTGTTTGGGGTATGGTCAAGTGATCATGTCTGTAATATTCTGCAGTTGTTTGAAAAAAAATTTGAAGACTTTAAAATTTCAACAGAAAGTGAAAACTGCAGTGCACTGTTATCGGGTTGTTTCGATTTTGATGCATTAACAATGTCTAAACTAGCTAACCAAGGGTTTAAAGGGTGGCTCTGATACCATGAAGGGTTATGGCAGCACCCCGACCATCAAAACGCGGCCAAAATGCGGAACAAAATTTTCTAAACTGGCGCTACCATTACCCGAATCTCGGATCGACCTTAAACCTTAAACTAGCAAGCTAAACTAAGAGTTAAAATCGTTATACCGAGTTGATCCATGTCCTTCAGTCTTCATTCCAAGCTCCTAGTGGTTCTTTGATGTGGTATGGTTGCCGATCTTCCTCCATCTCCGATGATCCACCTGAGGGAAACGGCGCAAGCTCCAAGCTCGTCGAACGAGGTAACCGACGCTCCAAGGTTGCTAGCAATGGAGAGTAGGGGTGTATGAACGTATCACTTTAATTTTCTCTCAACTCATGTGCTCATGAGAGCAACCATAAAAGATGAATGGAGGTGAGGAAGCTTTGGCATGAGCAACAAAATTGGCTAAGTGTTTTGTGTGAGAATGAGAGTGAGAGTTATGAAGCTAGTGTAGAAAAATGACCAAGTCCAAGACAAAGGTTGGCTGCCCCTCTCTCTCATCCTCACCAAAAACACATATAAAAAAATCTCTTTTTCATTTTCCAATAAACAGTTAAGTGCCCATGCATTTCTACATGTCCTAGACCATGCCTTTGCCACCTCACACCCTCCACCTCATTTGTGAGACAAATGAATTTCCATAAATGGAAAATCATACAAATGAGGTGTCTACTTCTAGAAGCTATTCCGTATAAAATACGAAATACTTCCCGGTACATCTATCAAAATACATATACGCGTATTCGTACAAAAATACGAATAGCCAAGAGAGAAAATAAATAGCGAACAATAATACTAGAATACATATGTATAAATACATATGTAAATTATTAAATCAAAACCTGATTTAATAATCCGGCTTAAACCTAAGCCACTAGTATTATCAACTGTTCGATTAAAGTCTGCGCACCATGTGCACATATTTAATCGGACACCTGTATGTACCAACATACGCCATGTACACCATATCGCCTGAACCGTGAAAAACCATCTGTGTGGGACTCTAAAAACTCGTCAATACGCTGGCAGTGGGTTTAATCACAAGAATGTCAGCGACACTAGCTATACGTAATGGCTACCCAGGTAATGAGCGAAAGGGAGGCCGACGAGCAAACTCATCCTGAACACCTACTGAGCCTGACAGTGAAAGTATCCGTACAGTCCGGTCTATTCGTCTAAGAGTATCGCATATCGAGTCTAGGGGGTTGATAAAGTCAGACCCCTAACAACGCGATATTTAGTGTCGGCATGTAACCCATCACCACCTGAGAAACTATCGATCCTTGATCAGTAATTCTCGTTCACCATGGCCATGGATTTCTGGTGATGGCCACCCTTGCACAACGTGCCATCAACCCCCAATACCGGGAGAGACAAATCCCCGACGATCCGATCACTGCCTCTATGTGGCTTGGGACTGCACCCAACTAAAACCTGTTTGCACAACTCCTTTGAGCCGTGGTAGGGTGTAATCAAAGCACAGTGGGAACTCACAAGAGACAAATGACGATCTCAGGTCTACAGACTAACCTATACCCATGTCACCTGGGAACTGCTATCTGACAATAGGTATAATACCAACTAGCAGGTTCCCGGCGAGTCCGTCCAGTGTACTCATAACCCAATGAGCATCTGCATACTATCTTAGGTGATCAAAAAAACACCAATGGATTGTGAGACCTGGCCACCGCCCCTCGTCGGGGTCTCGATCAGTATACACTAGTCTACACTGGATTATCGATGCCCGGTCTCGATACTCCTACGACTAGGGACATTTAAGGATGTGCTTATAGACACCAGCTCCCACATATATGATCGCCATCATAATACTGGCAGTCAAGCAAGAATCATATGGGCTCTATCAACATGTACATGATGATAAAGGCAAACCAGATATTATACTATCATCTCAAGTAAGATTGTTTTATCAGTATAGGTCCTCACTCAATCATCATAATCACCTGTCCGCGATAATGATAATTGCCTTGAGGGCACTATAGCCAACAACATCGACCCCCAATACCGGGAGAAACGAATCCTATCTAACCGCCACTGCCTCTAAGTGCTTCGGGACTGCACCCAACTACTACCTGTTTGCACGATTCAGCAGAGCCGTGGTTGGGTAGTAATCTAAGAACAGTGGGAACACACTTGAGGCGAAATAGCAGTGTCAATTCAACGGACTAAGCTGTACTCATGACACCTGGGAACTGCTACCTGACGATAGGTATAGTACTAACCAGCAGTTCCCCACGAGTCCGTCCAGTGTAACTCATATGCCAACGAGCACCTGCATACTATCTCTAGTACGACGTACTGATGGCTGTGGGACAGACCATCTCCTCTGCTGGGATGAGAAGCGTATACACAAGTCTACTAGGGAGTATCGATGCCCTGTCTCGATAATTCTCTGACTAGGGACCTATTTAAGGATGTGCTTGTAGACTACCCAGCCCTCACTAGCGTGCTGCCCTCACAACGCTGGTAGTCAAGTAAAGATTCTAAGGGCTCTATCAATATGTATTAGCGATATGTTAAAAGAAACATATACACATATTAAGATAGATACAAACCAAATAGCATACTACTATATCGAGCAAGATTGTCATAAATCCGTGTATATATCCCAAGCTTCCAAAATGTAATATACAAACTAGTACTATACAATAATGGCCTCTAGGGCATATTACACTAACGATCTCCCACTTGCACTAAGGCCATGTGCTGGCATATCACAGACCTATCATCTCGAATAGCCTCTCGAACTGCATCTGAGGGACGACCTTTGTGAATGGATCTGCTGTGTTTTTCTCAGTAGCAACTCTCCGAACCTCGATCTCCCGGCGATCCACGATCTTCCTGATCAGGTGATACCACCTAAAGATGTGTCTGGACTTCTGATGGGACCTGGGTTCCTTTACTAAAACTATAGCCCCGTTTTTTTCACAATACAGAGGTATTGGATCAACAATGGGCGGAACCACCTGAAGTTCTGTTAAGAACTTTATCATCCAGACTGCTTCTTTTGCGGCATCAGAAGTTGTAATATGTTAGTTGTATGTATGCCCTAGAGGCCAGTATTGTACAGATGATGTATATTATATTGGATGCTTGGACATATATAGAGATGACTTTCTTGCTCGACATGATAGTATTCTATCTGGTTGCTCTTTATCTTAACATGTACACTAGTCTCTTTATACTGTTTTATAGTTACATGTTGGTAAAGCCCTTAGGATTTGTACTTGACTACCTGGACTATGATGCAGATCATACTAGTGGGGACATGGTAGTCCATAAGTACATCCTTCAAGGTCCCTAGTCGTGGGTTTATCGAGACGGGGCATCGATATACCAGTGTAGACTAGCGTATACGCTTCTCGACCCATGTGATGGGCGATGGATGATCCCATATCCATTGGTGTTTGACATCAGAGATGGTATTCGGGTGCTCAGTAGAGACTGAGTACACTGGACGGACTCGCCGAGAACTCCCAGATGGTATTATACCTCACGTCAGATGGTAGTTCTCAGGTGACACTTGTACAGGTTAGTCTGTAGACCCGAGATCGTCATAGAGTCTTGTGTGATTCCCACTATGCTTTGATCTCCACCTTACCACGTCCATGAGGGCGTGCAAAACGGTGGTCTTTGGGCACAGTCCCGAGTCACATGGAGGCAATGAGCGATAGGAGGGGTTTCGTCTCTCCTGGTATTGGGGGTTGATGTTGCGCAGTGCTCGATTGGCCGTAGCAGGGAAGTCCCTGGCCAGGGCTGATCAGAGATTTGCTGGTAAGTGTTACCAGTAGTTTCTCGACCCGTTATGAGCCTCACATCGGCACGACTTATCGGGTTATTGGGGTCTGACGTTTACCACCCCTACACTTGAAATGCGACATATCAGACGAAGAGACCGGACTGTATGGTAAGTGTTACTGGTCGGATTCGCAGGAGTGTGAGCGGGATAGCTCGTCGATCTTCTGATCGCTCAATACCCGGGTGGCCGTTACGTTTAGCAGACCGCTTGCGGCTTGTGGGTGCTTGATATGATCATCATCTGCTACCGGCGTATTGACGAATCTTTAGAGTCCTACACAGAGGTTTCCTGGCTCAAGCGAAACGAAATAGGAGCGCAAATGAGATATGTGCGGGAGCGAGAATAATGCGTGTATGTGATACCGCATTTCATTCTCGCGATAAATGTTTCGAATGGTTATATTCGATATGACCTAGTTATCGAATCATTGATTCGATAAATCGATACATTGAATACTAGTCGGTTATGTGCGACATGACCGGATCATTGAATCAAATGTTGATTTAATGATTTAATGTATAATTATATATTTGATATATTACTTTGCATTAACTAGTATTGGTTCACTTTATACGGATTTTCTCACTTGATGTGCAATTTGTACATGTGATATACTTTTATGCACATGTTAGTATCATGTTTGATGATGCTTGCTCTTTTGGTTAAGTGTGAAGAATTAAATTTAGGTTAAGTAAATGGTTAGGGTTCCTTATTATTCTTTCTTTTATCATCAATTATTTTGGATTAAAAGAAAAGGCATAAGAAAACAAAAAGGGTTGCTTTCTTTCTTGAAGTTTAGTGAAGCTTCATGAAGCTTGACAAAAGTGACCATTTTTGTCTTCATTCCTAACCCTAACCATATATCTAACCTTAGTAAATTCTCTACACCTAACCATGGTGCAAATTATGATAAGTATTGATTTTCATTTTCACTTTAAATACTTATCATAATATTCTAGCTTCATCTTCTTCTTCACTTCAAAAAGGAAAAGCTTGATGCCATCAATGGCAACTTCATTTCTAGAGTGAGAAATCCAAATCTAAAGTGAACCCACCTCCTATTTCTTCACCCTCTACCTCTTGCCAAGTTGTTTTGGGTGTTTTCTTCACAAGTTTCACAACTTTGTGAAGTCGGAGCTTGAGCTTGTGCAACCTCGACGTAGATCGTCTTTGACACGAAGCCGACGACCTATTCCGCTCGTTTTCCCGATGAAGCCGACGAATGAGTCTAGGATTCGAAAAGGACAGCGAGAGGATGACTACGTGGAGCTAAGGAAGTGGATATCCAGATCTACAAAGGTTGTAGCATCTAACTTTTAGTTAAGTAGTTAACTAGTTTACCGTTTCGCCTAGAAATCTAGCCGACGATCCGTATTAGGGTTTCTCGGCACCCATAAAATTTTAAATTGGCATGTTCGATGCCTTGTGAGATCTCTATAGTGTGCCTAGGAACCCTACATAATATACTCCGCTTCTATTGTTGAGTCAGGAACGGTGTCCTTCTTGGAACTCTTCCAACAGATCGCCCCTCCATTGAGGGTGAAGACATAACCCGACATGGATTTTGAGTCATCCTTGTCACTCTGGAAGCTGGAGTCAGCAAAGGCCTCGATCTGGAGGTCTTTTCCGCCGTAAACCAAGAACATTTCCTTAGTCCTTCTCAGGTAATTGAGAATGTTCTTTACTGGTATCCAGTGCTTCTTCCCAGGGTTTGACTAATACCGGCTTACCACGCTCAGTGCGTAAGCAACATCTGGTCTGGTGCATAAAATCGCATACATTATAGAGTCTACCGCAGAAGCATAGGGTATAATAGACATGCGATCTCTTTCCAAATTAGTCTTGGGAGATATCTCTTTGAAGAGGGTGATTCCGTGACAAGCCGTTAAATTACCGTGCTTAGAATCTTCCATACTGAATCTTTTCAGTATGGTGTCGATGTAACTGGACTGTGAAAGTCCCAACATCCTCTTAGATCTATCACGATAGATCTGGATCCCCAGAATATAAGAGGCATCACCCAGGTTTTTCATGGAGAACCTGTGTGACAAGAACCCTTTGAAAGATTGTAGCATAGGAATGCCATTTCCTATCAAGAGAATGTCATCCACGTACAAGACGAGGAATACAACAGTTCGTACTATAATCTTACTATAAATGTATGGCTCATCTGGATTTTTGATAATGTCAAATTCTTTGACCGTTTCATCAAAATAGATGTTCCAACTCCGCGATGCCTGCTTTAGTCCATAGATGGACTTAAGCAACTTGCACACTTTCTCGCTGCTCCCACTCTGAATGAAACCCTCTGGCTAGTCCATATAGACACACTCTTCCAAATTTCCATTTAGAAAAGCGGTTTTTACGTCCATCTGCCAAATCTCATAATCGTGGAAAGCAGCAATGGCAAGAAGGATCCGAATGGATTTGAGCATAGCCATTGGAGAAAAGGTTTCATCATAGTCCAAACCAGGTCTTTGACGAAATCCTTTTGCAACAAGTCTAGCCTTATTGGTTTCAACCTGTCCATCTTCACCAATCTTCTTTCTGAAGATCCATTTGCAGCCTACAGGTTTTACCCCTTCTGGAGCAATGTCCAAAGTCCATACTTTGTTGGTGTACATGGACTCCATCTTGGTCCGCATTGCATCCAGCCATTTTACCGAGTCAATGTTCTGAATGGCTTGCTGGAAGTTAGTCTGCTCATCATTATCAATGATGCAATCCTCTCTATCCCCGTCTACGAGAAAACCGTAGTATCTCTTAGGTGGATGAGAAAGCCTACTACTTCTGCGGAGTGGTGCGGGAATGCCCTGTTCTTTCGAAACTCCGGGTTCCACCAAGCTTTCAGTAATAGCTTTTGGTTCTGGAATTTCTTCTAGTTCTATTTCGCTCCCACTAGTTTCTTTTTCCAAAAATTGATGTTCCAAAAGTGGGCATGACGAGAAACAAAAACCTTTTGTTCCTCTGCGTAATAGAAAAGATACTCCCCTAGAGTTCCTTAGGTATCCCACAAACTTACACAGTACTGATCGTGCCTCGAGTGTTAGTTATATGTATGCCCTAGAGGCCATTACTATACATAGGATGTATATTGTAGTGGATGCTTGGACATATATAGGGAGGACTTTCTTGCTCGACATGATAGTATGCTATCTGGTTGATCTTTACCTTAATGTGTACACTGATTGTCTCTCTGTTACATGTTGGTAAAGCCCTTAGGATGTGTACTTGACTACCTGGACTATGATGCGGATCATACTAGTGGGGACATGGTAGTCCATAAGTACATCCTTCAAGGTCCCTAGTCGTGGGTGTATCGAGACGGGGCATCGATATACCAGAGTAGACTAGCGTATACCTTCTCGACCCATACAGATGGGCGATGGATGATCCCATATCTATTGGTGTTTGACATCGGAGATGATATACGGGTGCTCAGTGAAGACTGGGTACACTGGACGGACTCGCCGAGAACTCCCAGATGGTATTATACCTTACGTCAGATGGCAGTTCTCTGGTGACACTGGTACAGAGTAGTCTGTTGACCCGAGATCGTCATAGAGTCTTGTGTGGTTCCCACTGTGCTTTGATTTCCACCTTACCACGTCCAAGAGGGCGTGCAAAACGGTGGTTTTTGGGTACAGTCCCGAATCACATGGAGGCAATGAGCGATAGGAGGGGATTCATCTCTCCCGGTATAGGGAGTTGATGTTGCGCTGTGTTCGATTGGCTATAACCGGAAATCCCTGGCCAGGGTTGCTGAGATTTACTGGTAAGTGTTACCAGTAGTTTCTCGAACTGTTATAGACCTCATATCGACACGACTTATCAAGCTATTAGGGTCTGACGTTTACCACTCATAGGCGAGATATGCGACATATCAGACGACGAGACCGGACTGTACGGTAAGTGTTACTGGTTGGATTCACAGGAGTATGAGCGGGCTTGCTCGTCGATCTTCTGATCGCTCAATACCCGGGTGGCCGTTACGTTTAGCAGACCGCTTGCGGCTTGTGGGTGTTTGATATGATCATCACCTGCTGCCGGCGTATTGACGAGTCTTTAGAGTCCTACACAGAGGTTTCCTGGCTCAAGCGAAACGAAATAGGAGCGCATATGAGATATGTGCGGGACCGAGAATAATGCGTGTATGTGATACCGTGTTCTATTCTCGCGATGAATGTATCGAATGGTTGTATGCGATATAACCTAGTTATCGAATCAAGGATTGATTCGATAAGCCGATACATTGGATATTAGTCGGTTATATGCGATATGACCGGATCGTTAAATCAAGTGTTGATTTAATGATTTAATGTATAATTATATATTTGATATATTACTTTGCATTAACTAATATTTGTTCACTTTAAATGGATTTTCTCACTTGATGTACACAAGTTGTATATGTGATATACTTTTGTGCACTTGTTTGTATCATGTTTGATGATACATGCTTACTTGTGTTTGTGTAAAGATTAAACCATGGTTATTTAAATGGTTAGGGTTTTGATTTTCATATCTATTTATTTATTCTTTTATTAAGGAAAAGATAAAGAGAAAAATGGTGGCTTTCTTTGTTTGTTGTTGAAGCTTCATGAAGCTTTGACTAAGTGACCATTTTGTCTCATGCTTAACCCTAACCATTCCACCTAACCATAGTCTATTCTCTACACATAACCATGGTTAGTATATGATAAGTATTCATATTATTTTCCTTTTTGAAAATAACACTTATCATATTCTTTCATCATCTTCTTCTCCTTCTTCAACATGAAGAAAGCTTGCCTCCATCAATGGCAACTTGAGAAAAAGAGTGAGAAATCCAATTCTAAAGTGAACCTACTTCCTATTTCTTCATCCTCTACCTCTTGTCAAGTAGTATAGGGTGTTTTCTTCACAAGTTTCTTGACTTGGTGAAGTTGGAGCTTGATCTAGTGTTGCCTCGACGTAGATCATCTTCGGCATCGAAGTCGACGACCTAGCCCGCCCATTTCTCCGATGAAGACAACGAAAGAGCCCGGGATTCAATTTGGACAGCAAGGAGACTTCATCATGGAGCTATGGAGGTGGAGGACCGGATCTACAAAGGTTGTATTTCCGTTCCCTTAGTTAAGTTGTTAACTAGTTGCATGTTTCGCCTAAACTCTAGTCAACGATCCGTATTAGGGTTTCTCGGCACTTGTAAAATTTGAATTTGGCATGGTTGATGCCTTGTGAGACCTCTAGTGTGTGCCTAGGAACCCTACAGTGGTACCAGAGTCTAGCTAGAGCCTTAGGCGAAGTGTAGACGACGTTTGAAATCTGAACGAACATCGAAACCCTAATCCAAAATGCTCTCTGGACTTTTTTCAAAAACTGGGTTTTTTCCAGATTAAAAATTCTTAAAAAATTCAGCAGGAAGATCTAAGAATTATGGTGCAAAACGAGATCCTAATTCATCTAAACCGTCGCGGAACAGCGGCAGAAGCATGCCTTCTGCGGCGGTTCCGCGGCAGTATTGTCACATTGCCCAATAATTTTTGCACAGTAATTCCTATAATTTGGTGCTGGATTTTATGGGATTTTTTAAATATCACTCAAGAGTTGAGTTTTTTGGGTTGTATTGGGAGTTCGTATATTCGATCGGATTATCAAACTTTGTCTGTGTGTTTTTCCGGATAATTTTAGAATATGTTAAAAAGTTCAACCGGATGTAAATACCCAATCTTTCCCCTATCGGGAAATTTCCAAGCGTTGGATCTTTCCGTAGTTTAAGAACGTTCTAAGTAGTGAAAGTATCGCGATGGTCCCTCTAGAAGACAACAAACCTTAACTCGATTATGTGACTGTCTTGAACTGCCCTTTGAACCTTAGGGTTTGGGGCAGTACGGCGTGCCACATGTGAGGCGTTGGCTTGACCCTTCTACGGCTGGACCGTTGGTACTGAGGCACGAAGTGAATGTTTTTAAACATGTTTCATGTGTTAAAGCTGTTTCGGGAAAACTTGGGTGTTTGAATGTTCGATCGGAAAGTTTAACAGTTTCTATTTATCTGGAATGGGATACAATAATTGGAATTCACAAGTAGTTATGAGATAACTGAATGAATGTTATAAACATAGCAGTTTAGTCTCACTTGATCGGTTGCCACGGAATTTTGATGTGATCAAAAGTCCGTCGCAATCACATAGCGTACGCGGATACTCGCCGGGTAAACTTAATAGACAGCTACACCCCATAGCCCCGACCAAGTGACTGTAGGAGAACCTCATCGCCGAAAGCATCCGTAAGGGTGCTCGCGGTAGCGGTGTTCCGCCTTGGTGCACTTCGTCGACGGTATCAGGGGTGCGGCCGCCTACTAAAGTTTGCGATGAGCATTCGATCAGAATGTCGGGAATCTTGTTGAATTGCCCGACATGATATTGAAAAGAGTTTTCGATAATGAGACTAAAATGCGGGGTTTATAATGGTTAGGCATGCGATGTCTAAGGAATTCATTTGATTAGGCATGCGATGTCTATGCAGGTTGCGGATTCTAACTGTTGTAGTTTTACACTTTCTTTTCTGTGACCGTAAGTGTAATATGTGATATCGTCGGTTTCGTTGCTATATGTCAACGACAATTGGGATGCGCATATTTACTTACGTTGATGACATGTGATGTTATGTGTTGCTGGATATGTTATATTGGATCGTCGTGTTTGAATAGCCGGGGGGGTTTTATGTGAGAAAAGTGTTTTTCATTTTCATTCATGTAAAAATCTGTATGTAATATTCTTTTATTGGGCCACTTCCAGGTTGCGGAAGATGTCACCCTTTGTATATTATTTAATTTTCCGCACTAGGATAGACCCAAGGAGGAGGGCACAAGTAACCGGGCTCTGGAGTCCAGTGGGAGACCAACTCGAGGAGTCGAGTCCGGGTCTCCTAACTCTAGAATTGGTAGGGTTTCTTGCCGCTCTCGTAGGGGTCTAGGGGTGTGGGTTTGGCTATTCATCACGACCGTGGAATCCGTGTTTTATACTGGCTCGTATTGAAAACACGGACGTCCTAATATATCCAATATTTCATATGATTCTTCTGCTGCGATATCTGTAATGTGATCATGTGATATGTTCTGTGATAGATACAGTATATAGTATATATGATATATTATACAGACGTTACTTATGTTTTACACCCGCGCTTGCCCTGCCCCGTTCTGCCGTTAGTTACCTAACCTAACGGTGCACGAGGGGACATCGAGGCGAATGCGGATGGCATAAGTGTATGTCGTATTTATCTGTGATGTTTAGGTATTTAAATGATGGGACTTCATTAATGTGATTAATGAAATAAAAGAAACCTAAAGATGTTGTAGAATCGAATTTCAAAATAAAATAGGTAGCTACAGTTCTTGCTTTGCACAGCGGTATATATGATATATCCTGCACCTTATTCGATGAGGAAAGGACCGAGATCCCTTCACAGGGAGTGACTCCTTTAGCAATAACTGGCAGATACTACAACCCTCGGTTTGTCTTTTTGATTGCTTCTATAGTTTCAGCTTTGCACAGTGATATATATGATATATCCCACACCTCATTCGACGAGGAAAGGACCGACGATCCCTTCACCGGGAGTGACTCCTTTAGCAAAACTAGAAAAGCTTCAAAAACACTCCATTTTAAAATCATTTGATTCTACAACGATATCAAGTTCATTACGCAATAGGTTTTCAGAAAAACCTATCGTAGCCCTCCGTCATTTCAGATAAGTTGTATATAGTATTCGTGCTGCATTTGTTGGCTTTCGTCAAGGTGCAGTGTGCGGTAGCTATATGCTGCTTATCTGCTGCATACGATGCGATTGGATTAGGGTAGTCGTGCGGCATTGTTGGCTTTCGTCAAGGGTCGTGCGGGTGGGTTTAATTCAATCAAGAAATGTACGGGTTGAACTTGACTAGCGCGCTATGGTTTGTTGGCTTTCGTCAAGGTCATAGCACGTTAGGGGCAAAATATTATCGGGAATTTCAAGTGTTGAAATTTGCAATGAGATTGCATACCTTCTATAAGATAGTTGGATCCCGATACCCGCTGCGAGTAATTGTTACTCCTGGGAGAGTTTTACATATTACAATTAGCCGATCAAGTAGGTGTCTAGAAAGGTGTCAACCTGGTTACGCCTCTGGGAAAACGAGGTTTACTATAATTAGGTTCGTGCGAAAGCACGGGGGACCTCCCTCAAAGTACCGACACTGGCCTGGCTGAAAGATTAGCGAACTTGTAGCGTGAAATTAATCCCGGCTATTCTTTCCTTTTAGGGTTTGAAGGAAGATTTGATAAAAAACAGTGGGAGACATCCTGATTAGATTAAATAATAACCAATCTATTCTTGTAAAAGCGCACGCTGAGTGTTTTCTTCTCTCTCTCTCCAGGTAGCGACCATGTCACGCCTTAATCAAGATAATAATATGGATGTATTGACCGAACCCGCTTGTTATACTGAGCTGGGGAACGTTAGTCCCGCTCCAACTTATAATTGTTATAACATAGAGCAGGAAATTGGGGATTACCAGAATTCCCGTGCCGCCCAAACGAAGAGAGTGCATGCCGATGCATCATCTTCGGGTGTATTCATTACAAAGAACTGTTTCTCAGTATCCTCCGCATCCTGGGTATATGATACCGGATCAGGATCCCAGATATGTAATCTGTTACATAGGGCTACAAAAAGGTAGAAAAACTGAGAACGGGTGATAAGTTTCATGAGACAGAAAACGGGGCAAGTGTTGCAGCCAAGTCTGTTGGTCACTGTCACCCTGTATTACCAATACATTGATTCTGAACAAATGCTATTAGATACCGAACCTGATATACAAAATCATATCAGTCTCTTTATTAGTAAAGAAACGATAAAATTTTGTATTGTTGGATAATGTTTTGAACATTTCCTATATCAAAAGTTGATCGGATCAGGCACGTTATCTAAAAGCATTGATGTTCTAAATCAAACTACAGTTCTTAGTGTACAGAACACAAACAAGAGGAAGAGTTCAGAACCGAACGAATCCTTCTTGAGGCATTGTAGACTAGGTCATATCAATGCGACCTGACTAGCTGAAGTTATATTTAGATGCATATTTAAATCTGTTTGAATTTACATCTTATGAAACTTGCCAGTCATGTCACAAAGATTAGATGACCATAGCCCTGTTTATTGGAAACAGAGAAAGAGTTAGTGAACTTTTGGGATTAATACATGCTGATGTATAAAGGTCCCCTGTCTACACATGCCAAGACCGGTTCTTTGTACTTCATTACATTCTCTGATAATCTCTCGAGATTCAGACCTATGTTCCTGTTGAAACACAAGTCCGAACCTTTTGAGATATTCACAGAATATAAGATGGAAGTAGAGTGCAAGTGGGAGATTGTTAGTTATATGTATGCCCTAGAGGCCATTACTATACATAGGATGTATATTGTAGTGGATGCTTGGACATATATAGGGAGGACTTTCTTGCTCGACATGATAGTATGCTATCTGGTTGATCTTTACCTTAACGTGTACACTGATTGTCTCTCTGTTACATGTTGGTAAAGCCCTTAGGATGTGTACTTGACTACCTGGACTATGATGCGGATCGTACTAGTGGGGACATGGTAGTCCATAAGTACATCCTTCAAGGTCCCTAGTCGTGGGTGTATCGAGACAGGGCATCGATATACCAAAGTAGACTAGCGTATACCTTCTCGACCCATACAGATGGGCGATGGATGATCCCATATCCATTGGTGTTTGACATCGGAGATGATATACGGGTGCTCAGTGAAGACTGGGTACACTGGACGGACTCGCCGAGAACTCCCAGATGGTATTATACCTTACGTCAGATGGCAGTTCTCTGGTGACACTGGTACAGAGTAGTCTGTTGACCCGAGATCGTCATAGAGTCTTGTGTGGTTCCCACTGTGCTTTGATTTCCACCTTACCACGTCCAAGAGGGCATGCAAAACGGTGGTTTTTGGGTACAGTCCCGAATCACATGGAGGCAATGAGCGATAGGAGGGGATTCGTCTCTCCCAGTATAGGGAGTTGATGTTGCGCTGTGTTCGATTGGCTATAACCGGAAATCCCTGGCCAGGGTTGCTGAGATTTACTGGTAAGTGTTACCAGTAGTTTCTCGAACTGTTATAGACCTCATATCGACACGACTTATCAAGCTATTGGGGTCTGACGTTTACCACCCCTAGGCGAGATATGCGACATATCAGACGACGAGACCTGACTGTACGGTAAGTGTTACTGGTTGGATTCACAGGAGTATGAGTGGGCTTGCTCGTCGATCTTCTGATCGCTCAATACCCAGGTGGCCGTTACGTTTAGCAGACCGCTTGCGGCTTGTGGGTGTTTGATATGATCATCACCTGCTGCCGGCGTATTGACGAGTCTTTAGAGTCCTACACAGAGGTTTCCTGGCTCAAGCGAAACGAAATAGGAGCGCATATGAGATAAGTGTGGGACCGAGAATAATGCGTGTATGTGATACCGTGTTCTATTCTCGCGATGAATGTATCGAATGGTTGTATGCGATATAACCTAGTTATCGAATCAAGGATTGATTCGATAAGCCGATACATTGGATATTAGTCGGTTATATGCGATATGACCGGATCGTTAAATCAAGTGTTGATTTAATGATTTAATGTATAATTATATATTTGATATATTACTTTGCATTAACTAATATTTGTTCACTTTAAATGGATTTTCTCACTTGATGTACACAAGTTGTATATGTGATATACTTTTGTGCACTTGTTTGTATCATATTTGATGATACATGCTTACTTGTGTTTGTGTAAAGATTAAACCATGGTTATTTAATTGGTTAGGGTTTTGATTTTCATATCTATTTATTTATTCTTTTATTAAGGAAAAGATAAAGAGAAAAATGGTGGCTTTCTTTGTTTGTTGTTGAAGCTTCATGAAGATTTGACTAAGTGACCATTTTGTCTCATGCTTAACCCTAACCATTCCACCTAACCATAGTCTATTCTCTACACATAACCATGGTTAGTATATGATAAGTGTTATTTTCCTTTTTGAAAATAACACTTATCATATTCTTTCATCATCTTCTTCTCCTTCTTCAACATAAAGAAAGCTTGCCTCCATCAATGGCAACTTGAGAAAAAGAGTGAGAAATCCAATTTTAAAGTGAACCCACTTCCTATTTCTTCATCCTCTACCTCTTGCCAAGTAGTATAGGGTGTTTTCTTCACAAGTTTCTTGACTTGGTGAAGTTGGAGCTTGATCTAGTGTTGCCTCGACGTAGATCATCTTCGGCATCGAAGTCGACGACCTAGCCCGCCGATTTCTCCGATGAAGCCAACGAAAGATCCCGGGATTCGATTTGGACAACAAGGAGACTTCATCATGGAGCTATGGAGGTGGAGGACCAGATCTACAAAGGTTGTATTTCCGTTCCCTTAGTTAAGTTGTTAACTAGTTGCATGTTTCGCCTAAACTCTAGTCAACGATCCGTATTAGGGTTTCTCGGCACTTGTAAAATTTGAATTTGGCATGGTTGATGCCTTGTGAGACCTCTAGTGTGTGCCTAGGAACCCTACATCGAGTTTGTCCGCATGCTGCTTTTTAACAAAAGCTGGACATCCCCATATCTTCAGATACCGAAGATATGGACATCTGATATGGTGTGGTAGGCACAGTCTTGGTAGAAACCTTGTTCAAAAGATATGCAGCTGATTCTAGTGCATAGCCCCAGAATGATCGTGGTAACTCAGCGTTACTCATCAAGGAACGTACCATATCCAATAGGGTTCGGTTCCGTCTTTCCGATACACCGTTGTGTTGTGGTGTGTATGGAGAAGTAAGCTGAGAGAGAATTCTATTCTCTTTTAGGTAATCCAGGAACTCGGCACTCAAGTATTCACCACCTCGATTAGATCTCAGTGTCTTGATACTTTTGCCGGTTTGTTTTTCCACTTCATTCTTATATTCTCGGAATTTCTCAAAGGCCTCGGATTTATGTTTCATCGAGAAAATATGTCCATACCTAGAGAAATCATCCGTAAAAGTAATGAAATAGGAATAACCACTTATTGCATGTGTAGACATTGGACCACACACATCGCTGTGTATTAGTCCCAAGAGCTCGCTCGCTCTTACTCCACGTCCAGTGAATAGAGTCTTTGTCATCTTTCCTTTGAGACATGATTGACAAGTTGCATAAGATTTATATTCGAACGGATCCAAATATCCTTCTTTATATAACTTGGTCAACCTTATTTCGTTGATGTGACCTAGTTTACAATTACATAAGAAAGCATGATTTATTTCTGGAGTCTTTCTTTTATGTGTGTTCTGGACATTGAAAATTTGTAGTTGGTTTAATACGTATATACCGTTGTTTAGAGTACCTGACCCAATCAGACCATGATTAAGGCGGATGTTTACGACATCGCTTACAAATGTAAAATCATAACCTTCTTTAGATAAAAAAAATACAGAAATGATATTACAAGTAAAACTAGGTACACAAAAACAGTTGCGCAAAACCAAAATATGTCCACTCGTCAATCCAAGGTGATATTCCCCTACGGACACAGCATCCACGCTCACTCTGTTAGCAACCCTGAGGATCATATCACCGGTCTTCAGAACCCTACGGCTTCTCACTGCCTGCAAATAATTGCAGATATGAGATTCTGATCTGGTATCCAATACCCAGGAAGAAGACTTGATTGACAGACAGTTTTCAATTACAAACACACCTGAAGCCGAAGCCACAACTTACTTCGGGCCCTTGTTCTTGGCCTTCCACGCCCTGTAATCTTTCTTCCAATGGCCCTTTTTATGAAAGTAGATGTATTCTTCCTTTCCTACTGTCGGCCCCGCCATTTATGCCTTGCCCTTTGCTTCCACCTTACTAACACCGCCTCTCGGTTTGGTGGGGGCCTTTTTCGTCTTTCTTTTGGTTTTCGCCTTGGATCTAGAGGAGGAAGCTCCACCAACAAGTAGAGTGGGTGTTTCCCTGGCTTTTTGCAGGGTGCCCTCTGCACCCCTCAACATATTGAGGAGTTCCGGAAGTTCAACTTCTTTTCCTTGAATATTAAAATTCAAGATAAACTGGACGTAGGTGGAAGGATTAAAATTCAAGAATTAAGTCAGTATACAGCTCATTCTCTAACGTAGTCCTGAGGTCCGCAAGCTCTTTAATATAGCCGATAATCTTAAGGACGTGTTCCCCTACAGATGATCCGATGGCCAACCTCGCCTGAAATAGTTTCTTCGAGGTCTCGTATCTTGAGAACGAGATTGCTCTCTATATAATTCCTTGGTATGGAGGAATATGTATTCAAGATCCATATTCTCATGCCGCCTTTGGTGCTCATTGTCCATCGAGGCCAACACGAGGCACTTGGCCTTCGCGCAGTCAATCTCCCAGGTCTTACAGATTTCCCTATCCACGCCATTGGATTCTGGACCTGGGACGGCGGGGGCTTTAGTAGTGAGGATATAGCCCAACATGTCATAAGTTATTGCCATCTTGACATTCCTGAACCAATCTTTGTAGTTTGGCCGTGTCAATATATTTTTATCTAATAGTAACTTAAGGCCCGCCATGTTTTGGTCGCTGCAATTATGAGAGAGAGAAGAAACACTTTAGCATGATCCTCTTGCAAGTTTAGATTGGTTTTTAGTTTATCTAAACAGGATGGTTCCCACTGTTTCTCAAATCCTTCCTCAAACCATAAAAGAAGAATTAGTCAGGTTAATCTCACCGTACAATTCTTGCTTAACCTTTCAGCCATGCTAACACCTTTCTAGACACCTGCTTGGTTTATAGCATTGATCGTTATATGGAAAAATCTCCCGAGGAGTAGCATATACTCACAGTAGGATCGGGATCCAAATATCATCATGCGATAAAGTCGAAGGAATCCTACCAAAGTTATCAAACTCCAAATGGTATGCAACACTAGCAAGTTTCAGTTTCTTTAAAAACTCCCGATGTGGGTTTTTGCCCCATGCTCTTATGACCTTGACGAATGCCAACATATCATAAGTCACATGTCAAGTTCTACCCGTCATTGTCCAGGTTAATTTGAACCCACCCGTACATACTCTTGACGAAGGCAAAAATAGCAGTACGACTGTCCCAAACCAACCCATCTATCTATGCTACAGATGAATATTCAGCAGCTACCAATCACTATGCCTTGGCGAAGGTCAAAATATATAGCTTGAATACTACTGAATATCCAACTGAAATAACGGAGGGCTATGAATGGTTTTGGCGAAACCGTGAACGTAGTGAACTTGATATAATCGAAGGAACCTGATAGCTTTTAAAAGGAGTGGTTTAAGCTCCGCATTTAAAAGTTTTGTTGTTTCCTTATCATTAATGTAATGCAGACCCATCAATTAACCTACCATTGCAGAAAACAACAAAAATATAACGTACACTTATGCCATCCGCATTCGCCACGGGGCCCCGTCATCACCCGTTAACTAACGACAGAGCGGGGGCAGGACCAGCGCGGATGCAAAACATAAACAACGTCTACTAGATATCATATATAGATATATATACATTCGCCAGACGCAATAATAGGCATTCCAGATCACAGATGAACACATTGGATATAGTAGGAATTCCGCTTTTCGTTTTAGCCTGTAACGAAAATCGGATTCCACGGTCGTGATGAATAGCCAAACCCCACCCTAGACCCCTACGGGTGCGGCAAACTACCCGCCAAGTTCCCGAAGTGAAGCAACCTCTCTCAACAAAGTGAGTAGGCACTCAGCACTTCAAAGAACCTGGTAGTTTGTGCACGCCACCTTGGGTCTATCCTAGGAGCAGAAAACAGTAAGAGAAATAATATACAACAGTGGCTACAACCTCAACCCGGATGTGCCCCACAAAAATAATATTACATCACTTTTACAAATTACTTTGAATGAAAGATAAAAAAACACACATCTCACATCCCCGGCTATTCATCCATGACGATCCAACAAGTTCATATAAACAAACCATCATAACAGATCACAGATATGTGCAACCCCCACTAATCGACATATAGCGATTAGCGGACGTTCAGCACATATAACACATCACAGATGAAATACGATTAGCCAAAGTTCTTAGAATTTTGATCAGTAACCATATTTGAATCTACCCCAAGTACAACACTGTACATAAAAATTCCTGAGCAGAAACAAAATATCCCAAGGAACATAACACAACACAGTGGACCACTAGAGGAAATTTGGGCCAACTCGGAGTCGACTCGGCCGCGGAACTGCGGCAGAGCGCTTGGTTCTGCCGCGGTTCCGCGGTGGTCTGACGAGTTAGGCGCCCAAATTTCTTCAGTGATCTACAAAAACCCTGCACTTATTTTGCAGGTCCCTAAAAAATTTTTTAGACCAGATTTGAAATTCGACAGAAAGTGCAAAAAGTAGTCGCGTTTTCGGGATTTTTCCGTGATCGAAGTTCTAAAGAATTTGCTAACATGTTAGTTATGGTTTAACCTGGCTCTGATACCACTGTAAGTCGGTGTCACTCACCCCGCGGGTTAACGGGGAGGCGGAATAGGAAAAAATCAAATTTTTGCAAACTAGGTAACATTGACTATGCATAAGGATCTTTGCTAAACCCTAACTAACATACTAACTAGGAGTTGTAACTACTATGTAAGAAAATTATATCTCAAGCTACAATTCCTTCTTCTCCTCGCGGTCCTCCTCCTTGATGTGAGCTCCTTGAAGCGGTGGTGGATGCGCCTCCTCGTCGGCTTCTCCACATCAAAGATGATCCACCTGAGAGCTTCTACCTTGAGCTCCAACCTCTAAGATGAGGCAACTAGGGTACTTGATGTGCCAAACTAAGTAATCTAGAGTGAGTAGAGAGTGATTTTGGGTGGTTAAGTCTCACTAACCCTTGATTCTCAACACATGAGACACTAGGGTTTTAGAGGAAGAAGGAAAGAGCAAACTTGAGGAAAGAGAAAGTATTTGTGATAATGATAATTGAGATGGCTAGTTGATCAGACTATAAGCATAGCTTGATTAAATATCTCCAAAATATCTAGTGCTTACACAAAATATCTCACAAAATATCTAGGTCAAACTTTGCTCCATAGTCAAACCAATTAGCCATGCTCAATTATTAATTATAATGAATAATAATGTTTTTCCTTCATCTCATAATTGTTTTAATTAAACAAATAATTAAAACCCTAAGGAGGTGTCTCCTTCTAAAACAATCTTGAGTAATTACAAGAATGCCCCTCTCATCCGTACATACATACCCGTATCCGCGTTTCGAGAAACACGAATACAATGAGACGAAACTAACCCAATAATCGAATACTAGGATCTGGCTTGAACTAAAGCCCACTAGTATAATCCGCCCGAATGTCATACGTGCACAAGTACATGTATGTTATCGAACCCTGTCGTAAAACCATACGACCTCTATGTCGTTTAGCCCGAAGTAAGGAAACTCTCTGTATGGGACTCTAAAGACTCGATAGTTACGCTGGCAGTGGGTTTAACCACAAGCACGTCAGCGGCACTAGCTGTACGTAACGGCTACCCAGGTATCTGTCGATAAGAAGGCCGGTGAGGAAACTCATCCGAACTCCTACTGAGCCTGTCAGTGGTAATCTCCGTACAGTCTGATTTGTTCGTCTAAGAGTATCGCATATCGGGCCTAGGGAGCCGGTAAACGTCAGACCCCTAATAGCTCAATAAGTCGTGTCGGAGAGTAGCCCAGAACACCCTGAGATACTACTGATAAACCAACCAGTAAATCTCGCTTGCCCTGGCCAAAGACTTTGTGTAATGGCATTCCGAACACAGCGCGACATCGACCTCCAATATCGGGAGAGACGAATCCTATCTAACCGCCACTGCCTCCAAGTGCTTCAGGACTGCACCCAACTACTACCTGTTTGCATGACTTAGCAAAGCCGTGGTAGGGTAGTAATCTAAGAACGGTGGGAACACACTTGAGGCGAAGTAGCAGTGTTAAGTCAACGGACTAAGCTGTACTCATGTCACCTGGGAACTGCTACCTGACGATAGGTATAGTACCAACCAGCAATTCCCCATGAGTCCATCCAGTGTAACTCATAACCCAATGAGCACTTGCATACTATCTCCAGTACGACATACTGATGGCTGTGGGATAGACCATCTCCCCTGCTGGGATGAGAAGCCTATACACAAGTCTACTATGGAGTATCGATGCCCTGTCTCGATAATCCTACGACTAGGGACCTGTATAAGGATGTGCTTGTAGACTACCCAGCCCCCACTAGTGTGACTGCCATAACAACGCTGGTAGTCAAGCAAAGATCCTAAGGGCTCTAACAATATGTATTAGCGATATGTTAAAAGAAACATATACACATATTAAGATAGATACTAACCAAGTAGTATACTACTATATCGAGCAAGATTGTCATAAATCCGTGTATATATCTCAAGCTTCCAAAATGTAATATACAAATTAGTACTATACAATAATGGCCTTTATGGCATATTACACTCACAGATACTTATACTTGGTATTCCGTCGTAAGTAATATATTTGAGAACTTGCTTCTTTCTCAGGTTACTCATACGTGGGTGCGCTCCTTGATGAGTAATGCCACATGGCCTTCTTCCATTTAGTCAATATGCATTGAAAACAGCTGCATAATTTTTAAATCTGGTTCCAATTAAATTAGTGCCTTTGTTTCTATATTGTATATAGAATGGATTCATGTTTTAACGATGTTAAGGTATATGGAGTTGTTCGGTTTATACTTAAAACCAGAATCCGGATAAACTCAAGGCACGTTTCAGTAATGGCAGTTTGTGGGTTATCATGGGCTTTGACAAGGGTTACCATTCTACCATTTGCAGGATCAATTGTTATATTATTCTTGACTCGCCACCTTTTTATTAAAATGAATTCTTTTCAAAAGATATTAGTTGGAGTTTGGCAGAACTGGAAGTAATTTTAGAACAACAAATGGTTACTGAAAATTTAGTAGAACCTAAAGATTCAATTGGTTTTGACTATTCAGTAGCCACTCCGCAGATTAAGAGGGTTACCTCAGCCACCTGAGAGGTACTTTGGTTTCCTTATAGACGGTGACAGGGAGGCTTGCATCATGACGATGATGAACCTAGCATTCCACTGATGTTGTCATTGACTATAAGATCCGGTAAGTGGATGAATATAATGTCGTTCTAAATTGGTTTTAGAAGTGTGCGTATATATGACTCTGCTAGAGAGTTGTTGTAGTCAGTGGGAGCAGTGGAAGCTTGGTGGGCAATATACTTATATCTATTTATAGACTAAAACAGGCAGAGCGGAGATGGATCATCTGTTTTTGATGATACGGTCATGGTGTTTGACTTCATCAGAACACCAAATGAACCTGGTAAGAAGGTAGTGTAGGGAGCACTGTCCTGCTATTTTGATGACATACTCCTGATATGAAGTAATGGTTCTATACTACGATCGGTTAAACTGTGGTTGTCATAGGTGTTTTTCCACATTGGATCTGGATAAAATATCAGGGATTCTGGTGACTAGATCTATGATTTTAGATCTAAATTTAGGAAGTTTCCCAACTTTGGTACTTTGACATTTTTCTAAAGTGTTTTAGAATGGACGATTCTTGGTGTGGTGGTGTACTCGCAGGTGATGTAGTCACCGTCTTTAAAGAGATGTCTTCTAGACTGATGGGGAAAGGGATTTGCATGGTTGACATATTACATGCTTAGGCAATTGAGTCAATCATGAGATGTCAAGTACCATACCAAATATTGCTTTTGCATTGGATGTAGTAAGTGGATATTAATCCAATCCTAGAAAAACAAAGGGAAGCAGTTATGAACATAAGAGTATGTTCTTGGTATATGGTAACGGCACCTCCTGAAGGAGGCGATTACCGGTTATGGTTTCCAAGGTGATTAGGATGACAGAGTGATTGTCAGAGTTATAAATTTACCCTCTTATGAGAAGTAGTATATTGGATAGGGATCCAAGCGGATACTAAATTAGGAATGACACTGGATACCGATTAAACTCAGTAGAAGATACAATTTAAGAAGTTTGTTGGATTTGGTGTTCATATTATGAACATGGTCCCATCAGATATCCAGACAAGTTCTAAGACAAGTATCGCTCATTATTGGAGATGGCCATTCTCCGTGAAATTGAGATATAAAGATATAAAGATAGAAATATTGGAGCAGATCCACACACTGATGCTATTTCTCGAACACGAATATTTCACAAACACAGTTTGTGAATCTGATTAGTAGAGAAGTTGGGTATTTGGTAGTACATGTGCTGTGGGTATGCGATACCGCAATAATTAGTCTTAAGTGCAAGTGGGAGATTGTTGGATATAGTGCCCTCAAGGCAATTATTGTAATTGCAGGTAGGTGATTATGATGATTGAGGGAGAACATATACAGGTAGAAAATTCTTACTCGAGATGATAATATGCTATCTGATTTGATTTTATCATCATGTACATGCATTATGTACTATTACGGATCACTATTACATGTTGATAGAGCCCATAGGATTCTTGCTTGACTAACCAGGGTTATGATGACGATCATACAAGTGAGGCCTGGGTAGTCTATAAGAAAATCCTTAAATGCCCCTATTTATGGGAATATCGAGGTTAGGCATCGATATTCCAGAGTAGACTGGTGCATACGTTTTTTTATCCCGACGAGGGGCGATGGCCGGTCTCACGGCCATTAGTGTTAGTTAGGCACCAAAGATTGTATACAGGTGCACATTGGGTTATGAGTTACACTGGACGAACTTCCCAGGAACATGCTAGATGGTTTTATACCTATTGTCAGATAGCAGTTCTCTGGTGACATAAGTATAGGTTAGTCTGTCGACCTGAGATCGTTATTTGTTACGTGTGAGTTCCCACCGTTTTTTGATTACTACTCTACCACGGCTCAAAGGAGTCAGGCAATTAGATTTTACTTGGGTGCAATCCCGAGCCACATGAAGGCCGTGAGCGGATTGTCTGGGATTCGTCGCTCCCGGTATTGGGGGTAGATGTCGTGCAGTGCATGGGTGGTCATCACCAGAAATTCTTGGCCAAGGTGGACGAGATTTACTGATTTAGATCAGTAGTTTCTCAGTGGGTGATGGGCTTCTCACCAACACGACTTATCATGTTATTAGGGGTATGACTTTATCCACCCATAGACCCGATATATGATACTCTTAGACAAATACACCGGACTGTACGGCGACTGTCACTTATAGCCTTAGTAGGGGTTTGGACATGGTTTCTTGTTGACCTTCCATTCGCTCAATACCTGGGTAACCGTTACGTATAGCTAGTGCCGTTAACGTGCTTGTGGTTGAACCCACTACCAGCGTATTGTCGAGTCTTTAGAGTTCCACACGGAGGTTTTTCCGACTCTAGCGATATGATGTAGATGTGCATATTGGATACATACCTGAGTTCAATTAAAATTAGTGTATTTAGTACACTGATGGTAATCGGACTTTTGTATATACTAATTGGTCTTTTGGAAAGACGGATATTAAATCAAGTGCCGATTTAATTTGATAATACATGTATTTTATATATGTATTTGCTAGTATATAAAATCACTATTTATTTATGTCTCATTAATGTATTTTTAATACATTAGGAAATTACATAAACACACACACACACACACACGTATTTATTTGTTTATGTATTTTCCTTTTTCCTTTTAATTCTCTTTTAGTTAACTTGTTCCATGGGTATAGCTTAACCATTTGTAGGAGATGGACAAGTGGAGGGAAGAGAAAGAAGTGGACACTTAGATTGATCAATGGTTGAGATTAGAAAAGGATACGATAAAACTTGTAACCATTTAGAAACCATTTCTAGATGGTTAAGTTTTTTCATTTGATCATACTCTTTTTCTTCTCATTTTCATAGCTCTCTTCTTCTTCCTCCCCTCAAAAATAAAAGAGAACAATCAAAGGAAATGTAATAGGTGAGATAAAGATTAGAGTGATCACTACATCCTAGTGTTCCATTCTTAGCAATCTTGGAATATTAGTTTCTTCACTACTAGCTTGGATGTTTCAAGTAGAGATGGAGCTAGAGGAGGGTTTCCTCAAGATGGATCATCTATGATGGAGGAGATTTTCACCAAATTTGGTCCCACTTTCTTTGAACCTTGCTAGAGTCCAACACAACATGGAGTATATGAAGATGCTACAAAGGCTGTATGGTTCTAACCTTAGATGAAACTCCTAATTTTTATTGCACTCTTTAATTCTTTAGCCTAGATCTTTGTTTATGTAGACTTGAGCTTACCAGAAAAATTTAAAACCTAGTTTTGCATGTTCTAAAATCCTTATAGTAAGCCCAAGGTCTACTAATATGGTATTCATCTTTTAAAATTGTATCTTAGAGTGCACTAGTACCTTCAAGTGGTATCAGAGCATAAGCTGGACAACTCTATATATCTTAACATCGTTAAGATATGGATCAATTTTATGTCCAATATAGAAACAAATGCACTGATTTAGATGAAAACCATATCGGGAGTTTCAAATATAAGGGAAACTTTCCAAGCAGGCGCATACCTTCTGGAGTGTGATGATTTTGGTCGGTTTCCATCAAAGTCATCAAGCAATGATAGTTGGGTCCCGATTCTCACTGATGAGTAGTCATTACTCCTCGAGTTATCCCGACTGGTTCTCCTTTTAGGGTTTGAAAGAGAATTCGAAGAAACAGTGGGAGCCATCCTGATTAGATAAAGTAATTAACTAATCTAATCTACGTTAGAGTGCACGCCAAGTGTTTCTTCTCTCTCTCTGGCTGCAATCTTGATCCGCCTTAAATTAAAACTCATAAAGAAGTTAACCGAACTTTTTACCATCCTGCTTTGGATTGTCCCGATTCACGACAAAATCGTATATATCCATGCCACTCCTACTTTACCTTTTTCATTTCTCCAGAACATTCCACATCACTACGAAGATCCATATAAAATGGATAAAACCATCTCGTATAGTTACATACAAACTCACAGAAATTTATTTCAGATCGAGGATAGATTTCGGTTTTTGGGAGATTGAATAGGATTTTTCGGTTGTCTCATTCACGGCCGCAGAAACAAGCATACGGAAAACAATGAATTTAAAATTTCAATTGAATAAAACATTCCGTATTGGCCCCAAATACAAACCAATACACAAACAAATCTGGACTAAAACTAAATAGTTTAAAAATCACATTACCATATTATACAACCCTTGGAAAAAACTGGGGCAATTTGAGGAAAATTTGGCCGCAAAACCGTGACACTAACATGTACACATGCCACAAAAGACTAGCTTGCAAGCGTAATCGCCGTTGTATATTTTGGTATTTATTACAGGTGCTAGGTATACCCTGTTGCGGAGTGCTCATGTAGCCGGGTTCTATAGGGCAGTGGGCTACCATCTCATGGTGTTGAGACCGGCGGGCCTTCCTCTAGAATTGGCAGGCTACTCCCCGCATTCGTAAGGGGTATAGGATTGACCTGTGGAGGGGTGCCTAAGTCAATGGATTTTGGACATGCTGGGTAGTCCATTCACTTCATTGATTGGGGATACCTCGCTTCTAAGATTGGTGGGTGGCTTGCCGCACTCGTAGGGGTCAAAAGTATAATACTACGGGCCATCCACACGACCAGGAAAATTGCATTTCATATATGGCTTCATTGAAAATGTACTTTTCCCAGTTTATCCGTATTTCCATACTGTGTTTGCTTCTGCTGTGATACTTCTGTGATGTTGCTTGATATCATGCGTAAGACGAATGTTTATATATTATATATATATTTAGTAGATGCTATATATGTTTTGCATCCGTGCTAGTTATGTCCCCGCCCTGCCGTAAGTTAAGTAACCTTATGGTGAAGACTCGAGACCCTGTAGCGAATGCGGATGACATAGATGTGCGTGCCTATTTTCGTTTCTTTCTGGCATGATATGATTAATTAATGGGATTGCATTAATTCTGATTAATGTAAGGAAAACAAACCTATAATGATGTTGTCAGAACCTCGGTTTTTTTTATAAAAAAAACCATTGTCGCGGTCTTTGCTTTGTACAGTGGTATTCAGTCATGAATATCCTGCACCTTATTCGACGACGAAAGAGCCTAGATCCCTTCACGAGGAATTGATCTCTTGGGCAAAAATTTGCATCACTGTAATATCTTCATTATAGTCGATTTTTTTGCTGTGCATCATGGTAATCAGTTAGAAATATCCAACACCTCATTCGATGAGGAAAGAACTTAGATCTCTTCACAGGGAGTGACCTCTTTGGCAAAAGTTTGCGCCACTATATATTTGCAAATCTATACGGTTCCTTCAAAGAGATCGAGTTCATTACGTTAAAGGTTTTTCGCCAAAAACCAGCCGTAGCCCTCCGTCATTTCCTACGAGTAGTGGTTAGCATTCGTGCTGCGTTTGTTGACTCTGTCAAGATGTAGTGTGCGGTAGCTAATTGGTGCTTGTTTATAACATTAGATGCGATTGGTTAGAACAGTCGTATGGCTTTGTTGACCATGTCAAGGGCTCATGCGGGTAGTTTTAATGCAATCAAATAAATGACGGATTAAACTTGACTAAGACCCTTTGATTTGTTGACTCTGTTAAGGTCACTAGGGTCCTAAGGGCAAAAACTATAACGGGAGTTTCAAATATAAGGGAAACTTGCCAAGCATGTGCATACCTTCTAGAGTGTGTTGATTTAATGGTCTTCCGTCAAGATTATGATGCGATGATAGTTAGGTCACGATTCCCACTGATGAGTAGTTATTACTCCTCGGGTTATCCCGACTAATTCTTCTTTTAGGGTTTGAAGGAGAATTTAAAGTAACAGTGGAAGCCATTTTGATTAGATAAAGTGATTAACCAATTTAATCTAGCTTAGAGTGCACACTGAGTGTTTCTTTTCTCTCTCTGACTACGACCTTGACCTGCCTTAAACTAAAAACTCTTTACCAAGTTGATCAAACCTTTTACCATTCGGCTTTGGATTGTCTCGATTCATGACAAAGTCATAAATGTCAATGCCACTCCTGTCTTACCCTTTGCTTTCTCCATAACATTCCATATCACAACGAAGATTCATATAGAATGGATAAAACCATCTCGTATAGTTACATATGACCTCGCAGAAATTTATTTCAGTTCCAGGATGGATTTCGGTTATGGGGAAATTGAATAGGATTATTCGGTTGTCTCTTTCCTTTACCTTCTCTCAGGTTGCGAGAGCTCCATGTACTAGGAGAGTACACCTATTATGCTTATTGGATAGTCTTAATCCAAACCTTAGGCATGTGCTGAAAGGTAGGGAAGGAAGAAAACCAATTAGCATAAGTACGGAGTGCAGAAGGTAAGAAGTAGAGACATATAAAATGATTGAATTGAGGGCAATGGAAATTACAACTAATGTCATGGATCTGGTATTGGAAGAGGCATTACTTGGAATACCCAGCCACCCCCTCGAAACATTTTCATGTTTCGGTTTTCCCATATACATGTAATTGAAAACTGCTTTCCCAATCGATTCTGACTCCAGGATATGTATATACTGGTCTTGATTCTCACATCTATATGGTATTACAGATGATGAATAGGAGAAGAACATTTGGAATTGGGTGATTAGATTCTCGATATCAGAATTCTTTGTAACTAGTGATATTTGGAGGAAATCACCCGGGTTAGCCTAACAGCGAACATTTGGTTTTGAATATCCGTTGTTGTGCACCAATTTCAAACCGATATATCCGTATATTTATTTTTACAAAGTGAGATATAACTTTTTGAAATTATGTTTATAACATTTACCTTTATCAGTTGATGATTAGGAAATGTGCATTCAATAACGGTGTAATTCTTCTTAACTAAAATACAGTTTTCAACTTACGACACACAGGGTTTGAGTTGATAAACTCAGGGGACTTATACAAAGTATTGTATGTTGTCCAGTATCCATTTGGACAAGGGGTTGGTACTCATACTATATTCCGAAAACCAATAACTTCTCTTATTCTAGACACGCATTTTTGTTGAAATGCAAGGTCTAAAATTCAGAGAAGTTCATAGGTATAAGAATAAATTAGAGAACCATACATTGGGAGTATTAAGGTTCTTCGAGGTTATCGAAGATGTAGATACTGGTGCTAGGTATTCCACAATAGTAATGTTGAGAATATTGTTTCTCAGACATGTTATTCATCTGTTGGTGTGCACCTTGATGAGTAATGTTGTAAGGGCCCTCTCCCATTAAGTGGTAGGGCACTAGAAACAGCTGCATACTATTTGAATTTAGTTTCATCTAAATCAGTGCCTTTGTTACTATATTGGATATAGAATGGATTTATATCTTAATGATGTTAAGGTATATGGAGTTGTCTAGCTTAAAACCAGAATCCATATAAACTCAAGGCACGTTTCAGTAATGGCAGTTTGTAGGTTATCTCAGGCATAGATGAGGGATTAAGTTTCTACCATTTGGAAGATCAAATTTATTTTGTTCTTGACTCGCCACATTTTTAGTAAAATGGATTCTTTTCAGAAAACATTAGTAGGAGTATGGTAGAACTGAAAGTGATTCTAGAACCACAAACGGTTATTAAAAATTTAGTTGAACCTAAGGATTAAATTCAATTCGACAATCCATTAGCCACTCCATAGATCTAGTGGGTAACCTTATCCACTTGAGAGGTACTTCAGTTTTCTCAAAGACGGTGACAGTGAGGTTTTGATGACCCAAGCTTGTCACTACTGCTGTCCTTGACTATGAGACATGGTAGGTGGATGACTATAACGTCGTTCTAAATAAGTTTTTGAAGTGCACGTATATATAACTCTGCCAAATGGTTGTTGCAGTCAGTGGGAGCAGCGGAAGCTTGGTGGGAAAGGTGATAGTGTCTATTTATAGACTATAGCAGGTATAGCAGAGATGGATCATCTATTTTGGTGTAATAGTCAAGGTGTTTGACTTCATCAGAATAACAGATGAACCTGGTAAGAAAGTTGTGTAGGGAGTACTGTCCTAGTTTTGGATGACATACTCCAGATAGAAAGTGATGTTCCGATACTATGATCGGTTGAACTGTGGTTGTCACATGTGTTTCTACACAAAGGAATTAGATAAAATATCAGGGATTCTGGTGACTAGATCTATCGCTTTAGATCTAGATTTGGGAAGTGTCCCAATCAGGGTACTTTGACACGATTCTAAAGTGTTTTAGAATAGACGACTCCAGGCGTGGTGATGTACCTGCAGGTGATTGAGTCATTCTCTCTAAAGAGATGTCTTTTAGACTGATGAGAAGAGGGATTTGCATGAATAACATATAACATGCTTAGGCAATTGAGTCAATCATGAGATGTCAAGTACCAAACCAGATATTGCTTTTGCACTAGATGTAGTAAGCAGATATTAATCTAATCCTGGAGTAACAATAGGAAGTAGATATGAACATAAGAGGATGTTCTTCATATTTAGTAATGACAGCCTCCTGCCGTAGGCGGTTACCGGTTATGGCTTCCATGGTGACTTGGATGACAGAATGGATGTCAGAATTACAAGTTTACCCTCTTCCGAGGGGCAATATGTTTGATAGGGATCCAAGAAGATACTGAGGTAGGCATGATGCACGATGCTGATTAAATTTAATAGATTATATAGTCTAAGAAGTTTGTTGAATTTGGTGTTCATGTTATAAACTTGGTTCCATCAGATATCTAGACAAGTTCTAAGAATCGCTAAATTTTCGAGAGATAGTCGTTCTCCGTGAAGTTGAGATATAGAGGTATAAAAATAGAAGCACTGGAGCGGATCCACTCACTGAGGCTATTTCTCGAACACAATTGTTTCGTAAAACTCGGTTTGCGAAACAGATTAGTAGAGAAGTTGGATATTCGGTAGCATACGGGCTGTGCGTACACGATGTGACAATAATTGGCTTTAAGTGTTGGGTTACACTAACGCCCTAGACATCACCCGTGGCCATTTGCGGAATAAAATTTTTTACAATGATTTAAACTTGGCGCTAGAATAACCTTAAACCAGATCTAACTATAAACCTAACTAGCAATAAGAGAAGCTCTATCAACTATGATAGAAATTATACCTAAAAAACAAGTCCTTCGGGTCTTCACTTCTCTCCTTTTGCTCCTCAAAAGATGTACGGACCGCGCTTGAACTTCGGCCTCCTTGTGTCAAAGTTGATCCACCCGAGAATGCTTACTTTGAGCACCTACCTCCTAATCGAGGTAACTAGGGTACTTAGAATGCTAATCTAAGTAGCGTAGATGAAGTAGAATGAGATTATGGATTAATATGTCTCACTAACCCTAGGCTTCTCAACTCATGAGGCTTTTAGGGTTAGAGCTAGAAGAAGAAAGCAAAGAGAAGATGAGAGTGTAGAGTGAGCTAGAATAAAAATGAAGAATGGCTAAGTGTTGTGAACTAATAATGCAAACTAAAAATATCTAGATACCACAAAAATATCTAGATGCCACCTTGCATCAATAATTCACAACAGAAGAAAATATCAAGCATACTCCAATAGTAAATAATGAGTCATGCCCATGAGTCACCAAGTTAGCCATGCGTCATTTAATACAAATGAACACCTCATTTCTCCACCTCATTAACCATTAACATAAATAGTTAAACATAATAATGAGGTGTCTTCTTCTAGAAGTATCTTGCACAATTACAAGAATGTCTCTCACCGTATATACATACCCGTATCCGTATTCCGAAAAATACGAATACAAAGAGACGAAATAAATCCAAGAATATAATACTAGGATCCGGATTAAACCAATGCCCGCTAGTATTATCCGCCCGAACATCATACGTGCATAAGTACACATATGTGATCGAACCTGCCATAAAACCATACGGCCTTTACATTGTTTTGCCCGAAGCAGGGAAACCCTATGTATGGGACTCTAAAGACTTGACAGTACGGCGGCAGTGGGTTTAACTACAAGCACGTCAGCAGCACTAGCTGTACGTAACGGCTACCCTGGTACCTGTCGAAAAGGAAGGCTGACGAAAAAACTCGTCCGAACTCCTACTTAGCTTATCCGTGACAATCCCCGTACAGTCCGGTCTCTTCGTCGAAGAGTATCGCATGCCGGGTCTAAGGGGTGGTAAACGTCAGACCCTAATAACCCGATAATTCATGCTGATGTGGTTCAGGACCAATCCGCGAAACTACTGATCATTATATCAGTAAATCCCAACTTTCTTGGCCAAGGTCTTATGGTCCTGACCAACCTAATACAGTGCGATATCAATTCCCAATACTGGGAGAGACGAATCCCCAACAATCGCTCACTGCCTCCACATGGCTCAGGACTGTACCCAACCAAAACCTGTTTGCACGACTCAGTAGAGCCGTGGCAGAGTAATGATCAACGCACAGTGGAAACTCACACGAGACAAATGACGATCTCAGGTCCGAAGACTAATATGTACACATGTCACCTGAGAACTTCTATCTGACGATAGGTATAATACATTATGGAAGTTCTCGGCAAGTCCTTCTAGTGTACTCACACCCAGTGAGCACCTGTATACGATCTTAGGTGCATCAGACCAATGGATGCGGGACTAACCATTGCCCCTCATCGGGGAAAGAAACAAATACACTAGTCTATTCTGGAGTATCAATGCCCCGTCTCGATACTCATGAGACTAGGGACCATTTAAGGATGTGCTTATGAACTACCTTTCTCCCACAAGTATGATCGCCATCATAACGCAGATAGTCAAGCAAGATCCTACGTGCTTTATCAACATGTGACCGCAATATGTAATAACAAGTATAACATATGCCATGTTAAGATAAAGTCAAACCATAATAGTATACTACTGTATCAAGTCTTTATCAATATGTGCAAGCTGGATAAAGCATCAATAAAAACAAATACACATATCCTGATAAAGACAACTGAAATAATATATTATATAACTAAGCAGGAATGTCCTGTACATACATATTCCTAGCATCCATATGTATACATATACAATAATGGCCTCTAGGGCATACATATCCAACAATCTCCCACTTGCACTAAAGGCCAGTAATTGGCGTACCGAATACCCAACGTCTGCTCTAAGGCCAGCTGTTGGCGTACCGCATACCAAACATCTCAAAAAGTCGCTCGAACTGCGCTTGAGGGAGGGCCTTCGTAAATGGATCCGCCGTATTTTCTTTTGTATCCACTCTCCGTACCTCGATCTCCTGGCGATTTATGATCTCCTTGATCAGGTGATACCGTCTTAAGATGTGTCTGGATTTCTGATGGGACTGTGGTTCCTTCGCTAAAGATATAGCTTCTTTGTTATCGCAATACAAAGGTATTAGATCAACAATGGACGGAACTACCTGAAATTTAGTAATGAACTTCTTCATCTAGATCACTTCTTTTGCGGCATCGTTTACATCAATGTATTCAGCCTCCATCGTCGAGTCTGTGACGGTGTCCTGTTTGGAGCTCCTCCAACACACCGCCCCTCCGTTAAGGGTGAACACAAAACCCAAGAAAGACTTGTTGTCATCCTTATCACTCTGGAAGCTTGAATCGGTAAAGGACTCAACCTTCAGGTCTCTATTACCGAAAACCAAGAACATCTCCTTAGTTCTTCCACCGCCCCTCCGTTAAGGGTGAACACAAAACCCAAGAAAGACTTGTTGTCATCCTTATCACTCTGGAAGCTTGAATCGGTAAAGGACTCAACCTTCAGGTCTCTATTACCGAAAACCAAGAACATCTCCTTAGTCCTTCTCAGGTACTTGAGAATGTTCTACACTGCTGTCCAGTGGTTCTCACCTCGGTTCGAATGATACCGGCTCACCACGCTAAGCGCGTAAGCTACATCTGGTCTTGTACATAGTATCGCATACATTATAGATCCTACCACCGAAGCGTAGGGTATAGTTCTCATGCGAACCCTTTTCTCATCAGTCTTGGGAGACATCTCTTTGGAGAGGGTGATTCCGTGTAATGCGGGTATGTTATCGCGCTTGGAATCTTCCATACTAAATCTCTTTAGCACGGTCCCTATTTACCTGGACTGCGAAAGTCCCAATAATCTCTTAGATCTATCTCTGTAGATCTTAATCCCCAGAATGTACGAGGCATCACCCAGGTCTTTCATAGAGATCCTTTGTGATAAGATAGGCTTGACCGATTGTAGTATAGGAATATCATTTCCTCTCAAAAGAATGTCATTCACATACAAGACTAGGAATATGATAGTTCGTCCTACAATCTTCTTATAAATACATGGCTCATCCTCGTTCTTGATGAAGTCAAAATCCTTGACTGTTTCATCAAAACAGATGTTCCAGCTCCGTGATGCAGGCTTCAATCCATAAATGGATTTGAGCACTTGCACACCTTCCCGCTGCTCCCACTGTCTACAAAACCTTCTGGATGATCCATGTAAACGCACTCTTCCAAACCTCCATTTAGAAAAGCCATTTTTATGTCCATCTGTCAGATTTCATGTTAGTTATATGTATGCCCTAGAGGCCATTACTATATATAGGATGTATATTGTAGTGGATGCTTGGACATATATAGGGAGGACTTTCTTGCTCGACATGATAGTATGCTATCTGGTTACTCTTTACCTTAACGTGTATACTGATTGTCTCTCTGTTACATGTTGGTAAAGCCCTTAGGATGTGTACTTGACTACCTGGACTATGATGCGGATCATACTAGTGGGGACATGGTAGTCTATAAGTACATCCTTCAAAGTCCCTAGTCGTGGGTGTATCGAGACGGGGCATTGATATACCAGAGTAGACTAGCGTATACCTTCTCGACCCATACAGATGGGCGATGGATGATCCCATATCCATTGGTGTTTGACATCAGAGATGATATACGGGTGCTCAGTGGAGACTGGGTACACTGGACGGACTCGCCGAGAACTCCCAGATGGTATTATACCTTACGTCAGATGGCAGTTCTCTGGTGACACTGGTACAGAGTAGTCTGTTGACCCGAGATCGTCATAGAGTCTTGTGTGGTTCCCACTGTGCTTTGATTTCCACCTTACCACGTCCAAGAGGGCGTGCAAAACGGTGGTTTTTGGGTACAGTCCCGAGTCACATGGAGGCAATGAGCGATAGGAGGGGATTCGTCTCTCTCGGTATAGGGAGTTGATGTTGCGCTGTGTCCGATTGTCTATAACCGGAAATCCCTGGCCAGGGTTGCTGAGATTTACTGGTAAGTGTTACCAGTAGTATCTCGAACTGTTATAGACCTCATATCGACACGACTTATCGAGCTATTGGGGTCTGACGTTTACCACCCCTAGGCGAGATATGCGACATATCAGACGATCAGACCGGACTGTACGGTAAGTGTTACTGGTTGGATTCACAGGAGTATGAGCGGGCTTGCTCGTCGATCTTCTGATCGCTCAATACCCGGGTGGCCGTTACGTTTAGCAGACCGCTTGCGGCTTGTGGGTGTTTGATATGATCATCACCTGCTGCCGGCGTATTGACGAGTCTTTAGAGTCCTACACAGATGTTTCCTGGCTCAAGCGAAACGAAATAGGAGCGCATATGAGATATGTGCGGGACCGAGAATAATGCGTGTATGTGATACCGTATTTCATTCTCGCGATGAATGTGTCGAATGGTTATATGCGATATAACCTAGTTATCGAATCAAGGATTGATTCGATAAAACGATACATTGTATACTAGTCGGTTGTGTGCGACATGACCGGATCATTGAATCAAGTGTTGATTTAATGATTTAATGCATAATTATATATTTGATATATTACTTTGCATTAACTAGTATTGGTTCACTTTAAATGGATTTTCTCACTTGAAGTTCACAAGTTGTATATGTGATATACTTTTGTGCACTTGATTGTATCATGTTTGATGATACATGCTTACTTGAGTTTGTGTAAAGATTAAACCATGGTTATTTAAATGGTTAGGGTTTTGTTTTTCATTTTCTTATTCATTTATTTATTTGTTTATTCATTATGGAAAATAAAAAGCATAAAGAGAAAAATGGTTGCTAACTTTGTTTGTATTATGAAGCTTCATGAAGTTTTGACTTAGTGACCATTTTGTCTCATGCTTAACCCTAACCATTCCACTTAACCCTAGTCTATTCTCTACACCTAACTAAGGTTAGCATATGATAAGTATTGATTTTATTATTCATTTTAGATATACTTATTATAATATACTTCATCTTCTTCTTCTTCTTCTTCAAGATGAAGAACCTTGATCCCATCAATGGTGATTGATGAAAATGAGTGAGAAATCCAATTCTAAAGTGAACCCACTTCCTATTTCTTCATCCTCTACCTCTTGCCAAGTAGTATAGGGTGTTTCCTTCACAAGTTTTCATGGCATGGTGAAGGTGGAGCTTGATCTAGTGATGCCTCGACGTAGATCATCTTCGGCATCGTCGTCGATGACCTAGCCCCCTTTTTCTCCGATGAAGCCGATGCAAGAGTCATGGTTCGATTTGGACAGCGGAGAGGACTTCATCATGGAGCTATGGAGGTGGAGAAATGGATCTACAAAGGTTGTATTTCCGTTCTTTTAGTTTAGTTGTAAACTAGTTGCATTTTTCGCCTAAACTTCTAGCCAACGATCCGTATTAGGGTTTCTCGGCACCGTAATTTTTGAAATTGGCATGGTTGATACCTTGTGAGACCTCATTAGTGTGCCTAGGAACCCCACAGTGGTATCAGAGCCTAGCTATAGCCTTAGGCGATGCGTAGACGAAGTTTGAAACCCGATCGACCCGAAACCCTAACCCGTATTTGCTCTCTGGACTTTTTAGAAAAAATGGGATTTTTCCAGATTAAAAATTGCTAAAAAATTCAGCAGGGAAATATATGAATTACGGTGCAAAAATTATCCATTGAGTCATCAATAGTGCGGCGGAACCGCGGCACAAGCATGGCTTGTGCGGCGGTTTCACGGCAACTTTATCACATTATTTTATTATTTTTGCACAGTAATTTATATTTTTAGGTTCTGGATTTTCTGGGAATTTTTAAAATTTATTCATGAGTTGAATTTTCTGGGGTGTATTGGGACTCGATGAATCGATCGGATTATTTAACTTTGTCTATGTGGCTTTCTGGATAACTTTAGAATATGTTAAAAAATTCGACCGGATATAAATACCCAACTTTTCCCCTGTCGGGAAATTTCCATGTATTGGATTTTTCCGAGGTTTAAATACGTTCTAAGTAGTGCAAGTAACGCGATGGTCCCTTTAGAAGACAACAAACCTTAACTCGATTATGTGACCGTCTTGAACTGCCCTTTGAACCTTAGGGTTTGGGGCAGTACAGCGTGCCACATGTGAGGCGTTGGCTTGACCCTTCTATGGCTGGACCGTTGGTACTGAGGCACGAACTGAATGTTTTTAGACTTGTTTCATGTGTTGATCTGTTTTGGGAAAACTTGGGTGTTCGACTGTTCGATCGGAAAGTTTAACATTTTCTGTTTATCTGGAATGTGATACAATAATTGGAATTCACAAGTAAGTTATGAAATAACTGAATGAATGTTATAAACATAGCAGTTTAGTCCCACTTGATCGGTTGCCACGGAATTTTGATGTGATCAAAAGTCCGTCGCAATCACGTTGCGTACGCGGATACTCGCCGGGTAAACTTAATAGACAGCCTCACTCCATAGCCCCGACCAAGTGACTGTAGGAGAACCCCGTCACCGAAAGCATTCGTTCGGATGCTCGCGGCAGCGGTGTTCCGCCTTGGTGCACTTCGTCGACGGCGTCGGGGGTGCGGCCGTCTACTAAAGTTTGCGACGAGCATTCGATCAGGATGTCGGGAATCTTGTTGAATTGCCCGACTTGGTATTGAAAAGTGTTTTCGATAATGAGACTGAAATGCGGGGTTTATAATTGTTAGGCATGCGATGTCTAAAGAATTCATTTGATTAGGCATGCGATGTCTATGGATGTTGCGGATTCCAACTATTGTAGTTTTACACTTTCTTTACTGTGACCGTAAGTGTAATATGCGATATCGCCGGTTTCGTTGCTATATGTCAACGACAATTGGGATGCGTATATTTACTTACGTTGATGACATGTGATGTTATGTGTTGCTGGATATGTTATATTGGATCGTCGTGTATGAATAGCCGGGGGTTTTTATGTGAGATGAGTGTTTTTCATTTTCATTCATGTAAAAACTTGTATGTAATATTCTTTTATTGGGGCACTTCCAGGTTGCGGAAGTTGTCACCCTTTGTATATTATTTACTTTTCTGCACTAGGATAGACCCAAGGAGGGGAGCACAAGTAACCGGGTTCTGGAGTCCAGTGGGAGACCAACTCGAGGAGTCGAGTCCGGGTCTCCTAACTCCAGAATTGGTAGGGTTGCTTGCCGCTCTCGTAGGGGTCTAGGGGTGTGGGTTTGGCTATTCATCACGACCGTGGAATCCGTGTTTTATACTGGCTCGTATTGAAAACACGGACGTCCTAGTATATCCAATATTTCATATGATTCTTCTGCTGCAATATCTGTGATGTGATCATGTGATGTTCTGTAATAGATACAGTATATAGTATATATATGATATATTATATAGATGTTACTTATGTTTTACACCCGCGCTAGCCCTGCCCTGCTCTGCCGTTAGTTACCTAACCTAACGGTGCACAAGGGGACATCGAGGCGAATGCGGATGGCATAAGTGTACGTCGGATTTATCTGTGATGTTTAGGTATTTTAAATGATGGGACTTCATTAAAGTGATTAATGAAATAAAAGAAAGCTAAGATGTTGTAGAATCGAATTTCAAAAATAAAACAGGTAGCTACAGTTCTTGCTTTGCACAGAGGTATATGTGATATATCCTGCACCTTATTCGATGAGGAAAGGACCGAGATCCCTTCACCGGGAGTGACTCCTTTAGCAATAACTGGCAGATGCTACACACTCGGTTTGTCTTTTGATTGCTTTTAAGAGTTTTTGCTTTGCACAGTGATATATATGATATATCCCGCACCTCATTCGACGAGGAAAGGACCGACGATCCCTTCATCGGGAGTGACTCCTTTAGCAAAACTAGAAAAGCCTAAAAAACACTCCATTTTAAAATCATTTGATTCTACAACGATATCAAGTTCATTACGCAATAGGTTTTTAGAAAAACCTGTCGTAGCCCTCCGTCATTTCAGATAAATCCTGTTTGGTATTCGTGGTGCGTTTGTTGACCTTGTCAAGGCGCAGTGTGCGGTAGCTAACCAGTATTTATCTGCTTATGCATATGATGCAGATTGGGTTAGGGTAGTCGTGCGGCCTTGTTGACCTTGTCAAGGGTCGTGCGGGTGGGTTTGATTCAATCAAGAAATGACGGGTTGAACTTGACTTGCGGTCTATGGTTTGTTGACCTTGTCAAGGTCATAGATCGTTCGGGGCAAAATATTATCGGGAATTTCAAGTGTTGAAATTTGCAATGAGATTGCATACCTTCTATGAGATAGTTGGATCCCGATACCCGCTGCGAGTAATTGTTACTCCTGGGAGAGTTTTATACATTACAATTAGCCGATCAAGTAGGTGTCTAGAAAGGTGTTAACGAGGTTACGCCTCTGGGAAAACGAGGTTTACATTAATTAGGTTTGTGCGAAAGCACGGGGGACCTCCCTCAAAGTACCGACACTGGCCTGGCTGAAAGATTGGCGAACTTGTAGTGTGTAATTAATCCCGGCTAGTCTTTCCTTTTAGGGTTTGAAGGAAGATTTGATAAAAAGCAGTGGGAGCCATCCTGATTAGATAAAATAATAACCAATCTATTCTTGCAAGAGCGCACGCTGAGTGTTTTCTTCTCTCTCTCTCCAGGTAGCGACCATATCACGCCTTAATCAAGATAATAATACGGATTATTGACCGAACTCGCTTGTTATACTGAGCTGGGGAACGTTGGTCCCGCTCTAACTTATAATTGTTATAAGACAGAGCAGGAAATTGGGGAATACCAGAATTCCCGTGCCGCCCAAACGAAGAGAGTGCATGTTGATGCATCATCTTCGGGTGTGTTCATTACAGAGAACTATTTCTCAGTATCCTTTACGTCCTGGGTATGTGATACCAGATCAGGATCCCAGATATGTAATATGTTACATAGGGGTACAGAAAGGTAGAGAACTGAGAAAGGGTGATAAGTTTCATGAGGCAGAAAACGGGGCAAGTGTTGCAGCCAAGTCTGTTGGTCACTGTCACCCTGTATTACCAATACATTGATTCTGAACGAATGTTATTAGATACCGAACCTGATATACAATATCATATCAGTCTCTTTAACAGTAAAGAAATGATAAAATTTTGTATTGTTGGATAATGTTTTGAACATTTCCTATATCAAAAGTTGATCGGATCAGGCACGTTATCTAAAAGTATTGATGTTCTAAATCAAACTACAGTTCTTTAGTATACGGAACACACACAAGAGGAAGAGTTCAGAAATGAACGAATCCTTCTTGACGCATTGTAGACTAAGTCATATCAATGCGATCCGACTGGCTGAAGTTACATTTTAGATGCATATTTAAATCAGTTTGAATTTACATCTTGTGAAACTTGCCAGTCATGTCACAGAGATAAGATGACCATAGCTCCGTTTACTGGAAATAGAGAAAGAGTTAGTTTACTCTTGGGACTGATACATGATGATGTATATAGGTCCCCTGTCTACACTTGCCAAGACCGGTTCTTTATACTTCATTACATTCTCTGATGATCTTTCGAGATTCAGACCCATGTTCCTGTTGAAACACAAGTCCGAACCTTTTGAGATATTCACAGAATATAAGTCAGAAGTAGAGAACAAAAATACGGGTATAAGTATTATGTCCTTTGATGTGATCGAGGAGGAGAATACTTGAGCACGAAAATCCTGGATTATTCTAAAGGAGAATGAGATTCTCTCTCAACATTACTCCTCCGTATACACCACAGTACGTCGGTGTATCGGGGCGGAGCAGATGCACCCTATATGATATGGTGTGCTCTATGATGAGTACTACTGAGTTTCCTATTTCCTTTTTGGGAGTTATGCACTTGAGAAGCTGCATACCTATTGAATTGGATTCGAATCAAATCAGTTGCCTACCGCTTCATATGAGATATGGAAAGGGAAGAGCCCATATCTTAAGTTGATTAAGATTTGGGGTTGTCCGGGCTATGTCTAAAAGCATAATCTGGACAAGCTCGAGGCAAGGTCTGTTATGTACAAATGGAAAGGTTCCAGCTATACAAACTACAGCAGATGATTTGGTAAAACCAAAGGATTCAATAGTTACCAACGAACCTCAGCCTCTCCGCCGATCTAGTAGGGTTCCTCATCCACCTGAGAGATACTTCGGTTACTCTATGACAGTGGGAGCGAGGATTGCATCATGAGATGATGACCCAACTAGTTTCGAACTGGCCATCAGGAGTGGGACTCTGTAAGAATGGCTGGATGCTTAGCGATCTGAAATGGAATCCATGTACACCAACAAAGTATGGACTTTGGATGCTATATCTGAAGAGTTAATTCCCCATCAGGAGCAAGTATATTTTGAGAAGATTACTTTGTGTAGATGGAAAAGTTGAGACTTTCAAAGCTAGACTTGTTAAAGCTTTTTCGTCATCGACCAGGCGTAGATAATGATGAAACCTTTTCAAGTGGCTATGCTTAAGTCCATCCAGATCCTACTTGCCACGGCTACATACCATGACTACGATATCTGGTGGTTGGGTGCCATGACTGCTTTTCTAAATGATGTTTTAGAAGAGAACGTCTATAAGTACACAGCCAGAGGGCTTCGTAGACAGTGGGAGCAGCGGAAACGTGTACAAGATGCTTTATAGGATAAAGCAGACATCGCGGAGTTGGAACATCTGTTTTGATGTGTTAGTCAAAGAGTTTGACATCATCAAAATGGTAGATGAACCTTGTATAAACAAAAAGGTAGTAGGGAGTATGGTGGCGATCCTCGTAGAGTACGTGGATGACATACTCTTGATAGGGAAGGAGTTTCCTACGCTACGCTCGGTCAATCTCCGCTTATCACAATGATTCTCCATACAGGATCAAATTGATACCTCCTAAATCCTGGGTTTTGGATCTATGAGATAGATCTAATTGGATGTTAGGATTCTCACTAGTTGTAGTGAGATGGTATCAACCGATCCTGGGGAGAATCACTGGAAGGGTTCCAGGGTGATACAGACGACTGAATGTCAGTCACAGGCATTGTCTTTACCCTCAGTAAAGGGACGGTATGTTGGAAGAGTTCCAAGCTAGATACCGTGGCATACTAGACGATAAAGGCTGGATACATCGCTACTTAAGATGCTACCAAAGAGGCAGTCTGGATGTATATTTGTTCATGAGATGAACTTAGTTCCTCCCATTGTGAGACAATGGAGTTGTGGCTTATGCCAAGGAACGTCCGCCCCATCAGTGATCCAGACATATTCTAAGGCAGTATCACCTGATCATGGAGATGGTTGATCTCCAGGGTGATCGAGGTTTGGAGAGTAGACTCTGAGGACAACACAGCGGATCCACTCACAAAGGCCTGTTCCCAGAGAGAGATTTTTATGGGATGGTTGAGTATGAGATACTGCAACCACTGCTATCAGATGGCCCTAGTGCAAGTGGGAGATTGTTAGTTATATGTATGCCCTAGAGGCCATTACTATACATAGGATGTATATTGTAGTGGATGCTTGGACATATATAGGGAGGACTTTCTTGCTCGACATGATAGTATGCCAGCTGGTTACTCTTTACCTTAACGTGTATACCGATTGTCTCTCTGTTACATGTTGGTAAAGCCCTTAGGATGTGTACTTGACTACCTAGACTATGATGCAGATCATACTAGTGGGGACATGGTAGTCCATAAGTACATCCTTCAAAGTCCCTAGTCGTGGGTGTATCGAGACGGGGCATCGATATACCAGTGTAGACTAGCGTATACCTTCTCGACCTATACAGATGGGCGATGGATGATCCCATATCCATTGGTGTTTGACATCAGAGATGATATACGGGTGCTCAGTGGAGACTAGGTACACTGGACGGACTCGCTGAGAACTCCCAGATGGTATTATACCTTACGTCAGATGGGAGTTCTCTGGTGACACTGGTACAGAGTAGTCTGTTGACCCGAGATCGTCATAGTGTCTTGTGTGGTTCCCACTGTGCTTTGATTTCCACCTTACCACGTCCAAGAGGGCGTGCAAAACGGTGGTTTTTGGGTACAGTCCCGAGTCACATGGAGGCAATGAGCGATAGGAGGGGATTCGTCTCTCCCGGTATAGGGAGTTAATGTTGCGCTGTGTCCGATTGGCTATAACCGGAAATCCCTGGCCAGGGTTGCTGAGATTTACTGGTAAGTGTTACCAGTAGTATCTCGAACTGTTATAGACCTCATATCGACACGACTTATCGAGCTATTGGGGTCTGACGTTTACCACCCCTAGGCGAGATATGTGACATATCAGACGATCAGACCGGACTGTACGGTAAGTGTTACTGGTTGGATTCACAGGAGTGTGAGCGGGCTTGCTCGTCGATCTTCTGATCTCTTAATACCCAGGTGGCCGTTATGTTTAGCAGACCGCTTGCGGCTTGTGGGTGTTTGATATGATCATCACCTGCTGCCGGCGTATTGACGAGTCTTTAGAGTCCTACACAGAGGTTTCCTGGCTCAAGCGAAACGAAATAGGAGCGCATATGAGATATGTACGGGACCGAGAATAATGCGTGTATGTGATACCGTATTTCATTCTCGCGATGAATGTGTCGAATGGTTATATGCGATATAACCTAGTTATCGAATCAAGGATTGATTCGATAAAACGATACATTGTATACTAGTCGGTTGTGTGCGACATGACCGGATCATTGAATCAAGTGTTGATTTAATGATTTAATGCATAATTATATATTTGATATATTACTTTGCATTAACTAGTTTTGGTTCACTTTAAATGGATTTTCTCACTTGAAGTTCACAAGTTGTATATGTGATATACTTTTGTGCACTTGATTGTATCATGTTTGATGATACATGCTTACTTGAGTTTGTGTAAAGATTAAACCATGGTTATTTAAATGGTTAGGGTTTTGTTTTTCATTTTCTTATTCATTTATTTATTTGTTTATTCATTATGGAAAATAAAAAGCATAAAGAGAAAAATGGTTGCTAACTTTGTTTGTATTATGAAGCTTCATGAAGCTTTGACTTAGTGACCATTTTGTCTCATGCTTAACCCTAACCATTCCACTTAACCCTAGTCTATTCTCTACACCTAACTAAGGTTAGCATATGATAAGTATTGATTTTATTATTCATTTTAGATATACTTATTATAATATACTTCATCTTCTTCTTCTTCTTCAAGATGAAGAACCTTGATCCCATCAATGGTGATTGATGAAAATGAGTGAGAAATCCAATTCTAAAGTGAACCCACTTCCTATTTCTTCATCCTCTACCTCTTGCCAAGTAGTATAGGGTGTTTCCTTCATAAGTTTTCATGGCTTGGTGAAGGTGGAGCTTGATCTAGTGATGCCTCGACGTAGATCATCTTCGGCATCGTCGTCGATGACCTAGCCCCCTTTTTCTCCGATGAAGCCGATGCAAGAGTCATGGTTCGATTTGGACAGCGGAGAGGACTTCATCATGGAGCTATGGAGGTAGAGAAACGGATCTACAAAGGTTGTATTTCCGTTCTTTTAGTTTAGTTGTAAACTAGTTGAATTTTTCGCCTAAACTTCTAGCCAACGATCCGTATTAGGGTTTCTCGGCACCGTAATTTTTGAAATTGGCATGGTTGATGCCTTGTGAGCCCTTATTAGTGTGCCTAGGAACCCCACATTTCATAGTCATGGAAGGCTGGCAAGTAGGATCCGAATGGATTTGAGCATAGCCATTGGAGAAAAAGTTTCATCATAGTTCAATCCTGGTCTTTGACGAAAACCTTTTGCAACAAGTCTAGCCTTATAGGTTTCCACCTGCCCATCTACACCAATCTTCCTTTTGTAGATCTATTTGCATCCAACGGGTTTTACCCTAGGTGGAGCAATTTCCAAGGTCCACACATTATTGGCGTACATGGACTCCAATTCGGATTGCATAGCATCCAGCCACTTATTAGAGTCCCTACTGATAATGGCCTTCCTGAAACTAGTAGGATCATTTTCTTCCAAGATGCAATCCTCTCGATCCCCGTCTATGAGAAAACCGTAGCGTCTCTCGGGAAGATAAGAAATCCTACTAGATCTGTGGAGTGCCTGAGGTTCATCGGGTATTACTGAATCTAGGGGTTCTACCAAATCATCTGTTACAGTCTGAGGTTCAGAAATTTCTTCCAGTTCTACCGTACTCACACTAATTTCTTTTGCAAGAAATTCCCTTTCCAAAAAGGTAGCGTGGCGAGATACAAACACCTTCTATTCCTCATTGTGGTAGAACGGATACCCCTTTAGATGCTTAGGGCATCCCACAAACTTGCACAATACAAATCTTGCCTCGAGTTTACCTGAGTTCTGCATTTTAACAAAAGCAGGACACCCCCATATCTTAATGTAATTAAGGCATGGTCTCTTCCCACTCCATATTTCATATGGGGTGGTAGGCATTGATTTGGTCGGTGCTCTATTCATTATGAATGCAGCTGATTCAAGAGCAAACCCCGAGAATGAAAGAGGCAACTCAGCATTACTCATCATGGAGCAAACCATGTCCAATAGGGTACGGTTCCTCTGCTCCGATACACCATTGTGTGGTGGTGTATACGGAGGAGTAAGTTGAGAGGGAATTTCATTCTCTTTTAGAAAGTCACGGAATTCCGTACCTAACTACTCCCATCCTCTATCAGACCAGAGGATCTAACAGTGCTTAAGCACCACCGATTGATCAAACTTCAATTTGGAGATCTCTCAATGAGAGATTCTCTCAACCTTTCTCAACTATTTCCCCTCCTATCAATAGGAGCTTAGGAGATTAATCTAAACATACATAGAGACCTCAATAAAGTTCACAAGAAGACTTAAGCCTCAATCATCAAAGAAGAAAACTCTTCTTGAGAAAAATCCTAGCAGAAGTAGGTAAAAACCCAAAGAGAAAATTCTTCTCTGCCCTTCTCTTTCCTCTATGAAGTTTAAGCTTCTAAAGAACCAAGGCTTTTCCTTTGAATCAATGATCCATGAGAGAAATCTTCTTTGGCCAAAATCTTAAGCTCTCGTGGGAGATCCAATCTCTAGATATGCGATCTTGGAGGAAGAACTTTTGTATTACCCCCCCCCACCAGAAGATGAAAAAGATCTTCAAGATTGTTCGAAAGCCGATGCTTTGGCTTCTTGAAACCCAGATTTTCATCAAAAACACATACAATTGTCTAGAACACGACAAAAAAAAATAAAACCTAAGTTCTAAAGATCATAAAATTCTGATCTTTAGGAATTTCAATGATCAAAAGATCATCTTTTTTGCAGAAAACCTAAGCCTTGAAAGGTTAATCTTTTTGACAGAAGAAGGTAGAGCTTAAGCTCTCAAACCCTAGCATTGCGGCACATACAATGCACACATGATAGCACCAATAACTTTTCTGCTAGGTTGCGCCATAGCTTATGCTTTCAATATTGCGTTGCGCCACGTACAATGAACGTGCGCCAGCACCAGCACCAAAGCAGCACTATGTCCCACTGAGCGCCATGCGCAAAACAAATGAGGCAGCGACTTTGCTACATGAAATGCACGTGCGCTAGAGTAGCGCCATCTCTAAGCACCTGAGAGCACCATTCAGAACCTAGACATATTAAAATTGACTAAGTCTTGAAACATAAACTTCCCTGTGATCTAAAGATCAATAGAGAACAAAGTTCTCAATATGTGACCAAGCCACTTAGGCTGACCTAGTTCTCAAATAAGACTACATGTCCTTAGGCAGAGCCTATGTTTCCCAAACAACCTAAGTTGACCTTAGTTCTCAAACGAGACTAACATATCCTTATATAAAGCTTAAGATTTTAAATGATCTTATGTGCCTCACAACGTGAGAATGAAACCATGAGTTCACTCCCGTTGGTAAACCAGGCTACCAACGTGGGCCACGTCAAGCAATGCTTGACCGAAAATATTATATATATACACACACACACACACACACGAATTTGGACTAATCGACATAAAAATTAGTCTTTGTATGCAATCCAAGGGAAAACCAAACAAATAAAAAGACACGATACACAAAGAAAACTACCTGGAGTGTAGAAAGTGGTTATCGTTCGTGATAACTTAATTAACTATAAGGGCTAGCGATTGTAAGAAAAATACGTCCCTACAATCAGTAAACCTCTCACTTTGAGAGGGAATCTGAAAGTCAGGTATATCGATCGTATCTATTCAAACCTTCGATATATAGCACTGTAATCCCCCAGCGTCTTCGAAGAGGTAAATGGATCAACCCATGCATCTTCCCCAAAATTCAGGAAAGACATTCCAACCCAGTCTGTCTCCGGTTTTTGGCGGTAAACAGGTTCTGGCATGCCTGGTGGGACCATTTTTATCTTTCTACTCCACACTTTGTGTGTCGTGTCTTTTCGTGAACAAAATCATGGTTTTAGGATTGCTCTTGGATTTCGAGGTATAATGAAACTCGTACTTTCTTTTCTATGCAGACTTCAATGGCATTCTACAAAAACTCTAACACCACTGCACCTTATCTAATCCTTTCTGGGCAGGTCATAGCTACACTGCTCGGCATCTGTTCGTCATGAAAAACTACATTTAATACCGGTCATTCGATATCATTTTTGTGAATAAACAATGCTATTTAACCTGTGTTTGCTCAATAAGTACAGGATATAGGTATTCATGACAAAATACTGGAAACACACACAACAAACATGGATACGACATATTGAGCCGATACTGGAATCGAGACGGAGAACCGATCAATAGCCCTATGAGTTTTTGCAATAAACAAGTGTATGCAACATTTTTAATGAAATGGTCCAACATGTACAAAGAATTACAAATATGAACTTGCTCATATGGTGCATGAACTAGCAAGGAAACACGTGTGAACACATTTTGCATCATGAGCTAGCATACAAGTGGATACACAAGTGGATTGGATGTGATGAGTGCTTGAAAAAGTGTTGATGTGATATTTCTAAAGCTTGATCTTTCCATCCAAAACCCCCCAGATATCAACCTCATGCCAATTAGAAGAAATGAAAAATACTACAGATACTCAAGATGTCAGAGAATCACACAACAAAGATAGGACCCAGAGCCGCTGGTTTGGTCGTCGGTTTATTCATGATGGTCGCAATTGGCGGCCTGCCTTGCTCCAAATGAGTTCGTATTTCTTCTGCGGGTCTTATGCTATCAAATAATTCCAACTGTACCACTCCTTTTTGAAGATGAGTTGCCTATAAATAGAAGAACAGAAGAAGAGGTAAGGGTACATGTTTTAGGCTAAGTTTTGTACACAATAGTTTAGTTTCATTTTGCCATAGCTTGTAATAGTTTTGAGTTCTTTTCTTTTATCTGATCTTGCAACCTCTTAAGTAAGATTGCAAATTTAGATTTTAGTATTTGAATTCATTATCTTGTATACTTTGGATTGCATTTCAATAGCTTTCATTTCATACACTTGGTTCCTAGTATTTCTTGCTCTTTACTTTATTTGTAATGTTTTTTATGATCTCTTCTCTCGTGTTTCATTTTTATTTATTAGATGATTTGTGAGTAGTTTACTTACTTGTTAGGGAAAAGTAAGGGGAAGTTTAAGTTAGGATTTTTTACTCTTTTTTTTTTTGCCCGACACCTTGTAGTTTGAACTCCGACCAAAACATACACAATTCACTCCCTTAGGCACCCTGTCCTACAAGATAATGGTGATTACTAAATGAGACCGGTTGTATTTAGTTTGGCTGGATGTGAGGGATAAGAGATAAGAAGTACCCTAATCCACGTTGTTCCCGATTACCCTAGCATCAATAATCAAGAGAGGCAAAAAGGAAAGAATACAGATTTTTCTAATTTAAACTAACCTAACCTAATCCCTAACTAGCTTTCTTTGAACAGATACACAACACATAGGATAATAACCAACACACTCCGACTTTTTGGACTTAACTCGTTAGAATAAGAACGAAAAACATGCATTCTCTCTGTGGACGATCCGTACTCATCGCGGCTAGCTTCAAGTGACACCGTTTTGATTGCGTTAAATAGAACACTTAGAACGACAAAGAAAAATCTTATCAATCAAATGGCGTCGTTTTTGGGGAGATAGTAACGTATTTCTTCTTGTAATTTCGGGTTAATTTTTGTATAAAACTAACAAATATTATGAAAATCAAAACAAAAATTGATTTTTTTTCAAAAACCAAAATAAAAATCTAACCTTTTTAACATTTGTTCTCTGTCATTTTGATCTGCTATCACTCTGAGATTCATTGAAATATTTAAAGTATAGAATTAGGACAATAAAAGTACATAGAGCTCACAGTTGAAATTTGTAACGCTGATTTTATCACTTGGCCGCCTATTCATTCTATCTGGCTGCAACTAGTGGCCCCACTTGCCCAGATTGTTTCAATTTTTTGGTTGATGCTCTATTGATATGTTATTGCTCCATTTTCATACTTTAAATTTCACAATTTTGTATGTGCAGCTTATTGGGTATTTATATCGCTTTTTCGCTAAAAATAACTGTTTTCCGACATTTGCAGATTTTGATGGATTTGCGAACAACAATCGTGCGGAGCAAAGTGCACATTCAAGAATAAGGCAATAGTAAAGTACAATGCCAAAGATCCGGATGGTTTGACCCACGCAAACGAACTTTCCACGTTATTTGGGATCGATTCAACAGGGGTTTTTGAACCCAAAAGTTTCGGTGCGTATTTCTCTCTCTCCTTTTTTCTCAAATCCGACGCTCTAATATTCTATTCTTTGCAGAATTCTTTACAAGTTCGCCGCCAAAAGCCAAAAGAGAACTAACCATATTTGTTGCAGCGTCGCCGCTTAAATTAAAAAAAAGATTGTTTAATGTTTTGAACAACCCGTTTATTGATTTGCGTATTGCATAATTTAATACGGACTTAAGAGCAAAACCCCCCAACAACATAAAGTAAGAGATTTCATCACCATTCTCCGTGGCCTACAAATCAGAAAACTGAGCATAAATTTTACCTACATTAATTTAAAAGAAATTAGATTTTCAGCCTTCGAGGGCTTCATGCTCATTAGTAGAAGTTAACTGTGTTTTGAACACCGCTTAATGTTATACTGTTCATGTGGTGTCTAAGCAAGTGTTCAAGGTGCAACCGCCGAAAGAGACAGGGTTACTCCAAATCGAGGAACTTCGCGAAAGCGTTGGAAAACATCCCCTTATTTATGCACTTATCTGGCTACGTGATTAGTATATCTTGAACCCGTTTCTCGGCACAGTTTTACTTCGACAATTAAGTTCTTGAGCAAGTTTACTTGACCTAGGTAAACCCTAGACTGATTCAGTGTGTGGTTATCGAGTCATGATTGATTTTTGTTTTACCTTTGTGTGTGTATAATTTCAATTCATTTTTTTGTTAATAACTAAAAAAAACATTCATCTCCTTTTCCATCCCCTCTTCTTTTCACTTTTCTTATCATGGGTAACCCAAATCGACCAATTCTTGTCGAGCTTTGGTATCCTCAAGCAGATATTTCATCATATGGTTCTTTCTTTAGTAAAACTTCCAACGATGCATCCATACCCAAAATTTCTTTGAGAGATCGGATAGAACCTTCTAGAAAACCAATTGGACACATAACTCAAATTCCTATCAACTATATCAAACTGTCCCTCCTTCTTATATTGATATTCCTCTTAAGGCCAATATGGAAAATTTTAAACCAATGTCCATTAATGAACATATTGAACAAACCCGTAGCCGATCTTTCACGCCTTTCACCACTCCGAATTTCTTAGGTCAACAATTCCAATCATCTTCCTATCAAAATGTTGATCCTAATCCTATCCATTCTACAAAACCATTCAATTCCTATCAACGGTACCCAACTTCCACACCCTCTTATATTGATACTTCTTTTACTACTAATGTGGTAAATTGTCAACCCTTGTCCATTGCGAAGCGCATCGAAAAAGCATGTAGCCAACAGTTCAACCACTTCCAATCCTACCCAACCTTCGCACCGTTCCGAGAAATTCCTTCCGAACATCAATTAGGGTGTTCCTGTTGGATATAGTGCCCTCAAGTCAATTATTGAATCGTAGGTAAGCGATTGTGATGATTGAGAAAGGACCTATACGGGGAGAACAGTCTTACTCGAGATGATAGTACGCTATCTGGTTTGTCTTTATCATCATGTACATGCATTAGGTGGCATTACGGATCACTATTACATGTTGATAGAGCACATACGATTCTTGCTTGACTACCAGCATTATGATGGGGATCATATACGTGGGAGCAGGGTGGTCTATAAGAACATCCTTAAATGTCCCTAATCGAGCGAGTATCAAGACTGGGCATCAATACTCCAGAGTAGACTAGTGTATACTTATCGAGACCTTGACGAGGGGCGGTGTCCGGTCTCACAAGCCATTGGTGTCAGTTAGTCACCTAAGATAGTATACAGGTGCTCATTAGGTTATGAGTACACTAGACGGACTTGCCAGGAACATGCTAGTTGGTATTATACCTATTGTCAGATAGAAGTTTCTAGGTGACATGAGTACAGGTTAGTCTGTCGACCTGAGATCTTTATTTGTTTCGTGTGTGTTTCCATTGTGCTTTGATTACTACCCTACCACGGCTCAATAGAGTCGTGCAAACAGGTTTTAGTTGGGTACAGTCCCGAGCCACATGCAGGCAGTGAGCGGATCGTCGGGGATTCGTCTCTCCCGGTATTGGGGGTTGATGTCGTGTTGTGTACGGGTGGCCATCAGCAAAAATTCTTGGCCAAGGTGGACGAGAATTAGTGATTTGGATCAGTAGTTTCTTATTGGGTGATGTGCTTCATACCGACACGAAATATCGCATTATTAGGGGCCTGACTTTATCCACCCCCTAGACCCAATATGCGATACTCTTAGACGATCAGACCAGACTGTATGGAGATTGTCACGGAGAGGCTCAGTAGGGGTTCGGATGAGTTTGCTCGTCGGCTCTCCTTTTGCTCAATACCTGGGTAACCGTTACGTACAGCTAGTGCCGCTGGCGTGCTTATGGTTAAACCCACTGTCAGCATATTGACGAGTCTTTAGAGTCCCACACAGACGGTTTTTACGGTTTAGGCGATATGGTGTAGATGAAGTATGTTCGTACATACAGGTGCCCGATTAAATATGTGTACAGGTTACAGACTTTAATCAGACGGTTGATAATACTAGCGGCTTAGGATAAAGCCGGATTATTAAGTCAGGTTTTGATTTAATAATTTATATATATGTATTCTAGTATTATTGTTCATTATTCATTTTCTCTCTTGGCTATTCATATTTTTATACGAATACACGTATATGTATTTCGATACGTATATCGTGTTGTATTCCGTGTTTATACGGAATATCTTCTAAAAGTTGGACACCTCATTTAGATGATTTTCTTTTTAAAAAATCATATGTTTTTCTAAATGAGGTGGAGGGTGAGTTGGCATGAGCATGGTGAGGCATGTAGAGAAGTATGGCACATGATTTATTTATTGCAAAATGTGAGAAGATATTTTTCCATAGTTGAAAATGTAGTAACCATTCTTTCTATATGCTTGCTTCTTGATTCATTGATTCACACTCTCACTCTTGGAGACTTGGCCATTTTTTTTTGGTTGCTCATGCCACTTGTTTTCCTCACCTCCTCCTTCTTCTTCTTGAGTTGCTCATTTGCGCATTTAACAAGAGAGAAAAAGATAGTGAGATAATCCTACACGTCCACTCTCCATTGCTAGCAACCTTGGAGGGTCGGTTGGTTCGCTAGGCGAACCTGGAGCTTGCACCGTTCCTCTCGGTTGGATCATCATCGACAAAGGAAGACCGGTGGCCAAGTTCAGTCGTGGACGCTTCAAGGAGCTTGGGATGATGGTAGAAGACCGAAGGACTTGGTTCATTCGGTATAACCATTTCTAAACCTAGTAGTTTAGCTCTTTTGTAGTTGATAGTATAAATTTATGGTTTTGATCTTGGGGCGGGTTTTGTTTGCGCCAAATTTTTAAACGCCAGTTTTGTTCCGCATCGGCCACGGTATATGGCCAGGACGCCGGCAGAACCCAACATGGTATCAAAGCTACTCATAAACCAATACTAGCTAATTGCACAAAGTTAAAATCTCAATCGATAAATTTTTCCAAATGGTATTTCCATATTAGCATGCTTGCTGTCGAATTTCAAAGTTGTTCAAAAGTTTTTTTGGGGAATCTTAAAAATATGTGTAAGCAAAACTAGAGCTAAGAAAAAAATCTGGGCATCTAACTCCAAAATACCGCCGTGGAACCCAATCCAAATGGCATGCTTTGCCGAGGAACAGCGGCGCTTTTTTTCTATAGTGGCCCAATTTTTTTCTGTGGCTCTATTTCATGGAAATATGATTTTTGGGATTTTTTGTTTTTGGGCCCAGATTTGTTTGAGTGCTGGTTTGCATTTGGGGACAATGTGGAAAAGTTTAGCCGATCGAAATTTTAAGTGTGTGTTTATCAGTGCATGTGACATATCTGCGACCGTGAATGTCATTAGAGCGGTATAACCCGACTAGTTGCTATATGTTCGACTAGATGGGTTTACGAACATGAAATTCACGTTGATGTTCTATATTGTGCTGATATTGTGGTTGGATTGTTGTGGTGGATAGCCAGTGGTGCAATGGTAGTAGTACAATTCAGATTTATTTGTATATTTGTTATTGCGGGGCGAGCATCCGACATGTGGACAGTCTTCTCTGCCAGATTGTATATTCTTCAAGCGATCTCTTGTATAGAGTATCATTGATGAAAGTGAAAGACAGAGCCCGTTTCATGAGCTGATGTCTTGACGACGCATTTTCGGGCATTCGATAGGATTTGAAGTAGTCTATGAAGACTTCCCTCCAATCCATGACCTTTTCTTCGTCTTTTATTTGAAGGACTACTTGTTTTGCCGTTTCTTTTCGTTCAGATGGCTCCATTGAATCCTCTGAAGATATTTCTGCTAGCGCGAGGATCCGGCGGCTTTGCACAACGATCCTTAAGTCATCGAGGTTTCGGTAAGCCAGCTCCTTAGCTTGGCTAATGAATCCGCCTTGCTATTTTCTACACGTGGTATGCTTTCCAGGATATAGGAAGGGATTTGTGTCAGCAGTTGCTGCACTCTCCTACCATATTTTATTAACTCTGGTTTGCACGTCTAATAGTCGCCATTTACTTGGCTAACAACCAGCTAGGAGTCTCCATATATGAGGAGGTTTTCGATTTCCATATCGACAGCGATCTCAAGACCCGCTATCAAAGCTTCAGATTCAGCCTCGTTTATTGTTCTTGATTCCGTTAAGGAAAGGGTGAAACATATTATCCCTCCTTGTGGGGTCACGAAGATGAGGCTCACCCCGGCTTTGATTATAGTGGTGTTATGCTTCCGCTTCTTCATGGAAGATGCTCCATCAAAGTAAAGTTCCCATTGGACATTATTTTCTTACTTCTTCCCTTCGATTGTGTCAAACGCGTGTTCGTCTGGCAATTCTGTTGGAGATAGTGCCCTCAGAGTCAATTATTGGATCACAGGAACATGATTGCAATGATTGAGGGAGGACCTATACCGGTAGGACAGTTTTACTCAAGATGATAGTATGCTATCTGGTTTATCTTTATCATCGTGTACTGCTTTAGGTGACCTTACAGGTCACTATTGCGCGTTGATAGAGCCCTTAGGATTCTTGCTTGACGGCCAGCAGTATGATGGCGATCATATACGTGGGAGCTGGGCTCTATAAGCACATCCTTAAAAGGTCCCTAGTCGTGGGAGTTTTCAAGACAGGGCATCGATACTCCAGAGTAGACTAGTGTATACAGTCGAGAACCCGACGAGGGGCGGTGGCCGGTCTCACAAGCCACTGGTGTCAGTTGGTTCACCTAAGATGTATACAGGTGCTCATTGGGTTATGAGTACACCGGACAGGACTCGCCGGGAACATGCTAGTTGGTCTTATACCTGACGTCAGATAGCAGTTCCCTGGTGACATGTGTACAGGTTAGTTCATCGACCTGAGATCGTCATTTGTCTCATGTGAGTTCCCACTGTACTTTGATTACTACCTTACCATGGCTCAAAGGAGTTGTGCAAACAGGTTTTAGTTGGGTACAGTCCCGAGCCACATGGAGACAGTGAGCGGATCTGCACGGGTTCTTCTCTTCCGGTATTGGGGGTGAGGTCGCGTTGTGTCTAGGAGAGCCATTATACAAAGCCCTCGGCCGAGGCATGAGATTTACTGATAGGTACTCCAATAGTATCTCAGGGTGTTCTGGGCTACACTCCGACACGACTTGTACCGCTTTTCGGGGTCTGACTTTTACCAACCCCTAAGCCCACCATACGATACTCATAGACGAATGGACCGGACTGTACGGATATTGTCACTGACAGGCTCAGTAGGGTGTCAGGATGAGTTCGCTCATCGACGTCCCTTTTGGTCAATACCTGGTAGCCCGTTACGTATGGCTAATACCTTTGACGTGCTAGTGGTTAAGTCCACGGCCATACTATTGACGAGTCTTTAGAGTCCCCCACAGACAGTTTCTCAAGTTTCGGGCGAAACGCTGTAAAGGTCGTATGGAGATATGGCCGGGTTCGATCATATATGTGCGGTATTGCACGGATCATAATCGGACGGATAATACTAGCGGGCTTTGGTTTAAGCCGGATCCTAGTATTGTACAGTGTAGATTTTGTCTCATTTCATTTGTATTCGGTCGGAATACAAATGCGGGTATGTATATACAGTAGCGGGGTTTTCCTGTAATTTATTACGGGATCAGTTTTTTGAAGTTGCCAGTTTGCTTTCCGTTTCGGCCAGTTTTCCTTTGTTCCTTCACGGCCGGATTTTTGTGATGGGAGGGGCTAATTTTCAAATGCGCAAATTAGCATTGTGGAGGGGGTCTTTTTTGAAATGGAGGCATCATGATGGTTATAGCATCATGAGATTCTTTTTGCATCACTTGTCTTGCATTTATGGTGATGGGATTTAGAAAGGAAATAAGGGTGACATTAATTCCTCGTTATCACACAATTTCTCCTCTTGCTTTTTCCATTCATATTCTTCCCTCCTCTATTTTTTTGAGGGGCCGGCCACTTACAGAAGGAGTGAGGGGGCAATTTAATTTGATGAGGGAAATTTGTTGTTCTCATTTTTGCTTGCTACATATATTCATCAACTTCTCTCCAAACTTCATTCTTACCTCCATCATCTTTATGGCAACGTCACAACCCCATGAGACAAGCTTACTACACTTAGCCTACAGAATCCTTGGGCACGTCGACTCGCCAACTTCGTGCTCGAGTTGCCTCGGTCCAGAGGTGGGAGCCCGTAAAAGAACCCGGCGATGTGGTGCCCATTCCAACGAGGAGATGAAGACCGGAGATTCCGCGAGGAGATCGGAGTGGAGGCCGAAGACCGAAGGACACGGATCGCTCGGTATAACTTCCTTCCCATTCTCTATTTAGCTAGGAGTAGGTTAATGGCCCGATCCGGGTTTTAGGATGCGGTAGTGGCGGTTTAAAGTCAAGAAAATTTTGGTTTCCGCATTTTGGCCTCGGAAAGACGGCCGGGGTGCTACCATAGTCCTACATGATATCAAAGCCACGCCATTAACTTAGTCTAGCTTGCTCGAACATGTTTATAAGTTCGATCGAACGGATTTTCCAAAAACCGCGTTTTCATGCATCAGTTTTCTGTCGAATTTTTGCAGTGCTCAAAAAATTATTTGGTACATGTCAAAAAATCGTGCAGGGTTTTTTATGCATTCTGTGAAAATTTGGTAGGCTAATGTTACTGTAGCGCGGCGGATCAGTGGCCAAAACCACATTTTGGCCACGGATCCGCCGCCGTTCTGTGGCCAAACAGCACCAAATTTTTACAGTGGCTCTCTGACATGGAAATAGGGTTTCTGGTATTTTCTTTTTAGGCCCAGATATTTTTGAGTGCTACAGTTGTGCTTGGGGCCCACTTCGGGAAATTTAGTCGATCGAAAATTTTAAACATGTTAGTTCACAGTATTTACATTATATCTGCGACCGTGAATGTCATTTGATCGGTAAATCCTGTCTAACTGCTATAGCCCTTTTAGACGGATTTGCGAACGTGACATTCTCGTTGATGTTCAGTGTTGTGCTGTGATGTTGCGGATTTGTCGTGGTGGATAGCCTGGATGCAATGGTAGTACAGTTTGGTTGTATTTGTACATTTGATATTGCGGGGCGAGCGTCCGACATGTGGATTGCCGTTACTGCCTGTTTGTATATTAGTCTTTTAGGGCACGACCGAGCTGAGGTCGATGTACCCGTTGTATATTTTACTTTCTTTACTAGGATTACCCCGCAGAGGGGTGCACGGGTAGCCGGGTTCTAGAAGGCAACGGGCCCGCATCTCATGGTGTTGAGATGGAGGGGGCTTCACTCTAGAATTGGCGGGCTGTTCGCCGCACTCGTAGGGGGTACAGGTTGACCCAAGGAGGGGTGCTCAAGTTACCGGATTCCGTGAAGTGCTGGATGGTCCATTCACGTTGTTGATGGGGGCTGCCTCGCTTCAGGTTTTGGTGGGTAACTTGCCGCGCTCGTAGGGGTCTTGGATTTCATTGCACAGGCTATCCACACAACCAGGGGAACGTCGGGTTTCAGTAGCGGCTCTATGAAATCCGGGGATCCTAGATATCTGTATTGTTCTGTGATACTTATTACATTTCTGTGATGTTGCATTTTATCACGCCTTGAGCGAATATTATATATTGATATATATACTAGTAGATGTTGTATATGTTTTGCATCCGCGCTAGTCCAGTTCCCGCTCTGTCGTTAGTTAAGTAACCTAACGGGTGATGACGGGACCCGGTAGCGAATGCGGATGGCATATACGTACATCATTATTTTCGTTCTTTATTGGTGTGATCAACTGATGGGACTGCATTTATTCGAATCAATGCAAGCTAAACAAACCTATTCTGATGTTGTTGGAATAATTTTCAAAAAGCTGTTATTACTAGGACGTTCTCTTTTGTTTTGCACAATGGTATTCGGTTATGAATATCCAGCACCTCAGTCGACGAGGCAAGGGCCGAGATCCCTTCACCGAGAGTGACCCCTTGGACAGAAGTTTGCGTCAAGGTAATAACTTCACTATAGTCGATTACTTTTTGCTTTGCATCGTGGTATTCAGTTGGAATATCCTGCACCTCATTCTATGGGGAAAGAGCCGAGATCCCTTCACCGGGAGTGACCACTTTAGCAAAGGTTTTCGCCACTATATTTGTATAAAAAGTTATCCGGTTCCTTCAACGATATCAAGTTCATTACGTTAAAGGTTTTTTGCCAAAAACCAGTCGTAGTCCTCCGTCATTTCAGATTAGTATTGCTTAGTATTCGTGCTACGTATGTCGTGCTCAGCCGAGGCGTAGTGTGCGGTAGCTCTGTAATGCTTTTCTGTCTTATGGATATATGATTGGTTAGGACAGTCGTACGGTCATTTTGGCTCAGTCAAGGACTCGTGCGGGTGGGTCTAATGCAATCAAGATAATGACGGGTTGAACTTGACTAAGATCCTTTGATATGTTGGCTCAGTCAAGGTCACTTGGGTCGTAGGGGTGAAAATCACATCGGGAGTTTCTAAAGAAAATGAAACTTGCTAGGCATGCGCATACCTTCTGGAGTGTGATGACATGAGTGGATTCTGTCACGTTATCATACGATGATAGTTGGATCCCGATTCCCACTGATGAGTTGGTTTACTACTCGGGTGATCCCGACTAATTCTTCTTTCAGGTTTGGAGGAGAATTTGAAGTTACAGTGGGAGGTTTCCTGATTGGATAAATTGATAACCATTCTGATCTAGGTTAGAGTGCACGCTGAGTGTTTCTTTTCTCTCTCTCTTTGGCAGCGACTATGGCCCGACCCTTGACTATGACTCAGTGACCAAAATTAACCGAACCTTCTTAAAACACTGACTTTTGGATTGTCAGAGTTGCATACCTCATTGCCACTCCTACTTTTACCCTTTTCTCCAGGACACCCCGTATTACTACGAACGTCCACTTCCATTGGATAAAACCATCGTATGGTTATATACGAACTCGAAGGAATTTATTCGAGGATGGTTTCTGGTTCTGGAGAAAACGAATAGGACTATTCAGTTGTCTTTTCCTTTTACCTTCTCTCAGGTTGCGAGTGCTCCTTGGATTAGGGCAGTACACCCATTACGCAAATTGGATAGTCTTCTTCCAAACCATAGACAGGTGCCGACTGGTAGGGAATGAAGAAAACCATTTAGCCTAAAAGGTGTACAGAAGGTATTAAGTAAAGACATATCAAGGGACTAGTAAGAGGGCAAAGTAAATTGCGACTGCTAGTCACGACCAAACCAAGTATTTCTTCGCCAATCCTAAATCACCTTTGTATTTCTCCAGGACACTCCGTATCACTACGAAGATCCATAGTTTATTGGATACTCCATCGTATGGTTATATACGAACTCGAAAGGAACTTGTTCCAGTTCGGGGATGGATTATGGTTCAGGAGAAATAGGAATAAGCTTTATTCAGGTGTCTTTTATCTTTACCTTCTCTCGTGTTGCGAGTGCTCCTAGGATTAGGACAATACACCCATTATGCTTATTAGATAGTCTTCTTCCAAACCATAGGCTGGTGCCGAACGGTAGGGAAGGAAGAAAACCATTTGGCTTAAAGGGGTGTGCAGAAGGTAACGACTAAAGACATATAAAGGGATTTGGAGAGGTGGCAAAGAAATATACGGTTACAGTTGTGAATCTGGATAATGGAAGAGGCATTACTAGGAATACCCGGATACCCCTACGAAACATTTCAATGTTTCAGTTTCACTGTATATTGTTAAAAGAAAACTGATTTCCCAATTAGCCCTTGCTCCAGGGTATGTATTTACCAGGTATGATTCTCACATCTGTATGGTTTTGCAGATGATGAGTGGGAGCAACTTATTGGGAATTAGGTGATTGTCCTCATTATATCGGGATTCGTTGTAATTGGTGATATTTGAGAAAATCACCTGGGTTGTTTGCCGGACGGCAAATATTTGGTTTTGAATATCCGTTGTTATGCACCAATTTCAAATTGATATATCTGTACGTCTATTTTTATAGAGTGAGATATAACTTTTTGAAATTATGTCGATCACATTTACCTATATCAGTGGATGGTTCGGTAAGGAGTATTAAACAGCGGTGTAATTCTTATTAATCATAAGTACAGTTTTCAACTTACGACACACAGGGAATGAGTTATTAGACTCAAGGGACTTATACAGAGTATTGTATGTTGTCCAGTGTCCATTAGGACAGAGGGGTTGGTCCTCGTACTATATTCGGTTTACTTGTGACTTCTCTGGCTCTTAGACAAGTGTTTCGTAGAGACACAAGGTCTAAGTTTTGAGAAGTTATAGGTATATGAATAAAGTAGAGAACCAGGTATTGCAAGTATCGGGATTCTTCAAGGTGATCGAAGATGTAGATACTTATGTAAGGTATTTAGTTGACAGTAATGATTAAGAGAACCTGCTTCTCTTTTAGGTTACTCATATCTGGATGTATTCCTAAGTTGAGTAATGATGATCGGCCTCTCTCCATTTAGTTGACATGCACTGGAGAAAGCTGCATGATTTGAATCTGGTTCCAATTAAATCAGTGCCTCTATTTCTATATTGGATATAGAATAGTTCATATCTTAACAATGTTAAGGTACGGGGAGTTGTCCGGCTTATGCTTAAAACCAGACTCTGGATAACTCAAGGCACGTTTCTGTAATGGTTGCTTGTGGGTTGACCCGGGCTATGCCGAGGGTTGACTTTCTACCATCTGGAAGATCAATAGCGATATTGTTCTTGACTCGCCACAGTTTTAATAAAAATGGATTTTTTCAGAAAACAGTAGTGGGAGTATGGTAGAACTGGAAGTGATTCCAGAACCGCAAACGATTACTGAAAATTTGATAAGAACCTAAAGATTCAATTTGGTTTGACATTCTATTGGCCACTCCGCAGATATGGTGGGTAACCTCAAGCACCCGAGAGATACTTCGGTAGCTTCAAGGACGGTGACAGGGAGGTTCTTGTTTACCCAGACTTGCCATTGCTGTTGTTCCAGACTGTGAGACCCGGCAGAAGGATGAGTATAGCGTCGTTCTGAACTGGCTTTAGAAGTGCACATGTATATGACTCTGCCAGAGAGTTGTCGTAGTCAGTGGGGGCAGCGGAAGTATAATGGACAAGTGGCTTATGTCTATTTATAGGCTAAAGCAGATATAGCGGAGATAGATCATCTATTTCTGATGTGACAGTCATAGGTTTGACTTCATCGGAATAGGGGATGGATCTGTTAAGAAGGTAGTAAGGTGTGATATCCTGGTATTAGGATGACATACACAGAGTAGGAAGTGAAATTCCTATACTACGATCGGTTATACTTTGGTTGTCACACAGTGGTTTCTCCATATAGGATATAGAAGTTGTTTTTGCACTAGATGCAATAAGGTGATATTGATCCAATCCTGAAGAAACGTTCAGAAGCAGTTTTAGAACATAAGTTGATGTTCTAGGGATATGATGACGGCATCCTCCTTCGGGAGACAGTTATCATTCCAGGCTTCCAAGATGACCTGGATAACAGAGTGACTGTCAGAGTTATAGTTTTCCTTTTAACGAGGGACAGTAGTTTGGACAGGTGGTCCAAGCGGATACTGAGGGAGGCATGGCGCAGGATACTGATTATTTTCAGTTGACGATACAGTCTAAGAAGTTTGGATTTGGAATTCATTTATGAACTAGGTCCCATCAGATATCCAGACACATTCTAAGACAGGTATTGCTCATTTCGGGAGATGGTTTTCTCCGCGAACTTGAGATAAAGAGAGTCATAGAAAGAAATATCAAAGCGGATCCACTCATTGAGGCTATTCCTCGAACGCATTAGTTTCGCAAACGGGTTTTGTGAGACTGATTAGTAGAGGAGTTGGGTGTTCGGTATCACACGGGCTGTGAGTATGCGACATCGCAATAATTAGCCTTGAGTGCAAGTGGGAGATTGTTGGAGATAGTGCCCTCAGAGTCAATTATTGGATCACAGGCACGTCATTGCAACGATTAAGGGAAGACCTATACCGGTAGGACAGTTTTACTCAAGATGATAGTATACTATCTGGTTTATCTTTATCATCGTGTACTGCTTTAGGTGACCTTACAGGTCACTTGCGCATTGATAGAGCCCTTAGGATTCTTGCTTGACGGCCAGCAGTATGATAGCGATCATATACGTGGGAGCTGGGGTCTATAAGCACATCCTTAAAAGGTCCCTAGTCGTAGGAGTTTTCGAGACAGGGCATCGATACTCCAGAGTAGACTAGTGTATACAGTCGAGATCCCGATGAGGGACGGTGGCCGGTCTCACAAGCCACTGGTGTCAGTTGGTTCACCTAAGATGTATACAGGTGCTCATTGGGTTATGAGTACACCGGACAGGACTCGCCGGGAACATGCTAGTTGGTCTTATACCTGACGTCAGATAGCAGTTCCCTGGTGACATGTGTACAGGTTAGTTCATCGACCTGAGATCGTCATTTGTCTCGTGTGAGTTCCCACTATACTTTGATTACTACCCTACCACGGCTCAAAGGAGTCGTTCAAACAGGTTTTAGTTGGGTACAGTCCCGAGCCACATGGAGACAGTGAGCGGATCTGCAGGGGTTCGTCTCTCCCGGTATTGGGGGTGAGGTCGCGCTGTGTCTAGGAGAGCCATTACACAAAGCCCTCGGCCGAGGCATGAGATTTACTGGTAGGTATTCCAGTAGTATCTCAGGGTGTTCTGGGAAACACTCCGACACGACTTGTACCGCTTTTGGGGGTCTGACTTTTACCAACCCCCTAGGCCCGCCATGCGATACTCATAGACGAACGGACTGGACTGTACGGATATGGTCACTGACAGGCTCAGTAGGGTGACAGGATGAGTTCGTTCATCGACGTCCCTTTTGGTCAATACCTGGTAGCCCGTTACATATGGCTAATACCTCTGACGTGCTAGTGGTTAAGTCCTCAACCAAACTATTGACGGGTCTTTAGAGTCCCCCACAGACAGTTTCTCAAGTTTCGGGCGAAACGTTGTAGAGGCCGTATGGAGATATGGCAGGGTTCGATCGTATACGTGCGGTATTGTACGGATCATGATCGGACGGATAATACTAGCGGGCTTTGGTTTAAACCGGATCCTAGTATTGTACAGTGTAGATTTTGTCTCATTGCATTTGTATTCGGTCGGAATACAAATATGGGTATGTATATACAGTAGCGGGGTTTTCCTGTAATTTATTACGGGATCAGTTTTTTGAAGTTGCCAGTTTGCTTTCCGTTTCGGCCAGTTTTCCTTTGTTCCTTCACGGCCGGATTTTTGTGATGGGAGGGGCTAATTTGCAAATGCGCAAATTAGCATTGTGGAGGGGGTCTTTTGTGAAATGGAGGCATCATGATGGTTATAGCATCATGAGATTCTTTTTGCATCACTTGTCTTACATTTATGGTGATGGGATTTAGAAAGGAAATGAGGGTGACATTAATTCCTCTTTATCACACAATTTCTCCTCTTGCTTTTTCCATTCATATTCTTCCCTCCTCCATTTTTTTGAGGGGTCGGCCACTTACAGAAGGAGTGAGGGGGCAATTTCATTTGATGAGGGAAATTTGTTGTTCTCATTTTTGCTTGCTACATATATTCATCAACCTCTCTCCAAAGATCATTCTCACCTCCATTATCTTTATGGCAACTTCACAACCCTATGAGACAAGCTTACTACACTTAGCCTACAGCATACTTGGGCACGTCGACTCACCAACTTCGTGCTCGAGTTGCCTCAGTCCAGAGATGGGAGCCCGTAAAAGAACCCGGCGATGTGGTGCCCGTTCCGACGAGGAGATGAAGACCGGAGATTCAACGAGGAGATCGGAGTGGAGGCCGAAGACCGAAGGACACGGATCGCTCGGTATAACTTTCTTCCCATTCTCTAGTTTGCTAGGAGTAGGTTAATAGCCCGATCCGAGTTTTAGGATGCGGTAGTGCCGGTTTAAAGTCAAGAAAATATTTGTTTCCGCATTTTGGCCTCGGACAGACGGCCGGGGCGCTACCGTAGTCCTACAAATTCGCAATTTAAGGGAGAATCGGCTGGTATAGGATGCTCAGCGAGAAAGTCGACGATGGCCTAACCTTTCACTTCCTTGAGCGGTCGATACGTTATCAAGAACTCCATTAAGAGGTAGGCCTATTTAGCTAGCCTTCCTGTTAGTATGGCTTTTGACATCAAATATTTGAGAGGATCCATCTTTGATATGAGATGGACCTCATGTGGCAAGGAATAGTATCTGAGCTTCGTTATAGCGAAGATTAGTTCCAGGCAGTGCTTTTCGATGGCGGAGTAGTTGTTTTCTGCCCCAGGAGAACTCGACTCAAAGAGTAGAGAGCTCTCTCCTTCCCCTGGTCATTCTCATGTGCCCATAACGTGCCTAGAGAACCTTCCAGGGCTGTTGTGTACAGGATGAGGGGCTTTCCTTAACCGTAGCGGTCAATACCGGCGGGTTCTGCAGGTATTGCTTGATTTCATCCAGTGCACTTTAGCATTTATGATCCCAAATGAATGGAGTCCCCTTCTTCATTAGATGGCTGTAGGGGAGGCATTTGCCGAAGAGGTTGGCTATGAACCGCCGGATATACGCGAGCTTCCCTTGGATAGACCGCAATTGTTTAAGAGTTCTCGGCGTGGGCATCTCCGTAATCGCCTTGATCTTTGATGGGTCTATTTCAATGCCTCAGTGTCGTATGATGAATCCTTGCCTGAGGAGACTCCAAACGTGCATTTCAGAGGATTCATCTTTAGATTGTATTTCCGAAGACGCTGGAACACTATGTTCAGATGTTCTCAGTGCTCCTCGTACGATTTTCTTTTCACCACATGATCGTCGATATAGCATTCAACAATCTCATGCATGAGATCATCGAAGATCTTCGTTATGGCCCTCTGGTAAGTAGCGCCTGCGTTCATCAAACCGAAGGGCATCACCTTATAGCAGAATATGCCTAGCGGGGTCCGTAAGGCGGTGTGCTTTTGGTCTTCAGAATGCATTTTTATTTGATTATAGCCTAATGATCCATCCATGAAAGAGAAGACCTCATGAGTGGACGTGTTATCAATCATCACCTCGGTAACAGGTACTGGAAAGTCATCCTTCGAACAAGCTTTGTTAAGGTCCTGAAAGTCCATGCAGATGTGCACTGTCCCATTTTTCTTCAACATTGGATCAATGTTGGCAATCCAGTCGGGATACTGAACTTCTTTGATGAAGCCGGAGTCAATTAGTTTCTTGACTTCGGCATTAATACTCATCTCGAGTTCGAGTCGCATTCTTCTTGGCGCCTGTTTGACTGGCTTGACGTCCGGCGATATAGCCAGTTTATGCACCGCTATTTTTGGATCCATTCCCGGCATCTCGGAATAGTTCCATGCGAAGCAGTTTTTATATTGCATAAGCACGTCCTTTAGTGTGGCCATCCGTTTTTTAGACAACGGCTCACTGACGAACGTGGGTCTCGGCTCATTTTCGGTGCCGAAATCGATTTTCCTCAGGTTGTCTGTCGTAGTGTGTATCCCATCTTCCAGCAGTTATGGTGCTGGTGGAAACTCTGAGATCACCTCATCCTCGTGTTCATTTGCGAAGCACCTGAAGGAGTCATTTATATTCTCGTGCTCTCCCTCCTTTGAGAGTGTTATCATATGGCAAGTACGAGTTCGCTTCCATTCTTGGTGTTGAGCTGGTCCTGCCTTCGCGATATAGGTCCTTTTCGGCTCATGCTTTTGTGGTGGGGTCACCCTCCAGCTGTCGGATAAAGCGAACCTGCCCTATTGATATTGGTCTTCGACCCGGTCTTTAAAGGTGAAGTATTCTTCAAGAGGATGTCATATTGTTTGATGATAGGAGCAATAATCTGGGTGATGGACCTCATTTACCTGTTCGGGGTACCGAGGCTCCGGGAGCATCATCATCTGATGCTTGATGACAAGGTTGAATATTTTCCCTGTCTTGTCTTGAGGGAAAGAGTATTCCCGACCCATCTTCTTGATGAAAGACGGATTCCAGCCGACTTTTTGTCGATTGCATGGCTTCTTACATCCGCTTCGCTGTTTTAGAACGTCATTCTCGTTCTCTACCATGTTTTTGCCTCTGTGTCGGGCTTTTTCCTTGTCGCGAGAACGTACAGCGGGCTGAGGGTGAAGGGCATCGTAATTTTCCTTTTCTGCAGACTGCTGAATGAGACGCTGAGTCCTGGCCTTTTCGTAAATAGCCATTTCGTAATTGTGATCATCCCGAACCTTTTGACCGGCTTCCCTTATTAGCTTGTCAACTTGCTCTTCGAACGACAGAATTGACATTCTTATAGCGGGATTTTGCTTCGTTTCAACGTCACAGCTATCTGGAAAAGCGTTCCCTTCTCCACTGGAACTGTTTATCACACGAAAGCCATGAAATCGCTCATGTTTCTTGTACTGAACGTATCCGAGCCTAGTCGTCTCCATTCTTCCGTTGGGCATCTTTCGCTGTGTCCCGGGGACATCCTAAATCTTGTTGTAGAACTGGGCTTGTCAAGTGGTTTGTTTGAAGGGTACGCCTTGGCATCTTAATAACCTTTTCAATCCTTCTGTGTAATATCTGGGCAGACGGATTGGTTGAAACTTGTCAAGCGCAAGATCGGCACCATACCAGACTTCTTTCTCTACTTTAGTTTCCGTAGATTGGTAGAAGAGGATCGCCTTTTCACCTCTTCGCCTGGGAGGGACGTAGAAAAGTTTGCAGCTCCTGTACACTTTATGTATCGAGTGCAACAAGTCTTTGTAATACCGCGGAGGAACTATGGTGATTTGCAAGCTCTGATCAACACCAATAATGGTTTGTACTGACGGGCAAGTGGAGAATACGGCATTAGTCTCGTCCTCAGAGTCACTGCCAAAGACCAAAATAGGAGTAGATGGTCCGGGCCTGTTGCATTAGGGTTGCCCCGAGTAGACTATCTCTTCATCCTCCTCGATATCGCTCCCAAAGATCGGGATAGTAGCGACGGCTATTTTTTAATTCTCCGGCTTATGACATCTTTCCGTATCCTTGAAGTCTGGTAGGAAGTACTTTGCTTCTTCATATTTTTGGACTTCGTTTACGGAGAACGGATTTAGCTCCCCTGTAACTGTGTACTCGAGGCCATCTTTGAAATACTTCATACACTGGTGTTGTATAGAAGGGATGACGTTGTACTCGTGTAACCAAGGCTGGCCGAGTAGAGCGTTATAGAAAGTCTTGGCGTCGATGACATGAAATTTGATGTCAGTAAGGAGAAGCCCAAAGCGTAATGTCAATATTATGGACCTGAGCGTCCGTGATGATTGTGAATCGAACCCGGAGATAGTAATTTTGTCCCGAGCCAGGTACTGAATGTTCATGCAAATCTCCTTCAGCATCTTCACGTTAAGAAGGTTGACGAAGGAACCATTGTCGACCAGGATCTTCCCTATCTTGATGTCGTAGCAGTACCCGGTGAAATATAGAGGATGGTTATGTTCGCACGTTTCGAGGAGAAGATCTTCATCGCCGAATATGACGTCAGCTGTATGAACCTCTGACAGCTCGTCGTTCATCTTTTCTTCTGTAAGGAAAGCTTGGAACTGATCGGGCACTTGTAATGCCCTGATCAGAGAATCTCTTGCTTCTTTGGACAGGAGGAGAGCATTCAATATGCTTAGTTGTGAGGGTATATTCCTCAGATGTGTCAGGACATTGTAATCCACCTTGTTCTTTTAGGCGGGTCCTGACGACTCTATCATCGAGGGCAATTTCCTCAGGGACTTTTTCCTTCCCCATGTCTCTTTTGCTCGAACCTTTGTTTGTAGGCCCAAGGTTCTTTTCAGGCAATGTATGGTTACGTAGTTGAATGTTCTCGCAGTTCTTCTCCTCCTCTTCTTTTTCGGAAGTGGATTCTTTGAAGAGAGGGCTAATGGTTATTTCTTCGTTAGAATCGCTCCCGAATGTAAGAACTTTAGATTTTCCTTTTGTCGAACTGGTATCAACTATATGACAGTTGCCAGCTGTTCCTTCACACTCATCTGTCGCGGTTCTTTGCTGCTGACAAGCTTTACGCTTCATCTGCTTGAAGTGTTGTCGGTGGGCAACGTATCCTTTGTAGGGTTCCTAGGCACTCTTGTGAAGGTTCATAAGGCATCAAACATGCCCGGATAAAAATTTAGACGTGCCGAACAACCCAAAGCCGGGATCTTTGCTAGATTATTAGGGTTTAACATGCAAGATGATAATTTTTATCTAAGTGTGAGGGATTACAACCTTTGTAGTCCGCTCCTTCACTTCACAAGCTCCGAGTAGAAGTCTCTTTGCCGCGATCCATGATCTCCCGGACTCATGAGAGGCTCCACGACTCGAACGATCCATGCTAGCTCGAATTATTCCAAATCTCCGATGATCTACCTTGAAGTTGCAAAGACTCAAACTTTCTCACTCTAAAGAGATGAACACACTAATCTTATGGGCTAGATGAGATGAGGATGAGAGAGTAGTATTTTTGCTTTCTTTTTAAATCATTTTCTCATATTATTCCATCACATAAAGAAAATCTAGTAAGCTTTCTTCAAGAGAGAAGAAGATGATAATGGAAAAAGGATAATAAGATTAATCCTTTTGTGATGAATAGAAAGAAGACTATATGATTGATTTGTTAACCATGGTCAAGGATGAGTGGCTAAGATTTAGTAGAGAATAAACTAGAGTTAGGGTTTGGTTGAGTTAAAGAATGTGTCATCCAAAATATCTTAAGAATGACAAAAGCAAAAACTTCTAGAAGATGCATGAAACATCTAACCCAAAACAAACCCTAACCTCAATTAATCATCCTTAAACATGTATAACAATTAATCATATCATGTCACAATAATATATATCACATATATATTATATATTTGCAACAAAGGAAAATAATACAATTAACATATATCGCATATATATCAATGTATCATCCACTGAGAAAATGAAATAATAAAGCGAGCCAATATTAGATAATGTAATACAATATATCATATATATTATTATACATTAAATCATCGAATCAACACTTGATCCGACGATCCGGCTATATCGAATATTACCGACTAATATATCATGTACCGATTCATCGAATCAACACTTGATCCGATGTCCCGGTTCATTTCTAAATATCGCGAGAATATAATACGGTATCCCATATCGCATTATTCTCGTTCCTGTGCATATCACATATGTGCCACTACTCCGTTTCGCCTGAGCCAAGAAACCACTGTGCAGGACTCTAAAGAATCGTCAATACGCCGGTAGCAGGTGATGATCATATCAAACACCCACAAGCTGCAAGCGGTCAGCTAAACGTAACAGCCACCCAGGTATTGAGCGATCAGAAGATCAACAAGCTAGCATGTGCGTTCTCCTGTGAATCCAACCAGTAACACTCCCGTACAGTCTGGTCTGTTCGTCTGATATGTCGCATATCAAGTCTAGGGGTGGTATACGTCAGACCCCAGTAACCGATAAGTCGTGTCGATGTGTGGCTCATAACGGGTCGAGAAACTACTAGTAACACTTACCAGTAAATCTCTATATCAGCCCTGGCCAGGAACTTCCAGTTATAGCCAATCGAACACAGCACAACATCAACTCCCTATACCGGGAGAGACGAATCCCCTCCTATCGCTCATTGCCTCCATGTGATTCGGGACTGTGCCCAAAAGCCACCGTTTTGCACGCCCTCTTGGACGTGGTAAGGTAGAAATCAAAGCACAGTGGGAATCACACAAGACTCTATGACGATCTCGGGTCTACAGACTACCCTGTACCAGTGTCACCGGAGAACTGCCATTTAACGTGTGGTATATCACCATCTGGGAGTTCTCGGCGAGTCCGTCCAGTGTACCCAGTCTCCACTGAGCACCCGTACACCATCTCTGATGTCTAACACCGATGGATATGGGATCATCCATCGCCCATCATATGGGTCAAGATGCGTATACGCTAGTCTACTCTGGTGTATCGATGCCCTGTCTCGATGTACCCTCGACTAGGAACAGTTATAGGATGTACTCATCGACTTACGCGGCCCCACTAGTATGATCTCATCATAGTCCCAGTAGTCGAGTACAGATCCTAAGGGCTTTATCAACATGTAAGAGTAAAACAGTAAACCAATACAAGTCAACATGTTAAGATAAAGTGAAACCAAATAGCATACTATCATGACGAGCAAGAAAGTCATCTCTATATATATCCAAGCATCCATTATAATATACATCATATGTACAACAATGGCCTCTAGGGCATATACATAACTAACAATCTTCCACTTGCACTAAGGCCAGCTGCTGTAGTATCGCATACCTAGCATCCCGAATAATCTCTCAAACTGTATCTGGGGAATAGCCTTCGTGAATGGATCCGCAGTGTTGTCCTTCGTATCTACTCTCCGGACCTCGATCTCCCGGCGATCAACTATCTCCCTGATCAGGTGATACCGCCTCAGAATATGTCTGGACTTTTGATGGGACCTGGGTTCCTTGGCTAAAGCCACAGCTCCATTGTTATCACAATACAGAGGTATTGGATGCTCAATGGATGGAACCACACCAAGTTCACTAATGAACTTCTTTATCCAGACAGCCTCTTTGGCAGCATCGTTGGCAGCGATGTATTCAGCCTCCATCGTCGAGTCTGCAACGGTATCCTGTTTGGAACTCTTCCAACATACCGCCCCTCCATTGAGGGTAAAGACAAAACCCGAATGCGACTTAGAGTTGTCCTTATCACTTTGGAAGCTGGAATCGGTAAAGGACTCCACCTGGAGTTCTCCGTTACCATACACCAAGAACATCTCCTTAGTCCTTCGCAAGTACTTGAGAATATTCTTCACAGCTGTCCAGTGACTCTCTCCAGGATCTGCTTGATACCGACTCACTACACTTAGTGAGTATGCTACATCGGGTCTGGTACATAGCATCGCATACATGATAGAGCCTACTGCCGAAGCATAGGGTATCCCTTGCATGCGAGCTCTCTCCAAATCAGTCTTGGGAGACATCTCTTTGGAGAGAGTGAGTCCAGAGATCGTGGGTTGGTTCCCACGCTTGGATTATTCCATACTAAACCTCTTTAGTATGGTGTCAATGTACCTAGATTGGGACAATCCCAGTATCCGTTTAGATCTATCTCTATTGATCATGATTCCCAATATGCAGGAGGCATCACCTAGATCTTTCATCGAGAATCTCTGTGATAAGAAGAGCTTGACTGATTGCAGCATAGGAATATCATTTCCTATCAAGAGTATGTCATCCACGTACAATACGAGGAAGACAACCTTTCACTCTGCTACCTTCTTATAGATACAAGGTTCATCTATATTCTTGATGAAGTCAAACTCTTTGACTACAACATCAAAACAGATGTTCCAACTCCGCGATGCTTGCTTTAACCCATAGATGGATTTAAGCAGCTTGCACACCTTTCCGCTGCTCCCACTATCTACGAAGCCCTCTGGCTGAGTCATGTACACACTCTCTTCTAAATCACCGTTTAGAAAGGCGGTCTTAACATCCATTTGCCAGATTTCGTAGTCATGGTATGCAGCAATGGCAAGTAAGATCCGGATTGACTTAAGCATAGCCACTGGAGAAAAGGTTTCGTCATAATCCACACCTGGTCGTTGACGAAAACCTTTTGCTACAAGTCTAGCTTTGAAAGTCTCAACTTTTCCATCTACACCAAATTTCTTTTTAAAGATCCACTTGCTCCCAATAGGTTTTACCCCTTCAGGAGCAGTTTCCAAAATCCATACATTATTGGTGTACATGGATTCCATCTCAGATCGCATTGCATCCAGCCATTTCACAGAGTCACTACTCGTGATGGCCTGCTCGAAACTAGTGGGGTCATCATCATCCATGATGCAATCCCCGCTTCCACCATCAATGAGAAAACCGTAGTATCTCTCAGGTGGACGAGAAACCCTAGTAGATCGGCGGAGAGGCTGGGGTTCGTCGGGTACTACTGAATCCTCTATTGTAGTTTGTGTCGCTGGAACCTCTTCCAGTTCTACCTCATTGCCATCAATTTCTTTTGCAAGAAATTCCTTTTCCAAAAAGGTGGCATGTTTAGAAACAAACACCTTTTGTTCCTCAGTGTGGTAGAAGATATACCCTTGTGAGTTCTTGGGATATCCTACAAACTTACATAAGACAGATCTTGCCTCGAGTTTGTCCGGATTTTGTCTTTTGACATAGGCTGGACAACCCCATATCTTAACATACTTAAGAGATGGTCTCTTTCCTTTCCATATCTCATACGGAGTGGTAGGCACTGATTTGGTAGGAACCATATTCAATAGGTGTATGGTTGTCTCAAGCGCATACCCCCAGAAGGAAATAGGTAACTCAGCTGTACTCATCATTGAACGCACCATATCTAATAGGGTGCGATTCCTTCGTTCCGATACACCGTTGTGCTGTGGTGTATAAGGCGGAGTAAGCTGAGAGAGAATCCCATTCTCTTTTAGATAATCTTGGAACTCATTGCTCAAGTATTCTCCTCCTCGATCAGATCGAAGGATCTTAATACTTTTGCCCGTTTGGTTCTCTACTTCGTGCTTATATTCTCTGAATTTCTCAAAAGCTTCAGACTTGTGTTTCAACAGGAACACATGTCCGTATCTAGAGAGATCGTCAGTAAATGTAATGAAGTAGGAAGAACCGTTCCTGGCATGCGTAGACATGGGACCGCATACATCACTATGTATCAGTCCTAAGAGTTCAGTAACTCTTTCTCCGTGTCCACTAAACGGAGCTTTGGTCATTTTTCCTTTGAGACATGAATGGCAAGTATCATAAGATGATAATTCGAACGGATTCAAATAACCATCTTTATGTAACTTAGCCAGTCGTGTCGCATTGATATGACCAAGTCTACAATGCCACAAGTAGGATTCGTTCATATCCGAACTTTTCCTCTTGTGTGTGTTTTGTATATTCAGAACTGTATTCTGATTTAGAATGAATATGCCATTATGTAACGAGCCTGATGCAATCAACTTTTGATCTAGGAATATGTTCATAACATTATCCTGTACTACAAAATTATATCCCTCTTTACTCAACAAAGAAACTGATATAATGTTGCACATCATGTTCGGTATATAATAGCACTCATTTAGAATCAGTGTATTATGACTCGGCAATACTAGGTGATATTCACCAACTGCTTTGGCTACAATACTTGCACCGTTCCCTACTTGAACGGAATGATCACCTTTTCCCAGTTCTCTACCTTTACGCAGCCCATGTAACTGTTTACATATGTGGGATCCTGATCCGGTATCTAATACCCAGGACGTAGGGTGAACTGAGAAACAGTTCTCAATAACTAACACACCCGAAGAAGATGCATCAACATGTATGTTCTTTTGGGCGGCGTGAGAATCTAGATATTCTCCTGTTTCCTGTTCAGTCTTATAATTCTTATAAGAAAGAACGGGTCCAACATTCCCTAGCTCAGTACAATAATTGGGTTCAATCAATACATCCATATTATTATCTTGATTATGGCCTGACATGGTCGCTACCTGGAGAGAAAGAGAAGAAAACACTTTAGCGTATGCTCTTGCAAGATTAGATTGGTTATTATCTTATCTAATCAGGATGTCTCCCACTGTTTTTATCAAATCTACCTTAAAACCCTAAAAGGTAAGATTAGCCGGGATTAATTATACCCTACAATTTCATCAATCTTTCAGCCAGATCAGTGTCGGTACTTTGAGGGAGGTTCCCCGTGCTTTCGCACGGACCTAATTAATGTAAACCTCGTTTTCCCAGAGGCGTAACCCCGTTAACACTTTTCTAGACACCTACTTGATCGGCTAATTGTTTTGTGTAAAACTCTCCCAGGAGTAACTCTTACTCGCAGTGGGTATCGGGATCCAACTATCTCATAGGAGGTATGCAATCTCATTGCAAATTTCAACACTTGAAATTCCCGATAATATTTTGCCCCTAACGTTCTATGACCTTGACGAAAGCCAACAAACCATAGTCCGCTAGTCAAGTTCAACCCGAACATTTCTTGATTGAATTAAACCCAGCCGTACGTCCCTTGACGAAAGCCAACAAAGCCGCACGACTACCCTAACCCAATCTCATCATATGTAACAGATAAGTAATAATTAGCTACCGCACACTACGCCTTGACGAAAGCCAACAAACGTAGCACGAATACTAAGTATTACTTATCTGAAATGTCGGAGGGCTACGCAGGTTTTTCAGAAAACTATGAGCGTAATGAACTTGATATCGCTGTAGAATCGAGTGAAGTTTTGAAAAGGAGTGTTTTTGAGGCTTTTCTTAGTTTCGCTAAAGGGGTCACTCCCGGTGAAGGGATCGTCGGCCCTTTCCTCATCGAATAAGGTGCAGGATATATCATATATACCGCTGTGCAAAGCAAAACACTAAAAGGAATCAAAAGACAAACCGAGTTTTGTAGCATCTGCCAGTTTTGCTAAAGGAGTCACTCCCGGTGAAGGGATCTCGGTCCTTTCCTCATCGAATAAGGTGCAGGATATATCGTATATATCATTGTGCAAAGCAAAACTGTAGCTACCCCTTTTATAAAGTTTTGATTCTACAACATCTTTAGGTTTCTTTTCCTTTTATTAATCTTATTAATAAAAATCCCATCAGCTTATGCTTCCTAAGCATCACAGAAGAAACGAAAGCAGTAATATTTATATATCAGCATATATATATATAATATAAGCATTCGTCTCAGGCAGTAATATGATCTCATCACAGAACATTGCAGCAGAAGAACATATATGAAATATTGGATATACTAGGACGTCCGTGTTTTTAATACGAGCCTGTATAAAACACGGATTCCACGGTCGCAACGAATAGCCAAACCCACATCCCAAGACCCTTACGAGAGCGGCAAGTAACACTGCCAATTCTAGGGTTAGGAGACCCGGTCTCGACTCCTCGAGAAGGCCTCCCACTGGACCCTAGAACCCGGTTACTTGTGCTCCCCTCCTTGGGTCTACCTAATGCGGAAAAGCAAATAATATACACTGGTGACAGCAACCGCAACCTGGAAGTGCCCCAAATAAAAGAATATTACATTACTAATGAATTTTACATGAATGAAAATAAAAACTCTCATCTCACATAAAACCCCCCGGCTATTCTGAACGCGACGATCCAATATAACATATCACAGCAACACATAATATCACATATCATCAACGTAAGTAAATATGCGCATCCCAATTGTCGTTGACATATAGCAACGAAACCGGCGATATCACATATTACACTTACGGTCACAGAAAAGAAAGTGTAAAACTACAACATTTGGAATCCACAATCACTTTAGACATCGTAAATTCGAAATATCACATACTTCGCATTTCATGCCTAACTCTATGAATTCCACATATTGTATCACATTCCAGATAAATAGACAGTATTAAACTTTTCGAACAGATAATCAAACACCCAAAATTTCCTAAACTGCTCAACACTTGAGCGGAGTTCAAATAATCCCAGAATATGTCACAGTACCGGTGATCCAGCCGTAGAAGGGTCAAGCCAACGCCTCACATGTGGCACGCCGTACTGCCCCAAACCCGAAGGTTCAAAAGGCAGTTCAAGACGGTCACATAATCGAGTTAAGGTTTGTTGTCTTCTAGAGGGTCCACCGCTTAACTTGTACAATTTTTCCGAAAGATTTAAACCCGAAGAAATTTCAACACTTGAAAGTTTGCCATACCGGGAAACAGTGAGTTAATGATATCCGTTCAAATAGTTTAACAGTTTCTAAATATCCGGAAAGAAATACGAATTTAAAATTTCCGATCGAGTCTACTATTACAAAACAAACCCCAGAATTTTCAACACCTGAAACAGATTAAAAATACCCAGAAGCATCAACAAGCACCTACGGACATTACCATAAAAGCCACGTGTCACAATCCTATCAATCCGGCGCGGAACCGCCGCGCAAGCCATGCTTGCGCCGCGGTTCCGCCGCCGTTTGATCGAATTGGGGGCTCGGGTTTTATGGTAATTCTTAGAATTCCCTGCTGATTTTTTTACATATTTTTAATTCAGAAAAATCCCAAAATTTAGAAAATTTCCAGAGAGGGGTCTAGTTTCGTCGTTTCGGGTTCGATCGGAGTTTTAACTTCGTAAACACATCGCCTAATGCTCTAGCTAGGCTCTGATACCACTGTAGGGTTCCTACGCACTCTTGTGAAGGTTCATAAGGCATCAAACATGCCCGGATAAAAATTTAGACGTGCCGAACAACCCAAAGCCGGGATCTTTGCTAGATTATTAGGGTTTAACATGCAAGATGATAATTTTTATCTAAGTGTGAGGGATTACAACCTTTGTAGTCCGCTCCTTCACTTCACAAGCTCCGAGTAGAAGTCCCTTTGCCGCGATCCACGATCTCCCGGACTCATGAGAGGCTCCACGACTCGAACGATCCATGCTAGCTCGAATTATTCCAAATCTCCGATGATCTACCTTGAAGTTGCAAAGACTCAAACTTTCTCACTCTAAAGAGATGAACACACTAATCTCATGGGCTAGATGAGATGAGGATGAGAGAGTAGTATTTTTGCTTTCTTTTTAAATCATTTTCTCATATTATTTCATCACATAAAGAAAATCTAGTAAGCTTTCTTCAAGAGAGAAGAAGATGATAATGGAAAAAGGATAATAAGATTAATCCTTTTGTGATGAATAGAAAGAAGACAATATGATTGATTTGTTAACCATGGTCAAGGATGAGTGGCTAGGATTTAGTAGAGAATAAACTAGAGTTAGGGTTTGGTTGAGTTAAAGAATGTGTCATCCAAAATATCTTAAGAATGACAAAAGCAAAAACTTCTAGAAGATGCATGAAACATCTAACCCAAAACAAACCCTAACCTCAATTAATCATCCTTAAACATGTTTAACAATTAATCATATCATGTCACAATAATATATATCACATATATATTATATATTTGCAACAAAGGAAAATAATACAATTAACATATATCGCATATATATCAATGTATCATCCACTGAGAAAATGAAATAATAAAGCGAGCCAATATTAGATAATGTAATACAATATATCATATATATTATTATACATTAAATCATCGAATCAACACTTGATCCGACGATCCGGCTATATCGAATATTACCGACTAATATATCATGTACCGATTCATCGAATCAACACTTGATCCGATGTCCCGGTTCATTTCTAAATATCGCGAGAATATAATACGGTATCCCATATCGCATTATTCTCGTTCCTGCGCATATCACATACGTGCCACTACTCCGTTTCGCCTGAGCCAAGAAACCTCTGTGTAGAACTCTAAAGAATCGTCAATACGCCGGTAGCAGGTGATGATCATATCAAACACCCACAAGCTGCAAGCGGTCAGCTAAACGTAACAGCCATCCAGGTATTGAGCGATCAGAAGATCAACAAGCTAGCCTGTGCGTTCTCCTGTGAATCCAACCAGTAACACTCCCGTACAGTCCGGTCTGTTCGTCTGATATGTCGCATATCAAGTCTAGGGGTGGTATACGTCAGACCCCAGTAATCGATAAGTCGTGTCGATGTGTGGCTCATAACGGGTCGAGAAACTACTAGTAACACTTACCAGTAAATCTCTATATCAGCCCTGGCCAGGGACTTCCAGTTATAGCCAATCGAACACAGCACAACATCAACTCCCTATACCGGGAGAGACGAATCCCCTCCTATCGCTCATTGCCTCCATGTGATTCGGGACTGTGCCCAAAAGCCACCGTTTTGCACGCCCTCTTGGACGTGGTAAGGTAGAAATCAAAGCACAGTGGGAATCACACAAGACTCTATGACGATCTCGGGTCTACAGACTACCATGTACCAGTGTCACCGGAGAACTGCCATCTGACGTGTGGTATATCACCATCTGGGAGTTCTCGGCGAGTCCGTCCAGTGTACCCAGTCTCCACTGAGCACCCGTACACCATCTCTGATGTCTAACACCGATGGATATGGGATCATCCATCGCTCATCATATGGGTCAAGATGCGTATACGCTAGTCTACTCTGGTGTATCGATGCCCTGTCTCGATATACCCTCGACTAGGAACAGTTATAGGATGTACTCATCGACTACCGCGGCCCCACTAGTATGATCTCATCATAGTCCCAGTAGTCGAGTACAGTTCCTAAGGGCTTTATCAACATGTGAGAGTAAAACAGTAAACCAATACAAGTCAACATGTTAAGATAAAGTGAAACCAAATAGCATACTATCATGACGAGCAAGAAAGTCATCTCTATATATATCCAAGCATCCATTATAATATACATCATATGTACAACAATGGCCTCTAGGGCATATACATAACTAACATCCTTGCCACTACTTCTTGAAGACATTGCACTCTTCGATGGGATGTATGACCCCCCGGTGGTGTAAGCAGTAGTTTGGATGTACATCCGCTTTGTCGAGGTACGTAATCCCGGGAGTGTTTTCCATGAGAGGGAGCAGCTTTATTCCCATTAACAAGGCTTTGGAGAACCGCTTCTCCACTTTGATCCTGCTCTTGTTTGTAGCATGTGTGCTTTGTCTTGGGTGGAGTACTTTACGCCTCATCCTTACCGCGGCCTCTTCATCCTGACGCCGACACTTTGCCTTTTCGTATATGGCCATTTCACGTTCTTGGTCAGCTTTTCTCTTTTGAAGGGCTTCGTTTAGCAGCCTGTCAATTGGGTCTTCTGGAAGCTCCGGAGATTTTGGCACCGATCCTGCCCCCAGTTCCTCTGCGTTGCTTTTCGACGCCGAGGGAGTTTCTTCGTTATTTAACGACGAATGAGAAACCATGTGGCAACTTGGTACATAATCTTCGGTTTCTCCTGACGAGCCATTTCTCTCATCATCGTCACTATCTCCGTTCTCAAGTATATGGTTGAGAAACTCTTCAAGGATGACTGGGGTTCGCGTCTTCTGGTTGTATTCCTCCGGCGCGTCGATATACTTTTGCAGGTCCGTGCGCTTGTCGTCAGGCTACATGGGCTTCTTAGTCTTCTTCTTTCCATTCGAAGACTTTGAAGGCTTGACTTGGGTGTTTTGCCCATCGTTAGCAGTTTTCGGTGTGGGACGCGGTTTTAGCATCCCCTCAATGATCTTAGGCTCCAGCGAGATTTTCCACCTGATCACCGGACATGCTTGAAGATCCTTCATCATTCTTTTGGTTTTAACTGAAAGGACGACTTCCCACGGAGCTTCTTCCACAAATGAGAATGATGCCCCCGGCATATCCACCTTTTTAAGAGCATGCCTTTGTGGCGGGTTCACCCTCCAGTTCTCGAAAAACGCAAATTTCCCCCGTTGATACTGGTCCTCGATCCAATTTGTAAAGACGTAGCAATCTTCAATTGGGTGGCTCACCATCCTGTGATAGGCACAGTAGTTGTGGTTGTTGGCATCACCGGGCTGCGGTGGATGTTTTGGGTCCGGCAGAGTGATGAGTTTGTTGCGCACTGCCAGTTCGAACAATCTCCTCGTTTTGTCACGGGGAACGAGTAAGTGTTGGGTTACGGCAGCGCCCCGGCCATCAACCCGTGGCCAAATGCGGAACAAAAATTTTCTAAACTGGCGCTACCATGACCCGATGCCCAGATCTACCCTAAACCCTATACTAGCAATATATAAAACTAGGAGTTAGATGGTTATACCGAGTTGATCCGTGGCCTTCAGTCTTCAACCATCATCCCAAGGTCCTAGTGGTCGCGGATCGAATTTGGTCATCGGTGTTCCTCCATCTATGATGATCCACCTGAGGAAAACGGCGCAAGCCAGCCTCGCAAAGCGAGGCAACCGACGCTCCAAGGTTGCTAGCAATGGAGAGCGGAGGTGTAGGATTGTGTCGCTATAATTTTTATCTCATCACAAATGCTCCAAGAGCAACTCAAGAAGATGAAGTAAGAGGTTAGGAAACATGTGGCATGAGCAACTAAAGAAAATGGCTAAGTCTCACCAAGTGAGAATAGAATGAGTAAGTGAAGAAAACCAAGTCAAGAAAACAAAATTCATGGCCTCTCAAGAAAATGTGGCTGCCTCTCTCTCTCTCTCTCTCTCTCTCTCAATCATGTACACACCAAAAAATATCTTCTCCAATTTTCCAATAAACAATTCCATACCATATCTCTCTACATGCTCAAGCCCATGCTCATACCAACTCACCATCCACCTTATTTCCCAAATTGATTTTCTAAAAAGAAAATCAATTAATGAGGTGGCCATCTTCTAGAAACTATTCCGTATAAATGCGGAATACAACCCGGTACACGTATCGAAATACATATACGCGTATTCGTACAAAAATACGAATAGCCAAGAGAAAAAATGAATAGTGAACAATAATTCTAGAATACATATATATATATAAATACATATATAAATTATTAAATCAAAACCTGATTTAATAATCCGGCTTAATCCTAAGCCGCTAGTATTATCAACCGTCCGATTAAAGTCTGTGCAGCCTGTACAGATATTTAATCGGACACCTGTATGTACCAACATACGTCATCTACACCATATCGCCTGAACCATGAAAACCCACTGTGTGGGACTTTAAAGACTCGTTAATAAGCTAGCATTGGGTTAAACTATAAGCACGTCAGCGGCACTAGTTGTACGTAATGACTACCCAGGTATTGAGCGAAAGGAAGACCGACGATCAAACTCATCCAAACTCCTACTGAGCCTGACAGTGACAATATCTGTACAGTCCGGTTTGTTCGTCTAAGAGTATCGCATATCGAGTCTACGGGTGGATGAAGTCAGACCCCTAGAAACGCGGCATTTAGTGTCGGTATGAAACCCATCACCTCCTGAGAAACTATCGATCCTGAATCGGTAATTCTCGTCTATCCCGGCTAAGAATTTCTGGTGATGGCCACCCGTGCACAACACGACATCAACCCCCAATACCGGGAGAGACGAATCCCTGACGATCCTCTCGCTGCCTCCATGTGGCTCGGGACTGTACCCAACTAAAACATGTTTGCATGACTCCTTTGAGCCGTGGTAGGGTAGTAATCAAAGCACAGTAGGAACTCACATGAGACAAATAACGATCTCAGGTCGACAGACTAACCTGTACACATGTCACCAGGGAACTGCTATCTTACAATAGGTATAATACCAATTAGCAGGTTTCCGGCGAGTCCTTCCAGTATACTCATAACCCAATGAGCACCTGTATACTATCTTAGGTGAGCAACTAACACTAATGGCTTGTGAGACCGGCCACCGCCCATCGTCAGGGTCTGGATAAGTATACACTAGTCTACTCTGGAGTATCGATGCCCAGTCTCGAAACTCCCACGACTAGGGACATTTAAGGATGTGCTTATAGACCTCCAGCTCCCACGTATATGGTCGCCATCATAATGCTGGTAGTCAAGCAAGAATCTTATGGGCTCTATTAACATATACATGATGATAAAGATAAACCAGATAGCATGCTATCATCTCGGGTAAGACTGTTCTACTGGTATAGGTTATCCCTCAATCATCGCAATCGCCAACCTGCGACTATGATAATTGCCTAGAGGGCACTATAGCTAACAATCTCCTACTTGCACTTAAGGCTAATTTTTTCAGTGTCGCATACTCACAGCCCGTATGATACCGAACACCCAACTCCTCTACTAATCAGTCTTGTAAAGCCCGTTTGCGAAATATTGCGTTCGAGAAATAGCCTCAGTGAGTGGATCCTCTCCAGTGTTTCTTTCTGTATCTCTCTATATCTCAACTTCGCGGAGAAATCTATCTCCCGAAATGAGCAATACCTGTCTTAGAATATGTTTGGATATCTGATGGGACTCAGTTCACAAATGAACTCCAAATACAGCAAACTTCTTAGACTGTATCGTCCACCGAACCTAATTAGTATACTGCGCCATGCCTCCTCAGTATCCGCTCGGACCACCTGTCCAACATACTGTCCCTCAAAAGAGGGAAAAATAAAACTTTGACAGTTACTCTGTCATCCAGGTCATCTTGGAAGCCTAAAATGATAACCGTTTCCTAAAGGAGGCTGCCATTACCATATCCCTAGAACATCTATTTATGTTCATAAACTGCTTCCCAATATTTCTCCAGGATTGGATTAATATATATGCTTATTGCAGCTGGTGCAAAAATCAATATCTGATATTGTACTTGACATCACATGATTGACTCATCTGCGTAAGCAAGTGATATGCCAATCATGCAAATCTCTCTCCCCTTTAGTCTGAAAGACATCCTTTCAAGAGGGTGACTCCACCTGCAGGTTCACCACCATGCGAGGAGTCGTCCATTCTAAAACACCTTTAGAATATTGTCAAGTACCCTAATTGGGACACTTCCCAAATCTAGATCTAACATCATAGATCTAGTCACCAGAAACCCTGATATTATATCCATATCCTATGTAGAGAAACACCTTTGTGACAACCACAGTACAACCGATCGTAGTATAGGAATTTCACTTCCTATAAAGTGCATGTCATCCCAAATACCAGGACATCACACCCTACTACCTTCTTACCATATCCATCTCCTATTCTGATGAAGTCAAAACCTTATGACTGTTTCATCAAAAATAGATGATCATTTTCCGTTATACTTGCTTTAGTCTATAAATAGGTATAAGCTACTTGCCCACTATGCTTCCGCTGCTCCCACTGACTACAACAACCTTCTGGCAGAGTCATATACACGTGCACTTCTAAAGCTGGTTTAGAACGACGCTATACCCATCCTCCTGCCAGGTTTCATAGTCTAGAACAGCAGCAATGGTAAGTCTGGGTAAACAAGAACCTTCCTGTCACCATTTCTGAGAAGATCGAAGTACCTCTCGGGTGCCTGAGATTACCCACCAAATCTGCGGAGTGGCTAATAGAACATCAAATCTAATCGAATCGTTAGGTTCTATTAAATTTTCAGTAATCGTTTATGGTTCTGGAATCTCTTCCAGTTCTACCATACTCCCACTAATGTTTTCTGAAAAGAATCCATTTTACTAAAACTGGTGGCGAGTCAAGAACAATACAACTATTGATCTTCCTGATGGTAGAAAGTTAACCCTCGTCAAAGCCCGGGATAACCCACAAACTGCCATTACTGAAACGTGCCTTGAATTTATCCGATTTCTGGTTTTAAGCATCAGCCGGACAACTCCTTCTACCTTACCATCGTTAAGGTATAAATTGATTCTATATGTATCAAATATAGAAACAAAAGTATTAATTTAATTGAAACCAGATTCAAAATCATGCAGCCGTCTCCAGTGCATATCAACCAAATGGAAATAGGTCAATCATCATTACTCATCTAGGAGTGCATCTACATTTGAATAACCTGAAAGAGAAGCAAGTTCTCAAAAACCATTACTATCAACGGAATACCAAAAACAAGTATCTACATCTTCGACTATCTCGAATAATCCTGATACTTCTAACAAATTATACCTATAACTTCTTAATATCTCGACCTTGCATTTCAACGAAATACTTTTCTAGAACTGGAGAAGTCATGAGTAAACAGAATATAGTATGAGTACCAACCCCTTTGCCCTAATGGACACTGGACAATATACAATACTTTGTATAAGTCCACTGAGTTTAATAACTCAAACCCTGTGCGTCGTAGGTTGAAAACTGTACTATGGTTAAGAAGAATTACACCGCTCTTGAATGCACCTTACCTAATCACCAACTGATATAGGTAAATGTCACATACATAATTTCAAAAAGTTATATCTCATTTTATAAAATAAACGTACAGATATATCGATTTGAAATTGGTGCATAACAACGGATATTCAAAACCAAATATTTATCGTCAGGCAAAAACCAGGTGATTTCCTCAAATATCACCAATCACAACGAATTCCGTTATAATGAGGATCTAATCACCTAATTTCTAATATCTTACTCCCACTCACCATCTGTAACACCATACAGATGTGAGAATCAAATTTGGTAAATACACACCCTGGAGTTAGATTCTAATTGGAAAAACTGTTTTCAATTAACATTGCACAGTAAATCTGAAACATGAAAATATTTCGAAGGGGTATCCGGGTATTCCTAATAATGCCTTTTCCACTATCCTGATTCATGACTATAACCGTATAGTTCCATGCCCTCACTCCAATCCTTTTATTATGTCTTTACTTATTACCTTCTGTACACCTTTTTTAGGCTAATTGGTTTTCTTCCTTCCCTACCTTTCGGCGCCAGCCTAAGGTTTGGAAGAAAACTATCCAATAAGCATAATAGGTGTATACTCCTTATTCCAGGAGCCCTCGCAATCTGAGAGAAGGTAATGGGAAAAGACATCTGAATAATCCTTTTCTATTTCTCCTAAAACGGAAACCATCCTCGAATCTGGAACGAATTCCTTCGAGTTCGTATGTAACTATACGATGACATGTCCAAAAATTATGGACGTTCGTAGTGATACGAAGTGTTCTGGAGAAATCCAAAGTGGATTTGGGAGTGGCAGGGGTATACACGGTTTTGTCATGAACGATAGCAGTCACAATTTTCTTTGCGTTATTCTAATCCCTTTATATGTGTTTACTTATTACCTTCTGTACACCACCTTCAGGATAATTGGTTTTCTTCCTTCCCTACCTTTCGGCACCTGCCAATGGTTTAGAGGAAGAATATCTAATAAGCTCAATAGGTGTACCCTCTCCTAATCTTAGGAGCCTTCACAACCTGAGAGAAGATAAAGGGAAAAGACAACCGAATAATCATATTCAATCTCTCCAGAACCAGAATCCATCCTCGAATCTGGAACAAGTTCCTTCGAGTTCGTATATAACTATACGATGGATTTATCCAATAGGAGTGGATGTTCGTAGTGATATGGGGTGTTCTGGAGAAATGCGAAGGTGATATAGAAGTGGCAATGATATATGTGACACCATGACATTCCAAAAGCCAAAGTGTTTTAAGAAGGTTCGGTTAACTTGGTTCATGAGTTTTAGTCAAGGGTCGGGCCATGGTCACAGCTAAAGAGAGAGAGAAAAGAAATACTCAGCATGCACTCTAACCTAGATCAGAATGGTTAATCATTTTATCTAATCAGGATGGCTCCCACTGTTTCCTCGAATTCTCTTCCAAACCCAAAAGGAGAATTAGTCGGGATCATCTAAAATCACACGAGGAGTAATCCTACTCATCAGTGGGAATCGGGATCCAACAATCATCGCATGATAACCTGATGGAATCCACTCAAGTTACCACACTCCAGAAGGTATGCGCAAGCCTGGCAAGTTTCTTGTATGTTTGAAACTCCCGATGTGATTTTTACCCCTAGGACCCAAGTGACCCTGACGAATAATCAACAAATCAAAAAGTCCTAGTCAAGTTCAACCTGTCATTATCTTGATTGCGTTAAACCCACCCGCACGACCCTTGACGAATAATCAACAAAGTCGTACGACCGTCTTAACCAATCTACTTATCCATACGATAGAAAAGCATTATAGAGCTACGGCACACTACGCCTCGGCGAATAGAAACAACAAACGTAGTGCGAATACTAAGCAATACTAATCTGAAATGACGGAGGTCTACGGCTGGTTTCTTGCGAAAAAACCTTTAACGTAATGAACTTGATATAGTTGAAGAAACCGAGTGGTTTTACAAATATATAGTGGCGAAAACGTTTGCTAAAGAGGTCACTCCCGGTGAAGGGATCTCGGCTCTTTTCTCGTCGAATGAGGTGCAGGATATTCCAAACTGAATACCACGATGCAAAGCAAAAGGAATGACTATAGTGAAGTTATTACGCTGACGCAAACTTTTACCCAAGAGGTCACTCCCGATGAAGGGATCTCGGCCCCAGCCTCGTCGAATGAGGTGCTAGATATTCATAACCGAATACTACTGTGCAAAGCAAAAGCCAACGTCTGTAATGTCGGTTTTTAAAAAACTTGGTTCCAACAACATCGTGTTTGTAGGTTTTCTTTCCTTGCATTGATCAGAATCAATGCAGTCCCATTAATTAATCACACCAGAAAAGAACGAAAATACATGATGTACGTATATGCCATCCGCAATCGCCACTGGGTCCTGTCATCACCCGTTAGGTTACTTAACTAACGACAGAGCAGAGACTGGACTAGCGCGGGTGCAAAACATATACAACATCTACTAGTATATATATATATATATAAATATATATAACAATCATCCCAGACATGATATAAAGCAACATCACAGAAGCATCATAGAATGGTGGATAATCTTGGAGCCCCGGCTTTCACTTGAGCCGCAAATGAGACCCGACGTTCCCTATCGTGTGGATAGCCTGTGCAATGAAAACCTAGACCCCTACAAGTGCGGCAAGTTACCCTCAAATCCCAGAAGCGAGGCAACCCCAATCAACAACGTGGATGGGCCACCCAGCACTTCACGGAATCCGGTAACTTGGACACCCCTCCTTGGGTCAACCTATACCCCCTACGAGTACGGTGAATAGCCCTCCAATTCTATAGTAAGGTCCCCTCCGTCTCAACGCCATGAGATGCGGACCCGTTGCCCTATAGAACCTGGCTATTCGTGCACTCTACCGCGGGGTAATCCTAGTAGAGAAAAGAAAATAATATACAAGAGTGACATCGACCTCAACCCGGTCGTGCCCCAAACAAATAATATACAAACCGGCAGTGACGGCAGTCCACATGTCGAACGCTTGCCCCGAAATATCAAATGTACAAATGAAACTAAACTGTACTACCATTGCACCATAGCTATCCACCACGACGATCTAACCACAACACAGCACAATACAGAACATCAACGTGAATGTCATGTTCGCAAACCCGTCTAAAAGAACATATAGCAATTAGACAAGTTGTACCGCTCAAATGACATTCACGGTCGCAGATAGTAATGCATGTACTATAAATATTTAAACAGTGTTAAATTATCGACTTCGAAACACCTCGAATTGCCCCTGAACAATAGATAAAAAAATATCCAAACCAGGCAAAACAAACAATACCACTGCACCAATATTCCAGAGACTAGACCACCCTACAAAATTCAAGTTCAAACTCAACTAAAAAACCGGCCTCACCCGTTTTTTCGCAAATCTCGCCAGGTCAAATTCGGCGGATGGTGCTCGTTTTTGTAGGGTGTTCTAGTTGTTACATAAATAACCTTCTGCAATTGCTTAACAAAAATCTGAAGATTTTAAAAAATTGACAGAAACTGGAATGTGCAGTGCACTTTTTTGGAGTTGTTTCGATTTCGATAGTTTAACATTGTCTAAAACTACTAGTAAGGGGTTTACGGGTTGGCTCTGATACCATGTTGGGCTACGGAAGCGCCCCGGCCATCAAACCGTGGCCAAATGCGGAACAAATATTTTCTAAACTAGCGATACCATGACCCGATGCCCGGATCTACCGTAAACCCTATACTAGCAATATGTAAAACTAGGAGTTAGATGGTTATACCGAGTTGATCTGTGTCCTTCGGTCTTCAACCATCATCCCAAGCTCCTGGTGGTCGCGGATCGAATTTGGTCGCCGGTCTTCCTCCATCTACGATGATCCACCTAAGGGAAACAGCGCAAGCTTCAGCCTCGCAAAGCGAGGCAACCGACGCTCCATGGTTGCTAGCAATGGAGAGTGGTGGTGTAGGATTGTATCACTATAATTTTTCTCTCATCACAAATGCTCCAAGAGCAACTCAAGAAGATGAAGAAGGCGGTGAGGAAATATGTGGCATAAGCAACTAAAGAAAATGGCTAAGTCTCACCAAGTGAGAATAAAATCAGTAAGTGAAGAAAACCAAGTCAAGAAAACAAAATGAATGGCCTCTCAAGAAAATGTGGCGGCCTCTCTCTCTCTCTCTCAATCATGCACACACCCAAAAATATCTTCTCCAATTTTCCAATAAACAATTCCATGCCATACCTCTCTACATGCTCAAGCCCATACTCATGCCAACTCACCCTCTACCTCATTTCTCAAATTGATTTTCTAAAAAGAAAATCAATTAATGAGGTGGCCATCTTCTAGAAACTATTCCGTATAAATGCGGAATACAACCCGGTACACGTATCGAAATACATATACGCGTATTCGTACAAAAATACGAATAGCCAAGAGAGAAAATGAATAGTGAACAATAATACTAGAATACATATATATAAATAAATATATAAATTATTAAATCAAAACCTGATTTAATAATCCGGCTTAATCCTAAGCCGCTAGTATTATCAACCGTCCGATTAAAGTCTGTGCAGCCTATACACATATTTAATCGGACACATGTATGTACCAACATACGTCATCTACACCATATCGCCTCAACCGTGAAAACCCTCTGTGTAGGACTCTGAAGACTCGTCAATACGCTGGCAGTGGGTTTAACCACAAGCACGTCAGCGGCACTAGCTGTACGTAACGGCTACCCAGATATTGAGCGAAAGGAAGACCGACGAGCAAACTCTGTAGGGTTGCTAGGCACACGCACAAGGGTCTACGAGGCATCAACCATGCCCGATTTAAAAATTAGCCGTGCCGAACAACCCAAAGTCGGATCTTTAAACTTGGGTTTAGGCGAAAACAAGCATGTTAAACACTTTAACATTAAGTGAGAGGGATTACAACCTTTGTAAATCCGGTCCTTCACTTCTTAAGCTCCATATTGAGGTCCCTTCGCTGCGATCATCGTGTTCCGGACTCTCGAGAGGCTCCACGAAGAGAAAGATGCAGTCTTGCTTCCGATCTTCGATAACATAGATAATCTACCTTGAAGTTTCATTAACACAAGCTAACACTCACTAAATGAAGTGAACACCCTCATCTAAAGGGCAAGGGTAGATGAGGATGATGAAGTAGGATTTTGCTCTCATTTGTTTTCTTATTCTCACTCATTTATCATCACTTGGAAAAAGCTAGAAAGCTTTTTTCCATAAAAGAAAAAGGAAGAAGAAGATGAATAATCATTAGAATCCTTTTGTGATGAATAATGAAAAGATAAATATGATGAATAATGCACCATGGTCAAGTAAACCCATATAGAGAATTAACTAGGGCTAGGGTTTGGGTTAGGTTAAAAGTGAGTCACTTGAAAATATCAAGCATAATATCTTTTCCAAGACAAAAGAAAAGCTTCTAGAATCTACTAGAAGTCTTAACCCTAATCCAAACCCTAATCATGTTTAAACTCCACAAAACATGTTGCATTAATAACCATATCATGTTACAATATTATATATCACATATATAATATTTATCGTAACAAAATAAAATAATACAATTAACATATATCGTATATATATCAATGTATTACCCGAGTGAGAAAAATAATCTTTTAGTAAGCTAATATTAGTTAATGTAATTTAATATATCATATATATTATTATACATTAAATTATCGAATCAACACTTGATCCGACAATCCGGCTATATCGCATATAACCGACTAATACGATGACCCGGCTATATCACATATACCCGGCCGATATCTCATATCGCGAGAATCCAATACGGTATCACATACCGCATTATCCTCGGTCCCGCACATATCACATATGTGGTCCTACTCCATTTTGCCTGAGCCAAGAAACCTCTGTGTAGGACTCTAAAGAAACGTCAATACGCCGGCAGTAGGTGATGATCATATCAAACACCCACAAGCTGCAAGCGGTCAGCTAAACGTAACAGCCACCCAAGTATTGAGCGCTCAGAAGATCAACAAGCAAGCCTGTACATTCTCCTGTGAATCCAATCAGTAACACTCCCGTACAGTCCGGTCTCGTCGTCTGATATGTCGCATATCTCGCCTAAGGGTTGTAAACGTCAGACCCCAGTAGCTTGATAAGTCGTGTCGATATAAGGTCTATAACAGTTCGAGAAACTACTGATAACACTTACCAGTAAATCTCAGCAACCCTGGCCAGGGATTTCCAGTTATAGCCAATCGAACACAGCGCAACATCAACTCCCTATACCGGGAGAGACGAATCCCCTCCTATCACTCATTGCCTCCATGTGATTCGGGACTGTACCCAAAAGCCACCTCTTTGCACGCCCTCTTGGATGTGGTATGATGGAAATCAAAGCACAGTGGGAATCACACAAGACTCTATGACGATCTCGGGTCAACAGACTACTCTGTACTAGTGTCACCGGAGAACTGCCATCTGACGTGAGGTATAATACCATCTGGGAGTTCTCGACGAGTCCGTCCAGTGTACCCAGTCTCTACTGAGCACCCGTACACCATCCTTGATGTCAAACACCGATAGATATGGGATCATCCATCGCCCATCATATGGGTCAAGATGCGTATACGCTAGTCTACTCTAGTGCATCGATGCCCTGTCTCGATACACCCTCGACTAGGAACAGTTATAGGATGTACTCATCGACTACCGTGGCCCCACTAGTATGATCTCATCATAGTCCCAGTAGTCAAGTACATATCCTAAGGGCTTTATCAACATGTAACATAGAGTCAATCAGAGTACATGTTAAGATAAAGTACAACCAGATAGCATACTATCAAGTCGAGCAAGAAAGTTTTCCCTATAAATGTCCAAGCATCCATTACAATATACATCGTATGTACAGTAATGGCCTCTAGGGCATACATATAACTAACAATCTCCCACTTGCACTAGGGCCATCAGTTGTGGTATCACATACCCAACAATTAGCTGTGGTTGAAGTATCTCATACTCAACCATCCCATAAAAGTCTCCACTGGGAAATAGGCCTTTGTGAGTGGATCCATGCTGTTGTCCTCTGTGTCTACTCTTCTAACCTCGATCTTCCTGGAGATCAACCATCTCCATGATCAGGTGATACTGCCTAAGAATTATATCTGGATTTCTGATGGGATGGGGGGTTCCTTAGCAAAAGCCACAACTCCATTGTCATACAATGATAGGAACGAAGTTCATCTCATGAACTTATATATATCCAGACTGCCTCTTTGGTAGCATCCTTGGTAACGATGTATCTTGCCTTTAATCGTCTAGTAAGTCACGGTATTCTAGCTTGGAACTCTTCTAACATACCGTCCCTCCACTGAGGGTAAAGATAATGCCTGCGACTGACATTCAGTCGTCCTTATCACCCTGGAACTTTTCCAATGATTCTCCCTAGGATCGATTGATACCATCTCACTAAAACTAGTGAGAATCCTAATATCCAATTAGATCTATCTCATAGATCTAAAACCCAGGATTTAGGAGGTATCACATGACACACGTGAGGCATCGGATTAGTGTTAAACACTAGAGTTCTGTGGCGCTCACGTGACCCACGTGAGGCACCGGATTATGGGCACTACCCACTTATTTCCCCACTTTGTATATAAGTGCTGAGCACTTGGTTCTTGTGGTGCTCACGTGTGAAACACGTGAGGCGCCCCAAAGTTGGGTTCTACCTTTTGGGAGTTTATCCTCTCTTTTTAGATGAGTGCGTGCAAAACACGCGATTGCCCTAAGAGGCGCTTCTCGTTCTTCCTTTAAGCTCTCACATGGGAAACACGTGTGGTCCTCGTTATACTGTTTAAACGCTAATGAATCATCAACCTTTCCTGCTGGGTGTTTGAATATTTTGATCTCATGTTAATGACCCTAGGATTTGGAGGATCTCATGTCTCTTATTTTGTAAGAATTAAATTTTTTTATAGGGTTTGAACCCTAGCTTTCAGAGGAATTAAATTCCCATATGTTTTTTTTGTAAGAGTTAAACTCTTTGAACTCAATTCTTTCCCCCAGGTTTTTAATCTGCATGACAGAATCTTTCCGATGAGAATTAAATTCTCAACTTATGTTGAGATCTACTTCTACAGATCTCAACCAGAGGAAAAACTAAGTTCCTATATGAATGGTTAAACTCTTAGAGAGGCGAAGGAGAGAAAATACGATCTTTATGTTTTGTTTTCTCTTTACCTAGGGTTTTAATGAAACAAGTCTTCCTTTGTGAGAATTAAATTCTCTGTTTCTTTTGAAACTTTTCTTTCTTCTTCTCTTAAGCTTCTCTCTTTTTTCTAAGCTTCTGAGGGGATTTCTTTGTTTTTTCTCTCTATCTTTCTTCAATCTCAATCCTTCTTGAGACTTGAAGTCTCTGGTCCCTTATATAGTGGAGAGAAATTTGTTTAATTCTGAGAAAATCTCTCATTGAGATATCATAATTGATTTAATTGGTTTCAGAATTGACATGGGAAATTTTACCTACCATTGGATCTTTGATCCAAGGGTTACTGTTTTACAGAACATATTTTTCTTGTTTTTAACAAGATTGGGGAAATATTTTCCTATATGCAGAATCTTATTCTGTAAAATAGTAATTTTCTAAACCATCATTGGATTTTTAATTCAAGGGTGCTCGGCTTAACAGAGCACAATCTTTCTTTATTTAGAAAGATATGGAAAATATTTTCCATCTCATGGGATCTTTGATCCTCCAACTTTCCGTTTAACAGAAAATATCCCTCCTTAATAGAATTTAATTCTATTCTTAATCACCATTGGATTTTTGATCCAACGATTCCTTATTGAGTAGAATTTAATTTTACGTAAGGAGGTGCTCTCACGTGTTTAACATATGAGGTTTATTTAGTTTGTCAGCTGTTTGATTTGCAGCACCTATATGCATTGCATATAGGCGCTCACGTGTTAAACACGTGAGGCTCATTAAGACTATAGTTGTTTGATTTGCAGCGCATATATGCATTGCATATAGGCGCTCACATGTTTAACACATGAGGCTTATTAAGCCTATAGTTTGTTTGATTTGCAGCGCCTATATGCATTGCATATAGACGCTCACGTGTTTAACACGTGAGCCTTATTTAGCCAATAGTTTGTTTAATTTGCAGCGCCTATATGCATTTCATATAAGCTGCATTTCATATAAGCACTTATGTGTTTAACACGTGAGGCTTATTTAGCCTATTTGCAGCGCCTATGTGCTTTGGCATATAGATGCTCACGTGTTTAACACATGAGACTTGGACAGTAGGGAATTTTCCCACTTCCCTTTTTTTAATAAGGGAACATACACCTCATTTAGTTTTTATTCATTTATTTTAAACGGAAATGAGGTGGAAAAGGAGAGTGGGGAGTATGGTGAGAGCCATGATTGCATAGTGTTGCATTTGTGCAAACTATTCAAGCATGGTGGGTTTTTTAAAATGAAAAAAATGTTTTTACAAAACTTAGCATGCTTATTTTCTCTCACATAAGGATGGTTCATTTTCTCACTTGATCACTCTCACCATTCTCTTCACTCCCTCTCTAGTTTTTATGAGTTCCTCCACCTTCAAGCTTAACCTCCTCTCTATAATCTCATGAGTTAAGAATCAAGAGAGGAGGTGAGATGGATAAACACTTAAAACACTCACTACATCCTAAACATTCTAGATTAGCAACCTAAAATCCCTAGTTGCTTCACTTGCTTTTGATGTGGAGCTAGAGCCAAGAACCACATCCCTCAGGTGGAGCATCTTCGACAGAGGAAGACCGGCGGCTAAGTTCAATCGAGGACGCCTTCAGGAGCTTGGAAAGATGGTAGAAGACCGAAGGACTTGGTTCATTCGGTATAACCATTTTTATCGCAGTAGTTTAGCTCTTTGTAGATTGCAAGAAAAGATTTATGGTTCGATTCTAGAACGGGTTCGGTAGCACCAACTTTTTAAACGCCAGTTTTTGTTCCGCACCGGCCACGGTAGATGGTCAGGGCACTATCGTAACCCAACATGGTATCAGAGCCACCCTATAAACCATTACTAGCTTGTTTGCACAAGGTTGAAATCTCGATCGACCCAAATTTCCGAATTGTTTTTCCAATTTGCCTTACTTGCTGTCGATTTTAAAAGTTGTTCAAAAAATCTTTCAGAGAATCTTTAAAATACGTGCAGGAAAATTTAGAGCACCACAAGAAATTTAGGCACGTGAACCTACAAAGTTGCCGCGGAACCTCCGCGTTTGATGCCTATTGGCAGCAATTCCGTGGCTCTTTTGAGGCCACATTGCGCCAAATTTCTTCTGGCACTCTACAAGTTGGAAATATGATTTTTTGGATATATGGTTTTGGCCTAAATTTGTTTGAGTGTTGGTTTGCATTTGGGGTCAATTTGGAAATGTTTAGTCAATCGATTTAAGTTCGTGTTTATTGGTACATGTGAATATATCTGCGACCGTGAATATCATTGAGCGGTACTGTTGGATATAGTGCCCTCAGAGTCAATTATTGGATCACAGGCACGTGATTGCAATGATTGAGGGAGGACCTATACCGGTAGGACAGTCTTACTCAGGATGATTTTATACTATCTGGTTTGTCTCTATCATCGTGTACATGCGTTAGGTGACATTGTGGTTCACTATTACACGTTGATGGAGAATAGTATGCTACCATGGTTTGTCTTTATCATCGTGTACTGCTTTAGGTGACCTTACAGGTCGTTATTGCACGCTGATAGAGCCTTTAGGATTCTTGCTTGGCGACCAGCAGTATGATGGAGATCATATACGTGGGAGCTGGGGTCTATAAGCACATCCTTAAAAGGTCTCTAGTCGTGGGAGTTTCGAGACTGGGCATCGATACTCCATTAGTAGACTAGTGTATACAGTCGAGACCCCGACGAGGGGCGATGGCCGGTCTCACAAGCCATTGGTGTCAGTTGGATCACCTAAGATGTATACAGGTGCTCATTGGGTTATGAGTACACCGGACAAGACTCGCCGGGAATATGCTAGTTGGTATTATACCTCACGTCAGATAGCAGTTCCCTGGTGACATGTGTACAGGTTAGTTCATCGACCTGAGATCGTCATTTGTCTCGTGTGAGTTCCCATTATACTTTGATTACTACCCTACCACGGCTCAAATGAGTCGTGCAAACAGGTTTTAGTTGGGTACAGTCCCGAGCCACATGGAGGCAGTGAGCGGATCGGCAGGGGTTTGTCTCTCCCGGTATTGGGGGTGAGGTCGCGCTGTGTCTAGGAGAGCCATTACACAAAGCCCTCGGCCGAGGCAGGAAATTTACTGGTAGGTATTCCAGTAGTATCTCAGGGTGTTCTGGGCTACATTCCGACACGACTTGTACCGCTTTTGGGGATTTCACTTTCACCAACCCCCTGGCCCGACATGCAATACTCATAGACGAACGGACCGGACTATACGGATATTGTCACTGACAGCCTCAGTAGGGTGTCAGGATGAGTTCGCTCATCGACCTCCCTTTTGGTCAATACCTGGTAGCTCGTTACGTACGGCTAATACCTCTGACGTGCTAGTGGTTAAATACACAGCCAAAGTATTGACGAGTCTTTAGAGTCCCCCACAGACAGTTTCTCAAGTTTCGGGCGAAACGTTGTAGAGGCCGTTTGATATGTGGCAAGGTTCGATCTTATACATGCGGTATTGCACGGATCATGATCGGACGGATCATACAAGTGGGCTTTGGTTTAAGTCGAATCCTAGTATTAGATTTGTTGGATTACTTTAGTCTCATCGCATTCGCATTCAGTCGGAATGCGGATGCAGATATGTATATACAGGTGAGGGGTTTCCTTGTGATCCGTCACGAGTTTACTTTAGATGTTGCCGGAGTTTTCTTTGTTGGACCAAACATTTGGATTTATGTTTGGATGGTGGAAATAATCAGCTAGAATTTCATCATTAGATGCATTAATGTGACATAGACATATATCATGACTCATGATCTCTTTTTAGCAAAAATATCACATTAGTAGATTGATTTGAGTCATGAAATGAGAAGGAGAGAGAGAGGGGCTGCCATGAATTGGTTAGCTCTCATATTATTCTTCTCACTCTCTCTCATTTGATGATATCACATGAAACACAAAAGAAAGAAAAGAACCTCTTCTTCTTCTTCTTCCTCTAGCTCAAAGCTTCCATCAATAGCTTCATCTATAACCTCCATCCAAGCAATTGATGCAAGAAACAAAGTGATCACAAACATTCTCTACAACACCTTGGACACGTCGGCTAGCACACTTCATGCCCGAGTTGCTTCGGATGAAGCGGGAGCCCGTAAAAAAACTCGTAGATGCTGTGCCCTTTCCGATGAGGAGATCGAGACCGGAGATGCCGCGAAGAGCTTGGGATGGTGGCCAAAGACCGAAGGACACGGATCGATCGGTATAGCCTCTCTACCCTTTCTCTAGTTTTCTAGTTTATAGGTTAATGGTTCGATCTGGGTTTTAAGCATACGATAGCGCCGGTTTTCTAGTTTAGAAAAATTTTCGTTTCCGCATTTTGGCCTCTGAAAGACGACCGAGGCGCTACCGTAGTCTTACATGGTATCAGAGCCACGCCATTAACCTTTACTAGCTTGCTCTAGCGTGTTTAGAACTTCGATCGGACGAAATTTCAAAAAACCGCGTTTCCAAGTCACAGTTTCTATCGAAATTTTTCTGTTGTCAAAAAATTATTTGGTGTATTGCAGAAAATCAGGCAGGGCTTTTTAAGAAATCTGAGAAAATTTGGCGAACTGTTTTTACTGTAGTGTGGCGGAATCGCGGCCGTACCCATGCTTTGGCCGCGGTTCCGCGGCCGTACTGTAGCTTCACTTTACCAAATTTCTTCAGTAGGTCTCTGACTTGGAAAAGGGGATTCTGGTAATTTTATTTTGGGCCCAGATTTATTTGAGTACTGGGTATTGTGCTTGGGACCAACTTCAGGAAATTTTATCGATCGAAAATTTTAAACATGTTAGTTCACAGTATTTACATTATATCTGCGACCGTGAATGTCATTTGATCGGTAAATCCTGACTAATTGCTATAGCTCTTTTAGACGGATTTGCGAACGTGATATTCACGTTGATATTCTGTGTTGTGCTGTGATGTTGTGGATTTGTCATGGTGGATAGCCTGGATGCAATAGTAGTACAGTTTGGTTGTATTTTTACATTTGATATTGCGGGGCGAGCGTCCGACATGTGGACTGCCGTCACTGCCTGTTTGTATATTATTCTTTTGGGGCACGACCGGGCTGAGGTCGATGTACCCGTTGTATATATTTTACTTTCTGTACTAGGATTACCCCACGGAGGGGTGCACGGGTAGCCGGGTTCTAGAGGGCAACGGGCCCGCATCTCATGGCTTTGAGATAGAGGGGGCTTTACTCTAGAATTGGCGGTCTATTCGCCGCAGTCGTAGGGGGTACAGGTTGACCCAAGGAGGGGTGCTCAATTTACCGGATTCCGTGAAGTGCTGGGTAGTCCATTCACGTTGTTGAAGGGGGCTGCCTCGCTTCAGGTTTTGGCAGGTAACCTGTCGTGCCCGTAGGGGTCTAGGATTTCATTGCAGAGGCTATCCACATGACCAGGGGAACATCGGGTTTCAGTTGCGGCTCTGTGAAACCCGGGGCTTCCAGATAATCTGTATTGTTCTGTGATGCTTATTACATTTCTGTGATGTTGCATTTTATCACGCCTTGAGCGATTATTATATATTGATATATATACTAGTAGATGTTGTTTATGTTTTACACCCGCGCTAGTCCAGTCCCCGCTCTGTCGTTAGTTAAGTAACCTAACGGGTGATGACGGGACCCAGTGGCGAATACGGATGGCATATACGTACATAGTATTTTCGTTCTTTATTGGTGTGATCAATTGATGGGACTGCATTGATTCGGATCAATGCAAGATAAACAAACCTGTTTGATATTGTTGGAACATTTTTCAAAAAGCTGTTATTGCAAGGGCGTTCTCTTTTGTTTTGCACAGTGGTATTCGGTTATGAATATCCAGCACCTCAGTCGACGAGGCAAGGGCCGAGATCCCTTCACCGGGAGTGACCCCATGGACAGAAGTTTGCATCAGGGTAATAACTTCACAATAGCCGATTTCCTTCTGCTTTGCATAGTGGTATTCAGTTGGAATATCCTGCACCTCATTCTACGGGGAAAGAGCCGAGATCCCTTCACCGGGAGTGACCTCTTTAGCAAAGGTTTTCGTCACTATATTTTTATAAGAAGCTATCCGGTTCTTTCAACGATATCAAGTTCATTACGTTAAAGGTTTTTCGCCAAAAACCAACCGTAGCCCTCCGTCATTTCATATTAGTATTGCTTAGTATTCGTGCTACGTATGTCGTGCTCAGCCGAGGCGTAGTGTGCGGTAGCTCTGTAATGCTTTTCTGTCTTATGGATATGTGATTGGTTAGGACAGTCGTACGGTCATTTTGGCTCAGTTAAGGACTCGTGCATGTGGGTCTAATGCAATCAAGATAATGACGGGTTGAACTTGGCTAGGATCCTTTGATATGTTGGCTCAGTCAAGGTCACTTAGGTCCTAGGGGTAAAAATAACATCGGGAGTTTCTAAAGAAACTGAAACTTGCCAGATATGCGCATACCTTCTGGAGTGTGATAAGGTGAGTGGATTCCATTACGTTATCATGCGATGATAGTTGGATCCCGATTCCCACTGATGAGTTGGTTTACTCCTCGGGTGATCCCGACTAATTCTTCTTTCAGGTTTGGAGGAGAATTTGATGTTACAGTGGGAGGTTTCCTGATTAGATAAAGTGATAACCATTCTGATCTAGGTTAGAGTGCACGCTGAGTGTTTCTTTTCTCTCTCTCTTTGGCAGCGACCATGACCCGACCCTTGACTATGACTCAGTGACCAAGATTAACCGAACCTTCTTAAACACTGGCTTTTGGATTGTCCGAGTTGCATACCTCATTGCCACTCCTTCTTTTTCCCTTTTCTCCAGAACACCTCGTATTACTATGAACGTCCACTTCCATTGGATAAAACCATCGTATGATTATATACGAACTCGAAGGAACTTTTTCCATATTCGAGAATGGTTTCCGGTTCTGGAGAAAACGAATAGGGCTATTCAGTTGTCTTTTCATTTTACCTTCTCTCAGGTTGTGAGTGCTCCTTGGATTAAGACAGTACACCTATTACGCTAATTAGATAGTTTTCTTCCAAACCATAGGCAGGTGCCGAACGGTAAGGAATGAAGAAAACCATTTAGCCTAAAAGGTGTACAGAAGGTATTAAGTAAAGGCAAATAAAGGGATTAGTAAGAGGGCAATGTAAATTGCGACTGTTGTTCACGACCAAACCAAGTATTTCATTACCACTCCTACTTCACCTTTGTATTTCTCCGGAACACCCCGTATCACTACGAAGATCCACAGTTTATTAGATACTCCATCGTATGGTTATATACGAACTCGAAGTAACTTGTTCCAGTTCGGGGATGGATTCTGGTTTAGGAGAAATAGGAATAAGGTTTATTCGGTTGTCTTTTATCTTTACCTTCTCTCAGGTTGCGAGTGCTCCTAGGATTAGGAAAGTATACCCATTATGCTTACTGGATAGTCTTCTTCCAAACCATAGGCTGGTGCCGAACGGTAGGGAAGGAAGAAAACCATTTAGCCGAGAGGGTGTACAGAAGGTAATAACTAAAGACATATAAAGGGATTTGGAGAGATGGTAAAGAAATATACGGTTACAGTTGTGAATCTGGATAATGGAAGAGGGTTGTCGTATACCCCTTCGAAACGTTTACATGTTTCAGTTTCACTGTGTGCTGTTAAAAGAAAACTGATTTCCCAATTTGACACTTGCTCCAGGGTATGTATTTACCAGCTATGATTCTCACATCTGTATGGTTTTACAGATGATGAGTAGGAGTAAGTTATTGGGAATTGGGTGATCATCCTCATTATATCGGGATTCGTTGTAATTGGTGATATTTGAGGAAATCACCTGGGTTGTTTGCCGGACGGCAGATATTTGGTTTTGAATATCCATTGTTATGCGCCAGTTTCAAATTGATATATCTGTACGTTTATTTTTATAAAGTGAGATATAACTTTTTGAAATTATGTCTATGACATTTACCTATATCAGTTTATGATTAGGTAAGGAGCATTCAACAGCGGTGTAATTCTTCATAACCATGGTACAGTTTTCAACCTACGACACGCAGGGATTGAGTTATTAGACTCAGGAGACTTATACAGAGTATTGTATGTTGTCCAGTGTCCATTAGGACAGAGGGGTTGGTACTCGTACTATATTCTGTTTACTTGTGACTTCTCTAGTTCTTAGATATGTGTTTCGTAGAAACGCAAGGTCCAAGTTTTGAGAAGTTATAGGTATATGAATAAAGTAGAGAACCAGGTATTGCAAGTATCAGGATTCTTCAAGGTGATCGAAGATGTAGATACTTGTGTATGGTATTCAGTTGATAGTAATGGTTTTGAGAAAGTTGTTTCTCTTTCAGGTTACTTATATTTGGATGCACTCCTAAGTTGAGTAACGCTGATCGGCCTCCTTCCATTTAGTTTACATGCACTGGAGACAGCTGCATGATTTGTATCTGCTTCAATTAAATCAGTGCCTCTGTTTCTGTATTGGATATAGAACAGTTCATATCTTAACATTGTTAAGGTACGGGGAGTTGTCCGGCTTATGCTTAAAACCAAATTCTGGATAACTCAAGACACGTTTCTGTAATGGCTGTTTGTGGGTTGACCCGAGCTATGACGAGGGTTGACTTTCTACCATCTGGAAGATCAATAGTGATATTGTTCTTGACTCGCCACAGTTTTGATAAAAATGGATTTTTTCAGAAAACAGTAGTGGGAGTATGGTAGAACTGGAAGTGATTCCAGAACCGCAAACGATTACTGAAAATTTAATAAGAACCTGAAGATTCAATCTGGATTGACATTCCATTGGCCACTCCGTAGATATAGTGGGTAACCTCAAGCACCCGAGAGGTACTCCGGTAGCCTCAAGGACGGTGACAGGGAGGTTCTTGTTTACCCAGTCTTGACACTACTGTTGTTCCAGGCTATGAGACCTTGCAGGAGGATGAGTATAGCGTCGTTCTGAACTAACTTTAGAAGTGCACGTGTATATGACTCTGCCAGAGGGTTGTCGTAGTCAGTGGGAGCAGTGGAAGTATAGTGGACAAATAGCTTATGTCTATTTATAGACTAAAACAGATATAGCGGAGATAAATCATCTATTTCTGATGTAACAGTCATAGGTTTGACTTCATCAGAATAGGGGATGGATCTGTTAAGAAGGTAGTAGGATGTGATGTCCTGGTATTTGGATGACATACACAGAGTTGGAAGTGAAATTCCTATACTACGATCGGTTATACTTTGGTTGTCACACAATGATTTCTCCACATAGGACTTGGATATTATATCAGACTTTCTGGTTACTAGATCTATGGTTTTAGATCTAGATTTGGGTAGTATCCCAATCTGGGTACTTAGACAGCATTCTAAAGGTGTTTTAGAATGGACGACTCCAGGCTTGGTAGTGTACCTGCAGGTGATGGAGTCACCCTCTCTAAAGGTGTCTTACAGACTAATGGGGAGAGGGATGCGCATGATTGGCAGATCACTTGCTTAGGCAATTGAGTCAATCATGAGATGTCAAGTACCACACCAGATGCTGTTTTTGCACAAGATGCAATAAGTTGATATTAATCCTATCCTGGAGAAACGTTCGGAAGCAGTTTTAGAACATAAGTGGATATTCTAGGGATATGATAACGACAGCCTCTTTCCGGAGACGGTTATCATTCCAGGTTTCCAAGGTGACTTGGATGACAGAGTGACTGTCAGAGTTATAGTTTTCCCTCTGACGAGGGACAGTTTTTTTTGGACAGCTAGTCCAAGCGGATACTGAGGGAGGTGTGGCGCAGGATACTGATTAAGTTCAGTTGACGATACATTCTAAGAACTTTGGATTTGGAGTTCATTTATGAGCTAGGTCCCATCAGACATCCAGACATATTCTAAGACAGGTATTGCTCATTTTGGGAGATGGCTTTCTCCGCGAACTTGAGATAAGAGAGACATAGAAAGAAACATCAGAGCGGATCCACTAACTGAGGCTATTCCTCGAATGCAATAGTTTCGCAAATGCGCTTTGTGAGACTGACTAGTAGAGGAGTTGGGTGTTCGGTATCACACGGGCTGTGAGTATGCGACATCGCAATAATTAACCTTGAGTGCAAGTGGGAGATTGTCGGATATAGTGCCCTAAGAGTCAATTATTGGATCACAGGCACGTGATTGCAATGATTGAGGGAGGACCTATACCTGTAGGACAGTCTTACTCAGGATGATTGTATACTATCTGGTTTGTCTCTATCATCGTGTACATGCTTTAGGTGACATTGTGGTTCACTATTACACGTTGATGGAGAATAGTATACTACCATGATTTGTCTTTATCATCGTGTACTGCTTTAGGTGACCTTACAGGTCGCTATTGCACGCTGATAGAGCCCTTAGGATTCTTGCTTGACGACCAGCAGTATGATGACGATCATATACGTGGGAGCTGGGGTCTATAAGCACATCCTTAAAAGGTCCCTAGTCATGGGAGTTTCGAGACTGGGCATCGATACTCCATTAGTAGACTAGTGTATACAGTCGAGACCCCGACGAGGGGCGGTGGCCGGTCTCACAAGCCATTGGTGTCAATTGGATCACCTAAGATGTATACAAGTGCTCATTGGGTTATGAGTACACTAAACAAGACTCGCCGGGAACATGCTAGTTGGTATTATACCTCACGTCAGATAACAGTTCCCTGGTGACATGTGTACAGGTTAGTTCATCGACCTGAGATCGTCATTTGTCTCGTGTGAGTTCCCACTGTACTTTGATTACTACCCTACCACGGCTCAAAGGAGTCATGCAAACAGGTTTTAGTTGGGTACAGTCCCGAGCCACATGGAGGCAGTGAGCGGATCGACAGGGGTTCGTCTCTCCCGGTATTGGGGGTGAGGTCGCGCTGTGTCTAGGAGAGCCATTACACAAAGCTCTCGGCCGAGGCAGGGGATTTACTGGTAGGTATTCCAGTAGTATCTCAGGGTGTTCTGGGCTACACTCCGACATGATTTGTACCGCTTTTAGGGGTCTTACTTTCACCAACCCCCTAGGCCCGACATGCGATACTCATAGACGAACGGACCGGACTGTACGGATATTGTCACTGACAGGCTCAGTAGGGTGTCAGGATGAGTTCGCTTATCGACCTCTCTTTTGATCAATACCTGGTAGCTCGTTACGTACGGCTAATACCTCTAACGTGCTAGTGGTTAAATCCACAGCCAAAATATTGACGAGTCTTTAGAGTCCCCCATAGACAGTTTCTCAAGTTTCGGGCAAAACGTTGTAGAGGCCGTATGATATATGGCAGGGTTCGATCTTATACGTGCGGTATTGCACGGATCATGATCGGACGGATCATACTGGTGGGCTTTGGTTTAAGCCGGATCCTAGTATTAGATTTGTTGGATTACTTTAGTCTCATCGCATTCGCATTCAGTCGGAATGCGGATGCAGGTATGTATATACAGGTGAGGGGTATCCTTATGATCCGTCACGAGTTTACTTTAGATGTTGCCGGATTTTTCTTTGTTGGACCAAACATTTGGATTTATGTTTGGATGGTGGAAATAATAAGCTAGAATTTCATCATGAGATGCATTAATGTGACATAGACATATATCATGACTCATGGTCTCTTTTTTAGCAAAAATGTCACATTAGTGGATTGATTTGAGTCATGAAATGAGAAGGAGAGAGAGATGGGCTGCCATGAATTGGTTAGCTCTCATATTATTCTTCTCACTCTCTCTCATTTGATGATATCATATGAAACACAAAAGAAAGAAAAGAACCTCTTCTTCTTCTTCCTCCAGCTCAAAGCTTCCATCAATGGCTTCATCTCTAACCTCCATCCAAGCAATGGATGCAAGAGACAAAGTGATCACAAACATTCTCTACAACACATTGGACACGTCGGCTAGCACACTTCATGCCCGAGTTGCTTCGGATGAAGCGGGAGCCTATAAAAAGACTCGTAGATGTGGTGCCCTTTCTGATGAGGAGATCGAGACCGGAGATGCCGCGAGGAGCTTGGGATGGTGGCCAAAGACCGAAGGACACGGATCGATCGGTATAGCCTCTCTACCCTTTCTCTAGTTTGCTAGTTTATAGGTTAATGGTTCGATCCGAGTTTTAAGCATACGATAGCGCCGGTTTTCTAGTTTAGAAAAAATTTTGTTTCCGCATTTTGGCCTCGGAAAGACGGCCGGGGCGCTACCGTAGTCTTACAGGTACAACCCGACTAGTTGCTATATGTTCTACTAGACGGGTTTGCGAACGTGATATTTACGTTGATGTTCTGAGTTGTGCTGATATTGTGGTTGGATTGTCATGGTGGATATCCAGTGGTGCAATGGTAGTAGTACAGTTCAAATTCATTTGTATATTCAGTATTGCTGGGCGAGCGTCCGACATGTGGACAGCCGTCTTTGCCAGATTGTATATTTTTTTATTGGGGCACGACCGGGTTGAGGTCAATGTCGCCATTGTATATATATTTTTTTTTCTGTATTAGGATTATCCCGGGTGGAGTGCACGAATAACCAGGTTCTAGAGGGCAACCGGCCCATATCTCATGGCGTTGAGACGGAGGGGGCCTTACTCTAGAATTGGCGAGCTATTCACCATACTCGTAGGAAGTATAGGGTGACCGACGGTGGAGTGCTCAAGTTATCGGATTCCGTGAAGTACTGGGTAGTCCATTCACTTTGTTGATTGGGGTTGCCTCACTTCTGGGATTGACGGGTAACTTGCCGTGCTCGTAGGGGTCCAGATTTTCATTGCACGAACTATCCACACGACCGGGAATGTCGGGTCTCATTTGCGGCCCAAATGAAACCCGAGGCTCCAAGATTATCCACCATTCTGTGTTGCTTGTTGATATTCTGTGATGTTACTTATATCATGCCTGGGACGAATGTTATATATATATATATATATATATATATATATATAAATAAACTAGTAGATGTTGTATATGTTTTGCATCCACGATAGTCCAACCCCCGCTCTGTCGTTAGTTAAATAATCTAACGGTGCATGACGGGGCCTCGTGATGAATGCGGATGGCATATACGTACATTGTATTTTCGTTCCTTTTTCTGGTGTGATATGGATTAATTGATGGGACTGCGTTAACTTTGATTAATGCAAGGAAAAACAAACCTATATGATGTTGTTAGAACCAATTTTGAAAACTTTTATTACAAACATATCTTTTTGCTTCGCACAGTGGTATTCGGTTATGAATATTCAGCACCTCATTCGACGAGGCAAGAGCCGAGATCCCTTCATCGGAGGTAACCTCTTGGGCAAAATTTTACGTCATTGTAATGACTTCACTATAGTCGATTGTTTTGCTTTGCATCGTGGTATTCAGTTAGGAATATCCTGCACCTCATTCGATGAGGAAAGAGCCAAGATCCCTTCACAGGGAGTGACCTCTTTAGCAAAAATTTACGCCACTATATATTTGTAAAACTGCTCGGGTTCCTTCAACGATATCAAGTTCATTACGTTAAAGGTTTTTCGCCAAAAAACAGCTATAGCCCTCCATCATTTCAGATTAGTATTTCTTAGTATTCGTGCTACGTATGTCGTGCTCTGCCGAGGCGTAGTGTTCGGTAGCTATGTAGTGCTTTTCTGTTGCATGGTGATGCGATTGGTTAGGACAGTCGTACGGTCATGTTGTCATTGTCAAGGACTCCTACGGGTGGGTTTAACGCAATCAAGATAATGATGGGTTGAACTTGACTAAGACCCTTTGATATGTTGGTATTGTCAAGGTCACTTGGGTCCTAGGGGCAAAAACCGTATCGGGGGTTTCAAACATACAGGAAACTTGCCAGGAATGCGCTTACCTTCTGGAGTGTGGTGACTTGAGTGGCTTCCATCAAGTTATTATGCGATGATAGTTAAATCCCGATTTCCACTGATGAGTATGTGTTACTCCTCGGGTGATTTTAGATGACCTTGACTAATTATCCTTTTAGGGTTTGAGGGAGAATTCGAGAAAACGGTGGGAGCCATGCTGATTAGATAAAGTGATTAACCAATCTAATTTAGGTTAGAGTGCATGCTGAGTATTTCTTTTCTCTCTCTCTCTCTCTTTGGTAGCGACCATGGCCTGACCTTAAAAACTCATGAACCAAGTGAACCGAATCTTCTTAAAACATTTTGGCTATTGGATTGTCATTTAGTCGCATATATCATTGCCACTCGTACATCCCCTTTGCATTTCTCCAGAACACTCCGTATCGCTACGAAGATCCACATTTCTTGGATATTCCATCGTATAGTTACATACGATCTCGAAGGAACTTGTTCCAGTTCAAAAATGGATTCCGGTTCTGGAGAAATTGAATAGGATTATTCAGTTGTTTTTTCCCTTTACCTTCTCTCACGTTGCGCGGGCTCCTAGTATTAGGAGAGTACACTTGTTGCGCTTATTGGATAGTCTTCTTCCAAACCATAGGCAGGTGCCGAAAGGTAAGGAAGGAAGAAAACCAATTAAGCCTAAGTGTGGTGTACAGAAAATAATAAGTAAAGACATATAAAGGGATTGGAGTGAGGGCAAAGAAATATACAGTTGCTGTAATGAATCTGGATAGTGGAAGAGTCATTACTAGGAATACCCAGCTGCCCCTTCAAAACATTTTCATGTTTCGGTTTTTCTGTGCGGTGTTAAGTGAAAACTATTTTCCCAATTAGATTCTAACTCCAGGGTATGTATTTACCAGATTTGATTCTCACATCTGTATGGCGTTATGGATACTGAGTGGGAGTAAAATATTAGGAATTGGGTGATTAGAGCCTCTATATATCGGAATTCTTTATAATTGGTGATATTTGAAGAAATTACCTGGCTTTTGCCTGACGGCAAATATTTGGTTTTGAATATCCGTTATTATGCACCAATTTCAAACTGATATATCTGTATGTTTATTTTATAAAGTGAGATATAACTTTTTGAAATTATGTTTATGAAATTTACCTATATCAGTTAATGAATAGGTAAGGTGCATTGAACAACGGTGTAATTCTTTTTAACCATTGCACAGTTTTCAACCTACGACGCACAGGGTTTGAGTTATTAAACTCGGTGGACTTATACAGAGTATTGTATGTTGTTCGATGTCCGTTAGGACAAAGGGGTTAGTACTCGTACTATATTCTGTTTACTCATGACTTCTCTAGTTTTAGACAAGTATTTCTTTGAAATACAAGGTCCAGATTTTGAGAAGATATAGATATAAGAATAAAGTAGAAAACCATATATTGCAAGTATCAGGATTTTTCAAGGTGATCGAAAATGTAGATAATTGTGTTTGGTATTCCGTTGTAAGTAATAGTTTTGAGAACTTGCTTCTCTTTCAGGTTACTCATGCATGGGCGCTCATTGATGAGTAATGCTGCTTGGCCTTCTTCTATTTAGTTGATATGCACTTGGATCGGCTGCATGTATTTCGAATCTGGTTCAAATTAAATTAGTGCCTTTGTTTCTATATTGGATATATAGAATGGATTCATATCTTAACGATGTTAAGGTATATGGAGTTGTCCGGCTTATGCTTAAAACCAGAATCCGGATAAACTCTAGGCACGTTTCAGTAATGGCATTTTGTGGATTATCCCGGACTTTGACAAGGGTTAATATTCTACCATCTGGAAGATCAATAATTATATTGTTCTTGACTCGCCACAGTTTTAGTAAAATGAATTCTTTTTAAAAAATATTAGTGGGAGTATGGTAGAACTGAAAGTGATTCCAGAACCACAAACGATTACTGAAAATTTAATAGAACCTAAACATTCAATTGGATTCAACAATCCATTAGCCACTCCGCAGATTTGGTGGACAACCTCAGGCACTCGAGAGGTATTTTGGTTTCCTCAAAAACGGTGACAGGGAGGTTTTTAATTACCCAAACTTGCCACTTCTGCTGATCTAGATTATGAGATCTGACAGAAGGATGATTATAGCATCTTTCTAAATTAGTTTTAGAAGTGCACGTGTATATGACTCTGCCAGAAGGTTTTTGTAGTCAGTGGGAGCAGCGGAAGCATAGTGGACAAGTAGCTTGTGTCTATTTATAGACTAAAGCAGGTATAGCGGAGATAGATCTTCTAGTTTTGATGTGACAGTCATAGAATTTGACTTCATCAGAACAACAGATGGACCTAGTAAGAAGGTAGTTCGGAGTGATGTCCTGGTATTTGGATGACATGCTCTTTATAAGAAGTGATATTCCTATACAACGATCGGTTATACTATGGTTGTCACAAGGCGTTTTCTCCATAGGATCTAGATAAAATATCAGGGATTCTAGTAACTAGATTTATGGTTTTAGATCTAGATTTGGAAAGTGTCCCAATTTGGGTACTTGACACTAATCTAAAGTGCTTTAAAATAGACGACTCTTGGCGTGATAGTGTACCCGCAGGTGATGGAGTCACCCTCCCTAAAGAGATATCTTCCAGACTGATGAGGGGAGGGATTTGCATGATTGGCATATCTCTTGCTTAGGCAACTGAGTTAATCATGAGATGTCAAGTACTACACCAGATATTGCTTTTGCACTGGCTACAGTAAGCATATCTATTAATCCAATCCTGAAGAAACGTTGGGAATCAGTTATGAACATAACTGGATGTTCTTGGTATATGGTAACGGAAGTTTCCTTAAGGAGGCGGTTATCATTTCTGGCTTCCAAGATGACTTGGGTGACAGAGTGGCTGTCAGAGTTAAAGTTTTCCCTCTTTTGAGGGACAGTATGTTGGACAGGTGGTCCAAGTGGATATTGTGGAAGGTATGGCGCAGAATACTGATTAAATTTAATGTATGATACGGTCTAAGAAGTTTGTTGGATTTGGAGTTCATTTGTGAACTGGGTCCCATCAGATATCCAGACAAATTCTAAGACAGGTATTGCTCATTTCGGAAGATAGTCTCTCTCCGCGAAGTTGAGATATATAAAGATAAAGATAGAAATACTGGAGCGGATCAACTCACTGAAGCTATTTCTCGAACGCAATTGTTTCGCAAACGGGCTTTGCGAGACTGATAAGTAGAGAAGTTAGGTATTCGGTATCACACGAGCTGTGAGTATGCGACACCGCAATAATTAGGCTTAAGTGCAAGTAGGAGATTGTTGGCTATAATGCTCTCAAATCAATTATTGTAATCGCAGGCACGCGATTGTGATGATTGAGGGAGGACCTATACGGATAGAACAGTCTTACTCGAGATGATAGTATGCTATCTGGTTTGTCTCTGTCATCATGTACATGCTTTATGTGGTATTACAGATCACTATTATATGTTGATATAGCCCATAGGATTCTTGCTTGACTACTAGCATTATGATGACGATCATATACGTGGGAGCTGGGTGGTCTATAAGCGCATCCTTAAATGTCCCTAATAGAAGGAGTATCGAGACTGGGCATTGATACTCCGGAGTAGACTAGTGTATACTTATCGAGACCCGACGAGGGGCGGTAGCCGATCTCACAAGCCATTGGTCTCAGTCAGTCACCTAAGATAGTATATAAGTGCTCATTGGGTTATAAGTACACCGGACGGACTTTCCGGGAACATGCTAGTTGGTATTATACCTATTGTTAGATAGCAGTTCCCAGATGACATGTGTATAGGTTAGTCTGTCGATCCCAGATTATCATTTGTCTCATGTGAGTTCCTATTGTGATTTGATTACTACCCTACCACGGCTCAAAGGAGTCGTGCAAAAAGGTTTTAGCTGGGTACAGTCCCGAGACACATGGAGGCAGTGAGTGGATCGTTGGGGATTCGGCTCTCCTGGTATTGGGGGTTGATATCGCGCGGTGCACGGGTGGTCATCACCAGAAATTCTTGGCCAAGCTAGTCGAGAATTACTGATTTGGATCAGTAATTTCTTATTGGGTGATGGGCTTTATACGGACACGAAATATCGCGTTATTAGGGGTCTGACTTTATCCACCCGTTTAGACTCGATATGCGATACTCTTAGACGAAAAGACCGGACTGTATGGATATTATCACTGACATGCTCTGTAGGGGTTCAGATGAGTTTGCTCGTCGGCCTTCCTTTCGCTCAATACCTGAGTAGCCGTTACGTACAGCTGATGTCGTTAACGTGTTTGTGGTTAAACCTACTACCAGCGTATTGACGAGTCTTTAGAGTCCCACACAGAGAGTTTTCCTTGCTCTGGCGAAATGATATAATAGCCGTATTGGATACGTGCAGTGTTCCGATCGAATGAGTACACTAGTTACCCGGACTTTTGATCGAACAGTTGATAATACTAGCCGGCTCGGATTTGAGCCAGATTATTAAATCAGGTATTGATTTAATAATTTACGTATATGTATTTCGATATGTATATTCTAGTATTATATTTTTTGTGTTATTCTATCTCTTCAGGTATTTGTATTTCAGTACGAATACAGGTATGTATATACAATAGAATGTAATCCATATTTTTTACATATAACATTCTAGAAGGTGGACACTTCATTTAGTTTTATCCATTTATTTTAAATGGAAATGAGGTGGAAAAATGAGAGTGGGGAGTATTGTGAGAGCTATACCTGCATAGTGTTGCACAAATGAATTTTCAATTCATTTGTGCAAACTATTCAAGCATAGATGGTATTTTAAAATGAAAAAAATGTTTTTACAAAACTAAGCATGCTCATTTTCTTTCACATAAGGATGGTTCATTTTCTCACTTGAGCTATCTCACCATTAGCTTCACTCCCTCTCTAGTTTTCATTAGTTCCTCCACCTTCAAACTTAACTTCCTCTCTACAATTTCATGAGTTGAGAATCAAGAGAGGAGGTGAAATGGATAAACATTTAGAACATTCACTACATCCTAAACATTCTAGATTAGCAACCTAAAATTCTTAGTTGCATCATTTGATTTTGATGTAGAGCCAGAACCAAGAGCTACATCTCTTAGATGGATCATCTTCGATGGAGGAAGACCGGCGGCCAAATTCAGTCGAGGACGCCTTCAGGAGCTTGGGAAGATTGTAGCAGACTGAATGACTTGGTTCATTCGGTATAACCATTTTTATCTCAGTAGTTTAGCTCTTTATAGATTGCTAGTAAAGGTTTACGTTTCGATTCTAGAACAAGTTCCGTAGCGCCAAGTTTTTAAGCGCCAGTTTTTGTTCCGCACCGGCCATGGTAAATGGCCAGGGCGCTATCGTAACCCAACAATTACATTCAAAAATTGAAAGAGAAAAGATAAAATCTTGTAATTAATCAAAATAAAAATAAGAAATATTAATGCAAAATAAGAAATATAATTTTTATATAAGGAATTGTGATAAATAATTTAATAAACAAATTCAATGCCAAAACACTTTTTTATGGTTTTATGAAAAACTTATGTAATATAATCTAATTAATTAAAACATAAATAAAAATAAGACAAGATCTAGAGAAAAAAAATTATTCAAGGATTTTATGAAAAAAAATTCAATATATAATTTAACCAATCAAAACATAAAGAATGAGATGAGATCAAGGGAAAAAACAGCTTTTTAGCATTCCATGGAGAAGTAAAAAAAAAGTAATATAATCAATCAAAATATAAATAAAAACGAGACGAGATCAAGAACAAAAATAAGACTAAGTTTTCTAGGGGTTTGAAAAAGTAATGAAGATGGAGATGTCTCAAAATCCAAGCACAAAAAAAACCTCTATATTTTTTCCTTGGATTTCTTTTTAAAATTTTGTTGCTTTGCATTATATGGTTGGACTTGAAATTTGGACCTTGGGAGTCCAATCCAAATCCGAGTCCAATAAACCAATAATACAAAATTTTGAAATCCAAATCTGACTCCAAAACCAACAACGCTAGACATTAAAATCCAAATCCGAGTGCACAACTAATAACGCTAGATTTTAAAATCCAAATCCTGGCCTAACCAATAACACTAGATTTTAAAATCGAAACCCAAGTCCTAAACCAATAACACCACAAAATACAATCCAAATACATGTCCAAATCCTATCAAAACACTCCAAAACCAATAACCCCCTGCAGAATTCTGAGCTTCATAACACTATAGTTAGTATTGTCTCTATCTTAAATCACTGAACACGTATAATGCAATTGTCAAATGCAAACCTATTCCTTTTTGATAAAGCAACATTATCATTTTAAACGAATCGTTGTGACCTGGCCCATTCATTAATATGATCCATGCCTATTTAATGACATCCAATAAACTTAGAATCCTAAACTTCTATATATGAGCCACATCCGATGATTTTGAATCGATACAGAATTTGAAGAACAGACGGTCAAACCTACCACACAATTTATTTATATATTTCGCATTAAAAATGAAGGAAATAATTTCTATTACACGAAGTACTAGTTGGGCAATGAGCCAAAACAACACTATCGAAAAAGAAGTAACACTAATTAACATGGTACAAAATGCACATACATATATGATACCATGTCACTAGCAAGCAGCACAAAGAACAAAGCAAGCAAGCATGGGGGCATATTAGTTCCATGCTTGCTCCCATATATGCCCCTCAAAATCCACAACTTAAAATTCTACACCATTAAAAACTTACCTCAAATTTGGGGCTTAAGATAAATATCTAGCAAAAAGGCGTGGTCTTCCATGTAATTTTCATTTCTCCAAGGACATATACGTCATTAAGCGAGGAATCAAATAAAGCGCAAAAAGAGAAAAGGGTTGGGGGTGAAGAGATCACGCAATTCTCATGGATTTTGTTTTTTGTTTTTGTTTTTGTTTTTGTGAGCACGATTCTCGAGACTGCACGAACCAACAACCGCCACTCGACTTCCGTTTCTTTTCCTTCTGAGTTTTTCTAATCGGAGGCCCACAAAGCATAGTAAGTTTCTTTTTAACCTACCAAAACTTGGTGTGTTTTTTTTCCCCAAAACCAATAAGATGTATTATTATACCCTTTTACGATTTCCTTCAGAAAAAACCCAGTTAACTTTAATTTTAATTTTTCTCATTAGATTTTAGGTTTACCATCTACCCGAAAACGACAAGTAGGACCGCAGAAGCATTCAACATCTTCATACCGAGAGAATGATGTTGAAGTTGCTCATGATTTCATGACCGGTTTTGAGAAAGATGCAGCAGAAATCTAAACCTTAATGTCAATTTGGGGATGAAATTGCTTATTTCCAAATAAGAAGAGAGGCTGCGATATTTTAAAAAAAGCTCTGATGTTATGTCTTTAAAAGTTGATGAGAATTGTAAACAGAATAAAATGATGTATATTATTAATTTTAAAGGGTAAAAGATAAATACTAAGTTGGCGGGAGAAAGAAATTTGCTATGATTCAGGGGCAACAAGTGAAAAAACTCTTTCTTTCTTTTCTTAGGTTAGTAGTATTTTATTATTTTTTGGAGGGGTTATTTTAAAAATTTTATATTTCTTGAGAAAAGAGAGGGTATATTTATTCTAGCTTTAAGCTTTGTTTCCCTTGAAGAGCCCGCCGAATTCAATGCTTGAAGAGCTAGTACCCTGGGTGTGATGGAAAATTAAATTACAATGTCCTCATTTTTTGAAGGGATTTTGCTCCCAATTTTTAAATTTTGGTTTTCAGAAGCTTGAATTTGGATTTGGCTTGTTGCGAACGTGATAGCTTGAATCATGATGGTTCCTTCAAAAGGTTTAGTTTGGTAAATGTAGCATTAAATGGGGCATCGGTAAATAGTGTTTTTTCGCGATATTGCTGAAGGATTTATATTTTGATAAAAAAGAGAGGAGCAAAAAGTGACTTACATTGTGAAACGGAGATGATATTAGATATACGTATTTCAAGTCTTGCAATGGTTTCAACCCAATTCAGAGTCCCGCGATGATGTTTAGGTTTGGATCTGAAGAAATAATGAAAATGGTTAAGGCATAAGCTCTAAAAGATTAAGGTTAAACTTAATTAGTAATATAGAGAAGAGTGAGGAGCGAACCTCAGTCGTCATTCACAACTTAATCACGCACAAATTAAGCTTAAACTCCTTTCTACAGTCAACAAGAACCTTAACTAAAAACAAAAGAAGGAAAAGAGAAACTCCATGATTTGATGACAAACTGTCAAGGCGACACCGTGATTAAATTTCTGAGTCTTCTTTACTCCTGCGTTGCCAACCATTCTTGAACAAATTTTTGCTACAGCCAAAGTGATTGCTCGTAGCTTAAAGTCGGTGGATCCGTCATTGTAGCTTCACACCCCTCATCAAGTAAAACATGGGAAATATGGTAGTATATCAGTCGAAACCATGATTTTTGCCCTCTTCTTACCAGGAGCTGCAACTGTCAATTCAATAAAGAGTTTAAATATGATAGCTAGGAGCTCATCTGTACCTCTAAACTTATCATTAAAGAGTCCATTGTTTCTCTCCATCCATCAAATCCAATAAGTAAAAAAGCAAAAATATTGCCATGCGGGAATTAAGTTAGCAGGTGTTGACAAAAACCAATTGTTGAAAAAATCATGAACAGATGCAGGAACAAGAGAAGTTTGAAAATAAGGTATACAAGAATTCCAAACAGCTAAAGAGACAAGACATTCAAAAAATATGTGAGCTGTGTTTTCTAGTTCATGTCCACATGAAATGCAGGATACCTCCCTTTACCATCCACTCCTTAAAAGAATTTCCTTGCTAAACAGCTTGTTAAAAGAGGGTAGCTAAAGAAAAATTTAGATTTTGGGAGGGGCTGCTGAGTTCTATATTAACGAATAATAAGGATACGGAGGATCCCACCGTTAACAAATTTGTAGAGCAAATTCACAAAGAAAACCCCATTATTAAGTCTCCATACATGTTGATCTTCAATGTCAGAAATAGAAATGTTAGAAAGCAAGGCATTCAGATTTTCAAACTAATGACATAAGATGTGATATACCGACATGAAGGTTGCCATTGCAAAATGTTTCTCTCCTATCTACTATAAAGGCAAGTTGGAGATGAAGTATTCCATGCAAAAGAGTACATATTCAGGAAAAGAGACTGAATAAAATAATCTCCAGTCTATCGATCATGCCAAAAAGAAATGGAGGCTCCATTCTCAAGTACCCAGCTACCACTACTACAAATAAGGGTTGCCTCTACGGATTTATCCGTAGGGGCAACCCACTGTCCCTACGGGCATATGCGTAGGGGCTAAAAAATACCCCGTAGGTGCAAAGGCCGCAGGTGCAAGTTGAAGCCCTGAACTTGCCCCTACGGATATCTGTGTAGGTCCTGTTGCCCCTACGGAGTAATGCGTAGGGTAAAAAAAGTTATATTATTTATGGGTTTTTTAATATATTGACTGTACCTACGGACATAACCGTAGGGGCATGCTCTAACGCCTACGGATATAGGCGTAGGTACCTATCCGTAGGGGCCATATATCAGGATTCCTGATATTTGGCCCCTACGGATAACACTGTAGGGGCTAGGCTGTTGGCCCTACGGTTGTGTCCGTAGGGGCACTCCCAACCCCTGGTACTGCGATCAGGAAGAAAATATCAGTTACTGCTGTTATTGTGCCCCTACGGGCTTAGCCGTAGGGGCAACATGTGTTCCTACGGATTAATCCGTAGGTACACAATATCTGTATTTTTTTTTAAAAAATGGGCTGTTAGATTTTTTCCCGCCCTGTGCACAATAATATATACATCAATCAAATATAAAATTAATTATCACACAACATATATCGCAGTATTCATATTCACATCTCACGCATATAATATACAAAAGAAACCAAAAAACTGAATATGATATAAATATAAACCAAAATCAATATCGCCCAAAATGTTTCAAAATGTAGTACAATATGTATCATATAAATAAATACATGTTTCAAAAAATAAGAATCAAAATGCTAGCCTAGCTCGGTCCAGCTCCACCTCTGATAAACGCTAGAATCTTGCGCCTACTCCGTCGCGTCTGGACCTAACGTGTGCAATAAGCGTGTAAGAACTCTGTTTTATTCGAATTCTTATCATTATCGAGTTATTTCGAAACCCCATTTGGATATCTAGTTTGGAAAACTGTAGTTTATTTTAATTAGATATGTACATGTATGATTAATAAAACCTAAGTCTACAACCAAATAAGCTCAGGCTACGTACTGATATTGGATATGTTGATATCTATAATATGACATGATATTTTACTATTAAGTAGTATACATACCAGCATCTCCTTCAACTCCTGAACGGTGGCTTTCAAGCTCTCCAGTTCCTGCTGGATACGTCGCTCACTGGAGACGGAGGAAGTAACCACCGGGGTGGAGTCCAACCTCATATGGGCCCTGCTAGAGCCCAGTCCTCGGCCTCTCTCTCAACCTCCGTGGTGCCGTCCGTGTGCGGCGTCCAGGACTGGGGTCAGCAGCCTCGAATGCTACCTTCCCCCTAGCAACTGTCAGAACATTATATTTAGCACATACTGGTCTATAAAATTGACAAAAAATACCAAAATCAACAAATTCAAAGCCTTACCTACAGAGATAGAAGATGTGCTCCTCTGGTATCTGCATGTATCAAAATTTGAATAATATTAATTAATTTCAGTACATACATATTAACAAGGTAAACTCGTATATAGCGCTGCTTACACATATGACAGGGAGTGAACAAGCTCTTGTAGATCATCAGGCGCAAATCTAATCTCATCAAGCAGCCCATGATAATGAGTTGGACGACTAAACAAGGTCTACGACTTACAATCATTCCCGCATGCGAGCACATATAAAAATCATAGTTTCTAGGATGACAAATTTTATTGTCAACTACTGTCACCACCTACAGCTAGACAATAATAAAAATTACTAAGAGCAAAAGGAATGTGTGTATATTTATGATATAGCATTCTAAATCAATATACATGCCCTATATGATATATAAACATACCTGGAGGAACGGGAGTGGCCTCTGTCCCTGATATGGACGCATCACCAACAACTAGACAATCAAACATTGACAATATAAGTAATTTTGACATAAACAGGCATGGATATCTATAATATTACATTCAAAATGGATATTAGAGAGCGCACCTGCAGTGAGAAGTGATAAAAGTATCACCCAACAAGGGTGTAATTTACAGAATCAGTTGAGACTCTTGAAAGTCATAGAAGAACCTGACCTGCACAAATCTGATGTATGCTTTCCATTGGACACTAAGAAGTCTCTAAAGGGAAAAGCCTATGTGAAAGCCATCATTAGTTCATATCAGAAGATTGATGCTGAAACAGAGAACAATGAATGCCATTTTCTTCTTCTTCTGCCACATTACTATCTTCTCCTTCTTCTTCTGCCACATTACTGTCTTCTCCTTCTTATTATGTGCGCGTGCAAATTCAATGACTATATTGAGAATATGGATTAATAGTGGGTAGGAAAAGTATTTCTCAAATTGTTTTTGCGTCTAAAAATCATAAACTACTAAGTAATAGCATACCTAATTTTTTTAATATAAAGCTTGTTATTTTAAGTTTTCCCTTATAGAGATATGATCTAACTGCCTTTATAAACTATAAGTGTGCAGAAAATTATGATAAGAAACCATAAGAAAGGGTCGTAGCCATGCATAACCTTGAATCTACATACCAAATCATGCACAAGCATGCAATTATTGTCACCTTGCCTTGGAATATAAAATATCTTGGAAGACTATAAGCGAGCATTTAAATCTTGATAGCTTTTGATTTCAACATATATTTTTCTCAAGTACCATGAAATATACTTCCTCCGTATAAACCGTTTTCAGAAAGATGGATTAACAATGACAAATTATCCATTGTGGCTAACTAGGTTAGCATTTTCTCTTCTATTGACCATCTTACTAATCTGCTTGGTAAATTTATTCGAAACCGGCTGCGAATCATGAAAAGACATGCATAAGAAAGAAAGCTAAAATACAGATATATAGCATACCGATATATCGAAACTTCAAAGTTGCGATGATAATCCAGAAATATTTATTTCTACACACGTGGTGCACGTGCGAATGCGTCAGGCATCATGGACAAATATTTGAGAATATGGAAAGTATTATTAGTATAAAGTAATTAAAGCTTTTAAACACGTTGGGTAGATATTTTCTTAGTTGATGCAATCATATCATGAGGACTAAATTTAAGCTATTATACATATGCATATGTATTTTTCTAACCTAATATATCACACACACACACACACACACACACAGAGAGAGAACACCAGTTTGGTAGAGAAATCAGGTAGCAGGATCCTGAAGAAATGGAGTCCATAGTATTGCTCATCATCATCATCATCCATGATCCCTTTTGATAATATTTTTTCAAAGGGATCATGGATGATGATGATGAGCAATGCTATGGACTCCATTTCTTCAGGGTCCTGCTATCTGATTTTTCTACCAAACTGGTGTTCTCTCTCTGTGTGTGTGTGTGTGTGTGTGTGATATATTAGGTTAGAAAAATACATATGCATATGTATAATAGCTTAAATTTAGTCCTCATGATATGATTGCATCAACTAAGAAAATATCTACCCAACGTGTTTAAAAGCTTTAATTACTTTATACTAATAATACTTTCCATGTTCTCAAATATTTGTCCATGATGCCTGACGCATTCGCACGCGCACCACGTGTGTAGAAATAAATATCTCTGGATTGTCATCGCAACTTTGAAGTTTCGATATATCGGTATGCTATATATCTGTATTTTAGCTTTCTTTCTTATGCATGTCTTTTAATGATTCACAGCCGGTTCCGAATAAATTTACCAAGCAGATTAGTAAGATGGTCAATAAAAGAGAAAATGCTAACCTAGTGAGCCACAATGGATAATTTGTCATTGTTAATCCATCTTTCTGAAAACGGTTTATACGGAGGAAGTATATTTCATGGTACTTGAGAAAAATATATGTTGAAGTCAAAAGCTATCAAGATTTAAATGCTCGCTTATAGTCTTCCAAGATATTTTATATTCCAAGACAAGGTGACAATAATTGCATGCTTGTGCATGATTTGGTATGTAGATTCAAGGTTATGCATGGCTACGACCCTTTCTTATGGTTTCTTATCATAATTTTCTGCACACTTATAGTTTATAAAGGCAGTTAGATCATATCTCTATAAGGGAAAACTTAAAATAACAACCTTTATACTAAAAAAATTATGTATGCTATTACTTAGTAGTTTATGCTTTTTAGACGCAAAAGCCATTTGAGAAATACTTTTCCTACCCACTATTATGTTAGTGTATATGCCCTAGAGGCCATTACTGTATCATACTAGTTTGTATATTACTTAATGGATGCTTGGGATATTCACCTTGTATATACAATCTTGCTCAAAATAGTAGTATGCTACTTGGTTTGTTTCTACTTCAATGTGTATATGTGTTTATTTTTGTATATCGCCTATACACATTAGTAGAGCCCTTAGGATCTTTGCTTGATTACCAGCGATGTGATGGCCGTCACACTAGTGGGGCTGGGTAATCTATAAGCACATCCTTATGCAGGTCCCTGGTCGCAGGACTATCGAGACAGGGCATCGATACTCCGGAGTAGACCAGCGCATGCGCTTCTCATCCCAGTGTGGGAGACGGTCTGTCCCACAGCCGTCAGTACGTCGTACTTGAGATAGTATGCGGGTGCTCGTTAGGTTACGGGTACACTGGACAGGACTCGTCGGGAACTGACTAGTTGGTATTATACCTATCGTCAGTTATCAGTTCCCAGGTGACATGAGTACAGCTTAGTCCGCTGACTTGACACTGTCACTTCGCCTCAAGTGTGTTCCCACTGCACTTTGATCACTACCCTACCACGGCTCAAAGGAGTCGTGCAAACAGGTAGTGGTTGGGTGCAGTCCCGAAGCACTTGGAGGCAGTGACGGTTAGACAGGATTCGTCTCTCCCGGTATTGGGGGTTGACATCGCGCTGTGTCTAGGAGAGCCATTACACGAGTAGTCCCTGGCCAGGGCAAACGAGATATACTGGTAGGTTTCCAGTGTTATCTCAGGGTGTTTTGGGCTTCGCTCCGGCACGACTTGTACCGCTATTGGGGGACTGACGTTTACCACCCCCTAGGCCCGCCATGCGATGTATCAGACGAACAGACCGGACTGTACGGAGAATGTCACACTCAGGCTCAGTAGGAGTTCAGATGGGTTTCGCCTCGTCGGTCTTCTTGTCGGCACTACCTGGGGACCGTTACGCACAGCTAGTGCCGCTTGCGGTCTGTGGTTAAACCCACTGCCAGCGTAGTGTTGAGTCTTTAGAGTCCCACACAGAAAGCTTTTCGCCTTTAGGCAAAAGAGTAGAGGTCGCATGGTATTGCGACAGGTCGCATGGTTTTGCGACAGGGTTCGGTCACATCCGTGCACTTGTGCACGTACAGTGTCCGGACAGTTTACACTAGCGGGCTTTGGTTTAAGCCAGATCCTAGTGTACCTTATAGGATTGGATTTATCCAGTTTGCATTCGTATTCCTCGGAACGCGGATGCGGGTGTGTATGCACAGTTGACAGGGAGGCAGAGGCAGCGGATTCTCATTAGGGTTGTTGACAGTTGACCGTTGACTATTTGACTTTTTGCTCAACCCTAATGAGAATATGATATGTGATTAACTATTATATTAATTAAGTATTATGGTGGCATGGTTGTTGACTTTGTTGACTTGTTGACTTTTGTTGACTTGTTGACTTTGTTGACCGGTTGACTAGGCTTGACTAGTTGACCATCATGATAACCATAGCCATAATTTCATGGCAAAGACTTTTGTTTACTTGCTCATTTGTGTAAAATGAGTGCATGAAATGATATGGTTATGGTTGCTTCAACCATCACATAAGACTTTTTTTGATATGATGAGTTATGATCACTTTGGATTATGAGAGGGTGAAAGACAAAAGAGAGCCTCATTCTTTCTTGCTCATTCTCTCTCTTGTTCTTGAGCTCTCCTCTTGCTCTCACCCTCAACCTCTTCCTCCCTCTCTTGATTCTATGGTTCTCTTGTCTCATGAGTTGAGAATCAAGAACCATAGATAAAATCCCATTCTATTTCTTCTCTACTCATTCTAGTTCACTAGGTTTAGCAAACCAAGTGAACTAGTTTCTTCAAAGAACGAAGAAGGAGCTAAAGGTTGGAGCTTTCAGGTGGATCTATCTTCGGCGTACGGAGACGACGAGGTGAAGCCATCGGACCACCATCGGAGCTTTGAAGACGAAGGAGTTCAAGACAAGCAAGGTATAACCCCCTAACCGAGTAGCTAGAAACTCTTAGTTAGGTGTTAGATAGATGTTTAACCAAGATCCGGGTTATAGGTCCATGTTACCACCTCCGTAAAAATTGTTTTTTACCAAATTCCGCTTTCCCGAAAGTACCGGGAGAGGTAGCATGGACTTACAGTGGTATCAGAGCCAGGTTAAACTCTATCTAACATGTTAGCAAGTAACTAGAAGATCGATCAAAGAAAATGTCCCGAAAACGAACCCCGAAAATTCGAGTTTCTGTCGATTTTTTTACTGTTCAAAAATTGATTATTTTAACACCTAAAATCGGCTCAGGGTTTTTAGAAGCCACTGTAGAAAAATCACCAAATGAATCCCCTAAACGACCGCGGAAACGCGGCAATAGCTTGCTATTGCCGCGGTTCCGCGGCCTCCTTGGCGCCTCTCTGGTGATTCTTTGCTACAGTGTTCTTCTGGGGGTATTTTGGGAATTTTGGTACATATATTTTCAACCCAGATTTTCCAGAACGAAAATTTTATTTTGGGGTCCCGAAAATCCGTATTTTTGATCGAACTTCTAAAAGACTTTAGCTAACGGGTTTTTCTGTAATGTGATATTTGTATTGAACGTCTACTAATCGCTATATGTCGATTAGTGGGGGTTATACAAATCTGTGATCTGTAATGTTGCTGGAATGTGGATATGAATATGTTGGATTGTCGCGGGTGAATAGCCGGGGGGTTGTGAGACGAGAGTTTTCTTTTCTTTCAATTCATGTAAATTTGTAAATTGATGTAATAATTATTTGTATGGCCGCACAACCGGGTCGGGGTTATAGCCGTCATTGTATAATTTCTTTTTACTGTTTTTGCTCCTAGGATAGACCCATGGAGGGGGTGCACAAACTACCGGGTATGCCGAAGTGTCGAGTGGCCTACTCATGGAGATGAGGGAGGTTACTACGCTTCGGGTACTTGGCGGGTAGTTTGCCGCACCCGTAGGGGTCTTGGGTGGGGTATTGGCTATTCACCGCGACCGTGTAATTTGTTTTTCGTTACAGGCTCGTGCGAATTACAGATTCCTAGTATATCCAATGTATTCATCTGTGATCTGAAATGTTTTATCATTGCAGTATATCTATATATGATATTATTTAGGCGTTGCTTATGTTTTACAGACGCGCTAGCCCAGCCCCCGCTCTGTCGTTAGTTAAGTAACCTAACGGGTAATGACGGGGCCCTGTGGCGAATGCGAATGGCATAAGCGTACGTCATATTTTGGTTGTTTTCTGCAATGGTAGGATTAATTGATGGGACGCATTAAAAGAACTAATGCAAGATAATAAACCAAGTTAAAGTCGTTGGAACACTTTCGAAAAACCACTCGGTTCTTTTCAAAACCAACTTTTAAATGCGGAGCTTGAGCCACTCCTTTTAAAAGCTATCTCGTTCCATCGACCAAATCAAGTTCACTACGTTCACGGTTTTGCCAAAACCATCCGTAGCCCTCCGTCGTTTCACATGAATAGTCAATAGTATTCAAGCTGTGTTTGTTGGCCAAAGTCAAGGCACAGTGATTGGTAGCTATTGGGTATTCATGTGCAGCATAGATAGATGCGTTGGTTTAGAACAGTCGTACTGCCTTGTTGGCCAAAGTCAAGGGTAGGTGCAGGTGGATTCAAATTAACCTGGAGAACGACGGGCAGAACTTGACATGTGACTTATGATTTGTTGGCCAAAGTCAAGGTCATAAGAGCATGGGGCAAAAATCCACATCGGGAGTTTCATAAGTACTGAAACTTGCTAGATTTGCATACCATTTGGAGTGTGATGATTCTGGTAGGATTCCTTCAGTTTCGTCACGCGATGATATTTGGATCCCGATCCTACTGTGAGTATATGCTACTCCTCGGGAAATTTCTCACTAATCGATCAATGCTATAAACCTAGTAGGTGCCTAGAAAGGTGTTAGCGGGGCTACGCCCCCAGGGAAAAGAGGTTCTCTAATTAAGGAACTTCGCGAAAGCGTTGGAAAACCTCCCTCGAAGTACCGACACCGGCCTGGCTGAACGGTTAAGCAAGTATTGTGTGGTGGGATTGATCCCGGCTAATTCTTCCTTTATGGTTTGAGGAGGGATTCGAGAAACAGTGGGAGCCATCCTGTTTAGACAAACTAAAAACCACTCTAAACTTGCAAGAGCATCATGCTGAGTGTTTCTTCTTCTCTCTCCTAATTGCAGCGACCAAATCGACATGACTGGACTTAAGTTACTCCTAGATAAAAACAAACTGACAGGGCCAAACTACAAAGATTGGCTCAGGAATGTCAAGATAGCAATCACTTACGACAAGCTGGGGTATCTTCTTACCACCAAAGCTCCCCCTGTCCCTGGTCCAACTTCCAGCGTCGCGGATAAGGAAATCCGCAAGACTTGGGAGATTGATAGCGCGAAGGCCAAATGCCTCCTGCTTGCCTCGATGGACAACGAACATCAGAGGAGGCATAAGAATATGGACATGGAATCCATATTGCTTCATACAAAAGAACTGTATGGAGAGCAATCTCGTATCGCAAGATACGAAGCGTCGAAAAAGTTATTTTCGACAAGAATGGCCGTCGGATCATCAGTAGCCGAGCACGTGCTAAAGATGATCGGCTACATTGAGGAGCTCGCTGACCTAGGGATCACATTGGAGAGTGAGCTATATACGGATATAGTTCTCCAGTCCCTTCCTTCCACTTACGCCCAGTTTATACTGAACTTCAACTTACAAGAAAAAGAGGTTGAACTTTCAGAGCTCCTCAACATACTGAGGAGCGCAGAGGGCACCCTACAGAAAGGTAGGGAAACATCCACTTTATTTGTAGGAGGATCATCTTCTTCTAGGTCCAAGGCGAAAGCCAAGGGAAAGAAGAAGAAGGCCCCCGCCAAACCAAGGGGCGGTGTTAGTAAAGTGGATACGAAGGGAAAAGGTAAAGCAACAAAGATAGCGGGGAAGCTTGTGGATAAGGAAGAATGCTTCTATTGTCATAAGAAAGGACACTGGAAGAATGATTGCAGGGCCTGGAAGGCCAGAACACAGGAATTGAAGCAGGTTGCAGCTTCAGCTTCAGGTGTGTATGTTATTGAAAACTGTCTTTCAATAAACTCTACTTCCTGGGTATTGGATACCGGATCAGGATCTCATATCTGTAATTCTTTGCAGGCGTTGAGAAACCGTAGGGTTTTGAAGGCAGGTGACATGACCCTCAGAGTTGCGAACGGAGCTAGCATGGATGCTAAAGCCGTGGGGGACTATCACCTGGGAATGTCAGATGGACATGTTTTGGTTTTGCGTAATTGCTTTTTTGTACCCAACGCAACTTATAATATCATTTCTGTATCTTTAGTTTCTAAAGAAGGTTATGAATTTGCGTTTGTAAGTAATGTTGTAAACATTCACCTTAATCAAGTTTTGATTGGGTCAGGTACATTGAGTAATGGTATATACGTGTTAAACCAACCACAGATTTTTAATGTCCAGAATACACACAAAAGAAAGTCTCCAGAAATAAATCAGACTTTCTTATGGCATTGTAGATTGGGTCACATCAATGAGAGAAGGTTGACTAAGTTGCATACAGAAGGATATTTGAATGCGTTCGAATATCAATCATATGCCACTTGTCAATCTTGTCTCAAAGGAAAGATGACAAAGACTCCGTTTACTGGACATGGAGTAAGAGCGAGCGAGCTCTTGGGACTCGTACACAGTGACGTGTGCGGTCCAATGTCTACACATGCCCGAAGCGGACATTCTTACTTCATTACTTTTACGGATGACTTCTCAAGGTACGGTTATGTCTTCTTAATGAAACATAAGTCCGAAGCCTTTGGAAAATTCCAGGAGTATAAGAATGAAGTAGAGAAACAGACCGGCAAAAGTATTAAGATTCTAAGATCGGATCGAGGTGGAGAATACTTAAGTGCCGAGTTCCTGGACTACTTAAAAGAGAACGGAATTCTCTCTCAGCTTACTCCTCCGTACACCCCGCAACATAACGGTGTATCGGAGAGACGGAACCGCACCCTATTGGATATGGTGCGGTCCATGATGAGTAACGCTGAGTTGCCGCGATCATTCTGGGGATATGCGCTAGAATCAGCAGCATACCTTTTGAACCGAGTTCCTACTAAGACCGTGCCTACTACACCATATGAGATGTGGTGTGGGAAGAGACCCTATCTTAAGCACATTAAGACATGGGGATGTCCGGCTTTTGTCAAAAAGCAGCATGCGGACAAGCTCGAGGCACGCTCAGTACAGTGCAAGTTTGTGGGGTATCCAAAGAATTCAAAAGGATATTTCTTCTACTGTGAAGAGGAACAAAAAGTTCTTGTTTCTCGTCATGCCTACTTCTTGGAAACTGAGTTTCTGGAAAACCAGATAAGTGGGAACACAATAGAACTGGAAGAAGTTCCAGAACCACAGACTGTTACTGAAAGCTTAGTGGAACCAGAGGGTTCAACAGAACCGGACATTCCTACGCCGCTCCGCAGGAGTAGTAGGCAGTCTCATCCGCCCGAGAGATACTACGGTTTTCTCATAGACGGGGATAGAGAGGATTGCATCATAGATTATGATGAGCCTACTAGCTTCCAGCAGGCCGTTCAGAGCGTTGACTCAGTGAAATGGCTGGATGCAATGCGGACCGAAATGGAGTCCATGTACACCAACAAGGTATGGACGTTGGACATTGCTCCAGACGGGGTAAAACCCGTAGGATGCAAGTGGATCTTCAAAAGGAAGATTGGTGTAGATGGACAGGTTGAGACCTATAAAGCTAGGCTGGTGGCAAAGGGTTTTCGTCAAAGACCTGGCTTGGACTATGACGAAACCTTTTCTCCAGTAGCCATGCTGAAATCCATTCGGATCCTTCTTGCCATTGCTGCCTTCCACGATTATGAGATCTGGCAAATGGACGTAAAGACAGCTTTTCTAAATGGAAATTTAGAGGAGTGTGTCTATATGGACCAACCAGAGGGTTTCATTCAGAGTGGGAGCAGCGGAAAGGTATGCAAGTTGCTTAAGTCCATCTATGGACTAAAGCAGGCATCGCGGAGTTGGAACATCTGCTTTGATGAGACGGTCAAAGAATTTGGCTTTATCAAAAATCCAGATGAACCATGCATCTATAGTAGATTTGTAGCGAGAACTGTAGTATTCCTCGTTTTGTACGTGGATGACATTCTCTTAATAGGAAATGACATTCCTATGCTATAATCTGTCAAGGGGTTCTTGTCACACAGGTTCTCCATGAAAGACCTGGGTGATGCCTCGTACATTCTGGGTATCCGGATCTACCGTGACAGATCCAAGAGGATATTAGGACTTTCACAGTCCAGGTACATCGACACCATACTGAAGAGATTCAGTATGGAAGATTCCAAGCGCGGTAACCTACCGGCTTGTCACGGGATCACCCTCTCTAAAGAGATGTCTCCCAAGACTGATTTGGAGAGGGATCGCATGTCTATTATACCCTATGCTTCTGCGGTAGGCTCTATAATGTATGCGATGTTGTGTACCAGACCGGATGTAGCTTATGCACTGAGTGTGGTAAGCCGGTATCAGTCAAACCCTGGGGAGAAACACTGGATAGCGGTAAAGAACATTCTCAAGTACCTGAGAAGGACTAAGGAGATGTTCTTGGTGTATGGCGGAAAAGACCTCCAGATCGAGGCCTTTGCTGACTCCAGCTTCCAGAGTGACAAGGATGATTCCAAGTCCATGTCGGGTTTTGTCTTTACCCTCAATGGAGGGGCGGTGTGTTGGAAGAGTTCCAAACAAGAAACCGTTGCAGACTCGACGATGGAAGCGGAATACATCGCTGCATCTGATGCCGCAAAAGAAGCTGTCTGGATGAGGAAGTTCTTGAAAGAACTTCAGGTGGTTCCGTCCATTGTTGATCCAATACCTCTGTATTGCGACAACAACGGGGCTATAGCGTTAGCGAAGGAACCAAGGTCCCATCAGAAATCCAGGCACATCTTAAGGCGGTATCACCTGATCAGGGAGATCGTAGATCGCCAGGAGATCGAGGTTCGGAGAGTCGCTTCAGAAGATAACACTGCAGATCCATTCACCAAGGCCCTGCCCCAGACTCAGTTCGAGCGGCTGATCGAGATGATAGGTCTTCGATACGCCAGTACATGGCCTTAGTGCAAGTGGGAGATTGTTAGTGTATATGCCCTAGAGGCCATTACTGTATCATACTAGTTTGTATATTACTTAATGGATGCTTGGGATATTCACCTTGTATATACAATCTTGCTCAAAATAGTAGTATGCTACTTGGTTTGTTTCTACTTCAATGTGTACATGTGTTTATTTTTGTATATCGCCTATACACATTAGTAGAGCCCTTAGGATCTTTGCTTGATTACCAGCGATGTGATGGCCGTCACACTAGTGGGGCTGGGTAATCTATAAGCACATCCTTATGCAGGTCCCTGGTCGCAGGACTATCGAGACAGGGCATCGATACTCCGGAGTAGACCAGCGCATGCGCTTCTCATCCCAGTGTGGGAGACGGTCTGTCCCACAGCCGTCAGTACGTCGTACTTGAGATAGTATGCGGGTGCTCGTTAGGTTACGGGTACACTGGACAGGACTCGTCGGGAACTGACTAGTTGGTATTATACCTATCGTCAGTTATCAGTTCCCAGGTGACATGAGTACAGCTTAGTCCGCTGACTTGACACTGTCACTTCGCCTCAAGTGTGTTCCCACTGCACTTTGATCACTACCCTACCACGGCTCAAAGGAGTCGTGCAAACAGGTAGTGGTTGGGTGCAGTCCCGAAGCACTTGGAGGCAGTGACGGTTAGACAGGATTCGTCTCTCCCGGTATTGGGGGTTGACATCGCGCTGTGTCTAGGAGAGCCATTACACGAGTAGTCCCTGGCCAGGGCAAACGAGTTATACTAGTAGGTTTCCAGTGTTATCTCAGGGTGTTTTGGGCTTCGCTCCGGCACGACTTGTACCGCTATTGGGGGACTGACGTTTACCACCCCCTAGGCCCGCCATGCGATGTATCAGACGAACAGACCGGACTGTACGGAGAATGTCACACTCAGGCTCAGTAGGAGTTCAGATGGGTTTCGCCTCGTCGGTCTTCTTGTCGGCACTACCTGGGGACCGTTACGCACAGCTAGTGCCGCTTGCGGTCTGTGGTTAAACCCACTGCCAGCGTAGTGTCGAGTCTTTAGAGTCCCACACAGAAAGCTTTTCGCCTTTAGGCAAAAGAGTAGAGGTCGCATGGTATTGCGACAGGTCGCATGGTTTTGCGACAGGGTTCGGTCACATCCGTGCACTTGTGCACGTACAGTGTCCGGACAGTTTACACTAGCGGGCTTTGGTTTAAGCCAGATCCTAGTGTACCTTATGGGATTGGATTTATCCAGTTTGCATTCGTGTTCCTCGGAACGCGGATGCGGGTGTGTATGCACAGTTGACAGGGAGGCAGAGGCAGCGGATTCTCATTAGGGTTGTTGACAGTTGACCGTTGACTATTTGACTTTTTGCTCAACCCTAATGAGAATATGATATGTGATTAACTATTATATTAATTAAGTATTATGGTGGCATGGTTGTTGACTTTGTTGACTTGTTGACTTTTGTTGACTTGTTGACTTTGTTGACCGGTTGACTAGGCTTGACTAGTTGACCATCATGATAACCATAGCCATAATTTCATGGCAAAGACTTTTGTTTACTTGCTCATTTGTGTAAAATGAGTGCATGAAATGATATGGTTATGGTTGCTTCAACCATCACATAAGACTTTTTTTGATATGATGAGTTATGATCACTTTGGATTATGAGAGGGTGAAAGACAAAAGAGAGCCTCATTCTTTCTTGCTCATTCTCTCTCTTGTTCTTGAGCTCTCCTCTTGCTCTCACCCTCAACCTCTTCCTCCCTCTCTTGATTCTATGGTTCTCTTGTCTCATGAGTTGAGAATCAAGAACCATAGATAAAATCCCATTCTATTTCTTCTCTACTCATTCTAGTTCACTAGGTTTAGCAAACCAAGTGAACTAGTTTCTTCAAAGAACGAAGAAGAAGGTAAAGGTTGGAGCTTTCAGGTGGATCTATCTTCGGCGTACGGAGACGACGAGGAGAAGCCATCGGACCACCATCGGAGCTTTGAAGACGAAGGAGTTCAAGACAAGCAAGGTATAACCCCCTAACCGAGTAGCTAGAAACTCTTAGTTAGGTGTTAGATAGATGTTTAACCAAGATCCGGGTTATAGGTCCATGTTACCACCTCCGTAAAAATTGTTTTTTACCAAATTCCGCTTTCCCGAAAGTACCGGTAGAGGTAGCATGGACTTACATATTAATCCATATTCTCAATATAGTCATTGAATTTGCACGCGCACATAATAAGAAGGAGAAGACAGTAATGTGGCAGAAGAAGAAGGAGAAGATAGTAATATGGCAGAAGAAGAAGAATATGGCATTCATTGTTCTCTGTTTCAGCATCAATCTTCTGATATGAACTAATGATGGCTTTCACATAGGGTTTTCCCTTTAGAGACTTCTTAGTGTCCAATGGAAAGCATACATCAGATTTGTGCAGGTCAGGTTCTTCTATGAATTTCAAGAGTCTCAACTGATTATGTAAATTACACCCTTGTTGGGTGATACTTTTATCACTTCTCACTGCAGGTGCGCTCTCTAATATCCATTTTGAATATCTATAATATTACATTCAAAATGGATATTAGAGAGCGCACCTGCAGTGAGAAGTGGTAAAAGTATCACCCAACTAGGGTGTAATTTACAGAATCAGTCGAGACTCTTGAAAGTCATAGAAGAACCTGACCTGCACAAATATGATGTATACTTTCTATTGGACACTAAGAAGTCTCTAAAATGAAAAGCCAATGTGAAAGTCATCATTAGTTCATATCAGAAGATTGATGCTAAAACAGAGAATAAGGAATGTCATTTTTTTCTTCTTCTGCCACATTATTGTCTTCTCCTTCTTCTTCTGCCACATTACTGTCTTCTCCTTCTTATTATGTGCGCGTGTAAATTCAATGACTATATTGAGAATATGGATTAATAGTGGGTAGGAAAAGTATTTCTCAAATGGTTTTTGCGTCTAAAAAGCATAAACTACTAAGTAATAGCATACATAATTTTTTTAGTATAAAAGTTGTTATTTTAAGTGCGCGTGCAAATTCAATGAAAGCAGAAACTCCAGTGACAAACTTAGGTTGCATACGTTGTTGCCAATTCACATACATCCAGTCCATAACCCTGACGTACTCATGGGCCATGTTAGACTGTATCATATAAATTGTAGGTTATGATGACTATATTGAGAAATCTAATAACGGGATGGTTACTGACAAAGGAGAAAATCCGTGTATATGCTTTGTGTGTGCGTTTGTCGTTGAAAAGAATAAATTATCGATAATTAAAGTTAGATTTGAGGATACCCATGTATGAGTTGTATTCTATATATGTGTGTTTCGATTTATGATTTCGCTTAAGTGTAGGGTTGTTTTTACTTAAAGAAGTATCACCATCTACTATATATAAAAAAATGTAGCAAACTAGGACTAGAACTCATTTAACATTATCAACTAGTGAGATTTCAATGTCGAAAACTCCCTAAAGAGGAAAATTACTAAAAGGAAAAGACTCTTTGAACAAAATGCATCCACTAGCAATAATATGGAACTGAGACTCGATCAAGATTCTCTGGACTAAAAAATTCCAAGGAATTGCTATTTGAATTACGTTAATTTGGAACACGATCGTTGTAAGTTGTACTTTTCCCGACTTGTGTCATGCCCATGAGCACACAAACTTCTCCCCAATCACAAATCCCAGTTCAGATTGGTATTCAAAATTTATTTAATTAGTTTGTGATCCACATCATTGATTCGTTGCTTGAGGCATCAATGTAGGCACAAATATCACTGAAGTAGCCTAAATCACCATATGAACCGGTTATCGGTTTCAATTCCACCAGAATTAGAATTTCATCCGAACAACTTTCACACAGTAATCGGAACCTGGTCAACAAATTTGTCATGCCCGTTGTGGTTTTACTTATGTACAGTACTTCCACAAAATACGTGCTGTCATTTCTAAATGGAAGTTTCTCAGTGCCACCTTAGTAGCAGAAGATGGAATTGTTTATCGCAACTAGATTATGCTAAGCCTCGGATAGATTAGGCAAACATGATCTAGAAGAATATAATTAGCAGAGGAAAAATATAATAAAACAAAATAAAGCGTAGCAAATAAGATAAAATAAAATAAAGATATAGAAAATAAAAGAGAAATAAGTTTTCGAGAGGAGAGGTGCAAGATATCATGTGCCCCTAAGAAAAGGAGGGCAAAAACAGTGTTGGCATTCATAAGAGGAAAGCTAGACTAACAAGAAGAAACATTACAAATATTACTATGTTTATGAATTATCACAGAAAATCAACCCAGAATCTGCAAGAAAATCAAAAGTATGGCTCAAATATGAGACGGACAAATATCTTTTCCTCTCTTATCTTTTCTTTTTGAAAACAAATACCAGAAGATGTTGACTTTCTGGATAGATAAGAGTGGATATGATAAAAACATGTAAAGGGTGCATGGAAGTGCTAACAGAGACCCTTTGTTGCAACTTTATAGTAAACGGAACAATAACTGGCATATTCAAGTTAAAAGAATTGAAAGAATAATGAACATGGCTTACAAACTTGGGTGAGAACGATGTGACACTCAGAAAAACATCTAAAAGACAAATTCCTACGGAAATGTGCAGAGTGGTCTTTTACTATCTAACACAGTGAACTAAAACATTGGGCTTAGGATTTGTAAGCTAGAAGTACAAAATGAAAACAAGTAGTACCTTTCTAACTACGGCATAGTCTACAAGAGACAAGTTAAGCTCCACATCTGACTCAGCCTGATATGTATGTACAACCTACAGAACTGGGCTTGGATATGCTTCAATTCTTGGCCGCTCTGATGCCATTTGTTTATCAAACATAGAGATGTGCAAAAATTGTTCACAAATTACTCGGCAGAGCTTAACTTGCATTTATTTCTAATGCCTGCAAAAAGCAGCCTTAGTTTTGGGCTAAACAGAAAAGTGGTTTGTTTGATTACCTCAGCTTCAAGCTGGTCAAGGATTTGTAAGATTCTCTGATGGTAAGTCTGTTCTGATTCAGCCTTAACTGCACAAAGTGCAACAATACAAGTCAAATATGATAACCATGACATGCTAATTCAATGCAGGTAACATAACTAGTAAATGGTGAATTAAGTACCATTGCAAGTGGATGCGTTTTGTTGAATCAATATGATCCTGAGACTCGATCAAGATTCTCTGGACTAAAAAATTCCAAGGAATTGCTATTTGAATTACGTTAATTTGGAACACGTTTGTATGATTGAAGCAAAGAAACAAATATATTTCCATATTATATCATGCATTGTTTTATCAAAAATAATTTTATCGCATACCTAGCTATGTGCTGAAGTAGGCTATATATCTCAACAGAGAGAGAAATTTATAACCAACATGCCACGAATATTGAGATTATATATATATATATATATATATATATATATATATATATAAGCAGACATTTGAATCTAGACAAATAGAAAACAAAACTTTATTGCTCCCTTGTCTCTTATCAAAATCATTAGAAATGTTCATTTTTTCGGGGCTCAAAATTTCCTTCGCAAGCTTTAAAAGAAACCTAGAAAAATTCTCACCCCCTGCCGCAACCCCCTGCCCCAACCCGAACCCCAACCCGAGCCCCGGCCAGTACCCCAACCCCAACCCCAGCCCTAGCCGCAGCCCGAGCCCGAGCCCCAATCCCAACCACAGCCCTAGCCGCAGCCCGAGCCCGAGCCCCAACCCCAACCACAGCCCTAGCCGCAGCCCGAGCCCCAGCCCCAACCCTAGCACTAGCCCCAGCCCAGCCCTAGCCCCAGCCCGCAGCCCCAGTTGCACCCCCAATAAAAAATTTGATAAATTGAAGAATTCCTTACCTGTGCAGAGGCGACGACGAGAACTCCGATGAGCCGGCGCCGGCGACGACGAAAGCAAGTGGTGGTTACGACGAAAGTAGGCGGTGGCCACGATGAATCGGCGGCGCCGGCGATGACGAGAACGACGATCGATCGGCGGGAACGAGGGTTTGGGAATTTTTTGTTCGCGCGAGATAAATTGGGAATAATGAGCGTAGGGATCGATCTGAGCTTTTAATTTAAATCCCTGTTTAGATGCCCCTACGGATAAGTCCGTAGGTTCTTGGTTTGCGGCTCCGTAGGGGCAAACAACAATTTAAGATTTAATAATTTTTATATAAATATGTAAGGACCGTAGGGGCAACCCTATAGCCCTACGGATTAATCCGTAGGGCCAAAATAAATCTGCGCCTACGGATTTCACTATCCGTAGGGGCAACCCCCTATTGTAGTAGTGTACTATGATGATAAAAAACTGAAATGCAAAAGAACAAACCCTTCCAAAAGAATGAAGAAGATTGTGAAGGATTTTTATAGTTGTTTCCAATCATACACAAAGATTTGAAACAGAAAATGGATTTAGAAAGAATTTTCCAAATCCAATTGCAAAGTAAGGCCTGATTAAAGACCTCCAAATCAAGAACCTCCAAATCAAGTACTTCAGAATTGTCTTTCCACAAAAAATTTGCCCGATTAGAGTCTATTTTCTTTATAACCCAGAGAAGCATCTTAAAAAAAGACAGATAGTATAAAAGAAGAGATGAAAGAACCGAATTGACTAGAATAAATCTTTCTCCTTTAGACAATAGCTTACCTTTCTAGATTGATAATCTTTTGGAAAATTTGTCCAATAGAAACTGGCAATCTTTTTAAAGAAGTTTGCCAATACACAAAGGTAAACCTAAATAAGGCAAAGGCAAATTTTCAAGCTTGCAATTCATAATTTCTGCAAAAGTTTGACCTTTAATAGAGGACTTCTTAAAATAAACAAGAGAAGTCTTTTCAAAGTTAATTTTAAGGCCTGAAATATCCTCAAACAGCAGTAGTGCCAATTTTAAATAAGGAAGCTCCTCTTCGTCAGCATTATATATTATCAAAATATCATCTGTGAATTGTAGGGATGAAATCGAGTTAAGCTCATTATTGCTATTAATTTGATTTAGAACTCCAGATTCCCTTCCAAACACAAGCATCCTGAAAAGAACATCGACTGTGAGGATAAAGAGCATGGGAGCGAGAGGATCCCCCTATTTGAGCACTCTCTTATAGCTAATTAAATTACCTTGCGTTCTATTAAGAACAAAATAAATCTAATCCAAGAACACCAGCGATTGCCAAATCCTTTAGCAGCAAACAAATCAAATATAAAATCCCAATCAATACACGCCTTTCGAAAGTCCAGCTTAAGAAGAATTAGTTCCTTATTTAAATAGCTGAAATGATAAGGCAATTATTAGCTATAGTGCCATCAAGGCAACTATTGTAATTGTAGGCAGGCGATTATAATGATTGAGGGAGGACCTATACGGGTATAATAGTCTTACTCGAGATGATAATATACTATTTGGTACATCTCTATCATCATGTATATGTATTATGTGGTATTACGGATTACTAATATGTGTTGATAGAGCCCTTAGGATTCATACTTGACTACCAGGGTTATTATGGAGATCACACTTGTGAGAACTGGGTAGTCTATACGCATATCCTTAAATGTCTCTAGTCGTAGGAATATCGAGACTGAGCATCAATATTCCAGAGTAGACTAGTGTATATATTTCTTGACCCCGACGAGGGATGATGGCTTGGTGTTAGTTAGTCACCACAGATAGTATACAGATGCTCATTGGGTTATGGGTTACACTAGATAGACTCGCCGGGAACATCCTAGATGGTATTATACATATTGTCAGGTAGCAATTCTCTAGTAACATGAGTACAGATTAGTTTATCGACCTGAGATCGTCATTTGTCTCGTGTGAGTTCCCACTATGCTTTGATTGCTACCCTGCCACGGGTCTACTGAGCCGTGCAAACAGGTTTTAGTTGAGTACAGTCCCGAGCCATATGGAGGCAGTGAGCGGATCATCAGGGATTCGTCTCTACCGGTATTGGGGGGTAGATGTCACGTTGTGCATGGGTAACCATCACCATAAATTCTTAGCCAAGGTGGAAGAGATTTACTGATTTGGATCAGTAGTTTCTCAGTGGGTGATGGGCTTCACACCAACACGACTTATCCCGTTATTAGGGGTTTGACTTTATCCACCAATAGATCCAATATGCGATACTCTTATACGAACAGACCGGACTGTATAGAGACAGCCACTTGCAGGCTTAGTAGGGATACAGACAAGTTTGCTTGTCGGCCTTCCTTTCGTTCAATACCTGAGTAGCCGTTACGTACAACTAGTATTGTTGACGTGCTTATGGTTAAACCCACTGCCAGCGTATTGTCGAGTCTTTAGAGTCCTATACAGAGGGTTTCCCAGCTTAGGCGAAACGATGTAGTGTACGTATTTTGATACGTACTCAGGTTCGATTAAAACACGTGTTTTTGTACACGTACTTTTAGTCGGACATGTTGTTAATACTAGCCGGTTTGAAAGATAGCCAGATATCACGTGTCTAAAACAGGGTTAGCGAGGTTATGCCTCCAGGGAAAAGAGCTTATGTAATTAAGAAACTTCGCGAAAGCATTGGAATACCTCCCTCAAAGTACAGACACTAGCCTGGCCGAAAGGTTAAGCAGGTATTGTGACGTGCGATTAATCCTGATTAGTTCTTCTTTTAAGGTTTGAAGAAGAATTAGAGGAAACAGTGAGAGCCATCCTGATTAGATAAACTAATAACCAATCTAATCTTGCAAGATCGCACGCTGAGTGTTTTTTTTCTCTCTCTCCAGGTAGCAACCAATTCACGCCCTAATCAAAATAATAAAATGTCTCTCTTGACCGATTCGAATTCTTATTCGGAGCCGGGAAACGTCGGTTTGGCTCTGACTTATGAAAACTGTCATAAGTATGAGTAGAGGAAAGAGAATTGCATGAATTCCTTAATGACTGTTTATCACAGAAAACTGCATTTTAATACTGCTCATTCATTATCTGTTTTGTTATTGATCGGTACTATTAACCAGTGTCTGCTCAGTAATTACAGATTACAGGTATCCGTGACAGAATACTGAAAACACATTCAAAATTACGGATATAACGTTTGTGAGCCAACACTGCAACCGGAACTACAAACCAATCGATACCTAAAGATTTCTTTAGAAAATAAATGTGTGCACACTATTTTGGTCCAACACAATGCAAGTGTGCACACAACTCTTTGGCATGGACCATAGTAGGGCTGCCATGATGCAAGAGGAGCAAGTGGGCATAAGAGAAGTGATGTATGATAAATGTTAAAAGTTTTGATGTGATTTAAAAAGCATCAAGTTTCCCTCCAAATCCTTGAGTGCAACCCTAGTTTGTATAGACAAATCAAGCAATACCAGTGGAATTGTCGAGAGAACACAAGACCACACAACTAACACGAGCCCACTTGCTCGGATTTGGATCGGTGACATGCTAAAGAAAACCGATCTCGCCGGCCCCATATGCCCAATGAGTCCCATTTTTGTTCTGGCTCTCCCTTGCTGTCACATCAACACATTTTTATTACTTGTTTAATCTTCCTTTGTACCTATAAAAGGCAGATCAGTGAGCAAGGGAGGGGGGCTCATACATGGTATACTTTGGTCAAAGATTCACAACTCTTCTGTTTTCTTTTTGTTCTTGTACATAGCCAGTCCCCCTTGAGTTCTTTGCCTTCTTTTGATCTTGCAATCTTTTCATTGAGCTTGCAAGTTTAGGTTTTAGTTATTGAACTCATGGGTTGTATTTTCATTTGAAATCAATAAAGCTTTCTTTTTGCCTTCATTTTGCCTTGAATTCTTAGCCTTCTCTTGATCTTGCAACCTCTTCATTGAGCTTGCAAGTTTAAGTTCAGGCTGTTAAACCCTTGGTTTGTAATGTATTCATGGGTTCTTAGTATTTCTTCATTTTATTTCTTTCTTTACTTACTTGCTATTTTGTTTCCATGCCCTTTACTTGCTTGCAATTTTATTATCTTGCACTTACTTACTTGTAATGTTGGTTACTCTTTTCTTTGTTCTTTTCTTTTGCTTTTTTCTTTTGCTCTATTTATATTGTTATGATGGGTTGTGAATATTTGTGTTGTTAGGAAAAATATTGGTTTTGTAAGTTAAGATTTCGTTTCTCATTTCCTTTGCCCGTATTTTCCAATTGAACTCCGCCCAAACTTTACGCAAGCGCTCCGTTAGGCACCTTACCCTACCAAGGTATCAGTGATTCCTAACCGCGACCGGTTGCGTTCGGTTTGGCCGGAGGCGAAAGCAAGCAACAAGAACGGATGGACAAGGGTCAATAAGCCGGATTTCACTAATACCGTGTTTAAGCACCCTAATCCACGTTGTTGTCGATTGCTCAAGCTTCAATGGTTAAGTTCAGCACATAGAACTGAATATGGATTTTCTTAACTTACACTAACCTATCTAATCCTAACAACTTCTTCTTTGCATATATACACATAGGTTAGATACGAACAACTCCGCCCTTTGTTTAACCCATCGAAACAAGAACTTAAAATGCTCCGTGTCCCTGCGGACGACCCGTACCCATCGCGGCTAGCTGCAAAGCGATACCGTCCTGATTGCGGTTAACAACTTTAGAACTTTAAAATACGACACGCCAAAAGCGTGCAATCAAATGGCGCCGTTGCCGGGGAGACGGTAACATTTTAATTCTTGTTATTTCGGGCTAATCTCTGTATATCCTGTTTATATAACTAACACCATTCTTAAAAACAAACAAAAAATCAAAAAATTTCAAAACCAAAACAAAAATTAACACATCTAACATTTTTGTTCTCTGGATTTTTGACCTGCTGCCATTTTTGGACTAATTAAAAAAGTTAAACAATACCATTGAGACACTAGTAGAACAGTGAGATCACTGATGAAATTTGGAGCCCCAATTCGTCAAGAAGCCCGGCGACAACCCCTAAAATTCCGGCGCTGCCGGCCAAGTTGCCCTCTTTTGCTTCCAATTTTTTCTTCTCTGCTCCATTGTTCTGTTATTGTCCCAATTTATTGTTTGATTTTTATAATTTTTAGTGTGTAGGTATTTGGGCATTCATATAGCTTTTCGCACTAATAATCTGTATTTCCGACATTTTCAGATTTTTGCGGAATTGCGAACTACGATCGTGGGGAGCAAAGTGTACATTCAAATCTAAGGTGATCACGAAGTATTGTGCCAAAGATCCGGGTAGTTTGACCCACGCAAGCGAACTTTCCAAGCAATTCGGATTCACTTCAATGGGGGTTTCTTAACCCAAAACTTATCGGTACGTATTTCTAACACCTTCTTTTCAAATCTGACGCATCCACTATTCTATTCTTTGCAGGATTCTTTGCAAGTTTACTGGCAAACGGTAAAATTGACTAACCCGTATATGTTGTAGTGCCGTGCTTAAACATAAAAATCAAATTTTTTTTAGGTTTTTAACAAGCTTTTCATTAATTTGCGCATTGCATCCATTAATACGGATTTAAGGGCAAGTGAACCCCACAACATACGGTAAAGGATTTCATCACCTTTTCCGTGGCCCACAAATCACGGATTGCGCATAACGTTTACCCATATAAATTTTTAAAAGAAACTAGACTTTAAGCCTTTAAGGACTTCGCGCTCATTAGGAAAAGTTAACTGTGTTTAGAACACCGCTTAACGGTATATCGTTCACGGGGTGTATAGGAAAGTGTTCACAGCGAAAACGCCAAAAGAGAAAGGGTTATCTAATTAAGGACCTTCGCGATAGCGTTGGAAAACCTCCCCTTATCTCTGCACTTACCTGGCCTCGTGATCAGTATATTTTGAGCCCGTTTCTTGACACAGTTTTACTTCGACAATCAAGTTCTTGGGCTGGTCTAGTTGACCTAGGTGAACCCTAAACCGATTAGGGGTGTGGTATTTTTCGTGATTGTTTTTTGTCTTTTTCTTTTTGTGTATATTTCATTCTTTTGTTAATAACTAACTTAATAAAAATATAAAAAAAAAAAACCACATTTTTTTTCCTTTCCTTTTCTTACTTTTTCTCTTCATAACATGGGTACCCCACCTAGAAAAACTCTTGTCGAACTTTGGTACCCACAACGAGACATCACTTCTTACGATTCTTGCTTTGGTCGAACTTCGAGCGATCCATCCATGCCAAAAATTTCTTTGAAAGATCGAATAGACGCGTTTAGGACAAACAATTGGACTCTGCAATCCACTTCGTATCAACCGTTTCAACTTCCCCCACCCTCTTACGTTGATACCCCTTTTGCGAGTCGACCAATGTCCATTGCTGACCGAATTGAACAATCTCGTAACTGATTATTCACTCCTTTCACCACTTCAAATTCTTTTGATCAACAATTCCAACCACCTCCTTATCATAATATTGATCTTCATCCTGTCCAACCATTCAATTCCTATAAATCCTACCTGACTTTTACACCTTCCCTAGACATTGCTTCTGAACAACCGTTTAGGAGTTTCACGTATTCAAACAACTTTGAATATTTTACTGAGACCCCTCCACAACCCATGTCTAGTCTGGAACAGTCATTGGAAGACTTTCGGGTAGCGTCATGCCAAAAAATGATGGATTTGAATGCCTCCATGGCCGCCCTCATACAACCTAGTGACTCGGTAGCTACTTTCCAACTAGCTCCGCAATTCTAATGTATGATGAGGCAATTGGACAGTTTGAGAATTTGAATAGTGAAAATGATCCGTACACCCTTCCAAATCAAACATACCCATTGCAAATTGAATTCCACAACTCCGGTTTTGAATGTCTATCGAGTATCCCAAATGATTCACCAGTTGAAGATAGAATATTTAATGAGTTCTGTGACTTTGTAGTGTTTGATTTACCTGATTGTGAAGGGTCCCTTTTGAGTGAAACCGCACCCAATCCCTTTGACCTCTCACCTCCATCGTAGAACTAGAATTGATTGAAATCCATGCTTTTGATGAGGTATCAGAGAAAATTGATTTTCACTTGATTGAGGATATCGACACTGGGAATATTTTAGATGATGAACCTACAGTTTTGGGTGAATTTTTCTCAACAATTCATCACGTCCTTTCAATTCTGTGTGGATATCATCCTGAGTCATTAACTATTTTTCCTGAACTCCATATGCGTCTTGATATTGATAAAAAATGCATGGATGAGATTAATTTTGAGGAAAATTTTGAGGATAGTAATGAGGATGAAACAGTTCTACTTGATGAGTCGGATTTTCCAATTCATCCTGTCCCTTCTACTGACTGTGTACACCCTCCTAAACCTTTAATTTTGACCCTTCCTCAATCACTTCCCTCCATCATCGTTCCGACCTTGCAAGACACTGTATCACTTTCATTTCCTATGTCTGGTTTACCAAGTTCGGCTTACTCATGTTTTCTTACGAATCTTGAGAGGTTTGACCCAATTTCTCGAAGGGTTGATAGATTAGTACAATCACTTTGTACACATCGGTCATTACAAATTGTACTAATTTATTCACTCCATTTCCATCCTCAAGTTCGTATTCCATTTCTTTTTCGCTTCCGCCATTCCTATACCGAGACCGCATCCCACTTCTATCCCCATACGGTCTCACGTATTCTCCATTTCATTCCTCTTCGCATTCTTTCACCAAGCTGCACATTATAGCGATAGAATTTTTGAATGGTTGGTGCTCACTTTTGGTATGTGTAAGGCCTTGTATAGATTAATATTGATCTTTTCCCCCTGACTCTGAACTTTAATGACTAAACAGTGGAAACACTGTTTCACTTAAGTTAGGGGGATCTTTTTGTGTATATATATTTTTGGTTTGCTTTTTGTTTTGTATAAAATAAAAAAAACAAAAAAAACTGGGAAGCACCGGCAATTTTGACCCTGTTGGTGTAGCCTAACAGTGAGGGCACTGTCAAGTTTAAGTCGGGGGTGTACTCGATAAGTTTTCTTCCTTCGCATTCTTGTGTATATTTTGCATTTGCATACTTATTTAAAAACCCATAAAAATCGAAAAAATTTCCAAAAATATAAAAACTTTGTCGTCAAGTTAGCTAATAGGGTAACTTAGATTTCTATTTCCGAAAGTTGAGTTGATACGTTAGAAATAACTAAATCCTAGACTTAGGAATTGAAAACCCTAAAAATAATCCTCATTCTGTTTAAACCTTTGTAAGTATACGTCCTTGCAGTTTTTTTTATAGAAGTAGGTAATCTTGAGTTCAGTTCTTGAGTGAAGTCGAGATGAAGAGAATGTATTGAAGTTTTACTGAAAGATAAGTCTGAAAAATAGTTTTTATTTTTGAGTCCAAATTTAGAAAGTATATACCCTATAAACTGCACATACAAGCACCTTGAAACTTGGGATAGTAGAGGATACCTAGAATACTCTTGCCTGAAAACCTAGTATGAAAGAAAAAACGGTATTTAAAACTAACCACCAAAAGAGCATCATTGAAAAATATATCCGGTCTTGAAAAGGAAAAATAAAGAAAAGAAAAAAATAAAAATAAAGTCAAGAACTGCAAACTGCTATTTACGCTTTAAGCTCACACATTCAGTAATCGGCCGTTAGTGCCTCAAGAAGTATTAATAGTCGCATGAAAGGTGTGTAAGCAAAATCGTCCATCATTAATGTAAAGAAGTAGTATTAGATATTAGGGCAAGGGTACTATAGCTTGAATTGAATTCTTAAGTGTAGGGGTGAAATTATACACACAAGTAAGGATATACAATCGATATTTGGAGGAAAGATAGGAATAAAGAATAAGACTTATGTTTTCCGTAAAACTGATAAAACTCCCTGATTGGAGACCATACTTTAGAAGGAAAACTCAAGAGAAACCAAGATCTTTCTAAACTGTAAAAACGTATCTTTTGGATCTGAGGTTGAATAAATATGAGGTGTGAAACATAAGGGCTGGATATTTTTAACTTAGGATAATAGAATTTCTAACCTAGATACTAAACTATAGGAGTAGAATCAACGTTAACTTTTGAAACTAGCTTGACGGGATTTTGTGGGTAGTATCCGTTGAAAACCCTCAGGAGACAACACTCCTCCTACTAAGGACATCTAGAGGTTTAACGGCTTGTTGCACGAGCTCAGTGCAATCGCGCTCCTTGCGAAAGTGAGGTTAGGATTTTTTGTTTTGCTCAGGACGAGTAAAAGATAAGTTTGGGGTATTTGTTTATCACAGAAAACTGTATTTTAATACCGCTTATTCATTATCTGTTTTGTTATTGATCGGTACTATTAACAAGTGTCTGCTCAGTAATTACAGATTACAAGTATCCATGACAGAATACTGGAAACACATTCAAAATCACGGATATAACGTTTATGAACCGACACTACAACCGGAACTGCAAACCAATCGATACTCAAAGAGTTCTTTAGCAAATAAATGTGTGCACACTATTTTGGTCTAACACAATGCAAGTGTGCACACAACTCTTTGGCATGGACCATGGTGGGGCTGCCATTATGCAAGAGGAGCAAGTGGGCAGATGAGAAGTGATGTGTGATAGATGCTAAAAGTTTTGATGTGATTTAAAAAGTATCAAGTTTCCCTCCAAATCTCTGAGTGCAACCTAAGTTTATATAGACAAATCAAGAAATACCAGTGGAATTGTCGAGAAAAAGCAAGACCACACAACCAACACGAGCCCACTGAAGGGTTCCCTAGCACGGCAGCAAGGTTTCGGGAGGCATCTTCCATACCAAATTCAAAAAATTTACCGTTCTAGCTAACCCTAACTAAGAATCGTTAACTAGAAAACCGACAGAATAAGATACAAACACTTTGTAACTAAAAATGAACAAGGAATACAATCTTTGTAGACCGGTCGTTCACTTCAATAGCTCCATGCAGTAGTCCCTTCGCTGCGATCATGAAGTCCCGGACTCTAGAGAGGCTCTCTTGAAGAAACGAACATGCTTGCTTCGAAGTCTTCGAGGTCGAAAATGATCTACATCAAGGAGACACTAACCCGAGCTATCTCTTCACTAACTATGGAATTAATGAAGCAAACAACCTATACTAAATGGTAAGTAGTAGAGAATGATAAAGTAGAAAGTGCGCTCACTTTAGATTTCATTTTCTCACATTTTTTCTCACAACTCCATTGAAGCTAGAAAACTTTTTTTTGAAAGAAGAAGAAGATGAATGAACTCATCATATGAATTAATCTAAATGAATTATTGCAACCATGGGTGAGTTAAGCCCTCATGCCTAACTCATGTAGGGAATAAACCAAAGGCTAAGATTAAGGGTTGTGTTAACAAATATCCTAAGGAATGACAAAAGAGTGGACTTTGTCAATGTTCTACAAGCTTCTTCCAAGCTTGAAAATATTGACTAAGTCTTTTCTCTTTTATGATAACTTAAGCAATAAATAAAACCCTAACTTAACCCTAACATGGTATAAGTCTCATACACCCATCTTGCTTGTATCATCAAGCATGACACAATACATGTTCACAAATATACATATCACATATATACAATGTACACATCTAGTGAGAAAAGAAATCTTAAGAGAATTAATATTAGTTAATGTAATTTAATATACCAAATATATAATTATACATTAAATTATCAAATCAACTCTTGATTTCATAATCCGGCTATATTACATATAACCGACTAATATCATATGTAACAACTTATCGAATCAACACTTGATCCGACAGCCGGTTATATCGCATATAACCAACCAATGTCACAAATTCTGAGGATAGAATACGTTATCTCATATCGTATTAATGTCGGTCCCGCACATATCACATATGTGCTCTTACTCCATTTCGCTTAAGCTAGGAAACCCCTGTGTAGGACTCTAAAGACTCGTCAATACTCCGGCAGTAGGTGATGATCATATCAAACACCCACAAGCCGCAAGCGGTCTGCTAAATGTAACGGCCACCCGGGTATTGAGCGATCAGAAGATCAACAAGCAAGCCTGCTCACACTCCTGCGAATCCAATCAGTAACACTACCGTACAGTCCGGTCTCTTCGTCTGATATGTCGCATATCTCGTCTAGGGGTGGTAAATGTCAGACCCCAGTAACTCGATAAGTCGTGTCGATATGAGGATCATAACGGGTCTAGAAACTACTGATAACGCTTACCAGTATATCTCTAAAGCAGCCCTGGCCAGGGACTTCCTGTTATAGCCAATCGAGCACAGCACAATATCAACTCCCAATACCGGCAGAGACGAAACCCTTCCTATCGCTCATTGCCTCCATGTGATTCGGGACTGTACCAAAAAACCACCATTTTTCATGTCCTCTTGAATGTGGTAAGGTGGAAATCAAAGCACAGTGGGAATCACATAAGACTCTATGACGATCTCGGGTCGACAGACTAACCTATACCAGTGTTACCAAAGAACTGCCATCTGACGTGAGGTATAATACCATCTGGGAGTTCTCGGCGAGTCTGTCCAGTGTACCCAGTCTCCACTGACCATCCATATACCATCTCTGATGTCAAACACCAATGGATATGGGATCATCCATCGCCCATCTACATGGGTCAAGAAGCTATACGCTAGTCTACTCTGGTATATCGATGCCCGTCTCGATATACCCATAACTAGGGACATTAAAGGATGTACTTACCGACTACCTTTGTCCCACTAGTATGATCCGCATCATAATCCAAGTAGTAAAGTACACATCCTAAGGGCTTTATCAACATGTAACAGAGAGACAATCGGTGTACCTGTTAAAATAAACAGTAACCAGATAGCATACTATCATGTTGAGCAAGAAAGTCCTCCCTATAAATGTCCAAACCTCCATTACTATATACATCTCATGTATAGTAATGGCCTCTAAGGCATACATATAACTAACAATCTCGCACTTGCACTAGGGCCATCATATAGCAGTGGTTATAGTATTTCATACTCAACCATCCCATAAAAGTCTCTCTCTGGGAAAAGGCCTTTGTGAGTGGATCCGCCGTGTTGTCCTCTGAGTCTACTCTCCTAACCTCGATCCCCTGGAGATCAACCATCTCTATGATCTGGTGATACTGCCTAAGAATATGTCTGGATCACTGATGGGATGGGGGTTCCTAGGCATAACCACAACTCCATTGTCACACAATGGTAGGAATGAAGTTCATCTCATGAACTAATATACATCCAGACTACCTCTTTGGTAGCATCCTTGGTAGTGATGTATCTAGCCTTTATCGTCTAGTATATCACGGTATCTAGCTTGGAACTCTTCCAACATACCGTCCCTCCACTGAGGGTAAAGACAATACCTGTAACTGACAATCAGTCGACCTTACCATCCTGGAAGCTATCCAGTGATTCTCTCCAGGATCAAGTGATACCAACTCACTACACCTAGTGAGAATCCTAACATCCATTTAGATCTATCTCATAGAACCAAAACCCAGGATTTAAGAGGTATCACCTTTGATCCTATATGGAGAATCCTTGTGATAAGTGGAGTTGACCGAGCGTAGTATAGGAAAATCCTTTCCTATCAAGAGTATGTCATCCACATACAATACGAGGATCACCACCATACTCCCTACTACCTTTTGTATATACAAGGTTCATCTACCATTTTGATGAAGTCAAACGGTTTGACTATCACATCAAAACAGACGTTCCAACTCCGTGATGCCTGCTTTAATCCATAAAGCAACTTGCACACGTTTTCACTGCTCCCACTGTCTACGAAGCCATCTGGCTGTGTAGTTATAGACGCTATCTTCTAAATCATTATTTAGAAATGTGGTCATGACACCAAACCGCCAGATATCGTAGTTATGGTAAGTAGCAATGGCAAGTAGGATCCGGATGGACTTAAGCATATGCACTAGAAAATGTTTCATCATTATCCACACCTGGTCGATGACGAAAACCTTTTGCAACAAGTCTTAGCTTTGAAAGTCTCAACTTTTCCATGTACACAAAGTAATCTTCTCAAGATATACTTGCTCCTGATGGGGATTTAATCCTTCAGATAAATCAACCAAAGTCCATACTTTGTTGGTGTACATAGATTCCATCTCAGATCGCTTAGCATCCAGCCATTCTCACAGAGTCCCCACTCTTGATGGCCTTCTCAAAACTAGTTGGGCCATCATCTCATGATGCAATTCTCGCTCCCACCGTCATAGAGAAAACCGAAGTATCTCTCAGGTGGGTGAGAAAACCTACTAGATCGGCGGAGAGGCTGAGGTTCTTTGGGAACTATTGAATCCTTCGGTTCTACCAAATCATCAGCTGTAGTTTGTATAGCTAGAACTGCTTCCAGTTCTACTTCATGACCACTAATTTCTTCACAAGAAATTCCCTTTCTCAAAGGTGGCATGCTGAGAAACAAAACACCTTTTGCTCCTCAGTGCGATAAAAGATATTCCCTTACTAATGCTAGGGATATCCAACAAACTTCCACAGAACTGACCTTGTCTCGGGCTTGTCCGGATTTTGCTTTTAGATATAGACCGGAAAACCCCAAATCTTAACTTACTAAAGAGATGGGCTCTTCCCATACTATATCACATATGGAGTGGTAGGCACCTGATTTGGTTGGAACACTATTCAATAGGTATGCAGCTTCTCAAGTGCATAACCTCCAAAAGGAAATAGGCAACCCAGTAGTACTCATCATAGAGCGCACCATATCACATAAGGTGCGATTGCTCCGCCCCGATACACCGATGTGTTGTAGTGTATACGGAGGAGTAATGCTAAGAGAGAATCTCATTCTCCTTTAGAATAGTCCAGGATCTCCGTGCTCAAGTATTCTCCTCCCTGATCTCATCATAGGACATAATACTTATACCCGTTTTGATTCTCTACTTCTGACTTATATTCTTTAAATTTCTCAAAAACTTCAGACTTGTGTTTCAGCAGGAACATATGTCCGAATCTTGAGAGAACATCAGTGAATGTAATGAAGTACAAAGAACCGGTACTGGCATGTGTAGACAGGAGACTTACATACATCATCATATAGCAATCCCAAGAGTTCACTAACTCTTTCTCTGTTTCCAATAAACGGAGTTATGGTCATTTTATCTTTGTGACATGACTGACAAGTTTCACAAGATGTAAGTTCAAACTGATTTAAATATACATCTTAATGTAACTTATCTAGTCGGGTCGCATTGATATGACCTAGTCTACAATGCCTCAAGAAGAATTCGTTCATTTCTGAATTCTTTCTCTTGTGTGTGTTCTTTACGTTAAGAACCGTGGTTTGATTTAGAACGTATATGCTTTTAGATAACGTGCCTGAACCGATCAACTCTTGATATAGGAAACGTTCAAAACATTATCCAACAATACAAAATTATATCCTTCTTTACTTAATAAAGAGACTGATATGATGTTGTATATCAGGTTCGATATCTAATAACATTCATTCAGAATCAATGTATTTGGTAATACAGGGTGATAATTGCCAACATACTTGGCTACAACACTTACACCGTTTCCAACTCTTGAAATTTATCACCCATTCTCAGTTCTCTGTAATAAACACACCCGAAGAAGATGTATCAACATACACTTTCTTCGTTTGGGCGGCACGGGAATTCTGGTAATCCCCTATTTCCTGCTCGGTCTTATAACAATTATAAGCTGGAGCGGGACCAACGTTCCCCAGCTCAGTATAAAAAGCGGGTTAGGTCAATACATCCGTATTATTATTTTGATTAAGGCGTGACATGGTCGCTACCTTGAGAGAGAGAGAAGAAAACACTCAGCGTATGCTCTTGCAAGATCAGATCGGTTATTATTTAATCTAATCAGGATGGCTCCCGCTATTTTTATCAAATCTTCCTTCAAACCCTAAAAGGAAAGACTTGCCGGGATTAATTACACCCTACAAGTTTGCCAATTTTTCAGCCAGGCCAGTGCCGGTACTTTGAGGGAGATTCCCCGTGCTTTCGCACGGACTTAATTAAAATAAATCTCGTTTTCCCAGGGGCGTAACCCCATTGACACCTTTCTAGACACCTACTTGATCGGCTAATTGTGATGTGTAAAACTCTCCCAGGAGTAACTCTTACTCGCAGTGGGTATCGGGATCCAACTATCTCATAGAAGGTATGCAATCTCATTACAAATTTCAACACTTGAAATTCCCGATAATATTTTGCCCCTAGCATCCTATGACCTTGACGAAAGCCAACAAACCATAGGCAGCTAGTCAAGTTCAACCCGTACATTTTCTGATTGAATTAAACCCACCCGCACCTCCCTTGACGAAAGCCAACAAAGTCGCATGACTACCCTAACTCAATTGCATCATATGCTTTAGCAGATAAGCATAAATAGCTACCGCACACTACGCCTTGACACAGGCCAACAAACATAGCATGAATACTATGAAGTATTTATCTGAAATGACGGAGGGCTACGACAGGTTTTTAAGAAAACCTTTTGCGTAATGAACTTGATATCGTTGTAGAATCGAAGGAATTTTAAAAGGAGTGTTTTTTTAGGCTTTTACTAGTTTTGCTAAAGAGGTCACTCCCGGTGAAGGGATCTCAGCTCTTTCCTTATCGAATAAGGTGCAGGATGTTCTACAAGGAACACCGCTATGCAAAGCAAAAACTATAAAAACAATCAAAAGACAAACCGAGTTTGTAGCATCTGCTAGTTTCGCTAAAGAGGTCACTCCCGATAAAGGGATCTCGGCTCTTTCCTTATCGAATAAGCTGCTGGATATTCTATAAGGAATACCGCAATGCAAAGCAAGAACTAGAGCTACCAGTTTTTATGACAAGTTTCTACAACATCTTTAGCTTTCTTTTCTTTCATTAATCACATTAATAAAGTCCCATCATTTATGTTACCTAACCATCACAGATAAATACAACGTACGCTTATGGTATCTGCATTCGTCTTGATGTCCCCTTGTGCACCGTTAGGTTAGGGAACTAACGGCAGAGCGGGGCAGGGCTAGCGCGGGTGTAAAATATAAGCAACGTTTATAATATATCTCATATATTATATATAGTATCTATCTCAACATATCAAATGATCATATCACAGATATCGCAGCAGAACACAACATATGAAATATTGGATATACTAGGATTTCCTGGTTTTATTTTAAGCCTGTATAAAACACGGATTCCACGGTCGTGATGAATAGCCAAACCCACATCCCTAGACCCCTACGAGAGCGGCAAGCAAACCGTACCAATTCTAGAGTTAGGAGACCCGGTCTCGACTCCTCGATATGGTCTCCCACTGGACCCTAGAACCCGGTTACTTATGCTCTCCGCCTTGGGTCTATCCTAATACGGAAAAGTAAATAATATACAATGGCAACATCATACTCAACTCGGAAGTGCCCCAATAAAAGAATATTACATACAATGAATTTTATATGAATGAAAATGAAAAAACTCTCATCTCACATAAAACCCCTGGCTATTCAATCACGACGATCCAATATAACATATCACAGCAACACATAACATCACATGCCATCAACGTAAGTAAATATGCGTATCCTAATTGTCGTTAACGTATAGCAATGAAACCGGCGATACACTACATATTACACTTACGGTTGCAGAAAAGAAAGTGAAAAACTACAACAGTTGGAATCCGCAACCACCTTAGACATTGCATGCCTAACTAAATGAATTCCTTAGACATAGCATGCCTATCAATTATAAACCCCGCAGTTTAGTCTCGATCTCGAAAACATTTTTCAATATCTAGTCGGGAAATTCAACAAGATTCCCGACATCCTGATCGAATGCTCATCGGAAACTTTAGTAGACGGCCGCACCCCCGATGCCGTCGACGAAGTGCACTAAGGCGGAACACCGCTGCCGCGAGCACCTGAACGAATGCTTTTGGCGACGGGGTTCTCCAACAGTCACTTGGTCGGGGCTATGGAGCGTGGCTGTCTAATAATGTTACCCGGCGAGTATCCGCGTATGCTACGTGATTGCAACGGACTTTTGATCGAATCAAAATCCTGTGGCAACCGATCAAATGAGACTAAACTGCTAGATTTATAAAATTCAAAGTAGTTTTGATTCCAAGTATTGTATCCCATCACATAATATCTGGACGACGTTAAACTTTTCGATCGATTCATCAAAGTCCCACAATTTCCCGACAGCTCAATACTTGAGCACAGTTCAATAATACCCAGAAGATGCCACAGTACCTATGAACCAGCCGTAGAAGGGTCAAACCAACGCTTCACATATGACAACACTGAACTACCACAAACCCTAGGGTTTAGTGGTGGTTCTGACGGCCACATAATCGAGTTAAGGTTTCGTTCTTCTAGAGGGTCCACAGAATCACTTGCATATTTTTCGGAATACGTTAAACTTGGAAAAATGGGTTTTTGACAATCATTCGAACTTTCTAACTTCGTATAGACAACATTAGAATAACCCGAAACAATATTAAAACTACGAATACGAAACACTCCGAATTGCTTATAGTGTAAGATTACATCTCATGCAAAATTAGCAAAAATAAACAACACCTGAAACATCAAAACCAAGTCACTTGAACACAGTCAAAAATTCAGAGGGTTCTGCTCGGATTTGGCCAAGATTGGGGGTATGGTGGCCGGCCAAAATTGCATGAAACCCTCTCAAATTTTCATAGTGTTCATATTATATCACATACAACACTCTGTACTTGTTTAAAAAAATTTTTGACAATATTTTAAATTCGACAGAAACTTGATTTTCGCATTTCAAGTTTCAGAGTATTTCGGTTTCGTAATATTAAAAAAATCCATATAAATTTCTAGTATGGCTCTGATACCACCGAAGGGTTTCCTAGCACGGTAGTAAGGTTTCGGGAGGAATCGTCCTTGCCAAATTCAACAAATTTGCCGTTCTAGCTAACACTAACTGAGAATTGTTAACTAGAAAATCGACGGAATAAGATACAAACACTTTGTAACTAAAAGTGAACAAGGAATACAACCTTTATAAACCGGTCATTCACTTCAATAGCTTAGTGTAGTAGCCCCTTCGCTGCAATCATGAAGTCCCGGACTCTAGAGAGGTTCCCTTGAAGAAACAAATATACTTGCTTCGAAATCTTCGAGGCCGAAGATGATCTACGTCGAGGAGACACTAACCCAAGTTATCTCTTCACTAACTATGGAATTAGTGAAGCAAACACCCTATACTAAATGGTAAGTAGTAGAGGATGATGATGTAGAAAGTGGGCTCACTTTAGATTTCATTTTCTCACATTTTTCTCACAACTCCATTGAAGCTAGAAAGCTTTTTTTTTTGGAAGAAGAAGAAGATGAATGAACTCATCATATGAATTAATCTAAATGAATTATTGCAACCATGGGTGAGTTAAGCCCTCATGCCTAACTCATGTAGAGAATAAACCAAATGCTAAGCTTAAGCGTTGGGTTAACAAATATCCTTAGGAATAACAAAAGAGTGGACCTTGTCAATGTTCTACAAGCTTGTTCCAAGCTTGAAAATATTGACTAAGTATTCTCTCTTTTGTGATAACTTAAGCAATAAATAAAACCTTAACTTAACGCTAGTATGGTTTAAGTCTCATACACCTAACTTGCTTGTATCATCAAGCATGATACAATACATGTACACAAATATACATATCACATATATACAATGTGCACATCTAGTGAGAAAAGAAATCTTAAGTGAATTAATATTAGTTAATGTAATTTAATATATCCAATATATAATTATACATTAAATTATCAAATCAACTCTTGATTTAATAATCCGGCTATATTACATATAACCGACTAATATCATATGTAACAACTTATCGAATCAACACTTGATCCGATAACCCGGCTATATCACATATAACCGACCAATGTCACAAATCGCGAGGATAGAATATGGTATCTCATATCGTATTAATCTCGGTCCCGTACATATCATATATGTGCTCCTATTTCGTATTGCTTGAGCCAGTAAACCCCTGTGTAGGACTCTAAAGACTCGTCAATACGCCGGCAGTAGGTGATGATCATATCAAACACCCACAAGCCGCAAGCGGTCTGCTAAACGTAACGGCCACCCAGGTATTGAGCCATCAGAAGATCAACAGGAAAGCCTGTTCACACTTCTGCGAATACAATCAGTAACACTACCGTACAGTCCGGTCTCTTCGTCTGATATGTCGCATATCTCGTCTAGGGGTGGTAAACGTCAGACCTAAGTAGCTCGATAAGTCGTGTCTATATGAGGCTCATAACGGGTCGAGAAACTACTGATAACACTTTCCAGTATATCTCTAAAGCAGCCCTAGCCAGGGACTTCCTGTTATAGTCAATTAAGCACAGCACAATATCAACTCCCAATACTGGGAGAGATGAAACCCCTCCTGTCGCTCATTACCTCCATGTGACTTAGGACTGTACCCAAAAACCACCGTTTTACACGTCCTCTTGAACGTGGTAAGGTGGAAATAAAAGCACAGTGGGAATCATACAAGACTCTATGACGATCTCGGGTCGACAGACTAACCTGTACCGGTGTCACCAGAGAACTGCCATCTGATGTGAGGTATAATACCATCTGGGAGTTCTCGGCGAGTCCGTCCCGTGTACCTAGTCTCCATTGAGCACCCGTATACCATCTCTGATGTCAAACACCAATGGATATGGGATCATCCATCGCCCATCTACATGGGTCGAGAAGCTATACGCTAGTCTACTCTGGTATATCGATGCCCCGTCTTGATATACCTACGACTAGGGACATTAAAGGATGTACTTACCGACTACTTTTTGTTGGATATATGTATGCCCTAGAGGCCATTATATGATAGTGGATGTATCTATACATGTATATATATATTCAGTATGCATTCTTGCTCGACATGATAGTATGCTATCTGGTTCTTCTTTATCTGACATGTTGATTTGATCATGCTTTTATTCATTCATACATGCTGATAAAGCCCTGAGGATATTGGCTTGACTGCTCTGATTATGATGGAGATCATACTAGTGGGACATCTGTAGTCTATAAGCATATCCTGGAAAGTCCCTAGTCGTAGGTATATCGAGACGGGGCATTGATATACCAGAGTAGACTAGCGTATATGATACTAGACCCATGTGATGGCGATGGATGATCCCATATCCATTGGTGTTTGACATCAAGATCATATACGGGTGCTCAGTGGTGACTGGGTACACTGGATGGACTCGCCGAGAACTCCTATATAGAATTATATCTATCGTCGGATAGCAGATCTCAGGTAACACTGGTACAGGTTAGTCTGTAGACCCGAGATCATCATGGAGTCTTGTGTGCTCTCCCACTGTACTTTGATTGCCACCCTACCACGGCTCTACTGAGTCGTGCAAACAGGTGGCCGTTGGGTACAGTCCCGAGACACACGAAGGCAATGAGCGATAGGAAAGGTTTCGTCTCTCCCGGTATTGGGGGTTGATGCTGTGCTGTGCCCGACTGGTTATATCAGTAAGTCCCTGGCCAGGACTACTGAGATTTGCTGATAAGTGTTATCGGTAGTTTCTCGATCTGTTATAGACCATTCACCGGCACGACTTATTGAGTTATTAGAGTCGACGTGACCATCCCTAGGCTCGATATGCAGCATATCTGACGAAGAGACCGGACTGTACGGTAGTGTTGCCGGATGGCTCGACGGGAGTTGTAGCAGGTTCGCTTGTTTTCTTCTGATCGCTCAATACCCGGGTGGCCGTTACGTTTAGCTGACCGCTTGCGGTTTGGGGGTACCTGATATGATCATCACCCTCTGCCGGCGTATTGACGAGTCTTAGAGTCCCACAAAGGAGTTACCCAGTCCAGGCGAAACGTTGTGGTGCGCGTATGCGATATGCGCATGCACCCGATTAAAATGTGCGTATATGATACCGAACATTGATCGGGTGGCCTGCTTTTGGTGGGGTCGTATGAGATATGACCGGATTGATAAATTAAGTGTTGATTTATCATCTAACCATTAGTTTTCTCACTTGAAACCTTTCTAGGGTTTGATGGATGTATGCATGCATGCATTTGTTTCTTTCTTTCATTCTAGTTTCATGCACATGTGGATGTGCATACATGCATACATACATACACCCATCCATCATGGTTGTTAGCATATGGAAATGGTGGCAATATAAGACTCACACCATGGATTAAATTATGGATTATTATTTAATTTTGGTTTTAAAACAAAATGAAAAAGGAAAGGATAATCATTCTAGCTTCTACATTCTTCCTTTGACCTAACCATGCTTACCTACCTCTTAACTTGAGTTATCCTTCTCTTTATCATTTAAAACTCAAGTTAAATAATGTCTCCATCACTTTAACCATGGTTCATAGTAAGAAGAAATAAAATATATTTCTTTTTCTTCTAAGGAGTTATCTTTTATCTTATTACCTCTTGTGAAAAATATTGCCACCATCTTCTTCCTCTTTCTCATTTACTCTCTAGTTTTTTCTAGTGAGTAAATACCACTTAAAGAAAGGTTTTTGAAGTGAGAACCTTAACCACGACTTCATTCTACACAAGCTTAGCCGTCTTGTTTAGAGTGTTCTCTTCGGTTTTACGAAGTTGCGAGCTGGGACGGAGAACTCCGTGGTGGATCGTCGTGGATACAAGAGGACTTCAAGAGGACCTCCATTCAACACCCTAGAGACCAAGGAGTCCAGCGAAAGGGAGCTACAAAGGTTGTAGTCTCAAAACCCTAGATTAGTTCGCTTTATATTTCGAAACCCTAATTTTCTAGGATCGATTCCTTTGCATGTTCGTTTAGCACCATAAAAATTTAAACTTTGGGTCATGTGATGCTTCAAAACTCATTATAGGGTGCTAGACAAACCTTTCATTGGTATCAGAGTTGACCTAGAACATTAGGCGACCCTTTTACGAAGTTAAAACTCCGATCGAACCGAAATACGGTTTTTTAGGGTGCTCTCTGGAAATTTTCTAAAAATTGACATTTTTCAGAATTAAAAATATTTAAAAAATACAGCAGGAAAAAATATGGATTACGGTACAAAAATTATTCCATGAACAGTGATTGTTGCCGCGGAAACGCGGCCTAAGCTTGCTTAGGCCGCGGTTCCGCGGTCGTATGTATTAATTGTTGGATAATTTTTTTTCAGTAATTCATTAATCTGCTTGTATATTTTTTTGGATATTTTTAATCTGTATTTAGTTTTGAAAATTTCTGGAGATGATTTTGGACCCGTCGATTCGATCGGAATTTTGTTTTCGTGGTTTTTCCGGGTAAATTAGAAAGTATTGAAGTGTTTGAACGACTATCATTTGCTCACTATTCACGGGGTTTAAATACTTTGGAAATACGTGCAAGTCTTTTTGTGGTGGACCCTTTAGAAGACAACAAACCTTAACTCGATTATGTGACCGTCTTGAACCGCCCTTTGAACCTTAGGGTTTGGGGCAGTACGGCGTGCCACATGTGAGGCGTTGGCTTGACCCTTCTACGGCTGGACCGCTACTACTGTGTCACACTCCGGATTTTTTGAACCCTGCTCAAGTGTTGAGCTTTAGTGAATCTTGGGTACTTGATCGTTCGTTCGAAAACTTTAATACTATCTGTTTATCTGGAATTTGATACAATATGTGGAATTCATATAGTTTAGGCATGAAATACGAGATATGTGATATTTCGCATTTATGATGTCTAAAGAGAATGTGAATTCCAAATATTGTAGTTTTACACTTTCTTTTCTGTGACCGTAAGTGTAGTATGTCCGATATCGCCGGTTTCGTTGCTATACGTCAACGACAATTGGGGTATGCATACTTACTTACGTTGATGATATGAGATATTATGTGTTACTGAGATATGATGTGCAGGATTGTCGCGATCGAATAGCCGGGGGGTTTTTGTGAGATGAGAGTTTTATATTTTCATTCATGTAAATTCAAATGTAATGTAATATTCTTTTATTTGGGGCACTTCCGGGTTGAGGTTGTGTTACCAGTGTTGTATATTATTTACTTTTCCGCATTAGGATGGACCCAAGGAGGGGAGCACAGGTGACCGGGTTCTGGGGTTCAGTGGGAGGCCATCTCGAGGAGTCGAGACCGGGTCTCCTAAACTCCAGAATTGGCAGGGTCACTTGCCGCTCTCGTAGGGGTCCAGGGTGTGGGCTTAGCTATTCATCGCGACTGTGAAATCCGTATTTTCTATTCTGGTTAAATACTAAATACGGACGTCCTAGTATATCCCACGTTATATCTATATTTCTGCTGCCTGTGTACTGTGATATCTGAGACGAATGACATATTATATATATGATATATAGTAGACGTTGCTTATGTTTTTCACCCGCGCTAGTCCCGTCCCGGTATGCCGTTAGTTAAGTAACCTAACGGTGCATAATGGAACATTGCGGCGAATGCGGATGGCATAAGCGTACGTGTTATTTTCGTTTCTTTTCTGTGATTGGCTTAAGGACTTAAATGATGGGATTACATTAATGTGATTAATGTAAAGAAAATAAACCTAAAAAAGATTTTGTAGAATCGGATTTGAAAACCACTCGGTTATTTATGAAAAAGCTATATTTCAAAACTGCGGAGCTTAAGCCACTCCTTTTTGAAAACCATTTGATTCTACAACGATATCAAGTTCAAAGCGTTAAAGATTTTCTTAAAAATCATTCGCAACCCTCCGTCATTTTAGGAAGTAGAGTACTTAGTATTCGTGCTACGTTTGTTGACTTTAGTTAAGGCGTAGTGTACGGTAGCTAAGTGATGTCTTCCTACACTGCATATGATGCAGATTAATTATGACATTCATACGACTTTGTTGACCATAGTTAAGGGTCATATGGGTGGGTCTAATTGATCAAGAAATGACGGGTAGAACTTGACTGGTACTTATGATTTGTTGACCATAGTTAAGGTCATAAGTGCTAGGGGTAAAAACCACATCGGGAATTTCAATAGTTGAAATTTGCAATGAGATTGCATACCTTCCATGTGATGGTTGGATCCCGATCCCACTGTGGTCAATAGTTGCTCCTAGGAGAGTTTTACAGTTTATAATTAGCTAACTCATTAGGTGTCTAGAAAGGTGTTAACGGGGCTCCGCCTCTGGGAAAACGAGGTTTACTCTAATTAGGTCCGTGCGAGAGCACGGGGAGCCTCCCTCAAAGTACCGACACTGGCCTGGCTGAACGGTTAGCGAAGTTGTAGACTGTAATTAATCCTGGCTAGTTTTTCTTTTTGAGGTTTGAAAGAAAAACTCGATAAAAGCAGTGGGAAACATCGATTAGACAAGATAATAAACCAATCTAATCTATGCAAGAGCTTTCGCTGAGTGTATTCTTTTCTCTCTCTTAATGGCAGATACCCATGACTGGACTCAAGCTTTTACTAGATAAAAACAAACTGAATGGGACCAACTATAAAGACTGGCTGAGGAATCTGAAAATCGCCTTGACTTATGATAAAGTATCATATTTCCTCACGGCTTCAGCCCCGCCCGTCCCTGGTCCAAAATCCTTAGTTGCGGACATTGAAGTCCGCAAGACATGGGACGCTGACTGTGCCACGGCCACATGCCTCGCGCTTGCATCGATGGATAACACACATCAAAAGCAGCACGAGGACATGGACATTCACGGTATATTGCTCCATATAAAGGAGTTGTATGAGGAGCAATCCCGCGTATTACGATACGAAGCATCAAAGAAATTGTTTCAGATGCGAATGGCCCCTGGCACACCAGTAGGAGACCATGTTCTGAAGATGATAGCTCTTATAGAAGAGCTTGAGGACCTTGGATGGACGATGGACAATGAACAATATATAGATATTATTCTGCAGTCCCTCCCCTCCACCTTTGCTCAGTTCATAGTGAACTTCAACATGCATGGCATGGAGAAGGACCTCCCTGAACTCCTTAATATGTTAAGGAGTGCAGAGAGCACTATGAAGTTAGCAAAAACTCCCGTTATGACTATTGGACAGTCTTCCTCTTCTCGCCCGAAAGCCAAGGCCAAGGGAAAGAAAAAGAAGAAACCCACTAATCCTAAGGGCGGAGTTAAAAAGGTGAAGGGAAAGGGAAAGTCCAAGGCTGGAGACTCGGGGAAAGGCGAATGTTTTCATTGCCACAAGACAGGACATTGGAAGCGCAATTGCACGGAGTACTTAAGTCTCAAGAAGAAGCATGGTGATGCTTCTGCTTCAGGTGCGTTTGTGACTGAAAACTGTTTTTCTATAAACTCTGCTTCCTGGGTATTGGATACCGGTTCAGGTTCTCACATTTGCAATTCTATGCAGGGGCTGAGAAATAACAAGGTTTTGAAGACAGGTGACCATACTCTCCGAGTTGGAAATGGTTCCAATGTAGATACAGTCGCAGTGGGAGAGTATCACTTGGGGTTGCCATCTGGATGTATTTTGATTTTGAATCCATGTTATTTTGTACCAAGTATGCTATGTAATATAATATCCGTTTCTTTGTTGGACAATGAAGGATATAATTTTGTGTTGCAGAACAATATTATGAACATTCACCTGAATCAAATGTTGGTTGGGTATGGTACGCTTAATAACGGAATATATGTCCTAAATCAACACACAGTTTTCAGTATACAACACACTAATAAAAGAAAACTTTCAGAATTAAATGAAGTTTTTCTTTGGCATTGTAGACTTGGTCATATTAACGAAACAAGACTAAACAAGTTACACAAAGATGGATATTTAAACTCTTTTTAATATAAATCTTATGCGACTTGCCAGTCTTGTATCAAGGGTAAAATGACCAAAACTCCGTTTACCGGACACGGAGAAAGAGCTACTCAGCTCCTTGGCCTCATACATAGTGATGTATGTGGGCCAATGTCTACACAGGCTAGAGGCGGTTTTTCATACTTCATTACATTCACTGACGACTTCTCAAGATTCGGTCATGTATTTTTATTAAAGCACAAGTCCGACGCTTTCGAGAAATTCATTGAATATAAACAAGAAGTAGAAAAACAAACCGGCTTGAGTATTAAGATGCTTCGATCAGATCGAGGTGGTGAGTATCTCAGTACAAAATTTGCAAACTTCCTAAAAGAGAATGGGATTCTCTCTCAGCTCACTCCTCCTTACACACCACAGCACAACGGTGTGTCAGAACGACGAAATAGGACCCTATTAGATATGGTCCGGTCCATGATGAGTGACGCTGAGTTACCAGTCTCATTTTGGGGGCATGCACTAGAGACTACAGCGTTTCTGCTGAACAGGGTTCCAACCAAAGCCGTGTCTACCACGCCATATGAGATATGGAATGGGAAGAGCCCATCTCTTAAGAGAATTAAGATTTGGGGTTGCCCGGCCTATGTTAAAAAGTAGAATCTGGACAAACTCGAGGCACGGTCAGTCATGTGTAACTTTGTGGGATATCCAAAGAATTCTTATGGATATCTGTTCTACCACAAAGAGGAACAAAAGGTGTTTGTTTCCCAGTATGCCACATTCTTGGAAAAAGAGTTTTTCACAGATAAAGATGATGGCAAGGTGGTGGATCTAGAAGAGGTTCTAGAGACACAAACTACAAATGATGATTTGGTTGAACCGGCTGTTGCAACAGAAACTGAGGAACCTCGGCCACTCCGAAGGTCTGGTAGGGCTTCTCGCCCACCGGAGAGGTACTACGGTTTCCTCATTGATGGTGACAGGGAAGATTGCATCATGGATGATGATGATCCTACCAGTTTTCAGCAAGCTATCACGAGTGGTGACTCTGTGAAGTGGTTGGATGCCATGAGATCCGAAATGGAGTCTATGTACACCAACAAAGTATGAACTTTGGACGTTGTACCCCCTGGGGTAAAACCTGTAGGGTGCAAATGGATCTTTAAAAGAAAGATTGGTATGGATGGGCAGGTAGAGACCTATAAGGCAAGACTTGTGGCAAAAGGTTTTCGTCAAAGACCAGGTTTGGACTATGACGAAACTTTTTCGCCCGTAGCCATGCTTAAATCCATTCGGATCCTACTTGCTATTGCTGCTCACTACGACTATGAAATCTGGCAGATGGACGTTAAAACAGCATTTCTAAATGGAGATTTAGAAGAATGCGTTTATATGGATCAGCCAGAGGGCTTCATTGACAGTGGGAGCAGCGAGAAAGCGTGCAGGCTGCTTAAATCCATATATGGGTTAAAGCAGGCATCTCGGAGTTGGAACATCTGTTTCGATGATGTTATCAAAGAGTTTGATTTCATCAAAAATCCAGATGAACCTTGTGTTTATAAGAAGGCTGTAGGAAGAGCTGTCACATTCCTCGTATTGTACGTAGATGACATTCTTCTGATAGGAAATGATATTCCTATGCTACAGTCGGTCAAATCATTCTTATCACTGAGGTTCTCCATGAAGGACCTGGGGGATGCCACATACATCCTGGGCATAAGGATCTATAGGGATAGATCCAAAAAGTTATTGGGATTGTCCCAAACCAGGTACATCAACACCATCCTAAAAAGGTTTAGTATGGAAGACTCCAAGCGGGGTGCCTTACCCGCTTGCCATGGAGTCACTCTCTCCAAGGATTCTTGTCCAAAGACCGATGAAGAGAGAGCTCGCATGAGTATTATACCCTATGCTTCGGCAGTAGGATCTATAATGTATGCGATGTTATGTACACGCCCAGATGTAGCTTATGCACTCAGTGTTGTAAGCAGGTATCAATCCAACCCAGGGGAGAACCACTGGACAGCTGTGAAGAACATTCTCAAGTACTTGCGAAGGACTAAAGAATTGTTCTTGGTGTATGGTAATACAGATCTCCAAATGGAGGCCTTTACCGATTCGAGCTTCCAGAACGATAAGGATGACAGCAAATCTATCTCTGGGTTTGTATTTACCCTCAATGGAGGGGCGGTAAGTTGGAAGAGTTCCAAACAAGATACCGTTGCAGACTCTACGATGGAAGCTGAGTACATTGCTGCAAATGATGCCGCCAAGGAAGCCGTCTGGATGAAGAAGTTCGTCTCGGAGCTAGGAGTAGTTCCAACCATTATTGATCCAATACCCTTGTATTGTGATAATAATGGGGCTATGGCGTTAGCCAAGGAGCCCAGGTCCCATCAGCGGTCCAGACACATCCTGAGGCGCTTTCATTTGATCCGGGAGATTGTAGATCGCCACGAGATCGAGATTAAGAGAGTAGACACAAAGAACAACGCCGCGGATCCATTCACCAGGGCCCTCCCTCAGCCGCAGCATGAGCGACTTTTTGAGATGTTGGGTATGAGATACGCCAATAACTGGCCTTAGTGCAAGTGGGAGATTGTTGGATATATGTATGCCCTAGAGGCCATTATATGATAGTGGATGTATCTATACATGTATATATATATTCAGTATGCATTCTTGCTCGACATGATAGTATGCTATCTGGTTCTTCTTTATCTGACATGTTGATTTGATCATGCTTTTATTCATTCATACATGCTGATAAAGCCCTGAGGATATTGGCTTGACTGCTCTGATTATGATGGAGATCATACTAGTGGGACATTTGTAGTCTATAAGCATATCCTGGAAAGTCCCTAGTCGTAGGTATATCGAGACGGGGCATTGATATACCAGAGTAGACTAGCGTATATGATACTAGACCCATGTGATGGGCGATGGATGATCCCATATCCATTGGTGTTTGATATCAAGATCATATACGGGTGCTCAGTGGTGACTGGGTACACTGGATGGACTCGCCGAGAACTCCTATATGGAATTATATCTATCGTCGGATAGAAGTTCTCAGGTAACACTGGTACAGGTTAGTTTGTAGACCCGAGATCGTCATGGAGTCTTGTGTGCTCTCCCACTGTACTTTGATTGCCACCCTACCATGGCTCTACTGAGTCGTGCAAACAGGTGGCCGTTGGGTACAGTCCCGAGACACACGAAGGCAATGAGCGATAGGAGGGGTTTCGTCTCTCCCGGTATTAGGGGTTGATGCTGTGCTGTGCCCGACTGGTTATATCAGTAAGTCCCTAGCCAGGGCTGCTGAGATTTGCTGATAAGTGTTATCGGTAGTTTCTCGATCTGTTATAGACCATTCACCGGCACGACTTATTGAGTTATTAGGGTCGACGTGACCATCCCTAGGCTTGATATGCAGCATATCTGACGAAGAGACCGGACTGTACGGTAGTGTTGCCGGATGGCTCGACGGGAGTTGTAGCAGGTTCGCTTGTTTTCTTCTGATCGCTCAATACCCGGGTGGCCGTTACGTTTAGCTGACCGCTTGCGGTTTGGGGGTACCTGATATGATCATCTCCCTCTGCCGGCGTATTGACGAGTCTTAGAGTCCCACAAAGGAGTTACCCAGTCCAGGCGAAACGTTGTGGTGCGCGTATGCGATATGCGCATGCACCCAATTAAAATGTGCGTATATGATACCGAACATTGATCGGGTGGCCTGCTTTTGGTGGGGTCGTATGAGATATGACCGGATTGATAAATTAAGTGTTGATTTATCATCTAACCATTAGTTTTCTCACTTGAAACATTTCTAGGGTTTGATGGATGTATGCATGCATGCATGTGTTTCTTTCTTTCATTCTAGTTTCATGCACATGTGGATGTGCATACATGCATACATACATACACCCATCCATCATGGTTGTTAGCATATGGAAATGGTGGCAATATAAGACTCACACCATGGATTAAATTATGGATTATTATTTAATTTTGGTTTTAAAACAAAATGAAAAAGGAAAGGATAATCATTCTAGTTTCTACATTCTTCCTTTGACCTAATCATGCTTACCTACCTCTTAACTTGAGTTATCCTTCTCTTTATCATTTAAAACTCAAGTTAAATAATGTCTCCATCACTTTAACCATGGTTCATAGTAAGAAGAAATAAAATATATTTCTTTTTCTTCTAAGGAGTTATCTTTTATCTCATTACCTCTTGTGAAAAATATTGCCACCATCTTCTTCCTCTTTCTCATTTACTCTCTAGTTTTTTCTAGTGAGTAAATACCACTTAAAGAAAGGTTTTTGAAGTGAGAACCTTAACCACGACTTCATTCTACACAAGCTTAGCCGTCTTGTTTAGAGTGTTCTCTTCGGTTTTACGAAGTTGCGAGCTTGGACGGAGAACTCCGTGGTGGATCGTCGTGGACACAAGAGGACTTCAAGAGGACCTCCATTCAACACCCTAGAGACTAAGGAGTCCAGCGAAAGGGAGCTACAAAGGTTGTAGTCTCGAAACCCTAGATTAGTTCGCTTTATATTTCGAAACCCTAATTTTCTAGGATCGATTCCTTTGCATGTTCGTTTAGCACCATAAAAATTTAAACTTTGGGTCATGTGATGCTTCAAAACTCATTATAGGGTGCTAGACAAACCTTTCACTTTTGTCCCACTAGTATGATCCGCATCATAATCCAGGTAGTCAAGTACACATCCTAAGGTATTTACCAACATGTAACAGAGAGACAATCAGTGTACAAGTTAAGATAAAGAGTAACCAGATAGCATACTATCATGTCGAGCAAGAAAGTCCTCCCTATATATGTCCAAGCCTCCACTACTATATACATCTCATGTATAGTAATGGCCTCTAGGGCATACACATAACTAAAACCCACTTGCTGGGATTTGGACCGGCTACATGCCCAAGAAAACCGATCTCACCGGCCCCCACATGCCCAATGAGTTCCATTTTTGTTCTGGCTCTCCCTTGCTGTGACATCAACTCATTTTTATTACTTATTTAATCTTCTTTTGTGCCTATAAAAGATAGATCAGTGAGCAAAGGAGGGGGGCTCATTCTTGGTATACTTTGGTCTAAGATTCATAACTCTTTTTTTTTCTTTTTGTTCTTGTACATAACTATTCCCTCTTGAGTACTTTGCCTTCTCTTGATCTTGCAACCTCTTCATTAAGCTTGCAAATTTAAGTTTTGGTTATTGAACTCATAGGTTGTATCTTCATCTGGAATCAATAAAGTTTTCTTTTTGCCTTCATTGTGCCTTGAGTTCTTAGCCTTCTCTTGATCTTGCAACCTCTTCATTGAGCTTGCAAGTTTAAGTTCAGGCTATTGAACTCATGGTTTGTAATGTGTTCTCAGGTTCTTAGTATTTCTTATGTTTTATTTCTTGCTTTACTTACTTGCTATTTTATTTCCATGCCCTTTACTTACTTGCAATTTTATTATCTTGCACTTACTTACTTGTAATGCTGGTTACTCTTTTCTATGTTTGTAACAACTCCAATTTTTGTATACCAAAATTTGATTTAAAATTGAAGTATACTTGGAGTATTAATGTTGCTGATAACACTTTAAGTATCTATCTCTTTACAATAATTACAAGAAGGAGCTTGTAGCTCATTGGTAATATCTTGCACTGCTGAACTAAGCCACCAGAGTTCGAATCCCATACCCCACATTATTTTTATTATTGATTTTTTAGAAAACCTTTAGAATACCAAGAGTTTACACGTGCATATCTCACAAAAACCCCACTACACCCAAATATGTAACACTTGCAGAGGGTAGATGAACCGTCGGGGGAGATCCAGGTCACCGGACTCGGTCGGGAATCGGCCAACTCGGCCTTGACTCGGCCGACTCAGTGATCCGACCGAGTCACGGCCGAGTCACCCCCTTTTAGGCCGATTCCGGCAAGGGTCACAACATGAAAGTTGTGTCTTTTGGTATTCCCTACTCACCTGCAAAGTTTCAGCCCAATACCACTTCCAGAGCTCTTTAAAACCCCCAATTACTCCACTTTTAATACATTTTTATTACATTTTATCACATTTTTATTTTTTAACTTTTCATCTACCCTAACCCTAACCCTAGCCTAGCCCTATATAAAGGCCCCTACCCTCTACCTTTTCCCCTCACAACTCTAAGCATACTCTCTAAAACTCTTGAGAACTTGGTGCAAAGAGCGAGAAGCGAAGCGCTGCCGAAACCGACGACGGATTCCGGCGACCGGATCAAGACCGACGTGACGTTTCCGACGAATCGGCAACCACCACACCTTTTAGAACGCTTAGCTTGTCCAAACCCGTAAGTCCCAACCTTCTACCTCTCTTTTCTATATTTGCAAAATACGACTTTTTGGAACCCGACGGAAATCGGACAAACCGATTTCCGATTTGGTTTTTCTTAAAAATTCCACTTGTCACCTAATACATATTATCAACCCTCTTGCATGTTGACTATTAATCACCCTTAAATCAAATTTAATTGTACTTTTCCACCTGAAATGACAAGTTCTTTAGAAAACCGTATTTCTTGCATAAAAATACCATCAAGTTAAATTTTAATGTTCTATTTAGATACCCCACTCCTAATCATGTTTATTTTGATAACAAAACTTGTTTCATTCAATTTGGATGAAATTTCACACATGAAATGATAACGTTTATGGAAACCGTATTCTTGCACTTTAATACCCTTAACTTTAACATAACTCATTTCACCTTGAAACTTCACCAAAATTTAATATAAGTCACGGGGTAATGACCTACCCTTACACACACTCATTATAACCCTAATTGATAAATAACAAAAATACAGAATACGATATTATAGGACTTTTTCACTAAAATACCATAACCTTTATAACTTTTAGTTTAACCTTTAAATTGTAAACTTTTCTAAATAAAACTTATATAAAATGAAAGCACGATTGGTCATGGACATCGATCGTTTATCTAAACTATCTTGTGGGTCTAGGCAAGTGTGTCTAAGGCTAGTGGTTTTTAATTAGGCCCACGACTGTGGTTCCTTCCCACTTACCTGGCACTTACCTGGCTGCATTCGACGGTGAAGAGGCGATTTGAGGCTTCTAATGACTCATCGTTTAGACCATAGAATATAGGTTAGATGGTCTAGGAAACCCTAACAACTAAAATATGGAGAACTATATACTTTTACAAATAAATACCCTATATTTAGAAAACATTTTCCCTAAATTAAAAGTATTTATAAAAACCTGAGCAAAGTGCCATTACAACCCATCTTTGGGGAACCTGTTAGGGATAGCACGGTTCATCGTGCACCCGCAGGCTAGTAGTGCGAGATTCAGACCTCCGCAAGGAGCATTCGGTCTCGAAAGGTTTAAAATACGATATTTAAAGAAAGTGATATTTTTGTAAATAAAATATTCATTTAAAATTATTTATGTGTTTAATTATATATAATTATCATTTAAACATTTATTTTGTTATAATATAAAATTTCCACTTTTTCCTAAAATTCAAAGATTAAAAGTTACACGAATTTCAAATAAACAATTAATACTTTTATTAGGATATATTCACTAGAATAACACAAATAAAATTCACATTCATTATAACAATAAAGACGATTATTAAATACTTGAGGTGTATTTGGAAAACTATACAAAAGTATTTTTACATAAAACCCCCTCAAGTTTCACAAATTACAATAAGGCCCCTAGCTAATATTGAACTTCAAATTATATTTCTTTTAGTCAGACTCGGGTTAGAGTCTGACTAATTCTGACTTGAATATATTTCAATTATATTCCAACACAACTTGAATACATGAATCCCAGAATCAGTTAACAATCTGTCTGACTGAACCGAACCATGGATATTCTTTTTACAAGTTTCCAGTATTCCATTTACATGACTCTATGGTTATAACCGTTTCCTGATATCATGGTTTCGGTAAGTCAATCAGTTAATCAAGCAATCATTACAAGTTTACAAGATAACAATACAAACATGACATCGCGGGGTTTAAAGGGGTAGATTGGTACGGAAGATGTTAAAAGTGGAATGAGGTGGTCAGATTAAGACACCTAACATGAATACTGTTGCTGTTGTACCGTGGCATAACGGTTCCTTGTACTCTCCGTTTGCACTGATCTCTAGCATATAGAGATCCCCCTCGTATACACTGGCATTCTTCTGTACCAAGCTACAAACAACTGCGTTAAACAATATTCCATAATATTCTACAACATAATACTCTAGAAAATACTGTTACTCTGCCATTCTCACTCCACTTTTCTTTGGGACTTACCGAGCGACCTGTTCGCTGACGACATTCTATTTCTTTCTTCTTTGAATGTCGTCAGGTGCGTTGGACCAACTTGAGACCGAGCCAACAACTGAAGATTTGGAGCAGTTCCAAGAAGATCCAGAGCTCTAGACTTTGTACTTGTTCTTTCCAGTATTTCCTTTTATTATTATGCCACTGTTTAGGCATTGCTTTCTTTTTTTCATTCCAGTTGTATTTTCATTTCATGCATTGTATAAAGAATGTTATTAATAAAAGTTGCTGTTATCTCAATCTCATTTGTCTCTTGTGATTATTTTATATTGCTTAGTTACGCTTAGCGTATGTACTTCTGAGTACATACGTAGCGGGCCTCGTCACGACCACTTCGCCGTACATTGGGAAGCGGGGCGTGACAATGTTCTTTTCTTTTGCTCTATTTATATTGTTGTGATGGGTTGTGAATATTTGTGTTGTTAGGAAAAAGATTGGTTTTGTAAGTTAAGGTTTCGTTTCTCATTTCCTTTGCCCGTATTTTCCAATTGAACACCGCCCAAACCTTACACAAACGCTTCATTAGGCACCTTACCCTACCAAGGTATCAGTGATTCCTAACCACGACCGGTTGCCTTCGTTTTGGACGGAGGCGAAAGCAAGCGACAATAACGGACGGACAAGGGTCAATAAGCCGGATTTAACTGATACCGTGCTTAAGCACCATAATCCATGTTGTTACCGATTGCTCTAGCTTCAATATTTAAGTTCGGCACATAGGACTGAATACAGATTTCCTTAATTTACACTAACCTATCTAATCCTAACAACTTATTCTTTGCATATATACACATAGATTAGATATGAACAACCCCGCCCTTGCTTTAACCAGTCAAAATAAGAACTTAAAACGCTTCGTCTCCCTGCGGACAACCCGTACTCATCGCGGCTAGCTGCAAAGCGATACCGTCCTGATTGCGGTTAACAACTTTAGAACTTTAAAATACGACACGCCAAAAGCGTGCAATCAATGACCCCACCGAAGAAGAAGCATACTATTGTGTCTCTTTCAGGTGTTCTTGTTATTGAGAACAGTTTTTCGGTCAGTCCTACCTCCTGGGTACTAGATACCGGATCAGGATCTCATATCTGTAATTTATTGCAGGAACTGAGAAAAAGTAGGATGGTTGGACATGGTGATATATCCCTCAGAGTAGGGAACAGAGCATAAGTTGATACTTCTACCGTCGGTGAATATCATCTAGCATTTGCCATGAGGCAATACTATGATTTTGAACAATTGCTACTATGTACCTTCCATGATTTGCAACATCATATCAGTTTCTTTACTTGATAAAGATGGATATAACTTTGTTCTTGATAGAAATATCATGAACATTTACCTTAATCAGGTATTGGTTGCAGAAGGTGCATTGTGTAATGGTATCTATGTTCTAAATCAAAACGCAGTTTTCAACATACAAAACACATACAAGAGGAAGAGTTCAGAAAAGAACGAATCCTACTTATGGAATTATAGACTTGGTCATATCGGAGAGAAAAGACTGAGTAAATTTCATAAGGATGGATATTTGAATACGTTCAAATTTTCATCCTATGAAACTTGTCAGTCCTGTCTCAAGGGAAAGATGACCAAATCTCCGTTCACCGGACATGGAGAAAAAGCAACAGAGCTCTTAGGACTCATACACAGTGATGTATGTGGTCCAATGTCTATACATGCAAGGGGTGGGTTCTCGTACTTCAACACATTCACTGACGAGCTCTCTAGGTTCGGATATGTGTATCTTATGAAACACAAATCTGAAGCTTTTGAGAAATTCAAAGAATTCAGAAACGAAGTAGAGAACTAGACTGGCAAACGTATCAAGATCCTCCGATCTGATAGAGGAGGGGAATACTTATAACAACCCTAAACTTTCTGTACAATTTTTTTCCAAAATACAGAAAGAAGTACATAAGCCTGAGCACAAGTTATAAATTTAATTTGCTTTTGAACAGCAAGAAAACACTTGTAGCTCATTGGTAAAGCCTTGCACTGCTGTGACATAACCCCTGTGTTCAAATTCCCCCAGCTACATATATTTTAATTGATTTTTCTTTTAATCTTTTAGAAGCCCAATAGTTTGCATGTGCACTACACGTAAAATGAAAAACCACAGATTAAACAAACATATGCAAATTGTTAAATACACTGAACATGACACGTGGCGAAAATCCCAACCCATTTCACCCTCTCTCGACCGGCGAGATCTTCTTCCTGATCGGCACCGCCGGGCCCTCCGTAGAGAATAGCCCCCATGTTCTGCACACTTGACCCTTGGCCTCCCCCCACTACCCTAGTTCTGTTTGTTTTTCCTGCACATTAACAGAGAATTAAAAATGAACATTAATTCACATTTTAATGCAAATTTTAATTCATTTCTTCATTACCCTAAACCCTAATTTTCCCTATATATACCACACCACATTTCACCCCTCCTCACTCAGAATTTCATTACAAAAACTCTATAAAATTTCCAATTCGCAAGTTGTGCAAATGGAGTTAGAAAAGGGCGTAGTTCCGACGACGTTTCGAGAAGAATCTGGTGACGAAACGACGCCCCGACGGTTCCAAAGTCATTCCCTACCTCCCCTCTTTCTTTATAGCCAATAAGTCCCTTCTCACCTCCTCTTTTGGTATTCTAAAACTTCTCTTTTTCAAAACTCGTCGGAAGCAGAGTTATTCCGGCTTCCAATTCTCTTTTCTTTAAATATCTAATTTTTTTTCTTAATAACAAACCTACAAATTTTTAATAAATTGTTTAGTAAACATTAATAAACACATTAGAATGAGTTTCATCTCAAAAGAATCTAATATGCAATTTTTATTGCATTTTTACAGTTTAATACCATAAACTTTACTTTCGACACAATTCATTATATTTCCTTGTATTACCTTTAGATAATTCATAAGGTAATGACCTATCTTATCACAACACACATCTTTGATATAGCACAATGGTTTGAAAAATATTCTTTGGGACAAAATACGACATTACATTTAAATACCCTAAACTTACAAAACTGTTTTCTTTAAAAAATGTGATATTTAATTCCGTACAATTACGTCTCTACAACCCATTTGGGGAACCCCGATCGGGATAGTACAGGTTATCGCACATTTTAGGGCCTAGTAGAGCGAGATGCAGACCTCCGCAAGGACCATTCGATCTCGATGGAATTCTAATGCAATTTTTAAGAAAAATGTGATTTCTATTTAATAATTAAATTCTATTTTTATAAATATTAGATATATATAAATATTATCAAAATATCTACTTTAAATATATTATATATATATTCCATGTTTTTCTAAATCAAAGGAATCACAAGTTCATGAAACTACCATTACAATTCAATGCAAATTCCAATATTTCATTGAAGTACCATATATAATGAAAACTAGGTTCTATTCACTCGAAAGTTTCATTTTTATAAATTATACATCTACAAAAATCCTAAAGATGATAATAAAATACTTGAGGTCTATTTTGAAATTTTATCAAAACTATTTTTACATAAAAACCTCTCAAGTTATACTAAATTAAAATAAGGACCCTAGTAAACATAGGTTTAAGCAGGACCAGTTCTCTTTAGCCTTAGGGAGCCGAAGAATATGGGTGCTTGCCTATCTAAGATAAACAATCTAACAATGGTGTTATCAATATGGTAATTGTCTTGGAAAAAGACACAAATCCTGCCGTCCATGTGCAGCAGTTACCGATAACTCCAAAACAATCAGGACTTCAATTCTGTTTAAAAGTCTTACTCAGTTCGAGTCATGGTAAAATCTGAATACAATCTGACTTGAATTCAATTCAAGTATAACTGTAATACAATATGAATCCATGAATACCAGAATACAATTCATATCAATATGAACTTGACCGAACCAAACCATGGATATACTCTGTTTACATGTCTATCCATTTATATCCATTCCATTTACTGATATCATGGTTTCGGAAAGTCTTCCATTTACTAGAAGACAATACAATACAATCAGTACAATCAATACAATCAATACAATAAACATTACGGGGTTTATAAAGGGGTAGACTGGTACAGAACATGTTAAAGGTGGCACAAGGTGGTCACTAAAAGACGTTATTACATCTATGTCATTATTCCGTGGTATTTTCGACGGAGCCTTGTACTACGGGTTACCAAAGTCCACGGTGTAAGTTTGACTCCTCTCGTATACACTGGCATATTCTGTACCAACCTACAACAACTACATTAGTATAACAAATATAACATTATCTACTTTACCTGTTCTATTTTCTGTCTATTCTTCTCCTTCTTTCTTTGGGACTTACCGAATGTTGTCAGGAGGACCCGACTCTGAAAAGTTCGAGACCAGCCGGGAGCACTTGGAGTAGACCCCTGAGCAGTATACTGAAGACCCTGAGCTATAGTCACATGTACATATTTCCTTTTCAATTATGCCATTGTTTAGGCATTGCTTTCCATTCATGTATTTACATTTCCAGTTGTACCTGTAAAAGAATGTTTAATACATAAAAGTTGCTGTTCATTTACATTTATGTCTCTTGTGTACATTTTCCTTTATATTGCTTAGATACGCTTAGCGTGTTTACTTCAGAGTAAATACGTAGCTGATCTCGTCGCGTCCTCTTGCCCGTACACCGAGAAGCGGGGCGTGACAGTACTTAAGCACGGAATTCCTAGAATACTTAAAAAAGAATGGAATTCTCTCTCAACTTACTCCTCCGTATACACAACAGCACAACGGTGTATCGGAGTAGAGGAACCTTACCCTATTGGACATGGTTCGCTCCATGTGAGTAACGCCGAGTTGCCTCTTTCATTTTAGGGATATGTGCTTCAGATAGTGGCACATCTATTGAATCATGTTCCATCCAAATCAGTGCCTAAAATACCATTCAAATTATGGAATGGAAAGAGACCATATCATAAAAAATTCAAGATATTTGGTTGTCCGGTTTACATTAAAAAAACATAATCCGGACAAACAAGAGGCACGGTCAGTTCTATGTAAATTTATGGGATATCCAAAGAATGGTTATGGATATCTGTTCTACCATACCGAGGAACAGAAAGTGTTTGTATCTCGCCATGCTAACTTTTTTAGAAAAGGAATTTCTCGCAAAAGAAGTTACTGGGAGTACGGTAGAACTGGAAGAAACTTCTGAACCACAAAATGTAACTGAAGATTTGGAGGAACCGCTAGATTCAGTAGTCCCAGACGAACCTCAGCCACTCCGCAGATCTAATTGGATTTCTCATCCGCCCGAGAGATACTACGGTTTTCTCATAGACGGTGATCGAGAGGATTGCATCTTCAAAGAAGATGATCCTACTAGTTTCAAGCAGGCCATTATCAGTAGGGACCTTGATAAGTGGTTAGATGCTATGCGATCCGAAATGGAGTCCTTGTACGCCAATAAAGTGTGGACCTTGGATATTGCTCCACCTGGGGTAAAACCCGTTGGATGCAAATAGATCTACAAAAGAAAGATTGGTGTCGATGGGCAGGTGGAAACCTATAAGGCTAGACTTGTTGCAAAAGGTTTTTGACAAAGACCAGGTGTAGACTATGATGAAACTTTTTCTTCAGTGGCTATGCTCAAATCCATTCGGATCCTACTTGCTATTGCTGCCTTCCATGACTATGAAATCTGGCAGATGGACGTAAAAATGAATTTTCTAAACGGAAGTTTGGAAGAGTGGGTTTATATGGATCAGCCGGAGGGTTTTGTAGACAGTGGGAGCAGCAGGAAGGTGTGCAAGTTGCTTAAATCCATTTATGGATTAAAGCAGGTATCGCGGAGCTGGAATATCTGTTTTGATAAAACAGTCAAGGAATTTGATTTCATTAAGAACGAGGATGAGCCGTTTATATATAAGAAGATCGTAGGATGAACTGTCGTATTCCTAGTCTTGTACGTAGATGACGTTATTTTAATAGGAAATGATATTCTTATGCTACAATCAATCAAGATGTTCTTATCACAAAGGTTCTCCATGAAGGACCTGGGTGATGCCTCGTACATTCTGGGGATCAAGATCTACAGAGATAGATCCAAGAGATTATTGGGACTTTCGCAGTCCAGGTACATTAAGACCGTACTAAAAGGATTTAGTATAGAAGATTCCAAGTGTGGTAACATACCTACATTGCACGGAATCACCCTCTCCAAAGAGATGTCTCCCAAGACTGATGAGGAGATGTTTCACATAAGCATTATACCCTATGCTTCGGTGGTAGGATCTATAATGTATGCGATACTATGTACAAGACTAGATGTAGCTTACGCGCATAGCGTGGTAAGCCGGTATCAGTCAGACCTAGGTGAGAACCACCGGACAGCAGTGAAAAACATTCTTAAGTACCTGAGAAGGACTAAAGAACTGTTCATGGTATTTGGTAATGGGGACCTCCAGGTGGAGTCCTTTACCGATTCGAGCATCCAGAGTGGAAAGAATGACAGCAAGTCTGTCTTAGGTTTTGTGTTTACCCTCAACGGAGAAACGGTCTGTTGGAAGAGTTCCAAACAGGACACCGTCGCAGACTCGACGATGGAGGCTGAATACATTGCTGCCAACGATGCCGCAAAAGAAGCCATCTAGATTAAGAAGTTCATTACTGAACTTCAGGTGGAACCATCTATTGTTAACCCAATACTTTTGTATTGCGACAACAATGGAGCTATGTCTTATGGTCCCATCAGAAATCCAGGCACATCTTGAGGCGGTATCACCTGATCAGGGAGATCATTGATCGCCGGGAGATCGAGGTGTGGAGAGTGGACAAAAAAGACAAAACGGCGGATCCATTCACCAAGGCCCTTCCTCAAGCACAGTTCGAGAGACTTTTTGAGATTTTGGGTATTCGATACACCAACAACAGGCCCTAGTGCAGACATTGGGTACTCGATACGCGAATATATATGGCCTTAGTACAAGTGGGAGATTGTTGGATATGTATGCTGTTCATATCAGAATTTTGCATTATTATATCGCCCATTCTTAATCATATTACAAATAAATAGGTGTTTTTGATCTATGTCTGCTAAATAATTGCAGATTACAGGTTCTCAGAATAATACAGTGAAAATGGTGAAAAAACGCTACAAAAGTGAGACTACGACCAACAAATAGAAGAATCTTTATCATGCCGCCTACAATTTGAGGAATAAACGAAGATCAACAAACAGTTCGATTACACAAAGTACAAAGGCAGCACAAGATTCAAGACTTTAACACGAAGCGAACGGTAAAAGTCCACAACATTCTGCACTGTGGAAATCTTGGAGAAACTAGAAGACATTCTGAGAAACCAAGTGAAGAAACCAAAATGAAAATGCAACATGAAGAAAACCTGAGAAAACGAGCCAGAAAACCTTTAAGATGGCCGCGGAACCGCGACCAAACAAGGCTTCCTGCCGCGGTTCCGCGGCCATATAGAACACGTGTCGGTGTGTCGGTGCGTGTCGGTGGGAGTCGGTGCATTGACCCGGTTTTCTTAGGGTATTTTTGTAATTCTAGATATCGATCAGATGTAAACTCTAGGGTTTCTATTATCTATAAATAGGAATCCTACAGCTCTTTTTGGAGCATGCCTTTTTTTATTTCTCTAGCTTAAAATTTTCATTTGATTGTAATTGTCAAAGAGTGCATCAATAAAAAAGTAAGTTTTTTTTTATCTTGAATTTGTTATTTGCAATTTTTATTTCTCTGCAATTTATTTCTCTGCCGTAGTTATTTTCCGCAAGTTAATTAGGCTCTTAAATAAAAACCATAAAAATGAATTCCTTTGTTAATTCCCTAATGAGTGAGTAGTTCCTCACTTGTCAGGGTTAGGCTTGGGGAAGGTTTGAGAGATGAAAATCTCTCACCCCTTTCTTACCCGTTCAATATTTTAAAATAGGAATCTATGCAAACCAAACACACACCGCTCACTACGGCACCCTATCCCAAGAGGTAGTGGTGATTCCCTAGTTAAAGACCGGTTGTGATTGTTTTCCATAGAGGTTAGGGCTAAGAGTTAAGAAAGGACGGACAAGGACCAAAGGGAAGAATCCAAGTTTCTTCCCGATCGTGCTAATCTCCTTTGTTAACTATTACCTTAACACCTAAAAGTTCTTAATAAGGGCAAAGAAAGCGGTGAGAATTATTGACTTTCCAAACTAACCTAATCCTAACCCTAGCAAGGTTTTAATCCTAATCAAACTCAACTTCAGTTTTTTATTGAAAATCAAAACCTACCACAAATAGGAATTGACTCGTTAGAACAATTAGAAAATACACGTAATCCTTGTGGACCGACCCGTATTCAACCGGTTAGCTACCAAGTGACACCGTTCTTGATTGCGGTTAATTCTTTGATTTCAAAACGCATAAGCGCAAAAATCCCAACCAATCAAATTGCGCTGTTGCTGGGGATGGCGTAGTTATTTTCTTTTTGTAATTTTGGGTTAGTTAAAATTAAAAAAATCATAAAAACTGAAAAATATAAAAACAAAAAAAATTGTCATCTTGTTATTTTTTGAAGGGTTTTCGTGTGAATTGTGCAGGATCGGAAAGACGAACAGATTCAGATCTGGAAAAATCCAGCGAACAAAACAGAAAACAGTAGATCTGAACAAATAGAGGAGAACCTCAACAGACAACAGAAGAATTTTTGGAGCTTGAACAAATATTTCTACCGCGGAAACGCGGCACTAACAGGCTTTTGGCCGCGGAACCGCGGCACCTTGCTGACATCAGCAACTGAAAAATTCTCTGTAAGTTTCTTTTCCTCTTTTCTGCCCTCTGTAGTCCTCTGAAAAAATTTCCTGCAGGGTTCTTTACGCAAAACTTCTCCCCCTTCTCCAATAACTTGATTTTGTGCAGGATTCTTTGTGCCGCAATAAAAGAAAAAAAATTTGGCAAGTGTTTGTGTGCTTACTGCTTTGCATTTTTAAAACGGACTTTTAAGGGGCTATAACACAAATCCAGATTGGGTGGGGATTTCATTACGCTTCCTAGGACCCCAAAAATCACAAAAAAACATTCACATCAACCATCGAGTTAATTAAAAAAAGATTAGACTCAGCCAATAAGGACTGTCGTGCTCATTAGGACAAAGGAATAGTTGTTGGCATCGGTCGTTTATCTAAACTAGACTTTGTGGTGCCTAGGCTAGACAAGTGGGAAATGTTATTTTAAAATGCCCGTCTCACGGTGATTCGTGAGCGGATCCCTCCTTTCTTTACTTGTGCTTACCTGGCTACAATTGGCGGTAAAGAGGCGATTTGAGGATCTCACAACTTGCCCTTTGGAATAGTTAAGAGCAGTCTAGTTGACTTAGGAGACCCTAGCTCTAGGCTTGATTGTGCATATTGTGATTGCTTGAACGCGTGTCTAAGCTCCTTATAAATTTTTTTTGCAAAAACTCCTTATAAAAAATATTTTACAAAAAAAAAAGACTTGCCATTTTTGTCGCTAGAAATCCATTGGACCCCACTTTCTCTCATTGACGTTTTCTTACCTCCACCTTCTGTTTTTACCTTTTGACTACACTACACCTCTTTAGTGTATGTCCAGTTGGACTAGAGACACTAGCGCCCGTTTAGTCCATGTCTCGATAGTGCCGACTAACGACGCTGTCGACTCCGAAGTTGAAATTCCATCCACTTCTTTACCTTCATCTTCATATTCATCATCTTCTAAGGAGATGTCGGGATTCAATCCTAACAACTCCTTACCTACGGGACTGATTCCACCTTCACTAGGTGCGAATAACCCACCACACCCTCCTGTTGAAGCGCCCCAACGAATCGCGCTCCAGGATCTTTTCTATCCTATCCGCACCGCACTTCTCATTTGTCTTTCACTTCCACCGGCTAATGGGGATAACATTGAAATTAAACCCCACTTCATCAATATGTTGCCCAAATTTCACGGGCTGGAATCTGAAGATGCCTACATCTTCATTAACAAATTCCAGAATGTTTGCGCAATGATGAAGACCACACAACTTTCTGATGATGCTATAAGGCTACATATCATTCCATTCACTTTATATGACCTAGCTGAAAAATGGTTATATAGCACAGCATCACACTCCATAAAAAATTGGGAAGAGTTTGTTAAGGCTTTTCTAAAAAGGTTTTACCCACACCACAAGACCGCGAGAATTCGCAACGAAATTATTCAATTTTCCCAGCTTCCTTCTGAACCTTTTTAGAAGTGTTTTGAAAGATTTAAGGACCTACTTGTTCAGTGCCCTCACCACGGTATCGAGAATTGGCAACTTTGCCAAACTTTTTATGAAGGACTGAACCCAGAAACTAAGCAGTTGTTGGAAACCATTTGTCAATGTCACTTTCTTACATAATCTAGCGAGGAAGCTTAACAATTTCTCGACGATCTTGCTGAACAAACATTTCAGTAGGAAAGCACTAAGACCACTTCATCTACTTCATCAGGTCAGTCTAGGGCAGGCATATATCAACTTGATATGTCGATTGCAATGAAGGTCGAAATGGCTGCACTCACGAAAAAACTAGAAGCAATTGAGAGCAAATTCTCATCGCCTTCTCCTGCCCCTGCTTTACCCCCACGCACTGTTTGCGCTTGTTGTTCGGATCCGTCCTATCTAACCGAAGAGTGTCCTTACAACCCACCCGTTCAAGGACAAGATCAAGTCAATGCTGCCTTTCAGCAAATATAAAGAAATGATCCATACTCTTCAACTTACAATCCTGGTTGGAGGAGCCACCCAAATTTTGCTTGGAATCAAAATCAATAACAATTCCAAGGCAATAACACCTTTCAAAGGCCTCCTCCACAACAACAAGTACCTCAACAAACTCAATATCAGCAACCTTTCCAACCCCAAGCTTACCAAAACCAAATGAACAATTTTGTACCAAACAACTCTTATCCTCAAAACAATTTTGTTCAGGCGAATAACGATAAGGTTTCCTCGCTAGAACGAAGTTTGGATGCGTTTTTAAAACAATCTACGCAATCCTCATCCAGCATCCAATCGTCCATTCAGTCATTGGTGCAACATACTGCTTCAGATGATCAGAGCATCAAAACAATTGAAGCCCAAATAGCACAACTGAATGCTGCGTTAAGCGAGCGAGAAAAGGGTAAACTTCCATCTCAACCACTACCAAATCCCGGTCACACACAAAATACATATGTTGCTCATGAACAACAAAATCATAATGTGAGTGCCGTGACTACATTGAGATCTGGAAAGGTATTGCACCACAATGTTGGTAATAATGATGAAACCCCGGCCGCCGCTTCTTCATCTTCTTCTTCTTTATCTTCTTCAGAGCATATTCATCATTCTTCACAAGGCTCTACTTCTTCTAATTCGAACGGACCCATATCTTACTCTACGAAAACATCAACACTGGGATCTATTCCAACTCCGCAATCTACTCCACAAACATTGGACTCAACAAACTTTCAAAATATTCCATTTCCAAACAGGTTGAGATCCAATAAACCTACTCCACAAATGGAGAAGATTGTGGAGTTATTCAAACAGGTTAGCATTAACATACCTCTCTTGGATGCATTCCAACAAGTCTCTTCTTATACGAAAATCTTAAAGGACTTATGCATCAAGAAGAGGAATTCACAGGTACCTAACAAAGTTTTCTTGGCTAATGTGGTAAGTGATGCTCTTACACAACCTTTACCCTAAAAACATAAGGACCCTGGCTGTCCAACAATTTCAATAACAATTGGGGATAAGGACATCAATCGCGCACTTTTAGATCTTGGCGCTAGTGTTAATTTGCTTCCATATTCAGTATATGAACAATTAGGCGTTGGAGAGCTGAAACCCACACATTGTACACTCCAAATGGCCGACCGATCCAACACCCATCCTAAGGGTGAGTTAGAGGATGTGTTGATTAGAGTAGGGGACTTCATTTTCCCCATTGATTTCATTGTTATGGACATACAGCCTATAGCTAACCCCCGGAGTCAAATTCCAGTGATACTCGGTTGATCATTCCTTGCGACTTCTAATGCGGTGATCAATTGTCGAAATGGTTCGATGAACTTATCTTTTGGAAATATGACAATTGAACTCAACATTTTTAAGTTGGGGAATTAGCCCTCCGAGCCTAATGCTAGTATACTTGATGTTTGCTCGATCCAAGAGATCACGCAGGAGGACTGTGAGCTCGAAATTTTTTTGTTCGATCACAGCAGTTTTGACGCCACTAGTGCATTCCTCCTTGAATCTGACACAGCTTGCACAACTGATAACGATTACGAGTGTTTCACTTTTTTGGACGATTTTGAAGACTCACCACCTGACTTTGAGTCCTTTGAATTTTCGGATGAGTTAGCTGAACCATCCGACTCGGTTGCTTACACTCGCTTTGAACCATTGTTGGAATCCTTCGAGTTCGAGACAGTTTCACCAATTTTACCTTCAATTGTTTCACCTCCAAAACTTGAACTCAAGCTGTTGCCGTCTCACCTTAAATACGCTTACTTAGGTGAGAATGAGACACTTCCTGTTATCATATCGGCCTCTCTAGCCCTCGAGCAAGAGAAAGCCCTTTTAATGGTCTTACAGAATAATCGGCAAGCTTTTGGCTGGACTATGGTGGACATCAAAGGGATTAGTCCCCTCATAGTTGAACATCATATATATATGATGGATGATGCCAAGCCAGTAAGGGATCCACAGAGATGTCTCAACCCCATAATGAAGGAGGCTGTCAAAAAGGAGATTGTAAAATGTCTTGATAGTGGTATCATTTACCCTATCTCTGATAACCAGTGGGTTAGCCCCATTCATGTTGTCCCAAAGAAATCAGGCATAACGGTCATAACTAATGAGGCGAATGAGCTAATACCTACTCGCACCCAAACTAGGTGGCGAGTTTGCATCGATTATAGAAAACTCAACGCTGCGACAAGGAAAGACCACTTTCCATTACCTTTCATTGACCAAATGCTAGAACGATTGGCTGTGCACGAATTTTACTACTTTTTGGATGGCTACTCCGGCTATAATCAAGTTCCCATCGCCGAAAAGGATCAAGACAAGACCACATTTACTTGTCCTTTCGGTACATTCACTTACCGTCGCATGCCCTTTGGATTATGCAATACACCTGCTACTTTCCAACGGTGTATGATGGGGATCTTTTCAGACATGGTGGAAAAATTCTTGAAGATTTTTATGGATGATTTCTCCAATTTCGGCGGCTCCTTTGATGAGTGTTTGCTACACTTAGATGCAGTTCTTACCCGCTGTAGGGATAAGAACCACACTTTAAATTAGGAGAAGTGCCACTTTATGGTACGAGAGGGTATTGTCTTAGGACATATCATCTCGCAAAACGGCATTGAGGTTGATAAAGCCAAGATTGAAGTCATTTCCAATCTTCCTCCTCCCAAGTGCGTCAAAGACATCCGAGCCTTCCTTGGCCATGCCGGTTTTTATAGATGGTTCATCAAGGATTTTAGCAAGATAGCTAGACCCTTGACTCTTTTGTTGGCCAAGGACACAACTTTTGATTTTGACTCAAGCTGCATGAAGGCATTCGAGTCATTGAAACACTCACTTATTTCTACGCCCATTCTTTCATCTCTCGACTGGACGCATCCATTTGAAATTATGTGCGATGCATCTGATTTCACCATTGGTGCTGTACTTGGACAGCACATAAATAAGATGCCACACGTAATTTATTACGCTAGCCGAATATTAAATGAGGCCCAATTAAATTACACAACAACTGAAAAAGAATTCTTAGCCGTTGTGTTTGCACTAGAAAAATTCAGGCCCTATTTAATCGGCTCTCCAGTCATTGTTTACACAGACCACTCAGCTCTTCGCCATCTTTTTGCGAAGAAGGATGCTAAATCTCAGCTAATACGTTGGATCCTCTTTCTACAAGAGTTTGACCTTGTCATAAGAGACAAGAGAGGATGTGAAAACGTAGTCGCCGATCACCTTTCATGACTCCTTTCTTTGCCTACACTTCAAACTCCTATTAGAGACGTTTTTCCAAATGAGCAGCTCTTAACCGTGTCATGCGAACCTTGGTTCGCTGATATAGTAAATTATTTGGCCACCGGACTGATACAAAACGATTGGTCGAATCAGGATAGACTCCGATTCCTGTCCTAAGTAAAACATTTTTGCTAGGATGAACCGTATCTCTTTAAATACTGTTCCAACCAAATCATTCGTCGGTGTGTCCCCGACTACGAGTTTAAGAGTGTGCTGTCATTCTGCCACGATCAAGCGTCTGGCGAATATTTTGGCCCCAAAAAGACAGCATAAAAAATCTTGCAGTATGGCTTCTACTGGCCACAACTTTTTAAAGATGCATACGAATACTGCAAGACATGCTCCCGATACCAACACTTGGGCCGGATATCTCAGAGAAATGAAATTCCGCTCCAACCAATTTTGGTTGTTGAAATTTTTGATGTTTGGGGAATAGACCTCATGAGACCATTTCCCAACTCTTTTGGGAACATGTATATTCTACTTGCAGTTGACTATGCTTCAAAATGTGTCGAGGCTGTTGTAGGGTGTTTTTCGTCACCCCATTGAGATGGGAATACGCGCGCGCTTGTCAGGCGTACTACAGATTCCCCCTGCCTAGGGTAGGCCGGGGTTTAATGATTGTGGGGATCCGAATCTCCTGCAGCCGCGGACTAAACTGCCGTTAATTACCCCTCGCCTTTGGAGCGAGGGAACCTCCGATTGATGGGTTAAACTGGTCATGCGAACTCAATATGCAGTGTGCGTGTGATGTATTTTGAAAGGGGTTTTTTGGATATGTCGGGAGCCACGCAGAGTTTTTACGGGAAGAAAAGGCATCCAAAGGATGCGTGGGGGGGGGCAGCACCTTGGGCGCTGTGCGTCGAGGTGCTGTGCGCTCAGGCGCTAGAGTGCCACGTGTCGGCACATGGGCGCTCTGCGCTTGAGCGCTGGGAGCTTGAGCGCAAGCGCACCACGTGTCGGCACGTGGGTGCTTTGCGCTTCAGCGCCTGACGCTCGAGCGTAAGTGCGCCACGTGTCGGCACTGGGGCGACTTGCGCCTGAGCGCTGGGTGCTGGAACGCAAGTGCGACACGTGTCGACACGGGGGCGACTTGCGCCTGAGCGCAAGTGCGCCACGTGTCGGCATGTGGGTGCTTTGCGCTTGAGCGCAGGCTGCTGTAGTGCAAGCGCGCCACGTGGGCGCTTTACGCTCGACGCTGAGTGCTTGAGCGCAAGCGCACCACATGTCGGCACGCGGGCGCTCTGCGCTTGAGCGCCGGTGAGAAAAAGAGGCTTTTAGCCTAAAAAAATTTCTCGGAAGAGAAATCAGAGAGGAGTTGGACTCCTGAGTGTGTTTTTTTGGGGGTTTAGTGAAAGGGGTTCTTTTTCTTCCTCCTCTGTTAGCTGGATCTTGAAGATCAAGAGATGTGAGATCTCAAAATCATTCCTTTTGGGGATCTAAAGACAGATCCAAGTTCCACTTTGTGGGTTTGGTGGTGAAAAAACTATTTTGTTTTTGAAAAGGAAGAGTAAAACTCTTGATTTAATTCAGAAGAAAGAAGAAGATTTGAGACCTTCAGAAAAGGGAAAGAAATACAAACCCTAGGTTTTTGAGAGAATGAAAGTAAGGATCCTCACGGCATTTACTTGGGATGATGCAGCTGACATCATTCATCTATACATATTTCCTATTTTAGAGGCTAGGCCAGCCTTGGGGTGATGCTGCTGACATCACTCATCGTTACATACTACCTTTTAGTGCTTAGCGGCATGTCTCGGTTTCAGCCCGAGAATCTTCACCGTGGTCCCGGACACGCACGGGATACTACTGAGTTACATTGATGATTCATCAAATTGATTTCAAAGACTTCAGAGTAGTTAACCCAGTAGACCAGTCTAGATTACTCACTACACATTATCCTCACTGTTCTCATTTATATTACTGTAATACCTGTTTTACTGTTCATGCACATACTTGTATGTCTTACTACCCCTGTTTATATTATTGCTTGATTTTATGACGCACTGATGTTTGGGTTTTGCATAGCCCAGATCCTCTACTTTTGTTGCAGACTGATCAGGAATACTGCCGCTGTTAGACCGAGCGGTGAGGATCCTGTTGGTATCCAGTTTACTTTCCAGGTGTTTTATTTATTGGATCTTTTTCTTCGGCATATTATTTTATTTCTTGACTCATTTATTCTGGTTTATGGACATGTACTAGACAGTTTAGTTTACTTTCCTGTTCTTGATATCTCAACAACCGTAATGTGACTGTGGAAGGATTTTTCCTATCCACAGGTAGCATTGTTGGCCATGTCACGTGCCTATCGTAGCGTACTCTGGGAAGCGGGGTGTGACATGGTTTCTTTGCTATTCATAATATTTTATACTTATTTAATTTCATAATAAACCTGTAGATCAAATCTAATGTTACGTGTTCCAATTTAACATTTCGATGTTCCGTTTACATAATTTTAGATCTAGAACCTGAAATATATCATGTTGCATATTAGGTTACAATACGTGGTACCCACGTCCATATTTAAATCACATAATAATTATTTGCACAGCCCATAGGTACCTTTAATAGTTTATACCCTATTGGACACTCGTTTGCATACATCTAGCCTAATATATATTCAATTGCATCCCTAGATCATTTAATACATATTAATGTGATTTTAACATTCCATATTCGATAAACCGTATTTAATTAATGTTGGAACTATTCGCTTAACCCAAATCGATAACTGTGTATCCATATGCTTTAATCTGTACTTATTTGCATATAACATCACAATGTTCCATTTTTATTGTTCCATTAGTACCCCATACTTGTTTTGTATACCCATACTTATTATAGTTTGATATGAGCACCCACTTGTTACTTGTGCACCCCTGACACGGCTTGATACACTATTACTTGACACGACGAGATACCGTGCACTTCTTGACATGACATGATACCTATATACAACCAGACTTGACCTGATGTACCATGGCTTTACCTGTTACCTGATCTTGTTACTAATGCCAACAAACTTGACCTGTTGTCTCTACGGACATTTTCTGTTGTCTATCCAGACACACCTATACCTGCTTGATCCTGCGTTGGCATTAGCTCCGGATTTATTAATCCTTGACTTGAACATATATAACTTGGGGTATGGGGAAATCAATGATGAAACCTGACTTGTAACTCGACAGTTCGCATACTTATACTGATCAGTTTTAGAGGCTAGGCCAGCCTTGGGATGATGCAGCTGACATCATTCATCTATACATATTTCCAATTTTAGAGGCTAGACCAGCCTTGGGGGGATGCTGCTGACATTACTCATCGTTACATACTACCTTTTAGTGCCTAGCGGCATGTCTCGGTTTCAGCCCGAAAATCTTCACCGTGGTCCCGGGCACGCATGTGATACTATTGAATTACATCGATGATTCATCAAATTGATTTCAAAGACTTGAGAGTAGTTAACCCAGTAGACCAGTCTAGATTACTCACTACACATTACCCTCACTGTTCTCATTTATATTATTCTTATACCTGTTTTACTGTTCATGCACATACCTGTATGTCTTACTACCCCTGTTTAAATTATTGCTTGATTTTATGACGCACTGACGTCTGGATTTTGCATGGCCCAGATCCTCTACTTTTGTTGCAGACTGATCAGGAGTACTGGCGCTGTTAGACCGAGCGGTGAGGATCCTGTTGGTATCCAGTTTACTTTCCAGGTGTTTTATTTATTGGATCTTTTGCTTCCGCATATTATTTTATTTCTTGACTCATTTATTCTGCCTTATGGACTTGTACTAGATAGTTTAGTTTACCTTCCTGTTCTTGATATCTCTGCAGCCGTAATGTGACTGTGGAAGGATTTTTCCTATCCACAGGTAGCATGGTTGGCTATGTCACGTGCCTATCGTAGCGTATTCTGGGAAGCGGGGCGTGACATGGTTTCTTTGCTATTCATAATATTTTATACTTATTTAATTTCATATTAAACCTGTTGATCAAATCTAATGTCATGTGTTCCAATTTAACATTTCGATGTTCCGTTTACATAATTTTAGATCTAGAACCTGAAATATATCATGTTGCATATTAGGTTACAATACGTGGTACCCACGTCCATATTTAAATCACATAATAATTATTTGCACAGCCCATAGTACCCTTTAATAGTTTATACCCTATTGGACACTCGTTTGCATACATCTACCCTAATATATATTCAATTGGATCCCTAGATCATTTAATACATATTAATGTGATTTTAACATTCCATATTCGATAAACCGTATTTAATTAATGTTGGAACTATTCGCTTAACCCAAATCGATAACTGTGCATCCATATGCCTTAATCTTTACTTATTTGCATATAACATCACAATGTTCCATTTTTATTGTTCCATTAGTACCCCATACTTGTTTTGTATACCCATGCTTATTATAGTTTGATATGAGCATCCACTTGTTACTTGTGCACCCCTGACACGACTTGATACACTATTACTTGACACGACGAGATACCATGCACTTCTTGACCTGACATGATACCTATATACAACCTGACTTGACCTGATGTACCATGGATTTACCTGTTACCTGATCTTGTTACTAATGCCAACAAACTTGACCTGTTGTCCCTACGGACATTTCCTGTTGTCTATCCAGACACACCTATACCTGTTTGATCCTGCGTTGGCATTAGCTCCGGATTTATTAATCCCTGACTTGAACATATATAACTTGGGGGTATAGGGAAATCAATGATGAAACCTGACTTGTAACTCGACAGTTCGCATACTTATACTGATCAGTTTTAGAGGCTAGGCCAGCCTTGGGATGATGCAGCTGACATCATTCATCTATACATATTTCCTATTTTAGAGGGTTAGGCCAGCCTTGGAGGGATGCTGCTGACATCACTCATCGTTACATACTACCTTTTAGTGCCTAGCGGCATGTCTCGGTTTCAGCCCGAGAATCTTCACCGTGGTCCCGGGCATGCACGGGATACTATTGAGTTAAATCGATGATTCATCAAATTGATTTCAAAGACTTGAGAGTAGTTAACCCAGTAGACCAGTCTAGATTACTCACTACACATTACTCTCACTGTTCTCATTTATATTACTGTTATACCTGTTTTACTGTTCATGCACATACCTGTATGTCTTACTACCCCTGTTTATATTATTGCTTGATTTTATGACGCACTGATGTCTGGGTTTTGTATTGCCCAGATACTCTACTTTTGTTGCAGACTGATTAGGAGTACTGGCGCTGTTAGACCGAGCGGTGAGAATCCTGGTGGTATCCAGTTTACTTTCCAGGTGTTTTATTTATTGGATCTTTTGCTTCCGCATATTATTTTATTTCTTGACTCGTTTATTCTGGCTTATGGACATGTACTAGATAGTTTAGTTTACTTTCCTGTTCTTGATATCGCTACAGCCGTAATGTGACTGTGGAAGGATTTTTCCTATCCACAGGTAGCATGGTTGGCTATGTCATGTGCCTAGCGTAGCGTACTCTGGGAAGCGGGGCGTGACATGGTTTCTTTGCTATTCATAATATTTTATACTTATTTAATTTCATATTAAACCTGTAGATCAAATCTAATGTCACGTGTTCCAATTTAACATTTCGATATTCCGTTTACATAATTTTAGATCTAGAACCTGAAATATATCATGTTGCATATTAGGTTACAATACGTGGAACCCACGTCCATATTTAAATCACATAATAATTATTTGCACAGCCCATAGTACCCTTTAATAGTTTATACCCTATTGGACACTCGTTTGCATACATCTACCCTAATATATATTCAATTGCATCCCTAGATCATTTAATACATATTAATGTGATTTTAACATTCCATATTCGATAAACCATATTTAATTAATGTTGGAACTATTCGCTTAACACAAATCGATAACTGTGCATCCATATGCTTTAATCTATACTTATTTGCATATAACATCACAATATTCCATTTTTGTTGTTCCATTATTACCCCATTCTTGTTTTGTATACTTATGCTTATTATAGTTTGATATGAGCACCCACTTGTTACTTATGCACCCCTGACACGACTTGATACACTATTACTTGACACGACGAGATACCGTGCACTTCTTGATATAACATGATACCTATATACAACCTGACTTGACCTGATGTACCATGAATTTACCTGTTACCTGATCTTATTACTAATGCCAACAAACTTGACCTATTGTCCCTACGGACATTTCCTGTTGTCTTTCCAGACACACCTATACCTGCTTGATCCTGCGTTGGCATTAGCTCCGGATTTATTAATTCCTGACTTGAACATATATAACTTGGGGGTATGAGGAAATCAAGGTTGAAACCTGACTTGTAACTCGACAGTTCGCATACTTATACTGATCAGTTTTAGAGGCTAGGCCAGCCTTGGGATGATGCAGCTGACATCATTCATCCACCCATATTTCCAATTTTAGAGGCTAGGCCAGCCTTGGGGGGATGCTGCTGACATCACTCATCGTTACATACTACCTTTTAGTGCCTAGCGGCATGTCTCGGTTTCATCCCGAGAATCTTCACCGCAGTCCCGGGCACGCACGGGATACTATTGAGTTACATCGATAATTCATCAAATTGATTTCAAAGACTTCAGAGTAGGTAACCCAGTATACCAGTCTAGATTACTCAGTACACATTACCTTCACTGTTCTCAGTTATATTACTGTTATGCCTGTTTTACTGTTCATGCACATACCTGTATGTCTTACTACCCCTGTTTATATTATTGCTTGATTTTATGACGCACTGACGTCTGGGTTTTGCATGTCCCAGATCCTCTACTTTTGTTGCAGACTGATCAGGAGTACTGCCGCTGTTAGACTGAGCGGTGAGGATCCTGTTGGTAACCAGTTTACTTTCCAGGTGTTTTATTTATTGGATCTTTTGCTTCCGCATATTATTTTATTTCTTGACTCATTTATTCTGGCTTATGGACTTGTACTAGATAGTTTAGTTTACTTTCCTGTTCTTGATATCTCGACAGCCGTAATGTGACTATGGAAGGATTTTTCCTATCCACAGGTAGCATGGTTGGATATGTCACGTGCCTATCATAGCGTACTCTGGGAAGCGGGGCGTGACATGGTTTCTTTGCTATTCATAATATTTTATACTTATTTAATTTCATATTAAACCTGTAGATCAAATCTAATGTCACGTGTTCCAATTTAACATTTCGATATTCCGTTTACATAATTTTAGATCTAGAACTTGAAATATATCATGTTGCATATTAGGTTACAATACGTGGAACCCACGTCCATATTTAAATCACATAATAATTATTTGCACAGCCCATAGTACCCTTTCATAGTTTATACCCTATTGGACACTCGTTTGCATACAACTATCCTAATATATATTCAATTGCATCCCTAGATCATTTAATACATATTAATGTGATTTTAACATTCCATATTCGATAAACTGTATTTAATTAATGTTGGAACTATTCGCTTAACCCAAATCGATAACTGTGCATCCATATGCTTTAATCTGTACTTATTTGCATATAACATCACAATGTTCCATTTTTATTGTTCTTTTAGTACCCCATACTTGTTTTGTATACCCATGCTTATTATTATTTGATATGAGCACCCACTTGTTACTTGTGCACCCCTGACACGACTTGATACACTATTACTTGACACGACGAGATACCGTGCACTTCTTGACATGACATGATACCTATATACAGCCTAACTTCACCTGATGTACCATGGCTTTACCTGTTACCTGATCTTGTTACTAATACCAACAAACTTGACCTGTTGTCCCTACGGACATTTCCTGTTGTCTATCCAGACACACCTATACCTGCTTGATCCTGCGTTGGCATTAGCTCCGGATTTATTAATCCCTGACTTGAACATATATAACTTGGCGGGGTATGGGGAAATCAATGATGAAACCTGACTTGTAACTCGACAGTTCGCTTAATTATATCGATCAGTTTTAGAGGCTAGGCCAGCGTTGGGATGATACTGCTGACATCATTCATCTATACATATTTCCTATTTTAGAGGCTAGGCCAGCCTTGGGGTGATGCTGCTGACATTACTCATCGTTACATACTACCTTTTAGTGCCTAGCTGCATGTCTCGGTTTCAGCCCGAGAATCTTCACCGTGGTCCCGGGCACGCACGGGATACAATTGAGTTACATCGATGATTCATCAAATTGATTTCAAAGACTTGAGAGTAGTTAACCCAGTAGACCAGTCTAGATTACTCACTACACACTACCCTCACTGTTCTCATTTATATTACTGTTATACATGTTTTACTGTTCAAGCACATACCTGTATGTCTTATTACACCTGTTTATATTATTGCTTAATTTTATGACGCACTGACGTCTGGGTTTTTCATGGCTCAGATCCTCTACTTTTGTTGCAGACTGATCAGGAGTACTGCCGCTGTTAGACCGAGCGGTGAGGATCCTGTTGGTATCCAGTTTACTTTCGAGGTGTTTTATTTATTGGATCTTTTGCTTCCGCATATTATTTTATTTCTTGACTCATTTATTCTGGCTTAAGGACATGTACTAGACAGTTTAGTTTACTTTCCTGTTCTTGATATCTCTACAGCCGTAATGTGACTGTGGAAGAATTCTTCCTATCCACAGGTTGCATGGTTGGCTATGTCACGTGTCTATCTTAGCGTACTCTGGGAAGCGGGGTGTGACATGGTTTCTTTGCTATTCATAATATTTTATACTTATTTAATTTCATATTAAACCTGTAGATCAAATCTAATGTCACGTATTCCAATTTAACATTTCGATGTTCCGTTTACATAATTTTAGATCTAGAACCTGAAATATATCATGTTGATTATTAGGTTACAATACGTGGTACCCACGTCCATATTTAAATCACATAATAATTATTTGCACAGCCCATAGTACCCTTTAATATTTTATGCCCTATTGGACACTCGTTTGCATACATCTAGCTAATATATATTCAATTGCATCCCTAGATCATTTAATACATATTAATGTGATTTTAACATTCCATATCCGATAAACTGTATTTAATTAATGTTGGAACTATTCCCTTAACCCAAATTGATAACTGTGCATCCATATGCTTTAATCTGTATTTATTTGCATATAACATCACAATGTTCCATTTTTATTGTTCCATTATTACCCCATTCTTGTTTTGTATACTTATGCTTATTATAGTTTGATATGAGCACCCACTTGTTACTTATGCACCCCTGACACGACTTGATGTACTATTACTTGACACGACGAGATACCGTGCACTTCTTGACATGACATGATACCTATATACAACCTGACTTGACCTGATATACCATGGCTTTACCTATTACCTGATCTTGTTACTAATGCTAACAAACTTGACCTGTTGTCCCTACGGAAATTTCCTGTTGTCTATCCAGACACACCTATACCTGCTTAATCATGCGTTGGCATTAGCTCCGGATTATTAATCCCTGACTTGAACATATATAACTTGGGGGTATGGGGAAATAATTGATGAAACCTGATTTGTAACTTGACAGTTCGCTTACTTATACTAATCAGTTTTAGAGGCTAGGCCAGCCTTGGGATGATACTGCTGACATCATTCATCTATACATATTTCCTATTTTAGAGGCTAGGCCAGCCTTGGGGTGATGCTGCTGACATCACTCATCGTTACATACTACCTTTTAGTACCTAGCGGTATGTCTCGGTTTTTGCCCGAGAATCTTCACCGTGGTCCCGGGCATGCACGGGATACTATTGAGTTACATCGATGATTCATCAAATTGATTTCAATGACTTGAGAGTAGTTAACCCAGTAGACCAGTCTAGATTACTCACTACACATTACCCTCACTGTTCTCATTTATATTACTATTATACCTGTTTTACTGTTCATGCACATACCTATATGTCTTACTACCCCTGTTTATATTATTGCTTTATTTTATGATGCACTGACGTCTGGGTTTTGCATGGCCCAGATCCTCTACTTTTGTTGCAGACTGATCAGGCGTACTGCCGCTGTTAGACCGAGCGTTGATCATCCTGTTGGTATCCAGTTTACTTTCCAGGTGTTTTATTTATTGGATCTTTTGCTTCCGCATATTATTTTATTTCTTGACTCATTTATTCTGGCTTATGGACATGTACTAGATAGTTTAGTTTACTTTTCTGTTCTTGATATCTCTACAGCCGTAATGTGACTGTGGAAGGATTTTTCCTATCTACAGGTAGCATGGTTGGCTATGTCATGTGCCTATCTTAGCGTACTCTGGGAAGCGGGGCGTGACATGGTTTCTTTGGTATCAGAGACATAGGATATAGGTTAATCGAGTTTGATTCTTTTTGTAGTTGGGTATTGGACCCAATACACGAATCAGAATACTCGTAACGAGGAACATGTCCTGCCACATTGTTATCGTGATTCTTGAATCATAATCTTTCTCTTGATCCTTATCTTGATGATATGCAAACCTCTTTGCATCTCGACTTGAAACCTGTTGGTTCCCTATTGTTTCTGCCTGTTCTTTGATTCTGATACTAGGATTTGGGCGACTTGAGTGGAGTTATGTGATTGTAACTATGAACTGCAGCATAGTTACAATGCGGTACTCTATTTAAGTAACTTGGAGTCCTGGTCTTGATTCACTTCCTTATCCCATGATCGTTATATTACCTTGCTTCACTCGGTTTCATTACTTACCAGTTATTGTTTTTTCACCTGCTTGAATCATGTTTACCGTGCTTAATCCTCTTCAGTATCTTGACTTCGGATGAAGTCATCTCGGTATCTTACTTGTTCATGTTTTCCCCGCATTAGAATTATTCAATTCTGGTGCATGCCTTTGTTTGTTGTTGTCTTGGGAACGGATTTTCTCGGCACTTTCCACGCTCACATTGAATGTAGGGCAAAGAAAGTGATTTTCTAGATTCCCGGACATCCGGAGTTTATTTTGCTGGAGGTAGCAGTTCTGTCGGGTTAGTCGAGTTTAGGGCTAGGCCGACAAGCAATGTTCTTCGTCAATGGAAGTTGATAAGGAGGAAGCACCAGCTGTTGTTTGAGAGTTCATGGACGTGTTCGAGGACATCTCGGGTTTACCGCCAAAATGAGATGTGGAGTTCGCGATCGATCTTATTCCTGGGGCAACGCCAATATCTAAGGCCTACTATCTAATGGCACCTGTGGAGTTGGAAGAAGTCAAGAAGCAGGTTACTGAATTATTTGAGAAGGGTTGGATTCGCAGCAGCAATCCACCTTGGGGAGCTCCAGTTCTTCTAGTCAAGAAAAATATGGCACAAGGAGGATGTGCATCAATTATCGAGAATTAAACCGGGTAACTATTAAGAACAAGTACCCGATCCATCGCATTGGCGAATTATTTGAGTAGCTTAGTGGCGCGAGGGTATTCTCGAAGCTGGATTTGCGATCTGGATATCATCAGGTCCGAGTTAAATCAGAAGATATTTGCAAGACTGCGTTCAGAACTCGGTATGGACATTACGAGTATTTAGTGATGCCATTCGGAGCCACGAATGCACCGGCGATATTTATGGACTTGATGACCCGAATCTTTCCACCGTTCTTGAACCAGTTTATAGTGGTGTTCATTGATGATATTCTAGTCTACTCGAGGAGCATTGAAGAGCATGCTGAACACTTGAAGATCGCACTGTAGACATTGAGGCAAGAAAGATTATATGCAAGGATGAGCAAGTGCGAGTTTTGGCTTAAAGAAGTGAAGTTTTTGGGGCAAGTCGTAGCTGGAGATGGAATCGACGTTTATCCCGAAAAGATTACAGCAGTTCGAGATTGGCCGATTCCGAAGAACGTTGCAGAAATCAGAAGCTTTCTTGGACTTGCCGGGTATTATAGAAGGTTCGTGGAGAAGTTTGCTCGTCTGGCGGAGCCTTTGACCAAGCTTACATGCAAAGTAGTACCATTTGTGCAGACAGATAGGTGTGCGTCAGTTTTTGAGGCATTGAAACAGAGGTTGATAACCGCTCTTATTCTGACCGTGCCAGACAGTTCCGGAGGATTGGTGATTCACAGCGACGCATCTGGGAAAGGATTGGGATGTGTTTTGATGCATCATGGGAAGGTTATAGCATATGCATCGAGATAGTTGAAAACCCATGAGTAGAATTACCCAACTCATGACTTGGAGCTAGCAGCTGTGATTTTCGCTTTGAAGATTTAGAGACACTACTTTTGGACGAAAGTGTCGAAGTATTCACCGATCACAAAAGTCTAAAGTATGTGTTCACGCAGAAAGTGCTTAACATGAGGCAACATAGATGGTTGGAGCTAATGGCTGACTACGATCTTGATCTTAAGTACCATCCGAGGAAAGTTAGTGTAGTGTCGGATGCTCTTAGTCGGTTGCCAGCAATTCACATGTTGACTACACAGAAGAAGCTTATTGAAGACTTTCGAAGATTTGATTTGGAGGTTATGCTACCGCATTCTTCGGGATAGTTGATGCAGCTGCAAGTACAGTCGTCGTTGATCGAGAATATTAAAGCAGCACAGTTACAGGACCCTAGATTGCAGAAGTTTCGAGAACAGGTTGAAGCTGGACTTCGAACGGACTTATTGATTCATGAAGATGATTCGTTACGATATGATAGTCGTTTGTGTGTGCCAAAGGGAAATATCCGCGAAGAAGTTTTGAAGGAGGCGCATGGTTCAGCATATTCCGTACATCCAGGAGGCACGAAGATGTACCGAGATATACGACAACATTTCTGGTGAGAAGGCATGAAACGAGAGATTGCCCGCTTTGTAGCAAAGTGCTTGGTGTGTCACCAAGTTAAGGCTGAACATCAAAGGGTTGCTGGTTTCTTGCAACCACTTCAGATTCCTCAATGGAAGTGGGAACATATAACCATGGATTTTGTGACGGCTTTACCGCGGAGTCCAAAAGGCAACAATGCAGATTGGGTGATTGTTGATCGATTGACCAAGGCAGCTCATGTCATACCAGTTCGAGTTGGTCAATCAACAGAAGATTTGGCAGAATGGTACATACATGAGATTGTAAGATTGCATGGAGTACCAGTGAGCATCATGTCGGACCGAGACACCCGTTTCTTATCACATTTCTGGAGGAGCTTACAGGAAAGTTTGGGGACTCGATTGAAGTTTAGCACAACTTATCATTCTCAGACAGATGGCCAGTCGGAGAGAACGATCCAAACTCTTGAAAACATGTTGAGAGCTTGCATGTTAGACTTCAAGGGTTCTTGGGAGGATCATCTACACTTGGTGGAGTTTTCTTACAATAACAGTTTCCAGGCGACTATTCAGATGGCTCTATTCGAAGGTTTATATGGTCGCAAGTGTCGTTCACCTGTTTGTTGGGACGATGTTGGAGAACGAAGATTGTTGGGACCGGATTTGATCGTGCAAACAGTTGAGAAGGTTAACACCATCCGGAATCATATGAAAGCAGCGCAAGACCGACAAAAGAGCTGGGCAGATACATCGAGAAGACCTCTGGAGTTCGCCGTTGGTGATTTGGTATTCTTGAAGATATCACCGACTAGAGGGGTGATTCGTTTCGGAAGTCGAGGAAAGCGTAGTCCTCGATTCGTTGGACCTTTTAAGATTTTGGAACGTGTTGGAGAAGTGGCATATCGATTGGTGTTACCGCAATCCTTAGCGAATGTTCATGACGTGTTTCACGTATCTCAACTCCGTATGTATGTTCGAGATGAAACACACGTACTGGATCATTCGGAGCTGACTGTACGAGAAGTTTTGACTTTTGAGGAGCGACCGATGTCGATTGTGGATCGAAAAGAAAAGGTTCTTAAAAAAAAATAAAAAATAAAAAAACAAGATTATCCCTCTCGTACTTATTTCTTGGGGAAATCGCTCACATGGAGAATCAACTTGGGAACGGGAAGATGAGATCCGACAGAAGTTTCCATATCTATTCTTGTAGTTTCTTGATTGTTTATCCTTTCTTGTTCTTGGAATTTCGAGGACGAAATTCTTTTTGTTGTTGGGTATAATGTAACACCCTAGTTCATTTATACCAATTCCAGTTCTCGTATTTCTTTATTCGTGGTATTTTCTTGATTTATCGTATTTTAGGTGCGAATGGTATTTTACATTTTTACATTGCATTCGACCCGACCCGCTTGTTTGAAACTTGTTTGATTCATAATTATGAATCACCCTGACTTGTTATGTAGACTTGTGCATTTTCAATTTTATCGCATACTGGCATTTTATTTGGCATGGCATCTTTTACCATATAAAATTTTAAGTCACGTAAAATATTTTAAAAATACATTGCATAGCCTGCATGATACCCCTGACCCTGTGGTAGCATCCGCGCATCTTGTTCCTGTCTCGTTCAGTAAAACGGACTTGTTTACATGGCTATGCGCACGTACGCACATCCATTCTTGGGGGTATGCATTTTCGTTACCCGGATATCCAATTTTAGTTTTGGTCGACACATATATTTTTCGTATTTTAAAACTGAATTTTTGACCCGACGCGGGCGTATTTTGGACTAAATTTGTAATTACCTGAAAATACAATTTTAATCTAATATAATACTTACGTTTAAAATTTTATTTACAAACTAAAATCTTTTTTTATTTATAATCCTAACTCCTAAATCTAACAGCACAACTCAGATCTCACTTTCCTTCCCCTGGGCCCCACTCTTCTGTCTCTCACCCACGCTATCTCCTTCTCTCTCCCCCACTGAAAACAATTTCATATCTCCTTACTATTCACTCCTCTCTCTCTCTCTCCCCCCTCTTGATCTCTCTTTTCTCCCTATGTCTCTCCCCTTTCTCTCTCCTCTCGCATTCTCTCTCTCTCAGCCCTCTCTCTCTGTCTCTCTCTTCTTTCTCTCCCTCTCTGTTTATATTTTTTATACGTTTTTATTCTTTAAACCCTATACTAAACCCACAGCCTCTTTCTCTCTCTTCTCTTCTTTAATTTCTTCTTCTTCTTCCTGCCTCGTTCTCGCTCAAGCCCACGCCTGCGCCGCTCGCTCGCCTGCACCCTCGATGTCGGCTTCTCACCGCGACCATCACACATCTCTCCTCCTCTACCCCACGACGAGATCCCTGCAACCGACGAACTCGCAGAATCCACCACCACCTCGTCGGCGCCGATCTCAGCTCCGACCACAACGCCCAAAATGCCATCTCCCTATTCCTCCGCTCCTCCTTCCACTCCGTCATCAATCAATCACTTCGAGAGCTATGCCGTCTCTTAAACAAAGGACTCATCCACCGCTCCATCGCCCTGGTGGAGCTTCAGTCGGCTCTCGAGGGTTGCGATCCCAGGTTCGTCGGGGTTTTCGTCAAGGCCATCGGTTTCGTGTCCCGATCCTCGTTCAGGATCGATCGAGATTGGGGGAGGCGGTTCGATCCCGTGGCGTCTCATCCCTTTATTAAGATGCTTTCTTGCAGGGAACAAGTGCAGGATGAGCTTATCCAACAAGTTCTGTTGTTTATCGCCCATCACAAGACTGTTGGAATGGAGGCTGTTGCAAAGTTCTTGAGGCCTTTCTTCCTGTTTGCAGTAATACGAAAACCTTTCTCGATCTCTTCATCTACATTCACCAAGGATTTAATATCAGCAGTTGCATCACTGTCTTGTTCATTGGCATTTGACTCTATCAGTATTTTCAAGCTTCTTACTGAATGCCTAAAGTACTTGCCCTGCACCAGCAAAGAGATCTCCGGAGCCGTGTCGACGTCGACATCCCGACGACCCAACGAGTGTACCTGACCCGTGTGATCCCCTTGTACGTTGTTTTGATCCGTTCCGTGTACCGTGCGCGCGTCGTGACTTTTCCCGCCGACGTGTGACGTTCCGTATACCCGTTTCTTGATCTGTCGAGGCAAGTAAAACTTGCTACATGCTATTCATAATATTTTATACTTATTTAATTTCATATTAAACCTGTAGATCAAATCTAATGTCACGTGTTTCAATTTAACATTTCGATGTTCCGTTTACATAATTTTAGATCTAGAACCTGAAATATATCATGTTGCATATTAGGTTACAATACGTGGTACCCACGTCCATATTTAAATCACATAATAATTATTTGCACAGCCTATAGTACCCTTTAATAGTTTATACCCTATTGGACACTCGTTTGCATACATCTAGCCTAATATATATTCAATTGCATCCCTAGATCATTTAATACATATTAATGTGATTTTAACATTCCATATTCGATAAACTGTATTTAATTAATGTTGGAACTATTCCCTTAACCCAAATCGTTAATTGTGCATCCATATGCTTTAATCTGTACTTATTTGCATATAACATCACAATGTTCCATTTTTATTGTTCCATTAGTACTCCATACTTGTTTTGTATACCCATGCTTATTATAGTTTGATATGAGCACCCACTTGTTACTTGTGCACCCCTGACACGACTTGATACACTATTACTTGACACGACGAGATACCGTGCACTTCTTGACATGACATGATACCTATATACAACCTGACTTGACCTGATGTACCATGGCTTTACCTGTTACCTGATCTTGTTACTAGTGCCAACAAACTTGACCTGTTGTCCCTACGGACATTTCCTGTTGTCTATCCAGATACATCTATACCTGCTTGATCCTGCGTTGGCATTAGCTCCGGATTTATTAATCCCTGACTTGAACATATATAACTTGGGGGTATGGGGAAATCAATGATGAAACCTGACTTGTAACTCGACAGTTCGCTTACTTATACTGATTAGTTTTAGAGGCTAGGCCAGCCTTGGGATGATTCTGCTGTCATCATTCATCTATACATATTTCCTATTTTAGAGGCTAGGCCAGCCTTGGGGTGATACTGCTGACATCACTCATCGTTACATACTACCTTTTAGTGCCTAGCGGCATGTTTCGGTTTCAGCCCGCGAATCTTCACCGTGGTCCCGGGCACGCACGGGATACTATTGAGTTACCTCGATGATTCATCAAATTGATTTCAAAGACTTAAGAGTAGTTAACCCAGTAGACCAGTCCAGATTACTCACTATACATTACCCTCACTTTTCTCATTTATATTACTGTTATACCTGTTTTACTGTTCATGCACATATCTGTATGTCTTTCTACCCCTGTTTATATTATTGGTTGATTTTATGACGCACTGACGTCTGGGTTTTGCATGGCCTAGATCCTCTACTTTTGTTGTAGACTTATCAGGAGTACTGCCGCTGTTAGACCGAGCGGTGAGGATCCTGTTGGTATCCAGTTTACTTTCCATGTGTTTTATTTATTGGATCTTTTGCTTCCGCATATTATTTTATTTCTTGACTCATTTATTCTGGCTTATGGACATGTACTAGATTGTTTAGTTTACTTTTCTGTTCTTGATATCTCTACAGCCGTAATGTGATTGTGGAAGGATTTTTCCTATCCACAAGTAGCATGGTTGGCTATGTCACGTGCCTATCTTAGCGTACTCTGGGAAGCGTGGCGTGACGAACACATACGCGCATTAATCTTGGTCCCGCACATATCACATCTGTGCTTCTACTTCGTTTTGTCTGAGCCAGGAAAATTCTGTGTAGGACTCTAAAGACCCATCAATACACTGGCAGTAGGTGATGATCATATCAAATACCCACAAGCCGTCAGCGGTACTAGCTGGACGTAACGGCTACCCGGGTATTGAGCGATCAGAAGATCAACAAGCAAGCCTGCTTATACTCCTGCGAATCCAATAAGTAACATTACCGTGCAGTCCGGTCTCTTCGTCAGATATGTCGCATATCTCAGCCTGGGGGTGGTAAACGTCAGACCCCAATAGCCTGATAAGTCATGCCGATGTGAGGCCCATAACGGTTCGAGAAATTACTGATAATACTTACCAGTAAATCTCAGCAACCCTGGCCAGGGATTTTCTGTTATGGCCAATCGAGTATAGCACAACATCAACCCCCAATACCGGGCGAGACGAAATCCCCTCCTATCGCTCATTGCCTCCATTTGAGTCGGGACTGTACCCTAAAACCACCGTTTTGCACGATCTCTTGAACGTGGTAAGGTGGAAGTCAAAGCACAGTGGGAATCACACAACACTCTATGACGATCTCGGGTCGACAGACTAACCTGTACCAGTGTCACCAGAGAACTACTATCTGACGTGAGGTATAATAACATCTAGGAGTTCTTGGCGAGTCTGTTCAGTGTACCTAGTCTCCACTGAGCACCCGTATACCATCTCTGATGTCAAACACTAATAGATATGAGATCATCCATCGCCCATCACATGGGTCGAGAAGCGTATACGCTAGTCTACTCTGGAATATCGATGTCCCGTCTCGATACTCCCATGACTAGGAACAGTTGAAGGATGTACTTACCGACTACCCTTTCCCCACTAGTATGATCTACAGCATAATCCTGGTAGTCAAGTACTCATCCTAAGGGCTTTATCAACATGTGACAGAGAGACAATAAGTGCACATGTTAAGATAAAGAGCAACCAGATAGCATACTATCATGTCGAGCAAGAAAGTCCTCCCTATATATGTCCAAGCATCCACTATAATATACATCATATGTACAATAATGGCCTCTAGGGCATACATATAACTAACACTGTGTACTCGGACTTTCGATCAGACAGTTGACAATACTAGACGGCTCGGGATTGAGCCGGATTATTAAATCAGGTAATGATTTAATAATTTATATATATGTATTTCGGTATGTATATTCTAGTATTATGTTCTTCATGTTATTCTATCTCTTTGGGCATTCATGTTTTTATGCTAATGCAGATATGTATATACAGTAGACTGTAATTCGTATTTTATTACGGATTACATTCTAGAAGGTGGACACCTCATCATGGCTTTTTCCATTTATTTATTAAATGGAAATGAGGTGTAAAATGAAGGTAAGGGGAGTATGGTGAGAACCATGCCTCAATAGTTGACAAATGAATTTTTAATTCATTTGTGGCAACTATTGAAACATGGTTGATATATTTTATTCTTGTATATTGTTTTACAAAACCATTGTGAGTTATTTTCTCACACATGGTTGCCTCATTTTCTCTTGAGCTCACCATTTTGCTTCACTCTCCTCTCTTTCTATTGAACTCCTCCACCTTCATCATCTACCTTCTCTCTACACTCTCATGTGTTGAGAATCAAGAGAGGAGGTGAGATAGAGATAGATAGACACTTAGAACCTCACACTACATCCTAGAGTTCTTAGAATAGAAACCCAAGTTCTCTAGTTGCTCCTTTTGATACTTAGCTTGGAGCTAGAGCCATGGACTATATCTCTCGGGAGGATCATTTTCGACGGAGGAAGACCGACGAACAAGCTCGATCCTGGAGAACCGAAGACGCATGCAAAGAAGATCAAGCTCGATCATGGTGGCTACTTGGAGCGAACGATGAGGAAAGAAGACCGAAGGACACGGATATTTTGGTGAGATTCTTTCGTCCTTGTAGATAGATCATTTAGTTTATCTAGTTATGTTTATGGAAGATCCGGTTTAATGGGTTATTCTAGCGCCATTTTTAAAACTTTAGAAAAAAAATTTGTTCTGCAAACTGCCACGGTTGATGGCTAGGGATTTAGTGTAACCCAACACCATCTACACCAAATTTTCTTTTGTAGATCCATTTGCATCCAACGTGTTTTACCCCAGGAGGAGCAATATCCAAGGTCCACACTTTATTGGTGTACATGTACTACATTTCGGATCGCATAGTATCCAGCCATTTATCAGAGTCCCTACTAATAATGTCATGCTTGAAACTAGTAGGATCATCTTCTTTCAAGATGCAATCCTCTCGATCCCCGTCTACGAGAAAACCGTAGTATCTCTCGGGCGGATGAGAAATCCTACTAGATCGGCGAAGTGGCTGAGGTTCGTCAGGTTCTTCTGAATGTTGAGGTTCCACAAAATCTTCAGTTTCAGTTTGTGGTTCTATAATGTTTTCCATTTCTACCGTGCACCCACTAATTTCTTTTGCAAGAAACTGCCATTCTAAAAATTTGGCGTGTTGAGAAACAAACACCTTCTGTTCCTCGGTGTGTTAGAACAGATCCATAACCATTCTTTGGATATCCCACAAACTTACATAAAACTGACCGTGTCTCTAGTTTATCCAGTTTATACTTTCTAATGTAAGCCGAACAACCCCATATCTTAAATCTTTTAAGATATGGCATTTTACCATTCCATATCTCGAATTCTGTCTTAGGTAGGGATTTGGATGGAACATCATTCAATAGATATGCAGCTGTCTGTAGCGCATAACCCAAGAATGAAATAGGCAACTCGGCGTTACTCATCATGGAGCGAACCATATCCAATAGGGTACGATTCCTCCATTCCGATACACCGTTGTGTTGTGGTGTATACGGAGGAGTAAGCTGGGAGAGAATTCCCTTCTCTTTTAGATATTCTAGGAATTCTGTGCTTAAGTACTCCCCTTCTCTATCAGATAGGAGGATCTTGATACTTTTGCCAGTCCGGTTCTATACTTCGTTCTTATATTCTTTGAATTTCCCAAAAATATCAGATTTGTGTTTCAAAAGATACACATATCTGAAGCTAGAGAGATCGTCAGTGAATGCAATGAAGTACGAGAACCCATCCCTTGCATGTATAGACATCGGACCACATACATCACCGTGTATGAATCTCAAAAGCTCTACTGCTCTTTCTTCGTGTCCGGTGAACGGAGATTTGGTCATCTTTCCCTTGAGATAAGACCGACAAGTTTCATAAGATAAAAATTCGAGCGTAATCAAATATCCATTTTTATGCAACTTACTTAGTCTTTTCTCACCGATATGATCAAGTATACAATGCCACAATTAGGATTCGTTCATTTCTGAACTCTTCCTCTTGCGTGTGTTTTGTATATTGAAAACTGTGTTTTGATTTAGAACATAGATACCATTACACAGTATACTTTCTGCAACCAATACCTTATCAAGGTAAATGTTCATGATATTTCCATCAAGAACAAAATTATATCCATATTTATCAACTAAAGATACTGATATGATGTTGCAAACCATGGAAGGTATATTGTAGCAATTGTTCAAAATCATAGTATTGCCATTTAGCAATGCTAGGTGATATTCATCGACGGTAGCAGCATCAAGTTGTGCCCCGTTCCCTACTCTGAGAGACTTATCACCAGGTCCAACCATCATACTTTTTCTCAGTCCCTACAATAAATTACAGATATGAGATTCTGATCCGGTATTTACTATCCAGGAGGTAAGACTAACCGAAAAACAGTTCTCAATAACAAGAACATCTGAAAGAGACGCAATAGTATGCTTCTTACTCGTTGGGGTTATCAAGGAATTCAAGCAATCCTCTTTCTTTTGCTCGTTCTCATGACTGTTGTCATAAGTTAGAGCAGAACTGACATTCCCCAGCCCCGAATAAGAATTTGGATCGGTCAAGCGATACATTTTATTATCTTGATTAAGTCATGAATTGGTTGCTACCTAGAAAGAGAGAAAAGAAACACTTAGCGTGCGCTCTTCCAAGATTAGATTCATTATTATTTTATCTAATCAGGATGGCTTCCACTGTTTTCTCGAATTCTCCTTCAAACCTTAAAAGAAGAACTAGATAGGATCATCAATACCTTACAAGTTCGCGAACCATTCAGCCAGGTCGGTGTAAGTACTCCGAGGGAGGTTCCCTGTGCTCTCGCACAGACCTAATTAAAATATACCTCGTTTCGGCAGAGGCATGGCCCCGTTAATACCTTTCTAGACACCTAATAGGTCAGCTAATTGTGTGTTAGTTATATGTATGCCCTAGAGGCCATTATTGTACATGTGATATATATTATAGTGGATGCTTGAATATATATGGAGAGGACTTTCTTGCTCGACATGACAGTGTGCTATCTGGTTGCTCTTTGTCTTAACATGTTGACTTGTATAAGTGATGCTGTCTTACTCTCACATGTTGATAAAGCCCTAAGGATGTGTACTTAACTACCAAGACTCTGATGGAGATCATACTAGTGGGGCCCAGGGTAGTCCACAACTACACCCTATAATTGTTCCTAGTCGAGGGTGTATCGAGATAGGGCATCGATATTTAAGAGTAGACTAGCGTATACGCATCTTGACCCATATGATGGGCGATGGATGATCCCACATCCATTGGTGTTTGACATCAAAGATAGTATACGGGTGCTCAGTCGAGACTGGGTACACTGAACGGACTCGCCGAGAACTCCTAGCTGGTATTATACCTATCGTCAGATTGCAGTTCTCTGGTGACACTGGTACTGGTTAGTCTGTACATCCGAGATCGTCATAGAGTTTTGTATGATTCCTACTGTGCTTTGATTTCCACCTTACCACGCTCAAGAGAACTTGCAAAACGATGACTTTTGGGTACAGTCCTGAATCACATGGAGGCAATGAGTGATAGGAGAGGATTCGTCTCTCCCGGTATTGGGGGTTGATGTTGCGCTGTGCTCGATTGGCCATAACGATAAGTCCCTGGCCAGGACTGCTACGGAGATTTACTGATAAGTGTTATCGGTAGTTTTTCGACCCGTTATGAGCCTTACATCGGAATGACTTATCGGTTTCTGGGGTCTGACGTTTACTACCCCTAGACTAGATATGCGAAATATCAGACGAAAAGATCGGACTGTACGGTAGTGTTACTGACAGGCTTTTCAGGAGTACGAGCAGGCTTGCTTGTTGATCTTCTGATCGCTCAATTCTCGTGTAGCCATTATGTCCAGCTAGTACCGCTGATGGTTTATAGGTGCTTGATGTGATCATCACCTACTGCCGGCGTATTGACGAGTCTTTAGAGTCCTACATAGAGGTTTTACTGTGTCACGACCCGAAATAGCACGTGACTAGCCCTTGAATCATATGAAGTCTATAGGACCTCATCTAATTCAAGTAAGCCAAAAGCCCAGAAAATCTAAAACCATTTTAAGGAAGAAGTAAAGAAAACTAGTTTTAAAACAAGTGTTTTTAAATAACATAAGCCGAATATGCATTTTAAAAGTCCCAAGTCGTTTCTGAAAATTTCGGCAGAGTTTCCTTTGTAAATACAGGCCCCAAACGGGATACAACATGAATGATATATACACAATGATAAAAGGCATCCCCAAGCGGGAGCTAGCTCTTCGTCAATCGACGGTCACAACCACGCAAGCAATATAATATACAACGCCGAAGGGCGAGGATCAAAACTCAAAAGGAAACTCAAAATCAACAAGAAACCCATAATATTACAACGCGCGACCCTAAGGTCGAAATAATACACAACTGGTTTTCTAGGTCTGAAATAAATATACAAGTCTGGTTGATGAAATTACTAGATACAACTGATTAAAATAAATACAAGAGTGGTCACGATGCGAGTGAACCCACCTACCAAAGCAATCACCCAGAAAGAAAGTAGTGTGCCAGAAAGCCGCAATGAAACCTGTACGGCAAAACCTGCAAGAAACTGTGGCACAACGGGGGTGAGTTGCCAACTCGTGAGTAGAAAACATCAAAGAGCAGAAATCGTATGTATGACTCAATCCTAGATCAATATGATCAGTAATAATGTATATATCCTCAAAATGATAAAGTCTGAAGCATGATAAGGTGGCAAGGGTAAACATCTATACATGAGTGTAGTACCAAGTGCTCGTGCCAGTGCCTCAGGTAGCAACATATCATAAATGTGAGGTGTGATCAATGTAATCAACATGAATCAATATCAACTATATCATGAAGTCTATAAGTATGTGGATATCATCCAACTATGTAATCAATGTCTGTATGCATGTGGATCTCGTCCACGTGTCAACTAATGACACAAAACATCATGCATGTAAATATCATAAAGCATATGCATGGAAGTATGATGATATAAATCAACGTGTGTCCCTTGTGACACATCAAAATCATGGAACCTGAGTGTCCAGCATCGACACTCGAAAACATCATGAAATCCGTGCCCAAGCATCGGCTCGTAAATCCTCATATATTGGGCTCCGGCAATCCGGATCGGCCCACGGGCTCCGTCAGTCCGGATCGGACCATATCATCTCTCGACTCCGGTCGGTATCCTCCGGATATTCGCCGAGCCCAAATACTATCACCGGTAGGTAGTGGTCCCTCTGGCAGGCTCATCGTCATCCACACGAAATCTCTCTCTCTCACCCCGGGATACCATACCGGGTCCACCATGTACCTGCAAACAGATCGTTCGCCTCCTCGAATCGTGTTTCACATGTCACACGTCTCAGAACCGAGAAAACGTATGGTGGACGCACTAAAATATCATATGAAGAGAAACCGGGTTTTTAAAACAATACATGTTTTCTTTTGAAATAGCCACGGTTCACAAATCCAGAAACCTCATGAAAACAACATATTCCAATGCGTATAATCATAATGCATGATGTATGCGACATATAACATAAATATATGCATAACCGTACATCATGGAACATGGAACAATAATATGCACATATCGAGGGAAACTGCTCTTTTAAAGTGAATCCAGTTTTAAAATATATCTTGCGGTTCGCAATCTCAAAAATCAATCCAGAATCATCTATGTATGTACAAATACGTATGTATGGAAGTATGGGTGTACAATATGTGTGTACGCAAGTATGAGTGTACAATAAGTATGTATGCAAGTATGTCGTGCAAGGAGTCATATCCTGATGCAACAGTCCTACTGTGTAGTGATATGGCAATTATCGACGATGAAGTGTGTGAGCCGGCAAGCAGGTGTACGTGGAACATATGTATCATCGATAATGGTGCTGGTGTCCTGACAGCATGGATTTAATGTAAAAATAAACGCATTTAAACATGCAATGCGATGCGAATAGCAAGAATATGCGGAAAATGAATAATAAAGACAACAGTGAAGAATCTACATCAACACACACACACACACACACACACACACATATATATATCATACAGTTTTTCCATTTGAAATAACACGAATCATGGTGTTTAGAAAAATAAGGGCTACAGTGTTTTTAAGAAAAGATTCGTCTTTTGAAAATATCCGTAGAATCCCTTGACCTATCTTTAAAATACTCACGATTTGTAGTTTTGAAATAGGTATGACTCGGGTCTAGTCTAATATCTACCAAGTAAACTACAGATCTAACTAACAAGCTAATCGAAAGGGTAAGGGAAACCACCTAAATCTGAGTCGATATACATATAAATATAATAGTCGGTGATTCCGCCTAAATAGTATCACATACGATACAATAAACAATATGACATTCTCGAGTCAATAGCACGGATCAATCATCAATATATAGCTCGTACGTAAATCCGTTGTACGGCATCCCAAATCTGGGTACGGGTCGAATCTCACATTTATCTCATCAATTATCTGGTATCCTTATCATCATATCTCATGAACTGGGGTACTGATCTAAGTCTAGTACAAACTGATACCATCTGCATATATATACGTGTATGAAAACACATGCCTAAAGCCCCGCTAAAATCTTATGTCGTATCTCCTAATACGAACCACATCATATCACCGATCTCGTGGCACCATGCCCAAACTCATCGACTCATCTCCAAATATCATCCACTATCCTCGTCATCCAAGTGTAGGTATACGAGTATATATATATATATATATATATATATATATGTATGTATATATATATATATATATGTATGTATGTATATAAATACATAGTCCCATAACTATGTGTGTATATATATACATCTCTCCCCACATATGCACAAGTATAACAGTAAGCATGTGTGTATGCATGTGAGTGTAAACCTATTCTAGGATTCGCGACTAAGAAACTAAACTAAGTTACTTCTAACTACTCTAAACTAAACCATGAACACAAATCATATCTTGATAATCGTTCACGTAACAAAAACACATATATAACTATAAATATATAAGCTATACTATGAACTGCGGGGGTGCTATACACCATCCACCCGACTTCCCCCGTAGATATAATCTACTCACCCTGCTCTTTCTTGCCGTTGCCGATGTCGCCACGCGCTTGCTTGTTGTTTCAAAGTGCTCGTGGGGTACCTACACATCATAACGTATCGTGTCGCATTAAAACCGAATTCAAAACAAAAACGACACGCTAAAAGCCTATAGGTTAGAACCTATGGACTACGCTTTCAAAACCACCAAATAACACCAAATTTCGATGTACAAATGTCAAGTGATCGAATACAACACAAATCACAAAAATCCAGAATTCAAAATACGCAAAACGAAACCCCGAATCAACATAGCAACTCTTGAAAATGGTCCCAGATTTTACCCTAGGTCAAATTAGTCAATTTTGCATATGCCAAGGGTCTAATTTACTGACTAAGAAGCCACAGAACAAACACGAGACACATTGGCCCAGGCCTGGCCGCAAATTGGGGCCAGAAGGATTATTTCTGCGGCCAAAGGGTGGAATCAGGGGCTGGGGTCTTCAGGGTATGCTCTAAATCACCTGCACATCATTCTGTGTTTGCTAAATAATTTTCAAGTCACCCGGATGTTAGCAGATTTCAATAAACACTCACAGAATCCATAATTTTTCGATATCGGTTTTCTAAGTTCGTGTTCCGGGGTTCTAGTCTCTGGTTTGGGTTTGAATTCTAGCACTAGGGGGTCTGTGTGGCCTCTACTAAGCTCAATTACACAGCACAACTCAAAAATTCCATAAACCCTAACTAGAAATTTCCAAATCTCACTAAACGACACCAAATCGGTTCTAAACAAACATGGATGTAAAAGGAATGGAAATACTATACTAATGGTTAAGAGAATACCTCATTTGGCAACTCAAGAATTTTCTTGAGTTGCCCCAAGTGTCCAAAGTGCAAGCTTTCTTGGTCCAAGGTGTAGCTAGTGAGCTCATGCACATTTTTAATGAAATGGGTATTGAGTTTTGAGGTGTTTTTGGTGATGAAGTGGGGTGTTTGAGGAGGGAGGAGGTGGAGGGCAGCAGCAATGGTGAGAGAGGAGATGAAAAGGATGAAAAAAATGAAGAGGGAGACAAGGACCATGACTTAGGTTTGACCCCTCACTCTCTCACCTGCCCACGCCTTAATTCCTTATTTATATTCCTTTTCTTTTCTTTTCTTTTCTTTTCCTTTTCTTTTCTCTTCTCACAAGACCAAGCCATGATGAAAAATGAAGAGAAAGCCATGTAGGAAATTGTAACACAAGTGTAAAAATGATATGGTGCATGTTTTGCACAAAACAAGCTTAATGCGCGATTAGCGACATTTAATCGCGATTAGCACTAAATAGCGTATAATTAATCATAAAAACTTATAATTTGAATAATTCACATAAAACACCCTCTTTTTAGTAATTTCCATAATTTTCCAATTTTTTTTCCAATTTATTGGTATTTAATTATACCACCTTATTAAAATATTCAATATTTTATTATTTAATTATAAAAATTCCTAAAAATAATATTTTATTTTTTTGAAATGTTACAATCTTCTCCCCTTAAAGAAATTCGGTCTCCGAATTTAAATTTAAACCCCTCAATACTAAAACATTTCAGTAAAAAGTCCAAGTCGTTGGGGCTCCGAAATCATCAATACATAAAACGCATCATAGCGCAATGCATGCGCATGAACAATGAGCAGATAACTTAAAATCAAAACTCCGTCAAGCATCCCGCAATCATCGGAGTCATGGTGAAGACACCCATGTTAAATCCAATACGAAACCCAACGTGATATACATTAAAACTATACATGTAAACATCAAATTTTTATACATGTAAATATCTGAAGGAAATGCATGCCAAACCTTTTTAAGTCGTTGTGCGATGCGCGTAACACTGCACAGTGGCGGACGTCTATTGTAAGAAAATAACCATATATATATATATATATATATATATATATATATATATATATATATATATATCTTTTGTTTAATATGTACGTTCCGCCGTTTTGAAAACAATTTTGAAGGGTTTTCTTGTTTTAAACGTTTCGTGTCATATCTGACACGTAGGTAAATACTAAGACTATAGCTCCCTTTTTGGAAATCCCTTCGATAACTATCAATGCATGCAAAATATATCCAGGTACTGTCCTCTGACTAGTCCTGCTCAGTACGAAAATAAATAGCAAATATCATAAAAACGTACTGCTCCATAAGAAATCAATCCCAAAATGTGCATATGAATGTTACGTGCATCTGGTGCGCACGGAAATCAAAATCCATATATGTGCCATACATGTGCATAGAAACAATATCTAAGTGCAACGGGTGTGCACGAAACACCTGTCAGAGACAACGTGTGTGCCTGACAGCAAACTCAGGTGCATCTGATATGCACGAAGAATCTCGATTTAGTGCATCTGGTGTGCACCAAAATCGCATCGCATAACATGCGCCCAACATGCGCGAAAATCCAAATCAGGTGCATTCATCATGCACGAATAAAATCTAAATCATGTGCATCCAACATGCACGAAATCACGAAATCTAAGATCAAGCGCCGAATATGCGGAAAATCCAATCCCAGCACGCTAAATGTGAGCAAGAATCCAAATCAAATGCACAGAGTGCACGAAATCAACATCAATATCAGAATCGAAATCGACGGTATACAATACAGCTCAATCCAAATCAGATATACCGCGGTATATAATCTTACAACCATGTGCATCAGCGTGCACAAATCAAATCAAAACACTAAAAGTGCATGAAAACTATGCCAAAAGCATAAGTCAAATCACATGCATAACATAGGCATGAAATCAAAATCCATATATCGAATGACATCAAACCGTAGTCAGGTGCAACCGTGGTGCACAAAATGTAAACCCAGTGCAACAAATGCACGAAATATAAATCCGGTACAACAAATGCACGAAATATAAATACAGTGCATCCTGTGCACAAAATACAAATCCAGTGCATCTAGTGCACAAAATACCAATACAGTGCATCCTGTGCACAAAATACCAGACAATAACTCAAATGCGTAAATAGAGACACCGAGTGCACCAAGGTGTAAAAATCATAAACGTATGCAACTGCGTGCACAAAACACATATCAATGCACTACAAGCACATATAAGTTATACCGAGTGCAAAAACCAAATCGTGTGCATACCAGGTGCACAAAATCAACTCAACTGTATAAAGTCCATGAAGTCGTAAACATGTGCAGCCAAGGCACAAAACGGTATCAAGTGCAATAACTGTGCACAAATCATAAATCAACACAATGGTGTATAAAGCATATCTCAAGTGTAATAACTATGCACCAATATAAATACCCTGTAGGTGCAACCATGGTGCACGAAAATAAATATCATGAAACTCAGTCATTAAGACTAAATCATGCGAATAGATCGTCCAAAATACCGAAATCCAAGGTGACGGATACGTGATAATCGAATCACCAAATCACAAATCATAAATACCGCCGTCGATATTTCCTCCTTCAAAGTCGAGAAGGTGTCGGTGCATCCAATACTAGCAAAGCAAGATATCTACTTGCCTTCTGTTCATGGTCTGACGCTTTGTGCTTTTAGGCTCTTGTTTCTCACTGTGCATTGCTAGATATATAGCTCTTCGGCTCAACATCCCAATATGGAATGACGACGGAAACAGTCCCGCTTGTCATATCCTCTACAGATCTCTGGCCAACTATCTCGTCGATGATGCCGAACTCTGGCCTGCTGGGTGTGCGCAATATGACCGCTCCTGGGTCCAAGTCTTCTCGTATAGTATTCCAGAAAGGTCCTGTCGAGATCTCTCTCAAATCTCGTTTCTGCCGAACTGCCCGGAAGCCATCATCATTTACTAAATCTATTTCTTTTTTCGGAACGGCTGCATTCTCATCGCGACTCCTTCTGGAAGATATATTCATATACAACGCCTCTGCATGCGTATCACATCTCTGATGTCGGCAGAGTGGAACGTCATCTCATCAAGATCTCGTACGAACCTCTTACTCTACTTTTCTCTGCTGTCGACTGCTTCGGACTCGTCTCATCGTATCTGCATGGACTGTGCTCCAACGGCTATACTCGTATCTGGAGTCTCCCAAACAATGTATCACATCACATTATATCCGAAAGATGTCGAACCTTTCGATCGATTTGTCAACGTTCCATAATTCCCCAAGAGCTCAACATCTTGGATACAGTTTAATAGTACTCCAGTACATGCCACAACACCTGTTGACCAACCGTAGAAGGCCAAACCCCAGCCTCACAAATGGCACTGCTAAACTGCCGCAAACTCTAAGGTTCAAAGGCGTTCCATGGTCATTACACCGAGTTAAGGTTTCATTCTTCTAGAGGGTCCATAGCAATACTTGCATTTGTCTCTGAATATTTTAAACTTGGAAAATGGGCTCCTGACATTCGATCGTCTCCATCGACTCTCAACGTACCTGTGTGAAGTCGTCTCTAGCTGGAATCAATCTATCTGATGACATCGCATCGGGGTAAGCGAACGAACCACATGTCCTAGTCTTTCATCCTCGGGTGACTAGCGAACTTCTATCATATCTCTAAGTACATCTCGTACTGCAATAGCACCAACATCTGGGGCGATAGCTCATCATTCGCAGCAACAACTGGCTCATTTGTCCGCACGCTGAACAGTTCCTCAATCATCAATTGATAGGTGCATCGACGGTCATCACATTCTGGCTGGCCTCTAGCAGTAGCCTGATCCTCTGGTGCTGATCTGCACGTCTGAGAAATCCCGTAAAAGCGATCCATCAAACGTTCATGGCGCGAAAATACAATAAGACGACGCCTCTCTACGCAATCGTATGTCTCTGGAATCACACCCTGGTCAGTCCTCGTTCGTGACGAGCTCGTGCTGACCGCAACTCTAGCCGTATCTCTCTCTGCCTGTGTAATCGTGGCAGCAAAATCATAACTAATATCGATGAGGATAGATCATAGGAATGAATATAATACTGTGCAAGGAAATGTACATCCTAAGGCTCCTTAAGCGGAGTGGCGTATCATAAGTATATCGCGGAACATACACACGGTACGTCACTCTCCTTAAGTCACCTACTCCATCAACCAAGGTCAACCTATGCGACGAAAGTTCGGGTGTAATACCCCGTCGACAAAGTCTATGTTCCAAAAGGTCAAGCCTAAGTTCCGAATATATACAAACGCTTTAGGCTCCGCATAGTCAAACTTAGACTCAAACCAAGGTTAACCTAGCGCTCTGATACCAACTTTGGCACGACTCAAAATAGCACGTAACTGGCCCTTGAATTATATGAAGTCTATAGGACCTCATCTGATTCAAGTAAGCCAAAAGCCCAGAAAATCTAAAACCATTTTAAGGAAGAAGTAAAGAAACCTAGTTTTAAAACGAGTGTTTTTAAATAACATAAGCCGAATATGCATTTTAAAAATCCCAAGTCTTTTCTGAAAATTTCGGCAGAGTTTCCTTTGTAAATACTGGCCCCAAACGGGATACAACATGAATGATATATACACAATGATAAAAGGCATCCTCAAGCGGGAGCTAGCTCTTCGTCAATCGACGGTCATAACCACGCAAGCAATATAATATACAACGCCGAAGGGCGAGGATTAAAACTCAAAAGAAAACTCAAAATCAACAAGAAAACCATAATACTACAACACGCGACCCTAAGGTCGAAATAATACACAACTGGTTTTATAAGACTGAAATAAATATACAAGTCTGGTTGATGGAATTACTAGATACAACTGATTAAAATAAATACAAGGGTGGTCACGATGCGAGTGAACCCACCTACCAAAGCAATCACCCAGAAAGGAAGCACTGTGCCAGAAAGCTGCAATGAAACCTGTACGGCAAAACCTGCAAGAAACAGTGGCACAACGGGGGTGAGTTGCCAACTCTTGAGTAGAAAACATCACAGAGTAGAAATCGTATGTATGACTCAATCCTAGGTCAATACGATTAGTAATAATGTATATATCCTCAAAATGATAAAGTCTGAAACATGATAAGGTGGCAAGGGTAAACATCTATACATGAGTGTAGTACCAAGTGCTCGTGCCAGTGCCTCAGGTAGCAACATATCATAAATGTGAGGTGTGATCAATGTAATAAATATGTATCAATGTCAACTATATTATGAAGTCTATAAGTATGTAGATATCATCCAACTATGTAATCAATGTCTGTATGCATGTGGATCTTGTCCATGTGTCAACCAATGACACAAAACATCATGCATGTAAATATCATAAAGCATATGCGTGGAAGTATGAGAATATAAATCAACGTGTGTCCCTCGTGACATATCAAAATCATGGAACCTGATTGTCCGGCATCGACACTCGAAAACATCATGAAACCCATGCCCAGCATCGGCACGTAATCCTCATATATTGGGCTCCGTCATTCCGGATCGGCCCACGGGCTCCGTCAGTCCGGATCGGCCCATATCATCTCTTGACTCCGGTAAGTATCCTCCGAATATCCGCCGAGCCTAAATACTATCACCGGTAGGTAGTGGTCCCTCTGGAAGGGTCATCGTCATCCACACAAAATCTCTCTCTCGTCCCAGGGTACCATACCGGGTCCACCATGTACCCGAAAATGGATCATCCGCCTCCTCGAATCGAGTTTCACATGTCACACGTCTCAGAACCGAGAAAAACGCATGGTGGACACACTGAAATATCATATCAAGAGAAACCGGGTTTTTAAAACAGTACAGACTTTCTTTTGAAATAGCTACGGTTCACAAATCCAGAAATCTCATGAAAACAGCATATCCTAATGCGTATAATCATAAAGCATGATGTATGCGACATATAACATAAATGTAAGCATATCCGTATATCATGCAACATGGAACAGTAATATGCACATATCGAGGGAAACCGCTCTTTTAAAGTGAATCCAGTTTTAAAATATATCTTGTGGTTCCCAATCTCAAAAATCAATCCAGAATCATCTATGTCTGTACAAATGCGTATGTATGCAAGTATGGGTGTACAATATGTGTGTACGCAAGTATGAGTGTACAATAAGTATGTACGCAAGTATGTCGTGCAAGGAGTCATATCCTGATGCAACAGTCCTACTGTGTAGTGACATGGCAATTATCGATGATGAAGTGTGTGAGCCGGCAAGCAGGTGTATATGGAACATACGCATCATCGATAATGGTGCTGGTGTCCTGACAGCATGGATTTAATATAACAATAAACGCATTTAAACATGCAATGCGATGCGAATAGCAAGAATATGCGGAAAATGAATAATAAACACAACAGTGAAGAATCTACATCAATATATATATATATCACATACAGTTTTGCCATTTGAAATAACACGAATCATGGTGTTTAGAAAAATAAGGGCTACAGTGTTTTTAAGAAAAGATGCGTTTTTTGAAAATATCCGTAGAATCTCTTGACCTGTCTTTAAAATACTCACGATTCGTAGTTTTGAAATAGGTATGACTCGGGTCTAGTCTAACATCTACTAAGTAAACTACAGATCTAACTAACAAGCTAATCGAAAGGGTAAGGGAAACCACCTAAATCTGAGTCGATATACATATAAATATAATAGTCGGTGATCCCGTCTCAATAGTATCACATACAATACAATATACAATATGACATTCTCGAGTCAAGAGTGCGGATCTATCATCAATATATAGCTCGTACGTAAATCCGTCGTACGGCATCCTAAATCTGGGTACGATTCGAATCTCACATTTATCTCATCAATTATCTGGTATTCTTATCATCATATCTCATGAACTGGGGTACTGATCTAAGTCTAGTACAAACTGATACCATCTGCATATATATGCGTGTATGAAAACATATTCCTAAAGGCCCGCTAAAATCTTATGTTGTATCTCCTAATACGAACCACATCATATCACCGATCTCGTGGCACCATGCACAAACTCATCGACTCATCCCCAAATATCATCCACTATCCTCATCATCCAACTGTAGGTATATGAGCATATATATATATATATATATATATATATATATATATATATATCTCAATACACACACACACACACAGTCGCATATCTATGTGTGTATATATATACATCTCTCCCCATATACGCATAAGTATAACAGTTAGCATGTGTGTGTGCGTGTGAGTGTAAACCTATTCTAGGGTTCGCGACTAAGAAGCTAAACTAAGTTATTTCTAACTACTCTAAACTAAACCATGAACACGAATCATATCTTGATAATTGTCCACGTAAGATAAACACACATATAACCATAAATATATAAGCTATACTACGAACTGTGGGGGTGCTATATGCTATCCACCCGACTTCCCCCATAGATATAATCTACTCACCTTCCTCTTTCTTGCCGTTGCCGACGTCGCCACGCGCTTGCTTGTCGTCTTGAAGTCCTCGTGGGGTACCTACACATCATAACGTATCGTGTCGCATTAAATCCCAATTCAAAACCAAAACGACACGCTAAAAGCCTACAGGTTAGAACTTATGGACTACGCTTTCAAAACCACCAAATAACACTCAACTTCGACGTACAAACGTCAAGTGATCGAATACAACACAAATCACAAAAATCCAGAATTCAAAATACGTAAAACGAAACCCTGAATCAAAACAACAACTCTTGAAAATGGTCCCAGATCTTACCCTAGGTCAAATTAGTCAATTTTGCATATGCCAAGGGTCTAGTTTACTGATGAAGGACCCACAGAACAAACACGAGACACATTGGCCCAGGTCTGGCCGAAAATTGCGGCCAGAAGGATTATTTCTGCATCCAAAGGGTGGAATCAGGGGTTGGGGTCTTTAGCGTATGTTCTAAATCACCTACACATCTTTCTGTGTTTGCTAAATAATTTTCAAGTTACCCGGGTGTTAGCAGATTTCAATATGCACTCACAGAATCGACAATTATCCGATATTGGTTTTCTAAGTTCGTATTCTGGGGTTCTAGTCTCTGGTTTGGGTCTGAATTCTAGCACTAGGGGGTTTGTGTGGCCTCTACTAAGCTTAATTACACAGCACAACTCAAGAATTCCATAAACGCTAACTAGAAATTTCCAAATCTCACTAAACGACATCAAATCGGTTTTAAACAAACATGGATGTAAAAACAATGGAAATACTATGCTAATGGTTAAGAGAATATCTCATTTGGCAACTCAAGAATATTCTTAAGTTGCCCCAAGTGTCCAAAATGCAAGCTTTCTTGGTCCAAGGTGTAGCTAGTGAGCTCATGCACATTTTTAATGAAGTGGGTATTTGAGTTTTGAGGTGTTTTTGGTGATGAAGTGGGGTGTTTGAGGAGGGAGGAGGTGGAGGGCAGCAGCAATGGTGAGAGAGGAGATGAAAAGGATGAAAAAAAATGAAGAGGGAGACAAAGACCATGACTTAGGTTTGACCCCTCACTCTCTCACTTGCCCATGCCTTAATTCTTTATTCATATTCCTTTTCTTTTCTTTTCTTTTCCTTTTCTTTTCTCTTCTCACAAGACCAAGCCATGAATGAAAAATGAAGAGAAAGCCATGTAGGAAATTGTAACACAAGTGTAAAAATGATATGGTGCATGTTTTACATAAAACAAGATTAATGCGCGATTAGCGACATTTAATCGCGATTAGCGCTAAATAGCGTATAATTAATTATAAAAACTTATAATTTGCATAATTCACATAAAATACCCTCTTTTTAGTAATTTCCATAATTTTCCAAATTTTTTTTCCAATTTATTGGTATTTAATTATGCCACCTTATTAAAATATTCAATATTTTATTATTTAATTATAAAAATTCCCAAAAATAATATTTTAATTTTTTGAAATGTTACACACTGGTTCAGGCAAAATGAAATAGGAGCACATATGTGATATGTGTGGGACCGAGATTAATACGTGTATGTAATACCGTATTTTATTCTCGCAACATAAGATATCGATCGGTTATATGAGATATAGCCGGGTTATCTAATCAAATGTTGATTCGATAAGTCGATACTGTATCGGTCGGTTATATGAGATATATAACCTGGTTATCGAATCAAGTGTTGATTCAATATGTTGATACAAATAATATTAGTCGGTCATGTGAGATATAACCGGATTATTAAATCTAGTGTTGATTTAATGATTTAATGTATAATTATATATTTGATATATTAATTTACATTAACTAATATTAGCTCACTTAAGCATTTTTTCTCACATGTGCACACTTAATATATATGTGATATATGTTAATTGTGTTTTCTTTTTGTGTAATGCTTAATGCCACATGAAACATGGGTGTGTGAGACTTACACCATGCTAATGATAATGAAGGGTTTATTTATTTAGAGTAAATCAATTATTAGTTGGAAATTGGTCACATGGCATGAAACTTGTAGAAGCTTGGAGATCTACTGACTTAGTCTACAAGTTTTGTCTTACACTAGATATTTTTTAACCCAACCATTATCTATACTCATGGTTAAGTCTCTACATGAGTTATATAAGATATTTCTCACCCATGGTTGCCATTCACTCTCTCATCTATTATTTACTTCATTTCCCTCAAGCTCAAGAGAGAGCTCTCTAGGTTTTTGAGAGGAGCATAAAATTAGTGAGAAAAGTAATTCTAAAGTGAGAAAATATCCTACTTCATCATCATTTACTAGATTGGCAATTTAGTTTATGGTGTTAAATTCACTAATTCCGCATTAGTAAAGAGATAGCTTGGGTTAGTGTCTCCTCGACGTAGATCATTTTCGGCCTCGAAGACTTCGTGCAAGCTCGTTGCTTTTTTCTTGTGGAGCCACTCTAGAGTCCGCAAGATCACTACTTGGTGCGAAGGGACTACACGAAACTATTGAAGTGAAGGACCGGTCTATGAAGGTTGTATTCCTAGTTCACTTAATTGTAAAGTAGTTTACACATAGTATGGTCTAAATCTTTAGTTAAGATTCTAGGGTAAGGATTGTTTTAGCATGGCAAAATTTTGAAAATGGCATGGACGATACCTTCCAAAACCTTACTGTCGTGCCAAGCAATCCTACAGTGGTATCAGAGCCAAGCTAGAGATTTAGACGTTGTTTATAGAATTACAAAACCGAAACAACTCCGAAACACTTGAAACTAAATCCCAGTTTCTGTCAAATTTTTAAGTCATCAAAATTTTTTTTTTATCAGCTGCAGAATGTTATATGAGATGTAACATGAACACTGAATAAATAAGAACTCAATTGGCCGGTTTTGACCCGAGCACACGCCCCAGAAACCGAGCATGCCGGCCCCCTATGCTCCAATATGGCTCGTATTTATCCTGTGTTTTGGTCTCTGGGTTTTAGTGTTTCAGGTGTTACTTGTTTTTGCTAAATTTGCATGTGATGTTATATTTTTGCAAAGGCAATTCAGAGTATTTCGTAGTCGTAATTCTAACTATATTTCGGGTTATTTAGACGGAGTTAAAAATTTCGAACGGATATCAAATACCCACTTTAATCCTCGATGGAAAAATTTTCAAGAGTTGGATTTTTTCCGCGTTAAAGAACATTCAAAAATCATGCAAGTAATACGGTGGACCCTATAGAAGAACAAAACCTTAACTCGATTCTATGACCGTAAGAACCGCCGCCAAACCCTAGGATTTGCGGTAGTTCCACGGCGCCATAGGTGAGGCAAGGGTTGACCCTTCTACGCTTGGTCCATAGGTACTCTGGCATGTGATGAGTATTTTTAAACTGCGCTCAAGTGTTGAGCATTTTGGGAAATTTTGGATGTTTGTTGATTCGATTGGAATGTTTAATATCGTCTAGTTATTTTTTGAATGTGACACAATATGTGAAATTCATATAGTTAGGCATGAAATCCAAAGTATGTAATATTTTGGGTTTATGATTTCTAAGGTGATTGTGGATTCCAAATGTTGTAGTTTGACATTTTTTTCTGCGACCGAAAGTGTAATATGTGGTGCATCACCGTTTTCGTTGCTATATGTCAACGAAAATTGTGATACGCATATTTAATTACGTTCATGACATGTGATGTTATTTGTTACTGTAATATGTTATATTGGATCGTCGTGTTTTTGAATAGCTCGGAGTTTTATGTGAGATGAGAGTTTTTATTTTCATTCATGTAAAATTCATAATATGTAATATTCTTTTATTGGGGCACTTCAGGGTTGTGGATGATGTAACCATTGTTGTATATTATTTACTTTTCCGCGTTAGGATAGACCTAAGGAGAGGAGCACAAATAACCGGGTTCTAGAGTCCAGTGGGAGACCATCTCGAAGAGTCGAGTCCAGGTCTCCTAACTCTAGAATTGGTAGGGTTGCTTGACGCTCTCGTAGGGATGTGGGTTTAGCCATTCATCGCGACTGTGGAATCCGTGTTTTATACTGGCTTAATTTAAAACATGGAATTCCTAGTATATCCAATATTTCATATGTTATCTTCTGCTGCTGATATTCTGTGATGTGATCACTTTATATGTATGAGACGAATGCTTTATTATTGTATATATGATATATGATAAACGTTGCTTATGTTTTGCATCCGCTCTAGTCCCGCCCCACTATGCCGTTAGTTAAGTAACCTAACTGTGCATAACAGGACACTGTGGCGAATGCGGATGGTATAAGCGTAAGTTGTATTTTCGTTTCTTCCGTGATGCTTAGGAAGAATAAATGATGGGAATTCATTAATGAGATTAATGTAAAGAAAAGAAACTTAAAAGATATTGTAGAGTCATATTTTCAAAAAGGGTAGCTCTAGTTTTTACTTTGCATAGCTGTATTCCTTGTAGAATTTCCAGCACCTCATTCGATGAGGAAAGAGCCGAGATCCCTTCACTGAGAGTGACCTCTTTAGCGACTAGCAGATGCTGCAACCCACTCGGTTTTGTTTTTTGATTGCTTCTTTTAGTTCTTGCTTTGCATAGCGGTATTTATGAAATATCTTACACCTTATTCGATAAGGAAAGAGCCGAGATCCCTTCACCGGGAGTGAGCTCTTTAGAAAAACTAATAAAAAGCCTCAAAAACACTCCTTTTCAAAAATCATGTGTTTCTACAACGATATCAAGTTCATTACGCTCATAGTTTTCTTAAAAACCTGCGTATCCTTCCGTCATTTCAGATAAGTAATATTTAGTATTCGTACTACGTTTGTTGACCTTGTCAAGACGTAGTGTACGGTAGCTAATTAGTGATTATTTGCTAAAGCATGAGATACGATTGGATTAGGGTAGTCGTACGGCCTTGTTGACCTTGTCAAGGGTCGTGCGGGTGGGTTTAATTCAATCATGAAATGTACAGGTTGAACTTGACTTGCGATTTATAGTTTGTTGACCTTGTCAAGGTCATAGATCGCTTGGGGTAAAAAGTATTATCGGGAATTTCAAGTGTTGAAATTTGTAATGAGATTGCATACCTTCTATGAGATAGTTGGATCCCGATACCCACTGTGAGTAAGAGTTACTCTTGAGAGAGTTTTACACATCACAATTAGCCAATCAAGTAGGTGTTTAGAAAGGTGTTAACGGGGTTACGCCCCTGGAAAAACGAGGTTTATTTTAATTAGGTTCGTGCGAGAGCACGGGGAACTTCCCTCAAATTACCAACACCGGCCTGACTGAAAGATTGGCAAACTTGTAATGTGTAATTGTTGGCTATAGTGTCCTCAAGTCAATTATTGGATCGCATGCAGTTGATTGCAATGATTGAGAGAGGACATATACCGGTAGGACAGTCTTACTAGAAATGATAGTATTCTATCTGGTTTGTCTTTATCATCGTGTACATGCTTCAGGTGATATTACAGATCACTATTATATGTTGATAGAGCCCATAGGATTCTTGCTTGACTACCAGCAGTATAATGGCGATCATATACATGAGAGTTGGGTGGTCTATAAGCACATCCTTAAAGTGTCCCTACTCATGGGAGTTTCGAGACTGGGCATCGATACTCCGAGAGTAGACTAGTGTATACGGATCGAGACCCCGACGAGGGGCGGTGGCAGGTCTTATAAGCCATTGGTGTCAGTTGGTTCACCTAAGATGTATACAGGTGCTCATTGGGTTATGAGTACACCGGATGGACTCGCCAGGAACATGCTAGTTGGTATTATACCTATTGTCAGATAGCAGTTCCCAAGTGACATGTGTACAGGTTAGTCTATCGTCCTGAGATCGTTATTTTTCTCATGTGACTTTCTACTGTGCTTTGATTACTACCCTACCATGGCTCAAAAGAGTCATGCAAACAGGTTTTAATTAGGTACAGTCCCGAGCCATATGGAGGCAGTGAGCGGATCATCAGAGGATTCTTCTCTCCCGGTATTGGAGGTTGATGTCGCGGTGTGTACGGGTGGCCATCACCAGAAATCCTTGGCCAAGGTAGTCGAGAATTACGGATTCGGATCAGTAGTTTGTCAGGTGGTGATGAGCTTCATACCGACACTAAATATCTTGTTATTAGATGTCTGACTTTATCCACCCCCTAGACCTGATATGCGATACTATAGACGAACGGACTGGACTGTATGGATATTGTCACTGTCAGGCTCAGTAGGGTTTCAGGATAAGTTCATTCATCGGCCTCCCTTTCGCTTAATACCTGGGCAGCCGTTATGTACAGCTAGTGCCACTGACGTGCTTGTGGTTAAACCCACTGCCAGCATATTGACGAGTCTTTAGAGTCCTACACAGAGGGTTTCCCTGGTTCAGGCGAAACGTTGTAGAAGCCGTATGGTTTTATGGCAGGATTCGATCATATACGTGCACTTATTCATGGATCATGATCGGACGGATAATACTAGTGGGCTTTGGTTTAAACTGGATCCTAGTATTATATTGTTGGATTATTATCATCTCGTTACATTCGTATTCAGTCGGAATACGGATGCAGGTATGTATATACGAATGAGGGGTATTCTTGTAATTCGTTACGGGTTTACTTTAGAAGATCCCATTCTTTATGTTTAAACATTTGGTTTAATGTTTTATTGTGATGGAAATTGTGAGGATAAGTTTTGGCCTTGGGCATTCATGATGCATGTTCTTACTTGTGACTCATGGTGTTGGGTCTTGTGTGCATTGATGGTGGCACAAGTGCACTTGGTGACTCATGGAGTTGGGTTGGTGTAAGATATTTTTTTGGGCTAGGATTATTCTTCACCTGCTCACAAATATCACACACAATTCAACTCAAGAAAACAACAGAACCTTTCCTTGGTTGTTTTTTTCACAAGCCAAAACTCTTGAGCTCACAAGTTCTTCTTCACCTGGCTTCTTCTTCACCTCCATCCATACCCTCTAATGAGTTGAGAATCCATGAATGTATTGAGACAAAATGATCACACACTCTCTTTATTTCATCTTGGGCATCTTGGCTAGCAAACTTGATATCCGAGTTGCTTCGGTTTAGAAGCGGGAGCCCGTATAAAGAATCCTCGATGTGGATCCTCTTCGACGAGGGAGGTCGGAGAACGAACTTCGTCGAGACAGCCGCAATAAGCTAAGGACAGAGATTGAAGACCAAAGGACATGGATTGATCGGTATAAGCTCTTAAACCTCTTTATAGTTAACTAGTATAGGGTTAATGGCATGATCCGTCATTTAGGGTTCCGTTAGCGCCAGTTTTAAAAGTTTTTGTTCCGTGTTTGGCCATGGATTGATGGTCGGGGCGCTGGCATAACCTTACATGATATCAGAGCCGGCCCATTAACCGTATACTAGTTGGTTTAAACGATGTTAAACTATCGAAACCGAAACAATGCCGAAGCAATACCCTGCACATTCCAGTTTCTGTCAAGTTTTATATGGTCTTCAAAAATTATTTTAGCAACTGCAGAAGACTACTTAGGTGACCCATAGACTGCACCCCAAATACGGGCCAATTCCAACTGTTTTTGGCCGAGCACATTGCCTCAAAAACCGAGCTGTCCGGCCTCTTTAATGAGTTAGGGTTTCGTATTTGGGTTGTGGTCTGGTCTCTTGAATGTTGATTCAGTGGTATTGCTAGTTTAGCCCAGTTTTGATATGGTTTTATCTAGTTATTTAGGGGCTATTCAGGGTTATTTCGAAGTCGATATTTCTAACATTGTTTAAAGTTTACAGTACATACATTTCTATCTGCGACCGTGAATGTTAATAGAGCGGTACAACTTGTCTATTTGCTATAGTCCTTTTAGACGGGTTTGCGAACGTGACATTCACGTTGATGTTTTGTGTTGTGCTGTGTTGTTGCGGATTCGTCGTGGTGGATAGCTTGGATGTAATGATAGTACAGTTTAGTTTTATTTGTACATTTGATATTGCGGGGCGAGCGTCCGACATGTGGACTGCTATCACTGCCTGCTTGTATATTATTCTTTTGGGGTACGATCGTGTTGAGGTCGATGTCACCATTGTACATATTTTCTTTTCTGTACTAAGATTACCCCGCGATGGAGTGCACGGATAGCCGGGTTCTGGAGGGCAACGGGTCCACATCTCATGGCGTTGACAAGGAGGGGGCCTCACTCTAAAATTGACGGGCTATTCGCCGCACTCGTAGGGGGTACAGGTTGACCCAAGGAGCGGTGCTCAAGTTACCGGATTCCGTGAAGTGCTGGGTGGCCCATTCACTTTGATGAAGCGGACTGACTCACTTCTGGTTTTGGCGGGTAACTTACCGCACTCGTAGGGGTCTAGGTATTCATTGCACAGGCTATTTATACGACCAGGGGAACGTTGGGATTCACTTGCGGCTCAAAGGAAACCCGGGTCTCCCAGATTATCTGTATTGTTTTGTGATGCTTATCGCTTGTCTGTGATGTTACATTTATCATGCCTGGAGCAATTATTATATATTTCTATATATATACTAGTAGATATTGTATATGTTTTACACCCGCGCTAGTCCAGTCCCCACTCTGTCGCTAGCTAAGTAACCTAACGGGTGATGATGGGATCCAGTGGCGAATGCGGATGGCATATACGTACATCATATTTTCGTTCTTTTGTTGTATGATTAATTGATGGGACTGTATTGATTCAGATCAATGCAAGGAAAACTGTAATACCCTAGTTCATTTATACCAGTTCTAGTTCATGTATTTCTTTATTTATGGTATTTTCCTGATTTATTGTGTTTTGGGTGCGAATAGTGTATTTGACATTTGTATTTGCATCCGACCCGACCCGCATGCTTGAAACCAGTCTTGATTCATGTTTATGATTTATCCTGACCTATTACATGGACTCGTGCACTTTCATTTTAATTTATACATCTTGAATACTGGCATTTTATCTGGCATTTTTATTTTTACAATATAACATTTTAAGTCACATAAAATATTTTAAAAATACATTGCATGGCCTGCATGATACCCCTAACTTTGTGGTAGCATCTGCGCATCTTGTTCTCTTCCCGTTCAGTAAAACGGACTTGTTTAGATGGCTACGCGCACGTACGTGCATCCGTTCTTGGGGGTATGCATTTTCGTTAACCGGATATCTAATTTTAGTTTTGGTCGACATGTATATTTTTTGTATTTTAAAACTGAATTTTAGACCCGACCGGGCATATTTTGGACTATGTTTGTATTTACCAGAATATCAAATTTTATTTATATAATATTAATTTTATAAATTGATACAAATTAAAATTTAGTTAACTAATAAAAGATTTTTTTAAATTTAAATCTAAACTAATTTCCTAACAAACTAACAATCCCTTTCTCTCTTTCTCCTCTGCATATATATATTTATATACATTTTATTTATTTAATTTTTTCTTTCCTTATTTAATACACAGCCTCTTCTTCTTACTTCTTACTTCTTCTTTCTTCTTTCTTTTTCTTGATCTTGTTTCTTGATTCCGGTGATCATCGCCGGAGCCGTGCTCATCGCTGACGATCCGAGTGATCCAGTGAACGTACCTGAGTTGCGTGATCACCCTCGTGCGTTGTTTGGAACCTTTCCATGTACCGTGCCCGCGTCACGACATTTCGCCGACGAAGGACGTTCCGTACACATCCGTTCTTGTTCCGTCTAGGCAAGTTAATCTTGCTACATGCTATATAACTCATTATATACCTATTTAAATAAATATCACACCTATATTTTAAATCAAGCATCGCATGTTTCGTATTACAGCCTTTTGACGTTTCGTTTAAATTTGTATAGTGCATTTCAAATCTAGGGCAGGCAAACCAATCTTAATTACATGCTACATTACTTTAGACGCATCTATTTTAACAATGGAATACCTGTATTTAAAATCATGCACCCAATGTTATGTTTTATAACTTTTCGATATTCCGTTTGCATCCATTCATATCATTTCAGATCTAGGTCATGAAAACTTATCTTGTTACATACTATACTATCATATACTGCATCAAATTGAATAGTTACATTTCATATTGCTTAATTATATGTTCCGCACTTGTTAGTTTATCATTTTACGATTATGTAATACCCGTTTGCATACATATCATTTAAAATATATATCGTCGTAATATTTCTTATTATTATCTTTAATTAGTTTATAATATGTATTTTATAATGTTATACATTTAAAAATATTATAGTTTACATATGAAACGTCGTTGAAAAGCGGATACGACAAATCTGAAATTTACTGTACACCTTACCTTATAAAATTCATTATAAATCATAGAAAAATCATTAGTATACGTTCTTTACTTCGTTACGAAGCTAACTCAGAATACTATAACTCTATGAAATATTTACTTGCAAAATAAATTATTTAAATAAATTAAAATGCAAATGAAAATGTCTCTAAACTGCTGTCCAGGGAAATTCCAGCAGCAAACTTTCAATTTCGAATGTTCATAGTTTTTTGTAGGAACAAACTGAGATACTTCAACTTATAAAAATGAAAACCTTATTGAATTATCTTTGTTTTGGTATAATACACGTCCCTTTTGGAGAACGTTTGTTATTTTTAAGCTATTTTACAAATCAGGGTGACGCTGAATTTCTGAACGGAACTTTCTTGTGCATGGTTAATCAATACCACTTTTATAGTTATTAATCAGTTTGAATATTTTATCCATATTCATATTATTATATCAATATCTATTTAATAAATAATAGTGCTTGTGTTTTAATATTCAGCAAATTTTACCGATTTACAGTTTTATAGTATCCGTCTGTATCCGTACGGTTTATTACATATCTAGTTGCATGCCGAGACCATATTATTTCATGTTACTGTTGTATTAGTGCACCATGCTTGATAATTGTGCATCCTACATATTCATAATGTAACCCCTGACAAAATATTTGTGAATCCATGCTTTACCGTGCATCCGTACTTGCTACAGTTTTAGTATGAGTATCCGCTTGACACATATGCACTACCTGTCATGACCTGATACAGTACTACTGACATGACTTGATACCTGTGCACTACTTGACATGACTTGATACATGTACACCACCTGACATGACCTGATGTACCACAGCTCGACTGTTACCTGATCTTGTTACTAATGCCGACAATCTTGACCTGTTGTCCCTACGAACATTTCCTGTTGTCTATACAGACAGAACTGTTCCTGCTTGATCATGTGTTGGCATTAGTCTCAGATTTATAAATACCTGATTTACACACATAACTTGGGGGTATAGGGAAATCAAGAATGTAGCTGAACGTAACTCAAAGGGCTATTATATCATTTTACCATGGTCCCGTAGGGAATGAACGGGACGTAGACTCACAGTCTATTACATCATTTTACCGTAGTCCCGTGGGGAATGAACGGGGCATAGACCGATGGGTTACGATGAGGATTACATTCATTGATTTCGAATAAGTTTAGAGTAGATCACCCTATAGCACAGTTTAGACTACTCACTGCACTTCACCTGTTTATATCCTGTTCATTGATTTATATTCATGTTACGGTTACTTGTTACATTTTACTTGTTACTGTTCATACTCATGCCTGCATGACTTGTTACCCCCTGATTATATTATTGTTGATATTATGACGCACTGACGTCTGTGTTTTGCATGGTCCAGATCCTCTATCTTTATCGCAGGCTGATCAAGAGTATTTCCGCTTTCAGGCCGAGCAGTGAGGATCCTGTTAGTATCCGGTTAGTTATTTCCTTACTTTCCAGATGTTATTGTTACTTGGATTTATTACTTCTACATATTATTTCTTGACTCGTTTATTCTGGCTCATGGACATGTACTAGATAGTTTATTTACTTTCCTATTCTTGATATCTCTACAGCCGTAATGTGACTGTGGAGGGATTTTTCCTATCCACAGGTAGCATGGTTGGCTCTGTCACGTGCCTATCTTAGCGCACTCTGGGAAGCGGGGCGTGACAAAAACAAACCTATTCGGTGTTGTTGGAACAAATTTTCAAAAGCTATTATTACAAGGACGTTTTCTTTTGTTTTGCATAGCGGTATTCGGTTATGAATATCCAGCACCTCATTCGACGAAGCAAGGGTCGAGATCCCTTTACCGGGTGTGACCCCTTGGGCAGAAGTTTGCGTCAGGTAATAACTTCACTATAGTCGATTAAATTTTGTTTTGCATCGAGATATTCAGTGGAAATGTCTTGCACCTCATTCCACGAGGAAAGAGCCGAGATCCCTTCACCGGGAATGACCTCTTTAGCAAATGTTTGCGCCACTATATATTTGTAAAAAGCTATCCGGTTCCTTAAACGATATCAAGTTCATTACGTTAATGGTTTTCCGCCAAAAATCATTCGTAGTCCTTCATCATTTCAGATGGGTAGCACTTAATATTCATGCTATGTTTTTTGGCCTTCGTCAAGGCATAGTGTATGGTAGCTGCTTGTTACCTTTCTGTTGCATAGATAGATGTGTTGGTTTGGGACAGTCGTACTATTATTTTGGCCTTCATCAAGAGTATGTATTAGTGGGTTCAAATTAACCTGGACAACGACGGGTAGAACTTGACATGTGACTTATGATATGTTGGCTTTCGTTAAGGTCATAAGAGCATTGGGTAAAAATCACATCGGGAGTTTCAAACATACAGGAAACATGCCAGGCATGCGCATACCTTCTGGGGTGTAATAACGTGAGTGGATTCCATCAGCTTATCATGCGATGATAGTTGGATCCCGATACCTACGGATGAGTTGGTTTACTCCTTGGGTGATTTTAGATGATCCCGACTAATTCTTCTTTCAGATTTGGAGTAGAATTTGATAATACAGTGGGAGACATCCTGATTAGATAAAGTAATTAACCATTCTAATCTTGGTTAGAGTACATGCTGAGTGTTTCTTTTCTCTCTCTCTCTGGCAGCGACCATGACCTGATCCTAGACTATAACTCAGGGACCAAGTTAACTGAACTTTCTTAAAATACTAGCCTTTGGATTGTCAAAGTTGCATACACCATTGCCACTACTTCTTTTACCCTTTGCTTTTCTCTGGAATATTCCGTATCACTGATTGGTAGAGATTTTACGATCAAAAATATAATTACCGCAATCAAGAAACGGCGTCGCTTCGCAGCTAGCCGGTGAGTGCGGGTCGATCCACAGAGACGGGTAAATTCCTTTAGTGTGTCTTAACGAGTTGATTCTATTTGTCGTTTTGGTTTTATAAAAATCTAGATCTAAAACTTAATTAATCTAATTTAAATTCTTGCTAGGGTTAGGCTTAGAGGAAGTTTTGGAGATTGATGTTTCCTCACCGCTTTCAATGCCGTATTTTAGATCCATTAGGTGTTATAGTAATTATCGATAAAGTGGATACGACTCTTTTGGGAAGATGTTTTCTTCCTCTAGATTCGTATCCTTCCTTTATCGTTAATTACCCTAACCCCCATGGAAAACGCGCGCTACCGGCCCTTTATACTGCGGTTCACCGTTACCTCGAGGGGTAGGGTGCCGCAGGGAGCGGTTGTGCACGCATGCATGGAGTTCTTAATGGGTTAGTTTAATATGACATTGAAAGGGGTGAGAGATCTCATCTCTCAACCCTTTCCCTAAGGCTAACCCTAACAAGCGAGGAGACTACTCGCTCATTAGGGGATGAAATAACATTAAAAGAATAAAAGAAAAACACTTACTAATGGTGATGGCTTTCTCCAAGCGATAAAGAACAGATCTGAATGTCACTTCCAGAATTTCTGAATTTTATTTATTGAAAAGAGGCATACAATTTTTAGATCTAAGATTACAATTTATAGGAAAATAGAAAACCTAGGGCTACAGACTCTCGCACATGCAAAATTACAGATTTGACCCCTGAGAATCCCAACACCAGAACAGTCGCAGCAACAGAAGAAATCTCCACCGACACGTGTATTAGACGGCCGCGGATCCGCGGCGCCAGCATGGGTTTGGCCGCGGATCCGCGGCCAAACTGTAGACTTGGGCTGTGTGCTTTTTGGGCTTGGTTCAGTGGCTCTTTGGGCTTCTGTTTCCATATGTAGTTTCTCTGTTGGCTTCTTATTCTCTTCCAGATATTTCAGTGAATACTTGTAGCGATCTTTTAACCGTTCACATGACATTTTGGACCTTGTACTGTTCTTTATCTAGGCTTGACTAGGATCCGTCTAATAGTTGGTAAAAAATCCCTTTTCTGTTGTTTTGTGTCTTTTTCACTGTATTTGCTCCAGAAACCTGTATCCTGTAATATGCAACAAACGTGCGTCAAGAGTACCTGTTTATTTATAAAAATTATAAGAATAGGGGAATGATAAATGCAATATTATGGTCTGAACAAATACCCCCAAACTTACCTTTTGCTCGTCCTCGAGCAAACTTATTATTTTATTCACTAAAATCCTAACCGCACTTTCGCAGGGAAACGCGATTGCACTGAGCACGTGCAACAAGCCGTTAAACCTCTAGGTGTCCCTAGTAGGAGGAGTGTTGTCTCCTGAGGGTTTTCAGCGGATTACACCCACAAAATCCTATCAACTTGGCCCATTGACTTTTGTTCTCCAATTAGGTCTTCTAACAAGGAATTCTATTATCTTTGACTTGTAAATTGTCCACCCATATTCTTCACACTTCCTCATTATTTAACTTAAGATTATATATATCATGCAGATCTACTTAGCTTTCGGCATTTCTTAAGTTTTCCTTCTAGGGTTTTATCTCCACTTAGGAATTTCTATCAACTCTACTAAAGATACAAGTTCTATTCTTCATTCCTCTCTCTTATCTAAATTCCAATCACATACCCCTACGTGTGTGTATAGATCACCCCTACACTCGGAAATTCAATTCAAGCAATCATGCCCTTGTCCATTGTCCAAAGTACTAATTAGTTGGTGAATTTAAATGAAATTTGCTTACACATCCTTCATGCGACCGTTAATACTTCTTGAGGTACCAACGACCGATTACAAAATGCGTTTTCACTTTAAAGCGTACTTCCTAGTCCTTGCAACACCCAAGGCTTTAGCAGTGACTCCCAAACCAGTTGGTCTAAGGCACTAGGTGATGAAGCACCCTCGCTAAATATTTTTCTATTTTTGCAGCCTTAAGTAATCACAAAAACCAGTGTCCATTTTTTTTATTCTTTATTCACATTTTTTTTTCTTTTATTTTCATTGTACTAAGGACTTTAGACAAGAGTATTTCAAGGTCTCTTCTACTATTCCAAGTTTCAAGGTGCGTGACAGTGCAAATTGTAGGGTATACATTTTCAGAATCTAGACTTAAGCTAGGAACTATTTTTCAAACTCATACTTTAATTAGAACATCAATACTCTTCCCTTGTTTCGACTTAGCCCAAGAAGTGAACCCAAAATTTGCCTATTTCTAAATAAACTACAAGGCATATACTTTCTACCGTTAAACTTTAAGAAATGTTATTTTTAGGGTTTTTAATTCACTAAGTCTAAGATCTAGTTGTTCCTAACCAGTTAACCTATTAGTCAAACTCAAGTCAATTAGCCAAAATCGAATACATTTATTTTTATAATTTTTTGAAATTTTTCAAATTTTTATGGGTTTTCAAATAAGTATGCAAATGCAAAAATATGTACAAATGAATGCGAAGGAAGAAGACGTACCGAGCATACCCCCAAACTTGAACTTGACAGTGTCCTCACTGTCATGCTAAACCAAGAGGGTCAAAACACCGATACTCCCCTGTTTATTTATTTATAATTTTTTTTTTTAATGTTTTGAATTTTTTTTTTTATAGAAAAAAGAAAACAAAAGGATATATACATATATACAAAGGTTCCCCCCAAACTTAAGCTTGGCCTTACACAAGCCAAAGGTTAGCACCAACCATTCAAAGATCTTATCGTGGTAATGGTATAGTTGGTGCAAGAATGGGATGGAAAGAAAAGAGATGAAAAGCATGCGAGACCGTTTGGAAAGAAGAATGGTAGAATATGGTCTCGGTGGAGGAGAAGAAAGACGGAAAGAAGAAAGAAGTGGAGTGCGATCTTGAGGGTGTAAATTGAGTGAATAAATTAGCGCAATTTGTGATGACCGATGTGTTAAAAGCGATTGCGCTAACCTACCAACTCGTCGTGCGATGGGGTCAAATCCCTCAAGATTCGCAAGAAAACATGGGTACGCCGAACTTGGTATAGGAGATGAAAGCGTAACGGTCATTTGTTCGGTCGGAACAATAGGAAGGAGGGAGGGTGATATAACAGTCAAAGGTTCAGGAGGCTGAATTGGCAAATCCGACACATCAACTAAAAATGGTTCAACCTCGATATTATCCTCAAGACTCTCCTCAATACTATCCTCAATATTCAACCCATCCATGCCATTGTCATCAAAATCTAGACGCCTATGAGATTCGGGAGAAACATTTAATAACTCAGGATGATGATTTGAACATAAAATTTTAAGCAAATCGACAGGTTCATCATCCGAAATATTCCCGGCGTCTATATCCTCAATCAAGTGAAAATCAATTTCTTTAGACACTTCATCCACAGCATGGATATTTATCAATGTAGGTTCTAGAGTGGAGGTGTAAAGATCGAAAGGATTAGGTGCGGTTTCACTCGAAAGGGGTTCCTCACAATTTGGCAAATCAAACACTACAAAATCGCACAACTCATTTTTATTTTCAACTGGTGAATCATTTAGAACAATAGATGGAAAACCGGAGTTGTGGGTTTCAATTGGGTAAGGGTAGGTTTGATTTGAAAATCCTCTCTCATTCTCACTCTGTCCAACTGCCGCCTTACACATTGAAAAATTCGGAGCTAGCGGGACACTAGCTACCGGTTCACTAGGTTGCGTAAGGGCGGCCATGGATGCTTCCACTGTCCTCATCATTTTATTTGTTGCAGCAATATATGCTTCCAACGACTCTTCCAAACTAGACTTAGGTGGTGAGGGGGTTTCAGTAAAAGATTCAAAATTAGTTGGGTATGTGAAACTCCCTAATGGCTGTGTCGAAGCAACGTCTAGTGAAGGTGGGAAGGTCGGGTATGACTGATAGGAAGTGGGTGGTAAGACAGGAGTAGGGTCAACATATGGATAAGAAGGTGAATAATCATGCGGATCCCTAAAACTAGATGAGTGGAGAGGGGTGAAAGATCGACTGCGAGATTGAGCAATATGCTCAGCAATGGACATCGGCCTAGGAGTGACAGAAGGACTTGAAGAAGTGGTATCAACATATGTAGGTTGTAAAGGTTGACTCGGTTGACACAAAGTGGGTTGAAAAGTCAAACTATTTCTCCTAGACGCCTCTATTTGATCTTTCAACGAAATTTTTGGCAAGGAGGGATCTTTTTTAAATTAACCGAAACAATTGACGAACGACGCAAAGTTAGGTTCGGGATACCAAGATTCGGCAAGAGATTTATGATGTGGGGTACCCATGATAGAAGAATGCAAGGATTTCTTAGCGACAAAATTTTTTTGCAAGTTTTTAAAAGATTTTTCGTTAAATTTTTTTATTGGAGGGTTTTGCAATAAGGTTTTAGAAAATGGACTCGTGACACAACTGAATCAACCACACATGCACAATCAGATCTAGATCTAGGGTTGCCTAGGTCTACTAGTCAGCTCCTAACTAGGGCTAGAAATAGACCTCAAACCGCCTCTTCACGGACAAATACGGCCAGGTAAGTGGGAAGGAACCACCACTACAGTGGGCCTAATTAAAAACCACTAGCCTAGACACCGCAATGTCGGTTAGGATAAACGGCCGATGCCTACCCTAGTCCTTTTCTTATTGAGCTCGCTGTCCTTAGGTCTGAGTCTAATCTTTTTTTAATTAAAGGTAGTCGATGAAAAATGCTTAGGTGTTTTCTGGGGTCCTGGGAAGGGTGATGAAATCCCCACCCAATCTGAGTTTGGTCAATTAGCCCCTTAGAGTCCGATTAAAATATGCAAAACAACAAAATCACTTGCAATCAATTTTTAGCGCGGCGCAAAGAAACCTGCAGAAAATCTGTTATTTAGAAGGGGGTAGAAGATTTTTTTTTTTTTAGCGCAAAGAACCCTGCAGAAAATTTTTACAGATAGAGATATGGAGGTTGCAGAGGGGAGAATGAGGAACAAATCCAAAAAAATTTCAGGTGCTGACGTGGCCGAACAGGCGCGGATCCGCGGCGGGAACCCTGTTTACGCGGCGGAAGCGCGGTCCTTTGGTGGAATCGTGCTCTGGAAAAATTTATGTGGTTCTGCACTTTCAATTGCTCTCTGTTCTTATGTACCAAATTTTTATTTGCCCTCTGTAAAGTTCCAGATCCACGATTCGTTGTTGTTCCTGCAAGATTCAAAAAAAAAAAAATACCCTTCAAACAGATCAAAGTTGATAATTTTTGTATTTTTTTTTTATTTTCCGATTTTTATAATTTTTAAAATTTATATCAACCCGAAAATTCACAAAAAAAGAAAAATTACGCCGTCCCCGGCAACGGCGCCATTTGATTGGTAGAGATTTTACGATCAAAAATATAATTACCGCAATCAAGAAATGGCGTCGCTTCGCAGCTAGCCGGTGAGTGCGGGTCGATCCACAGAGACGGGTAAATTCCTTTAGTGTGTCTTAACGAGTTGATTCTATTTGTCGTTTTGGTTTTATAAAAATCTAGATCTAAAACTTAATTAATCTAATTTAAATTCTTGCTAGGGTTAGGCTTAGAGGAAGTTTTGGAGATTGATGTTTCCTCACCGCTTTCAATGCCGTATTTTAGATCCATTAGGTGTTATAGTAATTATCGATAAAGTGGATACGACTCTTTTGGGAAGATGTTTTCTTCCTCTAGATTCGTATCCTTCCTTTATCGTTAATTACCCTAACCCCCATGGAAAACGCGCGCAACCGGCCCTTTATACTGCGGTTCACCGTTACCTCGAGGGGTAGGGTGCCGCAGGGAGCGGTTGTGCACGCATGCATGGAGTTCTTAATGGGTTAGTTTAATATGACATTGAAAGGGGTGAGAGATCTCATCTCTCAACCCTTTCCCTAAGGCTAACCCTAACAAGCGAGAAGACTACTCGCTCATTAGGGGATGAAATAACATTAAAAGAATAAAAGAAAAACACTTACTAATGGTGTTGACTCCCTCCAAGCGATAAAGAACAGATCTGAATGTCACTTCCAGAATTTCTGAATTTTATTTATTGAAAAGAGGCATACAATTTTTAGATCTAAGATTACAATTTATAGGAAAATAGAAAACCTAGGGCTACAGACTCTCGCACATGCAAAATTACAGATTTGACCCCTGAGAATCCCAACACCAGAACAGTCGCAGCAACAGAAGAAATCTCCACCGACACGTGTATTAGACGGCCGCGGATCCGCGGCGCCAGCATGGGTTTGGCCGCGGATCCGCGGCCAAACTGTAGACTTGGGCTGTGTGCTTTTTGGGCTTAGTTCAGTGGCTCTTTGGGCTTCTGTTTCCATATGTAGTTTCTCTGTTGGCTTCTTATTCTCTTCCAGATATTTCAGTGAATACTTGTAGCGATCTTTTAACCGTTCACATGACATTTTGGACCTTGTACTGTTCTTCATCTAGGCTTGACTAGGATCCGTCTAATAGTTGGTAAAAAATCCCTTTTCTGTTGTTTTGTGTCTTTTTCACTGTATTTGCTCCAGAAACCTGTATCTGTAATATGCAACAAACGTGCGTCAAGAGTACCTGTTTATTTATAAAAATTATAAGAATAGGGGAATGATAAATGCAATATTATGGTCTGAACAATCACTACGAAGATCCACAGTTACTGAATATGACCATCGTATAGTTACATACGAACTCGAAGAAACTTTTTTCATATTCGAGAATGGTTTCCTGTTCTGGAGAAATTGAATAGGACTATTCAGTTGTCTTTTCTTTTTACCTTCTCTCAGGTTGTGAGGGCTCTTAGGATTAGGAGAGGGTACACTTATTACGCTTTTTGGATAGTCTTCTTCCAAACCATAGGCAGGTGCCGAAACGTAGGGAAAGAAGAAAACCATTTAGCCTAAGTGTGGTGTACAGGAGGTAATAAGTAAAGACAGATAAAGGGATTAGAAAGAGGGCAAAGTAAATTGCGAATGCTATCATTCACGACCAAACCACGTATTTTATCGCCACTCCTACTTTACCTTTGATTTTCTCCAAAACACCCCGTATCACTATGAAGATCCACAGTTATTGGATAATTCATCCTACTCGAAGGAACTTATTCCAGTTCGAGGATAGATTCTGGTTCAGGAGAAATAGAATAAGGATTATTTTGTTGTCTTTTATCTTTACCTTCTCTCAAGTTGCGAGGGCTCCTAGGATTAGGAGAGTACACCTATTACGCTTATTGGATAGTCTTCTTCCAAACCATAGGCTGGTGCTGAACGGTAGGGAAGGAAGAAAATCAATTAGCCTAAGTGTGGTGTAAAGAAGATAATAAGTAAAGGCAAATAAAGCGATTTGGAGAGATGGTAAAGGAAATATACGGTTACAGTCATAAATCTGGATAATGGAAGAGGCATTACTAGGAATACCCGGTTACCCCTTCAAAACATTTTCATGTTTCAGTTTCGCTGTCCGTTGTTAATTGAAAACTGATTTCCCAATTAGATCCTTACTCCAGGGTATGTATTTAGCAGGTTTGATTCTCACATCTGTATGGTTTTACAGATGATGAGTGCGAGTAAGTTATTGGGAATTAGGTGATTATATCCTTATTATATCGGAATTCGTTGTAATTGGTGATATTTGAGGAAATCACTTAGGGTTTTGCCTGACGGAAAATTTTTGGTTTTGAATATCCGTTGTTATGTACCAATTTCAAATTGATATATCTGTACGTTTATTTTATAAAGTGAGATATAACTTTTTGAAATTATGTCCATGACATTTACCTATATCAGTTGATGGTTAGGTAAGGAGAATTAAACAACGGTGTAATTCTTCTTAACCATAGTACAGTTTTCAACCTACGATACACAGGGTTTGAGTTATTCAACTCAGGGGACTTATACAAAATATTGTATGTTGTCCAGTGTCCATTAGGACAAAGGGGTTGGTACTCGTACTATATTTTGTTTACTTGTGACTTCTCCAGTTTTTGACAAGTGTTTCGTAGAAATAAAAGGTCCAAGTTTTGAGAAGTTTTAGGTACAAGAATAAAGTAGAGAACCATGTGTTGCAAGTATCATGATTCTTTAAGGTGATCGAAGATGTAGATACTTGTGTTTGGTATTCAGCTGATAGTAATGATTTTGAGAATTTGCTTCTCTTTCAGGTTACTCATATTTGGATGCACTCCTAGTTGAGTAATGTCGATCGGCCTCTCTCCATTTAGTTGACATGCACTGGAGACAGCTGCATGATTTGAATCTGGTTCCAATTAAATCAGTGCATCTGTTTCTATATTGTATATAGAATGGTTCATATCTTAATGATGTTAAGGTATATGGAGTTGTCCGGCTTATGCTTAAAACCAGACTCTGGATAACTCAAGGCACGTTTCAGTAATGGAAGTTTGTGGGTTAACCCGGGCCATGACGAGGGTTAACTTTCTATCATCTCGAAGATCAATGGTGATATTGTTCTTGACTCGCCACAGTTTTAGTAAAATGGACTTTTTCAGAAAGCAATAGTGGGAGTATGGTAGAACTGGAAGTGATTCCAGAACCACAAACGATTACTGAAAATTTAATAAAACCTAAAGATTCAATCGGGTGTGACATTCTATTCGCCACTCCACAGATATGGTGGGTAACTTCAGGCGCTCGAGAGGTACTTCAGTATCCTCAAAGACGGTGACAGGGAGGTTCTTGTATACCCAAACTTGATACTACTGCTATTCTAGACTATGAGACCCAGCATGAGGATGGGTATAGCGTCTTTCTAAACTAGTTTTAAAAGTGCACGTGTATATGACTCTGCCAGAGGGTTGTTGTAGTCAGTGGGAGCAGCGGAAGCATAGTGGAAAGTAGCTTGAGTCTATTAGACTAAAGCAAGTATAGCGGAGATAGATCATTTATTTTTTGATGTGACAGTCATAGACTTTGACTTCATCAAAATAGGAGATGGATATGTTAAGAAGATAGTAGGGTGTGATGTCCTGGTATTTGGATGACATAAACATTGTAGGAAGTGAAATTACTATACTACGATCGGTTATACTGTGGCTGTCACACAGTGGTTTCTCCACATAGGATATGGAAATAATATCAGGCATTCTGGAAACTAGATCTATGGTTTTAGATCTAGATTTGGGTAGTTTCCCAATCTGGGTACTTAGACAGTATTCTAAAGGTGTTTTAGAACGGACGACTCCTGGTATGGTGGTGTACCTGCAGGTGATGGAGTCACCCTCTCTGAAGGTGTCTTACAGACTAAAGGGGAGAGGGATGTGCATGCTTGGCATATTACTTGCTTAGGTAATTGAGTCAATCAAGATATATCAAGTACCATACCAGATGTTTTTTTTGCACTAGATGAAATAAGTTGATGTATTAATCCAATCTTAGAGAAACGTTTGGAAGCAGTTGATGAACATAAGTGGATGTTCTAGGGATTTGGTAACACCAGCCTCCTTCGGGAGATGGTTATCATTCCAGGCTTCCAAGGTGACCTGGATGACAGAGTGAATGTAAGAGTTATAGTTTTCCCTCTTGATGAGGGGCAGTAGTTTGGATAGGTGGTCCAAGCGAATACTGAGGGTGGCATGGCGCAGGATAATAATTAAATTCAGTTGACGATATAGTCTAAGAAGTTTGTTGGATTTGGAGTTCAATTGTGAACTGGGTCCCATCAGATATACAGACATATTCTGAGACAGGTATTGCTCATTTCGGGATATGGCTTTCTCCACAAACTTGAGAGAAAGAGAGACATAGAAATAAACATCAGAGCGGATCCACTCACTGAGGCTATTTCTCGAACGCAATAATTTTACAAACGAGCTTTGTGAAACTGATTATTAGAGAAGTTGGGTGTTCGGTATCACACGGGCTGTGAGTATACGACACCGCAATAATTAGCCTTAAGTGCAAGTGGGAGATTGTTGGCTATAGTGCCCTCAAGTCAATTATTGGATCGTAAGCATGTGATTGCAATGATTGAGAGATGACCTATACCAGTAGGACAGTCTTACTCGAGATGATAGCATGCTATCTGGTTTGTCTTTATCATCGTGTACATGCTTCAGGCGACATTACAGATCCCTATTACATGTTGATAGAGCCCATAGTATTCTTGCTTGACTACCAGAAGTATGATGGCAATCATATAGGTGAGAGTTGGGTGGTCTATAAGCACATCCTTAAAGTATCCCTAGTCGTGGGAGTTTCGAGACTGGGCATCGATACTCCGAGAGTAGACTGGTGTATACGGATTGAGACCTCGACGAGGGGCGGTGGTCAGTCTCACAAGTCATTGGTGTCAGTTGGTTCACCTAAGATGTATACAGGTGCTCACTGGGTTATGAGTACACCGGACGGACTCGCCGCGAACGTGCTAATTGGTATTATACCTATTGTCAGATAGTAGTTCCCTGGTGACATGTGTACAGGTTAGTCTATCGACCTGAGATTGTCATTTGTCTCGTATGAGTTCCCACTGTGCTTTGATTACTACCCTACCACGGCTCAAAGGAGTCGTGCAAACAGGTTTTAATTGGATACAGTCCCGAGCAACATGGAGGCAGTGAGCGGATCGTTAGGGGATTTGTCTCTCCCGGTATTGGGGGTTGATGTCGTGGTATGCACGGGTGGCCACCAACAGAAATCCTTGGCCAAGGTAGTCAAGAATTACTAATTCGGATCAGTAGTTTCTCAGGTGGTGATGAACTTCATACCGATACTAAATATCGCGTTATTAGGGGTCTGATTTTATCCACCCCCTAAACCTGATATGCGATACTCATAGACGAACAGACCGGACTGTATGGATATTGTCACTGTCAGGCTCGGTAGTGTTTCAGGATGAGTTCGCTCGTCGGCCTCCCTTTCTGTTAATACCTGGGCAGCCGTTACGTACAGCTAGTGCCATTGACGTGCTTGTGGTTAAACCCACTGCCAGCATATTGACTAGTCTTTAGAGTCCCACACAGAGGGTTTCCCTGGTTCGGGTAAAAAGTTGTAGAGGTCGTATGCTTTTATGGCAGGGTTCAATCATATACGTGTACTTATGCACGAATCATAATCGGACGGATAATACTAGTAGGCTTTGGTTTAAACCGGATCCTAGTATTATATTGTTGGATTATTTTTGTCTCATTGCATTCGTATTCAGTCGGAATACGGATGCAGGTATGTATATACCGATGAGGGGTATTCTTGTAATTCGTTACGGGTTTAGTTTAGAAGATCACATTCTTTTTGTTTAAACATTTGGTTTAATGTTTTATTGTGTTGGAAATTGTGAGCATAAGTTTTGGCCTTGGGCATTCATGGCGCATGTGCTCACTTGTGACTTGTGGTGTTGGGTCTTGTGTGCATTGATGGTGGCACATGTGCACTTGGTGACTCATGGAGTTGGGTTGGTGTGAGATTTTTTTTGGGCTAGGATTATTCTTCACTTGCTCACAAATATCACATACAATTCAACTCAAGAAAACAGCAGAACTTTTCCTTGGTTGTTTTTTTCACAAGCCAAAACTCTTGAGCTTACAAGTTCTTCTTCACCTGGCTTCTTCTTCACCTCCATCCATACCCTCTCATGAGTTGAGAATCCATGGATGCATTGAGACAAAATGATCACACACTCTATCTACTTCATCTTGGGCATCTAGGCTAGCAAACTTGATGTCCGAGTTGCTTCGGTTTAGAAGCGAGAGCCCGTTTAAAGAATCCTCGACGTGGATCCTCTTCGACGAGGGAGGCCGGAGAACAAACTTTGTCGAGGCGGCCGCCACAAGCTAAGGACAGAGATTGAAGACTGAAGGACATGGATCGATTGGTATAATCTCTTAAACCTCTTTACAGTTAACTAGTATAGGATTAATGGCACGATCCGTCGTTTAGGGTTCCGTTAGCCCCAGTTTTAAAAGTTTTTGTTCCGCTTTTGGCCACGGATTGATCGCCGGGGCGCTGGCGTAGCCTTATAGTAATTAATCCCAATCAGTCTTATCTTTTAGGGTTTGAAGGAAGATTTGATGAAAACAGTGGGAGCCATCCTGATTAGATAAGATAATAAACCAATCTAATCTTGCAAGAGCATACGCTAGGTGCTTTCATCTCTCTCTCTCTATCCAGGTAGCGACTATGTCAGGCCTTAATCAAGATAATAATATGGATGTATTGACTGAACCCGCTTGTTATGCTGAGCTGGGGAACGTTGCTTCCGCTCCAACTTATAATTGTTATAAGTCCGAGCGGGAAATAGGAAAATATTCGGATTTCCACGCCACCAAAATGAAGAATGAGCATGTTTATGCATCTTCTTCGGGTGTGTTAGTCTCCCAGAATTGTTTCTTAGTACACTCTACGTTCTGGGTATTAGATACTGGATCGGGATCCCACATATGTAATATGTTACATGGGCTAAAGAAAGGTAGAGAGCTGAGAATAGGTGATCATTCCGTACTAGTAGTGAATGGTGCAAATATTGCAGCCAAAGTAGTTGGCGAATATCACCTTGTATTACCAAATGGTAATACATTGATTCTGAATGACTGATATTACATACCGACCCTGGTATGCAATCTTATAACAGTTTCTTTATTAAGTAAAGAAGGATATAATTTTGTAGTACAGGATAATGTTATGAACATCTTCCTGAATCAAAAGTTGATTGGATCAGGCTCGTTAAATAATGGCATATACATTCTAAATCAAACCACAGTTCTTAACGTACAAAACACACACAAGAGGAAGAGTTTAGAAATGAATGAATCCTTTTTGTGGTATTGTGGACTAGGTCATATCAATGCGACACGACTAGCTAAGTTACATAAGGATGGATATTTGAATTCATTCGAATTATCATCTTATGAAAATTGCCAATCATGTCTCAAAAGAAAGATAACCAAAACTCCATTTACTGAACACGGAGAAAAAGTTACGGAACTCTTGGGACTGATACATAGTGATGTATGCGGTCCTATTTCTACACATACCAGGAATGGTTCTTCATACTTCATTACATTCACTAACGATCTCTCAAGATACGGACATGTGTTCCTGTTGAAACACAAGTCTGAAGCTATTAAGAAATTCAAAGAATATAAGCATGAAGTTGAGGACCAGACGGGTAAAAGTATTAAAATCCTTCGATCTGATCGAGGAGGAGAATACTTGAGCAACGAGTTCCTAAACTATATAAAAGAGAATGGGATTCTCTCTCAACTTACTCCTCCATATACACCACAGCACAATGGTGTATCGGAACGGAGGAATCACACCCTATTAGATATGGTGCACTCAATGATGAGCACTGCTAAGTTACCTATTTCCTTTTGGGGTTATGCGTTGGAGACAGCATCATACCTATTGAATCAAGTTCCATCTAAATCTGTACCTACCATACCATATAAGATATGGAGTGAGAATAGACCATATTTTAAACGAGTTAAGATATGGGGTTGTCCGGCCTATGTCAAAAGGAAAAATCTGGACAAACTCGAGGCACGATTAGTTCATTGTAAGTTTATAGGATATCCAAAGAATTCATATGGATATTTTTTCTACCATAGTGAGGAACAAAAGGTGTTTGTTGCTCAACTTTCCACCTTTTTAGAAAAGGAATTTCTTGTAAAAGAAATTAGTGGCAAAGAGGTAGAACTGGAAGAAGTTCCAGCTACACAGACTACAACTGAAGATTTAGTGGAACCAGAGGATTCGATAGTTCCCAACGAACCTCAGCCACTCCGCCGATCTAGTAGGTTTCCTCATCCACCTGAGAGATACTACGGTTTTCTCGTAGACGGTAGGAGTGAGGTTTGCATCATGGTAAATAATGACCCAACTAGTTTCGAGCAAGCCATCACGAGTGGGGACTCTGTGAAATGGCTGGATGCGATGCGATCTGAGATGGAATCCATGTACACCAACAAAGTATGGACTTTGGAAGTTGCTCCTGAAAGGGTAAAACCGATCGGGAGAAAATAGATCTTTAAGAAGAAACTTGGTGTAGATGGAAAAGTTGAGACTTTCAAAGATAGACTTGTTGCAAAAGGTTTTCGTCAACGACAAGGTGTGGACTATGATGAAACCTTTTCTCGGGTGGCTATGCTTAAGTCCATCCAGATCCTACTTGCCATTGCTGCATACCATGACTACGAAATCTGGCAAATGGATGTTAAGACTGTCTTTCTAAATGGTGATTTAGAAGAGTGCGTGTACATGACTCAGCCAGAGGGCTTCGTGGACGGTGGGAGCAGCGGGAAGGTGTGCAAGCTGCTTAAATCTATCTACGGGTTGAAGCAGGCATCGCGGAGTTGGAACATCTATTTTGAGGTGGTAGCCAAAGAGTTTGACTTCATCAAAAATGTAGATGAACCTTATATATACAAGAAGGTAGTAGAGAGTAAGGTTGTTTTTCTCGTATTGTACGTGGATGGCATACTCTTGATAGAAAATGATGTTCCTATGCTGCACTGGGTCAAGCTCTTCTTATCATATAGATTCTCAATGAAAGATCTAGGTGATACCTCCTAATATTGGGGATTATGATCTATAAAGATAGATCTAAATGGATACTGGGATTGTCCCAATCTGGGTACATAGATACCATACTAAAAAGATTTAGTATGGAAGAATCCAAGCGTGGGAATTTACCCACGATCACAGGACTCACTCTCTCCAAAAAGATGTCTCCCAAGACTGATTTGGAGAGAGCTCGCATGCAAGGGATATCCTATGCTTCGGTAGTAGGCTCTATCATGTATGCGATGTTATGTACCAGACCCGATATAGCATACTCACTAAGTGTAGTGAGTAGGTATCAAGCAGATCCAGGAGAGAGTCACTGGACAGCTGTGAAGAACATTCTGAAGTACTTGAGAAGGACTAAAGAGATGTTCTTGGTGTATGGTAACGGTGAATTCCAAGTGGAGTCCTTTACCGATTCGAGCTTCCAGAGTGGTAAGGAAGACTCTAAGTCGGTCTCGAGATTTGTCTTTACCCTCAATGGATGGGTGGTTTGTAGGGAGAGTTCCAAACAGGAAACCGTGGCAGACTCGACGATGGAGGCTGAATACATCACTGCCAACAATGCTGCCAAAAAGGCTGTTTGGATGAAGAAGTTCATAACCGAATATGGAGTGGTTCCATCCATTGAGCATCCAATACCTTTGTATTGCGATAACAATGGAGCAGTGGCGTTGGCCAAGGAACCCAGGTCCCATCAGTGATCCAGGCATATTCTGAGGCGGTATCACCTGATCCGGGAGATAGTTGATCGCCGGGAGATCGAGCTCAGGAGACTTGACATGAAGGAGAACACGGCGAATCCACTCACAAAGGCCATACCCCAGATACAATTTGAGAGACTCTTCGGGATGTTGGGTATAAGATACTACAACAACTGGCCTTAGTGCAAGTGGGAGATTGTTAGTTATATGTATGCCCTAGAGGCCATTATTGTACATGTGATGTATATTATAGTGGATCCTTGGATATATATAAAGAGGACTTTCTTGCTCGACAAGATAGTATGCTATCTAGTTGCTCTTTGTCTTAACATGTTGACTTGTATAAGTGATGCTGTCTTGCTCTCACATGTTGATAAAGCCCTTAGGATGTGTACATGACTACTTGACTATGATGGAGATCATACTAGTGGGGCCAAGGGTAGACCACAAGTACACCCTATAATTGTTCCTAGCCGAGAGTGTATCAAGACAGGGCATCGATATTCCAGAGTAGACTAGCATATACGCATCTTGACCCATATGATGGGCGATGAATGATCCCACATCCATTGGTGTTTGACATCAAAGATGGTATACGGGTGATCGGTGGAGACTGGGTACACTGAACGGACTCGCCGAGAACTCCTAGCTGGTATTATACCTATCATTAGATAGCAGTTCTCTTCTGACACTGGTACAGGTTAGTCTGTAGACCCAAAATCGTCATAGAGTCTTATGTGATTCCCACCGTGCTTTGATTTCTACCTTACCATGTTCAAGAGAATGAGCAAAATGGTGGCTTTTGGGTACAATCTTGAATCACATGGATGCAATAAGCGATAGGAGGGGATTCGTCTCTCCCAGTATTGGGGGTTGATGTTGCGTTGTGCTCGATTGGCCATAACGATAAGTCCCTGGCCAGAGCTGCTACGGAGATTTACTGATAAGTGTTATCAGTAGTTTCTCGACCTTACCATCCCTAAACTAGATATGCGACATATCAGACAAAAAGACCGGACTGTACGGTAGTGTTACTGACAGGCTTTTCAGGAGTAGGAGCAGGCTTGCTTGTTGATCTTCTGATCGCTCAATACCCGGGTAGCCTTTACGTCCAGCTAGTACCGCTGACGGATTGTGGGTGCTTGATGTGATCATCACCTACTACCTGCGTATTGACGAGTCTTTAGAGCCCTACACAAAGATTTCACTGGCTCAGGCAAAACGAAGTAGGAGCACATATGTGATATGTGCGGGACTGAAATTAATACGAGTATGTGATACCGTATTCTATTCTCGCGACATAAGGTATCGATCGGTTATATGAGATATAGCCGGGTAATCGAATCAAATGTTGATTCGATAAGTCGATACCGTATCCGTCGGTTATATGAGATATATAACCGGGTTGTCGAATCAAGTGTTGATTCAATAGATTGATACAAATAATATTAGTCGGTCATATGAGATATAACCGAATTATTAAATCAAGTGTTGATTTAATGATTTAATGTATAATTATATATTTGATATATTAATTTATATTAACTAATATTAGCTCACTTAAGTATTTCTTTTTCTCACATGTGCGCACTTAATATATATGTGATGTATATTAATTGTGTTTTCTTTTTGTGTCATGCTTGATGCCACATACAACATGGGTGTGTGAGACTTACACCGTGCTAATGATAATGAAGGGTTTATTTATTTAGAGTAAATCAATTATTAGTTGGAAATTGGTCACATGGCATGGAGCTTGTAGAAGTTTGGAGATCCATTAACTTAGTCCACTAGTTTTGTCTTACACTAGATATTTGTTAACCAAACCATTATCTAAACTCATGATTAAGTCTCTACATGAGTTATATGAGATATTTCTCACTCATGATTGCCATTCACTCTCTCATCCATTATTTGCTTCATTTCCCTCAAGCTCAAGAGAGAACTCTCTAGGTTTTTGAGAGGAGCATAAAATTAGTGAGAAAAGTAATTCTAAAGTGAGAAAAAATCCTACTTCGTCATCCTCTACTAGATTGGCAATTTAGTTTAGGGTGTTAGCTTTATTAATCCAACATTAGTGAAGAGATAGCTTGGGTTAGTGTCTCCTCTACGTAGATCATCTTCGGCCTCGAAGACTTCGTGCAAGCTCGTTTCTTTCTTCTTGTGGAGAAACTATAGTGTCCGCAAGACACTTCTTAAAGCGAAGGGACTACTACAAGGAGCTATTGAAGTGAAGGATCGGTCAACAAAGGTTTATTCCTAGTTCACTTAGTTATAAAGTAGTTAACACATTGTATGGTCTAAATCTTTAGTTAAGATTCTAGGGTTAGGATTGTTTTAGCATGGCAAAAATTTGAAAATGGCATGGACGACGCCTTCTGAAACTTTATTGTCGTGCCAAGCAATCCTACATTATGAAGTGAAAAATATCTCCCAAGAGTATCCTACTCATCTGTGGGGTCGTGATCCAACTATCATCGCGTGATAACCTAGATGGAAGTCACTCTAGTCACCACACTCCAGAAGGTATGCAACTCTAGCAAATTTCCTTTATATTTGAAACTCCCGATGTGGTTTTTGTCCCTAACGGCTTATGACCTTGACTATGTCAACATATCATAAACCGTTAGTCAAGTTCAACCCATCATTATCCTAGATTAATTTAGACCCAGCCGCATATACCCTTGACTTGGTCAAAATGTTTATGCGGCTGTCCTAAATAATCGCAACACTTGCAACAAATAAGCACCACTCAGCTACAGAACACTATGTCTTGACTAGGTCAAAACACGCAACACGAATACTAAGTAACACTTGTAAGAAATGACGGAAGGCTACGGCTGGTTTTTTGGCAAAAAATCCTTTAACGTAATGAACTTGATATTGTTGAAGGAACCGAGTAGTTTTGAAAAAAAGTGGTTTAGGCTTTGCTTTTGAAAACTTGTGGTTTTGAAGATGTACAGTATAAAATTTTGCTCAAGTGGTCACTCCTTGCGAAGGGATCTAGGCTCTTACCTCCTAGAATGAGGTGCTGAATATTTATGACCGAATACCACTATACAAAGCAAAAGAATACGACTACAGTTTTTCGAAATTTGTTCAAGAACATCATTTAGGTTTCTTATCTTGCATTAATAAAAATTAATGTGGTCCCATCAAGTAATACCTTATCACTCCAGAAAAGAACGAAAATTTAATGTACGTATATGCCATTCGCATTCGCCATGGGGCCCCGTCTTGTACCGTTAGGTTACTTAACTAACGGAAGAGCGAGGGATGGACTAGCGTGGGTGCAAAACATATACAACATCTAATAGTATATACAAATATATATATATATATATATATAATATTTATCCCAGGCATGATATAAGCAACATCACAGATCAATAACAAGCAACACAGAAGGGCGGATAATCTTGGAGTCTCGGGCTTCATTCGAGCCATAAATGAGACCCGACGTTCCCCGTCATGTGGATAGCCCGTTCAATGAAAAACCTGGACCCCTACAAGTGCAGCAAGTTACCCGTCAATCCCAAAAGTGAGGCAACCACAATCAACAAAGTGAATAGGTCACTCAGCACTTCACGGAATCCAGTAACTTGGGCGCCCTTCCGTGGGTCATCCTATACCCCCTACGAGTGCGAAGAATAGCCCTCCAATTCTAGACCAAGTCCCTCTCCGTCTCAACGCCATGAGATACGGGCCTGTTGCCCTCTAGAAGACGGCTATTCGAGCACTCCACCACGCGGTAATCCTAGTATAGAAAAAAATATGTACAATAATGACATCGACCTCAATCCGGTCGTGCCTCAATAAAATAATATACAATCCGGCAGAGAAGGCTGTCCACATGTTGGACGATCGCCCCGCAATAATGAATACACAAATGAATCTGAACGGTACTACTACCATTGCACCATAGGCTATCCACCATGACAAACCATCCACAATATCAGCACAATCACAAAACATCAACGTGAATATCATATTCACAAACCCGTCTAATTGAACATATAGCAATTAGTCAGGTTATACCGCTCAATAATATTCACGGTCGCAGATACTAATACATGCACTGATAAACACGTATTTAAAATTTAGAACGGCTAAAACTTTTCCGTATTGGCCCCAAGTGCTAACCAGTACCCAAACAAATCTGGGCCAAAAACATACATCCCAAAAATCATATTTCTATATAATAGAGTGGCATAAGAATTTTGGTGCACAACGGCCCCACTTCGACCGCGGAACCGCCGCCAACAAGCATGTTATGCAACGATTCCGCAGCTGTATGAAAGGCTTATGTGCCCAAATTTCTTCAGGCCTTCTAAAATCGCCTGTACGTATTTTTAAGGTACTCTAAATCATTTTTTGAACAAGTTTTAAAATCGACAACGAGCATGACATTGGAATTGTGATTTTGAAAATTTTCGTCGATCGATATTTTAAACTTGTCTAAACTAGCTAGCATGGGTTTATGGGGTGGCTCTGATACCATGTTGGAATTTTCTAGCGCCCTGACCATCTACCATGGCCGTTGCGGAAAAAAAATTTAGGGTTTAAAAACTGGCGCTAGAAAAACCCGTCCAAGAATCTACCATAAACCTAAACTAGCAAGCAAAGAGGAGAGCTAACTACTAAGATTGAAATGTCTCACCAAAAGATCCGTGTCTTTTGTTCTTCTATCCTATTCGTTTGCTCCTAGGGATCTCCTTGAACATATTTGATCGCCTTTCCTTACTCCTTGAGATCTCTATGAACAAGCATGATTACCGGTCCTCCTCCGTCGAAAATGATCCACCCGAGAGAAGTAGTTTATGGATCTAGCTCCACACTAAGAGTCTAGTGGAACAACTAAAGATTCTAGATTGCAAATCTAAAATGTCTAGGATATAATGAATGATTTTATGTGTGTATCTATCTCACCTTCTCTCTTGATTCTCAATACATGAGATTGTAGAGAGGAGGTTGAAGATGAAGGTGGAGGAACTCAAGAAAGATACTGAGGAGAGTGAAGAAAAGAAATATATGGTGAGAATGAAATCCCATGAGAGAGAAAAAGGTCAACCATGGTTTTGTAAAATCATTTTTCGAATATTAAAACCCAACTATGCTTGAATAGTTTACACAAATGCATTGAAAATTCATTTGTCCAACACTATTGAAGCATGGTTCTCACCATACCCCCCTCAACACTTTTACACCTCATTTTCCATTTAAAGTTAAATGGATAAATCTAAAATATGCTATCCACCTTCTAGAATGTTTTCCATATAAATACGGATTACACTCTACTGTATATACATACCTTTATTCATATCAAAATACGAATACCCAAAAAGATAGAATAACACAAAGAACATAATACGAGAATATACATATCGAAATACATATATTTAAATTATTAAATCAATACCGGATTTAATAATCCAGCTCAATCCCGAGCCGGCTAGTATTATCAACTGTCTGATCGAAAGTCCAGGTAACTAGTACAATCAATCGATCGGAACCCTGCACGTATCCAATAAGGCTACTACATCATTTCTCCTGAACCAGGGAAAGGCTTTGTGTGGAACTCTAAAGACTCGACAGTGCGCCGGCAGTGAGTTACTGGATAAATCCATAAGTACAAGCACATCAGCGGCACTAGCTGTACGTAACGGCTACTCGAGTACCTATCGAAAATGAAGGCCGACGAGCAAACTCATCCGGATCCCTACTGAGCCTATCTGTGACAATCTCCCTACAGTTCGGTCTCTTCGTCTAAGAGTATCGCATACCGGGTCTAGGGGGTGGTAAACGTCAGACCCTAATAACCCGATAATTCGTGCTGATGTGGCTCAAGACCAATCCGGAAAACTACTGATCAACCTCATTAAATGAAGTGCAGGATATTCCTAACCGAATATCTCGATGCAAAGCAAAATACTGCGGTTACTCAATTTGCAAATTTATAGTAACACAATATTTTCCCAAACAGGTCATACCCTATGAAGAGATCTAGGCGCTTTCCTTATCAAATGAGATGTAGGATATTCCTAACCGAATAGCTCTGTGCAAAACAAAAGATTCAACTATAACACCACAACATCCGACATTTAGTTTATACAACATATTTTAGATTTATTATTTTTGCAATAATCCAATCAATGCAATCCCATCATTTAGACAATCACATTACCTAACATCTTATCATACAATCACAAAAAATCTTGAAAAAAAAATAGAAAGCACATATACACCATCTGCATCCGCTACGGGGCTCCGGATCTTCACTGTAAGCTTACTTAACTTACGGCAAGGTGGAGGCAGGGCTAGCACGGATGCAAATCGTATATAACATTTATTTATATATCCTATATATCCTATATATCAATATATTATCATATAAAATATCACAAGCAGATAATCATCATTACAGCTAAGCGATAAATATCGTCCCAGAAAAGTATACATATCACAAGTAAGTAATAAACATCACAGAATAGGAATAGTTGGATCACCTAAAAATCCCGCTTTTCGTTCGAGCCATAAACGAAATGCGATATTCTCCGGTTGTGTGAACAGCCCGTGCGCAACCAAAAGAATACGCCTACGAATGCGGAAAGCTACCAGGCAACCTAAGAAACGAGGAAAACCAATATCATCATCACAAAGGCGCCATCCGACACTTTCTCGAATCCGTTGACTTGAGCACTTCTTCGCGGGTCTATCCTATACCACCTACAAGAGCGGCAAGCAACCCGCCAATTCTAGACTCGAGTGACACGATCCCAATTTCTTAAGGTGGTCACCCGCTGCAATTTAGAACCCAGTCGCCCGTGCGCTTCTCCGTGGGACAATCCTAAACCTGTATTAATACAACGGCGACAATGATCGCAACCTGATCATGTCCCGATAAGCAATAATATATCAAATGGTGACTACGGCCACTTGTGAACCACTAAGTCCCAAAATAAAGAATATACATATAGCGGAAACGGCGGCCACAGGTTGGAGCTCGTCCCGAACAAATGAATATACAAGTTTGGGTACAAAAAAGATGAAAATGCATTACAACATCTCAATTCCGTATGGAGCTATTCACTTCGTGACAATCCACCTCATTCCAAACATTCACACAAGATATCATCATATCAAAAACCACACAATATCACAATATATCGTAAGACAAGCACAACGTGTAACTCTGTCGAATTGATCACATCAATTCGACAACATTAAACACCGCATATCACTATATGCAAGCAAACCAATTAAAATAAACAATTTTAATTTAACAAGTTTGCACGGCAGATGATCCAATAAATTTAAACATAACCTTAGCATAAAACCGGAGATGTACTCGTCAATACAATACAGGATGTACACCTCGGCAAAAAGGGAGTGGGAAAAAAGGAATGCATCATGCAACAAAACTAAAATATGGTGCCACTTAAAATAAGGCTCGGATAAGGCTAAAGTGGTAACTTCCAAATTCGGCCAAATCAGAGGGGTAAAGAAAATTGGCAGCACGATATTAGTTGAAATCTAGACATAGAAAACAACATCTTTAATTTTGCTTGCTTCAAAATTAAAGAATGCATGAACAGAAAGGTTTTAATGGAATTACATACTTTAAATTTTCAAGCTAACAAAATTAAGGAATTGCATGATGCAACTTTATTAAATTTATTGGATCATCAACAATATGCAATTACAAGTAAATGATCAGCTCTGATACCACTGTAGGGGTTAGTCTGCGCAGCGGAAACTGACCGTGGCATCCATAAATCCCTCTAGTATAGAACCAAAACCTATCCAAAATCATCAATTAGATGTAATATGCAAAAACAAAAGAGAGCAAAAGAGAAGTGTTACAACCTTTGTGATATCTTCATATGCTCTAATGAAGAACTTGAACTCTAGCAAGACCTAGTGAGCTCCTGGAGAGTTTAGGACGCCGACCGTCTCGCCGTAGATGATCCGGAATGAAGAGTGGACACTCGAAACTCCATCTTCACCTTCATCTTCATGTGGAGAAACTCGCACAATTAACTTGCTAAGTTAATGTGTGAGGCAATGTGATCAAGAAAAACTCTCTTTACAAATTCTACTTTTATTTCTTTCCTCCACCATTTTTAAAGAGAGGAAGAAGAAGATGAAAAAGATGAGCCATAGAAAATTATGCTAAAGGAATTAACATAAATCATTTCTCTTCACTTTATATATATATATATAAAGAGAAGAAAATATGTATCAAATAAATTTCCATATTACTTATCGCATACGCAATAATATATCAGTATCGCATACTAATACATATACAAAGAGTGTGTATGTATCCAATACACAATACTAGAACCATATCAAATATGGTTATTAAGTCAACACTTGACTTAATATTTTGGCTTTTAAACAGGCTAGTATTTTTCGGACATTCGATAAGTCGTGCGATAAAGGACTTATAACCAACCATAGATACAACTAATAACACTTATTAATTTATCTTCACTGCGATGACCACCGATTTGTAGTTCTGGTCATATCCTGCACAGTGCGACATTAACTCCCTATATCGGGAGAGATGAATTCCCTCGACTGCTCACTGTCTCCACGTGCTTCGAGACTATACCCAATAAAAACATGTTTGCATGAATCCTTCGAGCCATGGTAGGGTAGATGTCTAAGTATAGTAGGAACACACATGAGACACTGTGGCGATCTTGGGTCTTAGGGACTACCCTGTATTCATGTCACCAGAGAACTACTATCTGACATTGGTATATTACCAACTAGGAGTTCTCGGTGAGTCCGTCCAGTGCAACTCATCGAATGAGCACCTGTATAGAATTCTCGGTGTCAAACACCAAAGCTATGCGATCAGCTATCGCCCTCCAACTGAGTCAGGAAACGTATACACTAGTCTAAATTGGAGTACCGATGACCAGTCTCGACACTCCTATGATTGGGGACCTTTAAACATGAACCTACCAACTATCCAGGCCCTACTAGTATAATCTACATCATCGTCCTGGTAGTTAATCAAAATCCTAAAGGTTTTATCTCATGTATTAGCGATACATGATAACTAGTAAAACGTATTCACATGACAGATAAAGACAAATCAGATAACATACTATCATCTTGAGTAAGATTGTTCTCTCGTATAGGTCGTCCTTCAATTACAATAATTGTCTTGAAGCCACTTATATCCAACAGACGGGAGATTCATCTTCCGAATCACTTCCAAAAGTCGGCACATCCAAACTTCCTCCTTCTAAAATTTGAGCCTTTGTTATATAACTTTGGGACGGGTGAGTCTAGGCCATCTGCTTCACTCTTTTAAGATGCCTGTTATATAGAATGTATCTACTCCACCATTTCCTAAATGCTTTACACACGTCAATGGGGTAACAGAATTTTTGGTGGTAGAGGTAATATTTGAGATGCTCTTTTTCACCTTCAAAGTCCACAACCCCTGGGGCATATATCATTAAGGGTGGTAGCTTCATCCCTTTGGATGAGATCTTAGTGAAGTGTTTCTCGGCCTTGCCTCTCTTCAGCAGTATTTTCTGCTTCGGTCGTTCATTCGACTTTAGTTGAGGAGCTACACAACTCTTCTCTTCCACAACTTCACTTTTTACACGTTGCTGTCTGGCTTTTTCATAGATATCCAGCTCATGCCTTTGATTTTCCCGGCTTCTATGAAAGACTTCCCTTAGGAGCTTCTCATCTAGGTCTTCTTGTGGTAAACCTAGGGCGTCAGGCATTGATTCTGCCCTCTGCTCATCTGAATCGCTTTCGGACGTGGTCGGAGCCTCATCATCATAGATGGAAGAGTGGGAGATCATGCGACAGCTTTCCACATGTTCTTCTGTTTCTTCCTCTGAGTCATCCTCATCCTCTCTTCTATTTTCGAGGATGTGTTTGATAAACTCTTCAAGAGTAATAGGCGAATGCGCTTTCTGATTGTATTCATCGAGTGCATCAATGTACTTTTGGATGTTTGTACGGCTGTCAACATGCTCGGTTGGCTATACAGACTTCTTTGCCTTATTCTTTTTCTTCTTAGAAGACTGGTTGACTTTAGGGCTTTTCCCTTTATCAATATCCTTTGGAATAGGACGTGGTTTCAACATCCGTTCTATGATCTCCAGTTCAAATGTGCTCTTCCACCTGATCGCAGTACATGCTTAGAGATCTTTTAGCATTCTCTTTGTTTTGGTAGAGAACATTACCTCCCATAGAGTTTCTTCGATGAACGAGCAGGATACCCCCTGTGCTTTGGTTCCTTTAGAGATATGCTTCTAAGGAAGGTTCACCTTCCATTTATCGGAGAGCATGAACTTTCCCTGTTTGTATTGGTCCTCGACCCAGTTCTTGAAGACATACCAATCTTCAATCGGATGACTTACGCTCGATTATATAGGCAATAAGTTGGACTGTTGATGTCGTTGGCTTAGGCCGGTCGCTGTGACACGTGAAAAGTCAGAAAGCCGCTCTTCATTGCAAGGTTGAATAACTTCCTTGTCTTATCATAAGGGAACGAATATTCTAGTCCCATTCTTTCTTCAAGAGTGGGTCCCGTGCGGTTGTTATTTTGACGACCAGACACTTTAGGACTGTTCAGCTGTTGTTGCATGTTAGAGCCAAACACTGCCTTACCCTTGCCTTTGAAGTTTCGCAAATCTCCATTGGAAGAGGGAGGACCTTGGTTCATCGCATCCAGCTAGGCTAACTTATTAATGAGTTCTTGAGAAGTTGTTGGGCAATGAAGGGCCAGATATAGGAATACTTGCGCCTTCTTATCGAGAGTGCTCATGAATATACTTATGGCCGGAGCTTCAGCGATTCTTTGTTCGCACTTGGACCAAAGATTTCTCCATCTCATCGCATAATAGACCAATGTCTCATTTGATCTGGGCCTCTCATTGACCAAGATGGTCATGGTAGTGCGCTCGCTTTCACTTGTGAATGTTTGGAAAAAGACGAGTTCCATCTCGTCAAAAGGTTTTGATCGATTCACTAAAGATCTCCGAGTACCATTTGAACGCCACTTCCGCTAGACTGCTAACGAACTGTCAAAGGAGCAATATGTCGTTACTCCCAGTGTTGCCGCACTTGGACCTGAACTGGGTGATGTGCTATTTTGGGTTCCTAGCTCCTTCATATATATGGAAGGTCAGGATTGTATATCCTGGAGGGTACTGTATTTGATCATAACATACCGGGTAAGTTCAGCCAGTCTTTGTCAACTTGCCGGAAGCTTCACCGGCTAGGTGAGCTTTGAACTACTGGGCGATGTATTCGTCCAGCTGTGATTTGGAGAAGACTTCCTCCTTTGCCCCTGATGAGGCTTGGAGGGGGTTGGAGGTCTATCTTTTATCTTTGATAATGACCATTGGCGGTTCATCTGCGGGTGGTTCGGATGTGCCATCATCCCGATCATACTTTGGAATAGGTTTGCCATCTTATCTATTCTGGCCTCCATTTCCGCAGTGTAATACCCTAGGTGGAGTTGGGGCTGAATACCACCTACCCAATGAGAAGTGAGATGTTATCTGGTATCGAGGTGGGGATGTAACCGATACGGATGCACACGGGGACCCACCAGAACAATGGGGAGTATCGAATTCCATTCCGAAAGAGGGCACGATCTGAACTATAAATAGAATGATACCACTCTTATAACACAGAGGCGCCTTTTGGATGAATCGGAACTCTGGAGTTTGAAAAACTCCATAGTTAAGCATGCTTGAGCCAGTGAAATTCTAGGATGGGTGACCTACCGGGAAGTAGCCCGGGGTTCATTCAAAGGGACAAAATCGTGCGGCTTCGGCAAGAGCGGACAATACCATCTGTATTTGGGGGTGGGTCATGATAAATATGGTATCAGAGCCGGTCCCTCAAAATTAGGATTGTAGTTCGAGGACGAACCATTGTTCTAAGTGGAGGGAATGTAATACCCCAGGTGGAGTTGGGGCTGAATACCACCTACCCCGTGAGAAGTGAGATGTTATCCGGTATCGAGATAGGGATGTAACCGATACGGATGCATATAGGGACCCACCAGAACAATGGGGAGTATCGAATTCCATTCCGAAAGAGAGCACGATCTGAACTATAAATAGAATGATACAACTTTTATAACACAGAGGAGCCTTTTGGATGAATCGGAACTTCGGAGTTTGAAAAACTCCGTAGTTAAGCGTTTGAGCCAGAGAAATTCTGGGATGGATGTCCTACTGAGAAGTAGCCCCGGGTTCATTCAAAGGGACAAAACCGTGCGGCTTCGGCCAGAGCGGACAATACCATCTGTGTTTGGGGGTGGGTCGTGACACGCAGCCTTTTCTTTCTTCTTTTGGAGTATGCGATTCAAGTAGTCGGTGTCAGACTCATTCTCCGCTCTTTCATCAAAAGGCCATCCAGATTTGCACCGGACGGAAGACTCATAATTTCGGTTGCCTGAGCCATCAACTCCTGCTACTTCTGGGGATCTTTTGTTACAGGCCGTGTGATTGGTCTTTAAGAGACAGAAGTTTTGTTTTAGTCCTTAGGGTTTACCATATAAACGGTGTGAACCACCAAGCCTCTAGATTTGGGGCGCTTGTTGTATTGCCCATCATAGTTTGCCTTGGGACTTTGAATCTTCTCCGACCTCTCTCTTTTGTGAAGGGTCGGTTTCGGAGGAACCGTCATACTAGGAGCCTCCATGGGTTGATAGGAAGAGCGTTTATCATGACACTTTAGCTTCTTGGGTTAGGGAGAGTAATTTTTGTTGATTACTAATCCCTGCACTTATTTCCAGACCTTGCGAAGGGTTGAGGAAAGTCTTTTCACCGATTGAACCAATTTTAGCTCATCATTTCTCTCAGTGGAAGGTGGAGTCTTCTTTAGTACAGCAGTCGACGAAATGCGCTTCACCATTGTCAGCGTCTCGAAACTGTTCCCAGTTGGAACAACAGCCTGGAAATTGGAGCGGGCGGGGTTTGTCCAGATGGCGAACTCCCCCCAACCTGCCTTATTCGGCACCAATATCGGCGTCGGGCATTTCTGGAAGTAAGAGCCTCCTATCTCTGCCCCCTATGATGGTCTTGTCCCTCGGTAGGTGACAATCGTTTGAAGACCGATTGTCTGGGTGGAATAGCAAATGCCAGTCTGTGGAAGACAGAAGGCCTTGGAGGTGAAGAGGCCTTTGGCGCCTTGAGAGTAGCAGAGGCTGCAGGTGGCAGTCTCTTAGCGACAGTCTTCCTAGGGATGGCTGGGATAGTTCGAGCTTCCGAAGTAGCAATGCTCAGCCTTTCGAAAACTGATTTCTTCAAAATCATGGGTTTCTTGGCGGGGCCCACAGAGCTTGTGCTCAGTCTCTTGAAGACTGAACTTTCAGACTCGGTAGGCTTCTCAGAAGGGCCTGCGGATGTGGTTGTCATCATATTGAAGACTGACTCTTTCTGAGTTTCACCATTCGGCGTTGAGGCACCGATGGTGGGTTGGGGGGCATTGCTCTGAAGTGAAGTCCATTAAGATCCTGCATGATTTAAGCAGTCGGTATGCAAAGTAACGGAGCCATGTCCCCTGCTGAAAAGACCACCATGGAAGGAGTAGTGTTGGTGTTACAATTGCAGTTAACATCTTTGACTTGCGCGTACGTGTTTTTCACGTGACGCACAAGTGTTCTTTGGGTAGCATCTTTCATCTACTCTCATGTGGATATCACATGACACGCATGCCTTTATAGGCATTATTTGTCAAGTGCACACACGTGTCTTTCACGTGATATGCAAGTCTACAGAGTCATTATTTTCCATTCGCGCACATGTGTATCACGTGATGCGTAAGTCTGTATGATTTTGATCAAGTGCGCACTTAATTTTGGGTGTGCATATCTTCAATAGAAAGCAAAGGCCTTCAAGAAGAAGCAATGGCTTCTTTTTTTCTCTTTTTTCGTATCTTTTCTCCTTCATTTCTTTTCCAGAAGAAAAAGCTTCAGTTTTTATGATGCCTTGACATCTTTGATGGGTTTTTTTCTTAAAATCTTAGGACCGATCTCTCATAAAAGTTGAAAAAATTTTAGAAAGAGAGATCAACTGTAAGATCTCTTGATCTTTTTCACAGTGAATCAATGGATTCATTAAAGAAGCAAAATCTTCTATGTAAAGCAAAAGCTTTATTGTTTTCGTATAAAAGCCATGGTTTTTATGAGATGGGAGGAATTTTCTTCTCTCTCTCTTTTACCTTGTTTAAGAAGGAAGGACATGAGATTTTTCTCGAGCTTTTGGGAGATCTCTCTTCTGAGAATTTTTTAAATGAGGCTCCTATTTATAGGAGAGAGAAAATTGGGTTTTGTTCCCTACAAATCAGCTTTGTTTTGATTTTATTTTGATTTGATTTTAATCTGATTTTGATTTAATTTAGTTTAAATCGATTCATATCAATTATGGGGCAAGTGCACACCGTTGGATTGATCCTCAGTGCATGCGCACCATCGGATCTGATAATCTCGTATCAATTCAGTTTAATTTGTTAAATTTGTTTTAATGAAGAAGAATTTGTTTATTCATTTGGAAGCATCGCTTCGTTTGGGCGACTCCGCACATTAAGATTTTATTTGTGATGCATGCGCACCGTTGGATATTTGATCCCAAATTTATTTTATTTTATTATTATTATTATTATTATTATAGGATCAATTGTGATCAAGGTGTGCATGCGCACTTGTGTTGCACATTTCGCATGTCTCGAAGATGGGATTTTGCCACTTGCGAAGATACCACATGTGCATCTAGTATGCGCACGTACTTTGCATATGCACATGGCAACCAGTGAATTTTCCAAATGCGCATCTATATATGTGTGCACATATTGAGCGGGAACAATTCTGTTTCCATTTTCAAGCCTATGTTCAATCTCAAAACGGCGCTCTGAAAATTTTTTGGTATATGACATTGTCTTTATTTTGTCCTTAAAAAGAATTTCCAAAAACCTTAAGACCTAACTACAATTTTTGGCCGACGTGGTCAGCTCAAAATTGTCCATAGGCCCCCAGTTTTTGTTAGTGTCTTTATTACGAGGAAACTTGATCTTTAGAATACTTCTTTTTGCCCCAGATTTCAGTATATGATATTTTTGTTTTCGGGAAACTCGGTAAACTTTCGGTCGAAAGTTTAACATTATTTATAATCTATATCTTTGTATGTGTGTTGTTAAACGTCTAATTGCTATATGTTTGATTAGATGGGGTTGCACACTCATTGCTTGTGTTGGTATATATATCTTGTGATGGTTTAGCCGGATTGTCATGAGGCATAGTCCCTCATGTGATGATGTGTGTACAATTTTGTGTATTCATTTATTCAGGAAGAGCGACCGATTTGTGGCCGTCGTTGCCGCTTGATGTATATTCTTTTGTTGGGACACGTCCAGGATGCGGACTTTGTTGCCATTGAATAATTTTCATTACATGTACTAGGACGAAGCTACGGAGAAGTGCTCGGGTAACCGAACTCTAGAATACGAAAGGTGGCCATCTCATGGAGTTGGGACGTGGCTGCCTCGTTTTGAATTACTGGGTTGCTAGCCGCACTTGTAGGGGTTTTATGATAGACCCAAGAAGGAGTGCTCAAGTTACCGGATTCTAGAAAGCGCTGGATGGCCCACTCATGATATTGAGGTCTGGTTGCCCCATTTCTAGAATTGGTGGGTAACTAGCCGCGCTCGTAGGGGTCTTGGTTCGATATTTTATAAGCTATCCACACGACCGTGGAATATCGCGTTTTATTTTCTGCTCAAATAAAACGAGGGGCTCCTAGTTTATCCGTTATTTTATATTTTTTGCCGCATGCCTGTGATATTATTACATGCATGTGATGATGATATATATATTATATATTAGATACTTCTATATGTTTTTCATCCGCTCTATCCCTGCCTCCGTCCGGCCGTAAATTAAGCAATCTTACGGTGAAGACCCGAGGCCCCGTGGCGAATGCAGATGGCATATAAAAGCATGCTATTTTGGTTGTTTCTTTTATGGATAGAAACTTAAAATGATGAGACTGCATTATATGTTTAATGTAAGCAAAATAAACCCAAAATGATATTGCGGGAAACAAATTTTCAAAAAGATTTTATAACCGTATTCTTTTGCTTTGCTTAGAAGTATTCGGTTAGGAATATCCTGCACCTCATTCGATGAGGAAAGTGCCTTGATCCCTTCAGGTGGAGTTTGCTCTTAAGAAAAATTTATGTTACTATAACAACTCGGTTTTCTTCAAAACCACTCATTTTAAAATCGGAACCTAAACCACTTCTTTTTAAACCCACTTGGGTTCCTTTAGTGATATCAAGTTCATTACGTTAAAGGTTTTTGCCAAAAACCAGCCGTAGCCCTCCGTCATTTCTTACGAGTAATGCTTAGTACTCGTGCTACTTTTGTTGACCTAGTAAAGGCATAGTGTATGGTAGCTAAGTATTGCTTGTTTATAGCATACGATGCGATTAACTAGGATAGTCGTATGGCCTTATTGATCTAGTCAAGGGCTCGTGTGGGTGGATTTAGGGTAATCAAGATAATGATGGGTTGAACTTGACTTGCGACTTATGATTTGTTGACCTAATCGAGGTCTTAAGCCGCATGGAGCAAAAACTGAAAGTGTATGTGATTTGTATGTCAAAGAATAATTTATAACCACAATCAAGAACGGCGTCGCTTGGTAGCTAGCCGGTGAGTACGGGTCGGTCCACAGGGATTTTGTGAATTTCCTAATTGTTCTTACGAGTTAATTCCGATTGGTGTCAGATTGATTAAATCTAAAAACTAAAGTTTATCTAGATCTAAATCTTGCTAGGGTTAGGTTTTGGTTAAGTTTGGAAATGCAAAGATTTCCTCACCGCTTTCTATACCCAAATTAAGATCTCTTTAGGAGTTATGGTAATTATTAATAAATGGGATTAGTACCATCGGGGAGAAACGGTGTTTCTTTCTCTAGGTTCTTGTCCTTTCTTTCTTAATCCTTACCCTAACCTCCATGGAAAACATGCTCAACCGGGCTTTTATACTACGGTATCACCGCTACCTGATGGGATAGGGTGCCGTAGGGAGCGGTGTGTGCATGTATGCATGGAGTTTTATAAAAACGTGTGATGGGCAAGAAAGGGATGAGAGAACTTCATCTCTCAAGCCTTCCCCAAATCTAACCCTAACAAGCGAGGAGACTACTCGCTCATTAGGGAATTGAAGAACATATCTAACTATCTAACCAGGACAAGGAATTAAAGATCTATACTAAGGCAGAATAAAAATTAACCAAGACAATTAAATAAAACTACTTACTTTATTGATGGCTCTCTCCAAACATTTACACAGGACTTTTCAGATCTGAATAGATGAAATGAAAAGAGGCATAACCTAATACAAGATTTAGGGTTCCTATTTAAAGAGGATAGAAACCCTAGGGTTACAATCGACTCGCACATCTGCTATTACAAAAATACCCCTAGGACTAGTCAATGCGCCGCCAGACACATCAAACTTTCTGCACGGACATGGGCCCCACACGGCCGCGGATCCGCGGCCAATAGCAAGGTTTGGCCGCGGTTCCACGGCCAATTAATGGGCTTGTGGGCTGTGCTTTCTGGGGTTGGTTCTGGTTGCATTTAGGTACTTTTTTCTTCACTTTGTTCTTCAGAATATCTTCTGGTTCTCTTCCAGATTTCCACAGTGAGTAAAGTCGTAGACTTTTACCGCTTGCTACGTGTCGAAGTCTTGAATCTTGTGCTGCCTTTGTTCTTGTGAAATCTTCCATTGATCTTCGTTTAGTCTCCAACTGTAGGCTTGATCAAGATTCTTCCATTTGTCGGTCTTAGTCTCACTTTTGTATCATCTTTTCCTCAATTTCACTGTTTTTTTCTGAGAACCTGTAACCTGCAACTAAGTAGCAGACATGGGTCAAAAGCACCTGTTTATTTCTAAAAAAGAATAAGAATGGGGAATAAAATAATGCAAAATTATGGTATGAACAAATACCCCCAAACTTATCTTTTGCTCGTCCTCGAGCAAACCTAGTTTTTATTCTCAATAAAAAAACCTAACCTCACTTTCGCAGGGAAACGCGATTGCACTGAGCTCGTGCAACAAGCCGTGAAACCTCTAGGTGTCCCTAGTAGGAGGAGTGTTGTCTCCTGAGGGTTTTCAGCGGATACTACCCACAAAATCCTATCAATTCGGCCTATTAACTTTTATTCTCCAATTTGGTTTTCTAACAAGGAATTCTATTATTTTTGACTCATAAATCATCCACCCGTATTTTTCACGCTTCCTTATCATTCAACTTAAGATTATATATATTCTTGTGAATTTACTTAGCTTTTGGCATCTCTTGAGTTTTCCTTCTAGGGTTCTATCTCAACTTAGGAATTTTTATCGTCTCTACTAAAGATACAAGTCCTATTCTTTATTCCTATCTCTTATCTAAACCCCAATCACATACCCCTACGTGTGTGTATATATCACCTCTACGCTTGGAAATTCAAATCAAGCTATTATACTCTTGTCCATCGTCCAAAGCATTTCTTAATAGGTGAATTTTTAGATGAATTTCGCTCACACATCCTTCATACGACCGTTAATACTTCTTGAGATACCAACAACCGATTACAAAATATGTATGCACAATAAGCGTAATTCCTAGTCTTGTAACACCTAAGGCTTTAGCAGCGACTCTCAAACCAGTTGGTCTAAGGCACTAGGTGATAAGGCACCCTCGCTAAATATTTGTTCATTAATGGAGCCTTAAGTAATTACAAAAACCAGTATTCATTTTTTTATCTCTTTATTCACATTTGTATTTTTATTTTAACTTTTTTCGTACTAAGAACTTTAGACAAGAGCATTTCAATGTCTCTTCTACTATTCCAAGTTTCAAGGTTCGTGTTTGTGCAATCTGTAGGGTATATATTTTCAGAATTTAGACTTAAACTTAGGAATTGTTTTTCAGACTCATACTTTAATTAAAACATCAATACTCTTCCTTTATCTTGACTTAGCCGAAGAAGTGAACTCGAAATTTGCCTATTTCTAAATAAACTACAAAGACATATACTTTTTACCATTAAATTTTAAGAAAAGGTTATTTTTAGGATTTTTAATTTACTAAGTATAAGATCTAGTTGTTCCTAGCTTGTCAACCTATTTGTCAAACTCAAGTCAATTATGGCAAAAAATGAATACTTTAATTTTTATAATTTTTATAATTTTCAATTTTTTTGGGTTTTAAAATAAGTATGCAAATGCAAAATTATACATATGAATGCGAAGGAAGAAGGCTTACCGAGCATACCCCCAAACTTAAATTTGACAGTGTCCTCACTGTCATGCCACACCAAGAGGGTCAAAATTGTCGGCACTCCCCTGTTTATTTATTTATAGTTTTTTTATTGTTAAAAGAAAAAAAAGAAAAGAAAACGCAAAATATATATACAGCAGCCCCCCCCCCCCAAACTTAAGTGAGACAGTGTTTTCACTGTTTTAAGCGTTAAAGTTCAGAGTTATGGAGAAGAAAAATCAAATTATACAAGGCCTTACACAGGCCAAAGGTTAGCACCAACTATTCAAAAAATTTATCATGATAATGGTAGGGTTGGTGAAAGAATGGAGTGTAGAGAAAGGAGTTGAGAAGCACACGAGACCGTGTGGAGATAGAAGCGGTATATGGTCTCGGTGGAGGAGAAGAATGTCGGAAAAGAGAAAGAAGTGTAGCACGAACTTGAGGGTGTAAATCGAGTGAATAAATTACCGCAATTTGTGATGACCGATGTGTTAAAAGCGATTGGGCTAATCTATCCACCCGTCGAGAAATGGGGTCAAATCCCTCAAGATTCGCAAGAAAACATGGGTACGTTGAACTTGGTAAACCATCCATTGAAAGTGGAAACGCGACGGATTCTTGCGTGATCGAAACGATAGGAAGGATGAAAGGGAGTGATTGAGGGATAGTCTTATTCTCACCTAAGTAATCTATCTCGTACTTGAAGGATTCCATCAATGGTTCGAAATGACTGTAAGCAACCGAGTCTGATGGTTCAACTAACTCATCTGAAAATTTAAAGGACTCAAACTCGGGAGGTGAGTTTTCAACATCGTCCGAAAAAGTAAAACACTCGTAATCGTCATCGGCTGTGAGAACTGTGTCAGATTCAAAGCGGAACGCACTAGTGGCGTCAAAACCGTTGTGATCAAACAGAAAATTTTCAAGCTCACAGTCCTCAAGCGTAATCTTTTGCGTGGTCGGAACGATGGAAAAGAGGGGGTTTGATTTAGGAAGTATAACAGTTAAAGGTTCAGGAGGATGAATTGGAAAATCTGACACATCAAACAAAAATGGTTCATCCTCAATATTATCCTCATAATTCTCCTCAAAATTTAGCTTATCCATGCCATTATCATCAAATCAAGACGCATATGAGGTTCGGGAGAAACATTTAATGACTCGGGATGATGAATTGGACATAAAATTTCAATCAAATCTATGGGTTCATCATCCAAAATATTCCCGGCGTCAATATCCTCAATCAAGTGAAAATCAATTTTTTCAGACACCTCATCAAAAGCATTGATATCAATTAATTTAGGCTCTAGAGTGGAGGTGTAAAGTTCAAAATGATTAGGTATGGTTTCACTCGAAAGGGACTCTTCACAATCTGGCAAATCAAGCACTACAAAGTCGCACAACTCATTAAATGTTTTATTTTCAACTGATGAATCATTTGGAACACTTGTTTGAAAACCGGAGTTGTGGGATTCAATAGGGTATGGGTAGGTTTGATTTGGAAGTGTGTACAGCTCACTCTCACCACTCAAATTCTCACTCTATCCAACCGCCTCCTCTTACATTGAAATTTTTGGAGCTAGTTGGAAACTAGCTACCGGTTCACTAGGTTGCATAAGGGCGGCCATGGACGTATCCACATTCCTAATCATTTGGTTTGTCGCTACTATATAAGCCTCCAACGACTGTTCTAGACTAGACATGGGTTGTGAAGGGGTTTCGGTAAAAGATTTAAAATTTTTTGGATACGTGAAACTCCCAAATGGCTGTGTAGAATCAATGTCTAGTGAAGGTGCGGGAGTCGGGTATGACTGGTAGGAATTGAATGGTTGGACATTAATAGGATCAACATTTGGATAAAAGGGTGAATGGACTTGTTGATCCCAAGAACTGGATGTGTGGAGAGGAGTGAAAGATCGGTTACAAGATTGTTCAATATGCTCAACAATAGATATGGGTTTTGGAGTTACAATAGGACTTGAAAAAGGAGTATCAACGTAAGAAGGTGGTGAAGGTTGAAATGGTTGATACAAAGTGGATTGCAAAGTCGAACTGTTTCTCCTAGACGCTTCTATTCGATCTTTCAAAAAAAAATTGGGCATGGAGGGGTCGTCCGTAAATCAACCGAAACAATTCGCGTACGAAGCAAAGTTTGGTTCAGGGTACCAAAGTTCGGCAAGAGATTTGTGAGGTGGGGTACCCATAATGGAAGAAAGGAGAAGAAAAAGAATGTTAGGTGCACGGATTTCTTAACGACAAAATTTTGCAAGATTTTATAAAATTTTCCTCTTTTTTTTTATGTGGAGCTTTTTGCAAAAATTTTCGATAAAGGGCTTAGACACAAATGCAATCAACCATAAATGCACAATCAGGCCTAGATCTAGGATCACCTAGCTCAGCTAGACAGCTCCTAACTGTTCCAAAGGGCAAGAAATAAGACTTCAAACCGTCTCTTCACCTCCAATTGCGGCCAGGTGAGTGCCAGGTGAGTGAGAGGCTCCCCACTACGAAAGTAGTGTTCCTAATTAAGTAACCACCCGCCATAGACACACTTGCCTAGACACCACAAAGTCAGGTTAGGATCAACGGCTGATGTCTACAACTAGTCCTTTGTCCTATTGAGTGTGAAGTCCTTAGGGCTGAGTCTAGTATTTTTTAATTAAAAATGGTCAATGCAAAATGCCTTATGTGATTTCTGGGGTCCTGGGAAGGGTGATGAAATCCCCACCCAATCTGGATTGATTTCAAGCCCCGTAAAGTCCGATTAAAAATATGCAAAATAGTAACAATCACTTGCAATAATTTTTTATTTTTTTAAGCGCAGCGCAAAGAATCCTGCACATGATCAATTATCGGAAGAGGGAGAGATTTTTTTTAAGCGCAAAGAATCCTGCAGGAGATTTTACAGAGAAGATATTTAGATTTGCAGAGGAGAGAAAAAATAAGCACTCAGAGGAATTTCCACAAGATGACGTCACCAGGGCGCGGCGCTTCCGCGGCCAGAGGTAGCTTCGTGCGGCAGTTCCGCGGTGGCGTCAACGGTTCCGATCCTGAGAAAATTTTGGAGGTGATGATGTCACCAAGCCGCGGCGGATGCGCGGTCCGAACAGGGTTGGTGTGGCGGAAACGCGGCGGCGGTGGCGGTTTGATTCCCGAGATGCTTTCTTCTTCTCTGTTTTTATTTTTCTCTGTTTTTCAGATCGGCCGTTTTCTGTTTCGATCTCTGGATTTTTCCAGATCTGAATTTGTTCTTCGGTCCTGCAAAAATTCAAACAAAAATACCCTTCAAACAATAAAAAGATGATAAATTTTTATATTTTTTTCATTTTTTTTTAATTTTATATTTAACCCGAAATTGCAAAAAGAAAATAACACGCCATCCCCGGCAACGGCGTCATTTGATTTGTATGTCAAAGAATAATTTATAACCGCAATTAAGAACGGCGTCGCTTGGTAGCTAGCCGGTGAGTACGGGTCGGTCCACACGGATTTTGTGAATTTCCTAATTGTTCTTACGAGTTAATTCCGATTGGTGTCGGATTGATTAAATCTGAAAACTAAAGTTTATCTAGATCTAAATCTTGCTAGGGTTAGGTTTTGGTTAAGTTTAGAAATGCAAAGATTTCCTCACCGTTTTCTATACCCAAATTAAGATCTCTTTAGGAGTTATGGTAATTATTAATAAAGGGGATTAGTACCATCGGGAAGAAACGGTGTTTCTTCCTCTAGGTTCTTGTCCTTTATTTCTTAATTCTTACCCTAACCTCCATGGAAAACACGTTCAACCGGGCCTTTATACTACGGTATCACCGCTACCTCGTGGGATAGGGTGCCGTAGGGAGCGGTGTGTGCATGTATGCATGGAGTCCTATAAAAACGTGTGATGGGCAAGAAAGGGGTGAGAGAACTTCATCTCTCAAGCCTTCCCCAAATCTAACCCCAACAAGCGAGGAGACTACTCGCTCATTAGGGAATTGAAGAACATATCTAACTATCTAACTAGGACAAGGAATTAAAGATCTATACTAAGGCAGAATAAAAATTAACTAAGGCAATTAAATAAAACTACTTACTTTATTGATATCTCTCTCCAAACATTTACACAGGACTTTTCAGATCTGAATAGATGAAATGAAAAGAGGCATAACCCAATACAAGATTTAGGGTTCCTATTTATAGAGGATAGAAACCCTAGGGTTACAATCGACTCGCATATCTGCTATTACAAAAATACCACTAGGAAGACTAGTCAACGCGCCGCCAGACGCATCAAACTTTCTGCACCGACACAGGCCCCACACGGCCGCGGATCCACGGCCAATAGCAAGGTTTGGCCGCGGTTCCGTGGCCAATTAATGGGCTTGTGGGCTGTGTTTTCTGGGGTTGGTTCTGGTTGCATTTAGGTACTTTTTTCTTCACTTTGTTCTTCAGAATATTTTCTAGTTCTCTTCCAGATTTCCACAGTGAGTAAAGTCATGGACTTTTACCACTTGCTACGTGTCGAAGTCTTGAATCCTGCGCTGCCTTTGTTCTTGTGAAATCGTCCATTGATCTTCGTTTAGTCTCCAACTGTAGGCTTAATCAAGATTCTTCCATTTGTCGGTCTTAGTCTTACTTTTGTATCATCTTTTCCTCAATTTCACTGTTTTTTTCTGAGAACCTGTAACCTGCAACTAAGTAGCAGACATGGGTTAAAAGCACCTGTTTATTTGTAAAAAAGAATAAGAATGGGGAATAAAATAATGCAAAATTATGGTATGAACAGTATGTTAGCACCATCACTGGGTTTTAGTAGTATCAAGCATGCTATTTTAAAAAAATTTGAGGTGCTAAACTACACTAACTAAGATAATTAACTAGATGACTAGGGTTTAAGCTAGATATCATAAACTTTTCACTAAGAGAACGAAACTACAACCTTTGTAGATCGTGTCCTTCTCTTCAGATGCTCCGGATTATAGTCCACGCGACTCCACTAGACTCCACTTGAAGATGGTATAAGCTCCCTTCATAATATTCATGCCAAAGACGATCAACCCGAAGCCTCTCTAATCCAAGCTATCTCTTCACTAAACTCTTTAGTGAAGATAACACCCTAAGCCAAAGTGCTAATCTAGTTTAGGATGGTGAAGTAGGGGTTGTGTTTGCTGACTAGGGTTCTCACAAGCTCAAGAATTCACAACTCATGTGAGGGTTTGAGCTTTGAGATGGAGGTGAAGAATGAGGAGAGAGCTAGAGAGCAAGAGTTCAAGAAAATGGCTAAGGCATCAAGCATGGAATGATGAATTGCTCACCAATATATCTCACTCATTGAAGCATGAATATTTTCACATAGAAAATATGCACGATGCTTCAATAGTGAAGTCAAACCAATAAAATATATTATGAACCATGCCTCACAATCATGCCTAAAATATCTCCACATGTTACACCTCATTTTCTATTTTCTAAAAATAGAAAATCCATGCTATTCTTCATATACTATATATATATATATATATATAATTATATCAAATATAATATATATCAAATTATTAAATCAACACTTGATTTAATAATTCGGTTATATCACATATAACTGACTAATATCAATTATCTGTATATCATATTATCAAATTAACACTTGATTCGATAATCCTGTTATATCACATATAACCTAACTGATAACAAATAACCGCCAGAATAGAATACGGTATCACATACTCGTATTTAATTAGGCCCCTACACATATCAGCATATGTGCCCTATTTCGTTTTGCTTGAACCAGGAAACTTCTGTGTGGAACTCTAAAGACTCGTCAATACGCCAGTTGTAGGAGATGATCACATCAGTCACCCATAAGCCATCAGCGGTACTAGCTGGACGTAACGGCTACCCAAGTATTGAGCGATTAGAAGATCAACAGGAAAGCTTGTCCAAACTTCCATGAAGCCTATAAGTAACACTTACCGTACAGTCCGGTCTCTTCATTTGATATGTCGCATATGAAGTCTAGGGATGGTAAATGTCAGACCCCAGTAACTTGATAAGTCATGCCGATGTGTGGCTCATAACAATTCGGGAAACTACTGATAACTATTATCAGTAAATCTTAGCAACCTTGGCCAAGGATTTGTAGTTATAGCCAATCGAGCATAGCGCAACATCAACTCCCTATACCAGGAGAGACGAAAACCCTTCCTATCGCTCACCGCCTCCATGTGATTCGGGACTGTATCCAAAATCCACCTGTTTGCACGACTCCTTTGAGCCATGGTAGAGAGGAAATTAAAGTACAGTGGGAATCACACAAGATACTATAATGATCTCGGATCTACAGACTAACCTGTACCAATGTCACCAGAGAACAGCTATCTAACAATAGGTATAATACCATCTAGGAGTTCTCGGCGAGTCCTGTTCGGTGTACCCATTCTCAAATGAGCACCTGTGTACAATCTTTTATGTCAAACACCAATGGCTATGGGATTAACCATCACCCCCATACAGAGTCAAGAAACGTACACACTAGTCTATTCTGGAATATCGATTCCCTGTCTCGATATACCCTCGAGTAGGAAAAATTAAAGGTTGTGCTTGTGGACTACCCAGGTCCCAGTAGTATGATCCGCATCATAGTCCTGGTAGTCAAGCATACACCCTAAGGGCTTTATCAATATGTATCTGAGCGACAATATAATAATACTATGTGTACATGTTAAGATAAAGAGTAACCAGATAGCATACTATCATGTTGAGTAAGAAAGACCTCTATATATATGTCCAAGTATCCATTATAATATACATAAATGTACAATAATGGCCTCTAGGGCATACATATCCCTAACAAAAACCATATCGGGAGTTTCAAATATAATGGAAACTTGCCAAGTTACACATAACTTCTAGAGTGTGGTGACTTCTGTTGGCTTCCATCAAGATTATCGCACAATGATAGTTGGCTCCCGATCCCACTGATGAGTAGGTATTACTCCTGGGGGATTAACAATCTGGAACTAGTTAACTCAGTAGGTGTCTAGAAAGTTTTAACGGGGTAATACCTCTGCGGAAATGAGGTTATTAAATTAGGTCCATATGGAAGCATAGGGGACCTCATTAGGAGTACCAACACTGACCTGGCTGAATGGTTGGCGAACTTATAAGATGTATATGATCCCGACTAGTTCTCCTTTTAGGTTTTGAAGGAAATTAGAGGAAACAATGGAATCCATCCTGATTAGATAAATTAATAAACCAATCTAATCATGATAAAGTGCATACTGAGTGTTTCTTTTCTCTCTTTCTCTTTCTCTGATTTACGACTATGACTAACCTTAAACTAAAACTCATAAACTAAGTTAACCGAACCTTTTTACAATCTGTTTTTGGATTGTCATGATTCACGACCAAGTCGCATATATCCCTGCTGCTCCAACTTCCCCTTTGCCTTCTCCCGAACACGTCGTATCACTACGAAGATCCATATTGCTTGGAAATGCCATCTCGTATAGTTACATATGAACTCGAAGAAATTTATTTCAATCTGAGGATGGTCACGGGTTCTGGACAAATTGAATTGTATGATTATGTTGTCTCTTCCCTTTACCTTCTCTCGAGTTAAGAGCTCATTGTATTAGGAGAGTACACCAGCTACGGTTGTTGGATAGTCTTCTTCTAAATTTTAGACTGGTGCTGAAAGGTAGGGAAGGAAGAAAACCAATTAGTCTAAGTATGGTGTACAGAAGTTAAGATGTAGAGACATATAAAGAGGTTGAAGTGAGGGAAAAGAAAATTGCAACTAGTGCTATGAATCTAGGCAATGGAAGAGGCATTACTAGGAATACCCGGCCACCCCCCTTGAAACATTTTTAATGTTTCAGGTTTCCTGTGTTATTGTAATTGAAAACTGTTTCTCAATTAATTCTGACTTCTGAGTATCTATATACCGGATTAGAATCTCACATCGGTAGCATGTTATAGATGCTGAGAAGGAGTAGAGTATTAGGAAATGGGTGATTTGATCCTTAATATCGGAATTCATAGCAGTTGGTGATATTGGATTAAACCACCTGGTTTTGTCTAACGGCAAATTTTAGTTTTGAATAACCGTTGTTATGCTCCAATTTTTAAAACTGAAATATCTGTTTATTTAAAAAGTGAGATATAATTTTTTAAAAGTATTTACCTTTATCAGTTAAGGATAAGGTAAGGTGCATTGAATAACGGTGTAAGACATTCATAACTAAAACACAGTTTCAACATAGAACACACGGAATTTGAGTTATTGAACTCTTGGGACTTATACATGATAATGTATGTTGTCCAGTGTCCTTTAAGAAAAGGGGTTTGTACTCTTACTTCATTTTAATTTACCTATGAGTTCTCTGGTTTTAGACATGCATTCATTGAAATGTGATTGTGCGAGAGTTTTACGATCAAAGAATTAATTACCGCAATCAAGAACGGCGTCGCTTGGTAGCTAGCCGGTGAGTATGGGTCGGTCCACAGGGATTTTGTGTATTCTCAATTTGTTCTAACGAGTTAATTCGAATTGGTGTTGGATTGATTATCACTAAAAACTAAGGTTGATTTAGACTAGGATTAAAACCTTGCTAGGGTTAGTTTTAGGTTATGTTTGGAAATTTAAGATTTCTCACCACTTTCAATGCCCTAATTTAGATCTATTTAGATGTTATGATAATAATTAATAAAGTGGATTAGTACCATCGGGAAGAAACTAGGTTTCTTCCTCTAGGTTTTTGTCCTTCCTTTCTTAATTCTTACCCTAACCTCCATGGAAAACTTATACAACCGATCTTTTAAACTACGGTATCACGGCTAACTCTTGGGATAGGGTGCCGTAGTGAGCGGTGTGTGTATGTATGCATGGAGTCCTATAAAAATATGTGATGGGCAAGAAAGGGGCGGGAGATTTTCATCTCTCAAACCTTCCCTATTCTTAACCCTAACTAGTGAGGAACTACTCACTCATTAGGGAATTGATAAAAGACATTTTTTATGATTGTTTTTAAAAGTCTAATTATCTAAACTACAGCAAATAAATAAAAGTGTTATACTAATTAACTAGGGCAGATAATTAAAATCTATACTAGGGCAGAAAGGAATTTAACTAGGGCATAGAATTGAAAAACTACTTACTTTATTTGATGCTCTCTTCATACATTTACAGCGAATTAAAATTCTGAAATAGATGAATAAAAAGAGGCATACCTCAAAAAGAGGTTTAGGGTTTCTATTTATACATCATAGAAAACCTAGGGTTACATTCGATTCACATCTGCATTTACAAATATACCCTAAGAAGACTAGTCAACGCACCGCCACCACCATCACAAAATTGCACCGACACGTGCTTATAATGGCCGCAGAACCGCGGCCAAAAGCCATGTTTGGCCGTGGATCCGCGGCCATATAGAGGGCTTGTTAGCTGTACTTTTCTAGGCTGCTTCTGGTTGCATTTGGCATTTTGTTTATTCACTTGGTTTCTCAGATTGTCTTCTAGTTCTCTTCCAGATTCCCATAGTGCATAATGTCATGGACTTTTACCCTTTTCTTCATGTCGAAGTCTTGAACCTTGCGCTGCCTTTGTACTTCGCGAACTTGTTCATTGATCTTCATTTGTCACTCAAACTGTAGGCATGATCAAGATTCTTCCATTTTGTTGGTCGTAGTCTCACTTTTGTATCGTCTTTTCATCATTTTCACTGTTTTGTTCCGAGAACCTGTAACCTGCAACTATGTAGCAGACATGAATCCAAAGCATCTGTTTATTTGTAAAATGAATAAGAATGGAGAATATAATAATGTAAAATTATGATATGAACAAATACCCCCAAACTTATCTTTTGCTCGTCCTCGAGCAAAACTAGTTTTTATTCTCGAAAAAGACCTAGCCTCACTTTCGCAGGGAAACGCGATTGCACTGAGCTCGTGCAACAAGCCGTTAGACTTCAAGGTGTCCTTAGTAGGAGGAGTGTTTTCTCCTGAGGGTTTTCAGCGGATACTACCCACAAAATCCTATCAATTCGGCCTATTGACTTTTATTCTCCAATTAGATTTCTTAACAAGAACTCTATTATCTTCAACTAAGAAATTATCAACGCAAATTTTTCACGCTTCTTTATCATTTAACTTAAGATTATATATGTTTTGTAGATTTACTTAGCTTTTAGCATATTTTAAGTTTTCTTTCTAGGGTTCCATCTCAACTTAGGAATTTTTATCATTTCTACTAAAGATATAAGTCCTATTTTTCATTCCTATCTCTTATCTAAATCCCAATCACATATCCCTACGTGTGTATATATATCACCCCTACACTTGGAAATTCAAATCAAGCTATTATACTCTTGTCCATCGTCCAAATTACTTTTCAATTGGTGAATTTTTAGATAAAATTGCTCACACATTCTTCATGCTACCGTTAATACTTCTTGAGGTACCAACGACCGATTACAAAATGTGTTTGCACATTAAGACGTAATTCCTAGTCTTGTAACACCTAAGGTTTTAGCAGTGACTCCCAAACCAGTTGGTCTAAGGCACTAGGTGATAAAGCACCCTCGCTAAATATTTTTTTCTATTTATGCAGCCTTAAGTAATTACAAAAACCAGTGTTCATTTTTTTATCTCTTTCTTCACACTTGTATTTTTATTTTAATTTTCTTCATACTAAGCACTTTAGACAAGAGTATTTCAAGGTCTCTTCTACTATTCCAAGTTTCAAGGTTCGTGTTTGTGCAATTTGTAGGGTATATATTTTCAGAATTTAGATTTAAGCTTAGAAATTATTTTTCAGACTTATACTTTAATAAAAATATCAATACTTTTCTCTTGTTTTAACTTAGCCCAAGAAGTGAACTCGAAATTTGCCTGTTTCTAAATAAACTACAAAAACATATATTTTCTACCGTTAAATTTTAAGAAAGGTTATTTTTTGGGTTTTTAATTTACTAAGTCTAAGATCTAGTTGTTCATAACTAGTTAACCTTTTTGTCAAACTCAAGTCAATTATGGCCAAAATTGAATGTTTCAATTTTTATAATTTTTCAACTTTTTCAGTTTTTATCTGATTTTTATATTTTTCTATTTTTTTTATTTTCAATTTTTTCAATTTTTATGATTTTTATATAAGGATGCAATGCAGAATTTAAACATGCAAAAGAAAAAGAAAAAAAATATATACAAAAATTTAAAAAAGTATGCAATGCAAAAGATAACTATATACAACCACCAACCCCCCCAAATTTATCCAAAGCAGTGCCCTCACTGCTCGGCCCCACTCCGTGCTCTCGAGCATGAACGTGAACGCTCAGCCCTACCCAACAGGATTCGAATCCCCTGCTCTACCTCCGTCAACCGCCGGTCGTGCTCCCTCGATGTCACCCTCAATGTCTCCCTCAATTCATCAATGCCCCTAATAGCTCTCCGCATCAACTGTGCATGTTCTAAAGGGGTCATTTCTCTTTCGCTCGCGGTCGAGCTAGAACTAGGTGTGCGGGCATGCACGTGCTCCGCCGGTTCAGTTCTCGACCATACATCTGTCAATCGTGGGTAGGACGTAGAAACGCCCTCAATAAGAGGCCGGACAGGTATGCCTCCATGCATGTAAAATTCGAACTCCTCCACGGGGATGAAATATCGACAGAGTTGTGTAACAAGCATGGGACAAGGGTAATTTGCGGCTCGTTTGCCCTCACCTATAGAGTTTAGCAAAACTGTGCACATGTCGAAATGGCGGTTTCTGGTCATAAGTGTATGCACAATATATAATGAGGGTGTAAAAAATGTTGTGTTGTGGGAGCTACCGAAAATATTATTTTGTGCCTACCGGCACACAGTTAAAACATTTGCGAAAAGGGTTCTCGCTTGGATCCCCTTCTGCGGCTCTCTTGAGCAATCATTGCCCATCAAGGGCATGTAATCCTCAAATTGCAAAGGTTGGTCATGAGCGGGTATGCGAGGGATTAGTGTGACTTTGTGTATAATGTCCCTATCGATGATAATTTCCCTATCACCCCATAACAATTTTATAAACCCGAATTGGGTGAGACACCCATCTTCCATACACTCGTAAAAACGAGTGACTAATTCCGGTAGTGCATAAGCGTTAGGGTGATTATAAATCAGAAAGTTCCAACCCCTACGCGCTATCTCGTTCGCAAAATAACTACCGTACACCTCGTGTGAAAAAATTTGCGAAAAATCGCGTTCAAGTTGCATGCTGTGTGCCATCAGGTGATCTACAGATCTAGAAATTTAAAAACAGAGAGGGTTTTGAAAGATCGAACCTCCCCTGAAAAATTCACAGGGTGAGGACAACGACGCGCGGCGGATTAGCGGCCGGGAACACCTTCTCGCGGCGAAAGCGCGGCGCTTCGATGAGATCGCTCTGCAGAAATTTAGGGCGGCGGTGCTAGTGTTTTTAGAAGTTGAATTTTAGGGTTGTGAGCAGAGAGAGGGGTCGGGGGTATTATATAGGGGGAGAGTGATGGAAATTTGCAAATAAACCCCTCTAAAAAGAGGAAATTATTTGCAAATAAAATTTTTATTTATTTATTTAATCTGTAAATTTACAAAAAGACCAATTTTTTTTATTTTGCAATTTTTTATTTATTTTTATGTTATTTTTGAAAGCCAAATTATACCCCCCCCCCCAAACTTGAGCGAAACAATGTTACAAGTCAATGCCAAGCTTTGCAAAGACCAAAAACCAATACCAACCATTTGAAGAATTTATCTGTGTAACGTATAGGTCGGTGGAAGAACATGTTATAAAGATCCAAGAAGAGGTGGGGAAGAGATAGGTGGTGGTATGAAAAGTGTTTGCATGTACGTGGATGTGAAGAAATAGGAGGTGATGATGAATAAAAACGAGAATGTGAACGATCAGAAATCAGTGGAATATTGGCATTCTCGCATTTTATTAGAAGAAAACGTGGTGGTTCCATTTCTATAGGTGGAGCTTGATTAACCACAAAATCCCCGAGATGTTTCTGTGGATCCTTTACTGGCTTGGCATCATCCATCATATGTATATGATGTTCAATTATGAGGGAACTAATCTCCTCGATGTCCGCTATAGTCCAGCCAAAAGCTTGCCAGTTATTTTGTAAGACCATTAAAAGGGCTTTCTTCTGCTTGAGGGCTAGAGAGGTCGATATGATAACGGGAAGGGTCTCATTCTCACCTAGGTAAGCGTATTTAAGGTGAGACAGAAAAAGCTTTAGTTTGAGTTTTAGAGGTGAAACAATTGAAGGTAAAATTAGTGAAACTATCTCGAACTCGAAGGATTCCACGAAATCACTGTAAGCAACCAAGTCGGACGGTTCAACCAACTCATCCGAAAATTCAAAAGACTCAAACACGGGTAGTGAGTCTTCAAAATCGTCCGAAAAAGTGAAACATTCGTAATCGTTATCGGTTCCAAGAACTGTGTCAAATCCAGGGAGGGATGTACTAGTGGCGTCAAAACTGTTGTGATCAAACAGAAAATTTTCAAGCTTGCAGTCCTCCTGCGTGATTTCGTAGATCGAGCAAACTTCACGTATACTGGCTTTAGGCACGGAGGGCAGACTTCCTATCTTGTAAATATTGAACTCACTTGACATCTTCCCGAAGGATAGAGTCATAGAGCCATTGCGACAATTGATTACAGCATTGGAAGTGGCCAAAATTGGTCGACCGAGGATCACCGGAATTTGGTTCCGTGGGCTAGCCACAGGCTGTGTGTCCATAACAATGAAATCAACAGGAAATATGAAGTCCCCTACTTTGATCAACACATCCTCTAACTCATCCCTATGACGGGTGATTGATCGATCAGCCATTTAGAGAGTACAATGAGTGGGTTTCAACTCTCCAACACCTAATTGCTCATACACGGAGTAGGGAAGCAGGTTAACACTGGAACCAAGATCTAATAGTGCTCGATTGATATTCTTATCCCCAATTGTTATTGAAATTATAGGACAGCCAGGGTCCTTTCGTTTTTGGGGCAAAGGTTGAGGTTGGGTAATAGCATTGCTCACGGCACTAGCTACAAGCACTTTCTTGGGTATCTGAGACTTTCTCTTCGTGGTGCATAAGCCCTTTAAGATTTTCGCGTAAGAAAGGACTTGTTGGATTGCATCCAAGAGAGGTATGTTTATGCTAACCTCTTTGAATAACTCCACAATCTTCTCCATTTGTGGAGTTGGTTTATTGGATCTCAACCTGTTTGGAAATGGAACATTTTGAAAATTTGTTGAGTCCAATGTCTGTAGAGTAGATTGTGGAGTTGGAACGGATCCTAGTGTTGGTGTGTTCGTGATGTGAGATGTGGGTCCGTTCGAATTAGAAGATGTAGAGCCTTGTGAAGAATGAAGAATAGGCTCTAACGAAGAAGATGAAAATGAAGAAGAAGAAGAAGAAGAAGAAGCACTGGCAGGGGTTTCATTACTAATACCCACGTTATTGTGCAACACTCTTCCAGATCTCAACGTGGTCACAGCATTTACATTATGATTTTGTTGTTCATAAGCAACATGTGCGTTGTGTGTGTGACCGGGATTTGGCAGTGGTTGAGATGGAAGCTTTCCCTTTTCTCGCTCGCTCAACGCAGCATTTAGTTATGCAATTTGGGCCTCGATTGATTTGATACTTTTATCATGTGAAGCACTGTTGTGCACCAAAGACTGAATGGAAGTCTCCAACCTTGCTGCGGATTGTGTAGATTATTTTAGAAACGCATCTAGACTTCTTTCTAGCGAGGTAACCTTATCGTCATTTGGTTGAACAAAATTGTTTGGAGGGTAAGAGTTGTTAGGCACAAAATTGTTCATTTAGTTTGGGTAAGGTTGTGGTTGGAAAGATTGCTGGTATTGAGTTTGTTGGGGTTCTTGTTGTTGTGGAGGAGGAGGCATTTGAAAGTTGTTGTTTCCTTGGAATTGTTGATTTTGATTCCAAGCAAAATTTGGGTGGCTCCTCCAACCAGGATTATAAGTCGAAGAGTATGGATCATTACTTTGTCTTTGCTGAAAGGCAGCATTGACTTGATCTTGTCCTTGAACAGGTGGATTGTAAGGACACTCTTCAGTAAGATGGGATGGATCTGAACAACAAGAACAAACAGTTCGTGGGGGTAAAGCAGGGGCAGGAGAAGGCGATGAGATTTTGGTCTCAATTGCTTCTAGCTTTTTCGTAAGTGCAGCCATTTCGGCCTTCATTACAATCGACATATCTAGTTGATATATGCCTGCCCGAGAATGACCTGTTGAAGAAGATGAGGTGGTCTTAGTGCTCTCCCACTGAAGTGTTTGTTCAGCAAGATCGTCGAGAAACTGCCATGCTTCCTCGCTAGATTTTGTTAGAAAGTGACCTTGACAAATGGTTTCCAACAACTGCATATTTGCTGGGTTCAATCCTTCGTATAAAGTTTGGCATAGTTGCCAATTTTTGATACCATGGTGAGGGCATTGAACAAGTAGGTCTTTAAATCTTTCAAAACACTTCCAAAAGGGTTCGGAAGGAAGCTGGGAAAATTGAATGATCTCATTGCGAATTCTCGCGGTCTTGTGATGAGGGTAAAACTTTTTAAAAAAAGCTTTAACAAACTCTTCCCAATTTTTAATCGAGTGTGATGTTGTGCTATACAACCATTTCTCGGCTAGGTCACAGAAAGTGAAAGGAATGACATGTAGCCTTATAGCATCATCTGAAAGTTGGGCTGTCTTCATCATTGCGCAAACATTTTGGAATTTTTTTATGAAGATGTAGGCATCTTCGGATTCCAGTCCGTGAAATTTTGGCAACATGTTGATGAAGTGGGGTTTGAACTCAAAGTTATCCTCATTTGCCGGTGGAAGTGAAAGACAAGTAGGTAAGGCGGTGCGGATAGGGTAGAAAAGATCCTGGAGCGCAATTCGTTAGGGCGCTTCAACAGGTGGGTGTTGTGGGTTATTCGCACCTAGCAGAGGTGGAATCAGTCCCGCGGGTAAGGGGTTGTTAGGATTAAATCCCGACATCTCCTTAGAAGATGAAGAATGTGATGGTGAAGGTAAAGAAGTGGAAGGAATTTCGACTTCGGAGTCGAAAGCGTCGTCAGTCGGCATTAACGAGACACGGACTAATCGGGCACCAGTGTCTCTGGTCCAACCGGACATACACTAAAGAGGTAGTGCAGTCAAAAGGTGAAAAACAGAAGGTGGGGGTAAGAAAACGTCAATGAGAGGGAAGTGGGTGTAAGTGGGGTGCAACGGATATCTTAGCGACAAGTGGCAAGTTTTTGTAAATTTTTTTTCTTTTTGTGTTTTTTTTATATATGAGGAGCTTTTTGCAAAAAGAATTTCAATAAAAGGCTTAGACACACGTTCAATCAATCACAAATGCACAATCAAGCTTAGATCTAGGGTCACCTAGGTCAACTAGACTGCTCCTAACTGTTCCAAAGGGCAAGATGTGAGGACCTCAAATCACCTCTTCACCGCCAATTGTGGCCAGGTAAGCACAAGTAGAGAAAGGAGGGATCTGCTCACGAATCACCGTGAGACGGGCCTTTTAAAGTTACCTTTCCCTACCTGTCTAGCGTAGGCACCACAAAGTCAGGTTAGGATCAACGATCGATGCCTACAACTATTCCTTTGTCCTATTGAGAGCGAAGTCCTTAGGGCTGAGTCTAATCTTTTTAATTAACTTGATGGTCAATGCAATATGTTTTATGTGATTTTTAGGGTCTTGGGAAAGGTGATGAAATCCCCACCCAATCTGGATTGGTGTTTAAGCCCCTTAAAGTCAATTTAGATATGCAAAGCAGTAAACACAATCAAATACTTGCAAACAATTTTTTTAGGGGCGCAAAGAATCCTGCACAAGATCAAGTTATTGGAGAAGGGGGGAAGTTTTTGGCGCAAAGAATCCTGCAGGAAAATTTCACAGAGGAGATAATGGGGTTGCAGAGAAGAAGAAAAGAAGTTTACAGAGGGGTTTCGGGTTACTAACGTCAGCAACCTGCGGCGGATCCGCGGCTAAAAGTGGGTTTCGACGACGGAAACGCGTTGGGCTCTGTGGTTCGGTTCCCGAGATTTCTTCCGCTACTCTGGTCTGATTTTCCTCTGTTGTTCAGATCTGCTGTTTTCTGTTTTGCTCTCTGGATTTTTCCAGATCTGAATTCGTTCGTAGATCCTGGACAATTCAAACAAAACACCCTTCAAAAAATAACAAGATGATAAAATTTTTATATTTTTTTAATTTTTCAATTTTTATGATTTTTATGATTTTATATTAACCCGAAATTGCAAAAAGAAAATACTACGCCATCCCCGGCAACGGCGCCATTTGATTGTGCGAGAGTTTTACGATCAAATAATTAATTACCGCAATCAAGAACGGCGTCGCTTGGTAGCTAGCCGGTGAGTACGGGTCGGTCCACAGGGATTTTGTGTATTCTCAATTTGTTCTAACGAGTTAATTCCAATTGGTGTTGGATTGATTATCACTAAAAACTAAGATTGATTTAGACTAGGATTAAAACCTTGGTAGGGTTAGGTTTAGGTTAAGTTTGGAAATTTAAGATTTCTCACCGCTTTCAATGCCCTAATTTAGATCTATTTAGGTGTTATGGTAGTAATTAATAAAGTGGATTAGTACCATCGGGAAGAAACTAGGTTTCTTCCTCTAGGTTCTTGTCCTTCCTTTCTAAATTCTTATCCTAACCTCCATGGAAAACATATACAACCGGTCTTTTAAACTACGGTATCACCGCTACCTCTTGGGATAGGGTGCCGTAGTGAGCGGTGGCTGTATGTATGCATGGAGTCCTATACAAATATGTGATGGGCAAGAAAGGGACGAGAGATTTTCATCTCTCAAACCTTTCCTATTCCTAACCCTAACAAGTGAGGAACTACTCACTCATTAGGGAATTGATAAAAGACATTTTTTATGATTGTTTTTAAAAGAATAATTATCTAAACTACGGCAAATAAATAAAAGTGCTATACTAATTAACTAGGGCAGATAATTAAAATCTATACTAGGGCAGAAAGGAACTTAACTAGGGCATAGAATTGAAAAACTACTTACTTTATTTGATGCTCTCTTCATACATTTACAGCGAATTAAAATTCTGAAATAGATGAATAAAAAGAGGCATACCTCAAAAAGAGATTTAGGGTTTCTATTTATAGATCATGGAAACCCTAGGGTTACATTCGATTCATATCTGCATTTACAAATATACCCTAAGAAGACTAGTCAACGCACCGCCGCCACCGTCATAAAATTGCACCAACACGTGCTTATAATGGCCGCGGAACCGCAGCCTAAAGCCATGTTTAGCAGCGGATCCGCGGCCATATAGAGGGCTTGTTGGCTGTACTTTTCTAGGCTGCTTCTGGTTGCATTTGGCTTCTTATTTATTTACTTAGTTTCTCAGATTGTCTTCTAGTTCTCTTCCAGATTCCCACAGTGCATAATGTCGTAGACTTTTACCCTTTTCTTCGTGTTGATGTCTTGAACTTTGCGCTGCCTTTGTACTTTGTGAACTTGTTCGTTGATCTTCATTTGTCACTCAAACTGTAGGCATGATCAAGATTCTTCCATTTTGTTGGTCGTAGTCTCACTTTTGTATATTCTTTTCATCATTTTCACTGTTTTGTTCCGAGAACCTATAACCTGCAACTATGTAGCAAACATGAATCAAAAGCACCTGTTTATTTGTAAAATGAATAAGAATGGGGAATATAATAATGCAAAATTATGATTTGAACAAAATGCAAGGTCCAAAAATTTTGAGAATTTCATAGGGTATTAGAATAAACTAGAGAACCAAACGTTGGAAATATCAAGATTCTTTGAAGTGATCGAAGATGTGGATACTTGTGCTAGGTATTCCGTAGTGGTAATATTGAGAATTCGATTCTCTCTCAGATTACTCATCCGCAGGTACACACTATGATGAGTAATATTGTATGGCCTTCTTCCATTTAGGTGATATACACTGGAAACAGCTGCATACCATTTGAATCTGGTTCCATCAAAACTAGCACCTTTGATTCTATATGGACATAGAATGGTAGCATATCTTGAGTTGGTTAAGATATGGAGTTATCCGGTTTCTGTTTAAAAGAAAAATCCAGACAAACTCAAGGCACGGTTCAGTAATGTCAATTTATGGGTTATACCAAGCATTCGCAAGGGTTTAACCTTTACTATTTTCAAAATTAATAGTTGCATTATTCTTGATTCACCACCTTTTGATAAAAAGGACCTCTTTGTAAAAGGTATTAGTGGGAGTATGGAAGAGCTGGAGTGATTCCAGAATCACAAACGGTTACTAAAAATTTAGTAGAATCTAAGGATTAAATTGGACTCGACGAATCTTAACCACTCCGCAGATTTTAGTAAGTGACCTCAGCCGCCTGAGAAATACTTTAGTTTACTCGTAGACGGTGACAAGGAGGTCAACATCATTGTGATGATGAACCTACTAGTTAACAGCTGGTCATGAGAAGTGGTGAATTTCAAATGGCCAGATGCAAGATAACCAAGTTGGACTCCATGCACTCCAGCAAATTATGGACTTTAGGCTTTACTGGTTGTTTCTTAAGGGGTAAAACCCATTAGGAGAAAGTAGATCTTTCGAGATCGGTGCAGGTAGAAAGGTAATAACCTAATAAAGCTAAACTTATAGTAAAAGGGTTTTTCATCAAATACCCAGCGTGGATTGTGATGAAACTTTTACTTCAGTATCTATGTTGAAGTCCATATGGATATGACTTGCCGCTATTGCTATTCATGACTATGAGATTTGGCAGGTGGATGACTATAATGTCTTTCTAAATGGAAATTTAGAAGTAAACGTGTATGACTCTGCCAGAGGGTTTTCATAGTCAGTGGAAGTAGTGGAAGGTGTGTAAGATGGTTATGTCTATTTGTAGACTAAAGCAGGCATAGTGTAAACAGATCATCTATTTTAATCTGACAGACAAGGTGTTTGACTTCATCAAAACAACAGATGAATTTGGTAAGAAAGATGTAGGAGTATTGTCCTGATATTTGGATGACATACTCCTGATAGGAAGTGATGTTACTATACTACAATCGGTTGGTAATGTTGCATGTTCCACAAACTACTATTACCGATGCGTGCCTTGAGTTTGTTCCAAATCGGTTTTTGAACCAAAACCGGATAACTCTATATCTTAACAACCTTAAGATATGAAACTAATCTATGTCCATATAGAATTAAAGGCACTAATTTGGATGGAACCAGATTCAAATACCATGCAGCTGGTTCCATTACATACCACCTAAACAGAAAAGGGTCATGCATTATTGCTCACCAAGGACCGCGCCCACGGATGATTAACCTTTAAGAGAATCAAGTTCTTAATATTAATACGATGGAATACATAGCATAAGTATCTATATCTTCGATCACTTCGAAGAATCCTGATACTTCCAAGATATGCAACTAATCTATGTCCATATAGAATCAAAGGCACTAATTTCGAAGAATCCTGATACTTCGATCACTACGAAAAATCTTTAGACCTTGCATTACAATGAATGCATGTTTAAAATCAGAGAAATTATAAGTAAACCTAAATGAAGTAAGAGACCAACCTCTTGTCCTAAAAGACACCAGACAACATAAATTATCATGTATAGGTCCTAAGAGTATACCAACTCAAATTCTGTGTGTTGTAAGCTGAAAATTGTATTCTTGAAAAGAATGTCTATACCGTTATTCAATAGACCATACCTTATCCTTAACTGATAAAGGCAAATGTTTAGAACACAATTTTCGAAAATCCATATCTCACTTTATAAAATAAAGATACGGATATATCATTTTTAAAAATTGGTGCATAAAAACAGTTATTCAAAACCAAATATTTGTCGTCAGGAAAAACCAGACGACTTAATCTAATATCACTAATTGCTACGAATTCTGATATTGAGGATCAAATCGCCCATTTCCCAATATTCTACTCTTTCTCAACATCTGTAACGCCGTACAGATATAAGATCCAAATCCGGTACATACATACCCTAGAGTCAGAATTAATTGGGAGAACAGTTTTCAGTAACAACTACACAGAAAAGCTGAAACATGAAAATGTTTCTAAGGATGGCCGGGTATTCCTAGTAATGTCTTATCCAATATCCAGATTCTTGAAACTAGTTGCAATTTCCTTTGCCCTCACTTTAACCCCTTTATATGTCTCTACGGCTTACCTTCTATACATCACATTTAGGCTAATTGGTTTTCTTCTCTCCCTACTTTTCGGCACTAGCCAAAGGTATGGAAGAAGACTATCCAATAAGCGTAATAGGTGTGCTCTCTTAATACAAGGAGCTCTCGCAACCTGAGAGAAGGTAAAGGGAAGAGACAACCGAATAATACAACTCAATTTCTCCAGAACCAATAGCCATTCTCGATTGAAATAATTTCTTCAAGTTCGTATGTAACAATACGATGGCATTTCCAAACAATATGGATCATCGTAGTGATACAGAGTGTTCTGGAGAAATGCAAAGGGAAAGTAGGATAAGCAGGGATATATACGACTTTGATATGAATCATGACAATCTAAAGTCAAAATGCGTAAGAAGGTTCAGTTAACTTGGTTAATAAGTTTTAGTTTAAGGTACGTCATGGGTCGTTGTAACCAAATAGAGAAAAGAAACACTCAGCGTGCAATCTATCAAGATTAGATTGATTAATCATTTTATCTAATCAGGATGGCTCCCACAGTTTTCTCGAATTCTTCTTCAAACCTTAAAAGGAGAACTAGTCGGGATCATTTACACCTTATAAGTTCGTTAACCGCTCAGCCAGGCCAGTGATGGTACTTCGAGGGAGATCCCTCATGCTTTCGCACAGTTAAATAACCTCGTTTCCGCAGAGGCGTAATCTCGTTAACGCTTTCTAGACATCTAATAGATTAGCTAATTATGAAGTGAAAATCTCCCGAGCAGTAATACCTACTCATCAGTGGGAATCGGGACCCAACTATCATCATGTGACAATCTTGATATAAGCCGACCAAAATTACCACACTCCAGAAGGTATGTGTAAACTTGGCGAGTTTCCTTTATATTTGAGACTCTCGATATGATTATTACCCTTAAGACCCTAGTGACTTTGACTAAGTCAATAAATCAAAAGGTTCTAGTCAAGTTCAACCCGTCATTATCTATATTGCATTAAACCCACCCGCATGAGCCCTTAACTGAGTCAACAAGGCCATACGACTTTCCAAACCAATCACAACACATGCAGCAAACAAGGACCACTCAGCTACCGTAGACTACGCCTTAACTGTAAGTAGATGCTCACGCTCGTGCTGCTAACTAGCGACCAAGGCAGAATACAAAAAAAATTTCTAATACAAGAGCATGAACTTCTACGAGCTAGAATCGAATCCAATACTAAACTAGCTAACCTAGAATGAGTTAATTATTCGGATAGATGTTTAGCTACCTTTGTAGTCGTGTCCTTCATCTTCTTTTCAATTCGTGCGCCCTTAGGGACTTCGGGAACGAGTGTGGATGCCAGTCTTCATTTTCGAAGAAGAACGACCCAAGAAAACTCTAGCTAAGGCTATAGCTTCACACTAAATACCTAGTGAAGCGACTAGTGATCAAGACTTGCTAGGAATTGGTCATTAGAAGATGTAGTAGTGGCTATCTCTAAGTTTTTCTCTCTTAATCTTTTTCTTTCTTAACCAAAGCAAACTCAAGAAGAGAGGAAGAAGAAGATAATGGTGATGGTGATGATAAACTCAAGCATGGCTCTGAAAATGAATCATCATCTCTTTTTCTTTTTCTTTTTCTCTTTTCTTTTATGTGTGAAAATGGGTGGAGTTATAACTCACCAAGGTGAGTCACAAGCCCACACCATTCTCTCACATTCAAGAAGAGATGCGAAGAAAAGAGAGAGTCACCTCATGTGTATACATACACATATGTATATGTATATATAGATATATACATATACACTAATACAAGTATATGCTAAAAATACATACACCCGTATTCGTATCAAAATTCAAATACCTATATTTGTATTAAGATACAAATACCCGTATTCGTATTAAGACACAAATACACGTATTTATACAAATACCCGTATTCGTATAAATACCATATTCAGTCAAAATACGAACACGAAAAGAGAGATACTAAAAAGAGATATATAATACTAGCTCATATTTCATCCAAATGTGATAAACTGGCTATCTTTCAAATCTGCTAGTATTAACAAAATGTCCGATTAATAGTACGTGTACAAAAACACGTATTTAAGTGAACCTAAATATGTATCAAAATATGTACACTACATCATTTCGCCTAAGATGGGAAACTCTCTCTATAGGATTCTAAAGACTCGACAATATGCTGGCAGTAGGTTTAACCACAAGCACGTCAGCGGCACTAGCTGTACGTAATGGCTACCAAGGTATTGAACGAAAGGAAGGCCGACAATCAAACTTGTCTGTATCCCTACTGAGCCTGAAAGTGACAATCTCCGTACAGTCCGGTCTCTTCGTCTGAAAGTATCGCACACTAGGTCTACAGGGTGGAAAACGTCGGACCCCTAATAACCCAATAAGTTGTGTCGATATGGCCCAAAACCATCCCGAGATACTACTGATCTCACAATAAGTAAATCTCAACTGCCTTGGCCAAGGTCTTATGGTGATGACCAATCGAACACAGCACGACATCAACTCCTTATACCGGGAGAGACAAATCCCTTCTATCGCTCACTGCCCCTAAGTTCTTCACGACTGCATCCAACTAAAACCTATTTGCACGACTCTTTAAAGTCGTGGTAGGGTAGTAATCTAAGTACAATAGGAACACACTCGGGACGAATGACGATATCAGATCTAAAGACTGACTTGTACCTATGTCACCAGAGAACTACTATCTGACGATAGGTATATTACCATCTAAAATTTCTCGTTGAGTCCATCCAGTGTAACTCATAAGCTAATGAGCACATGTATACTATCTTTTGTGTCGTACACCAATGGCTGTAGGAAAGGACGCCTTCCTTCACGGGAATAAGAAATGGATACACTGGTCTACTCTGAAGTATCGATACCCTATCTCAATGCTCCAATTGTAAGTCGATGTCGCGCGCTCCACGTGTTCGCAGGGAAGCGGAATTTGCAAAAAATGATTTTTACGGGCTTCGCAACACCGACTAGAACCAAGTATTGTCCATAAACCCTAGCTAACCAACAAGATGGGATTTAACTACTCGGAAAGAATGTTATACCTCATAATACAAGTCCTTTGGGTCTTCTCCGATGCCCTCGTCATCGTAGGCTCCAAGGATCGATCCGGATCGAAGCATCCTCGAGTCAAAGACGATCCAACCAGGAGTCTATAGTCCGAGCTCCAACCTCAAATCCGAGGTAAGTAGGGCAACAAGCTTGCTAAACTTGATGGCCTAGGTGATGTAGAGAATGAAGATGGATTTATTTGTCTCTTGGAACCCTAGTTTACTCAACTCATGAGACCTTAAAGGTTTTTGATGTGAGGAGGAAGAAGAGAGCTAGCTTGACGAAAGAGAAATGGTTTTTGATAAATGATAATGATAAAATGAGATGGCTCTCTTGACTTGACTACAAGCATGGCAAGAAAATATCTCACCCAAAATATCTAGTTCCACAAAATATCTCACAAGAAATATCTAGTCAAAGAGTCAAACCAAGTTAAGTGGTCAAACCAAGTCAAGTAGTCAAAATAAGTAGCCATACCTCAATTATCATTTACAAAAATAACATATACTTTCCTCCACCTCATAATTGTTTTAATCAAGTAAATGGTCAAAACCCTAATGAGGTGTCTCCTTCTATGCCCCTCTCATCCGTATATACATACCCGCATTCGTGTTCCGAGGAACACGAATAAAAAGAGACGAAACTGATCCACTAATATAATACTAGGATCTGGCGTAAACCAGACCCCACTAGTATTATCCGCCCGAACATCATACGTGCACACATGCACGTAAGTGATCGAAGCTCTGCCATAAAACCATATGGCCTCTACACCTTTTGCCCGGTGCATGGAAACTCTCTATGTGGGACTCTAAAGACTCGACACTACGCTGGCAGTGGGTTTAACCAAAGGACGCAAGCGGTACTAGCTGCACGTAACGGTCCCCAGGTAGATGTCGATAAGAAGGCTGATGAGGAAAACCCATCTGAACTCCTATTGAGCCTGAATGTGACAATCTCTGTACAGTTCGGTCTGTTCGTCTAAGAGTATCGTATATCGGGCCTAGGGGGAAGTAATCGTAAGAACCCTAATAGCGCAATAAGTCATGTCAGAGAGTAGCCCAATACACCCTGAGAAACTACTGGAATACGTGCCAGTAAATCTCGCTTTCCTTGGCTGAGGACTTTGTGTAATGGCCTTCCGAACACAGCGCGATATCAACCCCCAATACCGGGAGAGACGGATCCTATCTAACCGCCACTGCCTCCAAGTGCTTCGGGATTGCTTCCAACTACTACCTGTTTGTACGACTCCTTTGAGCCGTGGTAGGGTAGTAATCAAAGTACAGTTGGAACACACTTGAAGCGAAGCAGCAGCGTCAAGTCAACGGGTACTCATGTCACCTGGGAGCTGCTACCCGACGATAGGTATAATACCTACCAACAGTTCCAGACGAGTCCTATCTAGTGTACTCATAACCTAATGAGCACCTGCATACTATCTCCAGTACGACGTACTGATGGCTGTGGGACAGACCATCTCTCCTGCTAGGATGGGAAGCATATACACTAGTCTACTGTGGAGTATCGATGCTCCGTCTCGATAATCCTACGACTAGGGACCTGTATAAGATGTTCTTATAGAACACCCAGCCCCCACTAGTGTGACTGCCATCACAACGCTGGTAATTAAGCAAAGATTCTAAGGGCTCTACCAATATGTATAAGCAATATGCTAAGAAAACACATGCACATATTGAGATAGAAACAAACCAAGTAGCTTACTACCATTTCGAGCAAGACTGTTACTATATCCGTGTATATCCCAAGCTCCCATTAAGTAATATACAATCCAGTATGATACAATAATGGCCTCTGGGGAATATATCACTAACAATCTCCCACTTGCACTAAGGCCATATACTGGCATATCGTAGACCGAAGATCTTGAATAGCCTCTCGAATACTGTATGAGGGATGGCCTCTGTGAGTGGATCTGCAGTATTGTTCTCCGTATCTACTCTCTTCACCTCGATCTCTTAGGGATCAATGATCTCCCTGATCGGGTGGTACCGCCTCAAGATATGTCTGAATCTCTGATGGGACCTGGGCTTCTTCTCTAAAGCTATAGCGCCGTTGTTGTCACAATACTAAAGTATTGAACCAACAAATGAAAGGAACTGCCTGAAGTTCAGTAAAGAACTTCCATATCCAGACTGCCTCTTTTGCGGCGTCTCATGCAGCGAACTACTCCGTTTCCATCGTCGAGTCTGCAACGGTCTCTTGCTTAGAGCTCTTCCAAAAGAATGCCCCTCCACTTAGGGTAAATTCATAACTCAATATGGACTTGGAGTCATTCTTATCATTCTTGAAGCTGGAGTTAGTAATGGCCTCGATCTGGAGATCCTTTTCCGCCATATATTAAGAACATCTCCTTAGTCCTTCTCAGGTACATGAGAATGTTCTTTACTGCTTCCCAGTGCTTCTCCTCCGGGTTTGACTAATACCAGCTTACCACGCTCAGTGCGTAAGCTACATCTGGTCCGGTACACAACATCGCATACATTATAGAGCCTACCAGAGAAGCGTAGGGTATAATCGACATGCGAGCCCTTTCCAAATCAGTCATGGAAGACATCTCTTTGGAGAGGGTGATTCCATGACAAGCCGATAGACTACCGCACTTAGAATCGTCCATACTAAATATTTTCAGTATGGTATTGCTGTACCTTGTTGGTGTGTAGTAGCTCCTCTAGTAAGGTTGCAACATCATAAAGTGGTGAACTTTTAAAATTCTAGAGGGCTATTATAAACGAACTATGAATCGTAACTAGAGATTAGGGTAATATCAACATAATAAGAGGTCTAAACTAAAGGAAAAGAAAATACAACCTTTGTAGCCAACTCCTTCGGTCTTTAGGACTCCTACGGCTTTGCTCGAAACTTGGATCAACTCCGCTCAAGATCCTTCGTCGTCTACGATGATCCACCTGGAGATTCCTAGGTCAAGCGCTTTGCTTCACTAAATCAAGATGAAGTGGAGCAAACACTCTACACTAAAGGGATAGAGTGGTGTAGAATGGTTATGTGGTTTGTAAACTCACTTAAAAACCCTTTCTTTTTAAGTTCCTCACTCAAAACAAGACTCAAGAGAGGTTGAAGAAGGAGGAAGATGAAGATGGCAAAAGCTTTTGTGAATATAATGAATAACTTATTACCAAAAGGAAAAAGAAAAGAATATATATGTGAGTCACTCTCAAATATAACCATAGTTAACTAAATATCTAGATATTTTGTAGATGGGTTAAAGAACAAAGAAAATCTAACCATGGTTAAAGTCAAAGGTCAAATAAGAAGAATGTAGAAACAATGAGTCATTTAGAAAATTTCCTTTTTCTTTAATTCATTAACAAAAATCTAGATATTTATCAACCATGTGAGTCATGTATTGCCATCTTCTATGTATCATCAACCATGACACATATGTATGTATATATGTGTGCATGCACATCATCATGTGTATGTATAAACATATATGCATACATCCAAAAGAAAAGGCTTAATTAAAAGTGAACTAAAAGTCAATATTAAATCAACATTTGATTTAATAAATCGGTCACATCAAATGCGACCCGACCAATAATAAACGCCCGATTAAAATATGGTATCACATACTCGCATTTAATCCAGCTCACGTATATATCTCATATGCACTCCACATTATTTCGCCTGAGCTAAAAAAATCCTGTGTGGGACTCTAAGACTCGTCAATACGCCGGCAGTAGGCGATGATCATATCAAAACACATACAAGGCACGAGCGGTCAGCTAAACGTAACGGACACCCAGGTATTGAGCGATCAGAAGAAAAACAAGCCAACCCGTCAAAACTCCTGTCGAGCCATTGGCAACAATTACCGTACAGTCCGGTCTCTTCGTCTGATATGTTGCATATCAAGTTTAGGGATGGAATCGTCAAGCCTTAATAACTCAAAAAGTCATGTCGATATGGTCTATGACCGTTCGAGAAACTACTGATAACACTTATCAGTAAATCTCTTCAGCCCTGGCCAGGGACATCAAGTCAGAGCCAATCGCACATTGCACAACATCAACTCCCAATACCGGAAGAGAAGAAACCCCTCCTATCGCTCACTGTCTCCATGTATCTCGGGACTATACCCAAAAGCCACCTGTTTGCATGACTCAGTAGAGCCGTGGTAGGGTGGAAATCAAAGTACAGTGGGAGAACACACAAGACTCTAAGACGATCTCGAGTCTACAGACTAACCTGTACCAGTGTCACCAGAGAACTGCTATCCGACGATAGATATAATACCATATAGGAATTATCGGTGAGTCCGTTCAGTGTACCCAATCTCCACTGAGCACCTGTATACAATCTTCTATGTCACAACACCAATGGATATGGGATCATCCATCGCCCATCATATGGGTCAAGAAACGTACACGCTAGTCTACTCTGGAATATCGATGTCCTGTCTCGATATACCTATGATTAGGAACATTTAAGGATATGCTTATAGACTACACATGCTCCACTAGTATGATCTTCATCATAACCATGGAAGTTAAGCAAATATCCTCAGGGCTTTATCAGCATGTATCAAATGAACAGTATCAAGTAAACATATCAGATAAAGTAAAACCAGATAGCATACTATCATGTCGAGCAAGAAAGTCATATATCAAATATACATATATACATGTCCAATCATCCACTATACATATAATGGCTTCTAGGGCATACATATATCCAACAATCTCCCACTTGCACTAAGGCCAATTATTGGCGTATCTCGTACCCAACATCTCAAAAAGTCGCTCATGTTGCGGCTGTGGAAGGGCCTTGGTGAGTGGATCCATGGTGTTAACCTTTGTATTTACTCTCCGAATCTCAATCTCTTGGCGATCAACTATTTCCCGGATCAAATGATATCGCCTGAGGATGTGTCTGGACTTTTGATGGGATTTAGGTTGTTTGGCCAACGCCATAGCTCCATTATTATCATAATACAATGGTATTGGATTAATAATAGTTGGAACTACTCTTAGCTCCGCAACGAACTTTGTCACGCCCCGCTTCCCAAAATACGGAAAACGAGGGATGACTAGGCCAGCCATGCTCTTACGGTTAAGGAATAATCCCGCCGTAGTCACACTTCGGCTTCTAGAATTACATGGTAATCAGTAAACAAAGCACAGAAATAAATAAAATACATCACTAAAATATTACATCAACTTTCAAGTTCACAATTTACAATAAAACAAGAAAAGAACTACTAACCGAGTTCGAATACAAGGTCTCTTTAGGGAAAGCAGTAAAGATGAAAGAGATACTCCTGACTAAATCTCCGCTAGCTCGAAGGGTAAGTCCGACTCCTGCGCTGGTTCTTCCTCGAGGTCTGAGCATGCATACTCAGGTCGTCAGAGCGACGCAGTAGCAATATTATAATAGTGACATGAAACAGACAAATAAGGTAATAACAGTGGAAATAAAATGCAGGTAATCACCATGTCACCAACTGATGCAAAGTATGATCTGTGTCCCTATCAGTCTCTAAGACATGTTTGAAATCGAATTGTAGAAAAGAGGATCATGTTTAATGAGGGTCTCGTACATACTCGAGACTACAGCCCATACGCCCGGGACATAACCCTGTCAGCCGGATCCCTAGATCCTACCTAATATATATAAGAGTCGCTGTTCGAATGATCATCCTCTAAATCACTGTCCTCGCTAAATACGATGCTCTTTCCACTTCGATTTCCCCTTTTTCCCCAGGTTTACACTATTGACGAGTATGGTCTAGTCGTGTACAAGTATGAACCAATAACACAGTTTTGTCACTGTCCACTGTATTATTCACTGTCACGAATCATTCACTTTTCCAATGGCGTACTTGACATTCCTAAACCAATACCGTTCATGCACGATAATGCATTGTACATTGAATAATAACGCGCACTATCACTATGTGTATGGTAATCGGGTAATATATGTGCATTTATGCAGTTAACAAGTCATATGTAATACGAATTATTATGCACCTCATGAGGTTATAAAAATTGCAGTAAATCATACGTTCATAATTCAATGAAACGATACAAAAATGGTAACAAGTAGACTCAGTCGGTAGTTTATCAAAATTTATTTCAGTGCAATCGGATTTCGGGTCTGCAAGTTACAGCCGTTTCATTTTAAGTGCTCGCTGCAGGAAATTCAGTTTCTGAACTGAACGTCCATTTCGCGACACAATTTTCACCCTGTTGGTATCAGAATTTAGCGACACTACAGTTGAATGAAATTTAGGATTTTCAATAGGGTTTCTAACTCATCAGACGTATTCTCAATAGCGTCTTTAAGTCAGAAGTTATGCACTATTCAACGATAGGGTATTAGTTTTGTTTCTGTTTGGGACTGCTATACGTCCTGTTATTTTAAATTGCAGTTTAATTAGTAAAATACGGTAAAAAGGGGTGAAACCACTTTCATTATTTAGCTAACTGTTTCCTCTTCACTAAAGTATAGGGTTCCGCAACATACAAGTTCAGGCAGCAAAGGGTAATCATTACGAGACAGAAAACAACAACCAGAGCTGCTCTAGACTGTAGTCCAGAGCCGCTCTCCAGATCAGTTTCCGTCGTATTTTCAGTATAGAAGCAACTTAAAACTTTTATGGGGCTTCAGATCGTCGAGTCAGCTTCGATTTGATCCCTCGAACGCATCATTTCAATGTGTACACAATTAATTATGATTTTTACAAGTTTCATACGCGGGAAATTTTCAGTTTTTACGGGTGTAATCGGGGATGATCGTTCAAGTCAGTAACGATCATAATTTTCGGTCAAATTTTAACATGATGTTCGTTACCACATGGGCCAGCTTATAAGGTCAAGTTCCATCAGTTTAATGGAGAGTTTTCATTCGGGTTTTTTTATCAAACATTTGTATCATATAAACTTTCACGATTTATAAACATGGAATTTATAAGATTTTGAATCGTAACAGTACAACTTAGCATGTAGAAAGTAGGGTACTTGCTTGGAGACGCATTGGCGACGCACGGCAGCGGCAACGGCACGAACGCGCAAAGAACGGCACGTTTGGGATCACGGCCTCGGCTCAAGTTCGGGTTTGTCGTCGGTGTTGCCCGGGGGTGGCTCGTGATCACTGGAAGCGGAGTGAGGTTCTGTGGATCTCCTGTGCGTGTGCTGAGGTTGGCAATGGTCGGTGGTGGTCACTCCGGCGATGGGTGCAGCGGGGTTCGAGGCTCGGGTGCTTGGAGTTTGGTGTGGGTTGCAGTGATGGAGTGATGTAGTGGGGGCTCGGGTTTAGGAGGTGATGGTGATGCAGAGGATGCAGAGAAGTCGACGAGGTGGTTCAGGGACAGTGGGGAGCTCGTCGGCGAGAAGGCTGTACAGGGGGCTCAGCGCTGGCCTGAAGATGGTAGATGGGTCTAGGATGCTAGGTAGCGAGGGGAGATGGGGTCGGCTATGAGATGAGGAGTCGACTGAGGTGTGACGAGGTGATAGTCGTCGTCGGAGGCGGCGGCGGCGGTGGGGTGTAGGGATGAAAGCTCGGTGGTTTGGAGAAGAGAGAGTTAGAGAGGGATCGAGAGTGTGATGAGGGAGAGGGGCTCAGAGGGACGGGGAGAGGGTTGAAACGCGCGCGTGATCATGGTCGTCGAACGTAGAAACGTGGTCGCGAGCGAGGCAGGGACGTTGGCGACGTGGGGAGTGCAAGAATGGAGCGGGAGAAGAAAATGAGTAGGGAAGAAGGAAGCTTAACGGGTCGGGCGCGGGTTAGGGAATGGGCTAGGCCGGCTTGGGGAAATTATATATATATATATATATATATATATATATATATATAGTTTTGGTTTTGGGCTGAAGGGGATTTAATTAATTGGTTTATATTTTGTTCTGTTGGGCTGGCTTATGAATTTACTTGTTTAATTCATTCTGTAAAAAGGGAACGAATGGAAGTGGGCTGAGTGATGTTTGGGGAAAAATGGGCTGGGTTTAATTATATGTATTTTGTGTTTATTTTGTTTTGGAAGAAATTTAAATATTAAAACCTAAGCAACTAATTTTCACACAAAATAATACGAGAAAAATAGGATAACATTCAGGGGACTAGGAAAATATAGAAAGATTTTATTGATGGAAATGGGGATTTACATCATAACCCCCTTATAAAATTTCGTCCTCGAAATTTAAAAAGGAGACAACGAAACAAAAGTACTAAACAAAGAGATGTGGAAAACGTGCATGGATATCTTCCTCCCGCTCCCAGGTAGATTCTTCTAGGGAACGACCGCCCCAAGACACTCGGACTAACAGAATGACCTTGTTCTTCAGCACTTTCTCTCTGCGATCGAGGATGGCGGTGGGCTGCTCCTCGCAAGATAGGTCGGTACCCAAAGCTAACTCCGAATAGTCCAGAACATGGATCTCATCCCGAACATAACGCCGCAACTGAGACACGTGGAAGGTATTGTGCACACCAGCTAGTGATGGAGGCAATGCAAGTCGATAGGCCACCTCTCCTACTCGCTCTAGCACCTCAAAAGGTCTGATGAAACGGGGACTGAGTTTCCCGCGACCTCCAAACCTGATAACTCCGCGGGTCGGGGAAATCTTTATGAAGACGTGATCTCTGACTTCAAATTCTAGCGCTCTCCTGCTGGTATCCGCCCAACTCTTCTGTCGATCCTGAGCCGTCTTAATGCGTTGCCTGATCATTTGGACCTTGTCGACTGTCTAAACAATGAGCTCGGGACCCAGTAATCTCCGCTCTCCTACATCATCCCAACAAACTGGGGATCGACACTTCCGTCCGTAAAGTGCTTCGAAAGGAGCCATCTGGATGCTAGCCTGATAACTGTTGTTATAAGATAACTCGATTAGATGCAGATGATCTTCCCAGGAACCCTGAAAATCCAACATGCAGGCTCTCAACATGTCCTCGAGCGTCTGAATCGTACGCTCGGATTGTCCGTCCGGCTGCGGGTGATAAGCTGTGCTGAACTTGAGGCGGGTACCCAAACTCTCCTATAAGCTCCTCCAGAAGTGCGAAACAAATCTGGTGTCTCGATCTGACACAATGTTGACCGGAACTCCATGACGTCATACTATCTCCTGCATGTATCTCTCTGCCAGTGCCTCTGTCGACTGTCCCACTCGGAATGGTAAGAAGTGTGCAGCATTCGTGAAGCGGTCGACGATAACCCAAATAGCGTTGTTGCCCCTAGGGCTCCATGGTAAGGCCATCACGAAATCCATAGTAATGTGCTCCCACTTCCATTCTGGTATCGGAAGCGGTTGTAAAAATCCTGCTGTCCTCTGATGTTCCGCCTTCACCTGCTGGCATACCAAGCACCTGGATACAAACCGCGCAATTTCCCCCTTCATCCCATTCCATCAAAAATGCTGCTTTAGATCTCGATACATCTTCGTACCTCCCGGATGTACAGAATAAGCTGAGCAATGCGCCTCGGCCAGTACCTCTTCTCGAACATCCCCTTTGGGTACGCAGAGTCTCCTACCGAATCTCAGAGAACTGTCTTCATGTATGATTAAGTCTGTCCTCAGCCCGGTTTCTACTTGCGCTTTGAACTTTTGCAATCGAGGATCATCCTCTTGTGCAGCCTTGATGCGATCCACAAGGGAAGACTGCACATGTAGTTGCCAAAACTTCCTGATTACGCTTGGTGTAACGACATCAAGATCGAGTCTCTGAAAGTCCTCAATAATGCTCCTCTGACTGGTCAACATCATGACCGTTGGCTCGTGACTGAGAGCATCTGGTACAACATTTACTTTCCCCGGGTGATACTGAAGGTCTAAGTCGTAATCCGCCATCAGTTCTAGCCATCGGCGCTGCCTCATGTTTAGTTCTTTCTGAGTGAAGACGTACTTCAGAGTTTTATGATTCGTGTACATCTCCACCTTCTCGCCCAACAGATAGTGCCTCCAAATCTTCAATGCAAAAACCACTGCAGCTAACTCCAAGTCATGCATAGGATAGTTCCTTTCGTGAGTTCTCAGCTATTGAGAGGCGTAAGCAACCACCCGACCGTGCTGCATCAGAACACTGCCTAAGCCCTTCCCTGAGGCATCACTATGTATCACCAAACCACCGGAATCATCTGGTACTGTAAGAATTAGCTCCATGGTTAACTTCTGCTTCAGTGTGTCAAATGCCTGAGTACACTCCTCTGTCCACACAAACGGTACCTCCTTTCTTATCAGCCTCGTCAACGGTTCAGCGATTCTTGAAAAGTCTTGGATGAACCGCCGATAATATCCTGCCAGTCCCAGAAAGCTTCTGATCTCGGCCACTGACTTCGGTGTTGGCCAATCTCTGACAGATTCTATCTTTGCCTAGTCCACTGAGATGCCTTCGCCCGAAACAATGTGTCCTAAGAACTGAACCTTGTCGAGCCAGAATTCACACTTGCTCAATTTCGCATACAGCTTCTCTTCCCGAAGAACTTGTAGAACCGTGCGCAAATGCTCGACATGCTCCTCCCTGGTCATCGAGTAGACTAGTATATCGTCGATAAATACAACGACAAACGTGTTTAAGTACTTTGCAAACACCCTGTTCATCAAATCCATGAATATCGCTGGAGCATTGCTAACACCGAACGGCATCACAAGGAACTCATAATGTCCGTATCGGGTCCTGAAAGCCGTCTTGCATATATCCTCGGCTGCTACTCTAATTTGATGATATCCAGAATGGAGATCTAACTTCAAAAATACCTTGGCCCCACCTAACTGATCGAATAATTCGTCGATGCGCGGAATTGGATACTTGTTCTTTATTGTGACTTTGTTCAGCTCTCGATAGTCTATACACATCCACAGCGATCCATCTTTCTTCTTCACCAACAGAACTGGTGCACCCCACGGTGAAATGCTTGGCCGGATAAATCCCTTCTCCAGGAGTTCTTCAATTTTCTTCTTCAATTCTGTTAACTCAACCAGTGCCATTCTGTACAGGGCCTTGGAAACTGGTGTTGTACCTAGAGTCAAGTCGATCGAGCATTCCAAGATGCGTGGAGGTGGTAGACCTGGTAAATCTTCAGGAAATACGTCTAGAAAGTCCCGAACAATCTCTGGGGCTGGGCTCTTATCAATCTCCATAGCTGACAACTCCTTTGGCTTGGCTCTATACATGGCTGGCTCCAAAGATTCGCTCCCGCCTTCGAAAGTAAACTCTGGGTGATTGGGAATGCGGAAGATTACATTCCTTGCTCGGAAATCAATAACTGCATGGAAGGTACTCATCCAATCCATCCCGAGAATTGCGTCATAGCTGCCTGTCCCGATCAAAAGGAAATTCGCATAGAATTCCCTGCCACACACTACAACCGGACATGATCTACATTCTCGACTAGATACTATAACGCCATTACCCGTATGTATTTCCCAGCCCTTGGTTAATGGTTCATGTGGTATGGAGTGTGTATCAACGAAATGCGTAGATATGAAACAGTGTGATGCTCCAGAATCAAATAGTACTCTAGCTGGCATGGAATTACGAGTAGAATACCTGTGACAACTTCGCCTGAAGCCTCTGCCTGCTCGGCGGTCAAGATGAAAGCCCGTCCCTGACCGCGGCCTTTGTAGGTTTGCCTCTGCTCCTGCGATCTCTGCTGCTGCGGTCCAGACCCTCCCTGTAACTCTGCTCGCTCGGGGCAACCGCTAATTCTGTGCTGACTGGATCTGCAAATCAAACACTGTCCCTTGGCGCGGCGACAGTCCTTCTGGGTGTGCCCATCTCTGTTGCAGTAGCCGCAATCTACGTTCTTACTCTGGGGGCGATGCTGGGGCACGAAGGGACGCTTCATCTGTGTCGTTCCTGGCCTGTGAACTAGAATGATTCCTTGAGAAGGTGTGTGGGTGCGTGCTGGAACAACTGGGGGCTTCCTGAATTTGTTGATCAGTTTCTCCTGAATTCTCTCCACGTTGAGTACCTGTGCAAAAGTCTGCAACTCGAGTGACGCGATCAACTGCTGCAGCTCGAAATCGAGTCCCTATAAGAAGCGTCTGGCCTAGGTGGCCTCTGAAGCGACCATGTACGAAGCAAATCAGCTCAGACGGTTGAATTCTGCTGCGTATACGTCCACGGGATGGCCATTCTGCTTCAGTAGGATGAATCTTTCTTCCATCTCTTCCTTGGCGGTGGAAGGGAAATAGTGGTCCAAGAAGCACTCCTTGAATTTGCTCCTTTCAATCGGCCTTTCTAGTCTGCTTTCTTCCACTGACCACCAAGTACGGGCTTCATCTTCCAACTGGATCTTTATCACATTCACTTTGTCTTCCTCTGGTACCTTGGCGGTCGTCAGTAAGTTCTCCATATTAACCTGCCATTGCTCGGTCTCGAGTGGTTTGGCTAGGCCCGTAAATGCAGCAGGATGTAACCTCTGGAAGTCTTACACGGTGCCAGCCCTGGCAGAAAAAGCTGGTGGAGCAGTGCCCTCGGGGGCGGTAATGAGGGTGGAGGGTCCACCCACAGCGGTAATAGCCCTGAGTCCCTCAGTGAGTAGGTCCGTCTTTCTCTCTTGAGCTTCTGCGAGAGAGGTCAGTGCACTAAGTATCCTCTCCGTGCGATCCTGAGAACTTGAGTCCGAGGAGTGGTCGTTCGGGGACGTCATATCGCTGGAAGATATTAAAAGGATATGATTAGATACAAGGATGAAAGTCAGGAATAGTGAAACGAAAATAATGTAATACAGTGTAGTTAATGTTATCCCTTACTACTAAACGCGACTCTGATACTAACAAAACCATGTCACGCCCCACTTCCCAAAATACGGAAAATGAGGGATGACTAGGCCAGCCATGCTCCTACGGTCAAGGAATAATCCCGCCGTAGTCACACTTCGGCTTCTAGCATTACATGGTAATCAGTAAACAAAGCACAGAAGTAAAGAAAATACATCACTAAAATATTACATCAACTTTCAAGTTCACAATTTACAATAAAACAAGAAAAGAACTACTAACCGAGTTCGAATACAATGTCTCTTTAGGGAAAGCAGAAAAGATGAAAGAGGTACTCCTGACTAAATCTCCGCTAGCTCGAAGGGTAAGTCCGACTCCTGTACGGGTTCTTCCTCGAGGTCTGAGCATGTATACTCAAGTCGTCAGAGCGACGCAATAGCAATATTATAATAGTAACATGAAACAGACAAATAAGGTAATGACAGTGGAAGTAAAATGCAGGTAATCACTATGTCACCAACTGATGCAAAGTATGATCTGTGTCCCTATCAGTCTCTAAGTCATTTTTGAAATCGAATTGTGGAAAGGAGGATCATATTTAACGAGGGTCTCATACATACCCGAGACTACGGCCCACATGCCCGGGACATAACCCTGTCAACCGGATCGCTAGATCCTACCTAATATATATAAGAGTCGCTATTCGAATGATCATCCTCTAAATCACTGTCCTCGCTAAATACGATGCTCCTTCCACTTCGATTTCCCCTTTTTCCCCAGGTTTACACTATTGACGAGTATGGTCTAGTCGTGTACAAGTATGCACCAATAACACAGTTTTGTCACTGTTCACTGTATTATTCACTGTCATGAATTATTAACTTTTCCATTGGCGTACTTGACACTCCTAAACCAATACTTTTCATGCACGATAATGCATTGTACACTGAATAATAACGCGCACTATCACTATGTTATGGCAATCGGGTAATATATGTGCATTTATGCAGTTAACAAGTCATGTGTAATACGAATTATTATGCACCTCATGAGGTTATAAAAATTGTAGTAAATCATACGTTCGGAATTCAATGAAATGATACAAAAACGGTACCAAGTAGACTCAATCAAATGTTCAGTAAAATTTATTTCAGTGCAATCGGATTTCTGGTCTCCAAGTTACAGCCGTTTCATTTTAAGTGTTCGCTGCAGGAAATTCAGTTTCTGAACTGAACGTCCGTTTCGCGACACAAATTTCACCCTGTTGGGTTCAGAATTTAGCGATGCTACAGTTGAATGGAATTTAGGTTTTTCAATATGGTTTCCAACGCACCATACGGATTCTCAATCTTGTCTCTAAGTCAGAAGTTATGCACTGTTCAACGATAGGGTATCAGTTCTCTTTCTGTTTGGGACTGCTATACGTCCTGTACTTTTAAATTGCAGTTTAAATAGTAAACGATGGTAAAAAGGGGTGAAGCCACTTTCATTATTTAACTAACTGTTTCATATTCACCAAAGTATAGGGTTCCGCAACATACAAGTTCAGGCAACAAAGTGGTAATCATTACGAGACAGAAAACAACAACCAGAGCTGCTGCTCTGGACTGCAGTCCAGAGCCGCTCTCCAGATCAGTTTCCGTAGTATTTTCAGTATAGAAACAATCTAAAACTTTTATGTGGTTTCAGATTGTCGAGTCGGCTTCGATTTGAGCCCTCGAACGCATCATTTCAATATGTACAGAATTAATTATGATTTTTACAAGTTTCATACGCGGGAAATTTTCAGTTTTTACGGGTGTAATCGGGGATGATCGTTCAAGTCAGTAATGATCATAATTTTTAGTCAAATTTTAACATGATGTTCGTTACCACACGGGCTAGCTTATAAGGTCAAGTTCCGTCAGTTTAATGGAGAGTTTTAATTCGGGTTTTGCATCAAACACTTGTGTGATATAAACTTTCACGATTTATAAACATGGAATTTATAAGATTTTGAATCGTAACAGTACAACTTAGCATGTAGCAAGTAGGGTACTTGCTTGGAGATGCGTTGGCGACGCACGGCAGCGGCAACGGCATGAACGTGCAAAGAACGGCACGGTTTGGGTTCACGGCCTCGGCTCGAGTTCGAGTTCGTCGTCGGTGTTGCCCGTGGTGGCTCGTGATCACTGGAAGTGGAGTAGGGTTCTGTGGACCTCCTGTGCGTGTGCTGAGGTCGGCGGTGGTCGGAGGTGGTCGCTCCGGCGATGGGTGCAGTGGGGTTCGAGGCTCGGGTGCTTGGAGTTTGGTGTGGGTTGCAGTGAGGGAGTGAGGTAGTGGGGGCTCAGGTTTTGGAGGTGATAGTGATGCAGAGGATGCAGAAGAGTCGATGAGGTGGTTCACGGACAGTGGGGAGCTCGTCGGCGAGGAGGCTGTGCAGGGGGCTCAGTGGTGGCCTGAAGATGGTGGATAGGTCTAGGATGCTAGGTAGCGAGGGGAGATGGGGTCAGCTATGAGATGAGGAGTCGACTGAGGTGTGACGAGGTGGTAGTCGTCGGCGGCGGCGGCGGCGGCGGTGGGGTGTAAGGATGAAAGCTCGGTGGTTTGGAGAGGAGAGAGTTAGAGAGGGATCGAAAGTGTGATGAGGGAGAGAGGCTTAGAGGGACGAGGAGAGGGTTAAAACGCGCGCTTGATCGTGGTCGACTAGCATGGAAACGTGGTCGCGAGCGAGGCGGGGACGTTGGCCACGTAGGGAGTGCAGGAATCGAGCGGGAAAAAAAAACGAGTGGGGAAGAAGGAAGCTTAACGGGTCGGGCCCGGGTTAAGGAATGGGCCGGGCCGGCTTGGGGAAATTATATATTTATAGTTTTGGTTTTGGGCTGAAGGGGATTTAATTAATTGGTTTATATTTTGTTCTGTTGGGCTGGCTTGTGAATTTACTTGTTTAATTCATTATGTAAAAAGGGAACGAATGGAAGTGGGCTGAGTGATGTTTAGGGAAAAACGGGCTGGGTTTAATTATATGTATTTTGTGTTTATTTTGTTTTAGAAGAAATTTAAATATTGAAGCCTAAGCAACTAATTTTCACACAAAATAATACGAGAAATTTAAATATTGCTATTGGAGAGAATGTTTCATCATAGTCCAGTCCTGGTCTTTGACGAAAACCTTTCGCTACAATCCTTGCTTTATAGGTCTCTACCTGTCCATCTACACCAATCTTTTTCTTAAAGATCCATTTGCACCCTACGGGTTTTATCCCAGGAGGTGCAACGTCTAAAGTCCATGCTGGTGTACATGGACTCCATTTCAGATCTCATGGCATCCAGCTACTTCACTGAGTCTCCACTCGTGATAACCTGTTGAAAACTAGTAGGGTCATCATCATCCATAATGCAATCTTCTCTATCACTATCAATAAGAAAACCATAGTATCTCTCCGGTGGGGGAGAAGTTCTACTAGATCTGCGGAGCGGCTGAGGTTCTTGATATTCTACTGCAACATCAGGTTCAACCAATTCTTCATGAGTAATTTGTGTCTCTAGAACCTCTTCTAGTTCTACCTTATTGCCATCAGTACTATTTGTAAAAATTTCATTTTCCAAAAATGTGGCATGTTGAGAAACAAACACCTTTTGTTACTCCTTGTGGTAGAAAAGATATCCATATGAATGTTTTGGATATCCCACAAATATACACATGACCGATCGTGTCTCGAGTTTATCCGGATTCTGCTTTTTGACATAAGCCGGACAACCCCATATCCTAACTCTTTTAAGAGATGGTCTCTTCCCACACCACATCTCATATGGAGTGGTAGACACGGTCTTTGTTGGAACCCTGTTCAATAGATAAATTGTTGTCTCTAATGCATGTCCCCAAAAGGAAAGTGGTAACTCAGCATCACTCATCATAGATCGTACCATATCTAATAGGGTACGATTCCTGTTCTGACATACCGTTGTGCCGTGGTGTGTACGGAGGAGTGAGCTGAGACAGAATCCCATTCTCTTTTAAGAAGTTTGAAAACTCAGTGCTTAAATACTCTCCACCTCGATCTGATCGAAGTTTCTTGATACTCGAGCCAGTTTGTTTTTCTACTTCAAGTTTGTACTCCTTGAATTTCTCGAAAGCTTCGGATTTATGCTTCAATAAAAACACGTGTCCGAATCTTGAGAAATCATCAGTAAAAGTGATGAAGTATGAAAAACCGCCTCTAGCATGTGTAGACATTGGTCCGCATACATCACTATGTATGATGCTTAAGAGTTCTGTAGCTCTCTATCCGTGTCCTATAAACGGAGTTTTGGTCATTTTACCTTTGATACAAGACTGACAAGTTGCATAAGATTTATATTCAAATGGTTTTAAATATCCATCTTTATGTAACTTGTTTAGTTTTGTTTCATTAATATGACCAAGTCTACAATACCAAAGAAAAGATTCATTTATATCTGAAATCTTTCTTTTATTTGTATGTTGTATATTGAAAACCGTGTGTTGGTTTAGGACGTAAATTCCGTTACTTAGTGTAACATACCTAATCAACTGTTGATTCAAGTTAATGTTCATAACATTATTTTGCAACACAAAATAATATCCTTCATTGTCCAACAGAGATATGGATATTATATTACATAGCATACCAGGTACAAAATAACAAGGGTTCAAAACCAAAATACATCCTGAAAGCAACCCCAGATGATACTCTCCTACGGATACAACATGTACATTGGAACCATTTTCAACCCGTAGAGTGTGGTCCCCAGTCTTCAAAACTCTACTGTTTCTCAATCCCTGTATACAATTACAGATGTGAGAACCAGAACCGATATCTAATACCCAAGATGCAGAGTTTAATGAAAAACAGTTTTCAGTTACAAACACACCTGGAGCGGAAGCATCAACATGCTTCTTCTTCTTGAGATCTGCAAGGTACAAAGCACAATTGCGTTTCTAGTGTCCCGACTTGTGGCAGTAAAAACATTCTTCTTTTCCACTTCCTGTGGTCCCAGACATGTCTTTCCCCTTCGCCTTTTCAACTCCACCTCTCGGCTTGGTGGGATTCTTCTTTTTCTTTCCCTTGGCCTTGGCTTTCGGGACTGAAGAGGAAGATGGCCCATAAAGCAGAGCGGGAGTTTTCTCTATCTTAAGCGTGCTCTCTGTATTTCTCAACATAATGAGAAGTTCATGCAATGATTTCTCCAAATTGTTCATATTGAAATTCACAATGAACGGAGCAAAGGCGGGGGAAAGAGACTGCAGAACAATATCTGTATATTACTCATTATCCATAATCCATCGCAGTTCCTCAAGTTCTTCTATAAGACCAATCATCTTCAGAACATGGTCTCCTACTGATGCACCGGGGGCCAACCGCATCTGAAACAGCTTTCGAGATGCCTCGTATCGTAAAGTACGAGATTGCTCTTCATACAACTCCTTTGTATGAAGAAAGATGGATTGTACATCCATCTTCTCGTGCTGTTTCTGATGGATACTGTCCATAGAAGAAAGCGCGAGGCACGTGGTCGTGTTGCAATGAATATCCTATTTTTTGGATCTCCTTATCCGAAACAGATGATTCAGGTCCTCGTACGAGTGGGGCTTTGGTAGTGAGGACATATGATACTTTATCATATATGAGTGCAATGTTCAAGTTCCTCAACCATTCTTTATAATTTGGTCCAGTCAGTTTGTTTTTCTCTAAAAGAAGCTCCATTAGGAGAGAGAAAAGAATACACTCAGCGAAAAGCACTTGCAAAGATCAGATTGGTTATTATCTTATCTAATCGATGTCTCCCACTGCTTTTATCAAATTTTCTTTAAAACCTAAAAAGAAAACTAGGCAGGATTAATTACATTCTACAATTTTGCTAATCGGTCAGGCAGGCCAGTGTCGGTACTTTGAGGGAGGTTCCGCGTGCTTGCACACGGACCTAATTAAAATAAACCCCGTTTTTCCTAGAGGCCAAACCCCGTTAACACTTTTCTATACACCTACTGGATTAGCTAATTGTAAAGTGTAAAACTCTCCTGGGAGTAACTTTTACTCACAGTGGGATCGGGATCCAACTATCATATAGACGGTATGCAATCTCATTGCAAATTTCAACACTTGAAATTCCCGATATAGTTTTTACCCCTAGATGCTTATGACCTTGGCTATGGTCAACATATCATAAGCACTAGTCAAGTTCTACCCGTCATTTCGTGATTTAACTAGACCCACCCATATGACCCTTGACTATGATCAATATGATCACATGAATGTCCTAATTTATCGCATCATATGCTTTGTAGGAAGACATCACTTAGCTACCGTACACTACGCCTTGACTATAATCAACATACGTAGCACGAATACTAAGTACTCTGCTTCCTAAAATGACGGAGGGTTGCGGATGGTTCTTACGAAAACCTTTAACGCTTTGAACTTGATTTCGTTGTAGAATCTAAATAGTTTTTAGAAAAGGAGTGGCTTAAGCTCCGCATCTTTTGAAACTTGCTTTTTCATAAAAAGGAGCCGAGTGGGTTTCAGATCCGATTCTACAACATCATTAGGTTTCTTTTCTTTTATATTAATCTCATTAATGTATTCCCATCATTTAAGTTCCTAAGCCATTACAGAAAGAAACAAAAAACAGTATTACATATCACATATATAACAATATTACATTCGTCTCAGATATTAAGCAATCACATCACAGAATAATCAGCAGCAGAAACACATATATGAAAATATAGGATATACTAGGAACTCCGTATTTTATATTTAGCCTACGATAGAAAATATGGATTCCACGGTCGTGATGAATAGCCAAGCCCACACCCTAAGACCCCTACGAGAGCGGCATGTGACCCTTCCAATTCTGGAGTTTAGGAGACCCGGTCTCGACTCCTCGAGATGGCCTCCTACTGAACTCCAGAACCCGGTCACTCGTGCTCCCCTCCTTAGGTCTATCCTAATGCAGAAAAGTAAAATATATATCAATGGAGACATCATCCTTAACCCGGATGTGCCCCAATATAAGAAAAATATATACAATGAATTTTACATGAATGAAAAGATAAACTCTCGTCTCACATAAAACCCCCGGCCATTCGATCACGACGATCCTATACATCATATCACATCAACAATTTAAAAGCATATACGACGTTAAAATATATCAATCAATACATCAACATACCCACTGCAGCAATAGATCTCAACACTTGAACCTGCATAAAAATTCCCAGAGAGCATATATAGTACCTACGGATCAACGCAAGGACGCACGGTCCAAGCCTCATCAACGGCGCCGCGGAACCGCCGCAAATACACCTATTTGGCCGCGGTTCCACGGTTGTTGTGTCGAGTTAGGTGCTCGTTTTTCTTGGGGATCCACAGAAAACCCTACTCTATTTTCTGAATATTTTTATTTATCCAACCTTTGAAAAAATTCCAGTTAGCATGCAAAAATATCATTTTTCATGTTCGATTGAGTTTTTAAACGTCGTCAGGTTTACCCTAAAGCTCTAGCTAGGCTCTGGTACCATGTTGGTATGTAGTAGCGCCTCTAGTAAGGTTTCAACATCATAAAGTAGTGAACTTTTAAAATTCTAGAGGGCTATTACAAACGAACTACGAATTGTAACTAGAGATTAGGGTAATATCAACATAATAAGAAGTCTAAGCTAAAGGAAATGGAAATACAACCTTTGTAGCAAACTCCTTCGGTCTTTAGGACTCCTACGGCTTTGCTCGAAGCTTAGATCAACTCCGCTCAAGGTCCTTCGTCGTCTACGATGATCCACCCGGAGATTCCTAGGTCAAGCTCTTTGCCTCATTAAATCAAGATAAAGTGGAGCAAACACTCTATACTAAAAGGCTAGAGTGGTGTAGAATGGTTATGTGGTTTGTAAACTCACTTAAAAACCCTTTCTTTTTAAGTTTCTCACTCAAAACAAAACTCAAGAGAGCTTGAAGGTGGAAGATGAAGATGGCAAAAGCTTTTGTGAATATAATGAATAACTTATTTCCAAAAAGAAAAATAAAAGAATATATATGTGAGACACTCTCAAATATAACCATAGTTAACTAAATATCTAGATATTTTGTAGATGGGTTAAAGAACAAAGAAAATCTAACCATGGTTAAAGTCAAAGGTCAAATAAGAAGTATGTAGAAACAATGAGTCATTTAGCAAATTTCCTTTTTCTTTAATTCATTAACAAAAATCTAGATATTTATCAACCATGTGAGCCTTGTATTGCCATCTTCTATGTATCATGAACCATGACATATATGTATGTATGTATGTGTGCATGCACATCATCATGTGTATGTATAAACATATTTGCATACATCCAAAAGAAAATGTTTAATTAAAAGTGAGCTAAAAGTCAATATTAAATCAACACTTGATTTAATAAATTGGTCACATCAAATGCGACCTGACCAGTAATAAACGCCCGATTAAAATACGGTATCAGATACTCGCATTTAGTCCAGCTCCCGCACATATCTCATATATAGGGTTCCTAGGAACACTAGTGAGGTCTCACAAGGCATCAACCATGCCAATTTAAATTTTTACAAGTGCCGAGAAACCCTAATATGGATCGTTAACTAGAATTTTAGGCGAAAGATGCAAATAGTTAACAACTTAACTAAAAGAACGGAAATACAACCTTTGTAGATCCGGTCCTCCACCTCCATAGCTCCGCAATGAAGTCTCCTCGCTGTCCAAATCGAATCCCGGGCTCTAGTGTCGGCTTCATCGGAGAAATGGGCGGGCTAGGTCATCGACTACGATGCCGAAGATGATCTACGTCGAGGCATCACAAGATCAAGCTCCCACTTCACCAAGTCATGAAACTTGTGAAGAAAACACCCTATACTACTTGGAAGTGGTAGAGGATGAAGAAATAGGAAGTGGGTTCACTTTAGAATTGGATTTCTCACTCATTTTCTCAAGTTGCCATTGATGGAGGCAAGCTTCTTCTTGAAGAAGAAGAAGAAGATGATGAAGTATATTATGATGAGTTAATTGAATAGAAAAGAATAATAAATCTTATCATAATATAACCATGGTCAAGTGTAGAGAATGAATCATGGTTGAGTGGAATGGTTAGGGTTAAGCATGAGACAAAATGGCCACTTGGTCAAAGCTTCATGAAGCTTCAACAAGCTTCATGAAAGAAAGAAAGAAAGAAACCATTTTGTTTCTCTTTTATCTATTTCTAAAAAAACAATAGATAAATAAATATGTGAATAAAACAAAACCCTAACCAGTATCATGTAACCATGGTTTGATCTTTACACAAATCCAAGTTAGCATGCATCATCAAACATGATACAAACTTGTGCACAAAAATATATCACATATACAATGTGCACAAACAAGTGAGAAAAACCATTTAAAGTGAACCAATACTAGTTAATGCAAAGTAATATATCAAATATATAATTATGCATTAAATCATTAAATCAACACTTGATTTAACGATCCGGTCATATCGCATATAACCGACTAATATACATAGTAACAACTTATCGAATCAACACTTGATCCGATAACCCGGCTATATCGCATATAACCGATCAATGTCACAAATCTCGAGAATCGAATACAGTATCACATACTGGTATTATTCTCGGTCCCGCACATATCTCATATGCGCACCTATTTCGTTTCGCTTGAGCCAGGAAACCTCTGTGTAGGACTCTAAAGACTCGTCAATACGCCGGCAGCAGGTGATGATCATATCAAACACCCACAAGCCGCAAGCGGTCTGCTAAACGTAACGGCCACCCGGGTATTGAGCGATCAGAAGATCGACGAGCAAGCCCGCTCATACTCCTGTGAATCCAACCAGTAACACTTACCGTACAGTCCGGTCTCGTCGTCTGATATGTCGCATATCTCGCCTAGTGGTGGTAAACGTCAGACCCCAATAGCTCGATAAGTCGTGTCGATATGAGGTCTATAACAATTCGAGAAACTACTGGTAACACTTACCAGCAAATCTCAGCAACCCTGGCCAGGGATTTTCGGTTATAGCCAATCGAACACAGCGCAACATCAACTCCCTATACCGGGAGAGACGAATCCCCTCCTATCGCTCATTGCCTCCATGTGACTCAGGACTGTACCCAAAAACCATCGTTTTGCACGCCTTCTTGGATGTGGTAAGGTGGAAATCAAAGCACAGTGGGAACCACACAAGACTCTATGACGATCTCGGGTCAACAGACTACTCTGTACCAGTGTCACCAGAGAACTGCCATCTGACGTAAGGTATAATACCATCTGGGAGTTCTCGGCGGGTCCGTCTAGTGTACCCAGTCTCCACTGAGCACCCATATATCATCTCTGATGTCAAACACCAATGGATATGGGATCATCCATCGCCCATCTGTATGGGTCGAAAAGGTATACGCTAGTCTACTCTGGCATATCGATGCCCCGTCTCGATATACCCACGACTAGGGACCTTGAAGGATGTACTTATGGACTACCATGTCCCCACTAGTATGATCCGCATCATAGTCCAGGTAGTCAAGTACACATCCTAAGGGCTTTACCAACATGTAACAGAGAGACAATCAGTATACACGTTAAAGTAAAGAGTAACCAGATAGCATACTATTATGTCGAGCAAGAAAGTCCTCCCTATATATGTCCCAGCATCCACTACAATATACATCCTGTGTACAGTAATGGCCTCTAGGGCATACATATAACTAACAATCTCCCACTTGCACTAGGGCCATCTGATAGCAGTGGTTGTAGTATCTCATACTCAACCATCCCATAAAAGTCTCTCTCTGGGAAAAGGCCTTTGTGAGTGGATCCGCCGTATTGTCCTCTGAGTCTGCTCTCCTAGCCTCGATCCCTTAGAGATCAACCATCTCCATGATCAGGTGATACTGCCTTAGATTATGTCTGGGTCACTGATGGGACCGGGGTTCCCAGACCAAAACCACACTTCCATTGTCACACAATGGTAGGAACCTGGTTCATCTCATGAACCAAAATACACCCAAACAGCCTCTTTGGTAGCATCTTAAGTAGCGATGTATCCTGCCTTTATCGTCTAGTATGCCACGGTATCTAGCTTGGAACTCTTCCAACATACCGTCCCTTTACTGAGGGTAAAGACAATGCCCGTGACTGACATTCAGTCGTCCTTATCACCCTGGAACCTTTCCAGTGATTCTCCCCAGGATCGATTGATACCATCTTACTACAACTAGTGAGTATCCTAACATCCAATTAGATCTATCTCATAGATCCAAAACCCAGGATTTAGTAGGTATCACTTTGATCCTTTGTGGAGAATCATTGTGATAAGCGGAGATTGATCGAGCGTAGCATAGGAAACTTCTTCCCTATCATGAGTATGTCATCCACGTACTCTACAAGGATCATCACAATACTCCCTACTACCTTTTTGTTTATACAAGGTTCATCTACCATTTTGATGAGGTCAAACTCTTTAACTACTTCATCAAAACAGACGTCCCAACTCCGCGATGCCTGCTTTATCCTATAAAGCATCTTTTACACGTTTCCGCTGCTCCCACTGTCTACGAAGCCCTCTGGCTGTGTACTTATTGACGCCCTTTTCTAAAACATCATTTAGAAAAGCTGTCATGACACCCAACCACCAGATATCGTAGTCATGGTATGTAGCCGTGGCAAGTAGGATCCAGATAGACTTAAGCATAGGCACTGGAAAAGGTTTCATCATTATCCACGCCTGGTCGATGACAAAAACCTTTAACAAGTCTAGCTTTGAAAGTCTCAACTTTTCCATCTACACCAAGCAACCTTCTCAAGATATACTTGCTCCTGATGGGGATTTAACCCTTCAGATATAGCAATCAAAGTCCATACTTTGTTGGTGTACATGGATTCCATCTCAGATCACTAAGCATCCAGCCATTCTTACAGAGTCTTACTCCTGATGGCCAGCTCGAAACTAGTTGGGTCATCATCTCATGATGCAATCCTCGCTCGCACTGTCATAGAGAAACCGAAGTAACTCTCACGTGGGTGAGGAACCCTACTAGATCGGTGGAGAGGCTGAGGTTCGTTGGTATCTATTGAATCCTTTGGTTGTACCAAATCATTAGCTGCAGTTTGTATATCTGAAACATTTTCAGTTCTACATAACTGACCTTGCCTCGAGCTTGTCCGGATTTTGCTTTCAGACATAGGTCGGTCAACCCCAAATCTTAACTAACTTAAGACATGGGCTCTTCCCTTTCCATATCACATATGAAGTGGTAGGCAACTGATTTGATTTGAACCCTATTCAATAGGTATGCAGCTTCATAAGTGCATAACTCCCAAAAGGAAATAGTTAACTCAGTAGTACTCATCATAGAGCACACCTTATCACATAGGGTGTTATTGCTCCGCCCCGATATACCATCGTGCTATGGTGTATTCGGAGGAGTAATGCTGAGAGAGAATCTCATTCTCCTTTAGAAAAGTCCAAGAATTCCGTGCTCAAGTATTTTTCTCCTTGATCACATCAAAGGACATAATACTTATACCCGTATTTTGGTTCTCTACTTCTAACTTATATTCTGTGAATATCTCAAAAGTTTCGGACTTGTGTTTCAACGGGAACATATGTCTGAATCTAAAGAGATCATCAGAGAATGTAATAAACTACAAAGAACCGGTCTTGGCATATGTAGACAGGGGACCTTACATACATCATCATGTATCAGTCCCAAGAGTTCAATAACTCTTTCTCTGTTTCCAATAAATAGAGCTATGGTCATCTTATCTTTGTGACATGACTGGCAAGTTTCACAAGATGTAAATTCAAACTAATTTAAATATGCATCGTTATGTAACTCTAGCTAGTCGGGTCACATTGATCTGACCTAGTCTACAATACCTTAAGAGGGAATCGTTCATTTTTGAACTCTTCCTCTTGTGTGTGTTCCGTATACTAAAGAACTGTAGTTTGATTTAGAACATCAATACTTTTAGATAACGTGCCTGAACCGATCAACTTTTGATATAGGAAATATTCAAAACATTATCCAACTATACAAAATTTTATCATTTCTTTACTAATAAAGAGAGTGATATGATTTTGTATATCAGGTTCGGTATCTAATAACATTCGTTCAGAATCAATGTATTGGTAATACAGGGTGACAGTGACCAACAGACTTGGCTGCAACTCTTGCCCCGTTTTCTGCCTCATGAAACTTATCACCCGTTCTCAGTTCTTTACCTATCTGCAGCCCATGTAACATATTACATATGCGGGATTCTGATCCGGTATCATATACCCAGGATGTAAAGAACACTGAGAAACAGTTCTATATAAAGAACACACCCGAAGATGATGCATCAGTATGCACTTTCTTCGTTTGGGTGGCACGGGAATTCTGGTAATCCCCAATTTCCTGTTCTGTCTTATAACAATTATAAGTTGGAGCGGGACCAATGTTCCCCAGCTCAGTATAACAAGCGGGTTCGGTCAATATTCCGTATTATTATCCTGATTAAGGCGTGATATGGTGTCTACCTGGAGAGAGAGAGAAGAAAACACTCAGCGTGCGCTCTTGCAAGAATAGATTGGTTATTATTTTATCTCATCAGGATGGCTCCCACTGTTTTTTTATCAAATCTTCCTTCAAACCCTAAAAGGAAAGACTAGCCGGGATTAATTACACACTACAAGTTCGCCAATCTTTCAGCCAGGCCAGTGTCGGTACTTTGAGGGAGGTCCCCGTGCTTTCGCACGAACCTAATTAATGTAAACCTCGTTTTCCCAGAGGCGTAACCCCGTTGACACCTTTCTAGACACCTACTTGATCGGCTAATTGCAATGTGTAAAACTCTCCCAGGAGTAACTCTTACTCGCAGCCGGTATCGGGATCCAACTATCTCATAGAAGGTATGCAATCTCATTGCAAATTTCAACACTTGAAATTCCCGATAATATTTTGCCCCGAACGATCTATGACCTTGACAAGGTCAACAAACCATAGACCGCAAGTCAAGTTCAACCCGTTATTTCTTGATTGAATCAAACCCACCCGCACGACCCTTGACAAGGTCAACAAGGCCACACGACTATCCTAACTCAATCTGCATCATATGCATAAGAAGATAAATACTGGTTAGCTACCGCACACTGCGCCTTGACAAGGTCAACAAACGCAGCACGAATACTAAACATGACTTATCTGAAATGTCGGAGGGCTACGACAGATTTTTCTGAAAACCTATTGCGTAATGAACTTGATATCGTTGTAGGATCGAATGAATTTTGAAATGGAGTGTCTTTGAGGCTTTTCTAGTTTTGCTAAAGGAGTCACTCCCGTTGAAGGGATCGTCGATCCTTTCCTTGTCGAATGAGGTGCTGGATATATCATATATATCACTGTGCAAAGCAAAACTCTTAAAAGCTATCAAAAGACAAACCGAGGGTGTAGCATCTGCCAGTTATTGCTAAAGGAGTCACTCCCGGTGAAGAGATCTCGGTCCTTTCCTCATCGAATAAGGTGCAGGATATATCATATATACCGCTGTGCAAAGCAAGAACTGTACCTACCTGTTTTATTTTGAAATCCGATTCCACAACATCTTTAGGTTTCTTTTATTTCATTAATCATATTAATGAAGTCCCATCATTTAAGTCACCTAAACATCACTGATAAATACGACGTACACTTATGCCATCCACATTCGCCTCGATGTCCCCTCGTGCACCGTTAGGTTAGGTGACTAACGGCAAAGCGGGGCAGGGCTAGCGCGGGTGTAAAACATAAGTAACGCCTATATAATATATCATATATACTATATACAGTATCTATCACAGAACATATCACATGATCACATCACAGATATCGCAGCAGAAGAAGCATATGAAACATTGGATATACTAGGACGTCCATGTTTTCAATACGAGCCAGTATAAAACACGGATTCCACGGTCGCGATGAATAGCCAAACCCACACCCCTAGACCCCTACGAGAGCGACAAGCAACCCTACCAATTCTAGAGTTAGGAGACCCGGACTCGACTCCTCGAGTTGGTCTCCCACTGGACTCCAGAACCCGGTTACTTGTGCTCCCCTCCTTGGGTCTATCCTAGTGCGGAAAAGTAAATAATATACAAAAGGTGACATCTTCCGCAACCTGGAAGTGCCCCAATAAAAGAATATTACATACAAGTTTTTACATGAATAAAAATGAAAAACACTCATCTCACATAAAAACCCCCGGCTATTCAAACACGACGATCCAATATAACATATCCAGCAACACGTAACATCACATGTCATCAACGTAAGTAAATATGCGCATCCCAATTGTCGTTGACATATAGCAACGAAACCGGCGATATCACATATTACACTTACGGTCACAGAAAAGAAAGTGTAAAACTACAACATTTGGAATCCGCAACCTCCTCAGACATCGCATGCCTGACCAAATGAATTCCTTAGACATCGCATGCCTAACAATTATAAACCCCGCATTTTAGTCTCATTATCGAAAACACTTTTCAATATCAAGTTGAGTAATTCAACAAGATTCCCGACATCCTGATCGAATGCTCGTTGCAAACTTTAGTAGGCGGCCGCACCCCCGACGCCGTCGATGAAGTGCACCAAGGCGGAACACCGCTGCCGCGAGCACCCGAACGGATGCTTTCGGCGACGGGGTTCTCCTACAGTCACTTGGTCGGGACTATGGAGCGAGGCTGTCTATCAAGTTTACCCGGCGAGTATCCGCGTACGCTACGTGATTGCGACGGACTTTTGATCACATCAAAATTCCGTGGCAACCGATCAAGTGAGACTAAACCGCTAGATTTACAACATTCATTCAGTTATCTCATAACTGCTTGTGAATTCCGATTATTGTATCACATTCCAGATAATTAGAAAATGTTAAACTTTCCGATCGAACATTCAAACACCCAAGTTTTCCCGATACAGATCAACACATGAAATAAGTTTAAAAACATTCAGTTCATGCCTCAGTACCGACTGTCCAGCCGGAGAAGGGTAAAGCCAACGTCTCACATGTGGCACGCCGTACTGCCCCAAACCCTAAGGTTTAAAGGGCAGTTCAAGACGGTCACATAATCGAGTTAAGGTTTGTTGTCTTCTAGGGGGTCCATCACGTTACTTGCACTACTTAGAACGTCGTTAAACTACGGAAAGATCCAACACTTGGAAATTTCCCGACTGGGGAAAAATTGGATATTTATATCCGGTCGAGCTTTTTAACATATTCAAAAATTATCCGGAAAACACCTAGACAAAGTTTGATAATCCGATCGAATCTTTGATTCCCAATACAACCCCAGAATACTCAACTCTTGAGTCAATTTAAAAATTCCCAGAAAACTCAGCATAATAAAATAGGAGTTACTGTGCAAACAGAGAATGATGATGTCATCAGAGGGCCGCGGAACCGCCGCAGAATCTAGGCTTCTGCCGCGGTTCCGCCGCAGGTTTATGGTATCAATGGTCAAATTTTTCATCGTAATTCTTATAATTCCCTGCTGAATTTTTTAAGCATTTTTAATATGGAAAAAACCCAGTTTTTAGAAAAAGTCCAGAGAGCATTTTGGTTTTTAGGGTTTCGGTTCGATCGGGTTTCAAACGTCGTCTACACTTCGCCTAAGGCTCTAGCTAGGCTTTGATACCACTGTAGGGTTCCTAGGCACACTAGTGAGGTCTCACAAGGCATCAACCATGCCAATTTAAATTTTTACAAGTGCCGAGAAACCCTAATACGGATCGTTAACTAGAATTTTAGGCGAAAGATGCAAATAGTTAACAACTTAACTAAAAGAACGGAAATACAACCTTTGTAGATCCGGTCCTCCACCTCCATAGCTCCGCAATGAAGTCTCCTCGCTGTCCAAATTGAATCCCGGGCTCTAGTGTCGGCTTCATCGGAGAAATGGGCGGGCTAGGTCATCGACTACGATGCCGAAGATGATCTACGTCGAGGCATCACAAGATCAAGCTCCCACTTCACCAAGTCATGAAACTTGTGAAGAAAACACCCTATACTACTTGGCAAGTGGTAGAGGATGAAGAAATAGAAAGTGGGTTCACTTTAGAATTGGATTTCTCACTCATTTTCTCAAGTTGCCATTGATGGAGGCAAGCTTCTTCTTGAAGAAGAAGAAGAAGAAGATGAAGTATATTATGATGAGTTAATTGAATAGAAAAGAATAATAAATCTTATCATAATATAACCATGGTCAAGTGTAGAGAATGAATCATGGTTGAGTGGAATGGTTAGGGTTAAGCATGAGACAAAATGGTCACTTGGTCAAAGCTTCATGAAGCTTCAACAAGCTTCATGAAAGAAAGAAAGAAAGAAACCATTTTGTTTCTCTTTTATCTATTTCTCAAAAAACAATAGATAAATAAATAAGTGAATAAAACAAAACCCTAACCATTATCATGTAACCATGGTTTGATCTTTACACAAATCCAAGTTAGCATGCATCATCAAACATGGTACAAACTTGTGCACAAAAATATATCACATATACAATGTACACAAACAAGTGAGAAAAACCATTTAAAGTGAACCAATACTAGTTAATGCAAAGTAATATATCAAATATATAATTATGCATTAAATCATTAAATCAACACTTGATTTAACGATCCGGTCATATCGCATATAACCGACTAATATGCATAGTAACAACTTATCGAATCAACACTTGATCCGATAACCCGGCTATATCGCATATAACCGATCAATGTCACAAATCTCGAGAATCGAATACAGTATCACATACTGGTATTATTCTCGGTCCCGCACATATCTCATATGCGCTCCTATTTCGTTTCGCTTGAGCCAGGAAACCTCTGTGTAGGACTCTAAAGACTCGTCAATACGCCGGCAGCAGGTGATGATCATATCAAACACCCATAAGCCGCAAGCGGTCTGCTAAACGTAACGGCCACCCGGGTATTGAGCGATCAGAAGATCGACGAGCAAGCCCGCTCATACTCCTGTGAATCCAACCAGTAACACTTACCGTACAGTCCGGTCTCGTCGTCTGATATGTCGCATATCTCGCCTAGGGGTGGTAAACGTCAGACCCCAATAGCTCGATAAGTCGTGTCGATATGAGGTCTATAACAATTTGAGAAACTACTGGTAACACTTACCAGCAAATCTCAGCAACCCTGGCCAGGGATTTCCGGTTATAGCCAATCGAACATAGCGCAACATCAACTCCCTATACCGGGAGAGACGAATCCCCTCCTATCGCTCATTGCCTCCATATGACTCGGGGCTGTACCCAAAAACCACCATTTTGCACGCCCTCTTGGACGTGGTAAGGTGGAAATCAAAGCACAGTGGGAACCACACAAGACTCTATGACGATCTCGGGTCAACAGACTACTCTGTACCAGTGTCACCAGAGAACTGCCATCTGACGTAAGGTATAATACCATCTGGGAGTTCTCGGCGAGTACGTCCAGTGTACCCAGTCTCCACTGAGCACCCGTATATCATCTCTGATGTCAAACACCAATGGATATGGGATCATCCATCGCCCATCTGTATGGGTCGAAAAGGTATACGCTAGTCTACTCTGGTATATCGATGCCCCGTCTCGATATACCCACGACTAGGGACCTTGAAGGATGTACTTATGGACTACCATGTCCCCACTAGTATGATCCGCATCATAGTCTAGATAGTCAAGTACACATCCTAAGGGCTTTACCAACATGTAACAGAGAGACAATCAGTATACACGTTAAGGTAAAGAGTAACCAGATAGCATACTATCATGTCGAGCAAGAAAGTCCTCCCTATATTTGTCCCAGTATCCACTACAATATACATCATGTGTACAGTAATGGCCTCTAGGGCATACATATAACTAACATCATATGCACTCCACATTATTTCGCCTGAGCTAGAAAAATCCTGTGTGGGACTCTAAGACTCGTCAATACGCCGGCAGTAGGTGATGATCATATCAAAACACCTACAAGCCGCAAGCGGTCAGCTAAACGTAACGACCACCCGGGTATTGAGCGATCAGAAGAAAAACAAGCGAACCCGTCAAAACTCCTGCCGAGCCATTGGCAACACTTACCGTACATTCCGGTCTCTTCGTCTGATATGTTGCATATCAAGTCTAGGGATGGAATCGTCGAGCCCTAATAACTTAACAAGTCATGTCGATATGGTCTATGACCGGTCGAGAAACTACTGATAACACTTATCAGTAAATCTCATCAGCCCTGGCTAGGGACTTCAAGTCAGAGCCAATCGCATATTGCACAACATCAACTCCCAGTATCCGGAGAGACGAAACCCCTCCTATCGCTCACTGTCTCCATGTGTCTCGGGACTATACCCAAAAACCACCTGTTTGCATGACTCAGTAGAGCCGTGGTAGGGTGGAAATCAAAGTACAGTGGGAGAACACACAAGACTCTATGACGATCTCGGGTCTACAGACTAACCTGTACCAGTGTCACCAGAGAACTGATATCCGACGATAGATATTATACCATATAGAAATTCTCGGTGAGTCCGTTCAGTGTACCCAGTCTCCACTGAGCACCCATATACAATCTTCGATGCCACAACACCAATGGATATGGGATCATCCATCGCCCATCATATGGATCAAGAAACGTACATGCTAGTCTACTCTGGAATATCGATGCCCTGTCTCGATATACCTACGACTAGGAACATTTAAGGATATGCTTATAGACCACACATGCCCTACTAGTATGATTTTCATCATAGCCATGGAAGTTAAGAAAATATCCTCAGGGCTTTATCAACATGTATCAAATGAACAGTATTAAGTAAACATGTCAAATAAAGTAAAACCAGATAGCATACTATCATGTCGAGCAAGAAAGTCATATATCAAATATACATATATACATGTCCAAGCATCCACTATACATATAATGGCCTCTAGGGCATACAAATATCCAACATACCTTGACTGTAAAAGTCCCACCATCCTCTTTGATATATCACGATAGATCTGGATCCCCGGAATGTAGTTGGTATCACCTAAGTCTTTCATGGAGAACCTTTGTGACAAGAATGCTTTGACTGATTGTAGCATAGGAATGTCATTTCCTATCAAGAGAATGTCATCCATGTACTCAACGAAGAATTCCACAATTCTGTCTACAATCTTACTATAAATGCATGGTTCATCTGGATTTTTGATAAAGTCGTATTCTTTGACTGCCTCAATAAAAACAGATATTCCAATTCCGCGATGCCTGCTTTATTTCATAAATGGACTTAAGCAACTTGCACAATGTCCTGCTGCTCCTACTCTAATTGAAACCCTCTGGCTGATCCATATTGACTCACTCTTCCAAATCATCATTTAGAAAAGCCGTCTCTACGTCCATCTGCCGGATCTCAAAAGTCTTGGAAGGAAGCAATGGCAAGAAGGATCTGAATGGATTTGAGCATAGAAACTGGAGAAAAGGTTTCATCATCGTACAAACTAGGTCTTTGACGAAAACCTTTTACAACAAGTCTAGCTTTATAGGTTTCAACTTATCCACCTACACCAATCTTCTTTTTGAAGATCCATTTGCGGCCTACGGGTTTTATCCTTTCTGGAGCAAAGTTCAAAGTGCATACTTTGTTGGTGTACATGGACTCCATTTCGGTCCGTATTGCATCCAGCCATTTTACCGAGTCGCCGCTCTGAATGGCTTACTGGAAGCTAGTTGGCTCATCATTGTTAATGATGCAATCCTCTTGATCCCCGTCTTTGAGAAAACCATAGTATCTCTTGGATGGATGAGACTGCCTACTAGTCCTACGAATTGGCGTAAGGATGTCCGGTTCTTTTGAAAGCTCTGGTTCTACCATACTTTCAGCAATAGTTTGTGGTTCTGGAATTTCTTCTAGTTCTATTGCGCTCCCACTATTTTCTTTTACAAGAAATTGATTTTCCAAAAAAATGGGCATGAAGAGGAACAAAAACCTTTTGATCCTCTGCGTAATAGGAAAGATACCCCCTGGAGTTCTTTAAGTATCCCACAAACTTACACCATACTGAGTATGCTTCGAGCTTGTCCGCATACTGATTTTCAACAAAAGCTAGACATCCCTATATCTTCAGATACTGAAGATAGGGTTCTTCCCACTCCATATCTGATATGGTGTGGTAGGCAGTCTTGGTAGGAACCTTATTCAAAAGATATGCAGCTTATTCTAGTGCATAACTGCAGAAGGATCACGGCAACTCAGCGTTACTCATCATGGAACGAACAATATCCAATAGGGTTCTGTTCCGCCTTTCCTATACACCGTTGTGTTGTGGTGTATATAGAGGAGTAAGCTGAGAGAGAATTTTATTCCCATTTAGGTAATCCAGGAACTCGGCATTTTAAGTATTCACCACGTCGATCAGATCTCAGTGTCTTGATACTTTTGCCTGTTTATTTTTCCACTTCATTCTTATATTCCGGGGATTTTTCAAAGGGTTCGGATTTATGCTTTCACAAGAAGACATGTCCTAACCTAGAGAAATTATCCGTAAAAGTAATGAAATAGGAATAACCACTTCGTGTATCTGTAGATATTGGACTACACACGTCGCTGTGTATGAGTCCCAAGAGCTCGTTCGCTCTTACTCCGTGTCCAGAGAACGGAGTCTTTGTCATCTTTCCTATGAGACAAGATTGACAAGTTGCATAAGACTGATATTCAAACAGATCCAAATATCCCTCTCTATGTAACTTCGACAATCGTGTTTCATTGATGTGACCCTGTCTACAATGCCATAAGAAATTTTTATTTAATTCTGGAGAATTTCTTTTAAGTGTGTTCTGGACGTTTAAAACCTGAGCTTGATTCAATATATATTGTCCTCTAGTGTACCTGACCCAATCAAACTTTGATTTAGGTGGATGTGAACCACATCGCTTACATACTAGACTTGGTACACAAAAACAGTTACGTAGAATTAATATCTGCCCACTTGTTAATTTTAGGTGATATACCCTACGAATACAGTGTCCACGCTCATTCCGTTAGCAACCCTGAGAGTCATATCACCTGCCCTGATAACTCTACGGTTTCTCAAAGCCTGTAATGAATTACAGATATGAGATCCTGATCCGGTGTCTACTACCTAGGAAGTAGAGTTAATTGATAAACTGTTTTCAATTACAAACACACCCGAAGTCGAAACCACAACATGTTTCGGATCCTGGATTCTGGCTTTCCAAGCCCTGCATCCCTTCTGCCAATGCCCTTTTCCGTAACAAAAGAAACATCCCTCCTTCCTACCGTTAACCCTGAAACTTTTGCCCTTCCCTTTTCTTCTACCTTACCGACACCGCTTATCGGCTTTGTGGAGGTCTTCTTCTTCTCACCCTTGGCATCCGCCTTAGATCTAGAAGAGAAAGATTCCCCAATAAGCAGAGCGGGTGTCTTCCTGCTCCAGGTTTCCTCCAGGGTGCCCTTAACTAGAAGTATAATTTTCTTCCCCTGGGCATAAGTAGGAGGTAGGGACTGTAGAATTAAATTAGTTTATGACTCGTTCTCCAACGTGGTCTCCAGGTTTGTGAGCATTTTAATATAGCTAATCATTGTAGGGAGGTGGTCTCCTACAGATGATCCGACAGCCAACCTCGCTTGAAGCAATTCCTTCAAGGTATCATATCTTGCGATACGAGATTGCTCTCTATATAAAACATTATTATGGAGGAAGATGGAAACTTAGTCCATCTTCTCATGTTGTCTGTGGTATACACCATCAACTGAAGGCAACACGAGGCACTTGGCATGCGCACTGTCCTTTTTCCTTGTCTTACGGATATCCTTATCCACGACGGTGGAAACTGGACCTAGGACGGCGGAGGCTTGAGTAATAATGAGATGGTCCAGCTTGTCATAGGTATTGGACATCTGGACAAACCTTTCCCAGTCATTATAGTATAACCCAGTCATTTTATTATCTATCTGTAACCTAATCTGGTCACCTGGTCGCTGCAATTAGGAGAGAGAGAAGAATACACTCAGCATGATACTCTTACAAGTTTAGATTGGTTTTTAATTTATCTAAACATGATGGCTCCCACTATTTCTCGAATCTTTCCTCAAACCATAAAAGAAGAATTAGTCAGGATTTAATCTTACCGTACAATACTTGCTTAACCATTCGGCTAGACTAGTGTTGGTATTTCGAGGGAGGTTTTACGACGCTTTCACGAAGTTTCTTAATTAAATAACCACTTTTCCCTGGAGGCATAGCCCCACTAACACTGTTCTAGACACCTACTTGGTTTATAGCATTGATCGTTAAGTGAAGAATCTTACGAGGAGTAGCGGATACTCATAGTAAGATCGGGACCCAAATATCATTGTGTGATAATGCTGAAGAAATCCTACCAACATTATCAAACTCCAAATGCTATATAACACTAGCAAGTTTCAGTTTCTTTAGAAACTCCCGATGTGGATTTTTTCCCCATGCTCTTATGACCTTGACGAAGGCCAACAAATCATAAGTTACATGTCAAGTTCTACCCATCATTGTCCAGGTTAACTTGAACACACCCGTATATACCCTTGATGAAGGCCAACAAAGTAATACGACTGTCCCAAACCAACGCATCTATCTATGCTATATATGATTACCCGGCAGCTACCAACCACTATACCTTGACGAAGGACAACAAACATAGCTCGAATACTAATGACGGAGGGCTACGATAGCTTTTAAAAGGAGTTATTTAAGCTCCACATTTAAAAGTCTGCTGTTTTAAAATAACCGAGTGGTTTTAAAATTTGTTCCAACGATTCAGTTTTGGTTTGTTTATTTTGCATTAATTTAATGCAGTCCAATCAATTAACCTACCATTGCAGAAAACAACGAAAATATAACGTACGCTTATGCCATTCGCATTCACCACGGGCCCCGTTATCACCCGTTAGGTTACTTAACTAACGACAGAGTGGGGGCTGGACTAGCGTGGATGCAAAACATAACCAACGTCTATTATATAATATATATAATAATATCCATTCGTCAGAAGCAATGATAGGCATTCCAGATCACAGATAAACATATTAGATATACTAGGAATTCCGCTTTTCGTTTGAGCCTGTAATGAAAGACGGATTCCACGGTCGTGATGATAGCTAAACCCCACCCTAGACCCCTACGGGTGCGGTAAACTACTGTCATGACCCGAAATGGCACGTGACTAGCACTTGAATCATATGAAGTCTATAGGACCCCATCTAATTCAAGTAAGCCAAAAATCCTAGAAATCTAAACCATTTTAAGAAAGATGTGAAGAAAACTTTTTTTAAAACCAATGGTTTTAATAACATAAGCCGAAGTATTGCACTTTTAAAATCTTAAGTCTTTTCTGAAAATTTCGGCAGAGTTTCCTTTGTAAATACTGGCCCCAAAAGGGGTAAAACATGCATAATATGAATAAAGGCATCCTAAGAGGGAGCTAGCTCTTCGCCAATTGGCGGTCACAACCACGCAAGCAATATAATATACAACGCCGAAGGGCGAGGATCAAAACTCAGCAGGAAACTCAAATTATCAAGAAAACCATAATAATACAAGCGCGACTCTAAGGTCGAAATAATATATAACAGGTCTTCTTCTAAGGTTATCAAATAATACAGTCTGGTTGATGGAGTTTTACTAGATACAACTGGATATAAATAAAGTACAATGGTGGTCATGATGCAAGCGAACCCACCTATAAAAACAATCACCCGGAATGAAAGCAATGTGCCAGTAAAGCCGCAGTAAAACCTGTACCGCAAAACCTGCAAGAACTGTGGCACAACGGGGGTGAGTTGCCAACTCGTGAGTAGAAAACATCACAGAGCAGAAATCGTATGTATGGCACAATCCTAGGTCAATACGATCATAATATATATCCTCAAAATGATAAAGTCTGAAGCAAGATAAGGTGGCAAGGGTAAACATCTATACATAAGTGTAATACCATGTGCTCGTGTCAGTGCCTCAAATAGCAACATATCATAAGTATGAGGTATGAATGCAATATAATGGAAACAACATGCATCAATGATATGACAACTGTTTTCTTTATTTAGTGAGGTTTCTGTATATTTATAAATCGAGGTATCATCAATGAAATCAACATGAAATCAGTGTCAAGTATCGACACAAAACATAAATCCCAATATCTCAATATCTCAGGCTCCGGAAATCCGGACTGGCCTGTAACCTCGAATCTCAATATCTTGGGCTCCAGCTATCCGGACTGGCTCGTATCATCAAATCTCAAAACCTCAGGATCCGGCTATCCGGACTGGCCTGTACTCCGATCGGTATCCTCCGGATATCCGTCGAGTCACAATACAATCACCGGTCAGTAGTGCTCCCCTGTCTCAGGCTCAACGCCATCATCTACGACCTTCTCGCCTCGGGGTACCGCATCGGGTCCACCATGCACCCATAAACGGTTCCTCTTCCTCCTCGAATCGATGTATGATATCGCTCAAGAGCCGAGAAAACTCATGGTGGACATATCTCAAATCATATCATGAGAGAACCGCATTTTCTATCTTAGAAAAAGATGATCAGTTTAAAAAATCTTTGCGTTTTCTCTAAATCCAGAAATCTCATGGAAATCCGAAATCATAAATCACGATGTAAATAAATAATGAATACTGGGCTCCGGCAATCCGGACTGGCCCAAACTATCGCATGGTAAATAAATATATGAATATACATGCATGAGATAGCACAGCAAATTAATGCAATATCTAAACTAGCATATGAAAATAATAACATATAGGAACTATCAGCTAGCAAGCTATGTCAATGAAGTAATGTTCTCTAAAGTGTACGTGACATAGCAATTACCGATGAAGATGTGTGTGAGCTGGCTAGCAAGTGTACGTAGAGCATACGCATCATCGGTAATGGTGCTGGTGTCCTAACAACAGGTTTCATCATTACTCCCGAAAATACATATAGACATGCAATGCAATGCGAACAGCAGAATAAAAGGCAACTGAATACTAAACGCAGCAATAATATGCGGAACATGAATAATAACGTAACAATAAAGAATCTACATTACTATATATGTGTCAAACCGTTTTGCCATTTAAAATAATACGAATCGTGGTGTTTTGAAAATAGGGCTACGGTGTTTTTAAGAAAAGGTATGTCCTTTGAAATATCCGTAGAATCCCTTAGCCTGTCCTTAAAATACTCAAGATTCGTTGGTTTTGAAATAGGTATGACTCGATTCTAGTCTAACATCTACAAGTAAACTACAGGACTAAACTAACAGGCTAATCGAAAGGGTAAAGAAATCCACCTATATCTGAGTCGATCTATATACATATAATAGTCGATGATCTCGCCTCAATAGTATTATGTACGATACAATATATATATCATATGACATCCTCGAGTTAAGAGTGCGGATCTATCATCAATATAGCTCGTACGGCATCCCAAATCTGGGTACGGTCAATTATCACATTATCACATCACTCATCTGGTATCCTTATCATCATATCTGATCTGGGTACTGATCTAAAGTTTAGTACATACTCATACCATCTATATATATGTATGCGTGTGTATGAAAACACATCGCCTAAGGACCCGCTATACTAATCATGTCGTATCTCATAATACGAACCATGTCATATCACCGATCTCGTGGCATCATGCCCAATCTCATGTACTCATATCCAAGTACCATGTACTATCCTCATCATCCATGTATATCTATATCTATATCTATATATATATATATATATATATATATATATATATATATAGTCACATACCTATGTGTGTGTATATATACATATCCCCAATATACGCACAAGTAAAACAATGTAAGTGTGTGTATGCGCGTGTGGGTATAAACCTTATTCTAGGGTTTCACGACTAACACTAAACTATAGTATTAACTACCAAATACGCTTACACTAACCTAAAGTCCACTAAATCATTTCTAGCAATGTATATACATCTTATAATAACATATATATATATATATATATATATATATATATATATCATAACGCATTCGCGTTCTATACTATGAAACTGTAGGGGTGCTATACGCCATCCACCTGACTTCCTTCGTAGATATATATCTACTCACCTTGATCCTCGCTTGCTGGAGTCGATGACACTACGCTCTCCTTGTCTTCTTGAAATTCACGTGGGGGTATCTATATGTCATAACATATCGTGGCGCATTAAAATCCAATTCAAAACCAGAACGATACGCTAAAAGCTCATAGGTTATAACCTACAGACTACACATGCAAGAAAGGCCAAACAAATCCTCGATGTCGATGTACGAACATCAAACCATCGAGTTAAAAACCCAAATACCAAAACAAAGTTAAAACGAAGTCGTAAAACAATGCAGCAACACAAGAAAATGGTCCCAGATTTTACCCTAGGCCAAATTGGCCAATTTTGCATACATGGAGGGTCTATTTTACTGGAGATAAAGCCCTGGACCAAAGACGAATCCCTAAGTCCCTGCTCTGGACATAAATTGCGGCCAGAATGAATAAATCTACGGCTATGGGTGGGAATTGGGGTCCTGGGTTTTGGGTATAGGTTCTTGGTAGCCTGCTTATGTCTCTGTATTTGCTAAATATTTTTCAGGTGTCCAGGATGATAGCAGATACCAATATATCTTCACAGAATCCACAAAATCTGATATCAGGGATTTCTAAGTTTTCTAAATGGGGTTTTAGTGTATGGTTTAACCCAAGATACAATCGCTACAGGGGTTGCATAGCTTCCACTAACCTCAATTACACTTTCTCAATTCAAAATTTCTCAAAACCCTAACTTGGAATTTTCAAACCTCACTAAATATCACTTAATCACTTGTAAACTTACATGAATGCTAAAGTGAATGAAATTCTACACTAAAGATGAAAGAATTACCTCATTTGGCAAGACAAGAATTTTCTTGAGTTGCCCCAAGTTTCCAAAATCCAAACTTTCTCGGTCCAAAGTGCTTGTAGTGAGCTTGTGCATGTTTTTAATGAAGTGGGGAAGGAGTTTTAAGGTAGGATTGAGGGTGTTTGTGGGGGTTTAGTGGAGGAGGGGGATGAGGGCAGCCATGGTGAGAGGAGAGGAGGGAATGATGAAGGAAAACAATGATGGAAACAAATGGGACTTGGTCAATGGGACTTGGTCAATGAGACCCCTCACCTCTCTTTCACTTCTTTCTCATGCACACACCTCTTATTCTATTCTTATTATTTTCTTTTGTTTATCTTTTCTTCTCTTTAAAAACAAATCCATGCATGAATAAAGAAAAGACCATGTAGGAAAATGTAACAAAGTGTAATATGACATGGTGCATATCATGTGCACAAAACCGGAATAATGCAAGATTAGCGATATTTAATCGCGATTAACATTAAAATGGAATACAATTAATCATAAAGAATTTATAATTTGCTTAAATCATATAAAACACCCTCATTTCAGTAATTCCTATAATTTTCCAAATATTTCCTAATTTATCGGTATTTAATTACACCGCGATATTAAAATATTCATAATATTTATTATTTAATTTATATAAATTCCCAAAAATAATATTTTATTTTTCTGAAATGTTATAGTCCTCCCCCCTAAAGAAATTCGGTTCCCGAATTTAAATTTAAACCCCTCAAATACTAAAATATTTCAGTAAAATGATCAAGTCGTCGGAGCTTCGAAATCATAAATACATAAAACGTATCATAGCGCAATACATGCGCATGAAAAATGAGCATATAATCCAAAATCAAAACTCCATCAAGCATCCCTCAATCATTGGAGTTATGGTGAAGACACCAATGTCATAATCCAATACGAAAACCAACATGATATACTCAAATCTAAAATATGTACATATTACGTTTTGTTGTAACTTGTCAAAATATCTGAAATGCAATGCATGCCAAACCTTTCATGTTGCTGTGCGATGCGCGTATCACGGCACAGTGGCGGACGTTTATTGTGAGAAAATAACTACGTGTATATATATATATATATATATATATATATATATATATATATATATATATATATACCCTTTATTTAACATACACGTCCCGCCGTTCTAAAATAATTTAGAAGGGTTTCCTTTAAAAAATGTTTTGTGTCATCTCGGACACGTAATTAATACTGAGACTATAGCTCCTTTTTGTAAATCCCTTCGATAACTATCAATGCATGCAAAAATATGTTCAGGTACTGTCCTCGGACTCGTCCTGCTCAGCTACTATACCAAATAGTAAATTTCATAAAAACCTACTGCTCAAAAATCAATCCCAAACTATATATAAGAATGCCACGTGCGTCTGGTGCGCACGAAAATCGAAATCTATGAATATGACATACATGTGCACAGAAAAAAACCTAAGTGCAACTGGTGTGCACGAAATACCTGTCAAAGGCAACGGGTGTGCCTGACAGCAATATCAGGTGCATCTGATATGCACAAAAAATCTCGATTTAGTTCATCTAGCGTGCACCAAAATCGCATCAAGCGCCCAAATATGCGTAAGAATCCAAGTCAAGTGCATAAGGTGCACGAAAACAAATATCGAATATCACAATCGAAATCGACGGTATACAACACATTTCAATCCAAATTCAAATCGGGTATACCGTGGTATATAATCTCACAACCACGTGCATCAGCGTGCACAAAATGGAATCAAAATACTGAAAATGCATGAAAACTATGCCGCAAGCAAAAGTCAAATCACATACATACTATAGATATGAAATCAAAATCAACATCTCGAATGACATCAAATCGAAATCAAGTGCAACTGTGGTGCACAAAATCTCAATCATGCAAATAAATCGTCCAAAATATCAGGCATGAAATCAAAATCAACATCTCGAATGACATGAAATCGAAGTCAAGTGCAACTGTGGTGCACAAAATCTCAATCACGCAAATAAATCGTCCAAAATACCGAAATCAAAGATAGCGGAAATAGTCCCGCTCTGGTACATCCTCGAAAGATATCTGGCCAACTGTCATGGTCACTCATAACATGTCTCGTCGACGGTGCCGAACTCTGGCCTACTGGGTGTGCGTAATATGACCGATCCTGGGTCCAAGTATTCTCGTATTGTATTCCAGAAAGGTCCTATCGAAGTCTCTCCCAAAACTCGTTTATGCTGAAATGCCCAGTAGCTATCATCCTTTTGGTAAATCTATTTCTTGTTCCGGAACAGCTGCATACATATCACGACTCCTTCTGAAAGATATATCCATATACAACGCCTCTGCATGCGTATCTGTAGGGATCCTATCGACGGCAGTATGGTTTAGGGAGGTATCGTCTATGCCATTTTCAAAAATTGCCGTTTCAAGGAACACTAAACTAGAATCGTTAACTAGAATAACATACGGAAACTAAAGTAAACCTTTTTTTACTTCTAAGTGAAATAGAAATACAACCTTTGTAGATCGGTCCTTCACTTTTAAACCTCCTTGTAGTAGTCCCTTCGCTGCGATCGTTGAACTCCCGGACTCTTGCATGGCTTCATGAGGGGAAAAGAGCAATCTTGCTTGAAGTCTTCAAGGCCAAAATTGATCTACGTTGAGGGAATACTAGCTCAAGCTTCTACTTCACTAACTAAAGGATTAGTGAAGCTAACACCTTATACTAAAGCGCTAATCTAGTAGAGGATGATGAAATAGGAAGTGGGCTAACTTTAGAATTATTATTCTCACAATACTTTCTCACTTTTTCAAACCCTAGAATTCCTTTTCTTTTGGAGGAAGAAGATGAAGAAAGAAGAAGAGAATGAGATAATGATCAAGTGAGAGAGTAAACCATGGGTGAGTGAGCATCATATACTTACTCATGTAGAGAAATAACCATGGCTAATTATGATGGTTAGGTTACTAAATATCTTAAGTAAAACAAAACCAATGGACTTAGTCAATGCATTCACAAGCTTCCACTAGCTTCATGCATTAAGCTAATATTCCACTAATTTTGTTTTCACTTTAAATATTAAAACTCAATATCACAAATGGCATGGTGTAAGTCTCATACACCCATGTATGTTATATCAACAACCATGATACAAAAAGAGAACGCAATTTAATATATATCATATATATATTAAGTGTGCACAAGTGAGAAAAAAATGCTTAAGTGAGCAAATGTTAGTTAATATAAATTAGTATATCAAATATACAATTATACACTAAATTATCAAATCAACACTTGACTTAATAATCTAGCTATATCACATATAACCGACTAACATCCAATATATCGCCTTATCGAATCAACCCTTGATTCGATAACCCGGCTATATCGCATATAACCGACCGATACAAAAGTTGCGAGAATAGAATACGGTAACACATATATGCATTATTCTCGGTCCCGTACATATCACATATGTGCACCTATTTCGTTTTTGCCTGAGCCAGAAAAAACCCTATGTAGGACTCAGAAGACTCGTCAATACGCCAGTAGTAGGTGATGATCACATCAAGCACCCACAAGCCGTCAGCGGTACTAGCTGGACGTAATGGCTACCCGGGTATTAAGCGATCAGAAGATCAGCAAGCAAGCCCGCTCCAACTCCTACAAAAAGCATGACGGTAACACTTGCCGTACAGTCCGGCCACCTCGTCTGATTTGTCACATATCAAGTCTAGGGGTGGTAAATGTCAGACCCCAATAACAGATAAGTCATGCCGATGTAAGGCTTATAATGGGTCGAGAAACTACTGGTAACACTTACCAGTAAATCTCTAAATCAGCCGTGGCCAGGGACTTCCCTGTTATGGCCAATCGAGCACAGCGCAACATCAACTCCCAATACCGGGAGAGACGAAACCACTCCTATCGCTCATTGCTTCCATGTGACTCGGGACTGTACCCAAAAACCACCGTTTTGCACACCCTCTTGGATGTGGTAAGGTGGAAATCAAAGCACAGTAGGAATCACACAAGCCTCTATGACAATCTCGGGTCTACAGACTAACCTATACAAGTGTCACCAGTGAGCTGCCGTCTGACGTGAGATATAGTATCATCTGGGAGTTCTCGGGAGTCCGTCCAGTGTACCCAGTCTCCACTTAGCACCCTTATAGCATCTCTGATGTCAAACACCAATGGATATGGGATCATCCATCTCCCATCTCATGGGTCGAGAAGCGTATACGCTAGTCTATTCTGGTATATCGATGCCCTGTCTCGATACACCCACGACTAGGAATATTAAAGGATGAACTTATGGACTACCATAGCCCTACTAGTATGATCTGCATCATAGTCCTGGTAGTCAAGTACACATCCTAAGGGCTTTACTAACATGTAATCATACGACAGTATCAAGAGACAAGTATACATGTTAAGATAAAGAGCAACCAGATAGCATATTATCATGTCGAGCAAAAAAGTCCTCTCTATATATATCCAAGCATCCAATATAATATACATCATATGTACAATACTGGCTTCTAGGGCATACACATAACTAACAATCTCCTACTTGCACTAGGGCCAGCTGCTGTAGTATCTCATACCGAGCATCCCGAAGAGTCTCTCGAACTGTCTCTGGGGAATGGCCTTCGTGAGTGGATCCGCTGTGTTGTTCTTCGTGTCAACCCTCCTGACCTCGATCTCCCGGCGATCAACTATCTCCCGGATCACCTGGGTTCCTTGGCCAAAACCACCGCTCCATTGTTATCACAATACAAAGGTATTGGATACTCAATGGATGGAACCACTCCAAGTTCAGTTATGAACTTCTTGATCCAGACAGCCTTTTCGGCAGCATCGTTGGCAGCGATGTATTCAACCTCCATCGTCGAGTCTGCCACGGTTTCTTGCTTGGAACTCTTCCAGCATACCGCCCCTCTATTGAGGGTAAAGATAAATCCCGAGTGCGACTTAGAGTCGTCCTTATCACTTTGGAAGCTCGAATCGGTAAAAGACTCCACTTGGAGTTCTCCATTACCATACACCAAGAGCATCACTTTAGTCCTTCGCAAGTACTTGAGAATGCTCTTCACAGCTGTCCAGTGGCTCTCTCTAGGATCTGCTTGATACCTACTCACTACACTTAGTGAGTATGCTACATCCGGTCTGGTACTTAGCATCGCGTACATGATAGAGCCTACTGCCGAAGCATAGGGTATCCCTTGCATGCGAGCTCTCTCCAAATCAGTCTTGGGAGACATCTCTTTGGAGAGAGTGAGTCCAGAGATCGTGGGTAAAAACCCACGCTTTGATTCTTCCATACTAAACCTCTTTAGTATGGTGTCAATGTACTTGGATTGGGACAATCCCAGTATCCATTTAGATCTATCTATATAGATCTTAATCCCCAAGATATAGGAGGCATCCCCTAAATCTTTCATTGAGAATCTTTATGATAAGAAGAGCTTGACCGATTGCAGCATAGGAATGTCATTTTCTATCAAGAGTATGTCGTCTACGTACAATACGAGGAAGACAACCTTACTCTCTGCCACCTTCTTATATATACAAGGTTCATCTACGTTTTTGACGAAATCAAACTCATTGATAATGACATCAAAGCAGATGTTCCAATTCAGTGATGCTTGCTTTAATCCATAAATAGTTTTAAGCAGCTTGCACACCTTCTCGCTGCTCCCACTAGCTACGAAGCCCTCTAGCTGAGTCATGTACACGCTCTCTTCTAAATCACCATTTAGAAAGGCGGTCTTAACATCCATTTGCCAGATTTCGTAGTCATGATATGCAGCGATGGCAAGCATGATCCGGATGGATTTAAGTATAGCCACTGGCGAAAAGGTTTTGTCATAATCTACACCTGGTCGTTGACGAAAATCCTTTGCAACAAGTCTAGCTTTGAAAGTCTCCACTTTCCCATCTACACCAAGATTTTTCTTGAAGATCCACTTGCTCCCAATGGGTTTTACCCCTTCAGGAGCATCTTCCAAAGTCCATACTTTGTTGGTGTATATGGATTCTATCTCGGACCGCATTGCATCCAGCCATTTCACTGAGTCACCACTCGTGATGGCCTGCTCGAAGCTAGTTGGGTCATCATCCTCTATGATGCAATCCTCGCTCCCACCATCCATGAGAAAACCACAGTATCTCTCAGGTGGGTGAGGAACCCTACTAAATCGACGGAGTGGCTGGGGTTCATCGGGAACTACCGAATCCTCTGGTTCCACCAAATCTTCTGTTGTGGTTTGTACTGATGGAACCTCTTCCAGTTCTACCTCAGAGCCACTAATCTCTTTTGCAAGAAATTCCTTTTCTAAAAAGGTGGCCTGTTGAGAAACAAACACCCTTTGTTCCTCACTGTGGTAGAAGATATACCCTCGCGAATGCTTGGGATATCTAACAAGCTTACACAAAACAGACCTTACCTCGAGTTTGTCCGGATTTTGTATTTTGACATAGGCCGGGCAACCCCATATCTTAATAAAATTAAGATATGGTCTCTTCCCCTCCCATATCTCATATGGGGTGGTAGGCACAGATTTGGTAGGAACTCTATTCAGTAGGTATGCAGCTGTCTCCAGCGCATATCCCCAGAAGGAAATAGGTAACTCAGCTATGCTCATCATAGAGCGCACCATATCTAATAGGGTGCGGTTCCTCCGTTCCGATACACCGTTGTGCTGTGGTGTATATGGAGAAGTTAGCTAAGAGAGATCCCATTTTCTTTTAGGAAGTCCAGGAATTCATTGCTCAAGTATTCACCTCCTCGATCAGATCGAAGGATTTTAATACTTTTCCCGGTTTGGTTCTCGACTTCTTTTTTATATTCTCTAAATTTCTCAAAAGCTTTTGATTTGTGTTTCATCAGGAACACATATCCGAATCTAGAGAGATCGTCAGTGAATGTAATGAAGGACGCAGAACCATCCCTGGCATGTATAGACATGGGACCACATACATCACTATGTATCAGTCCCAAGAGTTCAGTAACTCTTTCTTCGTGTCCTGTAAACGGAGTTTTGGTCATCTTGCCTTTGAGATATGACTGGCAAGTGTCATAAGATGAAAATTCGAACGGATTCAAATATCCATTCTTATGCAACTTAGCTAGCCGTGTTGCATTGATGTGACCTAGTCTACAATTCTGAACGCTTCCTCTTGTGTGTGTTTGTTATGCTCAGAACTGTTGATTGATTTAGAATATAAATGCCATTGCACAACGTGCCTGATCCAACCAACTTTTGGTTCAGGAAAATGTTCATAATATTATCATGTAATACAAAATTATATCTCTCTTTACTCAATAAAGAAACCAATATAATGTTGCATATCAGGTTCAGCATATAATAGCATTCGTTCAGAATCAATGTATTACCATTTTGTAATACAAGGTGATATTCCCCAACGGATTTAGCTGCAACAATTGCACCATTTCCAACCCTTGTGTCTTTATCACCTTCTCCAAGATCTTTACCATTTCTAAGCCCATGTAACAAATTACATATATGGGATCCTGACCCGGTATCTAATACCCAGGACATAGAGCAAATGGAGAAACAGTTCTCTGTAACGAACACACCCGAAAAAAATGCATCATTATGTACTTTCTTCATTCGGGTGGCATGGGAATCCTGGTATTCCCCTATATCCTTTTCAGTCTTATAACTTTTATAAGAAAGAACGGAATCAACGTTCTCTAGCACAGTATAATATGCGGGTTCGGTCAATACATTCATATTATTATCTTGATTAAGGTATGATATGGTCGCTACCTAGAGATAGAGGGAAGAAAACACTTTAGTGTATGCTCTTGTAAGATCAGATTGGTTATTATTTTATCTAATCAGGATGGCTCCCACTGTTTTTATCAAATCTTCCTTCAAACCCTAAAATGAAAGACTAGCCGGAATTAATTACACCCTACAATTACGCCAATCTTTCAGCCAAGCCAGTGTTGGTAATTTGAGGGAGGTTCCCCGTGCTTTCACACGGACCTAATTAAAATAAATCTCGTTTTCCCAGTGGCGTAGCCCCGTTGACACTTTTCTAGACACCGACTTGATCGGCTAATTGTCCTGTGTAAAACACTCCCGGGAGTAACAATTACTCGCAGTGGGTATCGAGTTCCAACTATCTCATAGAAGGTATGCAATCTCATTGCAAATTTCAACACTTGAAATTCCCGATAATATTTTACCCCAAGCATCCCATGACCTTTACGGAGGTAAATAAACCATAGGGTGCAAGTCAAGTTCAACCCGTTATTTCTTGATTGAATCAAACCCACCCGTACGACCCTTGACGAAGGTCAACAAGGTCGTACGACTACCCTAATACAATCTGCATCATATGCATAAGCAGATAAATACTAGTCAGTTACCGCACACTACGCCTTGACGGAGGTCAACAAATGTAGCACGAATACTAAGTAGGACTTATCTGAAATGACAGAGGGCTATTACAGGTTTTTCTGAAAACCTATTGCGTAATGAACTTGATATCGTTGTAGAAACAAATGAATTTTGAAAAGGAGTGTTTTTTAGGCTTTCATTAGTTTTTCTAAAGAGGTCATTCCCGGTGAAGGGATTTCGGCTCTTTCCTCATCGAATAAGGTGCGGGATATATCATATATATCACTATGCAAAGCAAAACTCCAAAAGAAATCAAAAAACAAACCGGGTGTTGTAGCATCTGCCAGTTTTTGTAAAGAGGTCATTCCCGGTGAAGGGATCTCGGCTCTTTCCTCATCGAATAAGGTGCGGGATATATCATATATATCACTATGCAAAGCAAAACTGTAGCTACCCTTTTTTTTGAAAATTTGATTCTACAACATCTTTTAGGTATCTTTTCTTTCATTAATCTCATTAATGAAGTCCCATCATTTAAGTCACCTAAACATCACAGATAAATACGACGTACGCTTATGTCATCCGCATTCGCTTCGATGTCCCGTCATGCATCATTAGGTTAGGTAACTAACGGCAGAGCGGGACAGGGCTAGCGCGGTTGTAAAACATAAGTAACGTCTATATAATATATCATATATACTATATATAGTATCTATCACAACATATCAAATACATCACAGATATCGCAACAGAAGAAACATATGAAATATTTGATATATTAGGAGGTCCGTGTTTTATTTTGAGCCTCTATAAAACACGGATTCCACGGTCCCGATGAATAGCCAAACTTACACCCTGGACCCCTACTAGAGCGGCAAGCAACCCTACCAATTCTAGCGTTAGAAGACCCAGACTTGACTCCTGAGTTGGTCTCCCACTGGACTCTAGAACCTAGTTATTTGTGCTCTCCTCCTTGGGTCTATCCTAATGCAGAAAAGTAAATAATATACATCAATGGTGACATCAACCTCAACCCGGAAGTGCCTCAATAAAAGAATATTACATACATTTAATTTTACATGAATGAAAATAAAAACTCTTATCTCGCATAAAACCCCTGGCTATTCAAAACACGATGATCCAATATAATATATATAGCAACACATAACATCACATGTCATCAACGTAAGTAAATATGCGTATCCCAATTGTCGTTGACATATAGCAACGAAACCGGCGATACACCACATATTACACGTACGGTCGCAGAAAAAATTAGACGATGTTAAACATTCCGATTGAATCAACAAACACCCACAATTACCTAGAAAGCTCAACACTTGAGCATAGTTTAAAGTTATTCAGCACATGCCACAGTACCAATGGACCAGCCATGGAAGGGCAAACCCAAGCCTCATTTGTGGCGCCACTAACTACGGTAAACCCTAAGGTTTAGTCGCAGTTCCGTGGTCACATCTCGAGTAAGTGTTTCATTCTTCTAGAGGGTCCATCGAATAACTTGCATGATCTTTGAAAGCTTTTTAATTACGGAAAAAATCCAACATTTGGAAATTTTTCCGGCAAGGGTTAAAGCGGGTATTTGACATCTGATTGAACTTTTTAACAATGTCTAAAGTAACCCGAAAACAGTTAAAATTACGACTATGAAACACTCCGAGTTGCCTTTGCATTGAGTTAATCATCATATGAAAAAGTTGCAAAAATAAACAACACCTGAAACCCCAAATGCCAGAGCAAAGAGCATGAAAAAAATTTGGGACCCTGAGGACTTGCCCAGGCCGGCCACCCAGGTTTTTCACCCCATGTGCTCGGTCCAAATCCGAGCATTGGGTCCCAACTTTCTTCCATGCTCCTATATTTGCTCAAAGATGATTCTGCAGTTAAATTTTTGGAGCTCATTTTAAAATCGACAGAAACATAGATTTAGGGTTTCAGGTTTCGTATTCATAATCTAACATTATCCATATAATTTTCTAGCTAGGCTCTGATACCACTGTAGGGATACTATCGACGACAGCAAGGTTTCGGGAGGCATCGTCCATGCCATTTTCAAAAATTGCTGTTTCAAGGAACACTAAACTAGAATCGTTAACTAGATAAACATACGGAAACTAAAGTAAACCTTTTTACTTCTAAGTGAAATAGAAATACAACCTTTGTAGATCGGTCCTTCACTTCTAAAGCTCCTTGTAGTAGTCTCTTCCCTGCGATCATTGATCTCCCAGACTCTTGCATGGCTTCACGAGGGGAAAAGAGCGATCTTGCTTGAAGTCTCCGAGGCCGAAGATGATCTACGTCGAGGGAATACTAGCTCAAGCTTCTACTTCACTAACTAAAGGATTAGTGAAGCTAACACCTATACTAAAGTACTAATCTAGTAGAGAATGATGAAATAGAAAGTGGGCTCACATTAGAATTAATATTCTCACAATACTTTCTCACTTTTTCAAACCATAGAATTCTTTTTCTTTTGGAGGAAGAAGATGATGAAAGAAGAAGAGAATGATAATGATCAAGTGAGAGAGTAAACCATGGGCGAGTGAGTATCATATACTAACTCATGTAAAGACATAACCATGGCTAATTGTGATGGTTAGGTTACTATATATTTTAAGCAAAACAAAACCAATGGACTTAGCCAATGCATTCATAAGCTTCCACTAGCTTCATGCATTAAGCTAATATTCCACTAATTATGTTTTCACTTTAAATATTAAAACCCAATATCACAAATGGCATGGTGTAAGTCTCATACACCCATGTATGTTATATCAACAATCATGATACAAAAAGAGAACACAATTTAATATATATCATATATATATTAAGTGTGCACAAGTGAGAAAAAATGCTTAAGTGAGCAAATATTAGTTAATGTAAATTAGTATATCAAATATACAATTATACACTAAATTATCAAATCAACACTTGACTTAATAATCCGGCTATATCACATATAACCGACTAACATCCAATGTATCGCCTTATCGAATCAACCCTTGATTCGATAACCCGGCTATATCGCATATAACCGACCGATACAAAAGTCACGAGAATAGAATACGGTATCACATACATGCATTATTCTCGGTCCCGCACATATCACATATGTGCACCTATTTCTTTTTTGCCTGAGCCAGAAAAAACTCTATGTAGGACTCTAAAGACTCGTCAATACGCCGGCAGTAGGTGATGATCACATCAAGCACCCACAAGCCGTCAGCGGTACTGGCTGGACATAACGGCTACCCGGGTATTGAGCTACCAGAAGATCATCAAGAAAGCCCGCTCCAACTCTTGCAAAAAGCCTGACGGTAACACTTGCCGTACAGTCCGGTCTCCTCGTCTGATATGTCGCATAACAAGTCTAGGAGTGGTAAACGTCAGACCCCAATAACTGATAAGTCATGCCGATGTGAGGCTCATAACGGGTCGAGAAAGTACTGGTAACACTTACCAGTAAAACTTTAAATCAGCCCTGGACAGGGATTTCCCTGTTATGGCCAATCGAGCACAGCGCAACATCAACTCCCAATACCGGGAGAGATGAAACCCCTCCAATCGCTCATTGCCTCCATGTGACTCGGGACTGTACCCAAAAACCACCGTTTTGCATGCCTTCTAGGACGTGTTAAGGTGGAAATCAAAGCACAGCGGGAATCACACAAGACTCTATAACGATCTCGGATTTACAGACTAACCCGTACAAGTGTCACCGGAGAACTGCCATCTGACGTGAGGTATAATACCATCTGGGAGTTCTCGGCGAGTCCGTACAGTGTACCCAGTCTCCACTGAGCATCCGTATAGCATCTCTGATATCAAACACCAATGGATATGGGATTATCCATCGCCTATCTCATGGGTCAAGAAGCGTATACGCTTGTCTACTCTGGAGAAATCTCGTAAAAGCGATCCATCAAACGCTCATGGCAGGAAAACACAATAAAATGATGCCTCTATGCAATCTTATGTCCCTGGAATCATGCCCTGGTCAGTCCTCGTTCGTGACGAGCTCATGCTGACGCAGCTCTAGCCGTAGCTCTCTCTCTCTGCCCGTGTAATCGTGGCAGCAAAAACCATAAACCAATAACGATGAGGATAGATCATATGAATGAATATAATAATGTGCAAGGAAATGTACATCCTAAGGCTTCTTAAGCGGAGTAGCGTATCGTAAGTATGCCGTGGAACATACACACGGTACGTCACTCTCCTTAAGTCACCTACTACACCAACCAAGGTCAACCTATGCGACGAAAGTTCGGGTCTAATACCCCCTTGACTAAGTCTAAGTTCCGTAAGGTTAAGCCTAGATTCCGTATATATACAAACGCCCTAGGCTCCGCATAGTCAAAAATAGACTCGAACCAAGGTTAAGCTAGCACTCAGATACCAACTTTGTCACGACCCGAAATGGTACGTGACTGGAACTTGAATCATATGAAGTCTATAGGTCCCCATCTAATTTCAAGTAAGCCAAAAATCCCAGAAATCTAAAACATTTTAAGGAAGAAGTGAAGAAAACTTATTTTAAAACCAGTGGTTTTAATAACATAAGTCGAAGTATTGCACATTTAAAATCTCAAGGCTTTTCTGAAAATTTCGGCAGAGTTTCTTCTGTAAATACCGGCCCCAAAAAGGGTACAACATGTATAATATGAATAAAGGCATCCCCAAGGGGAGCTAGCTCTTCGCCAATTGGCTGTCACAACCACGCAAGCAATATAATATACAACGCCGAGGGGCGAGGATCAAAACTCAACAGGAAACTCAAATCATCAAGAAAACCATAATAATACAAGCGCGACTCTAAGGTCGAAATAATATACAACTGGTCTTCTAAAGTTATCAAATAATAAAGTCTGGTTGATGGAGTTTTACTAGATACAACTGAATATAAATAAAGTACAATGGTGGTCACAATGCAAGTGAACCCACCTACCAAAGCAATCACCCGGAATGAAAGCAATGTGCCAGCAAAGCCGCAGTAAAACATGTACCGCAAAACCTGCAAGAACTGTGGCACAACGGGGGTGAGTTGCCAACTCGTGAGTAGAAAACATCACAGAGCAGAAATCGTATGTATGACTCAACCCTAGGTCAATACGATCATAATATATATTCTCAAAATGATAAAGTCTGAAGCAAGATAAGGAGGCAAGGGTAAACATTTATACATAAGTGTAATACCATGTGCTCGTGTCAGTGCCTCAGATAGCAACATATCATAAATATGAGGTATGAATGCAATATAATGAAAACAGCATGCATCAAGGATATGACAACTGTTTTCTTTATTTAGTGAGATTTCTGTATATTTATAAATCGAGGTATCATCAATGAAATCAACATGAAATCAATGTCAACTATCGACACAAAACATAAATCTCAATATCTCAATATCTCAATATCTCTGGCTCCGGCAATCCGGACTGGCCTGTTACCTCGAATCACAATATTTAGGGCTCCGGCTATCCAAACTGGCCCGTATCATCAAATCTCAAAACCTCAGACTCCGACTATCCGGACTGGCCTGTACTCCGATCGGATCCTCCGGATATCCGTTGAGTCACAATACAATCACCGGTCAGTAGTGCTCCACTGTTTCAGGCTCAACGCCATCATCTACGACCTTCTCGTCCTGGGGTACCGCACCGGGTCCACCATACACCCACAGACGGTTCCTCGTTCTCCTCGAATCGGGTGTATGATATCGCTCAAGAGCCGAGAAAACTCATGGTGGACATATCTCAAACCATATCACGAGAAAACCACATTTTCTATCTTTTAAAAAGATGATCAGTTTATAAAATCTTTGCGGTTTCTCTAAATCCAGAAATCTCATAGAAATCCGAAATCATAAATCACGATGTAAATAAATAATGAATACTGGGCTTCGGCAATCCGGACTGGCCCAAACTATCGCATGGTAAATAAATATATGAATATACATGCATGAGATAGCACAGTAAATTAATGCAATGTCTAAACTAGCATATGAAAACAATAACATATAGGAACTATCAGTAAAAAAGCTATGTCAATGAAGTAATATTCTCTAAAGTGTACGTGACATAGCAATTACCGATGAAGATGTGTGTGAGCCGGCAAGCAACTGTACGTGGAGCATACGCATCATCGGTAGTGGTGCTGGTGTCCTAACAACAGGTTTCATCATTACTCCCGAAAATACATATAGACATGCAATGCAATGCGAACAGCAGAATAAAAGGCAACTAAATACTAAATGCAGCAATAATATACGGAACATGAATTATAACGCAACAATGAAGAATCTATATTACTATACATGTGTCATACCGTTTTGCCATTTGAAATAATACGAATCGTGGTGTTTTGAAAATAGGGCTACGATGTTTTTAAGAAAAGGTACGTCCTTTGAAATATCCGTATAATCCCTTGGCCTGTGTATGAAAACACATCGCCTAAGGACCCGCTATACTAATCATGTCGTATCTCATAATACGAACCATGTCATATTACCGATCTCGTGGCATCATACCCAATCTCAACGACACATATCCAAGTACCATGTACTATCCTCATCATCCATGTATATGTATACGTACACACACATACACACACACACACACACACACAGTCCCATACCTATGTGTGTGTATATATATAAATATCCCCATATACGCACAAGTAAAACAATGTAAGTGTGTGTATGTGTGTGTGTGTGCGTGTAAACCTTATTCTAGGGTTTCGCGACTAACACTAAACTATAGCATTAACTACCAAATACGCTTACACTAACCCAAAGTCCACTAAAACATTTCTAGCAATGTATATACATCTTCTAATAACATAAATATATATATATATATATATATATCATAACGCATTCGCGTTCTATACTACGAAACTGCGGGGGTACTATACGCCATCCACCCGACTTTCCCCGTAGATATATATCTACTCATCTTGATCCTCGCTTGCTGGAGTCGATGACGCTACGCTCTCCTCGTCATCTCGAAATCCACGTGGGGGTACATACATGTTATAACATATCGTGTCGCATTAAAATCCAATTCAAAACCAAAACGATACGCTTAAAGCCCATAGGTTATAACCTACGGACTACGCATGCAAGAAAAGCCAAACAAATCCTCGATGTCGATGTACGAACATCAAACTATCGAGTTAAAAACCCAAATACCAAAACCAAATTTAAAACGAAGTTGTAAAACAATGCAGCAACATAAGAAAATGGTCCCAGATTTTACCCTAGGCCAAATTGGCCAATTTTGCATACATGGAGGGTCTATTTTACTGGAGATAAAGCCTTAGACCAAACACGAAGCCCTAAGTCCCTTCTATGGACGCAAATTGCGGCAAGAATGGATAAATCTGCGGCCATGGGTGGGAATATGGGTCCTGGGTTTTGGGTATAGGTTCTAGGTTGCCTGCTTGTGTCTCTGTATTTGCTAAATATTTTTCAGGTGTCCCGGGAGATAGCAGATACCAATATATCCTCACAGAATGCACAAAATCCGATATCGGGGATTTTTAAGTTTTCTACATGGGGTTTTAGTCTATGGTTTAACTCAAAATACAATCGCTACAGGGGTTGCATGGCCTCCACTAACTTCAATTACACTTTCTAAATTCAAAATTCCTCAAAACCCTAACTTGGAATTTTCAAACCTCACTAAACATCACTTAATCACTTCTAAATTTACATGAATGCTAAAGTGAATAAAATTCTAACTAAAGGTGAAAGAATTACCTCAATTGGCAACTCAAGAAATTTCTTGAGTTGCCTCAATTTTCCAAAATCCAAACTTTCTTGGTCAAAAATGCTTGTAGTGAGCTTGTACATGTTTTTAATGAAGTGGGGATGAAGTTTTGAGGTAGGATTGAGGGTGTTTGTGGAGGTTTAGTGGAGGAGGGGGATGAGGGCAGCTATGGTGAGAGGAGAGGAGTGAATGATGAAGGAAAACAATGAGGGAAAAAAATAGGACTTGGTCAATGAGACCCCTCATCTCTCTCTCACTTCTCTCTCATGCCCATACCTCTTATGTTGGAGATAGTGCCCTCAGAGTCAATTATTGGATCACAGGCACGTGATTGCAATGATTGAGGGAGGACCTATCCCGGTACGACAGTCTTACTCGAGATGATAATTTGCTATCTGGTTTACCTTTATCATCGTGTACTGCTTTAGGTGACCTGACAGGTCGCTATTACACGTTGATAGAGCCCCTAGGATTCTTGCTTGACTGCCAGCAGTATGAGGGCGATCATATAAGTGAGAGCTGGAGTCTATAAGCACATCCTTAAAAGGTCCCTAGTCGTGGGAGTTTCGAGACAGGGCATCGATTCTCCAGAGTAGACTAGTGTATACAGTCGAGACCCCGACGAGGGGCGGTGGCCGGTCTCACAAGCCACTGGTGTCAGTTGGTTCACCTAAGATGTATACAGGTGCTCATTGGGTTATGAGTACACCGGACAGGACTCGCCGGGAACATGCTAGTTGGTCTTATACCTGACGTCAGATAGCAGTTCCTAGGTGACATGTGTACAGGTTAGTTCATCGACCTGGGGATCGTCATTTGTCTCGTGTGAGTTCCCACTGTGCTTTGATTACTACCCTACCACGGCTCAAAGGAGTCGTGCAAACAGGTTTTAGTTGGGTACAGTCCCGAGCCACATGGAGGCAGTGAGCGGATCTTCAGGGGTTCGTCTCTCCCGGTATTGGGGGTGAGGTCGTGCTGTGTCTAGGAGAGCCATTACACGAAGTCCTTGGCCAAGGCAGGAGATTTACTGGTAGGTATTCCAGTAGTATCTCAGGGTGTTCTGGGCTACACTCCGACACGACTTGTACCGCTTTTGGGGGTCTGACTTTTACCAACCCCCTAGGCCCGCCATGCGATGCTCATAAACGAACGGACCGGACTGTACGGATATTGTCACTGACAGGCTCAGTAGGGTGTCAGGATGAGTTCGCTCATCGACGTTCCTTTTAGTCAATAGCTGGTGGCCCGTTACGTATTGGCTTATACCTCTGACGTGCTAGTGGTTAAATCCACAGCCATAGTATTGACGAGTCTTTAGAGTCCACCACTCATTCTGTTACTCAAGCTTTCGGGCGAAACGCTGTAGAGGCCGTATGGAGATATGGCAGGGTCCGATCAGATACGTGCGGTATTGCACGGATCAGGATCGGACGGTTTGTAGTAGAGGCCGTATGGAGATATGGCAGGGTCCGATCAGATACGTGCGGTATTGAACGGATCAGGATCGGACGGTTTGTACTAGAGGCCGTATAGATATATGGCAGGGTTCGGTCAGATACGTGTGGTATTGCACGGATCAGGATCGAACGGATATTACTAGCCGGCTTTGTTTTAAGCCGGATCCTAGTTTAGTACAGTGTAGATTTTGTCTCTTTGCATTTGTATCCGGACGGAATACAGATGCGGGTGTGTATGCACAGTATCGGGGTTTTCCTGTAATTTATTACGGGACCAGTTTTCTGGAGTTGCCAGTTTGCATTCCGTTCCGGCCGGTTTTCCTTTGTTATTTCCCGGCCGGACTTTTCCGATGGAGGGGTTTATTTGCATTTGTGCAAATAACATTAGTGGAGGGGGTTTCTTGCATATGTATTCATTATGATAGCATCATATCTTTTCCACCATCATTTTGATTCTCTTGCATTAATTGTGATTAAAGAGTGAAGTATGGTTGATGTTTTCTTGTCTTTGGATATGGTCACCTTTTCTTTTCTCCTACCATCACCTCCCTTCATGCTTGATTAATCCCTCCACCATTCTCATTTTCATATAGAGGCCGGCCACAATTTTTAGAGGGTGAGAGAGTGTTTCATTTGGAGTGTGGCAATTTTCCTTGATCTCATTTTCATGGTAGAAAAATGCAAGCACCATTTTTCTTCTTGATTCCTCCATCATCTTTCAAAAGGCAACATAACCCCAAAGTGAGACACAACTCTATACTACATTCTACAGCCTATCTTGGGCACGTCGACTTGCCAGCTTCGTGCCCGAGTTGCCTCGGTATTGAGGTGGGAGCCCGTAAAAGATGCAGGCGATGTGGTGCCCTTCCGGCGAGGAGGTGACGACCGGAGTTTCCGCGGGAGATCGGGACGATGACGAGAAGACCGGAGGACTCGGATCACTCGGTATATCTCTAACCCGTCTTGTTATTAGCTAGATCTAGTTTAATGGCCCGATCCGGGGTTTAGTGCGCGGTGGTGCCGGTTTGCTAAGTTCGCAAAATTAAAGTTTATCACCGCTTCCGCTTTTGGCCGTCGGTTTGACGGCCGAGGCGCCGCCGTGCACTTACAGTGGTATCAGAGCCTCGCCATTAACTTCGTCTAGCTTCGTTTGATGTGTTTTGCATTTCCGATCGACCAAAATTCCAAAATCTACATTTTCCTTTACATCAGTTTTCTGTCGAAATTTTTTGAAGTCTAAAAATTTTTCAGGTTGTAGAAAATTGATGTACTAGAAGTTCTAAGAGTTCTGGAAAAATTCGAGACACTGATCTCTTTAGTGGAGCGCGGAACCGCGGCAAAACCCTACTTGTTGCCGCGGTTCCGCCGCAGTATGGAGGATTCAGTGGGTCGGGTTTTTACAGTGGGCTTCTGGGGTGATTTTAGGGGTTTTGGAATATTAATATTGGGCCCAGATTTTCTGTGAGTGCTACAGTATTGCTTGGGGGCCCACTTGTTAATTTTTGATCGATCGGATATTTTAAACACATTTTTTCACAGTATTTACATTATATCTGCGACCGTGAATGTCACTCGATCGGTAAATCCGGTCTAACTGCTATAGCCCGGTTAGACGGATTTGCGAACGTGATTTTCACGTTGATGTTCTGTGATTTTGCTGTGATGTTGCGGATCGGTCGTGGGGGATAGCCTGGATGCAATGCTAGTACAGTTTTGTTGTATTTTGTACATTTGATATTGCGGGGCGAGCGTCCGACATGTGGACTGCCGTCACTGCCTGTTTGTATTATTATTTTGGGGCACGACCAGGTTGCGGTCGATGTACCCGTTGTATGTATATTTTACTTTCTGTACTAGGATTACCCCGCGGAGGGGTGCACGGATAGCCGGGTTCTAGAGGGCAACAAGCCCGCATCTCATGGCATTGAGACGGAGGGGGCTTCAGTCTGGAATTGGCGGGCTATTCGCCGCACTCGTAGGGGGTACAGGTTGACCCAGGAGGGGTGCCCAAGTTACCGGATTCCGTGAAGTGCTGGGTGGTCCATTCACGGTGCTGAAGGGGGCTGCCTCGCTTCAGGTTTTGGCGGGTGACTTGCCGCGCCCGTAGGGGTCTAGGATTTCATTGCACAGGCTATCCACACGACCAGGGGTACGTCGGGTTTTCAGTAGTGGCTCTGTGAAACCCGGGGATCCCAGATATCTGTATTGTTCTGTGATGCTGTACATTTCTGTGATGTTGCATTTTATCACGCCTTGAGCGAAATTCTATATATTGGTATATATATTAGTAGATGTTGTATATGTTTTTCATCCGCGCTAGTCCAGTCCCCGCTCTGCCGTTAGTTAGCTAACCTAACGGGTGATGACGGGACCCAGTGGCGAATGCGGATGGCATATACGTACGTCAGTATATTTTCGTTCTTTGTGGTGTGATCAATTGATGGGACTGCATTGATTCGGATCAATGCAAGATAAACAAACCTATTCTGATGTTGTTGGAACACTTTTCAAAAAGCTGTTATTGCAAGGACGTTCACTTTTGTTTTGCATCGTGGTATTCATTTGGAATATCCTGCTCCTCAGTCGACGAGGCAAGGGCCGAGATCCCTTCACCGGGAGTGACCCCTTGGACAGAAGTTTGCGTCAGGGCATTAACTTCACTATAGCCGATTACTTTTGTTATGCATCGTGGTATTCATTTGGAATATCCTGCACCCCATTCTACGGGGAAAGAGCCGAGATCCCTTCACCGGGAGTGACCTCTTTAGTAAAGGTTTTCGTCACTATATTTTCTAAAATGCTATCCATTCCTTCAACGATATCAAGTTCATTACTTTAAAGGTTTTCGCCAGAAACCATTCGTAGCCCTCCGTCGTTTCATATGGGTAGTCAATAGTATTCAAGCTGTGTTTGTTGGCCAAAGTCAAGGCACAGTGTTTGGTAGCTGTTGGTTATTCATATGCAGCATAGATAGATGCGTTGGTTTGGAACAGTCGTACTGCCTTGTTGGCCAAAGTCAAGGGTAGGTACGGGTGGATTCAAATTAACCTGGAGAATGACGGGCAGAACTTGACATGTGACTTATGATTTGTTGGCCAAAGTCAAGGTCATAAGAGCATGGGGTAAAAATCACATCGGGAGTTTCAAAAGAACTGAAACTTGCCTGATATGCGCATACCTTCTGGAGTGTGGTACCGTGAGCGGATTCCGTCACGTTATCATGCGATGATAGTTGGATCCCGATTCCCACTGATGAGTTGGTTTACTCCTCGGGTGACCCCGACTAATTCTTCTTTCAGGTTTGGAGAAGAATTTGAGGTACGGTGGGAGGTTTCCAAATTAGATAAATTGGTAACCATTCTGATCTAGGTTAGAGTGCACGCTGAGTGTTTCTTTTCTTTCTCTCTCTTGGCAGTGACCATTGACCCGACCCTAAGACTATGACTCAGTAACCAAGTTGACCGAACCTTCTTAACACAGGCTTTTGGATTGTCAGAGTTACAGACCTCTTTGCCACTCCTACTTTTACCCTTTTCTCCAGGACACCCCGTATTACTACGAACGTCCACTTCCATTGGACAAAACCATCGTATGGTTAGATACGAACTCGAAGGAATTCGAGGATGGTTTCCGGTTCAGGAGAAAACGGATAGGATTATTCAGTTGTCTTTTCCCTTTTTCCTTCTCTCAAGTTGTGAGTACTCCTTGGTTTAGGAGATAGTACACCTATTATGCAAATTGGATAGTCTTCTTCCAAACCTTAGGCTGGTGCCGACCGGTAGGGAATGAAGAAAATCAATTAGCCTAAACGGTGTGCAGAAGGTATTAAGATTAAGACAAAGCAAGGGATTAGTAAGAGGGCAGAGTAAATTGCGACTGATATTCACGACCAAACCAAGTATTTCTTCGCCAATCCTGAATCACCTTTGTATTTCTCCAGGACACTCCGTATCACTACGAAGATCCACAGTTTATTGGATACTCCATCGTATGGTTATATACGAACTCGAAAGGAACTTGTTTCAGTTCGGGGATGGATTCTGGTTCAGGAGAAATAGGAATAAGGTTTATTCAGTTGTCTTTTATCTTCACCTTCTCTCGCATTGCGAGTGCTCCTAGGACTAGGACAGTACACCCATTATGCTTATTGGATAGTCTTCTTCCAAACCATAGGCTGGTGCCGAACGGTAGGGAAGGAAGAAAACCATTTGGCCTAAAGGGGTGTGCAGAAGGTAAAGACTAAAGACATATGAAGGGATTTGGAGAGGTGGCAAAGAACTATACGGTTACAGTCGTGAATTTGGAAGAGGCATTACTAGGAATACCAGAATACCCCATCGAAACATTTCAATGTTTCAGTTCAACTGTGTACTGTTAAAAGAAAAATGATTTCCTGATTAGACACTTGCTCCAGGGTATGTATTTACCAAGTTTGATTCTCACATCTGTATGGTTTTACAGATGATGAGTGGGAGTAAGTCATTGGGAATAGGGTGATCATCCTCATTATATCGGGATTCGTTGTAATCGGTGATATTTGAGGAGATCATCTGGGCTATTTGCCGGTCGGAAAATATTTGGTTTTGAATATCCGCTGTTGTGCACCAATTTCAAATTGATATATCTGTACGTCTATTTTCATAGAGTGAGATATACCTTTTGATATTATGTCGATGACATTTACCTATATCAGTGGATGGTTAGGTAAGGAGCATTAAACAGCGGTGTAATTCTTCTTAACCATAAGTACAGTTTTCAACCTACGACACACAATGAAAGAGTTGTTAGACTCAGCGGACTTATACAGAGTATTGTATGTTGTCCAGTGTCCATTAGGACAGAGGGGTTGGTCCTCATACTATATTCTGTTTACTTTTAACTTCTCTAGTTCTTAGACATGTGTTTCGTAGAAACACAGGGTCTAAGTTTTAAGGAGTTATAGGTATTTGAATAGAGTAAAGAACCAGTTATAGCAAGTATCGGGATTCTTCAAAGTGATCGAAGATGTAGATACTTGTATATGGTATTCAGTTGATAGTAATGATAAAGAGAAATAGCTTCTCTTTCAGGTTACTCATAATTGGAAGCATTCCTAAGTTGAGTAACGCTGATCGCCCTCTCTCTATTTAGTTGACATGCACTGGAGACAGCTGCATGATTTGAATCTGGTTGAATTAAATCAGTGCCTCTGGTTCTATATTGGATATAGTACAGTTCATATCTTAACATTGTTAAGGTACGGGGAGTTGTCCGGCTTATGATTAAAACCAGACTCTGGATAACTCAAGGCACGTTTCTGTAATGGCTGTTTATGGGTTGACCCAGGCTATGACGAGGGTTGACTTTCTACCATCTGGCAGATCAATAGAAATATTGTTCTAGACTCGCCACAGTTTTATTAAAAATGGATTTTTTCAAAAACAATAGTGGGAGTATGGTAGAACTGGAAGTGATTCCAGAACTGCAAACGATTACTGAAGATTTGATAAGGAACCTAAAGATTCAATCTGGTTTGACATTCCATTGGCCACTCCGCAGATAAGGTGGATAACTTCAGGCACCCGAGAGGTACTCCGGTAGCCTCAAGGACGGTGACAGGGAAGTTCTTGTTTACCCACACTTGCCATTGTTGTTGTTCCAGGCTGCGCGACCCGGCAGGAGGATGAGTATAGCGTCGTTCTAAACTAGCTTTAGAAGTGCACATCTATATGACTCTGCCAGAGGGTTATCGTAGTCAGTGGGAGCAGCGGAAGCATTGGTGGACATCAGGCTTATGTCTATTTATAGACTAAAGCAGATATAGCGGAGATAGATCATCTATTTCTGATGTGACAGTCATAGGTTTGACGTCATCAGAATAGGGGATGGATCTGTTGAGTAGGTAGTAGGGTGTGATATCCTGGTATTTGGATGACATACACAGAGTAGGAAAAGAAACTCCTATACTACGATCGGTTATACTATGGTCGTCACACAGTGGTTTCTCCACAAAGGACTTGGACATTATATCATACATACTGGTTACTGGATCTATGGTTTTAGATCTAGATTTGGGTGGTTTCCCAATCAGGGTACCTTGACAGCATTCTAAGAGTATTTAGAATGGACGACTCCTGGCACGGTAGTGTACCTGCAGGTGATGGAGTCACCCTCTCTAAAGGTGTCTTATAGACTAAAGTAGAGAGGGATGTGCATGATTGACAGATCACTTGCTTAGGCAATTGAGTCAATCATGAGATGTCAAGTACCACACCAGATGTTGTTCTTGCACTAGATGCAATAAGTTGATATTGATCCAATCCTGGAGAAACAGTTGGAAGCAGTTTTAGAACATAAGTGGATGTTCTAGGGATATGATAACGACAGCCTCATTTGGGAGACAGTTATCATTCCAGGCTTCCAAGGTGACATGGACGACAAGGAGGTTGTCAGAGTTATAGTTTTCCCTCTGACGAGGGGCAGTATTTTGGACAGGTGGTCCAAAGCAAAACTTAGGGAGGCATGGCGCAGGATACTGATTAAGTTCAGTTGACGATACAGTCTAAGAATTTTGGATTTGGAGTTCATTTATGAGCTAGGTCCCATCAGACATCCAGACATTCTAAGACAGGTATTGCTCATTTCGGGAGATGGCTTTCTCCGCGAACTTGAGATATAGAGAGAGACATAGAAAGAAACTTCAGAGCGGATCCACTCGCTGAGGCTATTCCTCGAACGCAATAGTCTCGCAAACGAGCTTTGTGAGACTAACTAGTAGAGGAGTTGGGTGTTCGGTATCACACGAGCTGTGAGTATGCGACATCGCAATAATTAGCCTTGAGTGCAAGTGGGAGATTGTTGGAGATAGTGCCCTCAGAGTCAATTATTGGATCACAGGCACGTGATTGCAATGATTGAGGGAGGACCTATCCCGGTACGACAGTCTTACTCGAGATGATAGTTTGCTATCTGGTTTACCTTTATCATCGTGTACTGCTTTAGGTGACCTGACAGGTCGCTATTACACGTTGATAGAGCCCCTAGGATTCTTGCTTGACTGCCAGCAGTATGAGGGCGATCATATAAGTGAGAGCTGGAGTCTATAAGCACATCCTTAAAAGGTCCCTAGTCGTGGGAGTTTCGAGACAGGGCATCGATTCTCCAGAGTAGACTAGTGTATACAGTCGAGACCCCGACGAGGGGCGGTGGCCGGTCTCACAAGCCACTGGTGTCAGTTGGTTCACCTAAGATGTATACAGGTGCTCATTGGGTTATGAGTACACCGGACAGGACTCGCCGGGAACATGCTAGTTGGTCTTATACCTGACGTCAGATAGCAGTTCCCAGGTGACATGTGTACAGGTTAGTTCATCGACCTGGGGATCGTCATTTGTCTCGTGTGAGTTCCCACTGTGCTTTGATTACTACCCTACCACGGTTCAAAGGAGTCGTGCAAACAGGTTTTAGTTGGGTACAGTCCCGAGCCACATGGAGGCAGTGAGCGGATCTTCAGGGGTTCGTCTCTCCCGGTATTGGGTGTGAGGTCGCGCTGTGTCTAGGAGAGCCATTACACGAAGTCCTTGGCCAAGGCAGGAGATTTACTGGTAGGTATTCCAGTAGTATCTCAGGGTGTTCTGGGCTACACTCCGACACGACTTGTACCGCTTTTGGGGGTCTGACTTTTACCAACCCCCTAGGCCCGCCATGCGATGCTCATAGACGAACGGACCGGACTGTACGAATATTGTCACTGACAGGCTCAGTAGGGTGTCAGGATGAGTTCGCTCATCGACGTCCCTTTTAGTCAATAGCTGGTGGCCCGTTACGTATTGGCTTATACCTCTGACGTGCTAGTGGTTAAATCCACAGCCATAGTATTGACGAGTCTTTAGAGTCCACCACTCATTCTGTTACTCAAGCTTTCGGGCGAAACGCTGTAGAGGCCGTATGGAGATATGGCAGGGTCCGATCAGATACGTGCGGTATTGCACGGATCAGGATCGGACGGTTTGTAGTAGAGGCCGTATGGAGATATGGCAGGGTCCGATCAGATACGTGCGGTATTGCACGGATCAGGATCGGACGGTTTGTACTAGAGGCCGTATAGATATATGGCAGGGTTCGGTCAGATACGTGTGGTATTGCACGGATCAGGATCGAACGGATATTACTAGCCGGCTTTGTTTTAAGCCGGATCCTAGTTTAGTACAGTGTAGATTTTGTCTCTTTGCATTTGTATCCGGACGGAATACAGATGCGGGTATGTATGCACAGTATCGGGGTTTTCCTGTAATTTATTACGGGACCAGTTTTCTGGAGTTGCCAGTTTGCATTCCATTCCGGCCGGTTTTCCTTTGTTCTTTCCCGGCCGGACTTTTCCGATGGAGGGGGTTATTTGCATTTGTGCAAATAACATTAGTGGAGGGGGTTTCTTGCATATGTATTCATTATGATAGCATCATATCTTTTCCACCATCATTTTGAGTCTCTTGCATTAATTGTGATTAAAGAGAGAAGTATGGTTGATGTTTTCTTGTTTTTGGATATGGTCACCTTTTCTTTTCTCCTACCATCACCTCCCTTCATGCTTGATTAATCCCTCCACCATTCTCATTTTCATATAGAGGCCGGCCACAATTTTGAGAGGGTGAGAGAGTGTTTCATTTGGAGTGTGGCAATTTTCCTTGATCTCATTTTCATGGTAGAAAAATGCAAGCACCATTTTTCTTCTTGATTCCTCCATCATCTTTCAAAAGGCAACATAACCCCAAAGTGAGACACAACTCTATACTACATTCTACAGCCTATCTTGGGCACGTCGACTTGCCAGCTTCGTGCCCGAGTTGCCTCGGTATTGAGGTGGGAGCCCGTAAAAGATGCAGGCGATGTGGTGCCCTTCCGGCGAGGAGGTGACGACCGGAGTTTCCGCGGGAGATCGGGACGATGACGAGAAGACCGGAGGACTCGGATCACTCGGTATATCTCTAACCCGTCTTGTTATTAGCTAGATCTAGTTTAATGGCTCGATCCGGAGTTTAGTGCGCGGTGGTGCCGGTTTGCTAAGTTCGCAAAATTAAAGTTTATCACCGCTTCCGCTTTTGGCCGTCGGTTTGACGGCCGGGGCGCCGCCGTGCACTTACATCTTATTCTATTCTTATTTATTTTCTTTTCTTTTCTTTTGTTTATCTTTTCTTTTCTTTAAAAATAAATCCATGCATGAATAAAGAAAAGACCATGTAGGAAAATGTAACAAAGTGTAATATGATATGGAGCATGTCATGTGCACAAAACCGGATTAATGCAAGACTAGCAATATTTGATCGCGATTAGCATTAATATGGAATACAATTAATCATAAAGAATTTATAATTTGCTTAAATCATATAAAAGACCCTCATTTCAGTAATTCCTATAATTGTCCAAATATTTCCCAATTTATCGGTATTTAATTACACCGCATTATTAAAATATTCATAATATTTATTATTTAATTTATATAAATTCCCAAAAATAATATTTTATTTTTATGAAATGTTACAACTACCCTCCAAATACACGAAGTGAAGCAAGCTCTCTCAACAAAGTGAGTAGGCCACTCTGCACTTCAAAGTACTCGGTAGTTTGTGCACCCACCTTGGATCTATCCTAAGAGCAAAAAATAGTAAAAGAAATAATACAACTGTGCCTACAACCTCAACCCGGATGTGCCCCGCAATATAATATTACATCACTTTACAAATTTATATCGAATGAAAGAATGAAAACCCTCATCTCACATCCCCGGCTATTCATCCATGAAAATCCAACAAGTTCATATACACAAACAAACATAATAACATTACAGATATGTGCAATCCCGACTAATCGATGTATAGCAAATAGTCGACGTTTAGCAATTAGTCAATATTTCCAAACACATATATACATCTCAAATCTTGTAAAATAACTATGACATTAGAATTCCGTACGCAATTAGCAAACTTAACCAATTTTCCAAAACATGAAAATCCAGTGAGCTAAAGTTCCAAAAACGATCCTTTTAAGCCAATTCGGAAGTCCGAATCAAAAAGAAACGCGCCCGAACCTTCACGGGAAGTGAGATCACGAAATTAACTTCGAGTCGGGAGGCCTAGAGAGGGTACCCCACCCCCGAGGCCACTATGAGGTGGCCAGGGGGTGAGGCAGACCCGAAACTGCCCAAGATGGAGCAGTTTCGGGTCCCCACCGCCAAGACCACCTTGTGGTGGTTCTGGGGAGTGGGCCCAGCCATTCGTCCTGCCGTGGAGGGTCCCCGGGGTATGCACGCTCCACCCCGCGGCTTCTCGGTTCAAACCGTGAGCCTGCGGGGGTGTGCAAACAACTCAAAACTTCATTTTTGAAAACTGTTTTTTCGGCAGTTTTTGTGCGACAAAAAACAGCGGAATTCTAACATCGCTACAAGCTATCTAAGGTTTGTGAGAGGCTTTGATACCACTGTAAGTCGATGTCATGCACCCCACGTGTTCGCGGGAAGGTGGATTTGCAAAAAATGATTTTTACGGGCTTCGCAACACCGACTAGAACAAAGGATCGTCCATAAATCCTAACTAGAAAACAACATGAGATTTTACTACTCGGAAAGAATGTTATACCTCATGATACAAGTCCATCGGGTCTTCTCCGTTGTCCTCCTCGTCATCGTAGGCTCCAAGGATTGATCCAGATCGTAGCTTCCTCGTCGGCTTCCTCGAGACAAAGACGATCCACCCGAGAGTCTATAGTCCGAGCTCCAACCCCAAATCCGAGGTTACTAGGGAAACAAGCTTGCTAAACTTGATGGCCTAGGTGATCTAGAGAATGAAGATGGATTTATTTGTCTCTTGGAACCCTAGTTTACTCAACTAATGAGACCTTAAGGGTTTTTTATGTGAGGAAGAAGAAAAGAGGTAGCTTGAGGAAAGAGAAATGGTTTTTGTTAAATGATAATGATAAAATGAGATGGCTCGCTTGACTTGACTAGAAGCATGGAAAGAAAATATCTTATCCAAAATATCTAGTGCCACAAAATATCTCACAAGAAATATCTAGTCAAAGAGTCAAACCAAGTTAAGTGGTCAAACCAAGTCAAGTAGTCAAAACAAGTAGCCATGACTCAATTATCATTTAAAAAAAAACAAATACTTTCCTCCACCTCATAACTGTTTTAATCAAGTAAATGGTCAATATCCTAATGAGGTGTCTCCTTCTATGTCCCTCTCATCCGTATATACATACCCGCATTCGTGTTCCGAGAAACACGATTTCAAAGAGACAAAACTGATCCATCAATATAATACTAGGATCCGGCTTAAACCAAAGCCCACTAGTATTATCCGCCCGAACATCATACGCGTACAAGTGCACGTAAATGATCGAAGCCCTGCCGTAAAAGCATATGGCATCTACACCTTTTGCCCTATGCAGGGAAACTCTCTATGTGGGACTCTAAAGACTCGACACTATGCTGGCAGAGGGTTTAACCACAGGCTGCAAGCGGTACTTGCTGCACGTAACGGTCCCCAGGTAGATATCGATAAGAAGGCCGATGAGGAAAACCCATCCGAACATCTACTGAGCCTGAATGTGGCAATCTCTGTACAGTCCGGTTTGTTCGTCTAAGATATCGCATATCAGGCCTAGGGGGCGGTAATCGTCATACCCCTAACAACACAATAAGTCATGTCGGAGAGTAGCCCAATATATCCTGAGAAACTACTTGAATACCTACCAGTAAATCTCGCCTGCCTTGGCTAAGGACTTTGTCTAATGACCTTCAGAACACAGCGCGATATCAACCCTAATACCAGGAGAGACGAATTCTATCTAACCGCCACTGCCTCCAAGTGCTTTGGGGCTGCACCCAACTACTACCTGTTTGCACGACTCTTTTGAGCCGTGGTAGGGTAGTAATCAATGTACAATGGGAACACACTTGAGGCGAAGCAGCAATGTCAAGTCGACGGACTAAGCTGTACTCATGCCACCTGATAACTGCTACCCGACGATAGATATAATCCCCACCAACAGTTCCAGACGAGTCATGTCCAGTGTACTCCTGCATACTATCTTCAGTACTACGTACTGATGGCTGTGGGGCAGACCATCTCTCTTGCTGGGATGAGAAGCGTATACACTAGTTTACTGTGGAGTATCGATGCTCCATCTCGCTAATCCTATGACTGGGGAATTGTATAGGATGTGCTTATAGACCACCCAGCCTCCACTAGTGTGACTGCCATCACAACGCTGGTATCCTAAGGGCTCTACCAATATGTATAAGCAATATGCTAAGAAAACACATGCACATATTGAAGTAGAAACAAACCAGGTAGCATAGTACCATTTCGAGCAAGACTGCTACTATATCCGTGTATATCCTAAGCTCCCATTAAGTAATATATAATCCAGTATGATACAATAATGGCCTCTAGGGCATATATCACTAATACCAATGACTAGGGAAAATTTATCGATGTTCTTATAGACTAGCCAGACCTTACGAGTATGATCGTCATCACAACTCTAGTAGTCAAGTAAAGATCATACGGGCTTTACCAACATGTAATCGAGATACGTAATATAAAATCGAACATATACACATACTGAGGTAAAAATAAACCAAATAGCATACTATCATATCAAGCAGTATTGTCCTGTAAATATATATCCCTAGCATCCATATGTGATATACAATCATGTACTATACAATAATAGCCTCTAGGACATTTACATCCAATGATATCCTACTTGCACTAAATCCATGTATTGGCTTATCGAAGACCAATCATCTCCAATAGCCGCTCGAGCTGAATCTGAGGAAGTGCCATTGTGAGTGGGTCCGCCGTGTTGTCCTTTGTGTCTACTCTCCTGCTCTCGATCTCCCGGCGATCAATGCTCTCTCTAATCAGGTGATACTGCCTCAAGATGTGTCTGGATTTCTTATGGGACCGTGGTTCCTTCTCTAACGCAATAGCCCTATTGTTGTCACAATAAACTTTCTCATCTAGACAGCCTTTTTTGTGGCATCGCTGGCAGCAATGTATTCAGCCTCCATCGCGAGTCTGCTACGGTGTCTTGTTTGGAAATTTTCCAATAGACCGCCCTTGCATTGAGGGTAAACACATAACCCGAGACAGAAATGATTTCATCCCTGTCGCTTTGGATGCATGAATCAGTAAAGAACTCCATCTGGAGGTCTCCGTTACCGTACAATAAGAACATATCCTTATTCCTTCTCAGGTACTTCAGAATGTTCTACACAGCTGTCCAATACTTCTCCCCTTGGTTTGACTGATACCGGCTTACTACGCTAAGTGCATAAGCTATATCTGGTCTGGTACATAATATCGCATATATTATAGATCATACCGTCAAAGTATAGGGTATAATACTCAGCGAGCCCACTCCTCATCAGTCTTGGAAGACATTTCTTTGGAGAGGGTGATTTCGTGACAAGCTGATAAATTACCGCACTTGGAATCTTCCATACTACACCTCTTACTATGATGTCAATGTATCTAGACTGTGAATGTCCCAACATCCTCTTAGATCTATCACGATAAATCTTGATCCCCAAAATGTAGGAGGCATCACCCAAGTCCTTCATGGAGAACTTCTGAGAAAAGAATAGCTTGACCGACTGCAACATAGGAATATCATTTCCCATCAGGAGAATGCCATCGACGTATAAAACGAGGAACATCACGGTTCTCCCTACAAACTTCTTATATATACGAGGCTCATCTACCTTTTATGAAGTCAAATTCCTTGACTGTTTTATCAAAACAGATGTTCCAGCTTCGCGATGCCTGTTTTAATCCATTAATGGATTAAGCAACTTGCACACCTTGCCGCTGCTCCCACTGTCTATGAAGCCGTATGGTTGATCCATATAGACACACCCTAATGCACCAATTAGAAAAGCGGTCTTTATGTCCATCTGTCAGATCTCACAGTCATGGAAGGCAGTAATTGCAAGTAGGATCTGAATGGATTTGAGCATAGCTACTGGAAAAACGTTTCGTCATAGTCCACACCTGATTGTTGACGAAAACCTTTTACAACAGGTCTAGCCTTATAGCTTTCAACTTGTCCGTCTGTACCAATCTTCTTCTTGAAGATTCATTTGCAGCCAACGGGTTTTACCCCTGTTGGTGTAATGTCCAAAATTCAAGCGTTGTTGGTGAACATGGACTCCATTTCGGATCGGATAGTATCCAGCCATTTCACAGATTCCCTACTGAAAATGGCATATTCGAAACTAATATGATCATCTTCTTCCAAAATTCAATCCTCTCGATCCTCGTCTACGAAAAAACCGTAGTATCTTTCGGGCGGATGAGAAATCCTACTAAATTTGCGGAGTGACCGAGATTTGTCCAGGGTAATTGAATCTTGCGGTTCTACTAAATCTTCAATTTCAGTTTGTGCTTTCTGGAATTTCATCCAGCTCTACCGCATTACCATCAACTTGTTTTATAAAAAATTCTTTTTCTAAAAACTTGGCATACTGAGAAACAAACACCTTTTGTTCCTTGGTGTAGTAAAATAGATATCAATACGAATTCTTTGGATATCCCACAAACTTACACAAAACTGATTGTGCCTCTAGTTTGTCCAGTTTTTGTACTTTAACATAGGCCGGAAAACCCCATATCTTAACCCGTTTAAGATAGGTCATTTTCCACTCCATATTTCAAATGGAGTCTTAGACACAGATTTGGATGGAAGCTGATTCAATAGCATTGTCGCTTCTTGAAGAGCATGTCCCTATAATGAAAGAGGTAATTCAACATTACTCATCATTGAGCGAACCATATCCAATATGGTACGATTCCTCTGCTCCGATATACCGCTGCGCTGTGGTGTATACGGAGGAGTAAGCTGAGAGAGAATACCAATCTCGTTTAGGCAGTCAAGGAATTTAGTGCTTAAATACTACCCACCTCTATAAGATCAGAGGATCTTGATACTTTTGTCAGTCTAGTTCTCTACTTCGTTTCAGTATTCTTTGAATTTCTCAAAAGTTACAGATTTGTGTTTCAAAAGATACACATATCAAAATTTAGAGAGATCGTCAGTGGATGTGATGAAGTATGACAACCCACCCTTTGCATGTATAGACATTGGACCATATATATCACTGAGTATGAGTCCCAAGAGCTCTGTTGCTCTTTCTCCGTGTCTGGTGAATGATGATTTGATCATCTTACCTTTGAGACAAGATTGGCAAGTTTCATAGGATATAAATTCGAACGGATCTAAATATTCATTTTTATGCAACTTAGCTAATCTTTTCTCATTGATATGACCAAGTCTACAAAATCACAAGTAGGTTTCATTCATATTCGAACTCTTCCTCTTACATGTGTTTTGTATATTAAGAACTGTGTTTTGATTAAGAACATTGATACCATTACACAGTGTACCTTCTGCAACCATTACCTGATTAAGGTTAATGTTCACGATATTTCTATCTTGAACATAGTTATATCCTTCTTTATTAATTAAAGAACCTGATATGAGGTTCCAAAGTATAGAAGGTATATAGTAGCAGTTGTTCAAAATCATAGTATTACCGCTTGGCAATACTAGGTGATATTTACCAGCGGCAGCTGTATCAACTTCTGCCTGTTCTCTACTCTGAAGGACATATCATCAGGTCCAATCATCCTACTTTTTCTCGGTCTGTATAATAAATTACAGATATGAGATTCTGATCCAGTATCTGGTATTGAGGAGGCAGAACTAACCGAAAAACAGTTCTCAATAACAAGAACACCTGAAGGAAATGCAATAGTATGCTTCTTCTTCACCGGGGTCATCAATGAATTCATGCAATCATCTTTCCTTTTCTCATGCTCATGACATTTGTCTCAAGTCAGAGCCGAGCCGACATTCTCCAGCCCTGAATAAGAATTCGGGTTGGTCAAATCATACATTTTATTATCTTGATAAAGGCGTGACAAAGTAGCTGCAATTAGGAGAGAGAAAAGAAACACTCAGCATATGCACTTGCAAATTTAGATTGGTTATTATTTTATTTAAATAGGATGGCTCCCACTATTTCCTTGAATTCTTCTTTAAATCTTAAAAGAAGAACTAGTCGGGATCATGTACGCTCTACAAGTTCGCCAACCGTTCAGCCAGGCAAGTGTTGGTACTCCGAAGAAGGCTCCCCATGTTTTCGCATGGACCTAATTAAATAATCTCGTTTCTGCAGAAGGATAATCCTGTTACACTTTTCTAGACACCTAATGGGTTAGCTAGCTGTAAAGTGAAAATTTCCCGTGAGTAATCCTGCTCATCAGTGGGATCGGAGCCCAGCTATCATTTTGTGATACCCTAGATGGAAGACACTCTAGTCACCACACTTCAGAAGGTATGCAACACCAGCAGGTTTCTTATATATTTGAAACACTCGATGTGATTTTTACCCCTAACGGCCTATGACCTTAATAAGACCAACAAATCATAAGCCGCTAGTCAAGTTCAACCCTTCATTATCCTGATTAGTCTAGACCCACCCGCATAAGCCCTTAATAAGTACAATATAGCTATGCGATTGTCCTACCTAAATGCATCTCTATGCGACAGAAAAGCATTACTCAGCTAACGTACACTACGCCTTAAAAAGGTCAACAAAAATAGCACGAATATTAAGCAATACTAATCTAAAATGACGGAAGGTTACTGCTGGTTTTTGGCAAAAAACCTTTAACGTAATGAACTTGATTACTGGCTTTTCATCACGACCGTGGAATCCGTTTTTCATTACTGGCTTAATTTAAAACACGGACCTCCTAGTATATCCTAGTATATCCTATATTTCATATGTTTATCCGATACGAATGCCCAAATACCTGCAAACTAAAAATAATAAAAACAAACAATAAAAATAGGACAAAAATAGAACAGTGGAGCACAAAGGAGAAATTGGAGGCAGAAGGAGGCAGACAGGCCGGCGTCGCCGGATTGGGTGGGTGTGTCTCCGGCCAACTTGATGAGATAGGGCTCCAATTTTCTTCTGATGTCTCACTGCTCCACTAGTACCTCACTGGTATTGTTTATCCTTTTAGTTTAGATCAAGAGTGCTAGTAGGTAAGAATTCCAGAGAACAAAATTGTTAAGAATGTTAGTTTTTTTTTGGTTTTGAAATTTTTTGAATTTTTTAGTTTGTTTTAGAGAAGTGTTAGATGGATATTAACAAGATTAACCCGAAATAACAAAAACAAAAACGTTACCGTCTCCGCGGCAACGGCACCATTTGATCGCAAGCCAGAAGCGTGTCGGATATTTAAAGTTCTAAAGTTTAACTGTGATCAGGACGGTGTCGCTTTGCAGCTAGCCGCGATGACCACGGGTCGATCCACAAGGAGACGGAGCGTTTTAGGTTCTTGTCATAATGAGTTAATGCGCGTGGGTGGAATTGTTCATATCTATCCTAAGTGTATATGCATGTATAATGTTTGTTAGGAAAAGATACAATAGTGTAAGCTAGTGAATTCGTACTCAAATCTTTGAGCCGAGTCTTGACCAATTGAAGCTAGAGCAATCGGTAACAACGTGGATTAGGGTATTTAAGCACGGTATTCATGAAATTCGGCTTATTGACCTTTGACCGTCCGTTCTTGTCACTTGAGTTTCGCCTCTGGCCAATCCGAACGCAACCGGTCGCGGTTAGGGATCACCGATACCTTAATAGGGTAGGGTGCCTAACGGAGCGCTTGCGTAAGGTTTGCGCGGAGTTTAATGGAAAATAACGGGAAAAGGAATGGGAAAAGAAATCCTTAACTTACAATATCGTATTCTTTTACTAACAACGTATATTCACAACCATTCAAAAAAAAAAAAGAAAAAGAGCAAAGAAAAGAGAAACAAATAGAAGAAAAGAGCAACACAAGAAAGTAAATAAATGACATGGAATTAAAGAGCAAGTAAGTAAAGCATGGTAATAAATTGTATGAATGTATAAGCGAGTAAGAAAAATGCAAGAAAGTAAAATACTAGGAACTAAAGAACTTATTGCAAGACATAGGTTCAATAACCCAAACTTAAACTTGCAAGCTCAATAAAAAGGTTGCAAGATCAAGAGAGGGCAAAGAACTCATGGTGAATGAAGACATAAAAAGAGAAATTTATTGATTCCAAGAATGATACAACCCTTAAGATCAATAACCAGCCCTTAAATTTTCAAGCTCAATGAAGAGGTTGAAAGATCAAGAGAAGGTTAAGAACTCAAGGGGACTAAGCTATTTACAAGAAAAGAGAAAAGAAAACTTGGAAAATCTAAGACAAAAGAATGGCAAAATTGGACTAAAGAATGACCTTGCCCTCTGCCTACTTTTATAGGCAGAAAAGAAAAATAAACAAACAATAAAACTGGGGCTACGTGGCATCAAGGGATCAACTAAAGAAGTTTGGGACACATTAGATCATGTGGGGCCGGCCACGCCGGATTTCCTGGGCATGTGGCCGGCCCAAATCCGATGGATGATGCTCGTACTTGGTGTGTGGTCTATTGTTATCCCCAGTATCATTTTGGTGCAGTTTATTTTATCTGTTTTGACCTAGTTTGCACCCAGTGCTTGGAGGGAAATTTGAATCTTCAAATCAACACATAATCTTTAGCATTAAAAGCTCATTACCTCATTTCTACATGTGCCTAAATTCATGGCTGCCCCCATCATGGTCCATGCTAATTTGTCTATTTGAATTTGATTTGCATACAGTTTTGGAAAGAGATTTGAATTTTTAAATCCACACATAATCTTTAGCATTGAATGCACATTACTTCATATCCACATGTACCTAAAAAGTCTTGTGCACACACTTGTTTGTGTTGGACCATTTAGATAAAAAAGTGTGTACACAAACTTGTTGCAAAAAGAAACTCATGAAGTATCGGTCGGTTTGCGGTTCCGGTTGCAGTGTCGGCTTTCAAATGATATATCTGTGCTTTTGAATGTATTTCCAGTATTTTGTCACGGATACCTTTAATCTGTATTACTGAGCAGACACTGGTTAATAGTACCGATAAATACAACAAATAGATAATGAATGAGCGGTATTAGAATGCAGTTTTCTGATATGTACAGAAGCGATCTCGTACCTGTCATGTAATAACGCTATCAGAAGAAGAAACCGAGAACATGGATGACCTCCTCTGGTGCTTCGAAAATGATGATGACGAGGTGATCTCAGAGTTTCCACCGGCGCCAAAAGAGCTGGAAGATGGGATACATACTACTGCAGATAACCTTAAGAAAATTGACTTGGGGACAGCAAGTGACCCACGACCGACGTTCGTCAGTGAGCTGATGTCTGAAGAAAGAGTGGCTACGTTAAAAGACGTGCTCATACAATATAAAGATTGCTTCGCATGGAACTATTCTGAGATGCCGGGACTAGATCCAGAAATTTCCGTGCACAGATTGGCGATATCTCCGGACATCAAGCCAGTCAAACAAGCGCCGAGAAGGATGTGGCTCGAGCTTGAGATGAGCATCAACGCCGAGGTCAAGAAGCTAATTGACTCCGGCTTCATCCAAGAAGTTCAGTACCCTGATTGGATTACCAACATTGTCCCAGTGATGAAGAAAAATGGGACTGTGCGCATCTGCGTTGATTTTCGGGACCTCAATAAAGCTTGCCCGAAGGACGATTTTCCAGTACCGGTCACTGAGCTAATGATTGATAATACGTCCACTCACAATGCTTTCTCCTTCATGGATGGCTCATCAGGATACAATCAGATAAAGATGGGACCAGAAGCATACCGCTTTCCGGACCCCTTTGGGCATATTCTGCTACAAAGTGATGCCCTTCGGTTTGAAGAACGCCGGTGCCACCTATCAGAGGGCCATGATGAAGATTTTCGATGACCTCATACATGAAATCATCGAATTCTATATAGATGACCTTGTGGTGAAAAGAAAATCGCACGAGGAGCATTGGGAGCATCTGAAGATCGTGTTTCAGCGCCTTCGAAAATACAACTTGAAGATGAAACCTCTCAATTGTGCGTTCGGAGTATCCTCGGGAAAGTTTCTAAGATTCTTCGTCTGACACTGAGGCATCGAGATAGACCCGTCGAAGATCAAGGCGATCATGGAAATGTCACCACCAAGAACTCTTAAGCAGCTGAGGTCTCTCCAAGGAAAGCTCGCATATATCCGGCGATTTATAGCCAATTTTTCTAGCAAATGCCGCCACTACAGTCACCTAATGAAGAAGGGAAACCCGTTCGTCTGGAATCGCAAATGCCAAAGCGCACCAGACAAAATTAAGCAATACCTTCAGAATCCGCCAGTACTGGCCGCTCCCGTTAAAGGAAAACCTCTCGTCCTATACACAACGGCCCTCGAAGGTTCTTTAGGCGCGCTGTGGGCACAAGAAAATGACCAAGGGAAAGGGAGAGCCCTCTATTACTTGAGTCAAGTTCTCCTGGGGACAGAAAACAACTACTCCCCCATTGAAAAACACTGCCTGGCATTGATCTTCGTGATAACGAAGCTCAGACACTACGCGTTAGCACATGAGGTTCATCCCATATCAAAGGTGGATCCTCTCAAATATTTGATGTCAAAGGCCATATTAACCGGACGACTCGCTAAATGGGCCCTGCTCTTGATGGAGTTCTCGATAACTTACCGTCCTCTCAAGGCAGTGAAAGGCCAGGCCATCACCGACTTCTTCGCTGAGCATCCGATACCCGCTGATTCTCCCTTAAACTGTGAATTGCCAGATGAGCACGCGTTTGACACGATCGACGGGGAGAAAGGAGGGAGTGATACCCGATGGGAACTCTACTTCGACGGGGCATCTTCCATGAAGAAGCATAAACAAAGTATCCCCATAATCAAATCAGGGGTAGGCCTCATCTTCGTGACTCCACAAGGAGGGATAATACGCTTCTCCTTCTCCTTAACAGAGCTGAGGACGAACAATGAAGCCGAATATGAAGCTTTGATAGCAGGTCTTAAGATCGCTGTCGACATGGGAACTGAAGACCTCCTCATATACGGAGACTCCCAGCTGGTCGTTAGTCAAGTAAACGGTGATTATCAGACGTGCAAACCGGAGTTGGTAAAGTACGGCGAAAGGGTACAAAAATTATTGGCTCAAATCCCTGCCTATGCCCTGGAAAGCATACCGCACACGGAAAATAGCGAGGCGGATGCATTAGCCAAACTCACTAAAGAATTGGTCGACGAGAATCTCAATGACGTGTAGATCGTTATGCAAAGCCGTCGGGTTCTCGCACCGGAAGAAATATCTCCGGAGTCTTCCGAAGAAAAGGGAGCGACCGAGCAAACGACCCTACAAATAAAGGACCAGGAAAAGGCTAAGGATTGGAGAGAAGTCTTTATAGACTACTTCAAATCCCATCGAACACCTAAAGACGCGTCCTCAAGACATCAGCTCATGAAACGAGCTTTATCCTTCGCCTTTGTCAATAATATTCTGTATAAGAGATCATTTGATTCTTTATGGCTAAGATGCCTGAGACCTGAAGAGGCAAAGAGAGTCGTCCAAGAAACTCACGACGGACTCTATGGTTCTCACCAAGCTGGGGCGAAGATGAAGCTGAAGATCAAATGGATGGGCAATTATTGGCCCACAATGATCCAAGACTGTCTCGAATACGCGAAACAGTGCCACTCGTGCCGGATTCATGGAGACTTTATCCATCAGCATCCAAATCTGCTACACCCAACGGTGGCTAGCTGGCCGTTCGAAATGTGGGGAACCGACATAATCGGGCCCATTGAACCGGCATCATCTAGAGGACATCGATTCATTTTGGCGACAACTGATTACTTCTCCAAATGGGGAGAAGCCGTACCGCTAAGAGAAGTGAAGACGGAGAATATCCTCCATTTCTTCAAAACATACGTCATTTACCGGTTCGGCACTCCGCGACGGATTATCTCCGATAACGGGCCGGCCTATAAAAGCCACAAAATCAGCCGCTTTGCACAACAGCATAATATAGACTGGAGATACTCTTCGTTCTATAATCCCCAAGCTAACGGTCTAGCTGAGGCTTTCAACAAGACTTTGACGAAGATCGTGAAAAAGACAGTGTCCAAAAATAAGAAGGACTGGCACGAGAAATTGCATGAAGCTCTCTGGGCGTATCGAACTACCTTCAAAACGTCCATAAACACAACGTCGTATGCATTGGTATTCGGTACAGAAGCGGTACTCCCCCTCGAGATAGAGTTACCCTCTCTACGAGTGGCGGTTCTGTAACATTTAAGAAAAATAAAATATTATTTTTGGGAATTTTTATAATTAAATAATAAATATATCGAATATTTTAATAAGGCGGTATAATTAAATACCGATAAATTGGGAAAAAATTTGGAAAATTATGGAAATTACTAAAAAGAGGGCGCTTTATTGGATTTAAGGAAATTGGGAAATTTTATGATTTATTATATTCCATTTTAATGCTAATCATGATTAAATATCGCTAATCGCGCATTAAGCTTGTTTTGTGCAAAACAAGCACCATGTCACATATACAAACACTTGTTACAATTTCTACCATGGCTTTTCTTTTTCTCTTCATGCTTTATTTGGGTTTTAGAATGAGAAGAAAAGAAAAGAAAAACAAAAGAAAAAGGGAAAATAGTAAACAAATGAGCATGGGCAAGTGAGAGAGTGTGAGGGGTCAAGACAGAACCATACCCATTTGTCCCCCTCATTTCTTCATCTCTTTCTCTCTCCCTTTCACTCCATGGCCGTCTCTCCCTCTCCCCCTTCCTCTTCATCCTTAAAACACCTCATTTCCTACCTCAAAATACCTCAATCACTTCATTAAAATTGTGCACAAGCCCTCTAGCTTCACTTCGGACCACGAAAGTAAGGATTTTGGACACATGGGGCAACTCAAGAAAATTCTTGAGTAGCCAAGTGAGGTAATTTATGAACCATTAGCATAGTATTTCCATTACTTTTACATCCATGTTTGATTAGAACCGGTTTAGTGTCGTTTAGCGAGCTTTGGAAATTTCTAGTTAAGGTTTGGGGAATTCTTGAGTTGTGATGTGTAATTGAGGTTAGTAGTGACCTTAAACCCCCTTTAGTGATATCATATTGGACTAAAACCTGAGACTTAACCCCCAAATAAGAAATTTGAAATTCTGCAGATACGAAATTGTGGGAATTGTGATGGTTTTTGGTTATCTGCTAACACCCGGGGACTCTAAAATTTATTTAGCGAACACAGAGAGATGTGCAGGTGATTTCGACCATACCCTAAAGACCCGAGCCCCTACCCTAACACCATGGCCGCAATTAAATTCCCCCTGACTGCAATTTGCGGCCAGGACTTGACCTGGGTGCCTTATTTTTGGTCCATGGCTCCTTTAGCTGTAAATTAGACCCCTCCAGTATGCAAAATTGGCTAGTTTGGCCTAGGGTAAAATCTGGGACTAATTTCATGAGTTGTTAGTTTGATTCGGGGTTATATTTTTCGTATTTTGGATTCTGGATTTTAGTATTTGCGTTTTACCTCGATCACTTGACGTTTGTACGACGATATCGAGGGTTGTTTAGTGGTTTGAAAGGCATAGTCCGTAGGTTCTAACTATAGGCTTTTAGCGTGTCGTTTGGTTTTGATTTGGATTTTAATGCGACACGATACGTTATAATGTGTAGGTATCCCCACGAGGACTTCGGGACGACAAGAAAGCGTGTGGCGACGTCGGCATCGGCAAGCGAAGGTCAAGGTGAGTAGATTATATCTACGGGGGAAGTCGGGTGGATGGTGTATAGCACCCCCGCAGTTCGTAGTGTAGTTGATGATATGTTATATATTTACATGTGTTGTGAATTTAGATGATAGTGTTGTGGTTGTTTTCTAAGTCGCGAACCATAGAATAGGTTTGCACACACGCACACACCCTTGCATGCATTATTATTATTACTTGTGCGTATATGGGGATACATATACACACACACATAGGTATGGGATTAGGCATATATATACGCAAACCTATACATGAATAATGAGGATAGTGGATGATATTCGGAGATGAGTCGATGAGATTGGGCATGATGCTATGAGATCGTGATATGTTTTGGTTCGTATTATGAGATAAGACATAAGATTATAGCGGGCCTTTAGGCGTGTGTTTTCATACACGTATATATATATAAATGGTATCAGTTTGTACTAGACTTAGATCAGTACCCCCAGTTCATGAGATATGATGATAAGGGTACCAGATAAATGATGAGATGAATGTGATATTTGACCCGTACTCAGATTGGGATGCCGTATGATGGATTTACCGTACGAGCTTTATATTAATGAGAGATCCGCTTGACTCGAGGATGTCATAATATATACATTGTATCCTATGTGATACTATTGAGGTGGGATCACCGACTATTATATTTATATATATCGACTCAGATTTAGGTGGTTTCCCTTACCTTACGATTAGTCATGTAGTTTACTTGTAGATGTTAGACAAGACCCAAGTCATACCTATTTCAAAACTAACGAATCGTGAGTATTTTAAAGACAGGCCAAGGGATTCTACGGATATTTTCAAAAGACGCATCTTTTCTTAAAAACACCATAGCCCTTATTTTTCTAAACGCTACGATTCGTGTTATTTCAAATGGCAAAACTGTATGACATATATATATTGATGTAGATTCTTCACTGTTGTGTTTATTATTAATTTTCCGCATATTCTTTCTATTCGCATCGCATTGCATGTTTAAATGTGTTTATTGTTATATTAAATCCATGCTGTCAGGACACCAGCACCATTATCGATGATGCGTATGTTCCACGTACACCTGCTTACCGGCTCACACACTTCATCATCGATAATTGCCATTTCACTACACAGTACGACTGTTGCATCAGGATATGACTCCTTGCATGACATACTTGCGTACATACATATTGTATACTCATACTTGCGTACATACATATTGTACACTCATACTTACGTACATACATATTGTACGCTCATACTTGCGTACACACATATTGTACACCCATGCTTGCATACATACACATTTGCACATACATAGATGATTTTGACTTGATTTTGGAGATTTGGGAACCGCATGATATATTTTTAAACTGGATTCATTTAAAAGAGCGGTTTTCCCTCGATATGTGCATATTACTATTTGATGTTGCATGATATACTGATATGCTTACATTTCTATTATATGTCGCATACATCATGCTTTATGATTATACGCATTGAGATATGTTGTTTCCATGATATTTCTGGATTTGGGAACCGTGGTTATTTCAAAAGAGAGTATGCATTGTTTTAAAAAACCGGTTACCCTTGATATGGTGTTTCATTGCGTCCACCATGTGTTTTCTCGGTTCTGAGAGTGGCATGTGAAACCCGATTCGAGGAGCAGTAGGCACCATCTTTGGGTACATGGTGGACCCGGTGAGGTGCCCCGGGACAAGAAGACTTGTATATGTTGGACGGTGAGCCTGGCAGGGAAGCACTACCTACCGGTGATAGTATTTAGACTCGGCGGTTATCGTGGGGATACCGACCGGAGTTATATATGTATGGATACGTCGAATTGTGAGGGTCGAAGTTGGGCACTCGGGTTTTCGAGATAGCGTATTATGCGTACCTATCAGGGCCAGTCGTGGTGATAGCACTTGATAGATAAGGATTTACGTGTCGATGATAGACACAGGTTTCATTATGTTTCGGGTGTCGATACTGGGTACTCAGGTTTTCATGATTTTGATGTGTCGCGAGGGACACCCATTGATTTATATCCTGATATTTTCATGTATATGCTTTTATGACATTTACATGCATTATGTTGTTATGTCATTGGTTGACTCGTGGACGAGATCCACATGCATACATGCATTGATTATATAGTTGGATTATATCCACATACTTATAGACTTCATCATATAGTTGACACTGACTTCATGTTGATTGCATTGATCATACCTCATATTTATGATATGTTGCTACCTGAGGCACTGACACGAGCACTTGGTATTACACTTGCTTTAGATGTTTACCCTTGCCACCTTTTCATGCTTTATACTTTATCATATTAGGGACATATATATATTACTGATCGTATTGACCTAGGATTAAGTCGTACATACAATTTCTGCTCTGTGATGTTTTCTACTCACGAGTTGGCAACTCACCCCCGTTGTGCCACAGTTCTTGCAGGTTTTGCTGTACAGGTTTCATTGCGGCTTCTGGCACACTGCTTCCATTCCGGGTGATTGCTTGGTAGGTTGGTTCACTTGTATCGTGACCACCATTGTACTTTATTTATTTCTATTGTATCTAGAAACTCCATCAACCAGACTTGTATATTGATTCAGACTTAGAAAACCAGGGTATTATTCTTTCGATTTTAGAGTAGCGCGTTGTATTATTACGGTTTCTTGATGTTTTGAGTTTCCTTTTGAGTTTTGATCCTCGCCATTCGGCGTTGTATATTATATTGCTTGGCATGGTTGTGACCGTCGATTGACGAAGAGCTAGCTCCCGCTTGGGGATGCCTTTTATCATTGTGCATATATTATTCATGTTGTACCCCGTTTGGGGCCAGTATTTACAAAGGAAACTCTGCCGAAATTTTCAGAAAAGACTTGAGATTTTAAAAATGCATACTTCGGATTATGTTATTAAAAATCCCTTATTTTAAAACATGTTTTCTTCACTTCTTTCTTTAAATGGTTTAGATTTCTGGGATTTCTTGGCTCACTTGAATTAGATAGGGTCCTATAGATTTCATATGATTCAAGTGCCATTCACGTGCCATTTCGGGTCATGACAAAGTTGGTATCAGAGCGCCAGGTTAACCTTAGTTCGAGTCTATGTTTGACTATGCGGAGCCTAGGGCATTTATATATATACGGAATCTAGGCTTGACCTTACGAAACTTAGACTTAGTCGAGGGGGTATTAAACCCGAATTTTCGTCGCGTAGGTTGATCTTGGTTGATGGAGTAGGTGACTTAAGGAGAGTGACGTACCGTGCGTATGTTCTACGCCATACTTACGATACGATACTCCGCTTAAGAAGTCTTAGGATGTACATTTCCTTGCGCAGCATTATATTCATTCCCATGATCTATCCTCATCGATATCGGTTTATGTTTTGCTGCCACGATTGCATGGGCAAAGAGAGCTACAGCTAGAGTTGTGGTCAACATGAGCTCGTCACGAACAAGGACTGACCAGGGCGTGATTCCATGGACATACGATTTTCTTAGAGGCGTCATTTTATTGTGTTTTCGCACCAGGAGCGTTTGATGGATCGCTTTTACGAGATTACTCGGACGTGCAGATCAGCACCAGAGGATTGAGCCACTGATAGAGGCCAGCCAGAATGTGATGACTGTCGATGCACCGATTACTTGATGATTGAGATACTATTCAGCATGCAGACGGATGAGCCAGTTGCTGCTGCGAACGACGAGATATCGCCCTAGATGTTGGAGCTATTGCAGTACGAGTTGTACTTAGAGATATGATAGAAGGTCGCTAGTCACCCGAGGATGAATGACTAGGACATGTGGTTCGTTCGCTTACCCCGATGCGAGATCATCGGATTGATTGATTCAAGCTAGAGACGACTTCACGCAAGTACGTTAGGAGTCGATAGAGACGATTGAATGTCAGAAGCCTATTTTCCAAGTTTAAATTATTCAGAGAAAAATGCAAGTAATGCTATGGACCCTCTAAAAGAATGAAACCCTAACCTCACATAATGACCATGAGAACGCTTTGAAACCTTAGGGTTTGCGGCAGTTCAGCGGTGCCATTAGTGAGGCTTGGGTTTGCCCTTCTATGATTGGTCCATAGGTACTGTGGTATGTACTTGAATACTATTAAACTGTACCCAAGATATTGAGCTCTTGGAGGATTATGGAATCTTGACGAATCGATCGAAAGGTTCGACATCATTCGGATATCATGTGATGGGATAAATTGCTTGGGAAACTCCAGATACGAGTATAGCCGTTGGAGCGCAGTCCATGCAGCCACGAAGAGACGTGTCCAAAGCAGTCGATATTAGAGAAAAGTGGAGTAAGAGGTTCGTACGAGATCTGGATGAGATGGCGTTCCACTCCGCCGACATCCGAGATATGATACGCATGCAGAGGCGTTGTATGGAAATATCTTCCAGAAAGAGTCGCGATGAGTATGCAGCCGTTCCGGAACAAGATACAGATTTAATAAAAGATGATAACTTCTGGGCAGTTCAGCAGAAACGAGATTTGGGAGAGACCTCGACAGGACCTTTCTGGAATACTATATGAAAATACTTGAACCCAGGAGCGGTCATATTGAGCACACCCAGTAGGCCAGAGTTCGGCATCGTCGACGAGATAGTTGGCCAGAGATCTTTCGAGGATGTGCCAGAGCGGGACTATTTCCGTCGTCATTCCATATTTGGCCGTTGAGCCGAGGAGCTATGCACTTAGCAATCTGCAGTGAGAGACGAGTGGCTAAGGGCACCAGACGACAGTCCACGAACAGTAGGCAAGTAGTAGATATCTTGCTCTCCTAGCATTGGATGCACCGGCACCTTTTCGACTTGAAGGAAGGACATATCGACGACAGTATTTATGATTTGAGATTTGGTGATTCGATTATCACGTATCCGTCACTTTGGATTTCGGTATTTTGGATGATTTATTTGCTTGATTGAGATTTTATGCACCACAGTTGCACCTGACTTCGATTTGATATCATTCGAGATGTTGATCTTGATTTCATATCTATGATATATATGTGATTTGATTTGTGCTTTCGGCATAGTTTTCATGCACTATTATTATTTGATGCGATTTTGGTGCATACCAGATCCACTAAATCGGGATTCTTCGTATATATCAGATGCACCTGATATTGTTGTCAGGCACACCCGTTGCCTTTGACAGGTGTTTCGTGCACACCCGTTGCACTTAGATTTTGTTTCTATACACATGCATGGCACATTCATGGATTTCGATTTCCGTGCGCACCAGACGCATAGGGTATTCTTATATATATTTTGGGATTGATTTCTTATGGAGCGGTAGGTTTTTATGATATTTTCTATTTGTTTTCGTACTGAGCAGGACTAGTCAGAGGACAGTACCTGGATATATTTTGCATGCATTGATAGCTATCGAAGGGATTTCCAAAACGGGAGGTATAGCCTCAGTATTTACCTACGTGTCTGATATGACACGAAACATTTTATAAAGGAAACCCTTCTAGATTATTTTCAAAAACGGCGGGACGTACATATTAAACAAAGAATAAGTATATATATTGTTATTTTCTTACAATAGACCTCCGCCACTGTGCCGCGATACGCTCATCGCACAGCAACATGAAAGGTTTGGCATGCATTTCCTTCAGATGTTTACATGTATAGATTTGATTTATATCATATTGGTTTTCATATTGGATTTGACATTTGTGTCTTCACCATGACTCCGATGATTACGAGATGCATGACAGAGTTTTGATTTAAAGTTATCTGCTGTTTGTTCATGCGCATGCATTGAGCTATGATGCGTCTTATGTATTGATGATTTCGAAGCCCCGACGACTTGGACTTTTTAATGAAATGTTTTAGTATTTGAGTAGTTTAAAGAAATTCGGGGACCGAATTTCTTTAAGGGGGAAGATTTTAACATTTCAGAAAAATAAAATATTATTTTTGGGAATTTTTATAATTAAATAATAAATATATTGAATATTTTAATAACGCGGTATAATTAAATATCGATAAATTGGGAAATTTTTTTTGAAAATTATGGAAATTACTAAAAAAGAGGGCGTTTTATTGGATTTAAGGAAATTGTGAAATTTTATGATTTATTATATTCCATTTTAATGCTAATCATGATTAAATATCGCTAATCGCGCATTAAGGTTGTTTTGTGCAAAACATGCACCTTGTCACATTTACAAACACTTGTTACAATTTCTACCATGGCTTTTCTTTTTCTCTTCATGCTTTGTTTGGGTTTTAGAATGAGAAGAAAAGAAAAGAAAAACAAAAGAAAAAGGGAAAATAGTAAACAAATGAGAATGGGCAAGTGAGAGTGTGTGAGGGGCTAAGAGAGAACCATACCCATTTGTCGCCCCTCATTTTCTTCATCTCTTTCGCACTCCCTTTCACTCCATGGCTGCCTCTCCCTCTCCCCTTTCATCCTAATCCTCAAAACACCTCATTTCCCACCTCAAAACACTTCAATCACTTCATTAAAATTGTGCACAAGCCCTCTTGCTTCACTTTGGACCAAGAAAGCATGGATTTTGGACACATGGGGCAACTCAAGAAAATTCTTGAGTTTCCAAGAGAGGTAATTTCTAAACCATTAGCATAGTATTTCCATTGCTTTTACATCCATGTTTGATTAGAACCGATTTAGTGTCGTTTAGTGAGGTTTGGAAATTTCTAGTTAGGGTTTGGGGAATTCTTGAGTTGTGATGTGTAATTGAGGTTGGTAATGACCTTAAACCCCATTTGGTGATATCATATTAGACTAAAACATGAGACATAACCCCCAAATACGAACTTTGAAATTCTGCAGATACGAATTGTGATGGTTTTTGGTTATCTGCTAACACCCGGGGACTCTAAAATTTATTTAGCGAACTCAGAGAGATGTACAGGTGATTTAGAGCATACCATAAAGATCCGAGCCCCTACCCTAACACCATGGCAGCAATTGAATCCCCCCTGGATGCAATTTACGGCCAGGACTTGACCTGGGTGCCTCATTTTTGGTCCATGGCTCCTTTAGCTGTAAATTAGACCCTTCCTGTATGCAAAATTGGCTAGTTTGGCCTGTGGTAAAATCTGGGACTAATTTCATGAGTTGTTGTTTTGTTCGGGGTTATATTTTTCGTATTTTGGATTCTGGATTTTAGTATTTGTGTTTTACCTCGATCACTTGACGTTTGTACGACGATATCAAGGGTTGTTTGGTGGTTTGAAAGGCGTAGTCCGTAGTTTCTAACCTATAGGCTTTTAGCGTGTCGTTTGGTTTTGATTTGGATTTTAATGCGGCACGATACGTTATAATGTATAGGTACCCCCACGAGGACTTCGGGATGACAAGCAAGCATGTGGCGACTTCGGCATCGGCAAGCGAAGGTCAAGGTGAGTAGATTATATCTACGGGGGAAGTCGGGTGGATGGCGTATAGCACCCCCACAGTTCGTAGTGTAGTTGATGATATGTTATATATTTACATGTGTTGTGAATTTGGATGATAGTGTCGTGGTTGATTTCTTAGTCGCGAACCATAGAATAGGTTTGCACACACGCATACACACCCTTGCATGCATTATTATTATTACTTGTGCGTATATTGGGATACGTATACACACACACACACAGGTATGGGACTAGGCATATATATACGCATACCTATACATGAATAATGAGGATAGTGGATGATATTTGGAGATGAGTCAATGAGATTGGGCATGATGCTATGAGATCGTGATATGTTTTGGTTCGTATTATAAGATACGACATGAGATTATAACGGGCCTTTAGGCGTGTGTTTTCAAACACGTATATATATATATATATATATATATATATATATATATATGGTATCAATTTGTACACTTAGATCAGTACCCCCAGTTCATGAGATATGATGATAAGGATACCAGATAAATGATGAGATGAATGTGATATTAGACCCGTACCCAGATTGGGATGCTGTACGATGGATTTACCGTACGAGATTTATATTGATAAGAGATCCGCACTGTTGACTCAAGGATGTCATAATATATACATTGTATCGTATGTGATACTATTGAGGCAGGATCACCGACTATTATATTTATATGTATCGACTCAGATTTAGGTGGTTTCCCTTACCTTACAATTAGTCATGTAGTTTACTTGTAGATGTTAGACAAGACCCGAGTCATACCTATTTCAAAACTAAGGAATCGTGAGTATTTTAAGGACAGGCCAAGAGATTCTATGGATATTTTCAAAAGACGCATCTTTTGTTAAAAACACCGTAGCCCTTATTTTTCTAAACGCCACGATTCGTGTTATTTCAAATGGCAAAACTGTATGACATATATATATTGATATAGATTCTTCACTGTTGTGTTTATTATTCATTTTCCGCACATTCTTGCTATTCGCATTGCATTGCATGTTTAAATGTGTTTATTGTTATATTAAACCCATGCTGTCAGGACACCGGCACCATTATCGATGATGCATATGTTCCACATACACCTGCTTGCCGGCTCACACACTTCATCATCGATAATTGCTATGTCACTACACAGTACGACTGTTGCATCGGGATATGACTCCTTGAATGACATATTTGCGTACATACATATTGTACACTCATACTTGCGTATATACATAGTGTACACTCATACTTGCGTACACAGATATTGTACACCCATGCTTGCATACATACATATTTTGCACATACATAGATGATTTTGACTTGATTTTAGAGGTTTGGGAACCGCATGATATATTTTTAAACTGGATTCTTTTAAAAGGGCGGTTTTCTCTCGATATGTGCATACTACTGTTTGATGTTGCATGATATAATAATATGCTTACATTTCTATTATATGTCGCATAAATCATGCTTTATGATTATACGCATTGAGATATGTTGTTTCCATGATATTTCTGGATTTGGGAACCGTGGTTATTTCAAAAGAGAGTATGAATTGTTTTAAAAACCCGGTTACCCTTGATATGGTATTTCAGTACATCCACCATGTGTTTTCTCGGTTCTGAGACTGGCATGTGAAACTCGATTCGAAGAGCGGTAGGCACCGTCTTCGGGTACATGGTGGACCCGGTGAGGTGCCCCGGGGCAAGAAGACTCGTATATGTTGCACGGTGAGCCTGGCAGGGGAGCACTACATACTGGTGATAGTACTTAGACTCGGCGGTTATTGTGGGGATACCGACCGGAGTTATGTACGTATGGATACGTCTAATTGCGAGGGTCGAAGCTGGGCACTCGGGTTTTCGAGATAGCGTATGATACGTACCTATCAGGGCCATTCGTGGTGACAACACCTGATAAATGAGGATTTACGTGTCGATGTTAGACACGGATTTCATGATGTTTCGAGTGTCGATGCTGGGCACTCAGGTTTTCATGATTTTTATGTGTCAAGAGGGACACCCGTTGACTTATATCCTCATACTTTCATAAATATGCTTTTATGACATTTACATGCATGATGTTGTTATGTCATTGGTTGACACGTAGACGAGATCCACATGCATACAGGCATTGATTACATAGTTAGATGATATCCGCATACTTATAGACTTCATGATATAGCTGACATTGACTTCATGTTGATTGTATTGATCATACCTCATATTTATGATATGTTGCTACCTAAGGCACCGACACAAGCACTTGGTATTACACTTGGTTTAGATTTTTACCCTTGCCACCTTTTCATGCTTTAGACTTTATCATATTGCGGACATATATATTACTGATCGTATTGACCGAGGAATACGATTTTTGCTCTGTGATGTTTTCTACTCATGAGTTGGCAACTCACCTCCGTTGTGCCACACTTCTTGCAGGTTTTGCCGTATATGTTTCATTGCGGCTTCTGGCACACTGCTTCCATTCCGGGTGATTGCTTGGTAGGTGGGTTCACTTGTATCGTGACCACCATTGTACTTTATTTATTTCTGTTGTATCTAGAAACTCCATCAACCAGACTTGTATATTGATTCTGACTTAGAAAACCAGTGTATTATTCTTTTGATCTTAGAGTCGTGCGTTGTATTATTACGGTTTCTTGATGTTTTGAGTTTCCTTTTGAGTTTTGATCCTCGCCCTTCGGCGTTGTATATTATATTGCTTGCATGGTTGTGACCGTCCATTGACGAAGAGCTAGCTCCTGCTTGGGGATGCCTTTTATCATTGTGCATATATTATTCTTGTTGTATCCCGTTTGGGGCCAGTATTTACAAAGGAAACTCTGCCGAAATTTTCAGAAAAGACTTGAGATTTTAAAAATGCATACTTCGGCTTATCTTATTAAAAACCCCTTGTTTTAAAACATGTTTTCTTCACTTCTTTCTTTAAATGGTTTAGATTTCTGGGATTTCTTGGCTCACTTGAATTAGATGGGGTCTTATAGACTTCATATGATTCAAGTGCCAGTCACGTGCCGTTTTGGGTCGTGACAGGTTCGTTACGAGCTAACAGACGAAGACTATTCTCATTTTCGGCTTGAGGAGCTCGACGCCCTTGATGAAACCCGGCTCATGGCGCAACAAAACCTGGAGGCTTATAAAATAAAGATGACACGTGCTCATACGAAAGATTGACTAGGCCGAGAGCATTCCGCCAAGGCGAACTCGTGCTAGTGGTCAAAAGACCTATGATCCCCAATCATGCCAAGCTGGGGAAATTCGAGCCGAACTATGAAGGCCCGCACATCAAGACAAAGTTTACCAGGGTGGAGCCTATCTACTCATAGACATGCATGGTGAAAGACCTTTCAGGCCAATAAACGGTCGCTTCCTAAAAAAAATACTACGCCTAACGAGTCACAGCCTTTGTCAACGATAGATGACGACGCCTATGTCCGCTCGCTATCTTCCTAAGCCCAAACTCTATAAGTAGTAGCCGGAAAACGGACTGAAACGTCATTAAACTAACAATGGACCACTATGTCCTAAAACTGGCTGTTGATCGAGATGTCTATATACTACTATGGACCGCAGCATCCCAAGGCTGACAAAAAAAAGGGTACGTCCATAAGCGGAATGAGCACGGATGAAAACGTGAAATGGCTCCATGAGTAAAGAAAGCAGTACTACCGGCGAGTTTTGTGAAAACCCGAAAGGGCGCATTCTCGTTAAAAGACACTTGCAAGGTCCTCTCGACCCTGTAAGGAGAAACCACCTGCGTGAGATCCTTATGACTCACAAAGGAGAAACACACTTAGGAATACTCACGATTCCTAAGGAGAAATTACACTTGCCAGATCCTCACGACTCGTAAGGAGAACGCTCTTATGAGACCCTCATGGCTCATAAGATTCAAAAGCCTTAAACTATAAGGATCTGAACCTGTTCTTAAGCAGTCATACGCCCCGATTTTGCCTTACAAGCGGTTCAATATTGACCATTGTATACAATCCACGGGTACGAATAAACATTTTCCTAACAAAGTCCCACCAGTGACTAGGGATATGCTCGCACGGTGAACAACCCTTGTAAGTCCTCTCGGCTTATAAGGAGAAAATACTCTTGTAAGATTCTTACGAATTATAAGAGAACACACACTTAGGAATCCTCACGATTCCTAAGGAGAAAACTCACCTACGAGATCCTCACGACTCATAGGGAGAAACACCTTTATGAGACCCTTACGACTCATGAAGTCAAAAAGCCTTAGTCAACAGGATCATAACCTTGTTTGCTAAGCCATCTTTGTTTAAATCGACAACGGCAAATGATGATTCGCTCCTGGCGATGTCCTAGTGGTAGCGATGCTGATGCCTAAATCGGTATCAAATCCTAAGTCCTTTCACGGCAAATGATGAATCGCTCCTGGCAATATTCCAGTCGTAGCGATGCTGATGCCTAAATCGGTATCAAATCCCAAACTCGCAGCGAAAAGCCAGCGAGCCACAAATGCATATGAAATAGCCGAAATGATGGGGCAACTTGCAACAAAATCAGCAAGTAAAATATATGCATACAAAATAGCCGAAATGGTTGGGCAACTCGCAATAAAAAGCAGCGAGTAAATAAAATAAATAGCCGAAATGATTGGGCACAGCGAAAAATAGCCGAAATGATTGGGCAATCGCAACTTTCGTGATATAAAAGCTGAAATGATAGAGCATCGCGGAAAGAAAAATACATAAAGTGAAACTTTTTGCCCTACAGGTGAGATCACATAGATCCCTGTATAAAATCCAGGGGCGCAAACAAAAAGGGAACCATACCTTCCCACCAGGCTCCATCAGAAAGAGAGATAAGTCTCAACGGTCGCATCTACAGCCTAGAGACCCACAACAGCGTTCCTCCTCATTCCAGCAGGATTCAGACGCGACAATCAACCTTGGAGCCATGGCAAAGTTCCTGTTCCAAATCTCGACGGTTCACAGACAGCCTAGAGATCACCAACATTGTTCTTCCTCATTCCAGCAGGATTCAGATGCGACAATCAACCTTGGAGCCATGGCAAAGTCCCTGTTCCAAATCTCGACGGTTCACAGATAGACTAGAGATCACCAACAGTGTTCTTCCTCATTCCAGCAGGATTCTGACGTGACAATCAACCTTGGAGCCATGGTAAAGTCCATGTTCCAAACCTCAACGGTTCACAGACAACCGAGAGAGCACCTCCTGGTCCCGTGGAACACAGCTAATGTCAATCCTGACCCCGTGGGAAATGTCCAAAGCAAACCTTGGCCCCTTGGAACACGGTTAAAGTCAATCCGGACCCCGTGGAAAATGTCCAGAGCACCTCCTGGTCCCGTAGAACACGACTAATGTCAATCCTGACCATGTGGGAAACATCCAGAGCAACCCCTGACTTCGTGAAATGCGTATAAAGTCAACCCCTGACTCCGTGAAATGCGGATAAAGTCAACCCTTGACTTCATGAAATGCGGATAAAGTCAACCCCTTCTAGTCTCGTGGAACACGGCCAAAGTCAATTCTGACTCCGTGGGAAACAGCCAGAGTAAATCCTCGAACTCCCCGTCAAAGCAATGCTTTGACTCGGGAGCAGATCAACTCATCAATCACTTACAAGTCCTCTCGACTCGTAAGCAAGAAAAATTCTCTTGTGAGATCCTTACGACTCTCAAGAGAAAACGCACTTACGAATCCTCACGATTTCTAAGGAGAAACCATACCTACGAGATCCTCTCGACTCGTATGGAGAAAACCCCTTATGAGACCCTCACGGCTCATAAAGTTGAAAAGTCTTAGGTAGCAGGCCTGAACCTGCTTCCTAAGCCATCGCTACCTTATAAAGAGTTCAAGATGAACTGTTATCTACCATCTATGGGCCACACTTGCGAAAGCTACATGCCACTTAAATGGAGAAGTTACTCATGAGCATATAAACTACTTCACGCCAGAGTAAAACATAAAGAAATAGAAGGGTGCGGTTCATGGAGTTGAGGGTTTGGAACTATATCCCTTAAGAGTCGAGATTTGAGTCAATGATAAATGACGATGATTGTGTCTGCTCGTTATCTTCTCAGATCAAGATTCTGAAAATTATATACCAACCTGAAACTGGTCATACGCTATGAATTACTCTGCACTAGTTCACCCACGCATATACTTACGTGGGCAAATTAGTAGGGGTATTTGTTCCCACCAAAAATTTTCTGCGCAAAAGAGCCCAAGATATCAAATGGCAGTGATACGCTTAAAAAAATATGAACCAGTATTTTCCGGGCTGTATTTTGACAAACTCTCGAATGAGAAACAGCTAAATTCTGATGGTATCGAAAGTGTCTCTAAAAATCCTTCGATTTCATATATTATGGGCCTCATAATTCATCCGGGATCAAAAGTTATTAGAAAATGTGTTACACACGTGTAATCTACAGTAATGCTCTACTACATGGGGATGCATTTTTAGTCCCATTTCGGGAAAAAGATAGATCCCTTCTCTAACACTCCCATATAAATAAGAGGGGATACCTCTTAGAAAAGGATGAGTATTCCATAATACTCAAAGGAGATTATTTCTCCATAAGAGCTTGCTCCCCCCCATAATGCGCATATGCGCAAGCGCCATGTGTGCCACGTCTAATGCACGTGCGCCACGTGCAACGCACATGAGCCAAACACGTGCAACGCACGTGGGAGTATTTCATAATACTCAAAGGAGATTATTTCTCCATAGGAGCTTGCTCCCCTCATAATGCGCATATGCGCAAGCTCCATGTACGCTATGTGCGATGCACGTGCGCCCAACACGTGCGACGCACGTGCGCCCAACACGTGCGACGCACGTGCGCCCAACACAAGCGACGTACGTGCGCGAACTCAAAGAAGCCTTTTTGAGCAGCGAGAAGCTTAAGCTCTAGCCTGTTCTTTCCCCCAAATGAGTGGGGCATGGTTCAAAGGGCACATCCCTCCACACCTTCGATATATAGCGCTGTAATCTCTGAGTGTCGTCGAAGAGGTGGTGGGTCCCAACGACCAATGATCCTTCTTTTCAAAACAAGGGAAAGAAACAAAAAAAAGACAGAGAGAAAAAAAGAGAGGACCCCCCCCACACACACACACAAACTTTGAGAAATCTCAGAATGAAGAGCCAAGCCCTCAGTAGAAGAAGAAGATTTTCTTCAAGGTAAAAATAAACAGGGAGATGAAATCTTCTCATATTAAAAAGAAGAATTTACTTCTTTCTTTAAAATCATAGATCTACACGACCAAGGTCTATCATAAAGAGATTAAAGGATCTCATCATAAAATAAGAAGAAAAACATAATTCTTCTCACAGATCATAGATCTATAAGACTAAAGTCTTTTATACAAAGAGATCATGAACATATCATTATAAAATAAAAGGGGGGACAATATGTCAATTCTCTTAGGATTACAGATCCATAAAGGCAAACCCTTTCATCCAAATAAGAGATTGAAACATCTCCTACAAAATAAGAACTTTGTTCTTAGAACCTTGAGACAAAGTCTCTTCTAAACGAGAATTCATTTCTCAGATCATAAAGCTGATCAGATAGCGCTTTGCGCTCATAAACTAGCACTTTACTCTCTTGGACTGGCGCTAAGCGCCAAGCGCACCACGTGCTCCTCACGTGTGCGCCACTGAACAAACAGCGCTTTGCGCTCATCAAATAGCACTTTGCGCTCATAAACTGGCGCAATGCGCCCATTATCTGGCGCTTAGCGCTAAGCGCGCCACGTGCTCCTCACGAGTGCGCTACCCAGCAGAAATGCTCTGCGTTCTTTGACTGGCGCAAAGCGCCAAGTGCACCACGTGCTCCTCACGTGTGCGCTAAAAGAACATAAACTGTTCTATAAATAAAGCCTAGAGCTATAACGAATGCTCAGCACTCAAAGACAAAAAGATTGTCAGAGCCCAAACCAATGCTCAACATTGTTAAATGTTTAACATTTTAACTAAATGGGCCGAGCCCAAAGCGACCACAGAACCCTACCTCAGATTAATTGAGCCCATATGCTCATAAATCCTTTGATCTTAGTCCCAAATTGGACTATAGACCCCTCAACCAATATTGGTTCAAGGGTACATCTCTTCACTCCTTTGATACATGTCGTTGTAATCCTTCAACGTCTTCAAAGAGGTGACGGGTCCCAACAACCAGATTTTACATGGACTATGATGTCCTTAAACTCGGACTGTGGGGTCCTTAAACCCATGGACTATGATGTCCTTAACCTCGGACTGTGGGGTCCTTAAACCCATGGACTATGACATCCTTAACCTCAAACTGTGGGGTCCTTAAACCCATGGACAATGACTTCCTTAACCTCGGACTGCGGGGTCCTTAAACCCACGGACTATGACGTCCTTAACCTTAGACTGCGGGGTCCTTAAACCCACGGACTATGATGTCCTTAACCTTGGACCGCAATGTCCCTAAACTAAACAATAGAGGACAGATGCTATATTGTTGGGTCTAAATGATCCTGTTAAGTTGATCTTAGTCTAAAATTAGACTAACGTATCCTTAAAGAATGGTTAAGTTGATCTTAGTCTAAAATTAGACTACCGTATCCTTAACAAACATTTAAGTTGATCTTAGTCTCAAATGAGAGTAACGATCCTTAAACCCAACCCAAACCCAAATCTAAGAAGATACGGATTTGGACTAATCCACGCCCTACGGGCGATAACATAAATTAGTCTCCGTATACAATACACGGGAAACCAAAAACAAAACAAACATACACGACATAAAGTGACCATCTGGAGAAGGAGAAAGTGGTTACCGCGATGCGATAGCGTAATTAACTGTAAAGGCTTGCACCTGCAGGGAAGAGCGCCCCATAATCAAAACCCCCTCAACGAGGGGGAATCTGATGAAGTCTGCTACATCGGCCGCATCCGTTTAAACCTCCGATACATGGTGTCATAAATCAACTTGGCATCTTCGGAGAGATGGACGGATAGCACCAAATAGCATCTGCCATCGAAATTCAGGTCTGACTTCCCAACGTCCCGATCGCATCTTTCGGCGGAGAACACATACAAATTGAATAGGGTTCCTACCAAATCTGCGCCTACCGCTCCATGTGAGATATGGGAATGGAAAAGACCATATCATAATTTCATTAAGATATGGGGTTGTCCCGCTTATATCAAAAAGCAAAATCGGGACAAACTCGAGCTAAGATCTATTTTATGTAAGTTTGTTGGATATCCCAAACATTCGCAAGGGTTATCTTCTACCAGATCGAGGAACAAAAGGTGTTTGTTGCTCAACACGACACCTTTTTAGAAAAGGAATTTCTTGTAAAAGAAATTGGTGGTAAAGAGGTAGAGCTGGAAGAAATTCCAGATAAACAAACTACAACTAATGATTTGGTAGAACCAGAGGATTTGATAGTCCCCGACGAACCTCAGCAACTCTACAGATCTAGTAGGGTTCATCATCCACCTGAGAGATACTACGGTTTTCTTATAGACAGTGGGAGCGAGGATTGCATCATGAAAATTGATGACCCAACTAGTTTCGAGCAAGCCATCACAAGTGGGGACTCTATGAAATGGCTAGATGCTATGCAATCTGAGATGGAATCCATGTACACCAACAAAGTATGGACTTTGGAAGTTGCTACTGAAGAGGTAAAACCCATTGGGAGCAAGTGGATATTCAAGTAGAAAATTGGTGTAGATGGAAAGGTTGAGACCTTCAAAGCTAGACTTGTAGCAAAAGGTTTTCGTCAACGACCAGGTGTCGGCTATGATGAGACCTTTTCTCCAGTGGTTATGCTTAAGTCCATCAGGATCCTAATTGCCATTGTTGCATACCATAACAATGTAATCTAACAAATGGACGTCAAGATCGCTTTTCTAAATGATGATTTAGAAAAGAGCGTGTATATAACATAGCCAGATAGCTTTGTAGATAGTGGGAGCAGTGGAAAGGTGTGTAAACTGCTTAAATCAATTTACGGATTAAAACAGGCGTCGAGAAGCTGGAACATCTATTTTGATGTGGTAGTCAAAGGGTTTGACTTCATAAAAACGTAGATGAACCATGTATATATAAAAAGGTTGTAGAGAGTAAGGTTGTCTTCCTCGTATTGTATGTAGATGACATACTCTTGATAGGAAATGATGTTCATATGCTGCATTCGGTCAAACTCTTCCTATCACAAAAGTTCTCCATAAAAGATCTGAGTGATGCCTCCTATATCCTAGGGATAAAGATCTATAGTGATAGATCTAAAACGATGTTGAGATTGTCCCAATCCAGATACATAGACATCATACTAAAGGGGTTTAGTATGAAAGATTCTAAGCGTGGTAATTTACCCACTTGTTCAGAAATCACTACTCCAAAAAGATGTCTCCCAAGACTGATTTGGAGAGGGCTCGCATGAACGTGATACCTTATGCTTCTGCAGTTGGGTCTATTATGTACGCGATATTATGCACCAGACTGGATGTAGTTTGCGCACTTAGTGTGGTAAGTATGTGTCAATCAGACCGAGGGGAGAAGGACTGGATAGCTGTGAAGTACATTCTTAAGTACTTGAGAAGGACTAAACAGATGTTCTTGGTGTATGGTAATGGAGAACGCTAAGTGGAGTCCTTTACCGATTCGAGCTTCCAGTGTGATAAGGACGACAGCAAGTCTGTCTAAGGCTTTGTCTTCACCCTCAATGGAGGGGCGATATGTTGGAAGAGTTCCAAACAAGATACCGTTGCAGACTTGACGATGGAGGCTGAATACATCGCTGCCAACGATGCTGCCAAAGAGGCTGTCTGGATGAATAAGTTCATTATTAAACTTGGTATGGTTCCATCCATTGAGAATCCAATACCTTCATATTGTGATAACAAAGGAGCTGTGGCTTTAGCCAAGGAACCCCGGTCCCATCAACGATCGAAACATATTCTGAGGCGGTGTCACCTGATCCGAAAGATAGTTGATTGCCATGAGATGGAGGTCAGCAGATTAGACACGAAGGACAACACGGTAGATCCACTCACGAAGGCCCTCCCCCAGACACAATTCGAGATACTTTTTGGGATGTTGGGTATGCGATACTACAACAACTGGCCTTAGTGCAAGTGAGAGATTATTAAGAATATGTATGCCCCAGAGGCCATTATTGTATATTATAGTGGATGCTTGGACATATATATAGAGGACTTTCTTGCTCGACGTAATAGTATGATATTTGGTTGCTCTTTATCTTAACATGTGCACTTGTTTTAGTTTACTATCTCATTGATACACGTTGAGAAAGCCCTTAGGATGTTGGCTTGATTACCAGGACTATGATGCAGATCATACTAGTAGGGCTTGTGTAGTCCACAAGCGCATCTTTTAACAGTTTCTAGTCGAAAGAATATCGAGACAGGGCATCGATTTTCCAGAATAGACTAGTGTGTACATTTCTTGATCCTATATGATGCGATGGTTAATCCTATAACCATTGGTGTTTGACATCAAAGATTGTACACAAGTGCTCATTGGAGAATGGGTACACCGAACAGGACTCGCCGAGAACTCCTAGATAGTACCATACCTATCGTCAGATAGCAGTTCTCTGGTTACACTTGTACAGATTAGTCTGTAGACCCGATATCGTAATAGTATCTTGTGTGGTTCCCACTGTGCTTTGATTTCCTCCCTACCACGGCTCAAATGAGTCATGCAAACAGGTGGTTTTTGGGTACAGTCCCGAGTCACTTGGAGGCAGTGAGCGATAGAAAGGGTTTAGTCTCTTCCAGTATTAGGAGTTGATATTGCGCTATACTCGATTGGCTATAACAGCAAGTCTCTAGTTAGGGCTGATGAGATTTACTGATAAGTATTTTCAGTAGTTTCTCGAAAGGTTATAGGCTACACATCGGCATGACTTATCAAGTTAGTAGGGTCTGTTGATTCCAACCCCGGACTTGATATGCGACATATCAGATGAATAGATTGGACTATACGATAAGTGTTGCTTATAGGCTCTACTGGAGTTTGGACAAGTTTGCTTGTTTATCTTCTATTCGTTCAATACCTGGGTAGTCATTACGTCTAGCTAGTACCACTAACGGCTTGTGGATATTTGATGTGATCATTACCTACTGCTTACGTATTGACGAGTCTTTAGAGTCCCAAATAAAGGTTTCCTAGCTCAAGCGAAATGAAGTAGGGCACGTATGAAGATATGTGCGGGAGCTTGATTAAATACGAGTATATAATACTGTATTCTAATCTAGCAATATTTAATATCAACCGGGTTATATGTGATATAACCTGATTATTAAAGTAGGAAACGTATAGAGATATGTGCGGGTTATGTATTGATTCAATGATTTGATATATATATATATATATATATATATATATATTAACTAATATTGAATATTAGCCGGTTATATGTGATATAACCGGATTATTAAATCAAGTGTTGATTTAATAATTTGATATACATATATATATTTGATATTAGCCGGGTTATATATGATATAACCGGATTATTGAATCAAGTGTTGATTTAATAATTTGATATATATTTATATATTTGATATATATTTATATTAACTAATATTAAGCTCAATTAAGATTTTCTTCTCTTTATATATATTTGAATATGTAAGAAAATCTTAATTGCGCTTAATATTTGTTTATATATATATATATGTATGTATGTATGTGTGTGTGTGTGTGCGCGCATTTGTATCATGATTGATGATACAAAGAATTAGGATGTATGAGAGCCACACAAGAAGTGAAGATGAGAAGATAATGATTAATTACATGAATTAAAGAAAAGAGAAATGAGTCATTGTTTCATGGATGGTTTGAGGCCATAACTCATCTTTTTTCTTGTTTTATTCATAGATATTTTGCCATTCTCATTCTCATCTCATCTTATCTAAATGGTTCACAAACTCATCCAAGTTCATCTTCCTTCTTCATCTCCTCACTAGATATTTTCTAGGGTTGAAAAAAAGAAACGAAAAGAAATAATTTTTGTGAGCAAAATTCCTACTTTATCAACTTACACTACTCTAGCCCATTAGTATAGGTTGTTAACTTCACTAATACCTTGATTACTGAAGTATGAGCTTGAGTGAGAGTTGCCTCAAGGTGGATCATCTTCGACGACAAAGACTACAAACAAGCTCGTTCCATTCTTCAAGTGGAGTCAAAGAGGAGTTCTAAGGGCTATTATTTAGAGCTTTAGATGTGAAGGACTTGACTACAAAGGTTATAAACTCTCTTCACTTAGTTTAGAACTTTGTTTGCTAACTATAAAACCCTAATTCTCTAGTTCGATTGTTGTTTAGTATACTTAGATATCTAATTTTTAAAAATTGCATACTTGATGCTCATTAAAACCTAATAGAGGTGCTAAGACATACATTCACCAACAACATTTTTTAGGTTAATTTTTTGTATTAATTAGAATTAATGTCCTATCAATTAAGCTAAGCATCACAGAAAAAAACCAAAATTGAATGTATGTATATGCCACCCGAATTCGCCACGGGGTCCGGAGATTTCACCGTAAGATTACTTAACATACAGCAGTGCATAGGCAGGGATAGCGCGGGTGCAAAACATATATATATATATATATATATATATATATATATATATATATATATATATATATATATACACATACAGGCAGGTAATAAACATCACAGGCATGCGATAAACAAGATGGAATTAGTGGATAAACAAGGAGCCCCATGTTTCGTTTGAACCACAAACAAAAACCAACGTTCCCCGGTCGTGTGGATAACTTGAACATCATTGGAACCAAAGACCCCTACGAGTACGGCAAGTTGCCTGTCAATTCTAGAAGTGAGGCAATCATCACTTAATAAAATGAATGTGCTACCTTCCATTTCATGGAATCCAGCAACTTGAGTACTCCACCGTGGGTCTATCCTAAACCTCTATAAGTGTGGTGAATAGCCCGCTGATTCTAGAGCAAGGCAGCTCGAACTCTCCACTGCAAGGCGAACACCTAGCACACTATTGAACCCGGCTATTTGAGCACTTCTCCACGGATTATCTTAATACAAAAATGAATGAATATACAATGGTAATATCGACCTCAACCCGGTTATGTTCTAATAAAACAATATACATCGAGCAATGACGACAACCACAATCGGCCGCTCGCCCCAAATATACAAATATACATCCAATTCTTCGATGAAGGGGCTATCCACTATGACTATACGTCTAATCCATCATAATATATATCTATATGTATGTGTGTGCGTGTGTGTGTATATATATATATCACAACAGTAAGATCAAGTATTTACAACCCCATCTAATTGACCTATAGCAATTAGATGATGTATACAAACACAAATATGAACAAAAAGATATAATCGATGCCAAAGTTTTGTGTTTTAAAACTTCTCTGAATTTTCCGGATACAAAGATAACACTAAGTGAAATCTGGGACAAATCAAACATGACCAAAAATCATAATTCCCAATACCCAAGACACTGAAAAAAAACAAGACCAAACGGAGACGGAAAAACCTCCAGTAAGTAGACGCTCGTGCTCGTGCCGCTAACTAGCAACCAAGACGGAATATAAAACAAAATTTTCTACTACAAGAGCACGAACTTTTACATGCTAGAATCGAATCCAAACACTAAACTAGCTAAACTCGGAGTTAACTACTCGGATAGACGTTTAGCTACCTTTATAATCGTGTCCTTCATCTTCTTTCCACTTCTTGCGATCTTGGGGACTTCGGGACCGAGCTTGGATGTCGGTCTTCATTGTCGAAGAAGATCCACCCGAGAGAACCCTAGCTAAGGCTATAGCTTCACACTAAATACCAAATGAAGCAACTAGTGATCAAGACTTGCTAGCAATTGGTCACTGGAAGATGTAGTAGTGGTTATCTCTAAGTTTTTTATATTAATCTTTTTCTTTCTCAACAAAAGAAATTTCAAGAAGAAGGGAAGAAGATAATGGTGATGGTGATGATAAACTCATGCATGGCTCCAAAAATGAATCATCTCCTTATCTTTTTCTCTATTCTTTTACGTGTGAAAATGGGTGGAGTTGTGACTCACTATAGTGAGTCACAAGCCTACACCATTCTCTCACATCCAAGAATAGATGAGAAGAAAAGAGAGATCTGTTCATCTCATAATTTTGCATTATTATATTCCCCATTCTTAATCATTTTACAAATAAATAGGTGCTTTTGATCCATATCTGTTGAATAGTTGCAGGTTACAGGTTCTCGGAACAATTCAGTGAAAATAATGAAAAAAACGCTACAAAAGTGAGACTACAACCAACAAATAGAAGAATCTTTATGATGCCGCCTACAGTTAAGAAACAAATGAAGATCAATGAACAGTTCGATTTCACAAAGTACAAAGGCAGCACAAGATTCAAGACTTCAACACGAAGCAAACGGGAAAAGTCCACAACATTCTGCACTGTAGAAATCTGGAAGATACTAGAAGACATTATGAAGAACCAAGTGAAGAAAATTCAAGGAAAAAGCAACATGAAGTATACCTGAGAAACAGAGCCCAAGAGCCTTCAAGATGGCCGCGGATCCGCGGTCAAACAAGGCATATGGCCATGGATCCGCGGCCGTGCTGTGCACGTGTTGTGCGCGTGTCGGTGCGTGTCGGTGGAGTCGGTGCATTGACCCGGTTTTCTTAGGGTATTTTTGTAATTCAAGATATGGATCATATATAAACCCTAGGGTTTCTATTATCTATAAATAGAAATCCTACTGCTCTTTTTGGAGCATGCCTCTTTTTATTTATCTAGTTTAGAATTTTTATTCCCTGAAATTGTCGAAGAGTGCATCAAATAAAAAAGTAAGTTTCTTTCCTGCCCTAGTTATTTCTCTAGTAATTTTATTTCTCTGCCGTAGTTATTTTCCGCAATTTTTTATCTGCCGTAGTTGTTAAATTAAAACTATAAAAAATGAACTCGTTTATCAATTCTCTAATGAGTGAGTAGTTCCTCACTTGTTAGGGTTAGGTTTGGGGAAGGTTTGAGAGATGAAAATCTCTCACCCCTTTCTTGTCCGTTATACATTTTAAAGTAGGACTCTATGCATACATACACACACCGCTCACTATGGCACCCTATCCCACAAGGTAGCAGTGATACCATAGTTAAAGATCGGTTGTGTATGATTTCAATAGAGGTTAGGGCTAAGAGTTAAGAAAGGACGGATGTGGACCAAAGGGAAGAAACCATAAAAGCTGAAAATTTTTAAAATATAAAAAAATTATCATCTTGTTATTTTGTGAAGGGTTTTCGTGTGAATTGTGCAGGATCGAAGAGATGAATAGATTCAGATATGGAAAAATCCAGAGAGCAAAACAGAAAACAGCAAATCTGAACAAACATAGGAGAACCATAATAGAGAAACAGAAGAATTTTGGAGGGCTGATCCATCTTGTTGACTGCGGAACCGCCGCAGAAGCCTGCTTTTGACCGCGCTTCCGCCGCGGCTTGCTGACGTCAGCAAGCCAAAACTTCTCTGTAAGTTTCTTTTCCACTCTTCTACCCTCTGTAGTCCTCTGAAAAATTTTCCTGCAGGGTTCTTTACGTAAAAATTTCTCCCCCTTCTCCAATAACTTGATCTTGTGCAGGATTCTTTGCGTCGCAATAAAAGAAAAAAAATTTTGCAAGTGTTTTGTGTGTTTACTGCTTTGCATTTTTAAAACTGACTTTTAAGGGGCTATAACACCAATCCAGATTGGGTGGGGATTTCATTACCTTTCTTAGGACCCCAAAAATCATAAAAAGCATTCGTATCAACCATCGAGTTAATTAAAAAAGATTAGACTCAGCCAATAAGGATTGTCGCGTTCAATAGGACAAAGGAATAGTTGTAGGCATCGGTCGTTTATCTAAACCAGCATTTGTGGTGCCTAGGCTAAACAAGTAGGAAAGGTAATTTTAAAAGGCCCGTCTTATGGTGATTCGTGAGCGGATCCCTCCTTTCTTTACTTGTGCTTACCTGGCCACAATTGGCGGTGAAGAGGCGATTTGAGGATCTCACAACTTGCCCTTTGGAACAGTTAGGAGCAGTCTAGTTGACTTAGGAGACCCTAGTTCTAGACTTGATTGTGCATATTGTGATTGTTTGAACGTGTGTCTAAGTTCCTTATAAAAAATTCTTTTGCAAAATCTTTTTATAAAAAAAAAAACCACTTGCCAATTTGTCGCTAGAAATCCATTGCACCCCACTTTCTTCCATTGACGTTTTCTTACCCCCACCTTCTGTTTTTACCTTTTGACTACACTACCCCTCTTTAGTGTATGTCCAGTTGGACTAGGGACACTAGCGCCCGTTTAGTCCGTGTCTCGCTAGTGCCGACTGACGACGCTTTCGACTCCGAAGTCGAAATTCCATCCACTTCTTTACCTTCATCTTCTTTTTCATCATCTTCTAAGGAGATGTCGGGATTCAATCCTAACAACCCCTTACCCGCGGGACTGATTCCACCCCCGCTGGATGCAAATAACCCACCACACCCTCCTGTCGAAGCGCCCCAACCAATGGCGCTCCAGGATTTTTTCTATCCCATCCGCACCGCACTTCCCACTTGTCTTTCACTTCCACCGGCTAATGGGGATAACTTTGAAATTAAACCCCACTTCATCAATATGTTGCCTGAATTTCACGGGCTAGAATCCGAAGATGCCTACATCTTCATTAACAAATTCCAGAATGTTTGCGCAATGATGAAGACCACACAACTTTCTGATGATGCTATAAGGCTACATGTCATTCCGTTCACTTCATGTGACCTAGCTGAAAAATGGTTATATAGCACAGCATCACACTCCATAAAAAATTGGGAAGAGTTTGTTAAGGCTTTTCTAAAAAAGTTCTACCCACATCACAAGACCGCGAGAATTCGCAACGAAATTATTCAATTTTCCCATCTTCCTTCCGAACCTTTTTGGAAGTGTTTTGAAAGATTTAAGGACCTACTTGTTCAGTGCCCTCACCACGGTATCGAGAATTGGCAACTTTGCTAAACTTTATACGAAGGACTGAACCCAGCAACTGAGCAGTTGTTGGAAACCATTTGTCAAGGTCACTTTCTTACAAAATCTAGCGAGGAAGCTTGGCAATTTCTCGACGATCTTGCTGAACAAACACTTCAGTGGGAAAGCACTAAGACCACTTCATCGACTTCATCAGGTCAGTCTAGGGCAGGCATACACCAACTAGATATGTCGATTGCAATGAAGGCCAAAATGGCTGCACTCACAAAAAAACTAGAAGCAATTGAGAGCAAATTCTCATCGCCTTCTCCTGCCCCTACTTTACCCCACGCACAGTTTGCGCTTGTTATTCGGATCCGTCCCATCTTACTGAAGAGTGTCCTTATAATCCTCCTGTTCAAGGACAAGATCAAGTCAATGCTGTCTTTCAGTAAAGACAAAGAAATGATCCATACTCTTCAACTTATAATCCTGGTTGGAGGAGCCACCCAAATTTTGCTTGGAATCAAAATCAACAACAATTCTAAGGCAGCAACAACTTTCAAAGGCCTCCTCCACAACAACAAGCCCCTCAACGAACTCAATATCAGCAACCTTTCTAACCCCAACCTTACCCAAACCAAATGAACAATTTTGTACCCAACAACTCTTATCCTCAAAACAATTTTGTTCAGCCGAATAACGATAAGGTTTCCTCGCTAGAATGAAGTTTGGATGCGTTTTTAAAACAATCTACACAATCCTCAGCAAGCATTCAGTCTTTGGTGCAACACAGTGCTTCATATTATCAGAGCATCAAATCAATTGAGGCCCAAATCGCACAACTGAATGCTGCGTTAAGCGAGCGAGAAAAGGGAAAACTTCCATCTCAACCATTGCCAAATCCCGGTCACACACACAACGCACATGTTGCTTATGAACAACAAAATCATAATGTAAATGTTGTGACTACGTTGAGATCTGGAAAAGTGTTGCACAATAATGTAGGCATTAGTGATGACACCCCGGCCGCCGCTTCTTCTTCATCTTCATCTTCTTCTTCTTCATCTTCTTCGTCAGAGCCTGTTCTTCATTCTTCACAAGGCTCTACTTCTTCTAATTCAAACGGACCCACATCTCACTCCATGATAACACCAACACTGGGATCCGTTCCAACTCCGCAATCTACTCCACAGACATTAGACTCAACAAATTTTTAAAATATTCCACTTCCAAACAGGTTGAGATCCAATAAACCTACTCCACAAATAGAGAAGATTGTGGAGTTATTCAAACAGGTTAGCATTAACATACCTCTCTTGGATGCAATCCAACAAGTGCCTTCTTACGCTAAAATCTTAAAGAACTTATGCACCAAGAAGAGGAAATCACAGGTACCCAAGAAAGTTTTCGTGGCTAGTGCTGTAAGTGATGCTCTTACCCAACCTTTACCCCAAAAACATAAGGAGCCTGGCAGTCCTACAATTTCAATAACAATTGGGGATAAGAACATCAATCACGCACTTTTAGATCTTGGTGCTAGTGTTAATTTGCTAACCTATTCAGTATATGAACAATTAGGCATTGGAGAGCTTAAACCCACACATTGTACTCTCCAAATGGCCGACCGATCCATCACCCATCCTACGGGTGAGTTAGATGATGTGTTAATTAAAGTAGGGGATTTCATTTTCCCTATTGATTTCATTGTTATGGACATACAGCCCGTAGCTAACCCCCGGAGTCAAATTCCGGTGATACTCGGTCGACCATTCCTTGCGACTTCTAATGCGGTGATCAATTGTCGAAACGGTTCAATGAACCTATCTTTTGGAAACATGAAAATTGAACTTAACATTTTTAAGTTGGGGAATCAGCCCTCCAAGCCTAATGCTAGTATACTTGATGTTTGCTCGATCCAAGAGATTACGCAGGAGGACTGTGAGCTCGAAAAATTTATGTTCGATCACAGCAGTTTGACGCCACTAGTGCGTTCCTCCTTGAATCTGACACAGCTTTTACACCCGATAACGATTACGAGTGTTTCACTTTTTTGAATGATTTTGAAGACTCACCACCCGAGTTTGAGTCCTTTGATTTTTCGGATGAGTTAGCTGAACCATCCGACTCGGTTGCTTACACTTGCTTTGAACCATTGTTGGAATCCTTCGAGTTTGAGACAGTTTCACCAATTTTACCTTCAATTGTTTCACCTCCAAAACTCGAACTCAAATTATTGCCGTCTCACCTTAAATACGCTTACTTAGGTGAGAATGAGACCCTTCCTATTATCATATCAGCATCTCTAGCCCTCGAGCAAGAAAAAGCCTTTTTAATGGTCTTACAAAATAATCGGCAAGCTTTTGGCTGGACTATGGCGGACATCAAGGGGATTAGTCCTCTCATAGTTGAACATCATATATATATGATGGATGATGCCAAGCCAGTAAGGGATCCACAGAGACGCCTCAACCCCATAATGAAGGAGGCTGTCAAATGTCTTGATAGTGGTATCATTTACCCTATCTCTGATAGCCAGTGGGTTAGCCCCATTCACGTTGTCCCAAAGAAATCGGGCATAACGGTCATAACCAATGAGGCGAATGAGTTAATACCTACTCGCACCCAAACTGGGTATCGAGTTTGCATCGATTATAGAAAACTCAACGCCGCTACACGGAAAGACCACTTTCCGTTACCTTTTATTGACCAAATGCTAGAACGATTGGCTGGGCATGAATTTTACTGCTTTTTGGATGGCTACTCCGGCTACAATCAAGTTCCCATCGTCGAAAAGGATCAAGACAAGACCACATTTACTTGTCCTTTCGGTACATTTGCTTACCGTCGCATGCCCTTTGGGTCATGCAATGCACCCGCTACTCTCCAGCGGTGTATTATGGGTATCTTTTCAGACATGGTGGAAAAAATTTTGGAGATTTTTATGGATGATTTCTCCATTTTCGGTGACTCCTTTGATGAGTGTTTGCTTCACTTGGACGCAGTTCTTACCTGTTGTAGGGATAAGAACCTTACCTTAAATTGGGAGAAGTGCCACTTTATGGTACGAGAGGGTATTGTCTTAGGACATTTCATCTCGCAAAATGGCATTGAGGTTGATAAGGCTAAGATTGAAGTCATTTCCAATCTTCCTCCTCCCAAGTGCGTCAAAGACATCCGAGCCTTCCTTGGCCATGCCGGTTTCTATAGACGGTTCATCAAGGATTTTAGCAAGATAGCTAGACCCTTGACTCTTTTGTTGGCCAAGGACACAACTTTTGATTTTGACTCAAGCTGCATGAAGGCATTCGAGTCATTGAAACACTCACTTATTTCTGCGCCCATTCTTTCATCTCCCGACTGGACGCATCCATTTGAAATTATGTGCGATGGATCTGATTTCGCCATTGGTGCTGTCCTTGGACAGCACATAAATAAGATTCCGCACGTAATTTATTATGCTAGCCGAACATTAAATGAGGCCCAATTGAATTACACAACAACTGAAAAGTAATTCTTAGCCGTTGTGTTTGCACTAGAAAAGTTCAAGCCCTATTTAATCGGCTCTCCAGTCATACTTTATACGGACCAGTCAGCTCTTCGCCATCTTTTCGCGAAGAAGGATGCTAAATCTCGGCTAATACGTTGGATCCTCTTGCTATAAGAGTTTGACCTTGTCATAAGAGACAAGAGAGGATGTGAAAACGTAGTCGCCGACCACCTTTCACGACTCCCTTCTTCGCCTACACTATAAACTCCTATTAGAGACATTTTTCCAGATGAGCAGCTCTTAACCGTGTCATGCGAACCTTGGTTCACTGATATAGTAAATTATTTGGCCACCGGACTGATACCAAACGATTGGTCGAATCAGGACAGACTCCGATTCCTGTCCTAAGTAATACATTTTTACTGGGATGAACCGTATCTCTTTAAATACTGTTCCGACCAAATCATTCGTCGGTGTGTCCCTGACAACGAGTTTAAGAGTGTGCTGTCATTCTGCCACGATCAAGCTTGTGGCGGGCATTTTGGCTCCAAGAAGACAACAGAAAAAATCTTGCAGTGTGGCTTCTATTGGCCACGACTTTTTAAAGACGCATACGACTACTGCAAGACACGCTCCCGATGCCAACATTTGGGCTGGATATCTTGGAGAAATGAAATGCCGCTCCAACCAATTCTGGTTGTTGATATTTTTGATGTTTGGGGAATAGACATCATGGGACCATTTCCCAATTCTTTTGGGAACATGTATATTCTACTTGCTGTTGACTATGTTTCAAAATGGGTCGAGGCTGTGCCCAGCCGAAGTAATGACAACAAGGTTGTCGTTAGATTTCTAAAAAAAAAACATTTTTTCGCGGTTCGGGCATCCTCGCGTGATTATAAGTGATAATGGATCTCACTTTTGTAATAGGACTTTTGAGTCCTTAATGCGTAAATACTCCATTACTCACAAACTGTCAACACCTTATCACCCCCAAACTTATGGGCAAGCCGAGGTTTCGAATCAGCAGATTAAACAAATACTGGAGAAAACGGTTTTCAAAAACCGTAAAGATTGGTCATCAAAACTGATTGATGCACTATGGGCATTCTGTACTACCTATAAGACTGATCTTGGCATGTCTCCATACAGGCTTGTTTATAGAAAGGCTTGACACCTTCCTGTTGAGATAGAGCACAAGGCATTCTTGGCAATCAAAGAGTTGAATTTATCCTTGGAAGATGCGGGCAGCAATAGAAAGCTGCAATTGAATGAATTAGATGAGCTGCGGGATGAGGCCTATAAGAACGCGGTAATTGTTAAAAACCGAACGGAGGTGTTCCACGACAAACACCTTATGCGCAAGACTTTCGAACCTGGTCAACAGGTTTTGCTTTATGATACACGGTTACATTTCCATCCCGGCAAGCTCAAATCTCGATGGAAAGGGCCATTTTTGGTATGCACCGTATATCCGCACGGTACGGTAGATCAAGAAAACCCGGAGGACGGTACACTGTATAAAGTAAACGGACATCGACATAAACCGTTCCTCACTGCGGACCCGTCGGAGGAGCTCCTGTTTTTGCAGGAGCCGATTTATACTGACTGATCTTCCTCCATCTACCCCCAAATTTTCGATCATCTAGCCAAAACATTGCTTCAAACGAGTTTGGGGGTATGTATCATTTGTAATTATATAAATACAAAATAATATAAAAAATAAAAATTTGAAAATAAATTTTTTTTTGGGTATTTTTGTAAATTTCCAGATTTAATTAAAAAAATATAAAAATAAAAATAAAATTTTTATTTGCAAATAATTTCCACTTTTTAGAGGGGTTTATTTACAAATAGCCAACACTTCCCACCCTATAAATAAACCCCGACCCTCTCTGTTTCTTAACCCTAATTTTATCAGCTCTCCTCAAACCCTAGCCTCCGTCGAAGTTTTTGCAGAGAGACCTTGTCGCCGCGCCGCGCATCCGCCGCTGACTACAGCTTCTTGCCGCGCCTCCGCCGTGCCTCCGTGTCTTCACCCCCTGATTTTTTTAGGGCAGGTTCGATCTCTAAAAACTCCTCTCTGTTTAAATTTTTTAGATCTGTAAAAGCACCAAGTATGCAGTTAGAGCGTGATTTCTCACAGATCTTTTCACACACGATATATGGGAGTTACTTTGCTAATGAAATCGCACGTAGGGGCTGGAATTTTTTGATCTATAATCACCCAAATGCTTATGCCCTTCCAGATCTAGTCACTCGTTTTTACGAGTGCATAGAAGATGGCTGTCTCTCACAATATGGCTTTATCAAATTACTGTGGGGTGATAGAGAGATAATAATTGATAGATACTTCATACATGAAGTCACTTTAATCCCTAGGATACATGTTCATGATCAACCACTTCAGTTTGAAGATTACATGCCCTTAATGGGTAATGATTGCTCGAGGGAACCAAGGAAAGGAATACAAGCGAGAACCTTTTTTGCTAATGTTTTAACTGTGTACCGGTGGGCACAAAACAATATTTTTGGGAGTTCCCATAACACCACATTTTTCACCCCATCACTGCATATCGTGCACACACTTATGACAAGGAACCCTAGATTCGACATGCGCACGGTTCTTCTTAACTCAATTGGTGCGGGCAAAAGAGCCGTGAACTACCCATGCCCCATGCTAGTGACACAACTGTGTCTCTATTTCCTCCCCGTGGAGAAGTTTGAATTTTAAATGCATGGAGGCATACCCATCAGGCCTCTCGTTGAGGGCGTATCTACGTCCTATACACGCTTGACATATGTTTGGTCAAGAACGGAACCGGCGGAACACGTGCCCGCCAGAACACCTAGCTCCAGCTCGACCACGAGTGAGGGAGAGCTCACCCCCTTAGAACATGCACAGTTAAAGAAAAGAGCTATTAGGGGGATAGACGAGTTGAGGGGGATGATGAGGGAACATGATCAGCATTTGGTAGAGGTAGAGCAAGGGGGCCAAACCCTGCTAGCTAGGGAGGAGCTTTCCCGTTCATGCTCAAGGGGGTGGAGTGGGGCCGAGCAGTGAGGGCACTGCTTTTGGTAAGTTTGGGGAAGGTGGTGGTTGTAAATAGTTATCATTGCATTGCATTTTTTTAAATTTTTGTACATATTTTTCTTTTTCTTTTGCATGTTTAATTCTGCATTGCATCTTTATAAAAATCATAAAAATTGAAAAAATGAAAATTAAAAAAAATATAAAAAGAAAAAAATCAAATAAAAACTGAAAAATTTTAAAAATTATAAAAATTGAAAAATTCAATTTTGGCCATAATTGACTTAAGTTTGACAAGACGGTTAACTAGCTAGGAAAAACTAGATCCTAAACTTAGTAAATTAAAAACCCTAAAAATAACCTTTATTAAAAAATTTTAATGGTAGAAAATATATGTCCTTGTAGATTATTTAGAAATAGGCAAATTTTGAGTTCATTTCTTGGGCTAAGTCAAAATAAGGGAAGAGTATTGAAATATTTATTAAAGTGTAAGTCTGAAAAATAATCCCTAAGCTTAAGTTTAATTTCTAAAAATATATACCCTACAACTTGCACAAACACGAACCTTGAAATTTAGAATAGTAAAGGATACCTTGAAATGCTCTTGTCTAAAATCCTTAGTATGAAGGAAAATAAAATTATAAGTGTGAATAAAGAGATATAAAAAAATGAATACTGGTTTTGTAATTACTTAGGCTGCGTAAAAAAAAGAAATATATAACGAGGGTGCTTTATCACCTAGTGCCTTAGAACAACTGGTTTGGGAGTCACTGCTAAAGCCTTAGGTATTACAAGACGAGGAATTACGCCTTAAAGAGCAAACACATTTTGTAATCGGTCGTTAGTACCTCAAGATGTATTAACGGTCGCATGAAGGATGTGTGAGCAATTTCATCTAAAATTCACAAACTAAAAGTACTTTGGACGATGGACAAGAGTATAAGAGCTTGAATTGAATTTCCAAGTATAGGGGTGAAACATACACACACGTAGGGGTATATGATTGGGGTTTGGATGAGAGATAGGAATGAAAAATAGGACTTATATTTTTAGTAAAGATGATAAAAATTCCTAAGTTGAGATGGAACCTTAGAAGGAAAACTCAAAAGATGCTGAAAGCTAAATAAATTTACAGAACATATACAATCTTAAATTAAATGATAAGGAAGCGTGAAAAATATGGGTTGATAATTTCTGAGTTGAAGATAATAGAATTTCTTGCTAGAACACCGAATTGAAGAATAAAATCCAATAGGCCAAATTGATAGGATTTTGTGGGTAGTCTCCGCTGAAAACCCTCAGGAGACAACACTCCTCCTACTAGGGACACCTAGAGCTTTAACGGCTTGTTGCACGAGCTCAGTGCAATCGTATTTCCCTGCGAAAGTGAGGTTAGGCTTTTTTGAGAATAAAACTAGTTTTGCTTGGGACGAGCAAAAGATAAGTTTGGGGGTATTTGTTCATCTCATAATTTTGCATTATTATATTCCTCATTCTTAATCATTTTACAAATAATTAGGTGCTTTTGATCCATGTCTGTTGAATAGTTGCAGGTTACAGCTTCTTGGAACAATACAGTGAAAATAATGAAAAAACACTACAAAAGTGAGACTACGACCAACAAAAAGAAGAATTTTTATGATGCCGCCTACAGTTAAGGAACAAATGAAGATCAATGAACAGTTCGATTTCACAAAGTACAAAAGCAGCATAAGATTCAAGACTTCAACACGAAGCAAACGGGAAAAGTTCACAACATTCTGCACTGTGGAAATCTGGAAGAAAATAGAAGACATTCTGAAGAACCAAGTGAAGAAAATTCAAGGAAAAAGCAACATGAAGTATACCTGAGAAACAGAGCCCAAGCGCCTTCAAGATGGCCGCGGAACCGCGGCCAAATAAGGCATATGGCCGCGGATCCGCGGCCGTGCTGTGCACGTGCTGGGCGCGTATCGGTGCGTGTCGGTGGAGTCGGTGCATTGACCCGGTTTTCTTAGGGTATTTTTGTAATTCTAGATATGGATCAGATGTAAACCCTAGGGTTTCTATTATGTATAAATAGGAATCCTACTGCTCTTTTTGGAGCATACCTCTTTTTATTTATCTAGTTTAGAATTTTTATTCCCTGTAATTGTCGAAGAATGCATCAAATAAAAAAGTAAGTTTCTTTTCTACCCTAGTTATTTCTCTAGCAATTTTATTTCTCTGCCGTAGTTATTTTCTGCAATTTTTTATCTGCCGTAGTTGTTAAATTAAAACTATAAAAAATGAACTCGTTTATCAATTCCCTAATGAGTGAGTAGTTCCTCACTTGTTAGGGTTACGTTTGGAGAAGGTTTGAGAGATGAAAATCTCTCACCCCTTTCTTGTCCGTTATACATTTTAAAATAGGACTCTATGCATACATACACACACCGCTCACTACGGCACCCTATCCCACGAGGTAGCGGTGATACCATAGTTAAAGACCGGTTGTGTATGATTTCCATGGAGGTTAGGGCTAAGAGTTAAGAAAGGACGGATGTGGACCAAAGGGAAGAAACCTCGTTTCTTTCCGATCATGCTAATTCCCTTTGTTAACTATTACCTTAACACCTAAAAGTTCTTAATTAAGGCAAAGAAAGCATTGAGAAATAATTGACTTTCCAAACTAACCTAATCCTAACCCTAGCAATGTTTTAATCTTAATCAAACTCAACTTTAGTTTTTATTGAAAATCTAAACCTACCACAAATAGGAATTGACTCGTTAGAACATTTAGAAAATACACGTAATCCCTGTGGACCGACCCGTACTCAACCGGCTAGCTACCAAGCGACATCGTTCTAGATTGCGGTTAATTCTTTGATTTTAAATAGCATAAGCATAAAATCTCATACTAATCAAGATCCACCTCATGTATACACATATACATATATATATGTATATATATACACAAATATATTAATACAAGTATATGATACAAATATATACACCCGTATTCATATCAAAATTCGAATACCGTATTCATATAAAATACGAATATCCGTATATGTATTAAGACACGAATACCTATATTTGTATTTGTAACAACCCTAAACTTTTTGTAGAAAATTTTTCTAAAAATACAGAAGGAATATCTTAGCCTGAACACAAGTTATAAATTTGATTGGCTTTTAAACGGCAAGAAAGTACTTGTAGCTTATTGATAAAGCCTTACACTGCTGTGACATAACCCCTGTGATCGAATTCCCCCAGCCACATATATTTTTATTGTATTTCTCTTTTAATCTTTTAGAAGCTCAAGGGTTTACACGTGCACAACATGTAAACTGAAAAGACACATAATAAACGAACACGTGCACTGGGGTATACAAAGCAACACCGACACGTGGCAAGCATCCGAGCACCCCAACTACTGAGATGGCCAGAGAGATTTCCTTATTGACCGGTACCACCGGGCCCCCCGTAGGGAATGCTCCTCATTTTTCACCCTAACACCTCTTCGCCTACCCCACTATCCTCATATTATTTGTTTACTCTGCATTCATCCAGAGAAGATTAAATCACCTCTTTAATCCCTTTTAAATGCATTTTAATTCTCAAACTCATCACCCTCAAAACCCTAATTTTCCCTATAAATACCACACTATATTTCACCCTTCCTTACTCAGAAATCCCTGCCAAAACTCTATAAAATATCCCAGGTCCTAGTTGTGCAAGTGAAGTTAGCAAAGGTCAAGATTCTGACGACGTTTCGAGGAGATTCCGGTGACGAAACGACGCCCCGACGCTTCCATAGTCTTACACTACCTCCCCTCTACCCTTATAGCCAGTAAGTCCCCTCTTCTTTTCTAAATCTCTAGGCTAAAATTTTTATTTTTTCCAAACCCGACGGAAGCGGAGTTAATCCGACTTCTGATTCGTTTTTCTTTAAAAATTCTATTTTTCTTAAACCATAAAATACCATACTCTCATATAATGTTTAATAAACATAAATAATAATATTAAGAACAAGTTCCATCTACAAATAATTCATTTTGCAACTTTTATAGCATTTATACGGTAAAATACCATATACTTTACATTTCGACATAAATCAACATATTTACTTGTATTACCTTAGAGAACTCACGATGTAAGGACCAAACTCATTAAAACACATATCTTGGACATAGTACGATTTACTTTTGGACAATATTTGCAGGAATATTACGAGTTACAATAAAATACCCTAAACTATTACAAAATCATTTCTTTAAAAAGATTATTATCTAATTCCATGCAATTACGTCTCTACAACCCATTTTGAGGAACCCCGATCGAGATGATGTGGGTTATCGCACGTCCTCGGGCCTAATAGAGCGAGATGCAGACCTCCGCAAGGAGCATTCGATCTTGATGGAATTTTTAATGCTATTTTTAAGAAAAATGAGATTTCTAGAAAATAAATAAAATTTATTTTTATTAAATATATTTATGAATATTATCAAAAGATCTATTTTAAATATATTATACAAATATTCCATGTTTTATAAATCAAAGAAATCACAATTACATGAAAGTACCACTTCAATACAAAACAATTCCAATATTTCAATAAAATACCATATACAATGAAAATTAGTTTCTACTCACTAGAAATTTCACTTTTATAAAATATACATCTATGAAAACCCTAAAAGACAATAATTAAATACTTGAGGTGTATTTTAAATATGTATCAAAACTATTTTTATATAAAACCTCCTTAAGTTATACTAAATTACAATAAGGACCCTAATAAATATAGGTTTAAGCGGGACCAATTCTCTTGAGCCTCAGGGAGCCGGAGAATGTGGGTGCTTGCCTATATAAGGTAGACAACTCAAACAAACGGTGTTATCAACACGGTAATTGTCTTGGAAATAGACACAAATCCTGTTGTCCATGTACAACAGTTATCGATAACTTCAAAACTAATTCAGGACTTCAATTTCTTTTCAGAGTGTCTGACTTAGACTGAGTCTCAATCTAATCAATCTGACTTGAATATGATTCAAGTATAAAACTACAATTCAACACAAATCCTTCTATTCAATCTGAATCAATTTATATTGACCGAACCGAACCATGGATATACTCCGTTTACATGACTATCCATTCCATTTACTGATAACATGGTTTCGGCAAGTCATCCATCTATATAAAAAAAATACAATCAATACAAAAGACATCGCGGAGTTTCTTTAAAGGGGTAGATTGGTACGGAAGGTGTTAGAAGTGGCACGGACTGTAACCATAATACACCTAACCTGAATATCCATTGCCGTTGTACCGTGGCTGAACGATTCCTTGTGTTTCGTATACCTTAGTCTCCGGAATAGTGGGACTCTTCTCGTATACACTGGCATCTTCTATACCAAGCTACAAACAAATGCGTTAACATTATAATAAAACATTACTAGTTATAATCTCTTTCTCTCTATTCTATCTCTACCCACCTTTGGACTTACCGAGCGATTGTTCGCTGACGATGGTGCTATTTCTCTTCTTCTTTGGAATGTTGTCAGGTGGATCGGACGCACTGGAGATCGAGACCATCCAGGAGCATTTGGAGCAGTGCCGTGAAGACCCCGAGCTATAGTCACTTGAACATACTTTTCATTTCAGTTATGCCATTGTTTAGGCATTGCGGTCGACTCTACGGTTGAAACAGTAGGTGGTGCTGCGTCTCCATCCATGTATTTACATTTTCAGTTGTACCTGTAAAAGAATGTTTAATAAATAAAGTTGTTGTTCAATTATATCTATTGTCATTCTTCTTGTGTACATTTACTTTATATTTCTTAGATACGCTTAGCGTGTTTATTTCTGAGTAAATACATAGCGGGCCTTACCGCGTCCCCTTACCGTCTACCGGGAAGCGAGGCGCGACAGGTTTTGTTGGTGACCCATACAAGTCAGCTCTGTATGGACATGCAGGTCAACACTGTATGGACATGCAGCTCAGTTCTGCATGGAGTCCTAAGCAATATAATACAAGAATCAGCAACTAAAAACATTCTTTACATTTCATATTCCTTGAATCTTACAATTTCATAAACTTGAATCTATCATAACCCAAAATTTTCTTTCAACGTTATGGATTCTCCAAACAACACCAGCACCAACTTCAACAACACACCACCACCTTTACCGCTTACGCCTACCGTTGCTGCTCCAATCAATGAGTAGACGGTAGTGCTTGAGGCAATCTAAAGCCTCCTGAAAGGACAGCAGCAGACTGCTATATTATTGAATAGTCCAGAAGCGGAAGCGCATGGAGTAAAGCAATTCCGGGTATTGCACCCAAAGCAATTTTCGGGGAAAGTGAGCCCTCTGGAAGCGGAAGAATGAGCTCAAAGTATTGAGGATGATCTGGCAGCGACACAAGTGCCAAAGATCGCTTGGGTTCGAGTTGCGAAGCTGCAATTCACTGACAATGCCCGAGTCTGGTGGAAGGCGAAAGAAAACCGTGTCGAACAACCTATGGAATGGAGGACTTTTTGCGACATGCTCAACATGAAATACTTCCTAGAGACTGCCCGATTTGATATGGAGCAGCAGTTCATCCACCTACAACAGGGTTCTATGTGGACCAAGTCCGTGGATGAGTATGATGCCGAGTTTACCATGCTCAGTAGGTTCGTGGCACACTTGATACCAACTGCTGAGATCAGGTCCAGAAGATTTCAGCAAGGGTTGGACCAGAAGATCTAAGCTGCCTTAGCTACAGGGGATTTCCCAACCCATGACCTGGCTTTAAAAGCTGCCCGTCGTAATGAGGCAGTGGTGAAGAAAAAGGGCACACCTCAATCTGCCGGAGCGAAAACGCCCTGCCACTCAGATTGCTGGAGGAGCCTCTTGAATGCCAACTTTTCAACCCAGGAGACCAGAAGAAATAGATAACCGGCCAAGTCCAGATTTTTTCTTCTACTGCAAGAGGGATGGACACCTGTGGAGGGACTGTAGGCACGCAAAAGGCTTGTGCTTAGTTTGTGGGGCATCTAATCACGGAATTGAAACCAGTCTTTATAGATGAAACTTAGCTCCCACACACACCAACTATCCGCAGCGAGCAGCTATCCAGGTTTTTGCAGCTCGTCTTCATCTCCCAGCACCACCTCCTGCACAGCCTAATCACCAATTCCATCAGGAACTGAGGAACATGCCTCGAGGGCAGAGGAACATGCCCCAAGGACAGAAGAATGTACCTCTAGCTAGGAGGAATATACCCCGATGTCAGGCCTTCACATTAGCGGCTGAGACTGTAGACCAAAGTAACCCTGGTAATTCCTTTCAATCTTTTCAAACCCTTGTATCATCTTGTTACTTTTCATGTAATACCGGTATTTCTTTCATACTCACGATCACCAAATTGTTTTGAATCTGTTACACTTTCTTTCTATAAATTTCGAGAACGAAATGTTTTAAGGAGGGTAGAATGAAACAGCCCTAAACTTTCTGTAAAATTTTTTTCCAAAAATACAGAAGGAATACCTTATCCTGATCACAAGTTATAAATTTGATTTGCTTTTGAATAGCAAGAAAGCACTTGTAGCTCATTGGTAAAGCCTTGCACTGCTGTGACATAGCCCTAGTGATCGAATCCCCCCAGCGACATATATTTTTATTGTATTTCTCTTTTAATCTTTTAGAAGCCCAAGGGTTTACACGTGCACAACACGTAAAAGGAAAAGACATAGAATAAACAAACACATGTACTAGGGTATACAAAGCGACACCGACACGTGGCAAGCATCCGAGCACCCCAACCACTGAGATGGCCAGCAAGATTACCTTATTGACCGGTACCACCAGGCCCCCGGTAGGGAATGCTTCCCATTTTTTCATCCCAACACCTCTTCGCCTAGCCCACTACCCCCATATTATTTGTTTACTCTGCATTCATCCATAGAAAATTAAATCACCTCTTTAATCCCTTTTAAATGCATTTTAATTTGAAATTCATCACCTTCAAAACACAAATTTTCCCTATAAATACCACACCATATTTCACCCCTCCTCACTCAGAAATTCCCTGCCAAAACTCTATAAAAAATTCCCAAGTCCAAGTTGTGCAAGTGGAGTTAGCAAAGGGCAAGATTTCGACGACGTTTCGAGGAGATTCTGGCGACGAAATGACCCCTCGACGCTTCCATAGTCTTACCCTACCTCCACTATACCCTTATAGCCAGTAATTCCCCTCTTCTCTTCTAAATCTCTTGGCTAAAACTTTCATTTTTTCCAAACCCAACGGAAGCAGAGTTAATCCGACTTCCGATTCCTTTTTCTTTAAAAATTCTATTTTTCTTAAACTATAAAATACGATACTCTCATATAATGTTTAATAAACATAAATAATCATATTAAGAACAAGTTCCATCTATAAATAATTCATGTTGCAACTTTTATAGAATTTATACGGTAAAATACCATATACTTTACATTTCGACATAAATCAACATATTTACTTGTATTACCATAGAAAACTCATGAAGTAAGGACCTACCTCATCACAACACACATCTTGGACATTGCACAATTTACTTTTGGACAATATTTGTGGGAATATTACTAGTTACAATAAAATATCCTAAACTATTACAAAATCGTTTCTTTAAAAAGAGTATTATCTAATTCCATGCAATTACGCCTCTACAACCCATTTTGGGAAACCCCGGTCGGGAAGATGCGGGTTATCACATGTCCTCGGGCCTAGTAGAGCGAGATGCAGACCTCCGCAAGGAGCATTCGATCTCGATGGAATTTTTAATGCTATTTGTAAGAAAATGAGATTTTCTAGAAAATAAATAAAATTTATTTTTATTAAATATATATGAATATTATCAAAAGATCTATTTTAAATATATTACACAAATATTCCATGTTTTCTAAATCAAAGGAATCACAATTATATGAAAGTACCACTTCAATACAAAACAATTCCAATATTTCAGTAAAATACCATATACAATGAAAACCAGGTTCTACTCAGCAGAAATTTCACTTTTATAAAATATACATCTATGAAAACCCTAAAAGACGATAATTAAATACTTGAGGTGCATTTTGAATATGTATCAAAACTATTTTTACATAAAACCCCCTCAAGTTATACTAAATTACAATAAGGACCCTAGTAAATATAGGTTTAAGCAGGACCAATTCTCTTGAGCCTCAGGGAGCTGGAGAATATGGGTGCTTTCCTATAATCTAACAAACGGTGTTATCAACACGGTAATTGTCTTGGAAAAAGACACAAATCCTGCCGTCCATGTGCAGCAGTTACCGATAATATCAAAACTAATTCAGAACTTCAATTTCTTTTGAAAGTGTCTGACTCAGACTGAGTCTCAATCTAATCAATCTGGCTTGAATATGATTCAAGTATAAGACTACAATTTAACACGAATCCGTCTATTCAATCTGTATCAATCTATATTGACTGAACCGAACTATGGATAAACTCCGTTTACAAGACTATCCATTATATCCATTCCATTTACTGATATCATGGTTTCGACAAGTCATCCATCTATATAAAAAAACCAATACAATCAATACAAAAGACATCGCGAGGTTTTTTTAAAGGGGTAGATTGGTACGGAAGGTGTTAGAAGTGGCACGAGACTGTAACTATAATACACCTAACCTGAATATCCATAGCCATTGTACCGTGGCTGAATGGTTCCTTGTGCTCCGTATACTTTAATCTCCGGAATAGTGGGTCTCCTATCGTATACACTGGAATTTTCTGTACCAAGCTACAAACAGTTGCATTAACATTATAATACAACATTACTAGTTATATTCTATTTCTGTCTATTCTATCTCTACTCACCTTTGGGATTTACCGAGTGATTGTTCCCTGACGAATATCCTATTTCTCTTCTTCTTTGAAATGTTGTCAGGTGGATCGGACGCACTAGAGATCGAGACCAGCCATGAGCATTTGGACCAGTACCCTGAAGACCCCGAGCTATAGTCACTTGTACATAATTTTCATTTCGGTTATGCCATTGTTTAGCCATTGCTTTCCATCCATCTATTTATATTTCCAGTTTTACCTGTAAAAGAATGTTTAATAAATAAAGTTGTTGTTCAATTACATTTATTGTCATTCTTCTTGTGTACATTTACTTTATATTGCTTAGATACGCTTAGCGTGTTTACTTCTGAGTAAATACGTAGCGGGCCTTGCCGCGTCCCCTTACCGTACTCTGGGAAGCGGGGCGTGACAGTATTAAGACACGAATACACGTATTTATACAAATACCCGTATTCGTATAAACACCGTATTCAGTCAAAATACGAATACGAAAAGAGGTAAACTAAAAGAGATATATAATTCTAGCTCACATTTCATCTAAATATGATAACCTAGCTATCTTTCAATCCTGCTAGTATGAAAAAAAATCCGATTAAAAGTACGTGTACAAAAACACGTATTTAATCGAACCCAAGTACGTATCAAAATACTACACTACGTCGTTTCGCCTAAGATTAGAAACCTTCTGTATGGGACTCTAAAGACTCGACAATATACTGGCAATAGGTTTAAACACAAGCACGTCAGCGGCACTAGCTATACGTAATGGCTCCCCTGGTATTGAACGAACGAAAGGCCGACAAACAAACTTGTTTGTATCCCTATTGAGCCTAAAAGTGACAATCTCCGTACAGTCCGATCTCTTCGTCTGAGAGTATCGCATATTGGGTCTAGGGGTAGAAAACGTCAGACCTCTAATATCCTAATAAGACATGTCGATGTAGTCCAAAACCATCCCGAGAAATTATTGATCTCACAATCAGTATATCTTAACTGCCTTGGCCAAGTTTTTATGGTGATGACCAATCGAACACAGTGCGATAACAACTTTCTATACCGAGAGAGACGAATCCCTTCTATCGCTCACTGTCCCTAAGTTCTTCGGGACTGTACCTAACTAAACCCCATTTTCACGACTCATTAAAGACACGGTAGGGTAGTAATCTAAGTACATTGGGAACACACTTGAGATGACTGATAATGTTAGGTCTAAAGACTAACATGTACCTACGTCACCAGAGAACTACTATCTGACGATAGTTATATTACCATCTGGAAGTTCTTGGTGAGTCCGTCCAGTTTAATTCATAACCTATTGAGCACATATATACTATCTTTGACACTATACACCAATGGCTGTACGACAGGCCATCTTCCCTCACGGGAATAAGAAACGCATACACTAGTCTACTCCGGAGTATCGATGCCTTTTCTCGAAACTCCAACGACTAGAGACAATTTAAGGATGTGCTTATAGACTACCCAGACCCCACGAGTATGATTGCCATCATAACTCTAGTAGTCAAGCAAACATCCTACGGGCTTTACCAACATGTAATCAGGATACGTAATATAAAACAGAACATATACACATGTTGAGCTAAAGACAAACCAGATAGCATACTATCATATCAAGCAAGATTGTCCTGTACATATATATCCCAAGCATCCATATGTAATATACAATCCTGTATAATACAATAATAGCCTTTAGGGCATATACATCCAACATTGACTATGTCAACAAACACAGCACGAATACTGAGCACTACTCATAAGAAATGACAGAGGGCTGCGGCTAGTTTTTGGCGAAAAATCTTTAACGTAATGAACTTAATATCATTGGTGTATGTGTATAGTGCTCCTTACCGTGACTACTAGAGCTTTAAGGAATCAAAAGAATATTTAAAAACTTGAGCACAATACACTAAAACCCTAGAATACAAGCCCAAACACTAAACTAATACTACACTAATTAAAGGTTTAGCTACTAGGTTAGTGTAAAAACCTTTGTAAACAATCTTTCGGGTCTTGAATGGTTCACACCTTAAGCTCCTAGGTACTCAGATGGTGATCTCTAAGTCGAACTCCCGCATCAAAAACGATTCATCCGAGGATGCCGATTTAATCGATAGCTTCTACGAAGAAACTAAAGATCGGGTCTTACTAGGATAAGATGCTTAAGAGGGTGTAGTTTATGAAACAAGATACTCCCTATATTTTCTCAAAACTCAAGTAGAGAAGTGACAAAGAAGAAGATGATAGATGGCAACTCAAGAAAAATAACTCTCCTTTGATAAAAATCCTACACGCTCTCAATTCTTATCTCTTCTAGCTAGAATACAAAGAAGTGGGTTGTGACTCACTAGTGTGAGTTACAAGCCCACACAATACTAGAAGAGGTGAGAACGAGAGAGACTGTAGAGAGAGGCCACCTCATTTAGGTACACACACACATATAAATAAATGTCTATATAATCAAGTATACCCTAAAACCCGTATTTATAATAAATACGTATACCGTATTTCTACCAAAATACGAATACTATATTTGTACTGAAAATACAAAATACGCGTATTCATTTTTAAAAAGAAATACATGTATTTGTATCAAAGCATAAATACTGTATTCGTATTAAAATACAAATACCCAAAAGAGAGTAATATAATACTAGCATCAAAACTGGATGTCTTTCAAACCTGCTAGTACTACTAAACAGTCCGATTAATGCACGTGTATAAATACATATGCTCAATCGAACACCCGAGCCTATCATTATACGCAAACTACACCGTTTCGCCTGAACCGGGAAACCCTCTGTGTTGGACTCTAAAGATTCGACAATATGCTGGCAGTTGGTTTAACCACAAGCACGTCAGTGGCACTAATTGTACGTAACGGCTATCCTGGTATCTGTCGAAAGGAAGATCTACAAAAGAACCCGTCCGAACCCCTACTGAGCCTATAGGTATATTCTCCGTACAGTCTGGTCTATTCGTCTAAGAGTATCGTATATCGGGCCTAGGGGGTAGTAAACGTCAGACACTTAATAGCACGACAAGTCGTGTTGGTGTGGAATCCAATACAACCTGAGAAATAACTAGTATACCTGCCAGTAAATCTCACCTGCCCTAACCGGGGACTTTTAGTATTGGCCAACCGTACACAGCGCGATATCAGCTCCCAATACCGGGAGAGATGAATCCCTTCTATTACCTACTGCCTCTAAGTGCTTCGGGACTGCACCCAACTACTATAAGTTTGCATGACTCTTTAAAGCCCTAGTAAGGTAGTAATCTAAGTACAGTTGGAACACACTTAACATGAATAGTGATATTAAGTTAACGGACTAACCTATACTCATGTCACCGGAAAACTACAATTCGACCATAAGTGTAATACCAACCAGAAGTTTCCAGTGAGTCCATCCAGTATAACTCATAATCTATTGAGTACCTATATACTATCTTTGGTACCGTATACCAATGGCTGGGGGACATGCCATCTCCCCTGACGAAGATAAGAAATGTATACACTAGTCTACTATGGAGTATCGATGCCCTGTCTCGATAATCCTATGACTAGGGACAAGTTTAAGGATGTGCTTATAGACTACCCAGCCCCCACTAGTGTGACTGCCATCACAGCACTAATAGTCAAGCAAAGATCCTAAGGGCTCTACAACTTGTATTAGAGATACGTTAGAAGAAACATATACACATATTAAGGTAGATACAAACCAGATAGCATACTATCATATTGAGCAAGAATGTTATATATCTGTATATATCCCAAGCTTCCAAAATATAATATACAATCATGTATTACACAATAATGGCCTCTAGGGCATATATCACTATCAATCGCCCACTTGCACTAAGACCATGTATTGGCGTATCGCAGACTTATCATCTTAAATAGCCTCTCAAACTGTGTCCGAAGGATGGCCTTTGTGAGTTGATCTGCAGTGTTGTTCTCCGTGTCTACCCTCCTCACCTCGATCTCCTGACGATCTACAATATCCCTAATCAAATAATACCACCTCAAGATATGTATGGACATCTGATAAGACATTGGTTCCTTCACTAAATGTATAACCCCGTTGTTGTCATAATATAAAAGTATTGGGTCAACAATGGACGGAACCACCTGAAATTCTGTAATGAACTTTCTCATCCAGTTTGCCTCTTTTGCGGCGTCACAAGCAGCGATATATTCTGCCTCCATCGTCAAGTCAGCAACGGTGTCCTATTTGGAGCTCTTCCAACAGACCGCCCCTCCATTGAGGGTGAAGACATAACCCGATATGGATTTGGAGTCATCCCTGTCACTCTGAAAGCTAAATTCAGCAAAGGCCTCGATCTGGAGGCCTTTACTGTCGTATACCAAGAACATCTCCTTAGTCCTTCTCAGGTACTTGAGAATGTTCTTTACTGCTATCCAGTACTTCTCCCCTGGGTTCTACTGATACATACATACCACGCTCAGTGTGTAAGCAATATCTGGTCTGGTACATAATATCACATATATTATAGACCCTATCAACGAAGTGTAGGGTATAATACTCATGCGATCCCTTTCCAAATCAATTTTAGGAGACATCTCTTTGGAGAGGGTGATCCCGTGACAAGCGGGGAGGTTACCGCATTTAGAATCTTCCATACTAAATCTCTTCAGTATGGTCTCAATGTACCTGGACTGTGAAAGTCTCAACAGCCTCTTTGATCTATCACGATAGATCTTGATCCCTAGAATGTATCAGACATCACCCAGGTCTTTCATGAAGAGCTTCTATGATAAGAAACTTTTAACTGATTGTAGCATAGGAATATCATAAACACACCTGAAACCGAAACCGTAACTTGTTTCGAATCCTGCTTCGTGGCTTTCCAAGCCCCGCAGTCTTTCTTCCAATGACTTTTTTTGTGACAATCGAAGAATTCCTCCTTTGTCATTATTATCCCCCAACTTCTGCCTTTCCCCTCCCTAGTACCTTAGAGACACTGCCTTTCGACTTGGTAGGGGCCTTCTTTCTCTTCCCCTTGGCTTTCACATTGGATCTAGAGGAAGAAGATTCCCCAATAAGCAGAGTGGTGTCTTCCTGGTTTTCTTTAGGGCGCCCTCTGCATTCCTCAACATATTAAGGAGCTCTGGAAGTGTAACTTCCTTCCCTTGAATATTGAAATTCAATATAAGCTGGGTATAGGTGAGGGGAGGGACTCTAGAATCAAGTCTGTATACAACTAGTTCTCCAACATGGTCCCAAGGTCTGTGAACTCTTCAATGAAGCTGATCATTTTAAGGACGTTGTCCTCTAAAGATGACCTGATAGCCAACCTCGCCTGAAATCCTTGGTATGGAGATTGCTCTCTCTATATAAATCATTGGAATGGAGGAAGATGAAAACTAAGTTCATCTTCTCATGCCGCTTCTGTTGTTAATTATCCATATAAGCCAGCACGAGGAACTTGGCTTTCGCACAGTCTGTATCCTATGTCTTATGGATCTCAATATCCGTGATGGTGGAATCTGGACCAGAAACGGTGGAGGCTTTAGTAGTAAGGAGGTAGCCCAGCTTGTCATAAGTAATGGCCATCTGGACATTCTTTAGCCAATCTTTATAGTTTGGTTGCGTCAATATATTTTTATCTAATAGTAATTAAGGCCCGATCATCTTATGTTGGATATAGATGCTCTTAAGGCAATTATTATAATTGAAGGAGGACCTATATGGGAGAACAATTTTACTCGAGATGATAGTATGTTGTTTGGTCTATCTTTATCTTTCATGTGATGCGTTTTATTTACTATCACGTATCGTTTAGACATGAAATAAAGCCATAGGATTTTTCTTGAATACCAGGACGATAATGGAGATCATACTAGTAAGGCCTGAGTAATCGATAAGCACATCTTTAAATGTCTTTAGTCGTAGGAGTATCGAGACTGGGCATCGGTACTCCAGTTTAGACTAGTTTGTACGTTTCCTGGCCCGGTTGGAGGGCGATAGCTAATCCTACAGCTATTAGTGTTTGACATCGATGATTGTATACAGGTGCTCATTGGATGAGTTACACTGGGCGGGCTCACTGAGAACTCCTACTTGGTAATATACCAATGTCCGGTAGCAATTCTTTTGTGACATATGTAAAAGGTAGTCCATAAAACCTGAGATCACCATAGTGTCTCATGTGTGTTCCCACTATACTTAGACTTCTACCCGACCATGGCTCAAAGGAGTCGTGTAAACAGGTTTTTGTTAGGTATAGTCCTGAAGCATGTTGAAGCAGTAAGCGGTTGAAGGGGTTCGTCTCTCCCGGTATAGAGAGCTGATGTCACGCTATGTAGGACATCACTGTGGAGTTAAACTGATACGGGTTGTCAGTTGTATCTCCGGTTGGTTATGAGTCCTCTGTCGTATGAAATATTGAGTTATTGGGGTCTAATAGAATCTAAACCCTAAACCCGATATGAAATACTCTCAAACGAAAAGACTGGACTGTACGGTAATATCACTGATAGACTTTGCAGGGTTCTGATGAGTTTGCTCGTTGACCTTCTTTCGTTCAATACCTGGTTACGTGCAGCTAGTACCGCTGACGTACTTATGGTCTATGGATATGATCCTAACCTACTGGCAGCGTATTGTCGAGTTTTTAGAGTCCCACATAGAGGTTTCCCAGCATATGTTAAACGATGTAGGGCACGAATAGGGATACGTGCAGAAATTCGATTAATCGCTTGTATTTTATACACGTATTTTAATCAGGTGTTTATTGATATTAGCCGGTATATATATGATATACCTGGATTATTAAATCAAGTGTTAATTTAATAATTAAATATATATTGATATATTTATATATTAACTAATATCATACCCACTTAATATTTTCTTCTCTTTAATTAATATTTATATTTGATACAAATAATGAGACATGTATGTTGATACATGTATGATGGGAGTATAAGATTTATATGAAAGAAATGAGAATGGATCCTGATTGTAGAATTCATGAGATGATTCTTTTTATGACTCATTTGTGTGAGTCATTATTTGTAATGACTCATTTTTGTTTCTAATTCATATATTTTTCAACCTTATCTTCTTCTACACTCTCATCTTCTCCATGCTTCTTCTTCCTCTCTTGATTTTTCTTCAAGTGAGGAATGGAAAAGAAAAGAGAAAATTAAGTGAGCTGATAATTCTATATCTCCTACTGATCATTCTTAGCAAGTTTAATTTATAGGTTGCTTCATTTTGATGAGATCAATTTGAAGATAAAGTTTGTGTTGGAGTTATCTCAAGATGAATCATTTTCAGCGAGAGATCATCAAGAAAGCTTATTCCAGGCTTCGTAGAGACTAGACGGATTCCAAGGAGAGGTGGCTAACGCGCTACTAAGGTTGTAACCCACTAAACTTGCTTTTACCTTACTAGTTTAGTGACAAGTTTAGTAGTTTGGTTTGATTCTTGGTTTGGGTTTGCTATAGCTCTTTAGATTTTTTTAATTACCGCTTTTGCCACGCTTTAAACCCTACTAGAGGTGCCTAGCAACCCTACATCTTGGTCACTGCAATTAGGAAAAAGAGAGAAGAAACACTTAGTATAATGCTCTTGCAAGTTTAAATTGGTTATTGGTTTATCTAAATAGAATGGCTTCCACTGTTTCCTTGAATCCTCCTTCAAACTATAAAAGAAGAATTAGTCGGGATTAATCGCACCCTTCAATTCTTGCTTTAATCTTTCGGCCAGGCTAGTGTCGGTACTTCGAGGGATGTTTTACAATGCTTTCGTGAAGTTCCTTAATTAAATAACCACTTTTCCCTGGAAGCGTAGCCCTACTAACACCGTTCTAGACGCCTACCGGGTTTATAGTATTGATTATAAAGTGAAAAAGTCTCCCGTAGAGTAATAATCATTGCTCACAGTGGGATCGAGATCATACTATCATTGTGTGATAACATTGAAGGAATCCTACCAAAATTATCACACTCCAGATAGTATGCAAAACTAGCAAGTTTCTTTTTCCTTTGAAACTCCCGATGTGGACTTTTTCCCCAGTCATTTATGATCTTGACGACGGCCAAAATATCATAAGACGCAAGTCAAGTTCTACCCGTCATTGTCCATGCTAATCTAGACCCATTCATACAAACCCTTGACAAAAGCAAAAATAGCTGTACGCCTGTCCTAGATTAATGCATCTATCTATGCAACAGACAGATATCCAAATAGCTACCAATCACTATGTCTTGGCGAAGGTCAAAATACATAGCTTGAATACTAATGGATACCAATCTGAAATGACAAAGGGATATGGCTGGTTTTGGCGAAAACCGTGAACATAATGAACTTAATATAGTCGAAGAAACCTGATAGCTTTTAAAATGAGTGGTTTAAGCTCCGCATTTAAAACTTGTTTTTAAATTGTTCCAATGATTTAAGCTTATGGTTTGTTTTCTTTGCACTAATCAAAATTAATGTGGTCCCATCATTTAACCCTATCATTGCAGAAGAAACGAAAATAGAATGTACGCTTATACCATCCGCATTCGCCACGAGGCCCCGGGTCTTCACCGTAAGGTTACTTAACTTACAGCAGGGCGGGGGCAAGGCTAGCGCGGGTGCAAAACATTAGCACCGTTTATTATATATAATCTATTTATAGCCACTCGTCTCATGCAATAATAGTCATCACAGATCACAGCAGAAGCAACATAGATGAAAATATTGGATATACTAGGATTTCCGTGTTTCGTTTTACCCTTTAATGAAAAACGGGTTCCATGGTCGTGATGAACAGCCAAAACCCTCACCCTAGACCCTTATGGGTGTGGTAAACTACTCGCCAAATCCCTGAAGTAAAGAAACCTCCCTCAATGAAATGAGTAGGCCACTCGGCACTTTAAGAACCTGGTAGTTTGTGCACCCCACCCTAGGTCTATCCTAGGTGCATGAAAAGTAAATGAAATAATACAACGGTGGCTACAATCTCAACCCGGATGTACCCCGCAAATGAATATTACATCAATTTATAAATACATGAATGAAAACAAAGAACACTCTTCTTACATCCCCAGCTATTCAATTATGACAATCCAATACTTCATATCCACAAACCAACGCAGACAAGATACAAGATATGTGCAACCCCTACTAACTGACGTATAGCAATTAGTCAATGTTTAGAAACACATATACAAACACAAAATGAATAAACGATGCAAAAATCTTGACCTCAAAATATTCCGTGAAGCCCGAATACAAAGATAACACTATAGAAAATCTGGGGCAAAATTGTGTATCACAAAAATCCTAATTCCAAGCGACCAAACCACTGTTCAAAGCATGACACCAAACTCCATAGTACGGCCGCAAATTGCAGGGATTTGGAATATTTTTGCGGCCAAAAATTGGAGTTTTGGTCTCGTATTTCTACAGTGGTATTTTAGAAGTATATAGATCTCTCTGCAATACGGAAAATAATGTTCTGAGATCAAAAAAATTTCGACAAAAACTTGGAGTTCGTATATTCGTTACGGAACTATTTCGGTTTCGAAACTTTAAACCTTGTCTATTTTATTAGTTAAGTATTTGGGTAGGCTCTGATACCAGTGTAAGTGCATGGTGCTCCTTGTCGTGACTACTACGGCTTTGCGGAATCAAAAACTTTAAAAAAAAATTTGAGCACAATACACTAAAACCCTATAATACAAGCCCAAACACTAAACTAAAACTACACTAACTAGAGATTTAACTACTAGGTCAGTGTAACAACCATTGTAAACGGTCCTTCGGGTCTTAAATGGTTCACTCCTTAAGCTCCTAGGTACTCAGATCTAGCTCTCGAAGTCGAACTCCCGTGTCAAAGACGATCCCCCCGAGGGTGCCAATTCAAGCGATATTTTCTACAAAGTAGCTATAGATCGAATCTTCCAAGGACAAGATGCTTAGGAGGATGTAGTTTATGAAACAAGATGCTCTCTATACTTTCTCAAAACTCAAGTAGTGAAGTGAGGAAGAAGAAGATGAAAGATAGCAACTCAAGAAAAATAACTCTTCCTTGATAAAAATCCTACATAATCTCAATTCTTATCTCTTCTAGCTAGAGTACAAAGAAGTTGGTGAGTGGGTTGTGACTCATTAGTGTGAGTCACAAGCCCACACAACACTAGAAGAGGTGAGAACAAGAGAGTGTAGAAAGAGGCCACCTCATCTAGGTACATATATGTGTGTGTGTGTGTAATCAAGTGTACCCTAAAACTCATATTTATAATAAATATGTATACCGTATTTCTACCAAAATATGAATACCATATTTGTACCGAAAATACAAAATACGCGTATTCATATTTAGAAAAAAATACATGTATTTGTATCAAAGCATAAATACTGTATTCGTGTTAAAATAAAAATACCCAAAAGAGAGCAATATAATACTAACATCAAAACTACCTGTCTTTCAAACCTACTAGTACTAAAAAAAGGTTCGATTAAAGCACGTGTATAAATACACGTGTTCAATCGAACACCCAAGCATATCACTATATGCAAACTACACCGTTTCTCCTGAACCGAAAAACCTCTGTATGGGGCTCTAAAACTCGACAATACGCTTGCAGTGGATTTAACCACAAACACGTCAGTGGCACTAGTTGTACGTAATAGCTACCCAGGTATCTGTCGATAGGAAGATCGATAAGAGAACTCGTCCAAACCCCTACTGAGCTTATAGGTGACATTCTCTGTACAGTCCGGTCTATTCGTCTAAGAGTATTACATATCGGGCCAAGGGATAGTAAACGTCAGACCCCTAATAGCGTGATAAGTCGTGTCGATGTGGAACCTAATACAACCTGAGAAACTACGGTGTACCTACCAGTAAATCTTACTTGCCTTGGCCAGGGACCTTTAGTATTGGCCAACCGTACATAGCGTGATATCAACTCCTAATATTGGGAGAGACGGATCCCTTCTATCACCTACTACCTCCAAGTGCTTCAGGACTGCACCCAACTACTACATGTTTGCACGACTCTTTAAAACCCTGGTAGGGTAGTAATATAAGTACAGTGGGAATAAACTCTAGACGAATAGTGATTTCAAGTCAACGGACAAACATGTACTCATATCACCGGAGAACTGTTATCCGACGATAGGTGTAATACCAACCAGCAGTTCAGAACGAGTCCGTCCAGTGTAACCCATAACCTAATGAGCACATGTATACTATCTTTGGTGCCGTATTCCAAAGGCTGTGGGACAAGCCGTCTTCCCTCACGGGGATAAGAAACGTATACACTAGTCTATTCTGGAGTATCGATGCCCTGTCTCGATAATCCTACAACCAGGAAAAAGTTTAAGGATGTACTTATAGACTACCCAGCCCCTACTAATGTGACTGCCATCACAACGTTGGTGTTCAAGCAATGATCCTAAGGGCTCTACAACATGTATTAGCAATACGTTAAAAGAAACATATACACATGTTAAGATAGATACAAACCAGATAGCATATTATCATATTGAATAAGACTGTTATATATCTGTATATATTCCAAGCTTCCAAAATGTAAATACAATCCTGTACTATACAATAATGGCATCTAGGGCATATATCACTAATTGTTGAAGAAAATCAAGTGGCTTTGAAATGGAGTGGTTTAGGCTCCACTTTTAAAACTAGTAGCATAAACTTTTGCTTAAGAGCGAACTTCTCGTGAAGGGATCAAGGCTCTTTCCTCATAGAATGAAGTGTAGGATATTTCTAACCGAATTCTGCTATGCAAAGCAAAAGAATATGACTATAGTTTTGAAGAAAAACGAGTAGTTTTAAAAATTGGTTCTGACAACATCATTTAGCACTAGTAAAATAAGGGGTTGCCCCTACGGATAACAACATCCGTAAGGGCAGATAAAGTTTGGCCCTACGGATTAATCCGTAGGGCCAAACGGTTGCCCCTACGGTCTATCTATATTTACCTCTACGGAGCCGCAAACCAAGCACCTACGGGTATATCCGTAGGGGCATCTAAATAGGGATTTAAGTGATCGATCCCTACGCTGATTATTTCCTATTCCCTTTATCGTTGCGCGCGAACCTAAATCCCCAAACCCTCGACGTTCCCGCCGATCGCCGTTCTCGTCGTCGCCAGCGCCGGCCGAATCGTCGTCGCCACCGCCTGCAGTGATCTCGTCGTCGCCACCGCCCTCCGTTCTCGTTGTCGCCACCGCCCTCGTTCTTCTTCGTCACCGATTGCGCGCGTCGTCGACCACCGAGTGTCTCCGTCGTCTCCTCCACCGCCTAGCCTACAGGTTAGTTAAACATTATTTTAATGATGTTAGGGTAGCGATGAGGGTTAGGGTTAGGTATCGGTTGGGGTTAGGGTTAGGATTAGGGTTAGGGTACGGGTTCGGTTGGGGTTCGGCTAGTGTTGGGGTTAGGGTTAGGGTTCTGTTGGGGTTTAGTGTTAGGGTTGGGGTTCGGCTGGGGCTGGGTTAGGGTTAGGGTTAGGGTTAGGGTTTGGTGTTGGGTTGGGGTTCGGCTGGGGCTGGGTTAGGGTTAAAAAGGTGAAATTGTATTGGATTGATCTGGAAAATAGTGAATGTCGATACTGTTTATTTGTGAATAACACAGTCCATGGTTTTTATATAAGAAAAAGGTCCATGAAAGTCTATGGGATTTATCTAAAAAACGCTGAAAGTTCATGTATTTATTTGTAAACAACAAAGTTCATGGTATTTATCTGGAAAACGTTGGAAGTCAATGGTATGTATTTGTAAACAACAAAGTCTATGGAAATTATGTGAAAACGTTAAAACTTCATGGTATTTATTTGTAACAAACAAAGTCTATGGTATTTGTTTGAAAAATATTGAAAGACCATGACATTTATATGTAATGGGTCAAAGTCATTTGGGTTATGTCATTCTTATTGGCGATGCTTTCTTTTTTTGCATATCCAAAAACTTTGAAAGTTCTTGGTACCTATTAGAAAATATAAAGGGTTTTGTAGTGAAAGGAAAGAATTGGATTTAGAAAAACCGTGTGTAACTTTCAGAAATTCTATACACCCAAGTATATAGAAAATGGTTAATTGCGGATACAGCCTATGTACTATGGGGGTCAAGCACTTATAACCTCTGAAGTATAATAATAAGCACTTTTGTTTGTTTTTCATTAGTGATTAATTTTTAGTTTGCTATTTATTCTTTTTCAGTATGGATACTTGATAGAATTACAATTGCTTTACTATTGTTTGCCTTTTTCCTTTTGTGTAGAAAATATATCCATTGTGTCATATGGACACTATTAATTTCACATCGATTCAAGGGAAAAATTGAGGAAGATTGTGTTTGTTATATCAAAAACCTTTTTGTTGAACCCAACAGGTGAAACTTTAGAGTTGTTATAGATAGCTCTTACATGTTTAATGCATGTACCATTGTTAAGAGAGTGCAAGGTGGAGAACAATAATTTGTTTCAACGGCACGTTTTTCAAGTTATAACCAATAAATGATATTCGATGATAATATGAAACTTTCATATTCTCATCGATACTCATATATGAAATTCAAAGCGCCACTTAGTCCCCGTCTATCGGTTAACATACGTTCGATATTCGTCGTGACATAGAACTATACAAAGGTTGTTAAATATCGGACGGTATAGCTCGATACTAACAACCGTCGTGTAGTCTATGTGACGAGAAGATTCAATCGTATGATAACCGATAGATTTGTCCCGTGTGGACAAGTTAGGAATGTATAAAGCAAACACCTTCATTCACTTGTGTTTTCATCCGTTTCGAGATATTTTGTCTGTATTTTTCCGCTGGTTCTCCATGTACAAAGATAGATTAGATGTTCATTTCAACGTTGTTTCACAGCTTTGAAATGATTATCTATTCTATTACAGTGTACTCGGAGAACAGCGGGGAGATGCTGCCGAAATTTACTCGAAACGGTTGAAAGCACAAGCGAATGGGTGTTCGCTCTATACATTTTTAATGGGATAGAAGTCTTACCCCCGACAGCCGAAATACACACATACAACAAGAACACACAACAAACGCATCATTAGAGAGTGATTCAAGATGTTCAAGTTAAAACCAATATATGATGTTCGATGATAATATGAAACCTTCATATTCTCATCGATACTCATATATGAAACTAAAAGCGCCACTTAGTCCCCGTCTATCGGTTAACATACGTGCGATGCTCGTCGTGATCTAGAACTATATGAAGGTTGTTAAATATCGAACAGTATAGCTCGATACTAACAACCGTCGTATAGTCTACGCGACGAGAAAATTCAATCGTATGGTAACCCATAGATTTGTCCCGTGTGGACAAGTTAAGAATGTATAAAGCAAACGCCTTCATTCACTTGTGTTTTCATCCGTTTTGAGATATTTCGTCGGTACCTTTCCGCTGGTTCTCCGTGTACAAAGATAGATTAGATGTTCATTTCAACGTTGTTTCACGGCTTTGAAATGATTATCTATTCTATTATAGTGTACTCGGAGAACAGCGGGGAGGTACTGCCGAAATTTACTCGAAACGGTTGAAAGCACAAGTGATGGGCGTTCGCTCTATACATTCTTAATGGGATAGAAGCCTACCCCCGACAGCCGGAACACACACATACAACAAGAATACACAACAAACGCATAATTAGAGAGCGATTCGAGATGTTCGGGTTAAAACCAATATATGATAATATGAAACCTTCATATTCCTATCGATACTCATATATGAAACTAAAAGCGCCACTTAGTCCCCGTCTATCGGTTAACATACGTGCGATAATTTATTCTTTTCAACGACAAACGCACACATAAAGCATATACACGGATTTTCTCCTTTGTCAGTAACTATCCCGTTCTTATATTTCTCAATATAGTCAGCGTAACCTACAATTTATATGTTATACAGTCTAACATGGCCCATCAGTACGTCAGAGTTAAGGACTGGATGTATGTGGATTGGAAACAACGTATGCAACCTAAGTTTGTCACAGGAGTTGCTGCTTTCCTTGAATTTGCACGCGCACATAATAAGATCATAATAGAGAAGATTCTCTGTCCGTGCGATAAATGTGGCAATAAGTACTGGCAGAAGGTAGAATTGGCAGAGCTTCATATTGTAAAACATGAGTTTACTAGACTCTATACAACTTGGAAATATCACGGGGAAGGAGAAGAATGCAGTACTGCGGCAGAAAAAGAAGGAGAACACGATAATGCGGCAGGAGAAGAAGAAGAATTCGGTAATGCGGCAGGAGACGGAAATTTATTTCCATCAGAAGAAATGGAGGATATGGTAGAGGCTGCCCTAGGTGAATCTATTCGTACCGAAGATGACATTCCTTCCGGTCAAGGACCGCGTGCGGATAAATATGAAAATTTCATGAATGATGCTAGGAAACCAATTTATGAGAATGCGAAGTATTCCACCCTCTCATGGTTCGTCCAATTTTTCCAGATTAAGTGCCTAAATGGATGGAGTAACAAGTCATTCACAATGCTTCTTTCGTTCTTGAAAGATTCTATGCCTTCAGGAAATAATGTGCCCGAAAGCTGGTACGAAGCCCAGAAGATGATGTCTGATTTGGGTCTAAAGTGCTAGAAGATTCAAGCATGTCCTAAAAATTGCGTGTTGTACCGGAAAGAGAATTCAGATTTGAAAGATTGTCCAACATGCGGAGAGGCCAGGTATAAGCCGAAAGATTCTGATAAGAAGCCTGATATACCTGTGAAGATAGCACGATACTTTCCCATAACACAGAGGCTACAGAGGCTATTCAGGTGCAAGAAAACAGCCGAGGCAATGTTTTGGCATCACCGTGCTCCTCCAAGCGAAAATGGAAAAATGAGCCATCCAAGAGATTCACCGGCATGGAAGGATTTCGATAGGAGGTACGCAATATTCAGTAGCGATCCTCGCAATGTCCGGCTCGGACTGGCTACTGATGGCTTCTGCCCATTCAACTATATGGCTAGAAGTCACAGCACATGGCCCGTTGTAATGATAATTTATAATCTGTCGTCTTGGTTGGCTATGGACCAATCATACTTTATGATGCCTCTTCTTATCGACGGACCAAATTCACCGGGGAACAATATCGACGTCTATCTCCGACCTTTGATCGAGGAGTTGAAATCTTTGTTCATTGATGGTGTAGAGACATATGATTCAAACACAAATACAACCTTCATACTGCGTGCGGCTTTAATATGGACAATTAATGACTTTCCTACGTATGGAATGCTATCAGGTTGGTCCGTACATGGTCACAAAGCATGTCCTCAATTCCATGAACACACGACATCAAAATTCTTGAATTTTAGCAGGAATGTTTGTTATTGCGGCCATCGACGTTTTCTGCATCCAGACCACCCCTATAGGTTAGATACGGTTCACTTTGATGGTCATCAGGAGCTTGTTGGACCTCCATCCCCATTGTCCGGAGAGGACGTGACTGCTAAATGGGATGGTTACAATAACCTGACCTTTGGGATGGATCTGACGAAACAGGTCAAACCACAATATTGGAACAAGTTAAGCATTTTCTTCGAGCTTCCGTACTGGTCTACAAATTCAGTGCGTCATTGTCTGGACGTCATGCATATAGAGAATGGAGTATCAGAGCACATACTTAACTTGCTTCTTTGTAAAGACGGAAAATCGAAAGACAACATGAATGCTCGGATGGATCTACAAGAGTGGGGAATAAGAAGTGAATTGCACCCTAGACCGGTAGCGGGTAAACCGGGCAAGTTTGTACTTCCCAATGCCACTTATCATATGTCACAACCGAAGAAGAAAAGATTCCTGCAGGTGTTGCATGATTTGAAAGTCCCCACAGGTTTCTCAGGATCATTCAGCAAGAAAATAAAAATTGTGAAGGGCAAGATCGATGGGCTGAAAAGTCATGATCACCATGTTATCGTGGAGCACCTTCTTCCATTAGCCCTCAGGACTTCTTTCCCCGACTCGGTTGGTCTAGTAATCAACGACCTATGTTGTTTTTTCAGGGAGTTGTGTGCTAAAACACTGGAGGTACCTGAGGGGCATCTTGATTGGAACGAAGAACGTTTGGAAAAATACCATCAGGATAATTTTTGTGATTGGGTCACAGATCATGTAAGTTATTCGAATAACATTTTATTGCTATCAGTTTTAATCTAAACTTGTATCGTTATGTATTTGTCGTAAAATTTGTTTTGTTAGATCCACGATCCGAACTTGTCTGCATCATTTGAGAGTGATTCAAGATGTTTAGCTCAATTTCCTAGTATGGAGGTTGCATATTACAAAGGATTTGGTGTCCTTGGATACAAATTCGAAGTTAAGGACATAGAAACATCTAGAACCATTCAGAATAGTGGGATTGCGACGGTAGGATCGGACGGTGTGATTTACTATGGGTACTTAAATTGTATACTCGGCATCCACTATCCCGGACGATCAGAACCCTTTTATATATTCCAGTGTACTTGGTACGATCCGCAAACCGATACGGACAGGTGGAGAAGCAGTCTTGGGACTTGGAAAGATGAATATGGATTAACCAGTGTGAACACACTGCGATTTTACGGTCAGGACGATCCGTTTATCTTTCCGAACCAAGCGTTCCAAGTATACTACTCACAGTGTTTGAACCATCCGGGGTGGAGTGTTATATGCCGATGGAAACCCAGAGATGTGTACGATGTCCCAGAATACGAGGACAGCGATGAGGACGAAGAAGAGAGAAGGATTAAAGTGCTCCGACCGTCTGTTGCGAAGGACGGGTTGTCTTCGACCGATCATGAAGTTACGTGGGTTAGAAATTACATCGACGATGAAATCCAAGTAGATATGTATAATGCGCCCACGAAACGAAAAAGGTTATCAGTAATGTTATATTATTACTTCACATTTTACGCTCTATACATATATAGTCAATATTTTTAATGATTGTCTAATGCGTCCACGAACCGTTTATCTAGATTTGATGACGATGTCGGGAGCAGCGAGGGGCGGCAGGAGCTCCAGCCGCGGCAGAGGCAGAGGCAGAGGCAGAGCGATTCTGCCGCCCGGAGAGCTCCGTAGGGAGCTTCAGAGGGCCAGTCTTGCACCCAGATCGGAGACCCCTTCGGATGCCTCCTTCCGTGTGGATTTTGCCACATCTCCAGGTATACTGCACGCATATCCATTTTGAATGTAAAATTACAGATATTCATGCCTATTTATGTCAAAATTACTTATATTGTCAATGTTTGATTGTCTAGTTGTTGGTGATGCGTCCATATCTGGGACAGAGGCCACCCCCGCTCCTCCAGGTATGTTTATATATCATATAGTGTATGTATATTGATTTAGAATGCTATATCATAAATACACACATTCCTTTTGCTCGTACTTAGCAATTTTTATTATTGTCTAGCTGTAGGTGGTGACACCACCGCACCTGCGGGTATATTTATATATCCTATAGTGCATGCATATTGATTTAGAACGTTATATTATTGATCTACACATTATTTTTGCAATTAATTATATAATCTATTTTTAATTGTCTAATTATAGGTGGTGCGTCCACATCTTCCGCAGGGGCCACTCCTGCCGCTTCCATACCCTCCGCATCGTCTGCAGGTTAGTATGAATAAATTTAAAATATTTATTCATTTTACATATGCTCTATAGAATAAATATGAACTTCATGTAAATTTAGCGTCGATGTTTATTTTCTAGTTGGAGGGGATACGTCCGCATCCGGGACCCCGGTTGTTCCTCACCGGAGGAACTATCGTCCCGCTCGTGCTGCTGCCCGGGCCCAGGTTCGTGCGATAGTCACCGGAGGTATATATCACACTTGAATTTTCGTTTAACCTTGATTTCTTAATACAACTTTGTCTTATTATTGATTGTCTTGATATTTCGTGCAGACGCAGGGCCTCCCTATCCCCAAAGGGGGACTCGAGGCCCGAATCAGTCCCATCGGCTGAGGCCTGACAGAGCTAGGGGGGAGGCAGCATTCCCCCTTTTTTTTACCCTTGACTATCTCTATACCGGTCCTCATGCCAAGAGGTTCGGCCGGTATTTGGGGGACGAGAGCCGGCTCGTGAAGAACTATCCACTTCACGTTGAGTGGGGCGAGCAGCACCAGCGCTCATTCGCCCTCTTCTTTGATTAGGCTCGGGTATGTATTAATATATATTTTCATTTGATCTATCCAATATATTTATTATTAACACTTGCAATCTAATAACAATGTATTTTTTGTATTTTCAGTTGGATTACGATTTTCAGCCTGTAGCCGACCCTGATCACACGGGGAGGGTGCTCGACCTTCATGCTCTGTACAATGGCCTGATGAAGAACATGCAGGCCAAGGTCCGATACAACAGGAATGAGCTGAAGGCCGACTGCTACTCCCTGTGGATGGCGACCCCCGAGGCAGAGAGAGCGGCCCTCCTATCTACTCCGGCGTTTGCGAGAGTCGACGTAGAGACATGGCCTCTATTGTGCGCTTATTTCGACTCCCAACGTAAACAGGTATGTATTTTAAATGTAATTCATTATTTTTGATATAATTTATTTCTTTGTGTTTCTTAATTAGAAAACTAAATGTTAATGCGTTGTGCAGAAACAGGCCGCTCAGAATACAGAGAACAGGAAGTCGGCGAAGAGGGGTCGCCCCACTTACACAGGTGGCTCGAGGAACATTACTCGAGCCATGGAGTTATCGGTAAATTACAATAGACCGACATTTGTGATATTCTGCAATATTAAGAGTTATTTTCTAATATTTCTAATATTAAGAGTTACTTTCTAATATTGCAGACATCTCGGACCGTGGCGTCAGGTGGTACACCGAGCGTGCTGTCCGCATATCTTGCCGTCCACGGCACCTCGACAGATCCCACCACGGGCGAGCTTCGATATCCCGACGTCGCTACCCAGGAGTACTGCGTAAGTGTTAATATTTTTTCTACCCAAATTTGAAATTTTAGTTTTGGAAGGTTCAAGTTTAAATTTTATACTTATACTTTACTGCTTAATGTGGGTGTAGGAGCGGGTGGTTGAGCAGGCCCAGGCCTCGGGGATCGATTTTACCAGACAGAGCGATCTGAGGCTGCTGACCCCAGTTTTGGACGCCGCACACGGAGGGCACCACGGAGGTTGGGAGAGAGGCCGGGGACTGGGCCCTAGCAGGGCCCAATGAGGTTGGACTCCACCCCGGCGGTTACTTCCTCCGTCTCCAGTGACCGACGTGTCCATCAGGAACTGGAGAGCTTGAGGGCCACCGTTCAGGAGTTGAAGGAGATGCTGGTATGTATACTACTTTATACTAAAATATCATGTCATATTATATAGATATCAACATATCCATAATTAGTACGTAGCTTGAGCTTATTCGTTTTTAGACTGAAGTTTGATTAATCATACATACAGATGTAATTAAAATAAACAACAAACTAGATATCCAAACGGGGTTTCCAAATAACTTAATAATGATACGAATTCGAATAATACACAGTTCTTACACGCTTACTACACACGTTATGTCCAGACGCGACAGGGTACATCGACCGAGCCTCCACATGCATCTCCTTCGGCTGCGGCTCCGTAAGCCACTACATCGGCTGCGGTTCCGCAGACAGCTCCTATAGCTCCACCGCCCGCTCAGACTCCCGCAGCCGCGGCTCCGCAAGTGACTACCTCGACGGCGGCTGTGCAGACCACATCGCCAGCTCCACAGGCCGCTCAGACTCCCGCTCGCGCCGAATTGCAGAGTTTATTGACCGAGGAGCAGGCGCGCGTTATTCTATCATTATTCAGAGGTGGAGCTGGACCGAACTAGGGTAGCTTTTTGGTTCTTATTTTTTGAAACATGTATTTATTTATATCATACACATTGTACTACATTTTGAAACGATATTGATATTGGTTTGTATTTATATCATATTCAGTTTTTGGGTTTCTTTTGTATATTATATATATGCGTGAGATGTGATTATGAATACTGCGATATATATTGTGTGATGATTAATTTTATATTTGATTGATGTATATATTATTGTGCACAGGGCGGGAAAAAATCAGGCAGCCCTTTTTTTTAAAAAAAATACAGATAATATGTACCTACGGATTAATCCGTAGGTACACATGTTGCCCCTACGGCTATATCCGTAGGGGCAAAATATCAGCAGTAACTGATATTTCCCCCGTGATCTCAGTACCGGGGGTTGGGAGTGCCCCTATGGACATATCCGTAGGGGCCACTGCTTCGCCCCTACGGAGTTATCCGTAGGGGCAAAATATCAGCAGTAACTGATATTTTGCCCCTACGGATAGGTACCTATGTAGATATCCGTAGCGGGTAGTACTTGGCCCTATGGTTATGTCCGTAGGTACATTTAATATATTAAAAAAACCGTAAATAATATAACTTTTTTTACCCTACGGCCTACTCCGTAGGTGCAACAGGACCTACACAGATATCCGTAGGGGCAAGATTTTGCCCGTAGGCGCAAGTTCAGGGCTTCAACATGCACCTGCGGCCTTTGCACCTATGGGGTATTTTTTCGCCCCTACGCATATGTCCGTAGGGGTAGTGGGTTGCCCCTACGGATAAATCCGTAGGGGCAACCCTTATTTGTAGTAGTGTAGATTTGTTTTCTCTTGCATTAAAACATATAACACAGCCCCATCATTACAAGTTTCTAAGCCACACCAGAAACAACCAAAATAGCATGTTTTTATATGCCATCCACATTCGCCATGGGGTACCGGGTCTTCACCGTAAAGTTAATTTATGGCAGGGCCGGGACAGGGCTAGCACAGATGCAAAACATATAGAAATATCTACTAATATATATATATATATATATATATATATATATATATTAACATCACAGGCATGCAAGAAACAATATGGAATAGCGGATAAACTAGGAGCCCCGCGTTTCACTTATGCCGAAAGTAAAACACAACGTTCCCCGAATATGTAGATGGCGCATACAATATCGATCCTAACCCCCTACGAGCGCGGAGAGCCACCCGCTAATCCTAGAAATTGGCAGCACGATCTCAACTCCATGAGATGGCTACCACCTGAATTCTGGAATCCGGTGACTCGTGTTCTCCTCCACGGGGTAACCCTAGTACAGAAATGAAAAATATACAATGGTGATATCGACCACATCCTGATCAAGACCCAATAAAAGAATATATATAATACGAAAACGGCAGCCACAAGTTAGAGCTCATCCCGAATAAATGAATACAACAAATATAAAACAAAACGGTACAAGCAAACACATGAGGGATTATCCAACATGACAATCCGAATAAGCCATAACTATACATATATATATATATATACATATACATATATAAATATATATACATATACATATATATATATCAGAACAAAAAACACAAGTATGTGTGCAACCCCATCTAATCGAACATATATCAGTTAGACGACGTTCAATAACATATATACGAAGATACAAACAAAACGATATTAAAATTTTGACCGAAAACAGTCCCGTGTTTCCCGTATGCACAAACAGTACAAAACAAAATCTAGGGCTAAAAGATGTATATCAAAAATCTAGTTTCTACAATTCTAAGCAACTGACAAAATTTGGGGATAAATAAAAAAAATGGTAGGGAAATCTCGGCCAAATGGCGGTCACATTTTGTCTGTTTGTCCTCGAATTTTGTGCCAAGTTTTCTATCTTAAAAAGTAGTCCACTAACATATACAAAAAGGTTCCGTTTTGATATGGTTAGAAACTTGGAATTCGAAACTAAATATGGGTAAGCTTTCGGTTTCGAAACTAAAATATTGTCTAATCTAATTCTAGTGTTTGGTTTGGCTTTGATACCATTGAAAGTTCCTAGTGTCCATGCCGCGGCAACCACGGCCGATGCGAAATTGAAAACTGAAAAATTTCACAGGGGCACTAGAAACTAATCCCTAGCAATCGATCCAAATACTAAACTAGAAAACAAGCATACAAGGTTTAGGAATTAAAAACTTCGATGCGTGTCCACCTAATCATGGAAAACCGCCTTTGTCGTAGATGATCCACCCGAGGGAATCGATCCAAGTTTCAGCTTCACCAAGTGAAGCAACCGATGCTTCTAACTCACTAAGAATGGAGAGTGGGGATTTAGGAATTTTCCACTATCATTTTCTCATAAATAGAAAGCTCAAGAGAGCAAGTGAAGAAGAAGGAAGAAGAGGATGAAGGAGGAGCCATAACAAAAAAGAGCTTAGTCTTGAATGAGAGAGTGAATGGCTTTATATTCTTTTTTCAATCCAAAAATAATATCACCACATTTTCAAATAAACAAATGAAGCCCATCATTCTCTACATGTCCACAACCATGCCCAATTGCCACCTCACCCTCCACCTCATTTATGATTTTCCTAAAATAAAAATCATAAATGAGGTGTCCTTCTTCTAGAAGTATTTCCGTATAAATACGGAATACTTCCCGGCATACGTATCGAAATACATATACGTGTATCCGTATAAAAATACGAATAGGCATGAGAGAGAAAATGAATAGTGAACAATAATACTAGAATATATATCAAATATATATATAAATTATTAAATCAAAACTTGATTTAATTGTCCGGCTTAATCCTAAGCCGGCTAGTATTATCAACCGTCCGATTAAAATCCGTGTAGCTTGTATGCGTATTTAATATGACCCCTATATATACCAACATACGTCACCTACATCATATCACTTGAACCGGGAAAACTCTCTGTATGAGACTCTAAATACTCGACAATACGCTGGCAGTGATTTACTGGATAAATCCAAAAACCACAGGCACGTCAGCGGCACTTGTTGTACGTAACGGCTATCTAGGTATATGCCGAAAGGGAGATCGACAATCAAGTTAGTATGTACCCTACTGAGCCTGAATGTGACAATCTCCATACAATCCGGTCTCTTCGTCTAAGAGTATCGCATACGGAGTGGATAACGTCAAACTCCTAATAACCCGATAAGTCGTGACGGAGTCAAGCTCATCACCAGCCGAGAAACTACTGAACTCCTATTGGTAAATCTCATCCACCGTGGCCACAGATTTAGGGTGATGGTCAATCGAACACAGCACGACATCGACTCCTAATACCAGGAGAGACGAATCCCTGACAATCGCTCAATGCCTCTATGTGGCTCGGGACTGTACCCAACTAAAACCTATTTGCACGACTTCTTTGAGCAGTGGTAGGGTAGTAATCTAAGTACGGTGGGAACTCACATGAGACAAATGACAATCTCAGGTCAATAGACTAACATGTACTCATGCCACTAGAGAACTTCCATCTGACGATAGATATAATACCATCTACAAGTTCTCGGCGGGTCCGTCCGGTGTACTCACCTCCAGTGAGCACCTATATACTATCTTAGGTTACATAACACCAATGGCTTATGAGACCTGCCACCGCCCCTCGTCCCGGTCTAGAAACGTATACACTAGTCACTCCGGAATATCAATGCACAGTCTCGATACTCCCTTGACTAGAGACATTTAAGGATGTGCTTATGGACTACCCAGCTCCCGCGTATACGATCGCCATCATAATACTGGTAGTCAACCAATAATCCTACGGGCTTTATCATTATGTATTAGCGACACATAATAACAAGTAAAACGTATACACATCAATGATAAAGACAAACCAGATAACATACTATCATTTTGAGTAAGACTGTTCTACTGTATAGATCCTCCCTTAATTATAATAATCGCCTACCAGCAATCATAATAATTTCCTTGAGATTGCTATATCCAACAATTAGGGGTCTGACGTTATCTACCCCCTAGATCCTGTATGCGATACTCTAAGACGAAGAGACCGGAATGTATGGAGATTGTCACTCACAGGCTCAGTAGGGTATGGACGGACTTGATTGTCGACCTCTTTTTCGATATATACCTAGGTATCCGTTACATACATCTAGTGTCGCTGACGGGCTTTTGGTTATGGATTTATCCAATAACTCGCTGTCAGCGTATTGTCGTGTCATTAAATTCTTACACAAAGGGTTTTCTCGGTACATGCGAAATGATGTAGAGGCTGTATATTGATATGTACAGAGATCCGATTAAATACGTGTACTTGCTATACGGACTTTAATCGGACGGTTGATAATACTAGCCGGTTTAGGATTAAGCCAGATTATTAAATCAAGTATTGATTTAATAATATGTGTGTGTATGTGTATTCTAGTATTATGTTCATTGTATTTTTCTTATCTCTTTAGTATTCTTATTTATACGAATGCGGGTATGTATTTACGGGGATGCATTTTTGTATGCATACAAAAATGCTTCTAGAAAGAGGACACCTTGTATTTTCTATTTATGTTAAATGGAAATAAAGTGAAGGGGTGAGGTGGCATAAGGTATGGTGAGAGGAATGGCTAATTCATTTGTTTATTTACTTTGGCTTTACTATTGAGGCATATGGTTGCAATTCTTTATTGGAAAAATGCTTTTACAAAACCAAATGGAATTATCTTATTCTCTCATTCTACCTGCTCATTCTATTTTGTTCACTCTCTCTCCTCACTTGCTCCTCTTCATTTCCCTTCTTTCATGTGTTGAGAATTAAGGTAGGATTGAGATAGAAAAATTACCAGAATACTCTCAACATCTCTAAGCATCACAAACTAGCAACTTAGGATCTTTAGTTGCTTCACTGTGTAATGTAGGAGCTTGGATCGGTTTTCCTCAGGTGGATCATCATCGGCAAGGGTGGTCATCTCTCAAGCACGTTCCCGACGGCCCATGGAGAATGGATGGGTCTTCTACGGTTGGGTGGACACGCGAAAAAGATTGTAATCCTTAAACTTTGTATGTTATGCTTTGAGTTTAGTATTTGGATCGATTGCCAGGGATTAGTTTCTAGTGCTCCTTCTTAAAAATTTTGTTTTAGATTCCACATCGGCCGCGGGTTAGCGGCAAGGGCACTAGAAACTGCTGCACCTACTAATTATTAGCAGGCCAAGGAAGTGGTGACTTCCAACTGATGGCTGGATGCAATTATATCCAAGTTAGACTTCACGTATTCCATTAAATTATAGAATTTGTTGGATTCTCCTGAATGGGTAAAACCCATTAGGAGCAAGAAGATCTTTCGATATTAGTGCAGATGGAAAGGTAATAAACTAATGAGGCTAGACTTGTAGTAAAAGGTTTTCATCAAATACCCGGTGTAGATTGTGATGAAACTTTTATTTTAGTTTTTGTGCTGAAGTCCATACGGATATAACTTGCCACTGATGTTTTTCATGACAATAAGATCTGGCATGTGGATGATTATAGCATCTTTCTAAATAGGGATTTAGAAGTGTATGTGTATATGACTCTCAGAGGGTTATCATAGTCAGTAGAAGCAGCGGAAGGTGTGCAAGTTTGCTTAAGTCTTTTTATAGACTAAAGCAGGTATAGCGGTGATGGATCATCTGTTTTGGTGTTATGGTCAAAGTGTTTGACCTCATCAAAATAATATATGAACCTAATATTTGTAAGAAGAATGTAGAGAGTACTTTCTTATTCCTCATATGATATGTGGATGATATACTCCTAATAGGAGGTTATGTTCTTATACTACGATCGGTCAAACTATGGTTGTCAAAGATGTTTCTCCATATAGGAGTTGGGCAATATATATCAATCAACCTGGGGATTAGATCTATATAGATAGATCTAGAAGGATTCAAGGAGTGTTCCAATCAGGGTACTATGACACCATTTTAAAAGGGTTAGAATGGACGACTTCTGGCGCGGTAGTATACAAGCATGAGTTAGAGTCACCTTCTCTTAAGAGATGGGACTCGCACGTATGGCAGTAATGTCAATCATGCAAGGTTAAGTACTAGACCAGATGTAGATTATACAGTTGATGTAGTAAGAAGATATTAATCCAATCCTGGAAAAATATAGGAAAGCAGTGAAGAACATATCAAGATGTTCTTGGTGTATGGTAATGACAGCCACCTTCTTGAGGCGGTTACCGATTCCAGCTTCTAAAATGACATGGATGACAGAGTGTCCATTGTGAGTTATAAGTTTACTCTCCTCTGAGGAGCAGTATATTGGAAAGAGTTCTAAGCGGGATACTGTGGTAGATGTGGCACTGGATGCAGATTATGAATCAGCAGAGGACACAGCCTAAGAAGTTTTTGGATAAAATTGTTCATTTATAAACATGGTCCCATCATCTATCCAGACAAATTCTAAGGCAGGTATCGCTTGATTCAGGTGATAATTGATCTCCGCGATATTGAGATTTAGAGAGATAAAGTTAGAAACATTGTAGCGTGTATGCTCACTGAGGTTGTTTCTCGAACACAATTTGCAAAACTGTTAGAAAAGAAGTTGGATATACGATAGCATACGAGATGTGGGTATGCGATACTGCAATAATTGACCTTAAGTGCAAGTGGTGGATTGTTAGATATAGGTGCTCTCAAGCCAATTATTGAAATTGCAGGATGGCAATTACTAATTGAAAGAGGACCTATACGAAGAACAATCTTGCTCGAGATGATAGTATGCTATCTGGTTTGTCTTTATCTTTCATTTGTATGCATTTTACTCGTTATCACGCATCGCTAATACTTGAGATAAAACCCATAGGATCTTTTCTTGACTACCAGGATTAATGATAGGGATCATACTAGTATGGCCTGGGTAGTCTATAAGCACATCCTTAAATATCCCTAGTCGTAGAAGTATCGAGACTGGGCGTCAATACTACAGCTTAGACCAGTGTGTATGTTTTCTGACCCGGTTGGAAGGCGATAGCTGATCCTACAGCTATTGGTATTTGAAACCGAGGATTGTATACAGATGCTTATTGGAGTATGAGTTATACTGGACGGACTCACCAAGAACTCATAAATGGTATTATACCTATCGTCAGATAGTAGTTCTCTGGTGACATGAGTACAGGGTAGTCTGTAGACCTAAGATAGTTATAGTGTCTTGTGTGGTTCCTACTGTACTTTGATTACAACCCTACCACGACTTTAAAGAGCTGTGCAAATAGGTTTTAATTGGGTACAGTCCCGAACCATATAGTGGTAGTGAGCGATCGGAAGGGATTCATCTCTCCTGATATAAGGAGTTGATATCGCGCTGTGCATGATTGGCTATAACCATAAGTCTTTGGCTAGGGCAAATAAGATTTATTGATAAGTGTTATCGGTAGTTTATCGGTTGGTTATGAGCTTGACATCGGCATGACATATCGGGTTATTGAGGGTCTGGCAGATACCACCCTAGAACCGGTATAGGATACTCTTCGACGAAAAGACCGGACTGTACGATGACTTTCACTGATAAACTTTGCAAGGTTTGGATGAGCATGCTTGTCGACCTTCTTTCGATTAATACCTGGGTAGCTGTTACGTGCAGCTAGTACCGCCGACGTGCTTATGGGCTATGGATATGATCTTAACTTACTGCCAGCGTATTGTCGAATCTTTAGAGTCCCACATAGAGGTTTCCCACCTCAGTCGAAACGATGTAAAATATGTAAGGCGATACGCACAGGAGTTATATTAAATACGTGTATTTAATACATGAACTTTAATCGGGCGTTCTCATAATACTAGCCGACTCTTGTTGAAGCCGGATTATTAAATCATGTGTTGATTTAATAATTATATATATGTATAAATTCTAGAATTATGCTAACTTTATTTATCTCTCATTTTGTATTTGTATTTGATATAAATACTGGGGTGTGTATATGATACATATTATATAGTGTATAAGATACACTTGAATGATTCTAGCGGGACACATCATATTATTCATTTGATAAATATACAAATGAAGTGTATTAGAGAGAGAATTGTAGAGATTATTAGATCAATCTAGGGTTTTCTTTATTTTGGATAAAGATGGCTCTCTCTCTCTCTCTCTCTCTCTCTATATATATATATATATATATATATATATATATATATATATATATATATATATCATTCTCATTCTCTTCTTCTTTCTCTTGATTTTCTTGGAGAAAAATAGAGAGAACAATTGAGAGAAAAATATGTGAGCAAATATTGTACATCTCTTGCTTCATTTTCTTAGCAAGTTTATGTTGCAAGTTGATTCATTAAGATTTGATCTTGTGGAGTTAGAGCTTGAGTTGAGCTATCTCATGATGGATCATCTTCGATGAGGAGATCATCGTGTAAGCTCGATATGGATCAAGTGGAGACTAGAAGTGGTCTTCCGCGATTAGACTGACACACTACAAAGGTTATAGCAACTAAATCCCATAAAGTAGCTCTCTACTTGAAGCTTGCAAGTTATATATCTTTTGGGTTGATAGTAGGGTTGTGATGCAATAAATTTCTTGATTTTTTTTCAAAATTATTCATTTTGTTGCGCTATAAAACCGTAGGAATCCTAATAAAGTGTTCATGTCAAGTCATTACATATTCAAGATTCGGGTCAAGTCTAGTCAAGCATGTAATAGGTTTTGATCGAGTAAGTCATGTAGATATAATTGAGTTCATGCCAAGATTAAGTAGTCATGTCAAGTGTAAGAACTCAAGTCATGACGTATTAAAGTCAAGATGAACTAACTATGTTTGACTAGGGAGATTAGACAAGTGAAAGCACCCATTGTCTCCGGCTTTCTGAGACTCAAGAGATAATAGGTCAATTAAACCCAATGTAACACCTTAGAATGTGATTAGTGGCTAATTATACTTTAATATATGGTTTTTAGTAAAAAGTTTACCAAAACGATTTTCAAATATTTTATCAAAATTAATGAATATTTTATTAGAATTTTATTAGGCTTGCACACACTTGTGCATGTAAACTAGGGTTAAGTTGGGGTTAGACCATGTTTAGCAACCATGGTGGATTAACCATTTTTGTTAAGCCAATTTGATTTTAATTAAGTGTTTTGGTTATTTTTTTTTAAATGAAAAATGAATTAGTTGTGGTTTGACTTGGAGAGAGAGAGAGAGAAAAAGAGGGAGGGCATGACGGCTTAAGCCATGCTCACATTTAATGAAGAGAGAGAGGGGGGTTGACTATCCTATGCTCTCAATTCTTTTTTTTTGTTAACTCATTCTCACTTCTCCCTCTCACTCACACACACACACACACACTTCAGTTGAAGCAGCAGCAGAAACACCCAGCAGCAGCAGCACAAGTAGCAGCAGCTCCAAGCAGCAGCAGCAGCAACATGCAGCAACAGTAGTAGCAAGCAGCAACAGCAACAACAAGCACCTTTTCTTCTTCTTCTTCTTCTTCTCCCTGCACTTAGGATCCCTAGGGTATAATCTCTGAACTCAATTCCTTTTTGCTAAACTTATGAGTTATTTAGCTTCGGTTAGTGTTTAATATGAGTTTAGTTCTAGAAATAGTGATTTGTGTGGATATTTGGCCAAGTTGTGATTTTCATGGTTAGCTTAGCTTAACTAAGTGTTATTAGGCCCTTTAAACTGAGATTTTAAACCAGATTTCACTAAAATACCATAGGATTGCAATTTGGTGCAAATTTAACGTTTTAAGGTAAAATTTAGCCTTCTGTGATCTGCTGTTGACCCAGTTGTTTCAGACAAAAACTGAGAATACTAGGGCATGCACACTAGATCTAGACCACACACACGAAGCACGAGCCCCAAATTCCCAACCTGGGCCGCAATTTCAATCGTTCTGGCAGCAAATTGCGGCTAGAAGGGGGAGTTAGGTGCTGGGGTTTTGTCTAGGGTAGTCTGCTGTATATTCTAGTATTTTGGTATATGCAACTTTTTATATTTTCACCCGAGTCAAAATCCTGAGAAATATACCATTTTTCCAATACTTTTACTTGCGCGACACGTGTGATACGTGTGTGGGTTTAGTGTTTGCTGCGTGTTGCGACGTGTCGGGGTAGTTTCAGACTCGTATGCACACGTTTCAGCGTATCGGATACGCGCGCATTTAGTTCGCGACGCGAGTTTCTCGTTTGGTTTCGATATCGCGTTTTTGTAGGATTTTGCTAATGTGTATTCTTTGTGTAAATTCTAGGTTCGCAGGCGGGTACGTCGGACGCCGCAAACAAAGGGAAGCAGGTGGTCGGCTACATTTAGCACGAGACCAAGTGAGTAGATTTAACATCTACCGGGAAATCGCCCGTATGGCATTAAGCGTCAGGGCGTGGTAGGATATTATAGTTGCATATATTTATCTGTTTATTGCTCGCGCATAGGTACTATTGTAGCATACCCCTCCTTGTTGTATATAGAAATGGTAGTTATATAACAACGCACTGTCACTAACGGTTCAAGCTGCACGAGCACTATTTGTATGTTACACTCACACCGTTAGTGATTGCCATGACACTCGCACTATAGGATAGCTACGAATCATACATCGTTTTGATTACCGCGTCATTGATGATTAGACATGACTTTGTCGCATATTGGCATATATATACGTTGATATATTCATATTAGTACACATATACATTGATACACTCATATATGCATATACACATACCTTAATATATCTATCCATATTGGTGCACGCATACTGCTACATTCATATATACTATCCATAGTGGTGCACACATACCTTGACATATCTATACTTGTGCGCACACACATTGTATATCCATATTGGTGCACACATACCTTGACGTATCTATACTTATGTACACACACATTGTATATCCATATTGGTGCACACTTACCTTGAAATATCTATACTTGTATACACACACATTGTATATCCATATTGGTGCACACTTACCTTGACATATCTATACTTGTGTACACACACATTGTATATCCATATTGGTGCACACTTACCTTGACATATCTATACTTGTGCACACACACATTCTATATCCCTATTGGTGCACACATACTTGACATATCTATACTTGTGCATATACACACTGTGTATCCATATTAGTGCACATATACATTGCTATACTCATATTTGCGTATGTATCCATTTGTACATCCATACCTATATACATACATATGTTACATACATGGATGATATTGACTTGATTTCTAGAAAATAGGGACCGCATGAGATATTTTCAAAACTGGATCCTTTTAAAAGAGCGGTTTTCCCTTTTTACTCTTACTGTCATACGACACATTGCATGGATTTACGCATTGAATTTGGATTCATGTGAATTCTGGATTTGAAAACCGTGGTATTATTTTAAGAAAATATGCACTGTTTTAAAAACCTGGTTTCTCTTGATATGATATTTCAGTGCGTCCACCATGCGTTTTCTCGGTGCTGAGACGTGTGACATGTGAACCCAAAGCGAGGAGCTGGATGAGGCCGATTGCGGGTACATGGTGGACCCGGTATGGTACCCCGGGGTGAGAACGGATCGCTGTGCAGTAGACGGTGAGCCTGACGGAGGGACTACTACCTACCAGTGATTGGTTGGACCTGGCGGTTATCCGAAGGATACTGACCAGAGTCGATAGAGAGATACGGGACGACCCGTACTGCCGGGGCCGAGGGCCGATTCCGCAGACAGAGCCCGTGGGCCGATCCGGACTGACGAAGCCCGATACTTGAGGATTTGCATGTCGATGGTAGACACGATAATTTCATGATATTTTCGAGTGCCGATGCTAGGCACTCACGATTCTATGAGATGTACAGGATTTGAGGGCCGATTAAAGTGACGGCGCCTGAGTTTTACTGGGATTTGGGTGCATTGGTAGACACCGGTTATTTTTCCACGTTGACATTACGTGAAGATGTTATTTTATCCCATACTCAGCATTCATTGTTATGCATCTCATCCTGTAGTCGTAGTACCTGATAGAATACTTTGGCATGATTATTGCATACCCTTCTCATCATACATAGATGTTATTAGATTGCACTTGTTATGCATGATTATTGCGTATCCAGTACATATATAGATGTTATCTGTTGGTATATTTTAGAGTATCGCAGTACGTGCATACTCACGATTACTTTTATATGTTATCTACTATTCACGAGTTGGCAACTCACCACCGTTGTGCCATAGTGTTGCAGTTTGCCCCTCAGAGTAGTTGCGGCAGGGCTACTTCCTTATACCTTTTGCTACGGATACCACTGCAGTTTGCACATGAGCTCTTTTGCTGATAGGTGGGTTTTTGCGGTATCCGTTTATTTTTCCGTTGTACACACTATTGTATCTAGTACTCTCCATCTACTATTCCTGTATTGACTTAGAGACTAGATGTGAGGATGATGTATACTATTTTGTACTTTGGTGTCGATCTCGTTGTGAGCCGACTTTATTTATGCAGTTTTAACTTTAATGATAATTTTCCACTTATATTGCTCATTCCTTCGCTACGGCGTCGGATATTACTATTGTTGTGGTTGTTTCCGCCATTGGGCGTGATTGCTCCCGTTTGGGGATGCTTTATTCATATTGTATGTCACTTTTACATATATCTTGTCTTGTAACCGATTTCGGGGCTAGTTTTTACAAAGGAGATGCTGCCGAAATTTTTAATAAAACAACTTAAACTTTAAAGAATTTTACTAAATTACTCAATTTTTTCTAAATGTTTTAACAAATGTTTTCATCAAATGTTTTAACACTCACTACTTTTAATGGTTTTGATTTCTGGGTTTCGGCTTACTTAGCCGCGTTACACCTGTAGACGTTACGTGGTTAAGTGCCGGTCAAGGATCGAATTTCGGGTCGTGACAAAGTTGGTATCAGAGCGTTAGGTTTTACCTTTCGGAGTGTAGGATGACCCTGGTATGATGGAGTAGGTAGCTGAAGCAGAGTGACGTAGCGTGTGTATGTTCCGCGGCATACTCACGATACAGTACTCCGCCTAAGCGATCTTAAGACTTATTGGTTGAAATTCTTTCATGATTATATATATTCTTTTGATTCGATTTCCATATCCTTATCGAATCCTACTCTATTTTCAGCCATTATGCCGCCAAAGACTACGAGGACGCAGAGAGCGGCCGCGAGAGCCGAGATTAAAGTTGACTCGTCTGAGACGAGGACTGACCCGGGCAATACACCCGTTGTACCACAGCAGGCTATTCCTCCTTCGGCAGATCAGATCGCCATGCTAGGGGCCAGTATGCAAGAGATGCGCCAGATGATAGGGTCGTTAGTCGACACGCTTCGAGCGCAGCGACCAGAGGTAGTTCCACCCGTTATGGGTACCGCGATGGTACCTACAGTACAGGCAGTTGCCCCTGCAGCTACAGAGGTTATTACAGTATCGCTATCAAAGCTTATGAGGCTGAAGCCTCCGGTCTTCACAGGCACCGATGCAGCCAAGGACCCACAGTCTTTTATTGATAGGATGGCCTGGATATGTCGTTCACTCAGATGCTCAGATGCGAGATGGGTAGAGTTCGCGAGCTTACGCCTGGAAGGTCTTGCGCAGAAATGGTGTGAGTCGATCGAGAAGGGACAAGCGGCAGGTCTTTCTCTTATGACCTGGACCGATTTTGTGACGGTATTTCTAGCCCGTTTCCATCCCCAGAGTGTCAGGGATGCCCGAGCGCGCAGGTTCGAGTCTTTACGTCAGACGCCGGAGATGACAGTGGCAGAGTACGACGTACTGTTCACCGAGCTATCTGTTTATGCCCCGTATTTAGTAGCTACTGAGGAGATGCGAGTCAAGAGATTTGTTCGAGGCTTTCTTACCCCACTGTTTCTTGCGATCAGCGCACAGCATTGCGAGACTTATGCAACAGCTGTAGACGCAGCCTTATTAGTCGAGGAGCGCTTTGCTGAGACTTCGGTAGTTCCAGAGCCGAAGAGAGTTCGTACTGGTACACCGGCACAGAGACGACTATTTAGACGCCGCGACAGACACCTTGCAGGTGGCACAGACTTGGGGCGAGGTCAGTTGTTAAGCACTTAACACCATCTAGATGTTTCCGATGCGGGAGTACTTATCATCGTGTGCGAGATTGTCCGGAGCCACGTGAGGGCGAGACTGCCGTACCACGTGTCACACTTCCACCTTCTCCACCCCAGAGGGCATTGCCTATTGTACCTATTGTTGCTCGGCGTCAGACTCATGCACAGAGAGGCCGTGGTCGCAGAGGGTTTGCTCATAGAGGACGAGGTGGCCGAGGCAGAGAACAGCCAGCAGCTGGCAGAGTACAGCCAGTTGCTAGTAGGGGACCGCCAGTCGCAGGTGGAAGACAGGCACATGTTTTCGCTTTGACGCATCAGGACGCGCAGGCGTCCAATGCAGTGGTCTCAGGTACCCTATCAGTATTTTCTGTTGACGCACACGTGTTGTTCGATCCGGGATCTACGCACTCGTACGTTTCCACACACTTCGTGCCGAGTTTGGGTAGAGAGTCCGGTTTGCTTGATCAGCCGCTTGTTGTGACCACTTCTGTGGGCGAGTCGTTTATTGCTAGACACGTGTTATGATCGTGTGTTGTCCGTATTGGCGAGAGAAAATTGCCTGTCGACTTGATCCTTCTTGAGATGTTGGATTTCGACGTTCTTTTGGGCATGAATTGGTTAGCCATGTGCTATACGTCTGTGGACTGCCGTGAGAAGACAGTTAGGTTTTGTTTTCTCGGTGAGTCGACTTTTGTTGTGCAGCGGGACCGTAGTGCCGCCCCTTACGGTTTGATTTCTTCTCTTCGCGCTGGACAGCTTTTGAGGAAGGGATGTCAGGGATTTCTAGCCTATGTTTGCGATACTAGAGCTACAGATGTTCCGTTGGACCGGGTTCCGATTGTTTGTGAGTTCCCTGATGTTTTCCCTGACGAGCTTCCTGGGCTACCGCCTGAGCGCGATATTGTTTTCTGCATTGACTTGATTCCCGGCACGGGGCTTATTTCCATACCGCCTTATCGGATGGTCCCGGCGGAGTTTAGAGAGTTGAAAGGTCAGTTACAAGATTTGCTGGATAACTTGTTCGACCCAGTGTGTCTCCTTAGGGTGTTCCGGTCCTATTTGTCAAGAAGAAGGACGGCAGTTAGCGTTTGTGTATCGACTACCGCCAGCTGAACAGGGTTACCCTGCGGAACAGATATCATTTACCACGCATCGACGACTTGTTCGACCAGCTTCAGGGTGCAGGACACTTTTCAAGGATCGACTTGCGAACAGGCTACCATCAGCTGCGGGTTCGACAGGAGGAATTCCGAGGACGGCTTTCCGCACGCGTTACGGCTGTTATGAGTTTTTGGTGATGTCGTTCGGACTCACCAATGCCCCAGCAGCATTTATGGACTTGATAAACTGTATTTTCAGGCCGTATCTTGATTTGTTCATCATCGTATTCATTGACGATATTTTGGTGTATTCCCGAAGCCGAGAGGAGCATGAGCAGCACCTGCGGATCACACTGCAGACCTTGAGGGAGCACCAGTTGTTCGCAAAATTCTCCAAGTGCGCATTCTGGCTTGACAGCATAGACTTTTTGGGTCACGTGATTGCACGAGATGGTATATGTGTGGACCCGAAGAAGATCGAGGCTGTTCAGCGTTGGCCCAGACCCACATCAATTACTGAGATCCGCAGCTTTCTAGGACTGGCCGGCTACTACCGACGATTTGTATAGGACTTCTCCCGTATTGCTGCACCGTTGACCGGGTTGACCCGGAAGGGAGTTCCTTTTGATTGGATAGAGGAGTGCGAGGATAGCTTTCAGCAGTTGCGGATTCGTTTGACTACGGCGCCGATGTTATCATTTCCTTCAGGATTGGGCGGGTTTGTGGTCTATTGTGATGCTTCTCGAGTGGGGCTAGGGTGCGTATTGATGCAGCACGACATGGTGATCACGTATGCTTCTCGACAGTTGAAGAAACACGAACAGAACTACCCCACTCACGATTTAGAGATGGCTGCAGTGGTCTTTGCACTCAAGATCTGGCGACATTACCTATACGGTGAGTCGTGCCAGATATTCACTGATCACAAGAGCTTGAAGTACATATTTCAGCAGCGGGACCTGAATCTTAGACAGCGCCATTGGATGGAACTAGTAAAGGACTACGATTGCGAGATCTTGTATCACCCGGGCAAGGCAAATGTAGTGGCGGAAGCCATGAGTAGGAGGCCCGGGGGTAGTCTATCTTGTTTGAGCGCAGTGCAGAGTCAATCGTCGGTAGATTGGCAGATTTTATGTGATAGCCGAGTGCAGTTTGAGTTCACGCTGATCGGGGGATAGCTTGCGCATGCTCGTGCACGCCCATAGTTGCTTGACAGTATATAGGAGGCACAGTAAAGTGATGACCGTTGTTCAGAGATCATGGCACGGATTGGACAAGGCAAATTTTCCGAGTTCATGATTGATGTTCAGGGGATACTGCGATTTGGGACTAGACTGTGCGTACCAGATGCTGAGGGACTGCGGCGTGAGATTCTTGAGGAGGCACATCGATCGGTGTACAGTGTTCATCCGGGTTCCACCAAGATGTACCATGATATGAGAGATGTTACCGGTAGGACGAGATGAAGAGGGACGTCACAGACTTCGTGTCGAGATGCCTGACTAGTCAGCAAGTCAAGGCCGAGCACCAGAGGCCAGCGGGAGAGCTACAGCCGTTGCCCATTCCGGAGTGGAAATAGGAGCAGATTTTTATGGACTTCATTGTGGGTCTACCCAGGACTAGTCGAGGGTATGATTCCATTTGGATGATCGTGGATCGATTGAAGAAAGCGGCTCACTTCCTGCTGGTGAAGACCACTTTCGGATTTGCTCAGTATGCCCAGATATACATCGACGAGATCGTACGACTGCATTGAGTCCCGACATGTATCGTGTCCGACCGAGGCACCCAGTTTACCAGCCGACTATGGCAGAGGCTTCAGGAGACCTTGGGCACCCAGTTGAGTTTCAGCAAAGCATTTCATCCACAGACCGACAGCCAGTCAGAGTGGACTATTCAGACTCTTGAGGACATGCTCCGAGCGTGCGTTTTAGACTTTGGTGGTAGCTGGGATCATCATTTACCCTTGGTGGAGTTCTCCTACAGCAACAGTTTCCAGGATACTATTCAGATGGCACCTTTTGAGGCCTTGTATGGGAGGATATGTAGATCGCCCTTCTGTTGGACAGAGCTCAGTGAGAGCAGTATTTTGGGGCCGCAGATCGTATAGGAGACGACCGAGAAGATACAGCTGATTCGAGATAGGATGAGGATAGCTCAGAGCAGGCAGAAATCGTATGCTGACAGACGCCGCCGCAGATTAGAGTTCGCGGTTGGAGATCACGTTTTTCTGAGGGTCTCTCCGATGAAGGGCGTGATGAGATTTGGACGGAAGGGGAAGCTTAGCCCCAGATTTATAGGTCCTTTTGAGATCCTCGAGCGTGTGGGCGCAGTAGCATATCGTTTGGCTCTTTCACCCGTATTCCCAGATGTTCACCCCATATTCCATGTGTCGATACTTCGTAGATACCTGCATGACCTTTCTCACATGATTCAGTATTGGACCGTTCAGCTCGAGCGCGATCTTTCGTTCACCGAGCAGCCAGTCGTGATATTGGACCGGCAGGTGAAGAAACTTCGATCGAAGGTCATGCCATCTGTGAAGGTGCTTTGGCCCAGCCCAAATGGTGAAGCGATCACTTGGGAGGCCGAGGGCGACATGCGGAAGAAGCTCGCTCATCTCTTTGAAGGTACGCGTAGCTACATATTTTTAAATTCGAGGACGAATTTCTGTAAGGGGGGAAGATTGTAACACCTTAGAATGTGATTAGTGGTTAATTATACTTTAATATATGGATTTTAGTAAAAAGTTTACCAAAACGATTTTCAAATATTTTATCAAAATTAATGAATATTTTTAGAATTTTATTAGGCTTGCACACACGTGTGCATGTAAACTAGGGTTAAGTTAGGGTTAGACCGTGTTTAGCAACCATGGAGGACTAACCATTTTTGTTAAGCCAATTTGATTTTAATTAAGTGTTTTGGTTATTTTTTTTAAAATGAAAAATGAATTAGTTATGGTTTGACTTGGAGAGAGAGAGAGAGAGAGAGGGAGGGCATGATGTCTTGAGCCATGCTCACATTTAATGAGAAGAGAGAGGGGCGGTTGACTATTCTATGCTCTCAATTCTTTTTTTTGTTAACTCATTCTCACTTCTCCCTCTCACTCACACATACACACAATTCAGCTGAACCAGCAGCAGCAGTTGCAAGCTGCAGCACAAGTAGCAGCAGCTCCAAACAGCAGCAGCAGCTCCAGGCAGTAGCAGCAGCAACATGCAGCAACAGCAGTAGCAAGCAGCAACAGCACCATCAAGCACCTCCTCCTCTTCTTCTTCTTCTTCTCCTTGCACTTAGGATCCCTAGGGGTATAATCTCTGAACTCAATTCCTTTTTGCTAAACTTATGAGTTATTTAGCTTCGGTTAGTGTTTAATATGAGTTTAGTGCTAGAAATGGTGATTTGTGTGGATATTTGGCCAAGTTGCGATTTTTATGGTTAGCTTAGCTTAACTAAGTGTTATTAGGCCCTTTAAACTGAGATTTTAAACCAGATTTCACTAAAATACCATAGGATTTCAATTTGGTGCAAATTTAACGTTTTAAGGTAAAATTTAGCCTTCTGTGATCTGTTGTTGACCCGGTTGTTTCATACAAAAACTGAGAATACTGGGGCATGCACACTAGACCTAGACTACACACATGAAGCATGAGCCCCAAACTCCCAACCTGGGCCGCAAATTTAATCGTTCTGGCCGCAAATTGCTGCCAAAAGAGGGAATTAGGTGCTGGGGTTTTGTCTAGGCTAGTCTGCTGTATATTCTAGTATTTTGGTATATGCAACTTTTTATATTTTCACCCGAGTCAAAATCTGGAGCAATATACCGTTTTTCCAATACTTTTACTTGCGCGACACGTGTGATACGTGAGTGGGTTTAGTGTTTGCTGCGTGTCGCGATGTGTCGGGGTAGTTTCAGAGTCGTATACGCACGTTTCAGCGTATCGGATACACGCGCGTTTAATTCGCGACACGAGTTTCTCGTTTGGTTTCGATATCGCGTTTTTGTAAGATTTTGCTAATGTGTATTCTTTGTGTAAATTCTAGGTTCGCAGGCGGGTACGTCGGACGCCGCAAAGAAAGGGAAACAGGTGGTCGGCTACCCTTAGCACGAGACCAAGTGAGTAGATTTAACATCTACGGGGAAATCGCCCATATGGCGTTAAGCGTCAGAGCGTGGTAGAATATTGTAGTCGCATATATTTATATGTATATTGCTCGTGCATAGGTACTATTGTTGCATACCCCTCTTTGTTGCATATAGAAATGGTAGTTATATAACACCGCACTGTCACTAACGGTTCAAGCTGCACGAGCACTATTCGTATGTTACACTCACACCGTTAGTGATTGTCATGACACTCGCACTATAGGATTGCTACGAATCATACATCGTTTTGATTACCGCGTCATTGATGATTAGACATGATTTTGTCGCATATTGGCATATATATATGTTGATATATTCATATTAGTACACATATACATTGCTACACTCATATATGTATATACACATACCTTGATATATCTATCCATATTGGTGCACGCATCCTGCTACATTCATATATGCTATCCATAGTGGTGCACACATACCTTGACATATCTATACTTTTGCACACACACATTGTATATCCATATTGGTGCACACTTACCTTGACATATCTATACTTGTGTACACACACATTGTATATCCTTATTGGTGCATACTTACCTTGACATATCTATACTTGTGCACACACACATTGTATATCCATATTGGTGCACACTTACTTTGGCATATCTATACTTGTGCGCACACACATTGTATATCCCTATTGGTGCACACATACTTGACATATCTATACTTGCGCACATATACACTGTGTATCCATATTAGTGCACATATACATTGCTACACTCATATTTGCGTATATATCCACTTCTACATCCATACCTATATACATACATATGTTACATACATGGATGATATTGACTTGATTTCTAGAAAATAGGGACCGCATGAGATATTTTCAAAACTGGATCCTTTTAAAAGAGCGGTTTTCCCTTTTTACTTTTAGTGTCATACGATACATTGCATTGAGTTTTGGATTCATGTGATTTCTGGATTTGAGAACCGTGGTATTATTTTAAGAAAATATATACTATTTAAAAAACCCGGTTTCTCTTGATATGATATTTCAGTGCGTCCACAATGCGTTTTCTCGGTGTTGAGACGTGTGACATGTGAACCTGAATCGAGGAGCTGGATGAAGCCGATTGCGGGTACATGGTGGACCCGGTATGGTACCCCGGGTGAGAACGGATCGCTGTGCAGTAGACGGTGAGCCTGACAGAGGGACTACTACCTACCGGTGATTGGTTGGACATGGCGGTTATCCGGAGGATACTGACCATAGTCGATAGATAGATACGGGACGACCCGTACTGCCGGGGCCGAGGGTCGATTCTGCAGACGGAGCCCGTGGGCCGATCCGGACGAAAGGAGCCCGATACTTGAGGATTTGCGTGTCGATGCTAGACACGATGATTTCATGATATTTTCGAGTGCCGATGCTAGGAACTCACGATTCCATGAGATGTACAGGATTTGAGGGCCGATTAGAGTGACGGCGCCCGAGTTTTACTGGGATTTGGGTGCATTGATGGACACCGGTTATTTTTCCACGTTGACATTCCGTGTAGATGTTATTTTATCCCATGCTCACCATTCATTGTTATGCATCTCATCCTGTAGTCGTAGTACCTGATAGAGTACTTTGGCATGATTATTGTATACCCTGCTCATCATACATAGATGTTATTAGATTGCACTTGTTATGCATTATTATTGCGTATCCAGTACATATATAGATATTATATGTTGGCATATGTTAGAGTATCGCAGTACGTGCATACTCACGATTACTTTTATATCTTATCTACTATTCACGAGTTGGCAACTCAACCCCGTTGTGCCACAGTGTTGCAGGTTGCCCCTCAGAGTAGTTGCGGCAGGGCTACTTCCTTGTACCTTTTGCTACGGATACCACTGCAGTTGGAGCGTGATCTCTATTGCTGATAGGTGGGATTTTGCGGTATCCGTTTATTTTCCAGTTGTACACACTATTGTATCTAGTACTCTCCATCTACTATTCCTGTATTGACTTAGAGACCAGTTGTGAGGACGATGTATACTATTTTGTATTCCGGTGCCGAGCTTGTTGTGAGCCGACTTTATTTATGCAGTTTTATCTTTCATGATATTTTTCCACTTATATTGCTCATTCCTTCGCTACGGCGTCGTATATTACTATTGTGGTGGTTGTTTCCGCCGTTGGGCATGATTGCTCCGGTTTGGGGATGCTTTATTCTTATTGAATGTCACTTTTACATATATCTTGTCTTGTACCCGATTTCGGGGCTAGTTTTTACAAAGGAGATACTGCCGAAATTTTTTAGAAAACAACTTAAACTTTAAAGAATTTTTCTAAATTAATCAACGTTTTCTAAATGTTTTAACAAATATTTTCATCAAATGTTTTAACACTCACTAATTTTAATGGTTTTGATTTCTAGGTTTCGGCTTATTTAGCCGCGTTACGCCTGTAGATATTACGTAGTTAAGTGCCGGTCACGGACCGAACTTCGGGTCGTGACACCCAACTATTATCTAAATACCTTAAAAATAGTTGTTTTTATATATTTTAGCTATTTATATGAAAATATATCATTTGGCATTTTTTTAAGATATTTATGTAAAACAGTCCATTAAAAGTTCAAGGGAGTTTTATGTTAATACTATATGTTAAAAAGTAAATCTCGAGGGTGTTTTGGGAAAATATATTAATTAAACATTGAGAGTGTTTAATAAAAGTATACTTTAGATTTTCTTGTGGTATTTTAATGTCAACACCTAAATTTTAGAAGTTTATGGTATTTTAGTAAAAAATCTATCTTTTGGAAAACTTAAGATGTTTTAATAGAAAACCTAATTTGGGATGTTAGTGGTACTTTATAGAAATTTAGTTTTAAATTAAACTTAAATGATAATTTGATTTCCACCCCTTTTTAGTGTTTATTTAGTTTTACATTCCGTATTTTTCCTTTCAAGACCGCGCTTCGTGAAGAGCTCTGCATCTCGCTCCTCTAAACCCAAAATGTGCAATAATCCACACCATTCTTAACAGGGTCCCTCTAACTAGGGTTGTAGAGACAAAACTGCAAAGGAGAAACGATTAAAGATTAAATTCTATTTTATTAAAATTTGAGGGTATTTTAGTAAAAATAATCTATCCTCGGAAAAATCGCTACCAACATGTGAGCGTGTTATGATTCAAAAGTGTGTATATCGGATAAGTTATTATCTCATGTGTTTTAGTTATAGTGCCCTCAAGACAATTATTGGATCGCAGGCACGCGATTGCAATGATTGAGGGAGGACCTATATCGGTAGAACAATCTTACTCGAGATGATAGTATGCTATCTGGTTTGTCTTTATCATCATGTATTTGCTTTAAGTAGCTTTACAGATCACTATTACATGTTAATAGAGCCCATAGGATTCTTGCTTAACTACCAACATTATACGTAGGAGTTGGGGGTCTATAAGCACATCCTTAAATGTCCCTAGTCGTGGGAGTTTCGAGACTGTGCATCGATACTCCAAGAGTAGACTAGTGTATACTGATCGAGACCCCGACGAGGGACGGTGGCCTGTCTCACAAGCCATTGGTGTTAGTTTGTTCACCTAAGATGTATACAGGTGATCATTGGGTTTTGAGTACACCAGACGGACTCGCCGGGAACATACTAGTTGGTATTATACCTATTGTCAAATAGTAGTTCCTAGGAGACATGTGTACAGGTTAGTCTATCGACCTGAGATCATCATTTGACTCGTGTGAGTTCCCACCGTGTTTTGATTACTACCCTACCATGGCTCAAAGGAGTCGTGGAAACAGGTTTTAGTTGGGTACAGTCCTGAGGCACATGGAGACAGTGAGCGGATCGTCAGGGGATTCGTCTCTCCCATTATTGGGGGTTGATGTCGCATTATGCACGGATGGCCATCACCAGAAATCCTTGGCCAAGGTAGTCGGGAATTTCTAATCTAGGATCGGTAGTCTCATATGCGGTGATGGGTTTCATACTGATACTGAATGTCAAGTTATTAAAGGTTTGACTTTATCCACCCCTGGACTCGATATGCGATACTCAAAGACGAACGGACCGTACTGTACGGATATTGTCATTGTCAGGCTCAGTAAGGGTTTCAGGATAAGTTTGCTCGTCGTCCTCCCTTTCGCTCAATACCTGGGTAGCCGTTACGTACAGCTAGTGCCGCTGACGTGCATGTGGTTAAACCCACTGCCAGCGTATTGACAAGTCTTTAGAGTACCACACAGAGGGTTTCCCTACTTCGGGCGAAACGATGTAGAGGCCGTATGGTTTTATGGCAGGGTTCGATCACATACGTGTAATTGTGCACGGATTGTCATGCCCCGCTTCCTAGAATGCGCTAAGATCGGCACGTGACAGAGCCAATCATGCTACCTGTGACTAGGAAACATCCCTCCACAGTCACATTACGGCTGTCTATAAGATATCAAAAATAGTAGAAATAAAATAAACTATCTAGTACATGTCTATGAGCCAGAATAAATGCCCATATGCAGTATGTAAATATGGAAGTGCACGAGTCCACGTAACAAGTCAGGATAAGTCATAAACATGAATCAAGACAGCTTTCAAGCAAGTGGGTCGGGTCGGATGCAAATACAGATGTCAAAAAAACAATTCGTACCCAAAACACAGTAAATCAGGAAAATACCATAAATAAAGAAATACCTAAAATAGAACTGGTATAAATTAACTAGGGTATTACATTATACCCAACTATAAAAGGAATTTCGTCCTAAAAATTCCCAAAACAAGAAAAGACAAACAAACATGAAACTACTGGAAGAGATCTGGAAACTTCTGTCGAATCTCGTCTTCTTGTTCCCAAGTCGATTCTCTATGCGAGCGATTTCCCCAAGAACAAGTACGAGAGGGATAACCTTGTTCTTAAGGACCTTTTCTCTTCGATCAACAATCGACATCGGTCGTTCCTCAAAGGTCAAATCCTCCCTTGCAGTCAGCTCCGAATGATCTAGCACGTGTGTTTCATCTCGAACATACTTACGGAGTTGAGATACATGAAACACGTCATGAACATTCGCTAAAGATGGTGGTAAAGCCAATCGATAAGCCACTTCTCCAACACGCTCCATAATCTCGAAAGGCCCCACGAATCGAGGACTAAGCTTGCCTCGACTCCCAAAATGAATCGCTTCCCCAGTCGGTGATATCTTCAAAACTACCAGATTACCAACAGTGAATTCTAGTGGTCTTCTCGATGTGTCGGCCCAACTCTTCTGCCGATCTTATGCTGCCTTTATGTGATTTCGGATAGTATTAACTTTCTCTACTATTTGCACGATCAAATCCGGTCCCAACAATCTTCGTTCTCCAATATCATCCCAACAAACCCTGTCACGCCCTACTTCCCTGAGTGCGCTAAGATCGGCACATGACAGAGCCAACCATACTACCTGTGGCTAGGAAACATCCCTCCACAGTCACATTACGGCTGTCTATAAGATATCAAGAACAGTAAAAATAAAATAAACTATCTAGTACATGTCCATGAGCTAGAATAAATGTCCATATGCAGTATGTAAATATGGAAGTGCACGAGTCCACATAACAAGTTAGGATAAATCATAAACATGAATCAAGGCAGGTTTCAAGCATATGGGTTGGGTCGGATGCAAATACAGATGTCAAAAAATCTATTCGTATCCAAAACACAGTAAATCAGGAAAATACCATAAATAAAGAAATACCCAAAATAGAACTGGTATAAATGAACTAGGGTGTTACACGGATGATGTTTGGACAGATAATACTAGTGGTCTTTGGTTTAAGCCGGATCCTACTATTATATAGTTGGATTATTTTCATCTCGTTGTATTCGTATTCTTTCGGAATACGGATGCGGGTATGTATATACGGATGAGGGGTATTTTTGTAATTTATGAGAACATTACCTTAGAAGTTACCATTTCATTTTATATTAAACATTTAGGGTTTTAAATGTTTATTGGTGGAAAGTGTGACTCATTGTTTTGGCTTTGATTCATGCATGCCACATGGGTGTGACTCATGGTGGTGGGTCATGTTGTGACTCATGGTGGCATGATGATTTCTTGTTTGTAGTATGAGATATTTGTTGTGAGCCATGGGATATTTTTTTCTTGAGTTGTTTTCTTTAGTTTCTAGCATACTAAAATATATAACTCACAACAAATAACTCACACACACAACACAAAAAGAAAAGGGGCAGCCACCATTCTTTTCTTCACTTGCTCTTTTGCTTTTTCCTCACACTTTCTCTCCATGGCATCTTCTTCTACCTCCACCCAACATGTCTCATGTGTTGGGAAACCTAGGGTGTATTGAGACAATCAAATCACAAACACTCTCTACTTCATCTTGGCTATCTAAGTTGGCAAACTAGATACTCGAGTTACTTCGGTTTTGAGGTCGGAGCCCGTATTACAAACTCTCAAGGTGGATCATCTTCGATGGGGGAAGACCGGAGATCAAACTTGATCAAGAAAGCCATAAGGAGCTTGGGACAGAGGTTGAACACCGAAGGGCACGGATCATTCGGTATAACCTTTCTAAACTCTTTTATTCATAACTAGTGTAGGGTTAATGGTCGATCCAGGGAATCGGGTTCCGTTAGCACCGGTTTTTTAAAGTTTTTTTTCCGCATTTGGCCACGGATTGATGGCCGGGGTGCTGGCATAACCCAACATGGTATCAAAGACATGCCATTAATCTCATACTAGTTGTTTTAGACGATGTTAAACTATCGAAACCGAAATAACTCCGAAACAATACCAACTTGTATTCTAGTTTCTGTCAATTTTTCCGAGTCTTCTAAAAATTATTTAAGAAATTGCAGAAGACTACCTGTATGACAACTAGAACACACACCAAATACGAGCCCCAAAATCCACTAAAGACCCGGCGAGAATTGCCTAAAATCCGGTGTGGCAGATTTTTGTGGGGATCTGGGACCTAAATTTTGGGGTGTGTGCTAGTCTCTGGAATATTGGTTCAGTGGTATTGTTTGTTTAGCCCAGTTTCGATATAGTATTATCCTTTAGTTTGGGGGTTATTCGAGATGTTTTCGAAGTCGATATTTCTAACACTATTTAAATTTATACAGTACATACATTACTATCTGCGACCATGAATGTCATTAGAGCGGTACAACTTGTCTAATTGTTATAGTTCTTTTAGACGGATTTGCAAACGTGACATTCACGTTAATGTTCTTTGTTGTGCTGTATTGTGGCTGAATCGTCGTGGTGGATAGCTTGGGTGCAATATTAATACAGTTTAGTTTTATTTGTAGATTTGATATCGCAGGGCGAGCGTCCAACATATGGACTGTCGTCACTGCCTGCTTGTATATTATTTATTTGGGGCACGACCGGGTTGAGGTCGTTGTCACTGTTGTACATATTTTTCTTTTCTTTATAAGGATTACCCCACGATGGAGTGCACGGATAACTGGGTTCTAGAGGGCAACGGGCCCGCATCTCATGGCATTGAGACGGGGGGGCCTCACTCTAGAATTGACGGCTATTCGCCGCACTCGTAGGGGGCACAGGTTGACCCAAGGAGGGGTGCTCAAGTTACCGGATTCTATGAAGTGCCGGGTGGCCCATTCACTTTAATGAAGGGGGTTGCCTCACTTCTGGTTTTGGCGGGTAACTTGCCGCACTCGTAAGGGTCTAGGTTTTCATTGCACAGGCTATCCACACGACCAGAGGAACGTCGGGTTTCACTTGCGGCTCAAAGGAAACCCGGGGCTCTCAGATTATCAGTATTGTTCTTTGATGCTTATCGCTTATCTGTGATGTTGCATTTATCATGCCTAGAATGATTATTATATATTGTTATATATATACTAGTAGATGTTGTATATGTTTTGCACCCGCGCTAGTCCAGCCCTCGCTCTGTCGTTAGTTAAGTAACCTAACAGCTGATGACGGGGCCCAGTGGCGAATGCGGATGGCATATACGTACATCATATTTAAATTCTTTTCTGTTGTGATTAATTGATGAGATTGCATTGATTCTGATCAATGCTAGGAAAACAGACCTATTCGATGTTGTTGGAACAACATTTAAAAGCTGTTATTACAAGGACTTTTTCTTTTGTTTTGCATAGCGGTATTCGGTTATGAATATCCAGTACCATATTCGACGAGGCAAAAGCCGAGATCCCTTCACCGAGAGTGACCACTTGGGCAGAAGTTTACATCAGGGTAATAACTTCAGTATAGTCGATTACTTTTTTGCTTTGCATCGAGGTATTCAGTTGGGAATATCCTGCACCTCATTCCATGAGGGAAGAGCCGAGATCCCTTAACCGGAAGTGACCTCTTTAGCAAAGGTTTTTGTCAGTATATATTTGTAAAGCTATCCGGTTCCTTCAACGATATCAAGTTCATTAAGTTAAAGGTTTTTCACCAAAAACCATTCGTAACCCTCCATCATTTCAGACGGGTAGCACTTAGTATTCATGCTATGTTTGTTGGCCTTCGTCAAGGCATAGTGTATGTTAGCTATTTGTTACTTTTCTGTTGCATATATAGATGCGTTGGTTTGGGACAGTGATACTACTATGTTGGACTTCGTCAAGGGTATATATAGGTAGGTTCAAATTAACTTGGACAATGACGGGTAGAACTTGACATGTGATTCATGATATGTTGGCCTTCGTCAAGGTCATAAGAGCATGGGGTAAAAATCACATTGGGAGTTTCAAACATACAGGAAACTTTCCAGGCATGCGCATACCTTCTGGAGTGTGATAACTTAAGTGGATTCCATCATGCGATGATAGTTGGATCCCGATTCCCACTAATGAGTTGGTTTACTCCTTGGTTGATTTTAAATAATCCCGACTAATTCTGCTTTTGGGTTTGAAGGAGAATTTGAGGATACTGTGGGAGACATCCTGATTAGATAGAATGATTAACCATTCTGATTAGGTTAGAGTGCACACTAAGTATTTCTTTTCTCTCTCTCTTTGGCAGCGACCATGTCCCGACCCTAGACTAGAACTCATAAACCAAGTTAACCGAACCTTCTTAAAACACACTGGATTTTGGATTGTCAGAGTTGCATACTCCATTGCCACTCCTACTTTTACCCTTTGCTTTTCTCCGAAACATTCCGTATCACTACGAAGATTCACATTTATTAGATATGGCCATCGTATAGTTATATACGAACTCGAAGAAACTTGTTTCAGATTCGAGAATGATTTCCGGTTCTGAATAAATTGAATAGGACTATTCAGTTATCTTTTCCTTTTACCTTCTCTCAGGTTGTGAGGGCTCCTAGGATTAGGAGAGGGTACACCTATTGCGCTTATTGGATAGTCTTCTTCCAAACCATAGGCAGGTGCCGAAAAGTGGAGAACGAAGAAAACCAATTAGTCTATGTGTGGTATACAGAAGGTAACAAGAAAAGACAAATCACGGGATTAGAAAGAAGACAAAGTAAATTGCGACTACTATCATTCATAACGAAACCACGTATTTTATCTCCACTCCTACTTCACCTTTGAATTTCTCCAGAACACCCTGTATCACTATGAAAATCCGCATTTATTGGATAATCTATCGTATAGTTATATACGAACTCGAAGGAACTTTTTTCAGTTCGATGATGGATTCTGGTTCAGGAGAAATAGAATAAGGATTATTCATTTGTCTTTTATCTGTACCTTCTTGCGAGGGCTCCTAGGATTAGGAGAGTACACCTATTACGCTTATTAGATATTCTTCTTCCAAACAATAGGTTGGTGCAGAACGATAGGGAAAAAAGAAAACCATTTAGCCTGAAGGGTGGTATACAGAAGGTAATGAGTAAAGACAAATAAAGGGATTTGGAAAAATGGCAAGGAAATATACGGTCACAGACATGAATCTGAATAATGGAAGTGGCATTACTAGTGTCACGACCAAATTTTGGGCGTGACCGGCACTTAGATTGTATGTCATTTAAAAATGCCGACACAATCTGAGTAAGCCAGAAAACCAAGATCAAAACTCATTTGCGGAATTAAGAAAATTTTAGTTTTTAAGTAAAAAGAATGAGGTAGCATGTCGAATGGTTTTTAAGAAATGAAATCTAAACAATTGATTTAAAATTTCGACAGCATCCCCTTTTTAATCATTAATAAAAGCAGTTACAAAATGTTTAATTAAGTTGCGTCCCTAATTGGGAGCAAAATAACGCCAAATAGCGTAAATCAATATACAACAACAATATGACGCTCAAGTGAAGAATTTCATGCATAAGTAAAGGAAACATAACTTAACACAACTAAACGATCTCACCCGATCAAAATAAAAGTATACAACAAATTTTGTTCTAAGTCAAATATACAGGGTCTGATGGAGAATTACTAGATCCAAAATGCATATACCCAAAATAGGAGGTTACTACGTAGGTAACCCACCTAACAAAATAAGCGATAAAAGCTGACAAGTGGATCCGTACTGCTGCTACGTGTCCACGTATCTCCTGTAAGGAACTATGGCACAACGGGGGTGAGTTGTCAACTTAGTGAATAAACTAATATCTAACAGCTGATAATGTAAGTAAGAAGAACTAGAGTTATTAGCAATAAATATAAGTATAACGTATGATAACATGTGAAAGCATGAATATGTATTAACTAAATGTATTAAAACAACACTGAAATCACATCAACTATTTCCAATATTATAATTTTCCAAATAAGGCACATTTTTCCGTATCCAACATCGACACAAATCTTCTGTTTTTAGCAGATATCGTTCCTCGAATGATTCTGTCAATCCATAACATCGGTCGATATCCCCTAGATATCCGCCGTGTTTCATTACTATCTCCGGTATCGAGTATTCTCGCTAGGCTCCCCGTCTCACATGCGGCTATCCTACCCCTCGGTCTTGACCGGGACCACCATGTATCCAACTGTATATCCCCCCCACTCAGTCTGGATAACATATAAATCTGCAATCGTATAGCCCCCCACTCGGTTCGGAGTAAATCCAAATCATAAAAATGACATCTCATGGTGGACGTATCACATCAATCATGAAGAATCAATGAATATAACTTAATAGTGTATAAAACTCAAAATCAGAAATCCTCAAATCCAATACACCTTGTGCTACAATTAACAACGATTTGAAAGTAAGATATGATAAGTATCAATTAATAACAATGATGCACACAACCACTAATAATGATACTTATGGTATAAAGGGAATCATATAAGATAAGGCAAGTTCTAAGTGATACGTGACATGTCAATTACCGATGAGGTATAGTGTAATATGTAGGTATGTGCGCGTGCAACATGACTCATCGATAATTCATGCAGTGTTCTAGCAAGTGTTATTCTATAGATATGAATGCATATGATGAAGTTTCTTAGTTTTAAACATATACTCAATACAAAGGAAATTATTATCCAACTACTAATTACGGGCATATTACGCCATCCATATAAAATCCCCCGGTAGATGTTAAATCTACTCACCGGAATACGTCAAAGCTACACAGATGTTATCAATCATTTTCCCTTCCTTGAGGTCTCCGAAGTCTCGGCGGTCGAACCTAACATCGAATTTAACTTTCGTATAAGAAACGACTATACTCCGATACGGCGAAAACTTGAAACTATAAGATTTACATACTAAATATGCTACGTACGAATATTGTGAACTACCTAATACTTATACTAACCTGATCAAATCCTTCGCTGTTCGTAACAGGAAAAACAGAAACGTGTCACGAAACATCCATGTCGTATTTAGAATTTTTAACCCTAAAACAGATATTTGCTTCCAGATTTTATATACTGAATATATAACATAAACTAACAATACCAGACATCCTAAAATATAAATAGAGAGCTACCCTAAAAACCCAACACCTAACTCCCTACAAAAACCGGTGAGCTCGGAATTTTGGTGGATGTCGCCGGGCGAAAATCTAAGGAATGGGTCCGTGTTTCTAGTTATTATTCTAGATCCAAATTACAAGATGAAGGTACAGTTTGATTTTTCTAATTATAGACCAACTCATAGCAGTTTCAAGCAGAGCAATAATCCAACAAAATACGATATTTTATCGATATCACACTTCTATACTAAAACAGTATTGAACTAAAATCTGCAGGGTTGAAACTTATACCTATTGAATGATCACTGAAAGGCTCCTTCAAAGATGCACAAGCATATGCGATCCTAGATTGAGGGTTGAGGTAAAGATCCCTATTACATAGCTTCTTTCTTTCTTCTCTCTTTTTCTTTAGTGAGTGTTAGGATTTTCTTTTTCTTCTAAGCTAGTTAAATTGGTTCCTAACTTGATATATCAGCTGAATCAAAATGAAAAGATTAGAATAATGAATGATAAGGGTAGTAGGAGGAGTCACCATGAAGGATGATGCTGCTTTCATGCAAGGAGGAGGTGTATGTGTGAGGTTCAACCTGGGTTATGATATCCTATGAGTTTAAATTAACCTTAACCATGACCTAACCCTCTTTACAAAAAAAACCCACACACAATATCTAATTTCCACAAAGAATTAAACTTTCTATAAAACCCCTCATGACACTTATTATTTTATAAACAAACTATAAGCTTTACTAAATTAGTCTACCACATATTAAAAAGGACTTTTTTATTACAATAAAATTAAAATAACATTTTTAATTAAATAAATAAAATAATTAAGTATCTAAAATATTTCAAAATGTTACAACTAGGAATACCCAGCTACCCCTTCAAAATATTTTCATGTTTCGGTTTCACTATGCGTTGTTAATTGAAAACTAATTGTAAGTTTACTAGGCACTATGACAAGGTTTCATAAGGCATCAAACATGCCGTATTTAAAAATTCATGTACCATACAACCTAAGCAAGAATCTTTGGTAGAGAATTAAGGTTAACATGAATAAGTAAACATCTTTACTTCTAAGAGATAGGAATTACAACCTTTATAGCCCGTTCCTTCGCTTCATAAGCTCCGAGTTCCCGGACTCTCGAGAGGCTCCATGAGGTGAATGATACATCTTGCTTGAAATCTTCGAAATCCAAGACGATCTACCTTGAGGAATCAAAAACTCAAGCTCTCACTTTACTAATGAGGTATTAGTGAAGTAAACACCCTAATCTAAGTGGCTAGAATAGATGAGGATGATGAAGTATGAATTTTGCTCTCTTTTGTTTTCTATTTCTCACTTTTATTCATCACTTAGAAAAATCTAGCAAGCTGTTATGAAGAGCAAGAAAAAGAAGATGAAGTTGTGATGAATGAAAAATTATTGAGGTTAGAAATGCAACCAAGTGTTAAGCATATCATGCTTATCCCTTGTGCTTAACCCTTGTAGAGAATAAACCATAGGTTAAGGTTAGGGTAAGATTAACAAATATCTAAAGAGGGTGGACTAAGTCAAAGTGTCATGAAGCTTCCTCAAAGCTCATCCAACTTAATCCATCATTAAGAATTAGCCAAAATAATTAAGCTAATCCCAACCCTAATCATGGTTTAACTCATAAACTTTAGTTGCATTTGTAACCCTAACATGTTACAATATTATATATCATATTTATAATATATAATGTAACAAAAGAAAATAATTCAATTAACATATATCACATATATATATCAATGTATCATCAAGTGAGAAAAAGAATCATTCAAGTGAGCTTATATTAGTTAATGTAATGTCATATATCACATATATATTTTTACATTAAATTATTAAATCAATACTTTATTTAATAACCCGGCTATAATACATATAACCGACTAATATAATATGTACCTTTTATCAAATCAACCCTTGATCCGATAACCCGCTATATCACATATACCCGGCCGATATCACATATCGCGAGAATAGAATACGGTATCTCATATCGTATTAATCTCGGAACCGTACATATCACATATGTGCTCCTACTCCGTTTTGCCTGAGTTAAAAAATCTCTATGTAGGACTCTAAAGAATCGTCAATATATCGGCAGTAGGTGATGATCATATCAAGCACCCACAAGCTGCAAGCGGTCAACTAAACGTAACAGCCACCCAGGTATTGAGCGATCAGAAGATCAACAAGCAAGCCTGTACATTCTCCTGTGAATCCATTCAGTAACACCCCCGTACAGTCCGGTCTCTTCGTCTGATATGTTGCATATCTAGTCTAAGGGTGGTAAACGTCAGACCCCAGTAGCCGATAAGTCGTGTCGATGTGAGGCTCATAACAGGTCGAGAAACTACTGATAACTCTTACCAGTAAATCTCCATATCAGCCCTAGCCAGGGACTTCCGGTTATATCCAATCGAACATAGCGCAACATCAACTCCCAATATCGGGAGAGACGAAAACACTCCTATCGCTCATTGCCTCCATGTGATTCGGGAATTTACCCAAAAGCCACCGTTTTGCACGTCCTCTTGAACGTGGTAAGCTGGAAATCAAAGCACAGTGGGAATCACATAAGACTCTATGATGATCTCGGGTCTACAGACTAACCTGTACCAGTGTCACTAGAGAACTGCTATCTGACGATAGGTATAATACCATCTAGGAGTTCTCGGCGAGTCCTTTCAGTGTACCCAGTTTCCACTGAACACCCGCACACCATCTTTGATGTCAAACACCAATGGATATGGGATCATCCATCGCCCATCATATGGGTCAAGATGCGTATACGCTAGTCTACTCTGGAGTATCGATGCCCTGTCTCGATACACCCTTGACTAGGAACAGTTATAGGATGTACTCTTGGACTACCCTGGCCCTACTAGTATGATCTACATCATAGTCCTAGTAGTCGAGTACATATCCTAAAGGCTTTATCAACATATGAGAGCAAAACAGTAAACCAATACAAGTAAACATGTTAAGACAATGTGAAACCAGATAGCATACTATCATATCGAGCAAGAAAGTCTTCTATATATATATCCAAGCATCCACTATAATATACATCATATGTACAATAAAGGCCTCTAGGGGATATACATAACTAACAATCTCCCACTTGCACTAAGAGTCTCTCAAATTGTATCTGGGGTATGGCCTTCGTGAGTGGATCTGCAGTGTTATCCTTCGTGTCAACTCTCCTGACCTCGATGTCGCGGCTATCAACTATCTCCCGGATCAGGTGATACTGCCTCAGAATATGCCTGGATCGCTGATAGGACCTGGGTTCCTTGGCCAAAACCACAGCTCCATTATTATAACAATACACAGGTATTGGATGCTCAATGGACAGAACCACACCAAGTTCAGTAATTAACTTCTTGATCCAGACAGCCTCTTTGGCAGCATCATTGGCAGCGATGTATTTAGCCTCCATCGTCGAGTCTGCCACGGTTTCTTGCTTGGAACTCTACCAACAAACCGCCCTTCCATTTAGGGTAAAGACAAATCCCGAATGCGACTTAGAGTCGTCCTTATCACTTTGGAAGCTCGAATCGGTAAAGGACTCCACCTGGAGTTCTCCGTTACCATACACCAAGAACATCTCCTTAGTCCTTCTCAAGTACTTAAGAATGTTCTTCACAGCTATCCAATGACTCTCTCCTGGATCTGCTTGATACCTACTCACTACACTTAGTGAGTATGCTACATCGGTTCTGGTACATAGCATCGCATACATGATAGAGCCTACTGTCGAAACATAGGGTACCCCTTGCATGCGAGCTCTTTCCAAATCAGTCTTGGGAGACATCTCTTTGGAGAGAGTGAGTCCAGAGATTGTGGGTAAATTCCCACGCTTGGATTCTTCCATACTAAATCTCTTTAGTATGGTGTCAATGTACCTGGATTGGGACAATCCCTGTATCCGCTTGGATCTATCTCTATAGATCCTAATCCCCAAAATGCAGGAGGCATCACCTAGATCTTTCATTGAGAATCTATGTGATAAGAAGAGCTTGACCAAGTGCAGCATAGTAACATCATTTCCTATCAAGAGTATGTCATCCACGTACAATACGAGGAAAACAACCTTACTCTCTGCTACCTTCTTATAAATACAAGGTTCATCTACATTTTTGATGAAGTCAAACTCTTTGACTACAACATCAAAGCATATGTTCCAACTCCGCGATACTTTCTTTAACCCGTAGATGGATTTAAGCAGCTTGCACACCTTTCCGCTGCTCCCACTGTCTACGAAGCCCTCTGGCTGAGTCATGTACACACACTCCTCTAAATCACCATTTAGAAAGGCGGTCTTAACATCCATTTGCTAGATTTCATAGTCATGGTATGCAACAATGGCAAGTAAGATCCAGATGGACTTAAGCATGGCCATTGGAGAAAAGGTTTCGTCATAATCCACACCTGGTCGTTGACGAAAACCCTTTGCAACAAGTCTAGCTTTGAAAGTCTCAAATTTTCCATCTACACCAAGTTTCTTCTTAAAGATCCATTTGCTCCTAATGGGTTTTACCCCTTCAGGAGCAACTTCCAAAGTACATACTTTGTTGGTGTACATGGATTCCATCTCAGATCGCATTGCATCCAGCCATTTCATAGAGTCACCACTTATGATGGCCTGCTCGAAGCTAGTCGGGTCATCATCTTCCATGATGCAATATTCGCTTCCACCGTCTATGAAAAAACCATAGTATCTCTCAGGTGGACGAGGAACCCTACTAGATCGGCGAAGAGGCTGGGGTTCGTTGGGAACCATCGAATCCCCTGGTTCAACAAAATCTTCTGTCGTAGTTTTTGTAGCTGGAATTTCTTCCAGTTCTACCTCATTGCCACTAATTTCTTTCTCAAGAAATTCTTTTTCTAAAAAGGTGGCATGTTGAACAACAAACACCTTTTGTTCCTCAGGGTGGTAGAAGATATGTCCTCGCGAATGCTTGGGATATCCTACAAACTTGCACAGAACTGATCTTACCTCAAGCTTGTCCGGATTTTGCCTTTTAACATATGTCGGGCAACCCCATATCTTAACAAAATTAAGACACAGTCTCTTCCCCTCCCATATCTCATATGGAGTGGTAGGCACTGATTTGGTTGGAACTCTATTCAATAGGTATATGGCTGTCTTAAGCGCATAACCCTAAAAGAAAATAGGCAACTCAGCAGTGCTCATCATAAAGCGCACCATATCTAATAGGGTGCGATTCCTCCGCTCCGATACACCGTTGTACTGTGGTGTATATGAAGGAGTAAACTAAGAGAGAATCCCATTCTCCTTTAGATAATCCCGGAACTCATTGCTCAAGTATTCTCCTCCTTGATCAGATTGAAGGATCTTAATACATTTACCCGTTTGGTTCTGTACTTCGTGCTTATATTCTCTGAATTTCTCAAAAGCTTCAGACTTGTGTTTCAACAGTAACACATGTCCGTATCTTGAGAGATCATCAGTGAATGTAATGAAGTATGAGGAACCATCCCTGGCATGTGTAGACATGGGACCGTACACATCACTATGTATCAGTCCCAAGAGTTCCATAACTCTTTCTCCGTGTCCACTAAACGGATTTTTGGTCATCTTGCCTTTGAGACATGATTGGCAAGTGTCATAAGATGAAAATTCGAACGGATTCAAATAACCATTTTTATGTAACTTAGCTAGTCGTGTCGCATTGATATGACCTAGCCTACAATGCCACAAGAAGGATTCGTTCATTTCTGGACTCTTTCTCTTGTGTGTGTTTTGTACAATAAGGACTGTAGTTTGGTTTAGAACGTATATGCCATTATTTAACGAGCCTGATCCAATCAACTTTTGATTCAGAAAGATGTTTATAATATTATCCTGTACTACAAAATTATATCCTTCTTTACTCAATAAAGAAACTGATATAAGATTGCATTCAGGGTCGGAATGTAATAGCATTCGTTCAGAATCAATGTATTACCATTTGGTAACACAAGGTGATATTCGCCAACTGCTTTGGCCGCAACATTTGCACCATTCCCTACTCTTACGGAATGATCGACCTTTCCTACTTCTCTACCTTTCCGCAGCCCATGTAATATATTACATATGTGGAATCTCGATCCGGTATCTAATACTCAGGACGTAGAGTGAACTGAGAAACAGTTCTCGATAACTAACACACCCGAAGAAGATGCATCAACATGCTTGTTCTTCATTTGGGCGATATGAGAATCCTGATATTCCCCTAATTCATGCTCTGTCTTATAACGTTTATAAGAAAGAACGGGACCAACGTTCCCCTGCTCAGTATAATAAGGGGGTCCGGTCAATACATCCATATTATTATCTTGATTAAGGCCTGACTTGGTCGCTACCTGGAGAGAGAGAGAAGAAAACACTTTAGCGTATGCTCTTGCAAGATTAGATTGGTTATTATCTTATCTAATAAGGATGGCTCCCACTGGTTTTTATCAAATCTTCCTCCAAACCCTAAAAGGTAAGACTAGCCGGGATTAATTACACCTTACAAGTTTGCCGATCTTTCAGCCAGGCCAGTGTTGGTACTTTGAGGGAGGTTCCCCGTGCTTTCACACGGACCAAATTAAAATAAATCTCGTTTTCCGAGAGGCATAACCCCGTTAACATCTTTTTAGACACCTACTTGATCGGCTAATTGTCATGTGTAAAAATCTCCCAGGAGTAACTCTCACTCGCAGTGGGTATCGGGATCCAACTATCTCATAGAAAGTATGCAATCTCATTGCAAATTTCAACACTTGATATTCCCGATAATGCTTCTGCCCCTAGCATCCTATGACCTTGACGGAGGTCAACAAACCATAGGCTACTAGTCAAGTTCAACCTGTCATTTTGATTGAATTAAACCCACCCGCACGACCCTCGGCGAAGGTCAACAAGGTTGTACGACTACCCCAAAACAATCGCATCACATGCAACAGATAAATACTAGTCAGCTACCGCACACTACGCCTTGACAGAGTTCAACAAACGTATCATGAATACTAAGTAGGACTCATCTGAAATGACGGAGGGCTACGACAGGTTTTTCTAAAAATCTTTTGTTGTAATGAACTTGATATCGTTGTACAAACAAGTGATTTTGAAAAATGAGTGTTTTTGAGGCTTTTACTAGTTTTGCTAAAGAGGTTACTCCCGGTGAAGGGATCTCGGCTCTTTCCTTATCGAATAAGGTGCTGGATATTCTATAAGGAATACCGCTATGCAAAGTAAGAACTATAGAAGCAATCAAAAACAAAACCGAGTGAATTGTAGCATCTGCTAGTTTTGCTAAAGAGGTCACTCCCGGTGAAGAGATCTCGGCTCTTTCCTTATCGAATAAGGTGCTGGATATTCTACAAGGAATACCGCTATGCAAAGAAAAAACTAGAGCTGCCCTTTTTGAAAATTTGATTCTACAACATCTTTTAGGTTTCTTTTTCTTTTCATTAATCTCATTAATGAATCCCATCATTTATGCTTCCTAAGCATCACAGAAGAAACGAAAGCGGTAATATTTATATATCATATATATATATAGTAATAAAGCATTCGTCTCACGCATATAAAATGATCACATCACGGTATATAAACAGCAGAAGAAACATATGAAATAATGGATATATTAGGAGGTCCGTGTTTTATTGAGAGCTTATATAAAACACGGATTCCACGGTCGCGATGAATAGCCAAACCCACATCTCTAGACCCCTACGAGAGCGGCAAGCAACCCTACCAATTCTAGGGTTAGGAGACCCAGTCTCGACTTCTCGAGATGGCCTCCCATTGGACCCTAGAACCCAGTTACTTGTGCTCCCCACCTTGGGTCTATCCTAATGTGGAAAAGTAAATAATATACAATAGTGACATCATCCTCAACCCGAAAGTGCCCCAATAAAAGAATATTACATACAATGAATTTTACATGAATGAAAAAAAAAACCATCTCACATAAAAACCCCGGATATTCAAATCACGACGATCCAATATAACATATCATAACAACACATAATATCACATGTCATCAACGTAAGCAAGTATGCGTACCCCGATTGTCGTTGATGTATAGCAACGAAAATGGCGATACACCACATACTAAACTTACGGTCGCAGAAAAGAAAGTGAAAAACTACAACATTTGGAATCCACAACTACTTTAGACATCGTAAACCCAAAATATCACATACTTCGAATTTCATGCCTAATTATATGAATTCCACATATTATATCAAATTCCAGATAAATAGACAATGTTAAACTTTCCGATCGAATAATCAAACACCCAAGATTTCCCAAACAGCTCAACACTTAAGCGGAGTTCAAAAAATCCCAGAACATGTCACAGCCCCTATGAACCAGCCGTAAAAGGGTCAAACCAACGCCTCACATGTGGAAATGCTAAACTACCAAAAACTATATGGTTCAGTGGTGGTTTTGACGGTCACATAATCGAGTTAAGGTTTCGTTCTTCTAGAGGGTCCACAGATTCGCTTGCATGATTTTCTGAAAGTTTTAAACTCAGGAAAAATCCAACACTTGAAATTTTTTCAACAGGGGAAAAAGTGAGTTATTGGTATCCATTCGAACCTTTTAACACGTTCTAAATAACCCAAAAAAGTTAAACAATGTTAAACTTTCCGATCGAATCAACGAATTCCAATAATCTCCAGAAAACTCAACACTTGAGTAACATTAAAAATTCCCAGAAGCATGATGTAATACCTATGGATCAACCCTCGAAGTATATATTGATAAATCATAAGTACGGCCACGGAACCACCGCCAAAAGCATGGTATGGCCACGGTTCCGCGGCGACTTTAGTGAGTTAGGGAGTCGTACTTCTCAGTTATCCATAAAATTACCTGCTTGATTTTTTGAGAATTTTTAATATGGAAAAAACCAAGTTTTTAAAACATTTCAAGAGAGGGGGTCCAAAAATATGTTTCGGGGTTCGATCGGACTTTTAACTTCGCCTACACGTCGCCTAATGCTCTAGTTAGGCTCTGATACCACTGTAAAGTTACTAGGCACTATGACAAGGTTTCATAAGGCATCAAACATGCCGTATTTAAAAAATTCATGTGCCAAACAACCTAAGCAAGAATCTTTGCTAGAGAATTAGGGTTAACATGAACAAGTAAACATCTTTACTTCTAAGAGATAGGGATTACAAGATTTGTAGTCCGTTCCTTCGCTTCATAAGCTCCGAGTTGAGGTCCCTTCGCTGTGATTATCAAGCTCCCGGACACTCGAGAGGCTCCATGAGGTGAATGATACATATTGCTTGAAGTCTTCAAAATCCAAGACGATCTACCTTGAGGAATCACAAACTCAAGCTCTCACTTTACTAATGAGGTATTAGTGAAGTGAACACCCTAATCTAAGTGGATAGAATAGATGAGGATGATGAAATAGGAATTTTTCTCTCTTTTGTTTTCTATTTCTCACTTTTATTCATCACTTAGAAAAATCTAGCAAGCTTTTGTGAAGAGCAAGAAGAAGAAGATGAAGTTGTGATGAATGAAAAATTATTGAGGTTAGAAATGCAACCAAGGGTTAAGCATATCATACTTAACCCTTGTAGAGAATAAACCATAGGTTGGGGTTAGGGTAAGGTTAACAAATATCCTTATAAATATCTAAAGAGGGTGGACTAAGTCAAAGTATCATGAAGCTTCCTCAAAGCTCATCCATAACTTAATCCATCATTAAGAATTAGCCAAAATAATTAACCTAATCCCAACCCTAATCATGGTTTAACTCATAAACATTAGTTGCATTTGTAACCCTAACATGTTACAGTATTATATATCACATATATAATATATAATGTAACAAAAGAAAATAATACAATTAACATATATCACATATATATCAATGTATCATCAAGTGAGAAAAAGAATCATTTAAGTGAGCTTATATTAGTTAATGTAATGTAATATATCACACATATTTTTACATTAAATTATTAAATCAACACTTGATTTAATAACCCGGCTATAATACATATAACCGACTAATATAATATGTAACTTTTATCGAATCAAACATTGATCCGATAACCCGGCTATATAACATATATCCGGCGATATCACATATCGCGAGAATAGAATATGGTATCTCATATCGTATTAATCTCGGTACCGCACATATCACATATGTGCTCCTACTCCGTTTTGCCAGAGTCAGAAACCTCTATGTAGGACTCTAAAAAATCGTCAATACGCCGGCAATAGGTGATGATCATATCAAGCACCCACAAGCTGCAAGCGGTCAGCTAAATGTAACAGCCACCCGGGTATTGAGCGATCAGAAGATCAACAAGCAAGCCTGTACATTCTCCTGTGAATCCATTCAGTAACACCCGCATATAGTCCGGTCTCTTCGTCTGATATGTCGCATATCTAGTCTAGGGGTGGTAAACGTCAGACCCCAGTAACCGATAAGTCGTGTGGATGTAAGGCTCATAACGGTTCGAGAAACTACTGATAACTCTTACCAGTAAATCTCCATATCAGCCTTGGCCAGGGCTTCCAGTTATAGCCAATCGAACACAGCGCAACATCAACTCCAAATACCGGGAGAGACGAAACCCCTCCTATCGCTCATTGCCTCCATGTGATTCGGGATTGTACCCAAAAGCCACCGTTTTGCATGTCCTCTTGAACGTGGTATGGTGGAAATCAAAGAACAGTGGGAATCACACAAGACTCTATGACGATCTTGGGTCTACAGACTAACCTATACCAGTGTCACCAGAGAACTGCTATCTGACGATAGGTATAATACTATTTAGGAGTTCTCGGCGAGTCCGTTCAGTGTACCCAGTCTCCACTGAGCATCCGTACACCATCTTTGATGTCAAAAACCAATGGATATGGGATCATTCATCGCCCATCATATGGGTCAAGATGCATATACGCTAGTCTACTCTGGAGTATCGATGCCCTGTCTCGATACACCCTCGACTAGGAACAGTTATAGGATGTACTCTTGGACTATCTTGGCCCCACTAGTATGATCTACATCATAGTCCTAGTAGTCGAGTACATATCCTAAGGGCTTTATCAACATGTGAGAGCAAGACAGTAAACTAATAAAAGTCAACATGTTAATACAAAATGAAACCAGATTAGCATACTATCATATCGAGCAAGAAAGTCCTCTCTATATATGTCCAAGCATCCACTATAATATACATCATATGTACAATAATGGCCTCTAGGGCATATACATAACTAACACTAATTTCCCAATTAGATCCTTACTGCAGGATATGTATTTATCAGGTTTGATTCTCACATCTGTATGGTTTTACAAATGATGAGTGGGAGTAAATTATTAGGAATTAGGTGATTATATTCTCATTATATCAGAATTCGTTGTAATTGGTGATATTTGAGAAAATCGCCTGGGGTTTTGCCCGACGGAAAATATTTGGTTTTGAATATCCGTTGTTATGCACCAATTTCAAACTGATATATCTGTACGTTTATTTTATAAAGTGAGATATAACTTTTTGAAATTATGCCCATGTCATTTACCTATATCAGTTGATGATTGGGTAAAGAGCATTAAACAGCGGTGTAATTCTTCTTGACCATAATATAGTTTTTAACCTACGACGCACAGGGTTTGAGTTTTTCAACTCAGGGGACTAATACAAAGTATTGTATGTTGTCCAGTGTCCATTAGGACAAAGGGGTTGGTGCTCGTACTATTTTCTGTTTGCTTGTGACTTCTCCAGTTTCAGACAAGTATTTCGTAGAAATACAAGGTCTAAGTTTTTAGAAGTTATAAGTACAAGAATAAAGTAGAGAACCATGTGTTGTAAGTATCAGGATTCTTGAAGGTGATCGAAGATATAGATACTTGGGTTTGATATTCAGTTTATAGTAATGGTTTTTAGAACTTGCTTCTCTTTCAGGTTACTCATATCTGGATGCATTCCTAGTTGAGAAATGTTGATCGGCCTCTCTTCATTTAGTTGACATGCACTGGAGACAGCTGCATGATTTGAATCTGGTTCCAATTAAATTAGTGCCTCTGTTTTTATATTGTATATAGAATGGTTCATATCTTAACGATGTTAAGGTATATGGAGTTGTCCGGCTTATGCTTAAAACCAGACTCTGGATAACTCAAGGTACGTTTCTATAATGGAAGTTTGTGGGTTATCCCGGGCTATGACGAGGGTTAAATTTCTACCATCTGGAAGATCAATAGTGATATTGTTCTTGACTCGCCACGGTTTTAGCAAATTGGATTTTTTCAGAAAACAGTAGTGGGAGTATGGTAGAACTGGAAGTGATTCAAGAACCACAAATGATTATTGAATGTTTAATAGAACCTGAAGATTCAATCGGGTTTGACATTCCATCAGCCACTCCGTAGATATGGCGGGTAACCTTAGGAGCCCGAGAGGTACTTCGGTATCCTCAAAGACGGTGACAGGGAAGTTCTTGTTTACCCAGATTTGCCATTACTGATGTTCTAGACTATGAGACCCGGCAGAAGGATGAGTATAACGTCGTTCTAAACTAGCTTTAGAAGTGCACGCGTATATGACTCTGCCAGAGGGTTGTTATAGTCAGTAGGAACAGCAGAAATATAGTGGACAAGTAGCTTATGTCTATTTATAGACTAAAGCAGGTATAACGAAGATAGATCATCTATTTTTGATGTGACAGTCATAGACCTTGACTTCATTAGAATATGAGACGGATCTGTTAAGAAGGTAGTAGGGTGTGATGTCTTGGTATTTAGATGACATACACTTTGTAGGAAGTGAAATTCCTATACTACGATCGATTACACTTTGGTTGTCACACAGCGGTTTCTCCACATAGGATATGGTTATTATATCAGGTATTTTGGTTACTAGATCTATAGTTTTAGATCAAGATTTGGTTAGTTTCGCAATCTGGGTACTTTGACACTATTCTAAATATGTTTTAGAGTGGACGACTCCTAGCATGGTAGTGTATCTGCAAGTTATGGAGTCACCATCTCTATAGGTGTCTTATAGACTAAAGGGGAGAGGGATGTGCATGATTGGTATATCACTTGCTTAGGCAATTGAGTCAATCATGAAATGTCAAGTACCACACCAGATATTGTTTTTGCACTAGCTGGAATAAATTTATATATTAATCCAATCCTGGAAAAACATTCGGAAGCAGTTTAAGAACATAAGTGGATGTTCTAGGGATTTGGTAATGGCAGCCTCCTTCGGGAGACGGTTATCATTCCAGGCTTCTAAGGTGACCTGGATGACAGAGTGACTGTCAAAGTTGTAGTTTTCCCTCTTGACGAGGGGCAGTAGTTTGGACAGGTGGTCCAAGCGGATACTGAGGGAGGCATGGCGCAGGATACTGATTAAATTAAGTGGATGATACAGTCTAAGAAGTTGGCTGGATATGGAGTTCATTTGTGAACCGAGTCCCATCTGTTGGGTTTTGACGGCGCCCCGGCCATCAATCCGTGGCCAAACGCGGAACAAAAACTTTTAAAACTTTGGCGCAAACAAAACCTGCACATGATCGAACCGAAAACCCTATACTAGCAAACATGAAAAGAGGAGTTAGAATGGTTATATTGATCGATCAGTGTCCTTCGGTCTTCAACCTCTGTCCCAAGCTCCTCACGGCTTCCCCGATCAAGTTTGCTCTCCGGTCTCCCCACATCGAAGAAGATCCATGTCGAGGGTTGTTAATACGGGCTCCCGCCTCTAAACCGAAGCAACTCGAGCATCCAGTTTGCTAGCATCGATACCCAAGATAAAGTAGAGATAGTGTGTGAATACTTTGTAAGTGCACGGCGGCGCCCCGGCCGTCAATCCGACGCCGGAATGCGGAAGCGGTGAAAAACTTAAATTTTGCGGACTTAGCAAACCGGCACCACCGCGCACTAAAACACCCGGATCGAAACCATTAACAAGTCTAAGCTAACTAGAAGATGGGTTAGAGATATACCGACGATCCAAGTCCTCCGGTCTTCTCGCCATCGTCCTGATCTCCTGCGGAATGTCCCGTCTCCTCCTCGCCGCCGGAAGTGCACCACATCGCCTACTTTGTTTACGGGCTCCCACCTCAATGCCGAGGCAACTCGAGGACGAAGCCGGCTACTCGACGTACCCAAGATTTGCTGTAGAATATGTAGTGAGCTATTGTCTCTATTGGGGTTGGAGGAGTTGCCATATGGTGGAGGAAAAGATACAAGAACTATATGAAGGGACTTTGGGGATTTTGGAACATCAAATGAGCAAAAACCCCACTCCACAAAATTTGGACAGCCCCACTCAAGCTTGGGCCGGCCACTACAATAGGGAGAGTGAGAATGAGGAGGTTGTATCAAAAGAATATGAGAGAGGCCAAAAATCATCACACATCCAAGAGAGAGAGAGGAAAGGTTATCATCCAAAAGGAAATGATCACAAGTGTAAACTAACACTCCACCAACCTCACCCCTCATCATCAACAACCATGATGCTAACAAAGTCAAGCCATCATGAAGTATGAAGTCAAGCAAGTCAATGGATGGTGCACCATCATGAAGACTATCATGATGCTACAAAAAACAAAGAACCCCTCCACAAATGCCTATTTGCAACAATGCAAATAAACCCTCCTCCACCAATCTTCGGCCAATGAACGGAACAATGGAAATTGGCCGAAACGGAAAGCAAACTGGCAACTCCATAAAACTGGTCCCGTAATAAATTACAGGAAAACCCCGATACTGTGCATACACACCCGCATCTGTATTTCGACCGAAATACAAATGCAATGAGACAAAGTCTACACTGTACTATACTAGGATCCGGTTTATACCAAAGCCGGCCAGTAATATCCGTTCGATCCTGATCCGTGCAATACCGCACGTATCTGATCGAACCCTGCCATATATCCATATGGCCTATAGTACAAACTGTCCGATCCCGATCCGTGCAATACCGCACGTATCTGGTCGGACCTTGCCATATCTCCATACGGCCTCTACAACCTTTCGCCCGAAAGCTGAGTAACTGAAAGTGGGGGACTCTAAAGACTCATCAACACCTTGGTTGTGGATTTAACCACTAGCACGTCAGAGGTATAAGCCAATACGTAACGGGCTACCAAGTATTGACTAAAAGGGACGTCTGTGAGTGAACTCAGCCTGACAACCCTACTGAGCCTGTCAGTGACAATATCCGTGCAGTCCGGTCCGTTCGTCTATGAGTATCGCATGGCGGGCCTAGGGGGTTGGTAAAAGTCAGACCCCCAAAAGCGGTACAAGTCGTGTCGGAGTGTAGCCCAGAACACCCTGAGATACTACTGGAATACCTACCAGTAAATCTCCTTGCCTTGGCCAAGGACTTTGTGTAATGGCTCTCCTAGACACAGCACGACCTCACCCCCAATACCGGGAGAGACGAACCCCTGAAGATACGCTCACTGTCTCCATGTGGCTCGGGACTGTACCCAACTAAAACCTGTTTGCACGACTCCTTTGAGCCGTGGTAGGGTAGTAATCAAAGTACAGTGGGAACTCACACGAGACAAATGACGATCCCCAGGTCGATGAACTAACCTGCACACATGTCACCAGGGAACTGCCATCTGACGTCTGGTATATTACCAACTAGCATATTCCCGGCGAGTCCTGTCCGGTGTACTCATAACCCAATGAGCACCTGTATACATCTTAGGTGATCCAACTGACACCAGTGGCTTGTGAGACCGGCCACCGCCCCTCGTCGGGGTCTCGACTGTATACACTAGTCTACTAATGGAGTATCGATGCCCGGTCTCGAAACTCCAACGACTAGGGACCTTTTAAGGATATGCTTGTAGACCCCCAGCTCCCACTTATATGATCGCCCTCATACTGCTGGTGGTCAAGCAAGAATCCTAGGGGCTCTATCAACGTGTAATAGCAACTTGTCAGGTCACCTAAAGCAGTACACTATGATAAAGGTAAACCAGATAGCATACTATCATCTCGAGTAAGACTGTCCTACCGGGATAGGTCCTCCCTCAATCATTACAATCACGTACCTGTGACATAATAATTGACTCTGAGGGCAGTATCTCCAACAATCTCCCACTTGCACTCAAGGCTAATTATTGCGATGTCGCATACTCACAGCCCGCGTGATACCGAACACCCAACTCCTCTACTAGTCAGTCTCACAAAGCTCGTTTGTGAAACTATTGCGTTCGAGGAATAGCCTCAGTTAGTGGATCCGCTTAGATGTTTCTTTCTATGTCTCTCTATATCTCAAGTTCGCGGAGAAACCCATCTCCCGAAATGAGCAATACCTGTCTCAGAATATGTCTGGATGTCTGATGGGACCTAGCTCATAAATGAACTCCAAATCCAAACTTCTTAGACTGTATCGTCAACTGAACTTAATCAGTATCCTGCGCGCCATGCCTCCCTCAGTATTGCCTTGGACCACCTGTCCAAAATACTGCCCCTCATCAGAAGGAAAAACTATAACTCTGACAACCTCCTTGTCGTCCATGTCACCTTGGAAGCCTGGAATGATAACTGTCTCCTGAATGAGGCTGTCGTTATCATATCCCTAGAACATCCACTTATGTTCTAAAACTGCTTCCGACTGTTTCTCCAGGATTGGATTAATGTCAACTTATTGCATCTAGTGCAAGAACAACATCTGGTGTGGTACTTGACATCTCACGATTGACTCAATTGCCTGAGCAAGTGATCTGCCAATCATGCCCGTCCCTCTCCCCTTTAGTCTGTAAGACACCTTTGGAGAGGGTGACTCCATTACCTGCAGGTACACTACCGTGCCAGGAGTCGTCCATCCTAAATACTCTTAGAATGCTGTCAAGTATCCTGATTGGGAAACCACCCAAATCTAGATCTAAGACCATAGATCTAGTAACCAGTATGTCTGATATAAAATCCATTTCCATTGTGGAGAAACAACTGTGTGACGACCAAAGTATAACCGATCGTAGTGTAGGAGTTTCTTTTCCTACTCTGTGTATATCATCCAAATACCAGGATATCACACCCTACTACCTTCTCAACAGATCCATCCTCTATTCTGATGAAGTCAAACCCATGACTGTCACGTCAGAAATAGATGATCTATCTCCGCTACTTCTGCTCTAGTCTATAAATAGACAGAAGCAACCTGTCCACCAATGCTTCCGCTGCTCCCACTGACTACGACAACCCTCTGGCAGAGTCATATAGACGCACACTTCTAAAACTGGTTTAGAACGACGCTATACTCATCCTCCCGCCGGGTCTCGTAACCTGGAACAACAGCAATGGCAATTGTGGGTAAACAAGAACTTCCCTGTCACCATCCTTGAGGCTACCGGAGTACCTCTCGGGTGCCTGAAGTTACCCACCGTATCTGCGGAGTGGCCAATGGAATGTCAATCCAGATTGAATCTTTAGGTTCTTTGTCAAATCTTCAGTAATCGTTTGTGGTTTTGGAATCACTTCCAGTTCTACCATACTCCCACTACTGTTTTCTGAAAAAATCCAATTTTAATAAAACTGTGGCGAGTCTAGAACAATATTGCTATTGTTCATCCAGATGGTAGAAAATCAACCCGCGTCATAGCCTGGGTCAACCCACAAACAGCCATTACAGAAACGTGCCTTGAGTTATCCAGAGTCTGGTTTTAAGCATAATCCGGACAACTCCCCGTACCTTAACATCGTTAAGATACGAACTGTTCTATATCCAATATAGGACCAGAGGCACTGATTTAATTGAACCAGATTCAAATCATGCAGCTGTCTCCAGTGCATGTCAACTAAATGGAAGAAGGCCTGATCAGCGTTACTCAACTTAGGAATACTTCCAATTATGAGTAACCTGAAAGAGAAGCAAGATCTCTTTTGTCATTACTATCAACTGAATACCATACACAAGTATCTACATCTTCGATCTCTTTGAAGAATCCCGATACTTGCTATATCTGGTTCTCTACTGTATTCAAATACCTATAACTTCTCCAAATTCGGACCCTGTGTTTGCACGAAACACTTGTCCAAAATACTAGAGAAGTCATAAGTAAACCGAATATAGTACGAGGACCAACCCCTCTGTCCTGATGGACACTGGACAACATACAATCCTTTGTATAAGTCCCTTGAGTCTGATAACTCATTCACTGTGTGTCGTAGGTTGAAAACTGTACTTATGGTTAAGAAGAATTACACCGCTGTTTAATGCTCCTTACCTAACCATCCACTGATATAGGTAAATGTCGTAGACATAATTTCAGAAAGGTATATCTCACTCTATGAAAATAGACGTACAGATATATCAATTTGAAATTGGTGCATAACAGCGGATATTCAAAACCAATTATTTGCCGACCGGCAAACAGCCCAGGTGATTTCCTCAAATATCACCGATTACAACGAATCCCGATATAATGAGGATAATCACCCAATTTCCAATAACTTACTCCCACTCATCATCTGTAAAACCATACAGATGTGAGAATCGTACCTGGTAAATACATACCCTGGAGTAAGTATCTAATCGGGAAATCAGTTTTCCTTTAACATTACACAGTGAAACTGAAACATTGAAATGTTCCGATGGGGTATTCTGGTATTCCTAGTAATGCCTCTTCCAGATTCACGACTGTAACCGTATAGTTCTTTGCCACCTCTCCAAATCCCTTCATATGTCTTTAGTCTTTACCTTCTGCACACCCTTTTAGGCCAAATGGTTTTCTTCCTTCCCTACCGTTCGGCACCAGCCTATGGTTTGGAAGAAGACTATCCAATAAGCATAATGGGTGTACTGTCCCAATCCTAGGAACACTCGCAATGAGAGAGGGTGAAGATAAAAGACAACCGAATAAACCTTATTCCTATTTCTCCTGAACCAGAATCCATCCCCGAACTGGAACAAGTTCCTTTCGAGTTCGTATATAACCATACGATGGAGTATCCAAATAAACTGTGGATCTTCGTAGTGATACGGAGTGTCCTGGAGAAATACAAAGGTGATGTGGGAGTGGTAACGGAATATTTGGTTTGGTCGTGAATATCTGTTGCAATTTACTTTGCCCTCTTACTAATCCCTTGCTTTGTCTGAACTTAATACCTTCTGTACACCATCGTTAGGCTAATTGGTTTTCTTCATTCCTTACCGGTCGGCACCAGCCTAAGGTTTGGAAGAAGACAATCCAATTTGCGTAATAGGTGTACTACCCCTAAACCAAGGAGTACTCGTAACCTGAGAGAGGGTAAAAGGAAAAGACAACTGAATAATCCTATCCGTTTTCTCCAGAACCGGAAACCATCCTCGAATAAATTCTTTCGAGTTCGTATCTAACCATACGATGGTTTTGTCCAATGGAAGTGGACGTTCGTGGTAAAACGGGGTGTCCTGGAGAAAAGGGTAAAAGTAGGAGTGGCAATGAGGTTTGCAACTCTGACAATCCAAAAGCCGGTGTTAAAGAAGGTTCGGTCAACTTGGTCACTGAGTCAAAGTCTTAGGGTCGGGTCAAATGGTCGCTGCCAGAGAGAGAGAGAAAAGAAACACTCAGCGTGCACTCTAACCTAGATCAGAATGGTTACCAATTTATCTAATCTGGAATCCTCCCACTGTACCTCAAATTCTCCTCCAAACCTGAAAGAAGAATTAGTCGGGGTCACCCGAGGAGTAAACTAACTCATCAGTGGGAATCGGGATCCAACTATCATTGCATGATAACGTGACGGAATCCGCTCACGCTATCACACTCCAGAAGGTATGCGCATATCTGGCAAGTTTCAGTTCTTTTGAAACTCCCGATGTGATTTCTGCCCCATGCTCTTATGACCTTGACGAAGGCCAACAAATCATAAGTCACATGTCAAGTTCTACCCGTCATTCTCCAGGTTGATTTGAACTCACCCGCACAAGCCCTTGACGAAGGCCAACAAGGCTATACGACTGTCCCAAACCAACGCATCTATCTATGCTGCAGAAAGGCAACAAGCAGCTACCATACACTATGCCTTGACGAAGGCCAACAAACATAGCATGAATACTACGTGCTACCCGTCTGAAACGACGGAGGGCTACGAATGGTTTCTGGCGAAAACCTTTAACGTAAAGAACTTGATATCGTTGAAGGAACTGATAGCTTTTAAAAATATAGTGACGAAAACCGTTGCTAAAGAGGTCACTCCCGGTGAACGGATCTCGGCTCTTTCCCCGTAGAATGGGGTGCAGGATATTCCAACTGAATACCACGGTGCAAAGCAAAAGTAATCGGCTATAGTGAAGTTAATGCCCTGACGCAAACTTTTTGTCCAAGGGGTCACTCCCGGTGAAGGGATCTCGGCCCTTACCTCGTCGACTGAGGAGCAGGATATTCTAAATGAATACCGCGATGCAAAACAAAAGTGAACGTCCTTGCAATAACAGCTTTTGAAAAAGTGTTCCAACAACATCAGAATAGGTTTGTTTTTAACTTGCATTGATCCGAATCAATGCAGTCCCATCAAATGATCACACCAAAAAGAACGAAAATATACTGATGTACGTATATGCCATCCGCATTCGCCACTGGGTCCCGTCATTACCCGTTAGGTTAGTTAACTAACGACAGAGCGGGGACTGGACTAGCGCGGATGCAAAACATATACAACATCCACTAATATATATACCAATATATTATATTCGCTCAAGGCGTGAATAAAATGCAACACCACAGAAATGTACAGCATCACAGAAACAATACAGATATCTGGGATCCCCGGGTTTCACAGAGCCGTTGAAACCCGACGTTCCCCTGGTCGTGTGGATAGCCTGTGCAATGAAATCCTAGACCCCTACGGGCGCGGCAAGTTACCCGCCAAAACCTGAAGCGAGGCAGCCCCCTTCAGCAACGTGAATGGACCACCCAGCACTTCACGGAATCCGGTAACTTGGGCACCCCTCCTGGGTCAACCTGTACCCCCTACGAGTGCGGCGAATAGCCCGCCAATCCTAGAGTGAAGCCCCCTCCGTCTCAATGCCATGAGATGCGGGCTTGTTGCCCTCCAGAACCCGGCTATCCGTGCACCCCTCCGCGGGGCAATCCTAGTACAGAAAGTAAAATATACATACACCGGGTACATCGACCGCAACCAGGTCGTGCCCCAAAATAATAATACAAACAGGCAGTGACGGCAGTCCACATGTCGGACGCTCGCCCCGCAATATCAAATGTACATAATACAACAAAACTGTACTAGCATTGCATCCAGGCTATCCCCCACGACCGATCCGCAACATCATAGCAAAAACAAAACATCAACGTGAAAGTCACGTTCACAAATCCGTCTAACCGGGCTATAGCAGTTAGACCGGATTTACCGATCAAGTGACATTCACGGTCGCAGATATAATGTAAATACTGTGAAAAATGTGTTTAAAATATCCGAACGATCGAATATTAACAAGTGGGCCCCCAATCAAAACTGTAGCACTCACAGAAAACATGAGCCCAATTTTAATATTCCAAAACCCATATTTTAAGCCCAGAAGGCCTCTGTAAAAAATTGATGAAGTGATCTCCACAGTGCGCGGCGGAAGGACGGCGGGAAGGTGGTTTTCGCGGCGGTTCCGCGCTCCCACTGTGGAGTTACTTCGTCGAATTTTTACAGAGCTCTTAGATTTTCCAGTACATCAATATTTTACAACCTGAAAAATTTTTCGACACCAAAAATTTCCAACAGAAAACTGATGTGGGCAAATACGGGTTTTTGGACATTTCGATCGATCGGAACTAAAAAACACATTACACAAAGCTAGACTAAGTTAATGGCGAGGCTCTGATACCACTGTAAGTGCACGGCGGCGCCCCGGCCGTCAATCCGACGCCGGAATGCGGAAGCGGTGAAAAACTTAAATTTTGCGGACTTAGCAAACCGGCACCACCGCGCACTAAAACACCCGGATCGAAACCATTAACAAGTCTAAGCTAACTAGAAGATGGGTTAGAGATATACCGACGATCCAAGTCCTCCGGTCTTCTCGCCATCGTCCCGATCTCCTGCGGAATGTCCCGTCTCCTCCTCGCCGCCGGAAGTGCACCACATCGCCTACTTTGTTTACGGGCTCCCACCTCAATGCCGAGGCAACTCGGGGACGAAGCCGGCTACTCGACGTACCCAAGATTTGCTGTAGAATATGTAGTGAGCTATTGTCTCTATTGGGGTTGGAGGAGTTGCCATATGGTGGAGGAAAAGATACAAGAACTATATGAAGGGACTTTGGGGATTTTGGAACATCAAATGAGCAAAAACCCCACTCCACAAAATTTGGACAGCCCCACTCAAGCTTGGGCCGGCCACTACAATAGGGAGAGTGAGAATGAGGAGGTTGTATCAAAAGAATATGAGAGAGGCCAAAAATCATCACACATCCAAGAGAGAGAGAGGAAAGGTTATCATCCAAAAGGAAATGATCACAAGTGTAAACTAACACTCCACCAACCTCACCCCTCATCATCAACAACCATGATGCTAACAAAGTCAAGCCATCATGAAGTATGAAGTCAAGCAAGTCAATGGATGGTGCACCATCATGAAGACTATCATGATGCTACAAAAAACAAAGAACCCCTCCACAAATGCCTATTTGCAACAATGCAAATAAACCCTCCTCCACCAATCTTCGGCCAATGAACGGAACAATGGAAATTGGCCGAAACGGAAAGCAAACTGGCAACTCCATAAAACTGGTCCCGTAATAAATTACAGGAAAACCCCGATACTGTGCATACACACCCGCATCTGTATTTCGACCGAAATACAAATGCAATGAGACAAAGTCTATACTGTACTATACTAGGATCCGGTTTATACCAAAGCCGGCCAGTAATATCCGTTCGATCCTGATCCGTGCAATACCGCACGTATCTGATCGAACCCTGCCATATATCCATACGGCCTATAGTACAAACTGTCCGATCCCGATCCGTGCAATACCGCACGTATCTGGTCGGACCTTGCCATATCTCCATACGGCCTCTACAACCTTTCGCCCGAAAGCTGAGTAACTGAAAGTGGGGGACTCTAAAGACTCATCAACACCTTGGTTGTGGATTTAACCACTAGCACGTCAGAGGTATAAGCCAATACGTAACGGGCTACCAAGTATTGACTAAAAGGGACGTCTGTGAGTGAACTCAGCCTGACAACCCTACTGAGCCTGTCAGTGACAATATCCGTGCAGTCCGGTCCGTTCGTCTATGAGTATCGCATGCCGGGCCTAGGGGGTTGGTAAAAGTCAGACCCCCAAAAGCGGTACAAGTCGTGTCGGAGTGTAGCCCAGAACACCCTGAGATACTACTGGAATACCTACCAGTAAATCTCCTTGCCTTGGCCAAGGACTTTGTGTAATGGCTCTCCTAGACACAGCACGACCTCACCCCCAATACCGGGAGAGACGAACCCCTGAAGATACGCTCACTGTCTCCATGTGGCTCGGGACTGTACCCAACTAAAACCTGTTTGCACGACTCCTTTGAGCCGTGGTAGGGTAGTAATCAAAGTACAGTGGGAACTCACACGAGACAAATGACGATCCCCAGGTCGATGAACTAACCTGCACACATGTCACCAGGGAACTGCCATCTGACGTCTGGTATATTACCAACTAGCATGTTCCCGGCGAGTCCTGTCCGGTGTACTCATAACCCAATGAGCACCTGTATACATCTTAGGTGATCCAACTGACACCAGTGGCTTGTGAGACCGGCCACCGCCCCTCGTCGGGGTCTCGACTGTATACACTAGTCTACTAATGGTGTATCGATGCCCGGTCTCGAAACTCCAACGACTAGGGACCTTTTAAGGATATGCTTGTAGACCCCCAGCTCCCACTTATATGATCGCCCTCATACTGCTGGTGGTCAAGCAAGAATCCTAGGGGCTCTATCAACGTGTAATAGCAACTTGTCAGGTCACCTAAAGCAGTACACTATGATAAAGGTAAACCAGATAGCATACTATCATCTCGAGTAAGACTGTCCTACCGGGATAGGTCCTCCCTCAATCATTACAATCACGTACCTGTGACCTAATAATTGACTCTGAGGGCAGTATCTCCAACATACTTTGTCTCAAAATACCCATGAATTCTCAACTCATGAGAAGGATGTGTGGAGGTTGAAGAATTAGCCATTGATGAAGTAGTGTGAGCTCAAGCAAAACCAAGTGAAGAAAAAGAGTGAGGAGTTGTGAGCTATTTTTGAGAATGAGCAACTAAAGAATTCTCCCATGAGAAAAAGAACTACCCCCACTCTAAAAATATCTCACATGCCCTCACAAAATATCCCACAACACTATACACAAATTTCTTAGCCAAGACAAAAACCTAGCCATGCCTTCATGACTCACAACATGAGTCACCAAGTGTACAAGCTAGCCAAGAATGAGTCACACATTCCACCAAATAAACATTTAAACCAAAATGATTAATCCAAAAAGAAAATGGCATCAACTAAAGTAATCTTGTAATGAATTATAAGAATACCCTTCATCCGTATATACATACCCGCATCCGTATTCCGACTGAATACGAATACAACGAGACGAAAGTAATCCATCAATATAATACTAGGATCCGGCTTAAACCAAAGCCCACTAATATTATCCGTTCGATCATGATCCGTGCACAAGTGCATGTATATGATCGAACCCTGCCATAAAACCATACAGCCTCTACAACGTTTCGAACGAACCAGGGAAACCCTCTGTGTGGGACTCTAAAGACTCGTCAATACACTGGCAGCGGGTTTAACCACAAGCACGTCAGTAGCACTAGCTGTATATAACGGCTATCCGGGTATTGAGCGAAAGGGAGGCCGACGTGAAAACTCATCCTGAAACCCTACTGAGCCTGACAGTGACAATATCCATACAGTCCGGTCCGTTTTTCTATGAGTATCGTATATAGAGTCTAAGGGGTGGACAAAGTTAGACCCCTAATAAAGCGATATTTAGTGTCGGTATGAAGTCCATCACCACCTGAGAAACTACTGATCCGAATCAGTAATTCTCGACTACATTGGCCAAGGATTTTTGGTGATGGCCACCTGTGCACACCGCGACATCAACCCCTAATACCGGGAGAGAAGAATCCCCTGACGATCCGCTCACTGCCTCCATGTGGCTCGGGATTGTACCCAACTAAAACCTGTTTGCATGACTCCTTTGAGCCGTGGTAGGGAAGTAATCAAAGCACAGTGGGAACTCACACGAGGCAAATGACGATCTCAGGTTGATAGACTAACATGTACACATGTCACCAGGGAACTGCTATCTGACAATAGGTAAAATACCAACTAGCATATTCCCGGCGAGTCAGTCCGGTGTACTCATAACCCAATGAGCACCCGTATACTATCTTTGGTGAACCAACTGACACCAATGGCTTGTGAGACCGGCCACCGCCCCTCGTCGGGGTCTCGATCCGTATACACTAGTCTACTCTCGGAGTATCGATGCCCTGTCTCGAAACTCCCACGACTAGGGACACTTTAAGGATGTTCTTATAGACTACCCAACTCTCACGTATATGATCATCATCATACTGCTGGTAGTCAAGCAAGAATCCTATAAGCTCTATTAACATGTAATAGTGATCTGTAATATCACCTGAAGTATGTACATGATGATAAAGACAAACCAGATAGCATACTATCATCTCGAGTAAGACTTTTCTACCGGTATAGGTCCTCCCTCAATCATTGCAATCACGTGCTGCGATCCAATAATTGACTTGAGAGCACTATAGCCAACAATCTCCCACTTGCACTTATGGCTAATTATTGCGGTGTCGCATACTCACATCCCGTGTGATACCGAACACCCAACTTCTCTACTAATCAGTTTCACAAATCTCGTTTGTGAAACTTTTGCATTCGAGAAATAGCTTCAGTAAGTAGATCCACTTCAATGCTTCATTCTATGTCTCTCTTTATCTCAAGTTCGCGGAGAAAGACATCTCCCGAAATGAGTGATACCTGTCTTAGAATATGTTTGGATATTTGATGGGATCCAGTTCACAATGAACTCCAAATCCAGTATAACTTCTTAGACTGTATCGTCTACTGAACTTAATCAGTATCCCGCGCCATGCTATCCTCAGTATCCGCTTGGACCACCTTTCCAAACTACTGCCCCTCGTAAGTGGGAAAACTATAACTCTTGACAGCCACTCTGTCATCCAGGTCACCTTGGAAGCCTGGAATGATAACCGTCTCTTGAAAGAGTCTGCCGTTATCAAATCCCTAGAATATCCACTTATGTTCATAAACTGCTTCCGAACGTTTCTCCAAAATTGGATTAATATAAACTTATTGCATCTACTGCAAAAACAACATCTGATGTGGTACTTGGCATTTCATGATTGACTCAATTGCCTAAGCAAGTGATATGCCAATCATGCACATCCCTCTGCCCTTTATTCTGTAAGACACCTTTAGAGAAGATGACTCCATCACCTGCAGGTACACCACCATGCCAGGAGTCGTCCATTGTAAAACACCTTTAGAATATTGTCTAAGTACCCAGATTGGAAAACTACCCAAATCTAGATCTAAAACCATAGATCTAGTAACCAGAATGCCTGATATTATATCCATATCCTATGTGGAGAAACCACTGTATGACAACCACAGTATAACCGATCGTAGTATAGGAATTTCATTTCCTACAATGTGCATGTCATACAAATATCAGGACATGACACCCTACTACCTTCTTAACAGATCCATCTTCTATTCTGATGATGTCAAAGCCCATGACTTTCATATCAAAAATAGATGATCTATCTCCGCTATACTTGCTGTAGTTTATAAATAGACATAAGCTACTTGTCTACTATGCTTCCGCTGCTCCCACTGGCTACAACAACCTCTGGCAGAGTCATATACACGTGCACTTCTAAAGCTAGTTTAGAACGACGCTATACTCATCCTCCTGCCAGGTCTCATAGTATAGAACAACAGTAATGTTAAGTCTAGGTAAACAAGAACCTCCCTGTCACCGTCTTTGAGGATACCGAAGTACCTCTCGGGTGCCTGAGGTTACCCACCATATCTTAGGAGTGGCTAATGGAATGTCAAAACCGATTAAATCTTTAGGTTCTATTAAATTTTCAGTAATCATTTGTGGTTCTGGAATCACCTCCAGTTCTACCATACTCCCACTACTGTTTTCTGAAAAAGTCCATTTTACTAAAACTGTGGCGAGTCAAGAACAATATCACCATTGATCTTCCAGATGGTAGAAAGTTAACCCTCATCATAACCCGGGATAACCCACAAATATCCATTACAGAAATGTGCCTTGAGTATGTCCAGAGTCTGGTTTTAAGCATAATCCGGACAACTCCATATACCTTAACATCGTTAAGATATGAACCACTTTATATATAATATAGAACAGAGGCACTGATTTAATTGGAACCAGATTCAAATCATGCTGCCGTCTCCAGTGCATGCCAACTAAATGGAGAGATGTCGATCAACATTATTCAACTAGGAGTGCATCCAGAGATGAGTAACTTGAAAGAGAAGCAAGTTCTCAAAACCATTACTATCAACTGAATACCAAACACAAGTATCTACATCCTCGATCACCTCGAAGAATCCTGATACTTGCAACACATGGTTCTCTACTTTATTCTTGTACTTATAACTTCTCAAAATTTGGACCTTATATTTCTACGAAATACTTATCTAAAAACTAAAGAAGTCATAAGTAAACAGAATATAGTACGAGTACCAACCCCTTTGTCCTAATGGACACAGGACAACATACAATACTTTGTATAAGTCCCATGAGTTCAATTACTCAAACCCTGTGCGTGTAGGTTGAAAACTGTACTATGGTTAAGAAGAATTACACCGCTGTTTAATACTCCTTACCTAACCATCAACTGATATTGGTAAATGTCATGGACATAATTTCAAAAATTTATATCTCACTTTATGAAATAAATGTACAGATATATCAGTTTGAAATTAGTGCATAACAACGGATATTCAAAACCAAATATTTGTCGTCAGGCAAAACCCCAGATGATTTTCTCAAATATCACCAATTACAACGAATTCCGATATAATGAGGATATAATCACCTAATTCCTAACAACTTACTCTCACTCATCATCGGTAAAACCATACAGATGTAAGAATCAAACATGTTAAATACATACCCTGGAGTAAGGATTTGATTGGGAAATCAGTTTTCAATTAACAATACACAGAAAAACTGACACATGAAAATGTTTCAAAGGGGTATCCGGGTATTCCTAGTAATGCCTATTCCATTATCCAGATTCATGACTGTAACCGTATAATTCTTTGCCATCTCTCCAAATCCCTTTATTTGTCTTTACTCATTACCTTCTGTACAATTTGTCTTTACTCATTACCTTCTGTACACCACCCTTAGGCTAAATGGTTTTCTTCTTTCCCTACTGTTCGGCACCAGCCTATGGTTTGGAAGAAAACTATCCAATAAGCGTAATAGGTGTACTGTCCTAATCCTACGAGCACTCACAACCTGAAAGAAGGTAAAGATAAAAGACAACTGAATAAACCTTATTCTATTTCTCTTGAACCAGAATCCATCCTCGAACTGGAACAAGTTCCTTCGAGTTCGTATGTAACTATACAACGGATTATCCAATAACTGTGGATCTTCGTGGTGATACGGGATGTTCTGGAGAAATTCAAAAGTGAAGCATGAGTGGCGATGATATACGCGGTTTGGTCGTGAATGATAGCAGTCACAATTTACTTTGCTCTCTTTCTAATCCATTTATTTGTCTTTACTTATTATGTTCAGTACACCACACAAAGGCTAATTGGTTTTCTTCCTTCCCCACCTTTCGGCACCTGCCTATGTTTTGGAAAAAGACTATCCAATAATGTAACACCTTAGAATGCGATTAGTGTTAATTAAGCGATAATGCGGGTTTTTAATAAAAAAAAATTACCAAAATAGTTTTCTCACATTTTGTAAAGATTAATCAATATTTTATTAATGTTTGTTTTGGCTTGCACATACTTGTGCATGGTAACTTGGGAGTTAATTAATGTTAACCTTGTTAACTAGCCATGGCACCCTAAATTAATTCATGCTATGTTAACCTTGCACTTAGCATTTCTTTTGTGAGAGTTATCCATTTGTTTTGGAAAAGGGAGAGGTGGCAAGATGAGTCATGGAGGAAGCATGCTTGCATTTATTAAAGTGAGGGAGAGAGTAAGTGTAAGGATACACTCACCCTACACTCACCCCTCTCATTCTTATCTCATTTCAATCTCTTATTCTTATCTCATTCTCAATTATTCTTCTTCTCCTCTTCCCTCAACTGAAACCTTCACCATTTCATCACAAAAACCAAGCAAACCTTCATTAAAATTCACTAAAACACTTCTCAAGTTATGATTTAACCACTAAGATGACTTGGAGCATGGAAAGCTAGGATTTTTGAGCAGGTGTGGATAGGTATTGTTAATTATATGTATGCCCTAGAGGCCATTACTATACATAGGATGTATATTGTAGTGGATGCTGGGACATATATAGGGAGGACTTTCTTGCTCGACATGATAGTATGCTATCTGGTTACTCTTTACCTTAACGTGTATACTGATTGTCTCTCTGTTACATGTTGGTAAAGCCCTTAGGATGTGTACTTGACTACCTGGACTATGATGCAGATCATACTAGTGGGGACATGGTAGTCTATAAGTACATCCTTCACGATCCCTAGTCGAGGGTATATCGAGACGGGGCATCGATATTCCAGAGTAGACTAGCGTATACCTTCTCGACCCATACAGATGGGCGATGGATGATCCCATATCCATTGGTGTTTGACATCGGAGATGATATACGGGTGCTCAGTGGAGACCGGGTACACTGGACGGACTCGCCGAGAACTCCCAGATGGTATTATACCTTACGTCAGATGGCAGTTCTCTGGTGACACTGGTACAGAGTAGTCTGTTGACCCGAGATCGTCATAGAGTCTTGTACGATTCCCACTGTGCTTTGATTTCCACCTTACCACGTCCAAGAGGGCGTGCAAAACGGTGGTTTTTGGGTACATTCCCGAGTCACATGGAGGCAATGAGCGATAGGAAGGGATTCGTCTCTCCCGGTATAGGGAATTGATGTTGCGCTGTGTTCGATTGGCTATAACCGGAAATCCCTGGCCAGGGTTGCTGAGATTTACTGGTAAGTGTTACCTGTAGTTTCTTGAACTGTTATAGACCTCATATCGACACGACTTATCGAGCTATTGGGGTCTGACGTTTACCACCCCTAGGTAAGATATGCGACATATCAGACGACGAGACCGGACTGTACGGTAAGTGTTACTGGTTGGATTCACAGGAGTGTGAGCGGGCTTGCTCGTCGATCTTCTGATCGCTCAATACCCGGGTGGCCGTTACGTTTAGCAGACCGCTTGCGGCTTGTGGGTGTTTGATATGATCATCACCTGCTGCCGGCGTATTGACGAGTCTTTAGAGTCCTACATAGAGGTTTCCTGGCTCAAGCGAAACGAAATAGGAGCGCATATGAGATATGTGCGGGACCGAGAATAATGCGTGTATGTGATATCGTATTTCATTCTCGCGATGAATGTGTCGAATGGTTGTATGCGATATGACCTAGTTATCGAATCAAGGATTGATTCGATAAGCCGATACATTGGATACTAGCCGGTTATATGTGACATGACCGGATCATTGAATCAAGTGTTGATTCAATGATTTAATGTATAATTATATATTTGATATATTACTTTGCATCAACTAGTATTGGTTCACTTTAAATGGATTTTCTCACTTGAATTGTGTAAGTTGTATATGTGATATACATTTGTGCACATGATTGTATCATGTTTGATGATACATGCTTACTTGGTTAAGTGTAAAGAATTAAACCATGGTTAAACTAATGATTAGGGTTTTGTTTTTCCATTTACTCTTTTATCTATTTATTTATTTATTTCTTTTAGAAAAGAAGAAAATGAGAATGGTGGATTTTCTTTGTTTGCTAGTTGAAGATTCTTGAAGCTTTGAATTAGTCCACCATTCTTGTCTTATACTTAACCCTAACCATTTAAGTTAACCATGGTCCATTCTCTACAATTAACCAAGGGTTAATATATGATAAGTATTGATTTATTTATCTAATTATTCAACACTTATCATATCTTCTTCTTCTTCTTCATCTTCTTCTTCCATGAAGAAAGCTTGCTACATCAATGGCAAGTGATGAAAAAGTGTGAGAAATCCAATTCTAAAGTGAACCCACTTCCTATTTCTTCATCTTCTACCTCTTGCCAAGTAGTATAGGGTGTTTCCTTCATAAGTTTTCATGGCTTGGTGAAGGTGGAGCTTGATCTAGTGATGCCTCGACGTAGATCATCTTCGGCATGTTGTCGACGACCTAGCCTGCCTATTTCTCCGATGAAACCACCGTGAGAGTCATGGTTCGATTTGGACAGCGGAGAGGACTTCATCGCGGAGCCATAGAGGTGGAGGACTGGATCTACAAAGGTTGTAGCCACTTTCCTTTAGCATTTAATTCGTTTACATGCTTGCATCGCCTCATTATCTAGTTAACGATCCGTATTAGGGTTTGTAGGCACTTGTAAAATTTTAATTGGCCATGTTTGATGCCTTGTGAGACTCCATTAGAGTGCCTAGGAACCCTACAGTGGTATCAGAGCCTAGCTAGAGCCTTAGGCGATGCGTAGACGGAGTTAGAAGTCCGATCGACCCGAAACCCCGACTTTAAAATGCTCTCTGGACAATTTTGTAAAATGTGGATTTTTGTAAATTAAAAATATGCAAATAAATCAGCAGGGGATTGTAATGGTTACTGTAAAATTCGATGGCCTGATTCCTTAAAGTCACCGCGGATCCGCGGCATGAGCATGCTCATGCAGCGGTTCCGCGGCAATTTTGTCCTTTTGTGCATCTAATTTTGCGCAGTAATTCTTAGTTTTCTGTGCTGGTTTTCCTGGGAATTTTTAATATTTTTTTTCCAGAGTTGTATTTTCTGGGTTGTATTGGGGATTCGGAGATTCGATCGGACTGTCTAATTTTGTCTATGTGGCTTTCCGGATAAATTCTAGAATATGTTAAAAAAGTTCGACCGGATATAAATACCCAAGTTTTCCATTGTTGGGAAATTTCCAAGTGTTGGATTTTTCCGTAGTTTAACGACGTTCTAAGTAGTGCAAGTAACGCGATGGACCCTCTAGAAGACAACAAACCTTAACTCGATTATGTGACCGTCTTGAACTGCCCTTTGAACCTTCGGGTTTGGGGCAGTACGGCGTGCCACATGTGAGGCGTTGGCTTGACCCTTCTACGGCTGGACCGTTGGTACTGAGGCACGAACTGAATGTTGTTAGACTTATTTCATGTGTTGAGCTGTTTCGGAAAAACTTGGGTGTTCGAATGTTCAATCGGAAAGTTTAACATTTTCTGTTTATCCGGAATGTGATACAACAATTGGAATTCACAAAAGTTATGTGATAACTGAATGAATGTTATAAACATAGAACTTTTGTCTCATTTGATCGGTTGCCACGGAATTTTGATGTGATCAAAAGTCCGTCGCAATCACGTAGCGTACGCGGATACTCGCCGGGTAAACTTAATAGACAGCTACACCCCATAGCCCTGACCAAGTGACTGTAGGAGAACCCCGTCGCCGAAAGCATCCGTTCGGGTGCTCGCGGCAGCGGTGTTCCGCCTTAGTGCACTTCGTCGACGGTATCGGGGGTGCGGCCGCCTACTAAAGTTTGCGACGAGTATTCGATCAGGATGTCGGGAATCTTGTTGAATTGCCCGACTTGATATTGAAAAGAGTTTTCGATTTTGAGACTAAAATGCGGGGTTTATAATTGTTAGGCATGTGATGTCTAAGGAATTCATTTGATTAGGCATGCGATGTCTATGTAGGTTGCGGATTCCAACTGTTGTAGTTTTACACTTTCTTTTCTGTGACCGTAAGTGAAATATGTGATATCGCCGGTTTCGTTGCTATATGTCAACGAAAATTGGGATACGCATATTTACTTACGTTGATGACATGTGATATTATGTGTTGCTGGATATGTTATATTGGATCGTCGTATTTGAATAGCCGGGGGTTTTTATGTGAGATGAGTGTTTTCATTTTCATTCATGTAAAAACTTGTATGTAATATTCTTTTATTGGAGCACTTCCAGGTTGCGGAAGATGTCACCGTTTGTATATTATTTACTTTTCCGCACTAGGATAGACCCAAGGAGGGGAGCACAAGTAACCGGGTTCTGGAGTCCAGTGGGAGACCAACTCGAGGAGTCGAGTCCGGGTCTCCTAACTCTAGAATTGGTAGGGTTGCTTGCCGCTCTCGTAGGGGTCTAGGGGTGTGGGTTTGGCTATTCATCGCGACCGTGGAATCTGTGTTTTATACTGGCTCGTATTGAAAACACGGACGTCCTAGTATATCCAATATTTCATATATTTCTTCTGCCTCGATATCTGTGATGTGATCATGTGATATGTTCAGTGATGGATACTGTATATAGTATATATGATATATTATATAGGCGTTACTTATGTTTTACACCCGTGCTAGCCCTGCCCCGCTCTGCCGTTAGTTACCTAACCTAACGGTGCACGAGGGGACTTCGAGGCGAATGCGGATGGCATAAGTGTACGTCGTATTTATCTGTGATGTTTAGGTACTTAAATGATGGGACTTCATTAATGTGATTAATGAAATAAAAGAAACCTAAAGATGTTGTAGAATCAAATTTCAAAATAAAACAGGTAGCTACAGTTCTTGCTTTGCACAGCGGTATATATGATATATCCTGCACCTTATTCGATAAGGAAAGGACCGAGATCCCTTCACCGGGAGTGACTCCTTTAGCAATAACTGGCAGATGCTACAACCCTCGGTTTGTCTTTTGATTGCTTCTATAGTTTCTGCTTTGCACAGTGATATATATGATATATCCCGCACCTCATTCGACGAGGAAAGGACCGACGATCCCTTCACCGGGAGTGACTCCTTTAGCAAAACTAGAAAAGCCTCAATGACACTCCATTTCAAAATTCATTCGATCCTACAACGATATCAAGTTCATTACGCAATAGGTTTTCACAAAAATCTATCGTAGCCCTCCGTCATTTCAGATAAGTACTAGTTAGTATTCATGCTGCGGTAGTTTGGCCTCCGTCAAGGCGTAGTGTACGGTAGCTAACTAGTGCTTATTTGCTAGCATATGATGCGATTGGATTAGGGTATTCGTACGGCGTTGTTTGGCCTCCGTCAAGGGTCGTGCGGGTGGGTTTAATTCAATCAGGAAATGACGGGTTGAACTTGACTAGCGGACTATGGGTAGTTTGGCCTCCGTCAAGGTCATAGGACGGTAGGGGCAAAATATTATCGGGAATTTCAAGTGTTGAAATTTGCAATGAGATTGCATACCTTCTATGAGATAGTTGGATCCCGATACCCACTGCGAGTAAGAGTTACTCCTGGGAGAGTTTTACACATTACAATTAGCCGATCAAGTAGGTGTCTAGAAAGGTGTTAACGAGGTTACGCCTCTGGAAAAACGAGGTTTACATTAATTAGGTTCGTGCGAAAGCACGGGGGACCTCCCTCAAAGTACCGACACTGACCTGGCTGAAAGATTGGCGAACTTGTAGTGTGTAATTAATCCCGGCTAGTCTTTCCTTTTAGGGTTTGAAGGAAGATTTGATAAAAACAGTGGGAGCCATCCTGATTAGATAAAATAATAACCAATCTGATCTTGCAAGAGCGCACGCTGAGTGTTTTCTTCTCTCTCTCTCCAGGTAGCGACCATATCACGCCTTAATCAAGATAATAATACGGATTATTGACCGAACCCGCTTGTTATACTGAGCTGGGGAACATTGGTCCCGCTCCACCTTATAATTGTTATAAGACAGAGCAGGAAATTGGGGAATACCAGATTTCCCGTGCCGCCCAAACGAAGAAAGTGCATATGATGCATCTCCTTCGGGTGCGTTCATTACAAAGAACTGTTTCTCAAATGTCCTCTACGTCCTGGGTATTTGATACCGGATCAGGATCCCAGATATGTAATCTGTTACATAGGTCTACAGATAGGTAGAGAACTGAGAACGGGTGATAAGTTTCATGAGGCAGAAAACGGGGCAAGTGTTGCAGCCAAGTCTCTTGGTCACTGTCACCCTGTATTACCAATACATTGATTCTGAACAAATGTTATTAGATACCGAACCTGATATACAAAATCGTATCAGTCTCTTTATTAGTAAAGAAATGATAAAATTTTGTATTGTTGGATAATGTTTTGAACATTTCCTATATCAAAAGTTGATCGATTCAGGCACGTTAACTAAAAGCATTTATGTTCTAAATCAAACTACAGTTTTTAGTATATAGAACACACACAAGAGGAAGAGTTCAGAAATGAACGAATCCTTCTTGAGGCATTGTAGACTAGGTCATATCAATATGACCCGACTAGCTGAAGTTACATGTAGATGCATATTTAAATCAGTTTGAATCTACATCTTGTGAAACTTGCCAGTCATGTCACAAAGATATAATGACACCAGCTCTGTTTAATGGAAACAGAGAAAGAGTTAATGAACTCTTGGGACTGATACATGATGATGTATGTAAGGTCTCCTGTCTACACATGCCAGGACTGGTTCTTTATACTTCATTACGTTCTCTGATAATCTCTCAAGATTCAGACATATGTTCCTGTTGAAATACAAGTCCGAACCTTTTGAGATATTCACAGAATATGATTTAGAAGTAGAAAACCAAAAGGTATAAGTATTATGTCCTATGATGAGATCAAGGAGGAGAATACTTGAGCACGGAATTCCTGGACTATTCTAAAGGAGAATGAGATTCTCTCTCAGCATTACTCCTCCGTATACACCATGGTACGATGGTATATTGGGGCGGAGCAATCACACCCTATATGATAAGGTGTGCTCTGTGACGAGTACTACTGAGTTACCTATTTCCTTCTGGGAGTTATGCACTTGAGAAGGTGCATACCTATTGAATAGGGTTCAAATCAAATCAGTTGCCTACCACTTCATATGTGATATGGAAAGGGAAGAGCCCATATCTTAAGTTAGTTAAGATTTGGGGTTGTCCGGCCTATGTCTAAAAGCAAAATCCGGACAAGCTCGAGGCAAGGTCAGTTATGTAGAACTGGAAATGTTCCATCCATACAAACTGCAGCTGATGATTTGATAGAACCAAAGGATTCAGTAGATTCCAACGAACCTCAGCCTCTCCGCTGATCTAGTAAGGTTTCTCACCCGCCTGAGAGATACTTCGGTTTCTCTATGACACTGGGAGCGAGGATTGCATCATGAGATGATGACCCAACTAGTTTCGAGCTGGCCATCAGGAGTGGGACTCTGTAAGAATGGCTGGATGCTTAGCGATCTGAGATGGAATCCTTATACACCAACAAAGTATGGACTTTGGTTGCAATATCTGAAGGGTTAAATTCCCATCAGGAGCAAGTAAATCTTGAGAAGATTACTTGGTATACATGGAAAAGTTGAGACTTTCAAAGCTAGACTTGTTAAAGGTTTGCATCATTGACCAGATATGGATCATGATGAAACCTTTTCTAAGGATCTATGCTTATGTCCATCCAGATCCTACTTGCCACGGCTACATACCGTGACTACGATATCTGGTGGTTGGGTGTCATGACTGCTTTTCTAAATGACGTTTTAGAAAAGGGCGTCTATAAGTATACAGCCAGAGGGCTTCGTAGACAATGGGAGCAGCGGAAACGTGTAAAAGTTGCTTTATAGGATAAAGCAGGCATCGCGGAGTTGGAACGTCTGTTTTGATGAAGTAGTCAAACAGTTTGACATCATCAAAATGGTATATGAACCTTGTATATACAAAAAGGTAGTAGGGAGTATGGTGATGATCCTCGTAGAGTACGTGGATGACATACTCTTGATAGGGAAGGAGTTTCCTATGCTACGCTCGGTCAATCTCCGCTTATCACAAAGATTCTCCATATAGGATCAAAGTGATACCTCCTAAATCCTGGATTTTGGATCTATGAGATAGATCTAAATGGATGTTAGGAGACTCACTAGTTGTAGTGAGATGGTATCAGTTGATCCTGGGGAGAATCACTGGAAAGGTTCCAGGGTGATAAGGACGACTGAAAATCAGTCACAGGCATTGTCTTTACCCTCAGTAAAGGGACGGTATGTTGGAAGAGTTCCAAGCTAGATTCCGTGGCATACTAGACGATAAAGGCTGGATACATCGCTACTTAAGATGCTACCAAAGAGGCTGTCTGGGTGTATATTAGTTCATGAGATGAACTTAGTTCCTCCCATTGTGTGACAATGGAGATGTGCCTTATGCCAAGGAACGTCCGTCCCATCAGTGATCCAGACATATTCTAAGGCAGTATCACCTGATCATGGAGATGGTTGATCTCCAGGGTGATCGGGGTTAGGAGAGTAGACTCAGAGGACAGCACGGCGGATCCATTCACAAAGGCCTTTTCCCAGAGAGAGACTATTATGGGATGGTTGAGTATGAGATACTACAACCACTGCTATCAGATGGCCCGAGTGCAAGTGGGAGATTGTTAGTTATATGTATGCCCTAGAGGCCATTACTATACATAGGATGTATATTGTAGTGGATGCTGGGACATATATAGGGGGACTTTCTTGCTCGACATGATAGTATGCTATCTGGTTACTCTTTCCCTTAACGTGTATACTGATTGTCTCTCTGTTACATGTTGGTAAAGCCCTTAGGATGTGTACTTGACTACCTGGACTATGATGCGGATCATACTAGTGGGGACATGGTAGTCCATAAGTACATCCTTCAAGGTCCTTAGTCGAGGGTATATCGAGACGGGGCATCGATATACCAGAGTAGACTAGCGTATACCTTCTCGACCCATACAGATGGGCGATGGATGATCCCATATCCATTGGTGTTTGACATCGGAGATGATATACGGGTGCTCAGTGGAGACCGGGTACACTGGACGGACTCGCCGAGAACTCCCAGATGGTATTATACCTTACGTCAGATGGCAGTTCTCTGGTGACACTGGTACAGAGTAGTCTGTTGACCCGAGATCGTCATAGAGTCTTGTGTGATTCCCACTGTGCTTTGATTTCCACCTTACCACGTCTAAGAGGGCATGCAAAACGGTGGTTTTTGGGTACAGTCCCGAGTCACATGGAGGCAATGAGCGATAGGAGGGGATTCGTCTCTCCCGGTATAGGGAGTTGATGTTGCGCTGTGTTCGATTGGCTATAACCGGAAATCCCTGGCCAGGGTTGCTGAGATTTACTGGTAAGTGTTACCTGTAGTTTCTTGAACTGTTATAGACCTCATATCGACACGACTTATCGAGCTATTGGGGTCTGACGTTTACCACCCCTAGGCAAGATATACGACATATCAGACGACGAGACCGGACTGTACGGTAAGTGTTACTGGTTGGATTCACAGAAGTGTGAGCGGGCTTGCTCGTCGATCTTCTGATCGCTCAATACCCGGGTGGCCGTTACGTTTAGCAGACCGCTTGCGGCTTGTGGGTGTTTGATATGATCATCACCTGCTGCCGGCGTATTGACGAGTCTTTAGAGTCCTACACAGAGGTTTCCTGGCTCAAGCGAAACGAAATAGGAGCGCATATGAGATATGTGCGGGACCGAGAATAATGCGTGTATGTGATACCGTATTTCATTCTCGCGATGAATGTGTCGAATGGTTGTATGCGATATGACCTAGTTATCGAATCAAGGATTGATTCGATAAGCCGATACATTGGATACTAGCCGGTTATATGTGACATGACCGGATCATTGAATCAAGTGTTGATTCAATGATTTAATGTATAATTATATATTTGATATATTACTTTGCATCAACTAGTATTGGTTCACTTTAAATGGATTTTCTCACTTGAATTGTGCAAGTTGTATATGTGATATACATTTGTGCACATGATTGTATCATGTTTGATGATACATGCTTACTTGGTTAATTGTAAAGAATTAAACCATGGTTAAACTAATGATTAGGGTTTTGTTTTTCCATTTACTCTTTTATCTATTTATTTATTTATTTCTTTTAGAAAAGAAGAAAATGAGAATGGTGGATTTTCTTTGTTTGCTAGTTGAAGATTCTTGAAGCTTTGAATTAGTCCACCATTCTTGTCTTATACTTAACCCTAACCATTCAAGTTAACCATGGTCCATTCTCTACAATTAACCAAGGGTTAATATATGATAAGTATTGATTTATTTATCTAATTATTCAACACTTATCATATCTTCTTCTTCTTCTTCATCTTCTTCTTCCATGAAGAAAGCTTGCTACATCAATGGCAAGTGATGAAAAAGTGTGAGAAATCCAATTCTAAAGTGAACCCACTTCCTATTTCTTCATCCTCTACCTCTTGCCAAGTAGTATAGGGTGTTTCCTTCACAAGTTTTCATGGCTTGGTGAAGGTGGAGCTTGATCTAGTGATGCCTCGACGTAGATCATCTTCGGCACGTTGTCGACGACCTAGCCCGCCTATTTCTCCGATGAAACCACCGTGAGAGTCATGGTTCGATTTGGACAGCGGAGAGGACTTCATCGCGGAGCCATGGAGGTGGAGGACTGGATCTACAAAGGTTGTAGCCACTTTCCTTTAGCATTTAATTCGTTTACATGCTTGCATCGCCTCATTATCTAGTTAACGATCCGTATTAGGGTTTGTAGGCACTTGTGAAATTTTAATTGGCCATGTTTGATGCCTTGTGAGACTCCATTAGAGTGCCTAGGAACCCTACAGGTATAACCTATAAACTGTTATTTAGGAGTTTTTATTGTTGTGTTGCCTTGTAGTTGTTGTTTAGAATACTAAAGGTAGAGTTTTGTGCACATATCGTATTTTTAGTGCCTTTTAGGATGTCTGTGATCTGCTGTGACCCCGAGTGTATACTGGAAAATCTATTAATTTAGTAGCGATGTACTAGTGACCCTGAGTGTGCACCTGAAGCACGAACCCTACCTAATCGGTTTTGGCCGGCGAGAATAGAGGGAAATCCGGCGAGCTCGGGTGTTTGGGGGAGTTGGGGCTTGTGGTTTTTAAGGTGGCTGTCTGCAGTTGTTTTAGAGTGTTTGGTACTGCTAGATTTTTATGTTTTGACAGTATATAAAATCTGGGATCACTTTGCTAGTTTCTTGTGTTTCGACTACGCGCGTTACGTTATCCGACACGGTTCGTGTACTTTGTGTAGCTGCTGCGCTTGGGTTGGTTTCGGAGTGTCGCTACGCACGTTAGCCACCAGACGAACACTTGAGAGTTTGATTAGAGTTGGTGCGTCGGTCAAACGTAGTTCATACGTGTTATTGGTCGATTTCTAATGTGCATTTGTTATGTTGTTGTATGATTTTAGGATCACAGGCGGGGACTTTGGATGCCACGAAGAAAGGAAAGCAAGTGGTTGGCTTTACTTAGCTCAAGATCATCTGTGAGTAGATTTAACATCTACGGGGGAATCGCCCGTATGGCGTTATGCGTCGGGGATAGATTCAATGATATTACTATTAGTTATAAGTATATGTACCTTGATTGTGCATGTGTACCATTGTTGCATACCTCATTTTCCTGTTGCATACGGACATAGTATTAATGAGACACAACACTGTTACTAACGGTTCATGTTGCACGAGCACTAATTGTATGCTATACACACACCGTCGGTAATTACCATGACACGCACAACATATATACATATGTGATATTGTATTGGTTATTGATATTGAGACATTGATCTTATTCCATTGCGCATATGAAATGTAGCATGCATGCATACCTACATGCTTACACATATACCTTGCTATAGCTACATGTTCACATTTATATGATGTTGCATTGGATTTCGGAGAAATTGGGAACCGCATGATATATTTACAAACTTGACTCATTTAAAAGAGCTGTTTTCCCTATATATGCTCATATTACTATTTTATGTTGCATATATTATATTTCATGGATTTACGCATTGAGATACGGATTTCATGTGGTTTATGGATTTGAGGACCGTGGTAGTATTTCAGGAATGTATGCATTGTTTCTAAAACCCGGTTTCTCTCAATATGATATTTCAGTGCGTCCACCATGAGTTTTCTCGATTCTGAGACTTGTGTTAGAAACCAGATGCGAGGAGTGGATAAGGTCGTTTGCGGGTTCATAGTGGGCCCGGTATGGTACCCCGGGGCAAGAAAGTTATGTCGATGGATTAGCCGATGAACCTGGCAGAGGGACTACTACCTACCGGTGATAGTATTTAGACTCGGTGGTTATTCGGAGGATACCGACCGGAGTTATGAGATGGATATGGGACGACCCATTCTGCCGGAGCCCGCGGGTTGATCCTGCAGATGGAGTCGAGGTATGAGGATTTACGTGTCGATGTTGGACACAAGTTTTCATGATGTTTTCGAGTGTCGATATTGGACACTCAGATTCCATGATACTTATAGGATATGAGGGCCGATCAGAGTGACGGCGCCTGAGGTATTGGGATTTGGAGTGTCGTTGATGGACACTGGTTTTTTCACTATGATGATTCTTTGATGATGATATGTTTTATCCCATACTCAGCATTCATTGATATGCATATCTTCATGTATTTGTAGTACCTAATAGAGTGCCTTTCATGATTGTTGCATATCCACATTACCATATTGATACTATCAGTTTGCATGTGGTAGATTATCGCGGTATGTGCATACCTGCGATTACCTGCATGATGTTATTTACTATTCACGAGTTGGCAACTCACCCCCGCTGTGCCACAGTATTTTGCAGGTTGACCCTCAGAGTAGTCGCGGCAGGGCTATCTTATTGTATCTTTGTGCAGCGGATGCCGCTACGGCTGGCTGTGAGCCGTTTTGCTATAGGTGGGTTTTGCGGTTATCCAATGATGTTCATTGTATATCTTATTGTATCTAGTACTCTCCATCTACCACTTCATGTATTGACTTAGAGACGAGATGAGAGGACGATATTGTATATTATTTTGTGACTCTGGTGTCGTGCTCGTGTGAGCCGGTTTTTATTTCACAGTTTTATCTTTTATGTTGTTTTCGCTCTATATTGTCTGTTTCTTTGCTACGGCGTCGTATATCTGCTTGTGGTGGTTGTTTCCGCCTTTGGGCGTGGTTTGCTCTCGTTTGGAGATACATTATTTATATCACATGTTGCTTTACTTATATTTTATGTTTGTACCCGTTTCGGGGCTAGTTTTTACAAAGGAAGTGCTGCCAAATTTTTTTAAAAAATAAACCTAAGATTTAACGATTTTTACTTGATATTCCTAAAAGTTTTTAACAATGTTCTTATCACTTACTACATTTGATGATTTAGATTTCTGGGTTTCCGGCTTACTTAAATTGCGTTACGCTTGTAGACGTTACGTGATTTAAGTGCCGGTCACGTGCCAAATTTCGGATCGTAACAAATAAGTGTTATAGGTGTACCCTCTCCTAATCTTAGGAGCCTTCACAACCTGAGAGAAGGTAAAAGGAAAAGACAACTAAATAGTTCTATTAAATTTCTTCAGAACCAGAAACAATCCTTGAATCTGAAACAAGTTTCTTCAAGTTCGTATTTAACTATACGATGGTCATATCCAATAACTGTGGATCTTCGTAGTGATACGGAATATTCCGGAGAAATGCAAAAGATAAAAGTAGGAGTGGCAATGATGTATGCAAGTTTGACAATCCAAAAGCTAGTGTTTTAAGAAGGTCCGATTAACTTGGTTTATGAGTTCTAGTCTAGGGTCGGGACATGGTCACTGCCAAAGAGAGAGAGAAAAGAAACACTCAGGGTGCACTTTAACCTAAATCAGAATGGTTAATCACTTTATCTAATCAGGATGTCTCCCACTGTATCCACAAATTCTCTTCCAAACCTGAAAGAAGAATTAGTCGAGATCATCTAAAATCACCCGAGGAGTAAACCAACTCATCAGTGGCCAGTGGGTATTGGGATCCAACTATCTGTAACATTTCAGAAAATATAAAATACTATTTTTGGAATTTAATATTAAAATAATATATTTCGCGAAAATTACCCGGTTTGCGAAATTGGGGTTTTCGTAAAAAGGTATAAATATATACCCATAATTTTAAAATAATTGGAAATTAAAATGATTTGATTTATTTAAAAATATATTTATCGGATTTGGCATTTTTAAAAGTTATTATATGCTGTTTGGATAAAACCCGATTAGTGCACTGCTAATCGCAATTAAGCCAAATCCGTATATATACAGTTTTCCATGGCTAGTGCACCATGTCATGTCACATTTGATTACATGTTATTTTCTTATGTTGTTTTGGGTATTATGTGTTTTGGTTTAAAATTTAAAAGATAAGAAAAAGAGAAAAGGGTAAAAGGGTAATATTTGAGAGAGAGGGGTGAGAATAAAAGAGAAGAGAGAGTGGGGGGCTGCCCCATTTCCTCCCCCATTTCTTTCCTTCCTCTCCTTCTTCATCTTCATCACCCTCCACTTCAACCCATGAAATCATCTAAAAAGCTTCATCAAAATCCTAAACCCCTTTCATTAAAATTGAGCCCCTCTTCACCCTCTACACTTTGGACCAAGAAAAGTTTGATTTTGATGACTTGGAGAAGCTAGGGTTTTTCTTGGGTTGCCCAAATGAGGTATGAATTCTTCCATCTAGTTTAAATTAAAGTCTAATAGCACCCTATAGTAGTTTAGAGTTAAATTGGTATTGATTAGTGATGTTAGAAAATTTCTAGAGAAGGGTTTGAGTGTTGTGTGGATTAGGTGATGCCTAGTGGCTGTTTATAAGACCCTAGAGATTGATTCTTGACCTGGACCAGTGACCAAACCCCAAAATACGAACTTTAGATTTGTCGATATCGGGTTTTAGTGGATTTTGTGAGTGTATTTGGAGACCTGGAGTGACCCGAGACAACCATTAAATAAGTTCCCATGACCATGAGACGTGCAGGTAACCACGAACCACCTCCTGAAACCTGAGCCCCTCCCCTCATTTTCTGGCCGTAAATTAATCCCCTGTGGCCGCAAATTGCGGCCACACCTGAGTGAAACATGGTGAATTTGGCTCTGTATCTTCCTTATCAGATATCTATAGCAACCCAATGTGCAAAATGTTCTAGTTTGGCCTAAGGTGAAATCTGGGAGTGATTTTCCTAGGTTGCTGTTTTCGTGTTTTGCGATTCTGAAACTTGGGTTTTGGTATTTGATATTGTTTTGGGTTGTTTGGCATTTGTACGTCAACAACAAGAGTTGTTTGATTGATTTTTGTACGCGTAAGCTATAGGTTCTAACCTATAAGCAGTGCGCGTGGCGTATTGGATTTTGGAACTTCATGTTAATAGCGATTTTGATTGTGTATTATTGTAGGTACCTTCGCGTGGATTCCGAGGTGATGGAGCGTGGCGTCATCGACTTCGGCGAGCGAGGACCAGGTGAGTAGATCTATATCTACGGTGGAAGTCGGGTGGATGGCTATAGCACCCCCGCAAATATTTAAATGAAAACCGATTTATAGGATACAATCGTAGAAACCTAGATTAGGAAACTAGGGATATAGTTTAAAAGATAGTTAGTGATAATATTAGTAATTAAATATATATTTTGAGATATAAAAAGTGAAAGCGAATTACGACTTATAGATATGTATTACACTAGAAAAACATTGAGTTTAGCGCAACATGAAACTAGATTAATAAAGTAGTATGTATATAAATTTGACTTAAAATGATGAAAGGAAAATATGATGTGATATGTTAACTTGATGACATGTTGGTATACAGATATGAGTCGATATGTGATAATTGATACCTTTGCCGGTCCCATGATCTAAGATTGATACGGATGGGACCTGATATATATATATATATATATATATATATATATATATATATATATATATATATGGATAATGTTGTGAATCTCGAATGATAAGCCGTACGGGACATGAGGTTCGTACCCTCCTTGTCACATATGTTGTTAGGATCCTAAATTGATTAATGACGTCGTATGACGATTTACCGTACGTGACGAGTTTAATGGAGGATTGATCCATACCCTTGACTAGAGGAGGCCGATTGATAGATTCATCGACTCAATCATGTTAGATACGTAATACCTTATCGCATTTAGCTGATTATTTACTTTATGCTACATTAATGTCATTACCATTGCATTTCATATACTTGTGCTAGTACACCTGCACCATTATCGATGATGCGTATGTCACACTTACACATATTTGCCGGCTCACACACTTCATCATCGATAATTGTCATGTCACCACACAGTAGAATTGCTGCATCATGATATGACTCCTTGCATAATTTACTTGCTATAGTTGCATATACACCTTTATATACGCTGTTGCATTTGACCTTGGAGGAATTGGGATCCGCAGGATATATTTTAAAACTGGGTTCATTTTAAAGAGCGGTTTTCCCTTGATATGTGCATATTACTGTTCCATGTTGCATTATATACAGGTATGCTTATCTTTCTATTATATGTCGCATACATCATACTTTATAATTATACGCATTGAGATATGTTGTTTTCATGAGATTTCTGAATTTGAGAACCGTGGTTATTTCAAAGGAAAGTATGTATTGTTTTAAAAACCCGGTTTCTCTTGATATGATATTTGTATAGTCTACCATGAGTTTTCTCGGCTCGTGAGCGATGTCATACATCCGATTCGAGGAGGAGGAGAAACCGTCTGCGGGTGCATGATGGACCCGGTATGGTACCCCGGGGCGAGAAGGTCGCATATGATAGCGTTGAGCCCGGTAGAGGGACCACTACCTACCGGTGATAGTATTTGGACTTGGTGGTAATCCGGAGGATACCGACCAGAGTCATGAGATGGATACAGGCCAGTCCGGATAGCCGGAGCCTGAGATATGAGGATTTACATGTCGATCCTGGACACGGGTTTCATGATATTTTCGAGTGTCGATGCTGGACACTCAGGTTCCATTATTTGTTGCATCATTGATGGACACATTCTTTGATATCCTCATACATTTACATGCATATGCTTTTACGATGTTTCGAGAGGACGAGATCCACCTGCATACTGGCATTGATTATATTATTGGATGATATCCACTTGCATACAGACATTCATTATTGTTGGCACATATTTACACGTACGGCCACCTTAGATCTTTATGATATAGTTGACCTAGGAAATCGTTATTTTATTTAATTTCTACCTATTGATGTTTTCTACTCACGAGCTGGTAACTCACCCCGTTGTGCCACAGTTATTGCAGGTTGACCGCATGGATTTGGTAGCAGTATCTTTGGCGCACAGCTTGCTTTCGGGTGACTTGCTTGGGTAGGTGGTATATGTTGGATCGTACCAATTTTGTACTTATTATTCATTGTATCTAGTCAACTCCATCAATCAAAACTAGTATTTGTATAAATAGTAAGACTTAGTGAGACTGATAGTTGCGAGATTTGAGCAATGGGTTTTATATTCGCTTTTGGGGTTGATGTATTGCTTTATTTATTACCTTTTGTGTTGATCTTCGCCGATTGGGCATCGTATACTTGTTTTATTACTTGCGTGGTTGTGAATCTACTGATTGGCAAAGAGCTAGCTCCCGCTTAGGGATGCCTTTATATATTCATGTATTTATGGTTTTGGATCAAAATATACAAGGAAGGTGATGCCCAAATTTTTAAAAGACGAACATTTTTTACAACAAGTAAGATAAACTTGCATTTTTCATGTTCCCTTTTCTATGCATTTAAGAAAACACTTTTCTTCATTATACCTTATTTCAAAACTGCACCTCTTTTATTTTTTTAAAAGGTTTAGATTTCTGGGTTTCAGATTACTTGGATTACGTTACGCCTTTAGACGTTGCGTGATTTAAGTGTTAGTCACGAGCTAATATTTCGGGTCGTGACACTATCATCGCATGATAACCTGATGGAATCCACTCAAGTTATCACACCCCAGAAGGTATGCGCATGCCTGGCATGTTTCCTGTATGTTTGAAACTCCCGATGTGATTTTTACCCTATGCTCTTATGACCTTAACGAAAGCCAACATATCATAAGTCACATGTCAAGTTCTACCCGCCATTGTCCAAGTTAATTTGAACCCACCCGTACATACCCTTGACGAAGGCCAAAATAGTAGTACGACTGTCCCAAACCAACACATCTATCTATGCAACAGAAAAGTAACAAACAGCTACCATACACTATGCCTTGACGAAGACCAACAAATATAGTATGAATACTAAGTGCTACCCGTCTGAAATGACGAAGGGCTACGAATGGTTTTTGGTGAAAAACCTTTAACGTAATGAACTTGATATCGTTGAAAGAACCGGATAGCCTTTTATAAACATATAGTGGCGAAAACCTTTGCTAAAGAGGTCACTCCCGGTGAAGGGATCTCGGCTCTTTCCTCGTAGAATGAGGTGTAGGATATTCCAACTGAATACCGTGATGCAAAGCAAAAAGTAATCGACTATAGTGAAGTTATTACCCTGACGCAAACTTCTGCCCAAGGGGTCACTCCCGATGAAGGGATCTCGGCCCTTGCCTCGTCGAATGAGGTGCTGGATATTCATAACCGAATACCGCTGTGCAAAACAAAAGAAAGCGTCCTTGTAATAACAGCTTTTGAAAATTTATTCCAACAACATCGAATAGGTCTGTTTTCCTTGCATTGATCTGAATCAACGCAGTCCTATCAATTAATCAGACCATAAAAGAACAAAAATATGATGTACATATATGCCATCCGCATTCGCTACTGGGCCCCGTCATCACCCATTAGGTTACTTAACTAACGACAGAGCGGGGGCTGGACTAGCGCGGATGTAAAACATATACAACATCTACTAGTATATATATAGCAATATATAATAATCGCTCTAGGCATGATAAATGCAACATCAATGAACAAGAGATAAGCATCACAGAACAATACAAATAATCTGGGAGCCCCGGGTTTCCTTTGAGCCGCAACTGAAACCCGACGTTCCCCGGGTCATGTGGATAGCTTATTCAATGAAAACCTAGACCCTACAAGTGTGGCAAGTTACCCGCCAAAACCAGAAGCGAGGCAGCCCCCTTCATCAAAGTGAATGGGCCACCCGGCACTTCACAGAATCCGGTAACTTAAGCACTCATCCTTGGGTCAACCTGTACCCTCTACGAGTGCGGCGAATAGCCCGCCAATTCTAGAGTGAGGCCCCCTCCGTCTCAACGCCAAGAGATGCGGGCCCGTTGCCCTCTAGAACCCGGCTATCCGTGCACTCTACCGCAGGGTAATCCTAGTATAGAAAAGAAAATATGTACAACGGTGACAACGACCTCAACCCGGTCGTGCCCCAAACAAATATTATACAAACAGGCAATGACGGAAGTCCACATGTCGGACGCTCACCCCAAAATATCAAATGTACAAATGAAACTAAACTAAACTACCATTGCACCCAAGGCTATCCATCACGATAATCAGCACAAACCATAACCAGATTTATCTACAGAAAAAAGTAACCGAATCAAGTGTGTAACCCCATCTAATTGAGCATATAGCAATTAGACAACGTAACCAAAACATCTACGCATGTAAACGAAGTCACGATATTAGAATTCCAAAATACAATTAGCGCACATCCCAAATATACTAAGGATCGAAAACCAAGTTCACTAAACATCCAAAAAAGTCGAGTTTTGAGCCAATTCGGAGATCCGAATCAAAACGAAACGCGCCCGAACCATCGCGGGGAGTTAGAACATGAAATAAACTTCGAGTCGGGGGGCCTAGAGGGGGTACCCCACCCCCGAGGACAGCATGAGATTTCCAGTGAGTGAGGCAGACCCGAAACTGCCCATGTAAGGGCAGTTTCGGGTCCCCACCCCCAAGACCACCTTGTGGTTGTCTTGTTGAGTAGGCCCAGCCATTCGGTCCCCCTCTCAGGGTCTCCCTGGGGAGCCTACGCAGCACCCCGTGGCTTCTTGGTTCAAACCCAGAGCCCACGGGGTGTGCAAACATCTCAAAACTCAAAAATTCGGGACTGTTTTTCGACAGTTTTCGATGCCCGAAAAAACGTGAATTCTAATGTCGCAGCTAGCTATTTTAAGGTGTTTGGGTGGCTCTGATACCATGTTGGGTTTTGACAGTGCGCCGGTCATTAATCCATGATCAAACGCGGAACAAAAACTTTTAAAACTTTGGCGAAACAAAACCCGCACAAGATCGAACCAAAAATCCTATACTAGCAAACATGCAAAGAGGAGTTAGAATGGTTATACCGATCGATCCATGTCGTTCGGTCCTCAATCTTTGTCCCAACCTCCTTGCGGCTTCCCCGATCAAGTTTGCTTTCCGGTCTCCCCACATCGAAGAAGATCCACGTCGAGGGTTCGTAATACGGGCTTTCGCCTCTAAACCGAAGCAACTCGACCATCCAGTTTGCTAGCCTAGATACCCAAGATGAAGTAGAGATATTGTGTGAATAATTTGTCTCAAAACACCTATAGATTCTCAACTCATGAGAGGAATGGGTGTAAGTTGAAGAAGAAGCCATTGATGAAGATGTGTGAGCTCAAGCAAAACCAAGTGAAGAAAAAGAGTGAGGTGTTGTGAGCTATTTTGAGAATGAGCAACTAAAGAATTCTCCCATGAGAAAAAGAACTGCCCGCACTCAAAAAAATATCACATGCCCTCACAAAATATCCCACAACACTATACGTACAAATATCTTAGCCAAGAAAAAAGCCTAGCCATGCCTTCATGACTCACAAGATGAGTCACCAAGTGTACAAGCTAGATTCATGCCAAGAATGAGTCACACTTTCCACCAAATAAACATTTAAATCAAAATGTTTAATCCAAAAAGAATATGGCATCAACTAAAGTAATCTTGTAACGAATTACAAGAATACCCCTCATCCGTATATACATACCCGCATCCGTATTCCGACTTAATACGAATACAACGAGACGAAAGCAATCCAACAATATAATACTAGGATCCAGCTTAAAACAAAGCCCACTAGTATTATCCGTCCGATCATGATCCATGCACAAGTGCACGTATATGATCGAACCCTGCCATAAAACCATACAGCTCTACAACGTTTCGCCCGAACCAGGGAAACCCTCTGTGTGGGACTCTAAAGACTCGTTAATACGCTGGCAGTAGGTTTAACCACAAGCATGTCAGTGGCACTAGCTGTATGTAACAGCTACCCAGGTATTGAGCAAAAGGGATGCCGATGAGCAAACTCATCCTAAAACCCTACTGAGCCTGACAGTGATAATATCCATACAGTCCGGTCCGTTCGTCTATGAGTATCGCATATCGAGTTTAGGGGATGGATAAAGTCAAACCTCTAATAACGTGATATTTAGTGTCGGTATGAAACCCATCACCACCTCAGAAACTACTGATCTGAATCAGTAATTCTCAACTACCTTGGCTAAGGATTTCTAGTGATGGCAACCCGTGCACACCGTAACATCAACCCCCAATACCGGGAGAGACGAATCCCCTGACGATCCGCTCACTACCTCCATGTGGCTCGGGACTGTACCCAACTAAAACCTGTTTGCACGACTCCTTCGAGCTGTGGTAGGGTAGTAATCAAAGCACAGTAGGAACTCACACGAGATAAATGACGATCTCAGGTCAATAGACTAACCTGTACACATGTCACCAGGGAACTGCTATCTGACAATAGGTATAATACCAACTAGCATGTTCTCGGCGTGTCCGTCCGGTGTACTCATAACCTAATGAGCACCTGTATATTATCTTAGGTGAACCAACTGACACCAATGGCTTGTGAGACCGGCCACCGCCCCTCGTTAGGGTCTCGATCCGTATACACTAGTCTACTCTCGGAGTATCGATTCCCAGTCTCAAAACTCCCACGACTAGGGACACTTTAAGGATGTGCTTATAGACTACCCAACTCTCACGTATATGATCGCCATCATACTGCTGGTAGTCAAGCGTGAATCCTATGGGCTCTATCAACATGTAATAGTGATCTGTAATATCACTTGAAGTATGTACACGATGATAAAGACAAACCAGATAGCATACTATCATCTCGAGTAAAAATGTTCTACCGGTATAGGTCCTCCGTCAATCATTGCAATCACGTGCCTGCGATCCAATAATTGACTTGAGGGCACTATAGCCAACACCATCAGATATCCAGACATATTCTAAGACAGGTATTGCTCATTTCAGGAGATGGTTTACTCCGCGAACTTGAGATAAAGAGAGGCATAGAGAGAAACATTGGAGCCGATCCACTCACTGAAGCTATTTTTCGAACGCAATAGTTTTACAAACGAGTTTTGTGAAAATGATTAGTAGAGAAGTTGGGTGTTTGGTATCATACGAGCTATGAGTATGCGATACCGCAATAATTAGCCTTAAGTGCAAGTGGGTGATTGTTGTCTATAGTGCCTTCAAGTCAATTATTGGATCGCAGTCACGTGATTGCAATGATTGAAGGAGGACCTATACTGGTAGAACAGTCTTACTCGAGATGCTAGTATGCTATCTGGTTTGTCTTTATCATCATGAACTTACTTTAGGTTGCTTTACAGATCACTATTACTTGTTGATGGAGTCCATAGGATTCTTGCTTGACTACCAACAGTATGATGGCGATCATATACGTGGGAGCTGGGGGTCTATAAGCACATCCTTAAATGTCCCTAGTCATAGGAGTTTCGAAACTGTGCATCGATACTCCAAGAGTAGACTAGTGTATACTGATCGAGACCCCGACGAGGGGCGGTGGCCGGTCTCATAAGTCATTGGTGTTAGTTTGTTCACCTAAGATGTATACAGGTGCTCATTGGGTTATCACTACACCGGACGGACTCGCCAGGAACATGCTAATTGGTATTATACCTATTGTCAGATAGCAGTTCCCAGGTGACAAGTGTACAAGTTAATCTATTGACCTGAGATCATCATTTTTCTCGTGTGAGTTCCCACTGTGCTTTGATTACTACCCTACCACGGCTCAAAGGAGTCGTGTAAATTGGTTTTAGTTGGGTACAGTCCCAAGCCACATGGAGGCAGTGAGCGGATTGTCAGGGGATTCGTCTCTCCCGGTATTGGGGGTTGATGTCGCGTTGTTCACGGATGGACATCACCAGAAATCCTTAGCCAAGGTAGTCAGGAATTACTGATCTAGGATCGATAGTCTCTCAGGTGGTGACGGGTTTCATACCGACACTGAATGTCAAGTTATTAGGGGTCTGACTTTATCCACCCCATGGACTCGATACACGATACTTATAGACGAACGGACCGGACTGTACGGATATTGTCACTGTCCATCTCAGTAGGGGTTTCAGGATGAGTTTGCTCGTCGGCCTCCCTTTCGCTCAATAACTGGGTAGCTGTTACGTACATCTAGTGCCGCTGACGTGCTTATGGTTAAACCTACTGTCAGCGTATTGACGAGTCTTTAGAGTCCCACACAGAGCGTTTCCCTACTTCGAACGAAACGATGTAGAGGCCGTATGGTTTTATGGCAGGGCTCGATCACATACGTGTGCTTGTGCACGGATGATGTTCGGATGGATAATAATAGTGGGCTTTGGTTTAAGCCGGATCCTAGTATTATATTGTTGGATTATTTTCGTCTCATTGTATTCATATTCTTTCGGAATACGGATGCGGGTATGTATATACGGATGAGGGGTATTCTTGTAATTCTATTACAAGATTACTTTAGAAGTTGCCATTTCATTTTCTATTAAACATTTAAGGTTTTAAATGTTTATTGGTGGAAAGTGTGACTCGTTGTTTTGTCTTTGATTCATGCATGCCATATGGGTGTGACTCATGGTGGTGGGTCATGTTATGACTCATGGTGGCATGATGATTTCTTGTTTGTAGTATGAGATATTTGTTGTGAGCCATGGGATATTTTTTTCTTGAGTTGTTTTCTTTAGTTGCTAGCATACTACAATATATAACTCACAACAAATAACTCACACACACAACACAAAAAGGAAAGGGGCAGCCACCATTCTTTTCTTCAATTGCTCTTTGCTTTTGCTTCACACTTTCTCTCCATGACATCTTCTTCTACCTCCACCCTACATGTCTCATGTGTTGGGAAAGCTAGGGTGTATTTTGACAATCTAATCACACACACTCTCTACTTCATCTAGGCTATCTAGGTTGGCAAACTAAATACTCGAGTTGCTTCGGTTTTGAGGTTGGAGTCTGTATTACAAACTCTCAAGGTGGATCATATTCGATGGGGAAGACTGGAGATCAAACTTGATCAAGGAAGCCACGAGGAGTTTGGGACAGAGGTTGAAGACTGAAGGACATGGATCATTCGGTATAACCTTTCTTAACTCCTTTGTTGATAACTAGTGTAGGGTTAATGGTCGATCCGGGGAATCGAGTTCTGTTAGCACCGGTTTTTCAAAGTTTTTGTTCCGCATTTGGCCATGGATTGATGGCCGGGGCGCTGGCGTAACCCAACAGTGTGGTATCATCAAAATATGTTTAATAAACCATTTCTAAATATTCATATTAAAACGTAAAGTGGCATAAAAGTTATATGGAACGATAAAGTGTGTATCTTTGATTAAGGCCTTTTCATGGACAAATTCTAAAATGGTGTAGATTACATGTTAGAGTAATATTTAATATGCGATGATTATAATTAGAGCCGGTTTATTTTTCTTAGCAAAATCTTCTTTTCAATCGACAATTTTTGTGTTGCGATGAAGTATGATAACATGCGACACTTTGATATCGATGAGCATAACATGAGTATGGAATTTATTTACATTGATTGATTTTGGTGACATGGCAAGGATGGATTCAAAAGGGAAGAGGAAGGAGGAGGGAAGACTTACTTGCTGTGTGAATCGGTCTAACAACCAATTTACTGTTTATAAGGAACTAGGCACACCGATTACAAAGAAAAAATGGTTTGGTGTGTTGTTATCATTGATGACGGCGACGATGATGGGAGAAGCTAGGTGATTCTCGTCCAAGGTGGTTTACAGCCGTGGTAGTTCTTGAACGGAGCTTCGACGTTCGGGAGCTTGGCTTTTCTTTGGACTTGGGAGAAATAATTAGAGAGGAATTTTCTAGAATGATTTTCAGTATAATTTGGAGAGGAGACCTAGTAAATAGGCTTGGGTATTTATAGGGGAAAGATTAGTGAATTTGGTGTAGAAATTTATGATAAATAGGATATTAAAATGGATTTTAATGGGGAAAATGAAAAGTTGTGAGTTCTCGGTTTGAATGGAGCAGTTTGGGGTATGAAAATAAACAGGCGGGAGGAAAAGGGACGCACGGCATGGGCGGGGCCCGTTTGGGTGCAGTGGGGCAGACCAAACTATGGTTTGGACCGACCGGGGCGAGTCCGTTGTGGCTGATGGGTTCGAGACTCATGTCAAGGCTCGGGTCAGCTCAACTAGTCTAAATACATCTATCTTTTCGTTTAAAAATTCTTGAACCTTCACGTATCGCCCATAAAACTTTCAGGATTCCAAAAACGTCGAAAGAAAAATAAAATAAAATAATTAGGATGTAAGGATTCGAACCCGCGGACTATGGGACAGCGGTGTATAGACTTAACCAGTGAGCTACAAGTTGTTTCATAAACATAAGTGATCAAGAGTAACTTATAACTCGAAATCAGAAAAGAAATATGTCCTTCAAATAGATACAAGGTTATAGGATAATTGGGGTCATTACAAAAGCTTTGCTTTCAAGCTAAGGCTTCTGTTAACTAACTTTTTGTGGTGTGCTTGCACTTTTCATGGTGTGCACGTCTGTATGGAGTGCGTCTAAGATTAGGCTGAGCCCTAATTTGTGAAAGTTGGTAACTTTCCAAAAAGCTATGCTTTCAATGAAGCTGAAGCTTCATACTCGTTCTTTCTTTCCTGTTTGACGAAGCTGAAGCTTCTATTTTTATGTGTCTGGACAATTTTTAATGGGAGTTTTTCTCCCCAAGGTCTTGGATCTTAGAATTAACATCCTCATGAGAGTCTAAACTCTCATAGACATGAGATAAACACCAAAATCTTTTGATCTTGCATGTAGAGTCGAAACTCTAATGAAGCCGAGACTTCGAAGTGAAAGAGATGAGAGAATTCTCTCTTTATTTACCTAGTTTCGACTAGGTTTTTTCTTGTAGAAGAACTTCTTCTTGATGGAGGCTTGTCTATTTAAGAAAATTTTCTTTGTTGATGTTTTTTTGGAAAAATGAAGATCCAAATGATCAAGATTATGCTTATGCAGGAGATTTTTCTCCCAAAGCTCCTATTTATAGGAGATGAGTAGTTACGGTAAATCCCTAACTACAAAATTGGAACTGATCTTTAATCAATGCAGGATTCCTAGACACCGTTGGATCACAGATCCCAATATCTTTTTGTTAAGAAAGTTAACAGGGAAGATATCCTTCTAAATAGAGCTTCGGCTCTAACGGAAGCGCATGCTTCAGAAGATGTGCGCTTGCGCTACATGCCTTGCATGTATAGCGCAGCGCTTGTACATGTGCATGTGCATTGCACGTGGCGCAGTGCACAAAAGCCTTGCGTTTGCATATGTGCATTGCACATGGCGCATCGCAAGTGCACTTGGCGTTTATGACAAATGCGCAGCTGTGAAGGTTGTACTCCAAGTTTTTATGGAGCTTGCACTCCAAGGAGGGTGCACCCTAATTAGACGGGAACAGTAAGGAACAAACACTCTTGTGAGATGCTTACGACTCTCAAAGGGAAAAAGACACTTAGGGATCCTCACAACTCCTAAGAGGAAAATACACCTATAAGATCCTCTCGACTCGTAGCGAGAAAATACTTTTATGAGACCCTCACGGCTCATAAAATTGAAAAGCCTTAAGTGACAGAGACCTAAACATGTCTCCTAAGCCATTGCCCTGCGGCTGGTCTCCAAATTGATTACCGTATACAATCCATAGGCTACTTGCAACAAAGTTGCATCCCTAAAGTCCCACCAAAAGCGAGCAATCCTCCCAGCGTGTTGTGACCATCACTTGTGAGTCCTCCCGATTCACTAAGAAAAAATCAATTGCGAGAACCTCTCGACTCGTTAGGAGAAAACACTCTTGTGAGATCCTATGACTCATAAGGGGGAAAACACTTAGAAATCCTTATGACTCCTAAGAAAAAAATACACTTATAAGATCCTCTCAACTCATAGGGAGAAAATACTTTTATGAGACCCTCACGGCTCAAAAAATTGAAAAGCCTTAGGTGAAAGGGACCTAAACCTGTCTCCTAAGCTATCGCTCTCCAATGGGCAACGGCAAATGATGAGTCGCCCCTGGCACTATGTTTCAATGTTAGCGGTGCTGAGACCGACCAAAAACCCAAATTCTAAGTCTTCCCCAAGGCAATTGATGAATTGCTCCGGACACACGTGCTTCAGTGATAGTAACGTTGATGCCAACCTAGAGTCCAAAATCTCGACCCCTAAGTCGTTAAACTGGGAGATAAAAAAAGAAAGAAAAAAAGAAATAGCCAAAATGATGGGTTAACTCGAAGTAAAAGTAAATATAAAAAGAAATAATCGAAATGATGAGCAACTCGCAATAAAATCATCGAGTAAAAATAAAAAGAATTAGCCATAAAGATAGGGCAACTTGTAATAAAAATCATCAAGTAAAAATAAAAAATAAATAGCTGAAATGATGAGTCAATCGTGAATAAATAGCCAAAATGAAGGGCAATCTCGACCTTCGTGATAAGAAAAGTTGAAATGATAGAGCAATCGCGATAAAATAAGGGGGGCCCAACAAGCATATCAATGCTAACTCTTGGGCACAAACAAATGAAAGTGAGCAACATACTCCATTAAGCCCTACCAAATAAGGAAATTCGTCAATGAAAATCTGGATCTCAATGGCAATACATACTGCCTAAAAGACTACTTGTACGTCCGTTCTCCTCTAGCAGAGTACAGACATGTCATCAGCAAGGTTCAAAGAGCCAAGACAAAAGCGGAGTGACGGCAATTTCTGTTAGTTGTATGTATGCCCTAGAGGCCAGTATTGTACAGATGATGTATATTATATTGGATGCTTGGACATATATAGAGATGACTTTCTTGCTCGATATGATAGTATGCTATCTGGTTGCTCCTTATCTTAACATGTACACTTGTCACTTTAAACTGTCTTATAATTACATGTTGATAAAGCCCTTAGGATGTGTACTTGACTACCTGGACTATGATGCAGATCATACTAGTGGGGACATGGTAGTCTATAAGTACATCCTTCAAGGTCCCTAGTCGTGGGTGTATCGAGACAGGGCATCGATATACCAGTGTAGACTAGCGTATACGCTTCTCGACCCATGAGATGGGCGATGGATGATCCCATATCCATTGGTGTTTGACATCAGAGATGGTATACGGGTGCTCAGTGGAGACTGGGTACACTGGACGGACTCGCCGAGAACTCCCAGATGGTATTATACCTCACGTCAGATGGCAGTTCTCAGGTGACACTTGTACAGGTTAGTCTGTAGACCCGAGATCGTCATAGAGTCTTGTGTGATTCCCACTGTGCTTTGATCTCCACCTTACCATGTCCATGAGGGCGTGCAAAACGGTGGTCTTTGGGTACAGTCCCGAGTCACATGGAGGCAATGAGCGATAGGAGGGGTTTCGTCTCTCCCGGTATTGGGGGTTGATGTTGCGCTGTGCTCGATTGGCCGTAACAGGGAAGTCCCTGGCCAGGGCTGATCAGAGATTTGCTGGTAAGTGTTACCAGTAGTTTCTCGACCCGTTATGAGCCTCACATCGGCACGACTTATCGGTTATTGGGGTCTGACGTATACCACCCCTAGACTTGATATGTGACATATCAGACGATCAGACCGGACTGTACGGTAAGTGTTACTGGTTGGATTCACAGGAGTGTGAGCGGGCTAGCTCGTCGATCTTCTGATCGCTCAATACCCGGATGGCCGTTACGTTTGGCAGACCGCTTGCGGCTTGTAGGTGCTTGATATGATCATCATCTGCTACCGGCGTATTGACGAGTCTTTAGAGTCCTACACAGAGGTTTCCTGGCTCAAGCGAAACGAAATAGGAGCGCATATGAGATATGTGCAGGACCGAGAATAATGCGTGTATGTGATACCGTATTCCATTCTCGCGATGGATGTATCGATTGGTTGTATTCGATATAACCTAGATATTGAATCAAGGATTGATTCGATAAGCCGATACATTGGATACTAGTCGGTTATATGCGATATGACCGGATCGTTAAATCAAGTGTTGATTTAATGATTTAATATATAATTATATATTTGATATATTACTTTGCATTAACTAGTATTGGTTCACTTTAAATGGATTTTCTCACTTGATGTGCAAATTGTATATGTAATATACTTTTGTGCACATGTTTGTATCATGTTTGATGATGCTTGCTCATTTGGTTAAGTGTATTGAATTAAACCTAGGTTAAGAAAGTGATTAGGGTTTTTATTTATCCATTCTTTTATTTATTCATTTTTTGAAAAAGAATGGGATAAGAATACAAAATGGTTGCTTTCATTCTTGAACATTGTTGAAGCTTCATGAAGCTTTGACTTTGTGACCATTTTGTCTTCACACTAAACCCTAACCATTCTTCTAACCTTAGTCAATTCTCTACACTTAACTATGGTTCACATTATGATAAGTTTTGATTTTCTTTTCATTTTAAGATAACTTATCATATTTCTTTCTTCTTCTTGATCTTCTTCTTCAAGATAGAAAGCTTGATGCCATCAATGGCAACTTGAGTTCTAAAGTGAGAAATCCAATTCTAAAGTGAACCCACCTCCTATTTCTTCACCCTCTACCTCTTGCCAAGTTGTTTTGGGTGTTTTCTTCACAAGTTTCACAACTTTGTGAAGTCGGAGCTTGAACTTGTGATGCCTCGACGTAGATCATCTTCGGCACGAAGCCGACGACCTAGTCCGCCCAATTCTCCGATGAAGCCGACGTTTGAGTTCAGGATTCGAGATGGACAGCGAGAGGACGCCTACGTGGAGCTAAGGAAGTGGAGAACCGGATCTACAAAGGTTGTAGCCTCTCTCCTTTAGTTAAGATGTTAACTAGATTCATATTTCGCCTAAATTTCTAGTCAACGATCTAGTCTAGGGTTTCTCGGCACCGTAAAATTTGAAATTGGCATGGTTGATGCCTTGTGAGACCTCTTGAGAGTGCCTAGGAACCCTACAGTGGTATCAGAGCCTAGCCAGAGCCTTAGGCGAAGTCTAGACGGAGTTTGAAGTCCGATCGACCCGAAACCCCAACTCAAATATTGCTCTCTGGACTTTTTCTAAAAAATGGGTTTTTTCCAAATTAAAAATATGCAGAAAACTCAGCAGGGAATTCTAAGAATTACGGCGCAAAATTTATTTCATGATCCCTCAAATGAGCGGCGGAACCGCGGCATAAGCCTAGCTTATGCGGCGGTTCCGCGGCTATAGTATGACGTCAGCCCTAACAATTTGCACAGTAATTCCTATTTAACAGTGCTGAGTTCTCTGGGTATTTTTAAATTTTATTCAAGAGTTGAATTTTCTGGGGTTGTTTTGGGGATTCGGTGTTTCGATCGGAGTATCAGATTTTGTCTTTGTGGCTTTCCGGATAAATTTTAGAATATGTTAAAAAGTTCGACCGGATATAAATACCCAATTTTTCCCCTGTCGGGAAATTTCCAAGTGTTGGATTTTTCCGTAGTTTAACGACGTTCTAAGTAGTGCAAGTAACGCGATGGACCCTCTAGAAGACAACAAACCTTAACTCGATTATGTGACCGTCTTGAACTGCCCTTTGAACCTTCGGGTTTGGGGCAGTACGGCGTGCCACATGTGAGGCGTTGGCTTGACCCTTCTACGGCTGGACCGTTGGTACTGAGGCACGAACTGAATGTTGTTAGACTTATTTCATGTGTTGAGCTGTATCGGGAAAACTTGAGTATTCGACTGTTCGATCGGAAAGTTTAACATTTTCTGTTTATCTGGAATGTGATACAATAATTGGAATTCACAAACAGTTATGAGATAACTGAATGAATGTTATAAATCTAGCGGTTTAGTTTCACTTGATATTGAAAAGAGTTTTCGATAATGAGACTAAAATGCGGGGTTTATAACTGTTAGGCATGTGATGTCTAAGTATTTCATTTGATTAGGCATGTGATGTCTAAAGAGGTTGCGGATTCCAACTGTTGTAGTTTTACACTTTCTTTTCTGTGACCGTGCGTGTAATATGTGATATCGCCGGTTTCGTTGCTATATGTCAACGACAATTGGGATGCGCATATTTACTTACGTTGATGACATGTGATGTTATGTGTTACTGGATATGTTATATTGGATTGTCGTGTTTGAATAGCCGGGTTTTTTTATGTGAGATGAGTGTTTTTCATTTTCATTCATGTAAAAAATTGTATGTAATATTCTTTTATTTGGGGCACTTCCAGGTTGCGGAAGTTGTCACCCTTTGTATATTATTTACTTTTCCGCATTAGCATAGACCCAAGGAGGGGAGCACAAGTAACCGGGTTCTGGGATCCAGTGGGAGACCAACTCAAGGAGTCGAGTCCGGGGCTCCTAACCCTAGAATTGGCAGGGTTGCTTGCCGCTCTCGTAGGGGTCTAGGGGTGTGGGATTGGCTATTCATCACGACCGTGGAATCCGTTTTTTATACTAGCTCGTATTGAAAACACGGACGTCCTAGTATATCCAATATTTCATATGTTTCTTCTGCTGCGATATCTGTAATGTGATGTTCTGTGATGGATACAGTATATAGTATATATGATATATTATATAGACGTTACTTATGTTTTACACCAGTACTAGCCCTGCCCCGCTCTGCCGTTAGTTACCTAACCTAACGGTGCACGAGGGGACATCGAGGCGAATGCGGATGGCATAAGTGTACGTCGTATTTATCTGTGATGTTTAGGTACATAAATGATGGGACTTCATTAATGTGATTAATGAAAGAAAAGAAACCTAAGATGTTGTGGAATCAAATTTTAAATAAAACAGGTAGCTACAGTTCTTGCTTTGCACAGCGATATATATGATATATCCCGCACCTTATTCGATGAGGAAAGGACCGAGATCCCTTCACCGGGAGTGACTCCTTTAGCAATAACTGGCAGATGCTGCACACTCGGTTTGTTTTTGATAGCTTCTATAGTTTCTGCTTTGCACAGCGATATATATGATATATCCCGCACCTCATTCGACGAGGAAAGGGCCGACGATCCCTTCACCGGGAGTGACCCCTTTAGCAAAACTAGAAAAGTCTCAAAATCACTCCATTTCAAAACTTCATTTGATTCTACAACGATATCAAGTTCATTACGCAATAGGTTTTCAGAAAAACCTGTCGTAGCCCTCCGTCATTTCAGATAAGTACTAGTTAGTATTCGTGCTGCGGTAGTTTGGCATGCGTCAAGGCGTAGTGTACGGTAGCTAACTAGTGCTTATCTGCTAGCATACGATGCGATTGGATTAGGGTATTCGCACGGCGTTGTTTGGCATGCGTCAAGGGTCGTGCGGGTGGGTTTAATTCAATCAAGAAATGTACGGGTTGAACTTGACTAGCGGACTATGGGTTGTTTGGCATGCGTCAAGGTCATAGCACGCTAGGGGCAAAATATTATCGGGAATTTCAAGTGTTGAAATTTGCAATGAGATTGCATACCTTCTATGAGATAGTTGGATCCCGATACCCACTGCGAGTAAGAGTTACTCCTGGGAGAGTTTTATACATTACAATTAGCCGATCAAGTAGGTGTCTAGAAAGGTGTTAACGAGGTTACGCCTCTGGGAAAACGAGGTTTACATTAATTAGGTTCGTGCGAAAGCACGGGGGACCTCCCTCAAAGTACCGACACTGGCCTGGCTGAAAGATTGGCGAACTTGTAGTGTGTAATTAATCCCGGCTAGTCTTTCCTTTTAGGGTTTGAAGGAAGATTTGATAAAAAGCAGTGGGAGCCATCCTGATTAGATAAGATAATAACCAATCTGATCTTGCACGAGCATACGCTAAAGTGTTTTCATCTCTCTCTCCAGGTAGCGACCATTTCATGCCCTAACAAAGATAATAATATGGATGTATTGACCAAACCCGCATGTTATACTGTGCTGGGGAACGTTGGTTCCGTTCTTTCCTATAAGAGTTATAGGAATGAACAGGATATAGGGGAATACCAGGATTCCCATGCCACCCGAATGAAGAAAGTACATGATGATGCATTTTCTTCGGGTGTGTTAGTTACAGAGAACTGTTTCTCCATTTGCTCTACGTTCTGGGTATTAGATACCGGTTCAGGATCCCATATATGTAATCAGTTACATGGGCTTAGATAAGGCAGAGAACTTGGAGAAGGTGATAAAGACATTAGAGTTGGAAATGGTGCAATTGTTGCAGCTAAGACTGTCGGGGAATATCACCTTGAATTACCAACTGGTAATACATTGGTTCTGAACGAATGCTATTACATGCCGAACCTGATATGCAACATTATATCGGTTTCTTTATTGAGTAAAGAGGGATATAATTTTGTATTACAGGATAATGTTATGAACATTTTCCGTAACCAAAAGTTGGTTGGATCAGGCACGTTGTGCAATGGCATTTATGTTCTAAACCAATCAACAGTTCTGAGCATAACAACACACACAAGAGGAAGAGTTCTGAACTGAACGAATCCTTCTTGTGGCATTGTAGACTGGGTCACATCAATGCGACACGACTAGCTAAGTTGCATAAAGATGGATATTTAAATCCGTTTGAATTTTCATCTTATGACACTTGACAGTCATGTCTCAAAGGCAAGATGACCAAAACTCCGTTTACGGGACACGGAGAAAGAGTTACTGAACTCCTGGGACTGATACATAGTGATGTATGCGGTCCCATGTCTACACATGCCAAGGATGGTTCTTTGTACATTAGTACATTCACTGACGATCTCTCTAGATTCGGATATGTGTTCCTGATGAAACACAAATCAGAAGCTTTTGAGAAATTTAGAGAATATAAACAAGAAGTCGAGAACCAAACCGGAAAAAGTATTAAAATCCTACGATCTGATCGAGGAGGGGAATACTTGAGCATTGAATTCCTGGACTTCCTAAAAGAGAATGGGATTCTCTCTCAGCTGACTCCTCCATATACACCACAGCACAACGGTGTATCTGAACGGAGAAACTGCACCCTATTAGATATGGTGCGCTCAATGATGAGTACAGCTGAGTTACCTATTTCCTTCTGGGGATATGCGCTTGAGACAGCCATGGACCTATTGAATAGAGTTCCTACCAAATCAGTGCCTACCACTCCATATGAGATATGGAAAGGGAAGAGACCACATCTTAATTATATTAAGATATGGGGTTGTCCAGCCTATGTCAAAAGACAAAATCCGGACAAACTCGAGGCAAGATCTGTCTTATGTAAGTTTGTAGGATATCTCAAAAATTCACAAGGGTATATCTTCTACCACCCCGAGGAACAAAAGGTGTTTGTTTCTCGACATGCCACTTTCTTAGAAAAAAGTTTTATTATGAAACAGATAAGTGGCATTGAGGTAGAACTGGAAGAAGTTCCAGCGACACAGACTACAACAGAAGATTTGGTTGAACCAGAGGATTTCGTAGTTCCCGATGAACCCCAGCCACTCCGCCGATCTAGTAGGGTTCCTCGCCAACCTGAGAGATACTACGGTTTTCTCATGGATGGAGGGAGCGAGGATTGCATCATGGAGGATGATGACCCAACTAGCTTCGAGCAGGCCATCACGAGTAGGGACTCAGTGAAATGGCTGGATGCTATGCGGTCCGAGATGGAATCCATGTACACCAACAAAGTATGGACTTTGGATGTTGCTCCTGAAGGGGTAAAACCCATCGGGAGCAAGTGGATTTTCAAGAAAAAACTTGGTGTAGATGGGAAAGTGGAGACTTTCAAAGCTAGACTTGTTGCAAAAGGTTTTCGTCAAAGACCAGGTGTGGACTATGACGAAACCTTTTCTCCAGTGGCTATGCTTAAATCCATCCGAATCATGCTTGCCATTGCTGCCTTTCATGACTACGAAATCTGGCAAATGGATGTTAAGACCGCCTTTTTAAATGGTGATTTAGAAGAGTGCGTGTACATGACTCAGCCAGAGGGCTTCGTAGACAGTGGGAGCAGCGGGAAGGTGTGCAAGCTGCTTAAATCCATTTATGGATTAAAGCAAGCATCGCAGAGTTGGAACATCTGCTTTGACGTCGTTATCAAAGAGTTTGATTTCGTCAAAAATCCAGATGAACCTTGTATCTACAAGAAGGTGGCAGAGAGTAAGGTTGTCATCCTCGTATTGTACGTGGACGACATACTCTTGATAGGAAATGATATTCCTATGCTGCAAGCGGTCAAGCTCTTCTTATCACAAAGATTCTCAATGAAAGATCTTGGTGATGCCTCCTGCATATTGGGGATTAGGATCTATAGAGATAGATCCAAAAGGATATTGGGATTGTCCCAATCCAGGTACATTGACACCATACTAAAGAGGTTTAGTATGGAAGAATCCAAGCGTGGGAACTTGCCCACGATCTCTGGAGTCACTCTCTCCAAAGAGATGTCTCCCAAGACTGATTTGGAGAGAGCTCGCATGCAAGGGATACCCTATGCTTCGGCAGTAGGCTCTATCATGTATGCGATGCTATGTACCAGACCCGATGTAGCATACTCACTAAGTGTAGTGAGCAGGTATCAAGCTGATCCTGGAGAGAGTCACTGGACAGCTGTGAAGAGCATTCTTAAGTACTTACGAAGGACTAAAGAGATGCTCTTGGTGTATGGTAACGGAGAACTTCAAGTGGAGTCCTTTACCGATTCGAGCTTCCAGAGTGATAAGGACGACTCTAAGTCGCAGTCGGGATTTGTCTTTACCCTTTACGGAGGGGCGGTTAGCTGGAAGAGTTCCAAGCAGGAAACCGTGGCAGACTCGACGATGGAGGCTGAATACATCGCTGCCAACGATGCTGCCAAAGAGGCTGTCTGGATCAAGAAGTTCATTACTGAACTTGGTGTGGTTCCATCCATTGAGCATCCAATACCTTTGTATTGCGATAACAATGGAGCGGTGGCTTTGGCCAAGGAACCCAGGTCCCATCAGCGATCCAGGCATATTCTGAGGCGGTATCACCTGATCCGGGAGATAGTTGATCGCCGGGAGATCGAGGTCAGGAGGGTTGACACGAAGAACAACACGGCGGATCCACTCACGAAGACCATTCCCCAGATACAGTTTGAGAGACTCTTCGGGATGCTCGGTATGCGATACTACAGCAGCTGGCCCTAGTGCAAGTGGGAGATTGTTAGTTGTATGTATGCCCTAGAGGCCAGTATTGTACAGATGATGTATATTATATTGGATGCTTGGACATATATAGAGATGACTTTCTTGCTCGATATGATAGTATGCTATCTGGTTGCTCTTTATCTTAACATGTACACTTGTCTCTTTAAACTGTCTTATAGTTACATGTTGATAAAGCCCTTAGGATGTGTACTTGACTACCTGGACTATGATGCAGATCATACTAGTAGGGACATGGTAGTCTATAAGTACATCCTTCAAGGTCCCTAGTCGTGGGTGTATCGAGACAGGGCATCGATATACCAGTGTAGACTAGCGTATACGCTTCTCGACCCATGAGATGGGCGATGGATGATCCCATATCCATTGGTGTTTGACATCAGAGATGGTATACGGGTGCTCAGTAGAGACTGGGTATACTGGACGGACTCGCCGAGAACTCCCAGATGGTATTATACCTCACGTCAGATGGCAGTTCTCAGGTGACACTTGTACAGGTTAGTCTGTAGACCCGAGATCGTCATAGAGTCTTGTGTGATTCCCACTGTGCTTTGATCTCCACCTTACCACGTCCATGAGGGCGTGCAAAACGGTGGTCTTTGGGTACAGTCCCGAGTCACATGGAGGCAATGAGCGATAGGAGGGGTTTCGTCTCTCCCGGTATTGGGGGTTGATGTTGCGCTGTGCTCGATTGGCCGTAACAGGGAAGTCCCTGGCCAGGGCTGATCAGAGATTTGCTGGTAAATATTACCAGTAGTTTCTCGACCGGTTATGAGCCTCACATCGGCACGACTTATCGGTTATTGGGGTCTGACGTATACCACCCCTAGACTTGATATGCGACATATCAGACGATCAGACCGGACTGTACGGTAAGTGTTACTGGTTGGATTCACAGGAGTGTGAGCGGGCTAGCTCGTCGATCTTCTGATCGCTCAATACCCGGATGGCCGTTACGTTTGGCAGACTGCTTGCGGCTTGTAGGTGCTTGATATGATCATCATTTGCTACCGGCGTATTGACGAGTCTTTAGAGTCCTACACAGAGGTTTCCTGGCTCAAGCGAAACGAAATAGGAGCGCATATGAGATATGTGCAGGACCGAGAATAATGCGTGTATGTGATACCATATTCCATTCTCGCGATGGATGTATCGATTGGTTGTATTCGATATAACCTAGATATCAAATCAAGGATTGATTCGATAAGCCGATACATTGGATACTAGTCGGTTATATGCGATATGACCGGATCGTTAAATCAAGTGTTGATTTAATAATTTAATGTATAATTATATATTTGATATATTACTTTGCATTAACTAGTATTGGTTCACTTTAAATGGATTTTCTCACTTGATGTGCAAATTGTATATGTGATATACTTTTGTGCACATGTTTGTATCATGTTTGATGATGCTTGCTCATTTGGTTAAGTGTATTGAATTAAACCTAGGTTAAGAAAGTGATTAGGGTTTTTATTTATCCATTCTTTTATTTATTCATTTTTGGAAAAAGAATGGGATAAGAATACAAAATGGTTGCTTTCATTCTTGAACATTGTTGAAGCTTCATGAAGCTTTGACTTTGTGACCATTTTGTCTTCACACTAAACCCTAACCATTCTTCTAACCTTAGTCAATTCTCTACACTTAACTATGGTTCACATTATGATAAGTTTTGATTTTCTTTTCATTTTAAGATAACTTATCATATTTCTTTCTTCTTCTTGATCTTCTTCTTCAAGATAGAAAGCTTGATGCCATCAATGGCAACTTGAGTTCTAAAGTGAGAAATCCAATTCTAAAGTGAACCCACCTCCTATTTCTTCACCCTCTACCTCTTGCCAAGTTGTTTTGGGTGTTTTCTTCACAAGTTTCACAACTTTGTGAAGTCGGAGCTTGAACTTGTGATGCCTCGACGTAGATCATCTTCGGCACGAAGCCGATGACCTAGTCCGCCCAATTCTCCGATGAAGCCGACGTTTGAGTTCGGGATTCGAGATGGACAGCGAGAGGACGCCTACGTGGAGCTAAGGAAGTGGAGAACCGGATCTACAAAGGTTGTAGCCTCTCTCCTTAAGTTAAGATGTTAACTAGATTCATATTTCGCCTAAATTTCTAGTCAACGATCTAGTCTAGGGTTTCTCGGCACCGTAAAATTTGAAATTGGCATGGTTGATGCCTTGTGAGACCTCTTGAGAGTGCCTAGGAACCCTACAATTTCCTAGCCCGAGATCTCGATGGTAGTACATACACGCCTAAAGATCACTATATGTCATCTCGCCTCAGAAGGGTGCAAACTTGACATCTCTGGGATTCAGTGTTGATGCCTAACACTGAATCTCTAATAGCAATACACATATCGACCTAGAAAGATTATTTATGACTTTGCATTCCTCCTCCGAAGGGTTTGGAGATACAACGAATGCGTTGGATACTCGAACAGTGATATGAAGAAACGTGAATCAAGAAGAAGCAAGCTAACACGTAGTACGATGGACTACACCGAGTACTGCAAACCTGACAGCCTCCTATATGTAATGTAAGGATGAGTTTATTCATACGTAAAAGGAGAATAAACTGAATGCTCCGAACAAGTATATAAACTAATCCAGATCGTTATTGCACAAACAAAAAGCGATGAAGTGCAACGGCGCTCGGCCAGACACCACGTGCAATGCACGTGGATGCAATGGTGGGGTGAAATTTTTTCACGCCCAAAAGTTGCGTCAATTCTTTGGCGCAGCACCATGTGCAAAGCATATGGCGCAAACACATTTATATGATGAAGCGCATGCTTCAATTAAATCTTAAGCTCTATTTTGGAAAATAATTTTCCATATCTTTCTAAAACAGAAAAGTTGTTTCTGTTTAAACAAAAAATCTCTGGATAAAAAATCCAACGGTGCTTAAGCACCCTCGTTTGATCATGGGATCAATTGAGAGTCTCAACCTTTCCTAACTATCTCCTAGGAGATTAATCTCAAGACACACAGAGATCCACATAAGGTTCACAAGGAGATCACTGCCTCCATCTAGCCAAGAAGAACTTCTTCTTCAAGAGAGAAATCTTAGCCGACTAGGAAAAAAGAAAGAGAAAAATTCTCCTTTTTCTCCTCTCCTTCATCATCGAAGCTTAAGCTTCCCAAGAACTTAAAGTTCTTCCTTTGGATCAAAGATCCGTGAGACAAATCATCTTTGGCCGAGACCTTAAGCTCTCATGGGGGATTTGATCTTAAGATCTAAGATCTCAAAGGGAAAACTTTACTACTTCCCCCATCAAAGATCAAAGATCACCAAGAACATGAAAAATCAAAGTTTTGGCTTCAGGAAAACTCAAGTTCCCACCAAGAAACATAATAAAAATAGAACTTAAATTCTGAAGATTTTAGAAAAAGGTTCTTTACGAATTTAATGATTAAGGACCTCTCTGTACAGAAACTTAATCTTCACAAGAATGGTTAACCTTTTTGTTCCAAAAAGATAGAGCTTAGGCTCTAAAACCCTAGTGCTGCTTCCCGTGCAATGCACGGGTGCCAACACCAATGTTGTTCTGCTAAGCTTGCGCCAAGGCTTAAGTTCTCAATATTGTGCTGCTCCATGTGCACTGTACATGCACCAACGCCGGCGCTAAATAAGTGCACCACGTGCAAAGCATGGGTGCAAGCGTCATATCCCACTGAGTGCAGCGCATCACATGAGCGCCACGTGCAATGCATGTGAACCAATGCCATACGCAAAATAGGAGGGAGCGCCAGTATCATATGCAATGCACGTGCACTAGAGCAGCGCCAGCGCCACGTGCAATAAGCGCAAGGTAGAACCAAGAACTTAGCAAATTGGCTAAGTATTTGAAGCTTATACTTCCCTATGACAAACTGAGAATAAAACTATCAAATCACCTTGATTGATCTAGTTATTAAATGAGAGTGGGTGTACCTAGGCAAAGCCTATGTTCTCCAAATCGTCTATGTTGACCTTAGTTCTCAGGTGAGACTAACATGTGTAGATTGTTTTTCGTCACCCCATTGTGATGGAAAATACGTGTTGCTTGTCAGGCGTATTACAGATTGCCCTGTCTGGGGTAGACTGAGGTTTAATGATTGTGGGGATCCGAATCTCCGACAGCCGCAGACTAAAATGCCATTAATTACCCCCCGTTTTTTGAGTGTGGGAACCTCCGATTGACGGGTAAAACTGGTCATGCGAACTCAATGTGTAGTATGCATGTGTTGTGTTTTGAATGGGACTTAGACGTATCGGGGGCCTTACAGAGTTTACTGGGATCCCGGTACCCAGATAGCGGGATGGTAGTTAAGGGGGCTAGCAGCCTCCTTGCAGGGTGTAGGGTAGCGCCCCGTTAGAAATTTTTTTCTAACGGGGAACGTGTTTTGAGTGTGTAGCGTAAGGGAAAAAGAGGGGTGAGCAGTGTCCTAAGGACGCATGCCCTGCGCATGGGCGCTAGGCGCCCGCGGATCACGTACCCTACACGTAGGTGCTGGGCACCCGCGAGTCACGTGCGGGGCACCCGCGAGTCACGTGCGAGGCACGCGACTGCTGGAAACACCAGCGAAGAAAGGGGCTCAGCCCCAGGGCTGGGAGTTGAATTCCCGAAAGGCTTTGGAGTGAACTCTTAAACAGGAATTAGGTATAGATTTGGATTAAAACTCCTAAAAGATCTAGATTTGGAGTTAAACTCCTAAAAGATCTAAATTTGGAGTTAAACTCCTTTGAGAATTTGGATCTTGGAGTTGAACTCCTCAAAGATGTTTGGGGATGATAAAAGGGGACCCCTTTCTTCTCTCTTGAACCTTGGATCCTCCCAAAGTGGGATTTTTAGAGGTGGGACTTCTTCCTCCTCCTCTCTTTTTGTGGGATCTTGGGGGAAAAGGGATGTAAGCTTAAAAAATGTCCCTTTTGGGGATTTGAAGGGAAATCTGAACTCCCTTTCAACGGTTTTATGGTGAAAGTTTATTTAGTTTTGAGAAAAAGAGAGCTAAGCTCTTGATTTAATTGGAAATGAAGATGAAAAGAGAAAAAACTTGAGAAAGAGAAGATGGAGACACAAACTCTAGAATTTTTAAGAAAATGAAAGTTGTTATTGATTTGTTTCATCACGTTTGCTTTTTATAGGCTACAAACTTTACATATTGCCCCTTGGGCTTTTCCATATAGCACTTGTGCCATCCTATGCCTTATGTGCTTATTTCTTTTCTCACATAATGTAAGTGGACGGGGGTTAGGGTCATGATAATCACGGCCGCGGCGGAATTTGAAAAGCAAAAATTTTACAAAGCATAACCCCAATCTATCACCAAGATCATCAAATACTTAGCAATAGATTAAACTAGAAATATAAAGAGAGCAAAGAGAGGGAGCTAACCTTTTTAGCGTGTCCGAATAATCCCGGAAGACCCCGTCTAAATCTCGTAAGCTACTGAATGCGTGTGAACGCCAACCGCCTCGCCGGAGATGATCCGCGTTAAAAGCGGGTTGCCCGAACTTCAACTCCGACACCGGTCGGAAAAACATCCTCCAGAGGCTCGCTGAGCGTGGTGGAAGGCGATGCGAATTCTGGGTACTCTCTACTTTTTACAATACCTCACCATGGCAACACTTGCCATTTTTCATGAGAGCTTTAGCTCTTTTGTGAGGAAGAAGAAGATGGAAAAAATATGATGGCTTGTGAAAAATAAATTGAAATTGTCTTTTTCATTTTTCAACCATGTCATGATAAACATGGCATATACACCCTCCCACTCTCTCTCTCTCTCATGTGTGTGTCAACAAAAAAGATAGAGGGTGGGCCCCACCATTAATTAAGAATAATAAATAAATAATAATATATATATATTAACATATTTCTATATAAAGATATATATATACACATATTTACATACATATATAAATGCATATTTATTTATACATAATTTAAAATGGTGGGAATTAATATATATATATATATATATATATATATTAAATAAGTATTAGTACATTTATCCTATACACGTACATATCATGTATCACATGCATGAAATGCCATCAATATCTTCTCGGTATCATGTACTGTAAAGAGTGTGTGTATCATATACACTATACTAGAATCTGCATCATAAATATGGTTATCAAGTCAACACTTGACTTGATACTCCGACTTTTAAACCGGCTAGTATAACAGTCGTCCCTTTAAACATGTATATCCAATATACATGTTTTATCGAACTCATGTACGTCACATAACATTTTTCCCGGGTAGGCACTTTCGTTGCGGGACTCTAAAGATCTGTCAATACGCTGGCAGTAGGTTATACAAAATCATATCCAATTGAATCTGAAACACTTTTAGATTCAACTCCCTTTCGAGTTAACCCACAAGCTCCTCAGTAGCACTAGCTGTACGTAACGGCTACCCAGGTATGAGCAAGATAAAGGCAGGTCGACGAGCGAACTCCTCCGGACCCAACAAAGTCTATATTTGACAGTCACCATACAGTCTGATCTCTTCGTCAAGGAGTATCACATATCGGGTCTAGAGAGTGGAATCTGTCAGACCCTCAATAACTCGATAAGTCATGCTGACATAGAACTCATAACCTAAGAGATACAACTGGTAACAGTTACCAATTTATCTCTAATGTCGTGGTCACGGACTTCTGGTTATAGTCGTGACCTGCACAGTGCGATATCGACTCCCAATACCGAGAGTGATAAATTCCCTTGACCGCTCACCGCCTCCATGTGCTTCGGGACTGTACCTAACTAAAACCTATTTGCATGACCCAATAGAGCCGTGGTAGGGTAGTAATCTAAGTACAGTAGGAACACATACGAGACACTGTGGAAATTTCAGGTCCAAGGACTACCCTGTACTCATGTCACCAAAGAACTGCTATCTGACATTGGTATAATACCATCTAGGAGTTCTCGGCGAGTCCATCCAGTGTAACTCATCCAATGAGCACCTGTATACAATCATCAGTGTCAAACACTAATGGCTATGGTATCAGCCATCGCCTCGTACAGGGTCATGAAACGTATACACTAGTCTAAACTAGAGTACCGATGTCCAGTCTTGATACTCCTATGACTAGGGACATTTAAGGATATGCTTATAAACTACCAGGCCCCACTAGTATGATCCATATCATAATCCTGGCAGTCAAGCAAAGATCGTATGGGCTTTATCTCATGTATTAACGATATGCAATAACTAGTAACACGCATTCACATGACAGATAAAGACAAACCAGATAGCACACTATCATCTCGAGTAAGACTGTTCTTGGTATAGGCCCTCCTCGAATTCAGTAATCGCATTCCCGCAACTACGATAATTGCCTTGATGGCACCTATATCCAACATATAAGCCATGGGGTTTATACAATTTTGGCTTTTTGCTTATTTTTTTATACATTTATATCTAAAAAATCTCATTTAAACTAATTTATTGCCTTCTTTTTAGCATGGAGCATGCCCTTTCCATGCTCGGTCTTGACTTGGGCTTGGGTCCGCTTGCTTAGGCTCGGGCCCGCTTGGCTGAGGGTTGACTAACTTTGATTTGGTCAACCAGAGTGTAATTTTTTACCCCAACAAAGTACCCCCTATCAATAAATCCACACCACATATATAGGTCGTGTGCATGAAATTGATGGATCTTCTTTCGCGTGGAGGTTGACTTGATTTGGTTCCCGTTTTGACGATGTGGAGGTCGATACTGCCCTTTTTGTGACGTAGACGGTCGGTGCTGTCCTTTTAGCGATGTTGATGGTCGGTGCTGCTCTTTTTGCGACTTGCGGGGTCGGTGCATCCATTTTAGCGACGTAGACAGTCAGTGCTACCATTTTAGTGATTTGGACGGTCGGTGTTGCCATTTTAGCAATATGGACGGTCGGTGCTGCTATTTTAGTGACTTGGACGGTCAGTGCTGCCATTTTAGCGATTTGGACGGTCGGTGCTGCCATTTTTGCGACTTGGACGGTCAATGCTTCCATTTTAGCGGCGTGGACGGTCGGTGCTGCCATTTTTGCGACGTGGACGGTCGATACTGCCATTTTTACGACATGGACGGTCGGTGTTTCCATTTTAGCAACTTGGACGGTCGGTGCTGCCATTTTTGCGATTTGGATGGTCGGTGCTTGATTTGACTTGCTCTGCTTCTTATGGTGTCAGGGTTGAAGTTGACTTTCTCCGCTTCTTACATTGTCGGGATTTGATCTGAGTTGCTCCGCTTTCTGCGGTGTCGGGATTTGATTTGACTTGGTCCGCTTTCTGCGGTATCGGGATTTGATTTGTTTTGGGAGTTCCCTACCCGTCCAGCGGGACTTTTGACCTTGGAAGCGCTGCCCGGTGGGACATTGATTTGATCTGTTTGATTTCTGCCATGTTTGGCGGGATTTTTGAATTTGAGAGGAACTTGGAATTTGGATTTTGTTTAGCATCAGCATTGCTGCACTGGAATAATGCCAGGAGCAACTCATCATTTACCCTGGGAGGATTTGGGATTTGGTTTTTGGGTCGGCATCAGCACCGCTAATATTTAAGCATGGTGCTAAGAGCGACTCATCATTTACCTTTGGGAAAACTTGGGGTTTGAGTTTTGGGTCGGCATCAGCACCGCTAACACTAAAGCGTAGTGTCAGGGGCGACTCATCATTTGCTGTTGCCCGTTGGGGAGAGATGGCTTAGAAAACAGGTTTAGATCCTAATCACTTAAAGCTTTTCAATTTTATGGTCCGTAAGGGACTCATAAAAGTATTTTCTCACTACGAGTCGAGAGGATCTCGTAGGTGTATGTTCTACTTAAGAATCGTGAGGATTCCTAAGTGTGTTGCTCTTTTGTGAGTCGTAAGGATCTCACGCGGAGATTTTCTCCTCACAAGGTCGAAAGGACTTTGCGAGTGTATTTCATCTCTTTTCATGAATTTGCACCCTTTCAGGTTTTCACAAGCTCGCCGGCAGTCCTGCTGTTTTTACTCACGGAGCCCTTTCGGTTTTTCATCTATGCCCATTTTTCTTGCAGACATACCGTTTTTTTTCTTTTTTTTCCTTCATTACTGGTAGGACTTCAGATGTAGTCTCGCCGGTAGAACTTGGGAGAGATAGAGGTCGTTTATACCCATGGATCGTATACGGTTTTACAGAATGTATGGTCCAGACCGAAGGGCTGGTTTGCTCAATTCGTCTACGACTTGGAGTATTCACGCATAGTATTTCTTGAGATATCGGCCATTGATGGGTAGCATGGGCCTTTCTCCCTCGGCACAAATTAGTTGGTAGGATCCTTCGTCGAACATTTTCTCTCGATGACGTAAGGTCCTTCCCAATTTGGCTCGAATTTTCCCTTGGCATGTCGATTGGAGAAGATCAGTCTTTTGAGGACCAATGCCAATTCGCCTTTCTTGAAAGCACGGAGATGGGCCATCTTGTCATAGGCCCATGACATTCGGGCTCGGTACAGTTCCAGATTTTGCTGTACCGCGAGCCTCTTTTCTTCGAGGGCATCAAGCTCTTCGAACCGAAGGAGAACGTTTTCCTCCTCCGTCAACTCGTGCTGGACGGCCATTCTTAAGCTTGGAACTTCAAATTCGAGGGGGAGGATTGCCTCCACTCCAAAGAGTAATGAGTATGGAGTGGACCGAGTTAGAGTGCGGTACATGGTACGATATGCCCACAACGCCTCGTAGAGCTTGAGATTCCAGTCTCTCTTGTTGGCTGAAGCATTTTTCCTCAGGAGCTTGCATAGAGTTTTATTGAAGGCTTCGGCTAGGCCATTGGCTTTTGGATTATAGATAGAGGAATATCTCAAGTCTATCTTGTACTGAGTAGTGAACCTTGAGACTTTGAAGCTCTTGAAATAAGGCCTGTTGTCAGAAATGATTCTTCTAGGTGTACCGAAGCGGTATAGAATATTATGCCGGAAAAACGTCAGAATATCTTTTTTCTTGACTTCTTTTAGCGGGACAGCTTCAGCCCATCTGGAGAAGTAGTCAGTTGCGTCCAATATGAACCGGTGTCCTTTAGATGACGGAGGATCAATTGAACCAACTATGTCGATGCCCTAAACTTTGAAGGGTCATGACGCCACCATAGAATGCAGCAGATTAGGATGCTTGTGAATGAAGTTACCATGAATTTGGCAGAGATGACACCTCTTTGCATGCTCTTCACAATCCCTTATCATGGTAGGACAGTAATACCCAAGCCCTTTAATTTGAAGCCGCATTTTGGGGCCAGATTGGTGACCTCCGCAGACGGCCGAGTGAACTTCTTTCATGACTTTTTGGATTTCAGCCGATGACAGACACTTGAGCCAGAGTTAGTCATATGATCTGCGGTATGGTGTATTATTTATAAACAAGTATCAGAGAGCTCTTTTCTTCAACTGAACCCTCGCAGATTTTTCTTCGAGCGGCTTATCGTATCGGTGGTACTCTATGAAGGGCTCTCTCCAATCGGACTCGTCTTAAATGATCAAAACTTTTTCGGCAAGATTGCTATTTTGTTCTGTGCTTTCTTCTTCTCGTAAAGAGACTGGGGGCAAAATTTGCCGGCTCCTAACTGTGATCCAAATTTCATCCATGTCGGGATCAGCCAGCTCATTGGCTAGGCGAGCGAGTACGTCAGCTTTTCCGTTCAACGCCCTAGGGACTCTCATTAGTTTAATGTGAGTGAACTATTTCGTGAGTTCCACTACCCGGCTTCTGTATCGAGATAACTTGGGCTTATATATCTTGTAGTCGCTGCTCACTTGGTTGACGACAAGCTGGGAGTCGCCATAAACCCATAGCCGAAGGATTTCCATTCTATGGTGAGGTCCAGACCAGTTATCAGAGTTTCATACTCAGTCTCGTTGTTTGTGCGAGGCTCTGAAAAAGCAAAGGAATGTCTTAGGGTTCTTCCTGATGGCTGATTAGTCCAAAAATTATATGTTAACCGTAATCAGAAACGGCGTCGCTTTGCAGCTAGCCAGTGAGTACGGGTCGATCCACAGAGATGGGTAATTTTCTTAATGTGTTTTCACGAATTGATTCCAAATGTTGTTTGGATTGATTAAATCTAAAACCTAGATCTATCACTAAACAAAATTAATCTAAATTAAAGTCTTGCTAGGGTAAGGTTTAGGGGAAGTTGGGAGATTAAAGGTTTCCTCACCGCTTTCAATGCTTTATTTTAGATCTATTAGATGTTGTGGTAATTATCAATAAAGTGGATTAGAATCTTTTGGGTAGATGTTTCTTCCTCTAGATTCTTATCCTTCCTTTATCGATCCTTACCCTAACCTCCATGGAAAACACGCGCAACCGGGCCTTTATACTACGGTGTCACCGTTACCTCGAGGGGTAGGGTGCCGTAGGGAGCAGTTGTGCTTGTATGCATGGAGTTCTAATTCTTAGTTGTGAACGGGCATGAAAGGGGTGAGAGATCTTATCTCTCAAACCTTTCCCTAAGGCTAACCCTAACAAGCGAGGAGATTACTCGCTCATTAGGGGATGAAAAGACATACTAATTAAAAGAGAATTAAAAGCGAAGAAATAAAATTAACTTACTAATTTGATTGATGGCTCCCTCCAAGCAATAATACAGAACAGATCTGAATTTGTTTATTGAAAAGAGGCATACGTTTTACAGATTTGTGAGCACAATTTATAGGAAAACAGGAAAACTAGGGTTACAGACTCTCGCACATGTGCAATTACAGATTTGCCCACGGAAAATCCAAACACCCGCACTGACGGACCAACTCACGAAATTTGCACCGACACGGGCTCTGAATGGCCACGAAACCGTGCCATCCTAGGTTTGGCCGCGGTTCCGCGGCCAAAGAAGGGAATTGGGTCTTCATCTTTCTGGGCTGGGTTCAGGGCTTCTTGGGCTTTCTACTTTTATACTTCTTTTCTTCATTTGACTTCTGAGTCTTCGCCAGATCTTCAGTGACAAATTGTAATGATCTTTTGACCGCTCACTTTGACATTTCGGACTGCATTGCCTTATACAATTGTGACTTATTCTTCGTCACTAGAATTCTTCTACTTGTGGGTCAAAAGTCTCTCTTTTGTATCATCTTTTGTCTTTTCTCACTGTCTTCGCTCCAAGAGCCTGTATCCTGTAATATGCAACAAACGTGCGTCAAGAGTACCTGTTTATTTATAAAACGGATAAGAATAGGGGAATAAAGAATGCAATATTATGGTCTGAACAAATACCCCCAAACTTATCTTTTGCTCGTCCTCGAGCAAACTTATTATTTTATTCTCAATAAAAACTAACCGCACTTTCGCAGGGAAACGCGATTGCACTGAGCTCGTGCAACAAGCCGTTAAACCTCTAGGTGTCCCTAGTAGGAGGAGTGTTGTCTCCTGAGGGTTTTCAGTGGATTACACCCACAAAATCCTATCAATTTGGCTCTTTCGACAATAATTCTCCAATTAGGTTTTCTAACACAGAATTCTATTATCATCAACTCATAAACTTTCCACCCATATTCTTCACACTTACTCATAATTTAACTTAAGATTATATATGTTTTATAGAATCACTCAGCTTTCAGCATTTCTTAGGTTTTCCTTTTAGGGTTCCATCTCCACTTAGGAATTTTTCTATCAATTCTACTAAAGATATAAGTTTTATTCTTCATTCCTTTCTCTTATCTAAACTCTAATTACATATCCCCACGTATGTGTATAGATCACCCCTACATTTGGAAATTCAAATCAAGCAATCATGCCCTTGTCCGTTGTCCCAAATACTTATTAATTGGTGAATTTCGCTTACACATCCTTCATTCGACCGTTAATACTTCTTGAGGTACCAACAACCGATTACAAGATATGTTTGCACATTTAAGCGTAATTCCTAGTCTTGCAACACCCAAGGCTTTTAGCAGTGACTCCCAAACCAGTTGGTATAAGGCACTAGGTGATGAAGCACCCTCGCTAAATATTTTTTCTATTTTTACAGCCTTAAGTAATCACAAAAACCAGTGTCCATTTTTTTATTCTTTATTCACACTTGTATTTTTTTTTCATTTTCATAGTACTAAGGACTTTAGACAAGAGCATTTCAAGGTCTCTTCTACTATTCCAAGTTTCAAGGTGTGTGATCGTGCAATTTGTAGGGTATACATTTTTAGAATCCATACTTAAGACAGGAATTATTTTTCAAACTTATACTCTAATAAGAATATCAATATTTTTCCTTAATTTCAACTTAGCCCAAAAAGTGAACTCAAAATTTGCCTATTTCTAAATAAACTACAAAGACATATACTTTCTACCGTTAATCTTTAAAGAAGGTTATTTTTAGGGTTTTTAATTTACCAAGTCTAAGATCTAGTTGTTCGTAGCTAGTTAACCTATTTTTTAAACTCACGTTAAATATGGCCAAAATTGAGTACAATAATTTTTATAATTTTTGAAATTTTTCAATTTTTATGGGTTTTCAAATAATTATGCAAATGCAAAAGTATGTACAAATGAATGCGAAGGAAAAAACACGTACCGAGCATACCCCCAAACTTGAACTTGACAGTGTCCTCACTGTCATGCTAAACTAAGAGGGTCAAAAAGTCGGCATTCTCCTGTTTATTTATTTACAATATTTATTGTTAAAACAAAAATATATACAGAAAGGTCCCCCCCCAAACTTCAGTGAAACAATGTTAGACATTACTGCCAGACTTTGCACAGACCAAATATCAACACCAACCAGTCGAAAAATTTATCTGTAAAGAGTGTCGGTTGGCGGAAGAACATGTTGTATCGATCCAAAAAGACTTGGGGAAGATAGGAGTGATGGTAGTGAAAGTGTGGAAGTGAATGGATATGATGTGGTGGTGAATCAAAACGAGAATGAGAATGATTAGCAATCAGTGGAATATTGGCATTCTCATAGCTCATTAAAAGAGATGGGGGTGGTTCAACTTCTAAAGGAAGAGGTTGACTTACCACAATACCCCCAAACTGTTTTTGTTGGTCCTTTATTGACTTGGCATCATCCATCAATTGCATATGATATTCAATTATGAGGGAACTAATCTCCTCGATGTCCGCCATAGTCCAGCCGAAAACTTGCCGCCTATCTTGTAAGACCTTTAAAATAGCGTTCTCTTGCTAGAAGGCTAGAGAGGCTGATATTATAATGGGAAAAGTCTCATTCTCACCTATGTAAGCATATTTAAGGTGAGGCGGCAAGGACATGAGTTCGAGTTTCGGAGGCGAAAGAATCATTGCGGAATCTAACTCGAACTTAAAGGACTCCAACACAGGTTCGAAATCACTGCAAACAACCGATTCGGATGGTTCGACTAACTCATCCAAAAATTCAAAAGACTCATATTCGGGCTGTGAGTCGTCATCATCTAAAAAAGTGAAACATTCATAATCCATATCGGTTGTGTCAACGGTGGTAGGCTCAAGGAGGGACGCACTAATGGCGTCAAAACTGTTTTCATCAAACAAGAATCTTTCAAACTCGCAGTCCTCCTGCGTGATTTCGTGAATAGAGCAAACTTCACGTGTACTAGTATTAGGCACGGGGGGCAGACTTCCTGACTTATAAATATTGAACTCACTAGACGTCTTCCCGAAAGATAGAGTCATGGAGCCATTGCGACAGTTTATTACGGCATTGGAAGTGGCCAAAAATGGTCGACCGAGAATCAACGGAATTTGGTTCCGTGAGTTAGCAACAGGTTGTGTATCCATAACAATAAAATCAACGGGGAATATGAATTCCCCAACTTTGATCAACACATCTTCTAGCTCACCCCTAGGATGGGTGATTGATCGATCAGCCATTTGGAGAGTACAACGAGTGGGTTTCAACTCTCCAACCCTTAATTGTTCGTACACGGAATAAAGGAGCAAATTTACACTAGCACCAAGATCTAATAGTGCTCTATTAATGTTCTTGTCCCCAATTGTTATCGAAATAGTAGGGCAATCGGGGTCCTTTTGCTTTGGGGGTAAAGAATTGACAAGAGCATCACTAACAGCACTAGCGACGAAAACTTTCTTTGGCACTTGTGACTTTCCCTTTTTGATGCATAAGTCCTTTAAAATTTTTGCATATGAAGGAACTTGTTGGGTTGCATCCAAAAGAGGGATATTTATGCTCACCTGTTTGAAAAGCTCAACAATCTTCTCCATTTGTGGAGTTGGTTTATTGGATCTCAACCGGTTTGGAAAAGGAGCATTTTGAAATGTTGTTGAGTCCAATTTTTGCGGATCAGATCGTTGAGTTGGAACGGAACCCCGTGTAGATGTGTTCATGTTGTGAGAAGTGGGTCCGTTCGAGCTAGAAGGAGTAGAGCCTTGTGAATGATGGAGAACAGGCTCTAACGAAGAAGAAGAAGGTGAAGAAGAACCACCGGCAGGGGTGTCATCGGGAATACCCACATTGTTGTGCAACATTTTACCCGATCTCAACGTGGTCACAGCGTTTACGTTATGAGTTTGCTGTTGCTGTGCAGCATGTGCGTGACCGGGATTAGGCAGTGGTTGAGAGGGGAGCTTTCCTTTCTCTCGCTCGCTCAATGCTGCATTGAGTTGTGCAATTTGTGCCTCAATAGTTTTGATACTCTGATCGTGTGAGGCACTGTTTTGCACCAAAAATTGAATAGAAGTCTCTAGTCTTGCTGTAGACTGTGTAGATTGCTTTAGGAACACATCTAGACTTCTTTCGAGCGAGCTAACCTTATCATTGTTAGGTTGAACAAAATTGTTTGGCGCGTAAGAATTATTAGGCACAAAATTGTTCACTTGATTAGGGTAAGGTTGCTGTTGGAAAGGTTGTTGAAATTGAGTTTGTGGGGATGCTTGTTGTTGTTGTGGAGAAGGCCCTTGATAATTGTTATTTTCTTGGAATTGTTGATTTTGGTTCCAAGCGAAATTTGGGTGACTTCTCCACCCCGGATTGTATGTCGAAGAGTACGGATCGTTTCTTTGTCGTTGCTGAAATGCAGCATTGACTTGATCCTGTCCTTGAGTAGATGCATTATAGGGACACTCTTCGGTTAAGTGTGATGGAGCCGAACAACACGCACACATAGTTCGTGGAGGCATAACAGGGGCAGGAGAAGGCGATGAGATTTTGGTCTCAATTGCTTCTAGCTTTTTCGTAAGAGCAGCCATCTCGGCCTTCATAGAAATCGACATCTCTACTTGATGTATGCCTGCCCTAGATTGACCACTAGAAGAAGATGATGTAGTCTTGGTACTCTCCCACTGAATTGTTTGCTCACTAAGATCCTCAAGAAACTGCCACGCTTCGTCACTAGACTTGGAGAGAAAATGACCTTGACATATGGTTTCTAGCAACTGCTTCGTTGCCGAGTTCAATCCCTCGTATAATGTTTGGAAAAGTTGCCAACTTTCGATCCCGTGATGAGGGCATTGAACGAGTAGGTCCTTAAATCTCTCGAAGCACTTCCAAAATGGTTCGGAAGGAAGTTGTGAGAATTGAATTATTTCATTGCGGATTCTGGCAGTTTTGTGATAAGGATAGAACTTTTTTAGAAAAGCTTTCACAAACTCGTCCCAATTTCTAATGGAATGTGATGCGGTGCTGTATAGCCACTTCTCGGCTAGGTCACATAAGGTGAAAGGAATGACCTTTAGCCTTATAGCGTCATCACTTAATTGGGTCGTTTTCATCAAAGCGCACACATTTTGGAATTTATTGATAAAGATATATGCATCTTCAGATTCCAAACCATGAAATTTTGGCAGCATATTGATGAATTGTGGTTTTATTTCAAAATTGTCCCCATTTGCCGGTGGGGGTGAAAGACATGTAGGTAAAGAAGTGCGGACGGGGTAGAAGAGATCCTGGAGCGCGACTCGTGCGGGCGCTACAACAGACGGGTGATTCGGGTTATTCTCACCTAACGGAGATGGAATCATTCCCGTCGGTAAGGTATCATTGGGGTTGAATCCCGACATACCTTCGAAAGAAGAGTTTGAAGGTGGAGGTAAGGAAATGGAGGGAATTTCGACTTTGGTGTCGAAAGGTTCGTTGGTCGGTACCAACGAAACACGGACTAATCGGGCGTTAGTATCCCTAGTCCAAAGTGACATACACTAAAAGGGGTAGTGTAGTCAGAAAAAAGAAAAAAACATAATGTGGAGGTAAGATAACGTCAATGAGAAGAAATGGTGGAAGTGAGGTACAAGATTTCTTTAGTGACAAGTTGCATGTTTTGAAAAGATATTTCTTTTTTTTTTATGTGAGAGTTTTGCAAAGAGGTTTTTGAAAAGGGACTTGTGACACAAATGTATCAACCACACATGCACAATCAGGCCTAGATCTAGGGTCACCTAGGTCTGCTAGACAGCTCCTAACTAGGGCTAGAAATAGGACCTCAAACCGCCTCTTCACCGACAAATACGGCCAGGTAAGTGCCAGGTAAGTGGGAAGGAACCACAATAGTGGGCCTAATTAATAACCACTAGCTTAGACACACTTGCCTAGACACCGCAAAGTCAGTTAGGATAAACGGTCGATGCCTATACTAGTCCTTTTCCTATTAAGCTCGATGTCCTTAGGTCTGAGTCTAATATTTTTTAATTAATTATGGTCAATGCAAATGCTTTAGGTGTTTTCTGGGGTCCTGGGAAGGGTGATGAAATCCCCACCCAATCTGAGTTTGGTCAATTAGCCCCTTAAAGTCCGATTAAATTATGCAAAACAATAAAATTCACTTGCAATCAATTTTTTAGCGCGGCGCAAAGAAACCTGCAGAAAATCTGTTATTTAGAAGGGGAGAGAAGATTTTTAGCGCAAAGAATTCCTGCAGAAAGTTTTTACAGAAAGATATATGGAGGTTGACAGAGGGGAGAAGGAGAAACAAACCCAGAAAATTTGGTGCGCTGACGTGGCCAAGTCGCGGCGGAACCGCGGTCTGGGACCCTCTTTTGCGGCGGAAACGCGGCCTTCTGAAGGGATCACGCTCTGGAAAAAAAATTTGCTCCTCTGTTATCCAATTTCCCTTCTGTTATGATGTTCACTTTTCTGTTTAACCTTCTGTAAATTTCCAGATTCTCAATTCTTCGCTGTTCCGGCAAGATTCAAACAAGGAACCCTTCAAGCAGATAAAAATAATTAAAAAAAAATTAGTACTTTTTATATTTTCAGATTTTTATAATTTTTTAAAATTTATATCAACCCGAAATCACACAAAAGAAAAATTACGCCATCCCCGGCAACGGCGCCATTTGATTAGTCCAAAAATTATATATTAACCGTAATCAGAAAAGGCGTCGCTTTGCAGCTAGCCGGTGAGTACGGGTCGATCCACAGAGATGGGTAATTTTCTTAATGTGTTTTCACGAGTTGATTCCAAATGTTGTTTGGATTGATTAAATCTAAAACCTAGATCTATCACTAAACAAAATTAATCTAAATTAAAGTCTTGCTAGGGTTAGATTTAGGGAAAGTTGGGAGATTAAAGGTTTCCTCACCGCTTTCAATGCTTTATTTTAGATCTATTAGATGTTATGGTAATTATCAATAAAGTGGATTAGAATCTTTTGGGTAGATGTTTCTTCCTCTAGATTCTTATCCTTCCTTTATCGATCCTTACCCTAACCTCCATGGAAAACACGCGCAACCGGGCCTTTATACTACGGTGTCACCGTTACCTCGAGGGGTAGGGTGCCGTAGGGAGCGGTTGTGCATGTATGCATGGAGTTCTAATTCTTAGTTGTGAAAGGGCATGAAAGGGGTGAGAGATCTCATCTCTCAAACCTTTCCCTAAGGCTAACCCTAACAAGCGAGGAGATTACTCGCTCATTAGGAGATGAAAAGACATACTAATTAAAAGAGAATTAAAGCGAAGAAATAAAATTAACTTACTAATTTGATTGATGGCTCCCTCCAAGCAATAATACAGAACAGATCTGAATTTGTTTATTGAAAAGAGGCATACGTTTTACAGATTTGTGAGCACAATTTATAGGAAAACAGGAAAACTAGGGTTACAGACTCTCGCACATGTGTAATTACAGATTTGCCCACGGAAAATCCCAACACCCGCACCGACGGACCAACTCACGAAATTTGCACCGACACGGGCTCTGAATGGCCGCGGAACCGCGGCGCCAGCCTAGGTTTGGCCGCGGTTCCGCGGCCAAAGAAGGGAATTGGGTCTTCATCTTTCTGGGCTTGGTTCAGGGCTTCTTGGGCTTTCTACTTTTATACTTCTTTTCTTCATTTGACTTCTGAGTCTTCGCCAGATCTTCAGTGACAAATTGTAATGATCTTTTGACCGCTCACTTTGACATTTCGGACTGCAATGCCTTATACAATTGTGACTTGTTCTTCGTCACTAGAATTCTTCTACTTGTGGGTCAAAAGTCTCTCTTTTGTATCATCTTTTGCCTTTTCTCACTGTCTTCGCTCCAAGAGCCTGTATCCTGTAATATGCAACAAACGTGCGTCAAGAGTACTTGTTTATTTATAAAACGGATAAGAATAGGGGAATAAAGAATGCAATATAATGGTCTGAACAATGGCGTAACGAACAACAATTCTATCCCTACTTTTATCTCCGAGGCGCTTGATTTGCTAGAGGTCCTTACTGATGAGGCTCTGTCAAAATAGAGCTCCAAACATGGCTCGTTATCCTTGAGGTGCAGCACTGGTCCATCGGGTAACTCACAATTAAGCGGTGACCCTTCTAGTATGGGATGAGCAGCAAGGAAGTCGGCGAGGGCTTACACTTTTACTACTTTTTGAGGAGTATAGATTATGTCAAATTCAAGAAGCATGACAGCACTTCTTACCATTCTACTAACTAGGCTTGCTTTGGTCATTAAGTGTCTGAGCGGGTCGACCTTGGAGATCGGCATAACCCGATAAGAGAGAAAATAGTGCCTCAGCTTCTTCACAGCGAATATCAGAGCCAGGCATTGCTTTTCGATCGGGGAATAGTTGTGTTCCACTCAGACTAAAGTTCGACTGAGATAGTAGAGGGCATTTTCTTTTCCCTTCTCGTTGTTCAGGGAAAGAGCGCACCGAGTGACTCATCTAGCGCGACAGTATAGAGAATCAATGGTTTATTTGGAATAGGAGCAGCAAGCACCGAAGAGTGCAACGGGTACTGTTTGATACTTTCAAACGCTTCTTGACATTCGACATCCCAGACAAAAAGAGCTCCCTTCTTCATGAGCTTTGAGAAAGGCCGACATCTCCCCAATAGGTTCGAGATGAACCTTTGTATGTAACCAAGATTGCCTTGAAAAGATCTTAGCTGCGTTAGATTCTTTGGAGGAGGGATCTCCATGATGGCCTTTATCTTTGATAGGTCAATTTTGATCCCCGATGTTGGACTGTGAAGCCCAAGAATTTTCCTGACGACACACCAAAAGCGCACTTTAGAGGATTCATCTTCAGATCGTGTTTCCTCGGTCGGGTGAAAACGGTCCTGAGATCTCGAATGTGATCGGCCTTGGCTTTAGTTTTGACAACCAAATCATCAACATAATATTCGACGACTTTATGGATTAAGTCATTAAAGATTTTGGTCATTGCCCTTTGATATGTGGCGCCCGCATTCTTCAGTCCGAACGGCATCACCTTGTAGCAATTTATTCCGATCAGGATTCGAAATGCTGTGTATTTCTCATTCTCGGGCGACATCTTGATCTGATTATACCCAGACAAGCCATCCATGAAGGTGAACACCTCGTAATTTATGATGTCGTTGACCATCATTTCCATGACCGATAGCGGGAAGTCGTCTTTAGGGCATGCCTTGTTGAGGTCCCTGAAATCGACGCAAACTCAGATCTGCCCATTTTTCTTCTTCACTGGGACGATGCATGTGATCCAGTCCGCATATTTCTCTTCTCTGATGAAGCCAGCATCGATAAGTTTCTTGGTTTCCGTGATGACCCTTTCTTCCAGCTCCCGTCTCATTCTTAGAGGAGCTTGTTTAACTGGCTTGGCATCAAGAGATATAGCCAACTTATGCACGACCACTTTAGGGGAGAGGCCAGGCATTTTTTTGTACATCCACGCGAAGCAATCGGTGAACTCATGCAGCAGGGAGATCATCTTCTCTTTCATTTCCTCTGACAAGAGTGAGCTGATGTAGGTCGGCCTTGGATTATCGAGCGTTCCCAAATCAAGCTCAGTTAACTTGTCGAAGGTTGCTTGTCGACTATCTTCGAGCTCTTGAGGGGGCTTCTTCTGGCTCGAATAGCTCATCTTCATAATTTGACTCTTCACTGGCTTCACCAACATAGATCATGTAGTATGCTTTGACATCAGGTTGAATGAAGCCTATGCCCTGTCTATCTGGGATTCATCTATCGATGAGTGCTCGGACCTGAGGCGGATGCCACATCCCCTCATAGAACTTCGCTTCAAATTCCATTTGATATAACTCACATCTGCACTTTTCAAAATATTCCCGCATCTCGGGCGCATAATATCTAGGGTTTAGGACGGCTCTTATGCCTTTTTCATATGGAAGGCACATGACAAACAAATCGTCAGGGTGCACGACAGTATTTGACCTATAAAATAGGATGTCATTCTGTCTACTTTTCCTCCCGGGAATGTAGAAGGTTTTTATCTGGTCCACGGTGGAGACTGACAACGCATCATGCTCTTTGCACATATGCTCCGACACCCTTATGATGGCTAGGGGCCCTTCTATAACTTTGACAGTCTCTTTCAGCTTCGAGAGCCCAATTTGCACAGCTGTTGCAAGACGGGTCTTCTTCCTCTAATTCTTCAGTGTCGCTGTCTAAACGAGGGCGAATTTTGCTGCTGGATGGGCTTTCAATATTAGACTCTTCTGTATCACTACCGAAATGAGGGCGAGTTTTACGGAAGGATGAATTTCCAGTGTCGGACTCATCAGTGTCACTGCCGAAATGCGAACGCACTTAGGGGGTTTTGCTTTTGAAAGTGACAGCTGGCTTAGATATACTTTTGAGTATAGGGGCTGTTCTGTCCTCGGTCAGTTGTGGCTCAGTATTTTGGGGTTTTTTGCTTTTGAAAATGACAGCTGGCTCAGATCTGCTTTTGAGTTTCGGGGCCGTTCTGTCCTCGGTCGGTTGTGGCTTAGCATTTTAGGGGTTTTTGCTTTTGAAAGTGACAACTGGCTCAGATCTGATTTTGAGTTTCACGGTTGTTCTATCCTCAGTCCGTTGTGGCTCAGTATTTTGGGGGTTTACAAAATACCGGGAATCTTCGTATCGGACTTCATGCAAACCGAACGGCTGGATGTCTCCGTCAATAGGTATTTCTTCACCAGTTTTGGTATACTTCATGTATTGTTGGAGAGTTGACGGAACGATACCATAATCATGGAGCCATGGCCATCCTAGGAGAATTTTATAAGACGTGTCGGCGTCGATCACGTATATCTTGGCTTCGGTTTGTGGGTCCCCGAACCTGATCGGCAGAGCTATGGATCCTAGAACTTGCTAGAAATTTTGATTGAAGTCTTGAATAACAATCCTTTTCCTTTACAGGTGTCGAACGTCCATTGAGAAACTCTTCAGAGTCTGCAAGTTCATAATGTTTACTGAGGATCCCGTATCAATCAATATGCGATTAATCCGATCTCCGTCGATGTACCCGGTCATGTAAAGCGGCCGGTTATGCTCAGCTGTTCCCAGTAGCAGGTCTTTATCCTTAAACGTGACCGCGGTGGTATGCAGAGTGTACTAGGATTCTTTTATATTAATTTCTGCAAAGCGAGCCTGGTACCGCTCGGGGTTTTGTAGGGTGTGAATGAGAATATCTCTATGCTCCTTAGATATAACTAAACTATTGTAGATGCTCAAGAGAGACGGAAGCTTCCGGAGATACCCCAAGACATTATAGTCCACTGAGGAAGGACTCGAGCTTTCATGAGCCAGCTCTCCGCCATCTTCTTCATTAGAGACTTGTTTTTCCTTTCCTTTTGGGGTGTTGCCCTGATTTGGCGGTAGAGCCCTGCCGCTTCTGAGCTAGATTTGGTTAGCCTTTGTGGCGAGCTCCTCGTCCTCTTCGGGAAAACATAGCTCTTCCTCAGAGTCGCTACCAAGGTAGACAACGTAGCAGGTCACTATAGGGATCTCGTCATTGGAGTCTTCTTCTAGCTCCTCCAGAATCTCAGCCGCTTCTACGCGGAAGAACTCCTTCAATTGAATCAGACTTCTTTTCTTTTGTTCATAGTTTTCGAGAGAATCGATGTACTTTTGAATGGCCGATCTCCCCGCAGATTCTTTTTCAAGTCGAGCCGCACTTTTCTTCTTCTTGAGCTTTTTGGATTTTGGGCCTAATTGAGCCGAATTGGCAGCTGGAATGGTAGGCTTCTTCTGCCTTTCCCATTCAGTTCTGGGTTCTTTTTGAAGCAATTTTGTCACGTCCCGCTTCCCGGTGTACGGTAAGGAGACGTGACGAGGCCCGCTACGTATGTAGTCAGTAGTAAACACGCTATGTGTAACTAAGCAATATAATAAATGTACACAAGAAAAAAAAAATGACAAGAGATGTGACTGAACAGCAACTTTTATTTATTAAACATTTCTTTACAAGTACCACTGAAAATATAAATACAGGAATGGAAAGCAATGCCTAAACGATGGCATGAACTGTAAAGAAAATATATACAAGTATCTAGAGCTCTGGGTCAATGGCGAACTGCTCCAAGTCTTCAGTACTGGGCTCGACCTCCAGAGAGTCTGATCCACCTAAAAAATTCCAAAGAAAGAAGAGAAGGAATGTCGTCAGCGAACAATCGCTCGGTAAGTCCTAAAGATAGGTAAGAATATACAGATGAGAATATAACTGGTATATTGTAATTTTTTGTTCTGTTAACACAGTTGTTTGTACCTTGGTACAGAATATGCCCATGTATACGAGAGGAGACCCACTATTCCGGAGACTAAGATATACGGAGCACAAGGAGCCGTTAAGCTACGGTACAACGAAAATGGATATTCAGGTTAGATGTATTAAAGTGACCATCTCGTGCCACTTCTAACACATTCCTGTAAGTTGATGTTGCGCACCCTGCATGTTCGCAGGGAGGCGGAATATGCAAAAAATGATTTTTCAAAGCTCGCAACACCGACTTGAGCTCCAGGATCGATACTAAACCCTGACTAGCTAAACTTGGTATGAGGTTAACTACTATGATATGAAGTTATACCTCACGATACAAGTCATTCGGGTCTTCTTCGTTGTCCTCTACCTCATCGTTATCTCCAAGGATCGAAACGGATCGGGCAACCTCGACGTCCTCCTCTAGTCAAAGACGATCCATCCGAGAGTTTATAGTCCGAGCTCCTATCTCGAATCTGAGATAACTACGGCTTCTAGTTCGCTAAACTAGAAGTCTTAGATGGTGTAGAGAGTGAAGATGAGTTGCATTATCTCTTGGAACCCTAGGTTTCTCAACACATGAGAGGATTAGGGTTAGAGGTAGAAGATGTGAGCTTGAGGAAATGAGAGTGAAGAAGAAAACATTTTGTAAAGGCTTGGCTGCCTTGTGACCATTTGTGATGAATAATGCATATCAATAATGCTCACACAAAATATCTAGTATGCACACAAATATCTCAATGTGAGTCATAAGGTGAGTCATGCCATGACTCACCAAGTGGCCATGTCTCAATAAATGTAAACCTCCACCTCATTCCTCCACCTCATAATCTTTAATCAAAAAGATTAAACCCTAATTAGGTCATCTTCTAGAAACTTTCTTGATTAAATTACGAGAATGCCCCTCATCCGTATATACATACCCGCATCCGCATTCCGAAGAATACGAATACAAAGAGACAAAAATAATCCATCAATACAATACTAGGATCTGGATTAAACCAAAGCCCATTAGTATTATCCGCCCGATCATCATACGCGCACAAGTGCACGTAGATAACCGAAGCCCTGCCGTAAAACCATACGGCCTCTACACCTTTTGCCCGGTGCAGGAAACTCTCTATGTGGGACTCTAAAGACTCGACACTACGCTGGCAGTGGGTTTAACCACAAGCCGCAAGTAGTACCAGCTGCACGTAATGGCTACCCAGGTATATGTCGATAAGAAGGCCGATGAGTAAACTCATCCGAACTCCTACCGAGCCTATCTGTGACAATCTCCGCACAGTCCGGTCTGTTCGTCTAAGATATCGCATATCAGGTCTAGGGGGAAGTAATTGTCAGACCTCTAATAGCGCAATAAGTTATGTCGGTGTATAGCCTAAAACACCCTGAGAAACTACTGGAATACCTACCAGTAAATCTCTCTTGCCTTGGCCAAGGACTTTATGTAATGGCCTTCCCAACAGCGCGATATCAACCCCCCAACACTGGATGAGACGAATCCTATCTAACCACCACTGCCTCCAAATGCTTTGGGACTGTACCCAACTACTACCTGTTTGCACGACTCCTTTAAACCATGGTAGGATAGTAATCAAAGTACAGTGGGAACACACTCGAGGCGAGGTAGTATTATCATGTTGACGGACTAAGCTGTACTCATGTCACTTGGGAACTGCTACCCGGCGATAAGTATAATACCCACCAACAGTTCCCGACGAGTCCTGTCCAGTGTACTCATAATCTAATGAGCACCTGCATACTATCTCTAGTACGGCATACTAATGGCTGTGGGATAGACCATCTCCCCTGCTAGGATGAGAAGCGTATACACTTGTCTACTCAGGAGTATTAATGCCTCGTCTCGATAGTCCTACGACTAGGGACCTGTATAGGATGTGCTTATAGACTACCCAGCCTTCAGTAGTGTGACTTCCATCACAACGCTGGTAATCAAGAAAAGATCATAAGGGCTCTACCAATATGTATAAGCGATATGCTAAAAGAAACATATGCACATATTGAGGTAGAAACAAACCAGGTAGCATACTACCATATCGAGCAAGACTGTTACTTTATCCGTGTATATCCCAAACTTCCATTAAGTAATATACAAGCTAGTATGATACAATAATGGCCTCTAGGGCATATATCACTAACAATTCCGTACCAGTCTACCCCTTTAAAACCCCGTAATGTATTTTGTATTGTTTTGTTTAATAGATGTACGACTTGCCGAAACCATGATATCATGTAAACGGAATGGATATAAATGGATACTCATATAATCAGAGTATATCCATGGTTCGGTTCAGTCGAGTCATGTTGATATAGATTGAATTCTGGTATAAATGGATTCATGTTAAATAGGAGTTATACTTGAATCATATTCAAGGATAGATCGATTGATTGATTTCAGGTTAGACTGAAACTCTATCTGAGTCAGACACTTAAATAGAATTGAAGTCCTGAATTAGTTTTGATGTTATCGGTAACTGCTGCATATGGACGGCAGGATTTGTGTCTTTTTCCAAGACAATTACCATTTTGATAACACCAATTTTAGGTTGTCTACCTTAGATAGGAAAGCACCCATATTCTCCGGCTCCCTGAGGCTAAAGAGAACTGGTCCCGCTTAAACCTTTATTTACTAGGGTCCTAATTGTAAATTAATATAATTTGATGGGGGTTTTATGAAAAATAGTTTTGATATATTTTCAAAATAAACCTCAAGTATTTATTTATCGTCTTTAGGGTTTTCATAGATGTAGCTTTTATAAAAATGAAGTTTTCTAGTAAATAGAACCTAGATTTCATTGTATATGGTATTTTAGTGTAATATTGGAATTGTATTGATTTGTAATGGTAGTTTCATGAAATTTGTGATTCCTTTAATTTAGAAAACATGGAATATATATTGTATATTTAAAATAGATATTTTGATAATATATATATATATATATATATGTAACTTATTTATTAAATAGAAATCACATTTTCTTAAAAATTGCATTAAAAATTCCATCGAGATCGGATGCTCCGTGAGGAGGTCTGCATCTCGCCCTACTAGGCTCGACGATATGTGATAACCCGCACCATCCCGATCGGGGTTCTCCAAAATGGATTGTAAAGGAGCATTTGCAAAGAATTAAATAATACACTTTTAAAGAAAACGGTTTTTGAAAATTTATGGTATTTAAAAGTACTTTCGTATTTATCCCACAAACTAATGTTCCAAAAGCCATCGTGCTATATCAAGAATGTGTGTTGTGATGAGGTAGGTCATTACCTTGTTGGATATGTATGCCCTAGAGGCCTTCATTGTACAGGATGCTAGGGATATATATGTTCAGGACAATCTTGCTTGATATGATAGTATGCTATTTGGTTTGTCTTTATCTTAACATGTGATGTGTTTTACTTTGTATTTCATGTCTTGTATACATGTTGATAAAGCCCGTAGGATCTTTTCCTGACTACCTGCGTTGTGATGGCGATCATACTAGTGGGAGCTGGGTAGTCTATAGGCACATCCTTAAAAGCGTCCCTAGTTGTAGGAGTATCGAGACTGGGCATCGTTACTCCAGAGTAGACTAGTGTATACATATCTAGACCGTGACAAGGAGCGATGGATTGGTCCTGCAGCCATTGGTGAAGTGCACCTAAGATTGTATATGTTCATACCAGAATATTACATTTTATACCGCCCATTCTTACGTTCGTGTGTTTATAGGTAGGTGCTTTTAATCTGTGTTTGTTACATATTTTCAGATTACAGGTTTCCAGTACAAATATTGCAAATCAAGATAAAATCTCCACAGTTACACCAAAATACAGAACATCTGTTGACAGCAGATAAAAGCCGGGTTCCGGTCATCCATATCCGTTCACTGCCGAGTACCTGTTCCAGAGACAAGACATATGACAGTGGTCATTCGTGTCTCGGACAAGCACAAAGCACGAGGGGGGCTGCACAAGAATCAATGGGTGCGCGGAGCTCGAGGGAGATAAATTCAAATGTGTTGAAAAATGAAGCCATCATTGTTGACTATTGGAACCTGAAGCAATCATAGAAGAATATTGAAAATCTGTACATGTTTAACAGAAGAAAACAGCAACACAGGACCACCATAGAAACCGGACCCCCTAACTCCTCTACATGGCCGCGAATCCGCGGCCAACATGGGTCTAGGCCGCGGATCCGTGGCCTTACTGGCTCCTCTCAGAGTCGTTTTCTGGGGGCACTTTGGGTACTTCATTTTATGCCAGATTCTTGCCCTAGGGTTTCTGTAAACTGCCTATAAATACCCCAGAACTTGGCAAGCTTTTGGTGTCCATTCTTTTTCCTCTTTTTGTTAGGTTTTAGTCTTTTTCTTCTTCTTCTTCATTCATCCTCCATGAAAATTGTAGTGAGAGCTTTTTGAGTGGAAGATCAATGAAGATGAGGGCTTTTGTATCATTCTCTTTTGTTTAACTTCCCCTTGAGATTTTTGCTTCCTCTTGATCTTTCAACCTCTTCATTGAGCTTGAAAGGCTATGGGTTAGTTATTGATCTCAAGAGTCGTATTTTCTTATGGAATTAGCACTTCATTTCACATGCGTTCTCTACCCTTCTCTTGATCTTGCAACCTCTTGATTGAGCTTGCAAGTTTAAGGGTTGGCTATTGATCCCATACTTGTCTTGAGTTCTAGTTTCTAATTCTTTTTATTGCTTCTTTATTACTTGCTTTTTATTACCTTGCTTTACTTTCTTGCAATTTATATTCATGCACTTAATTACTTGTAATCTTTTCTTTTCCTTGTTATTTTCTTTTGCTCTTTTTGGTTCTTTTTGTGAATGAATGTAATTATTATTGTTAAGAAGAAATACGGTATTGTAAGTTAAGATTTTCTTTTCTCATTTCCTTTTCCCGTTATTTTCCATTGAACTCCGCCCAAACCATACTCAAGCGCTCCGTTAGGCACCCTACCCCAACAAGGTAACGGTGACTCCTAACCGCGACCGGTTGCGTTCGGTTTGGCCGGAGGCGAAAGCAAGAGACAAGAACGGAAGGACAAGGGTAAATAAGCCGTATTCCACGAATACCGTGCTTAAATCCCCTAATCCACGTTGTTGCCGATTGCTCTAGCTTCAATTGGTCAAGACTCGGCTCAAAGGTTTTGAGTACGGATTTCTTTAGCTTATAATCTCGTATCTTTTTCTTAACAACTTTATACTTGCAAATAATACACATAGGTTAGATCGAACAAACATACACAAATTCTTTATTGACTCGTCTAAAGCAAGAACGGACATACAACCATCTCCCTGTGGATCGACCCGTGCTCAACCGGCTAGCTGCATAGCGACACCGTCCTGATCGCGGTAAACTTTAGAACTTTGAACATCCGACACGCCAAAAGCGTGCGATCAAATGGCGCCGTTGCCGGGGAGACGATAGAGTATTTTCTTTCTTGTTATTCGGGTTAATATTCTTTTTGTATACATTTATAAAAAATAAAAAAAATTATTCTTTTTGTTTTTTTTTTGATCATTTTTGTGGGCAAGAGTGCAGATTTTTGCGTATTTGCAAACTGCAATTGTGGGGAGCAAAGTGTACGTTCAAGGTTAAGGTGATTACGAAGTACAGTGCCAAAGATCCGGGTAGTTTGACCCGTGCAAGCAAACTTTTCAAGCTTACCGGATTTGATTCAACGGGGGTTTCCTAACCCAAAAACTTAACGGTACGTACTTTACTAACACCTTCTTCTCAAATCCGACGCATCCAATATACTATTCTTTGCAGGATTCTTTGCAAGTTCGCTAACAAACGCTAAAAATTGACTAACCCGTATTTGTTGCAGTGCCGCGCTTAAACTAAAAAACGATTTTTTGATTCTTTATAGAATTTTTATTGAATTGCGCATTGCATCAATTAATACGGACTTAAGGGTAAGCGAACCCCACAATATACGGTAAAGGATTTCATCACCTTTTCCGTGGCCCACAAATCACGAACTTGAGCATAACGTTTACCTGCACAAAATTTAAAAGAAACTAGACTTTAAGCCTTAAGGACTTCACGCTCACTAGGAGAAATTAACTGTGTTTAGAATCTTGCTTAACGGTATATTGTTTACGAGGTGTCTAGGAAAGTGTTAACGACGAAACCGCCAAAAGAGAAAGGGTTATTTAATTAAGGAACTTCGCGAAAGCGTTGGAAAACCTCCCCTTATCTCTGCACTTACCTGGCCTCGTGATCAGTGTATCTTGAGCCTGTTTCTCGACACAGTTTTACTTCGACAATCAAGTTCTGGAGCAGGTCTAGTTGACCTAGGTGAACCCTAGAACGATTAGGTGTGTGGTATTTTTGTGTCGTAATCGTTTTTGTCAATATTCTTTTTGTGTGTATATTTCATTCTTCTGTTAATATATAAACTAAAAAAATTAAAAAATAAAAAAATATCACATTCTTTTTCCCTCCTTTTCTCTGCCTTTCTTTCTTTCTCTTTTCATATCATGGGTACTCCACCTCGCAAAACTCTTGCCGAACTTTGGTACCCATAACCAGACAATACTTCTTACGGTTCTTGCTTTGGCCGAAGTTCGAACGACCCCTCCATGCCCAAAATTTCATTGAGAGATCGGATAGACGCGTCTAGGACAAACAATTTGACTCCGCAATCCACTTCGTATCAACCATTTCATACATTCACCCCTTCTTACGTTGATACCCCTTCTTCGAGTCATGTTGCAACTCCAAGACCTATGTCTATTGCAGAACGTATTGAACAATCTCGTAGCCGATCTTTCACTCATTTCACCACTTCAAATTCTTGGGATCAACAATTCCATTCACCTTCCTATCCAAATGTTGATCCTGCTCCTGTCCAGCCATTCAATTCCTACCAATCCTACCCTACTTTTGCACCTTCCCTAGACATTGCTTCAGAACCGCCATTTGGGAGTTTTCAGTATCCAAACAACTTTGAATATTTTACCGAAACCCCTTCACAACCTATGTCTAGTCTGGAACAGTCGTTGGAAGATTTTAGGGTAGCGTCAAGCCAACAGATGATGGATTTGAATGCGTCCATGGCCGCCCTCATGCAACCTAGTGACCCGGTAGCTAGTTTTCACCTAGCTCCAACTTTTTCAAAGTATGATGAGGCGTCAGGACAGGCTGTGAATTTGAGTGGAGAGAGTGAGATGTACCCCCTTCCAAATCAAACCTACCCATCCCAAATTGAATCCCACACCTCCTGTTTTGAAAGTCTATCGAGTATCCCACATGATGTATCAATTGAGGATAGAATGATGAATGAGTTGTGCGACTTCGTAGTGTTTGATTTACCCGATTGCGAAGGGTCTCCTCCAAGTGAAACTGATCCTAAACCTTTTAACCTCTACACCTCCACTTTAGAACCTGAATCAATTGATATCCATGCTTTTGTTGAGGTGTCAGAGAATTTTGATTTTCACTTGATTAAGGATATTGACGCCGGGAATATTTCGGATGATGAACCCGTAGATTTGGCTGAGTTTATCTCTTCAAATCATCATCCCGAGTCATTAACTGTTTTTCCCGAACTTCATATGCGTCTTGATTTTGATGATAAATGCATGGATGAGATAAATTTTGAGGAGAATATTGAGGATAGTACCGAGGATGAAACAGTTTTAATTGATGAGTCGGATTTTCTAATTCATCCTGTTCCTTTCATTGACTGTGTACACCCTCCCGAAACCTTAACTGATACCCTTCTTCAATCACCTCCCCCTACCCTTTCCATCGTTCCGACCATGCAAGAAACCGTATCATTTTCACTTCCTGTGTCTGGTTTACCAAGTTCGGCGTACCCATGGTTTCTTATGAATCTTGAGGGATTTGACCCAATCTCTCGCCGGGTTAATAGATTAGCACAATCGCTGTTTACACATCGCTCATCACAAATTGTGCTAATCCATTCACTCCATTTGCACCCTCAAGTTCGTACTCCACTTCTTTTTCCCTTCCGCCATTCTTCTTCTGATATACCGAGACCGTATCCCGCTTCTATCTCTATACGGTCTCGCGTATTCTCCATTTCTTACCTCTTCACCTTCTTTCCCCAACCACTGCTTCACCATGATAAAATCTTTGAATGGTTGGTGTTAACTTTTGGCCTGTGTAAGGCCTTGTATAGCTTGATACTGTTCTTTCCCCCCTAATCCTGAACTTCAACGCTTAACAGTGGAAACACTGTTTTACTTAAGTTTGGGGGGGACTCTTCTTTTTTGTATATATTTTTGGTTTTCCTTTTTGTTTTGTATATAATTTGTTTTTAGGGAGCGCCGGCAATTTTGACCCTCCTGGTGTAGCCTGACAGTGAGGGCACTGTCAAGTTTAAGTTTGGGGGTGTGCTCGGTAAGCTTTCTTCCTTCGCATTCATTTGTATATTTTGCATTTGCATACCTTATTAAAAACCCACAAAAATTGAAAATTTTCCAAAAAATATAAAAACTTTGTCGTTAAGTTAGCTAATAGGGTAACTTAGATTTTTATTCTGAAAGTTTAGTTGATATGTTAGAAATAACTAAATTCTAGACTTAGGAATTGAAAATCCTTAAAATAACCCTCATTCTGTCTAACTTTGGTAAGTATACGTCCTTACAGTTTTTTGAGTTCAGTTCTTGAGTTAAGTCAAGATGAAGGGAAAGTATTGAAGCTTTACTGGAAGATAAGTCTGAAAAATAGTTTCTTTTCTCGAGTTCAAATTTAGAAAGTATATACCCTACAAACTGCACTTACACGCACCTTGAAACTTGGGATAGTAGAGGATACCTAGAAATACTCTTGCCTGAAAGCCTAGTATGAAAGAAAAAACGGTATTTAAAGCTAAACACCAAAAGAGCATATTGAAAAATATAACCGGTTTTGAAAAAGAAAAAGAAAAAAGAAAAAGAAAAAGAAAAAGAAAAAGAAAAAAATAGAATAAAGTCAAGACCTGGAAACTGCTATTTACGCTTTAAAGTTCACACATTCAGTAATCGGTCGTTAGTGCCTCAAGAAGCATTAATAGTCGCATGAAAGGTATGTGAACAAATCCGTCCATCCTTAATGAGAAGAAGTAGTATTAGGTATTAGGGCAAGGATATTATAGCTTGAATTGAATTCTTGAGTGTAGGGGTGCAAATATACACACACGTAGGGGTATACAATCGATGTTTGGATAAAAGATAGAATAAAGAATAAGACTTGTGTTTTCTGTAAAGTTGATAAAAATCCCTGATTTGAGGCCGCACTTTAGAAGGAAAACTCAAGAGATCCAAGGTTAAATAGATAGGAGGTGTGAAAATTAAGGGTTGGATATTTCTGACTTAGGATGATAGAATTTCTAACGTAAATACTAAACTGTAGGAGTAGAATCGATGTTAACATATGACACTAGCTTGACGGGATTTTGTGAGTGTAATCCGCTGAAAACCCTCAGGAGACAACACTCCTCCTACTAGGGACACCTAGAGGTTTAACGGCTTGTTGCACGCGCTCAGTGCAATCGCGTCCCCTGCGAAAGTGCGGTTATCATTATATTTTTATGAATAATTGGTTTTGCTCGGGACGAGCAAAAGTTAAGTTTGGGGGTATTTGTTCATACCAGAATATTACATTTTATACCGCCCATTCTTACGCTCGTGTGTTTATAGGTAGGTGCTTTTAATCTGTGTTTGTTACATATTTTCAGATTACAGGTTTCCAGTACAAATATTGCAAATCAAGATAAAATCTCCACAGTTACACCAAAATACAGAACATCTGTTGACAGCAGATAAAAGCCGGGTTCCGGTCATCCATATCCGTTCACTGCCGAGTACCTGTTCCAGAGACAAGACATATGACAGTGGTCATTCGTGTCTCGGACAAGCACAAAGCACGAGGGGGGCTGCACAAGAATCAATGGGTGCGCGGAGCTCGAGGGAGATAAATTCAAATGTGTTGAAAAATGAAGCCATCATTGTTGACTATTGGAACCTGAAGCAATCATAGAAGAATATTGAAAATCTGTACATGTTTAACAGAAGAAAACAGCAACACAGGACCACCATAGAAACCGGACCCCCTAACTCCTCTACATGGCCGCGAATCCGCGGCCAACATGGGTCTAGGCCGCGGATCCGTGGCCTTACTGGCTCCTCTCAGTGTCGTTTTCTGGGGGCACTTTGGGTACTTCATTTTATGCCAGATTCTTGCCCTAGGGTTTCTGTAAACTGCCTATAAATACCCCAGAACTTGGCAAGCTTTTGGTGTCCATTCTTTTTCCTCTTTTTGTTAGGTTTTAGTCTTTTTCTTCTTCTTCTTCATTCATCCTCCATGAAAATTGTAGTGAGAGCTTTTTGAGTGGAAGATCAATGAAGATGAGGGCTTTTGTATCATTCTCTTTTGTTTAACTTCCCCTTGAGATTTTTGCTTCCTCTTGATCTTTCAACCTCTTCATTGAGCTTGAAAGGTTAAGGGTTAGTTATTGATCTCAAGGGTCGTATTTTCTTATGGAATTAGCACTTCATTTCACATGCGTTCTCTACCCTTCTCTTGATCTTGCAACCTCTTGATTGAGCTTGCAAGTTTAAAGGTTGGCTATTGATCCCATGCTTGTCTTGAGTTCTAGTTTCTAATTATTTTTATTGCTTCTTTATTACTTGCTTTTTATTACCTTGCTTTACTTTCTTGCAATTTATATTCATGCACTTAATTACTTGTAATCTTTTCTTTTCCTTGTTCTTTTCTTTTGCTCTTTTTGGTTCTTTTTGTGAATGAATGTAATTATTATTGTTAAGAAGAAATACGGTATTGTAAGTTAAGATTTTCTTTTCTCATTTCCTTTTCCCGTTATTTTCCATTGAACTCCGTCCAAACCATACGCAAGCGCTCCGTTAGGCACCCTACCCCAACAAGGTAACGGTGACTCCTAACCGCGACCGGTTGCGTTCGGTTTGGCCGGAGGCGAAAGTAAGAGACAAGAACAGAAGGACAAGGGTAAATAAGCCGTATTCCATGAATACCGCGCTTAAATCCCCTAATCCACGTTGTTGCCGATTGCTCTAGCTTCAATTGGTCAAGACTCGGCTCAAAGGTTTTGAGTACGGATTTCTTTAGCTTATAATCTCGTATCTTTTTCTTAACAACTTTATACTTGCAAATAATACACATAGGTTAGATCGAACAAACATACACAAATTCTTTATTGACCCGTCTAAAGCAAGAACGGACATACAACCATCTCCCTGTGGATCGACCCGTGCTCAACCGGCTAGTTGCATAGCGACACCGTCCTGATCGCGGTAAACTTTAGAACTTTGAACATCCGACACGCCAAAAGCGTGCGATCAGTATACAGGTGCTCATTAGATGTGAGTACATCGGATAGGACTCGCCGAGAACTGACTAGATGGTATTATACCTAGCGTCAGATAGCAGTTCTCTGGTGACATGAGTGCAGATAGTCTGTCGGCCTGAGGTCGTCGTGTGAGTTCCCACTGTGCTTTGATTACTACCCTACCATGGCTCAAAGGAGTCGTGCAAACAGTTTTTAGTTGGGCATAGTCCCGAGCCACATGGAGGCAGTGAGCGACTGTTGAGGATTCGTCTCTCCCGGTATAGGGATTCGATGTCGCGCTATGATCGGTTGGTCATTACCATAAGTCACAGGCCAAGGAAGATTGAGAATTGCTGGTGGTCGGACCAGTATATTCTCGGATGGACTTGAGCCACACCGACATGACTTGTCTGGTTATTAGGGGTCTGACGTTCTCCACCCCCTAGACCTTACATGCGATACTCTGAGATGAACAGATCGGGCTGCACGGAGATTGTCACAGACAGGCTCGGTAGGGGTTTCAGATGAGTTCGCTCGTCGGCCTCCTTTTCGACATGTACCTGGGTTTCCATTACATACAGCAAGTGCCACTAACGGACTTAAGGTTAAACCCACTCCCAACGTACTGTCGAGTCTTTAGAGTCCCATACAGAGGGTTTCCCTGGATCAAGCGAGACGATGTGGAGGTCGTATGGTCTTACGGCAGGGTTTCGATCACATACGTGTACTGGCTACATGAATGATGTTCGAACGGATAATACTAGTGGGCTTTGGTTTAAGCCGGATCCTAGTATTATACTATTGGATTATACTTGTCTGTGAGTATCCGTATTTTTCAGAATACGGATACGGGTATATATATACGGTGAGGGCATTCTTCTAATTTCACAAGAATGAGCTTCTAGAAGGAGACACCTCATTATTGATTTATCCTTTTCTTGTTAAAGGATTAATGAGGCGGAAATTAGGAGACACTTGAGTAATGGGTTGATGGCATGGCTTGGTATTTGTTTATTCATTTGGATTTCTTATTCAAGCATGGTTGATTTTTTGGAGACTAAAATATTCCATGCTTGAATTATTGTCATGAGACTTAGCCATTCCCTCTCTCATTTTCTCTAGTTCATTATCACATTCTCATTCTCTCTCCTAGGTTTCATCTCCTCTGTAACACCTTAGGTTTTCGATTAGTGTTAATTAAGCGATAATGCGGGTTTTCTGTAAAAAGTTTACCAATTCGGTTTTCTCACATTTTATAACATTTAATTAATAATTTATTATTATTTGTTATGGCTTGCACGCACGTGTGCACGTTAATGTGAGGGTTTGTCTGTGTTAATCTAGTTTAGTGACCATGACAACTTAACCTAATCCTAATCCTTGCCTCCGTTTAAACCTTAACCCTAACTCTTGATATTTTGAGTGAGAGAAGATATTTCTTCTTTGTGTTTTATTTTGGGAAGAGGTGGCATAGGGAGTCATGGCCTTGCATTAATGAGAGAGTTAATGCTTGGTATACTTACCCTCTCACCTTTGCACTCACCTCTCTCTCTCTCTAACTCACTCACACACTCTCATTCTCTCTCACTGCATCTCTTATCATTATTTTCTCATCTCCTCATAGCCTCAACTGAACACTTGCCCATTTTATCACAAAATCTTCACTAATTTTCACAAAACATCACCAAATCACTTCATAAACCTTGTTTTGCCTCTTGGATGACTTGGAGCTTGGAAAGCTAGGATCTTTGAGCTTGTGGGAGTAAGTAATGATCTCTTTCTGGTAAGTAAGTCTTTTTATTGTTGCTTAGCTTATTCATTTCAGTTTAGAACGCGTAATGTTTCGTTTCATGCAAATATCGTATTTTTAGTGTAGTTTTGGGTCTCGGATGATCTGCTATCAAACCAGGTTTTTGTTGGAAAAGTTCCCATCACAGTGACCTTGTGTAGTGACCTAGAACCTACCATAAAAACCCGAGCCTAATCCCTTTCAAGATGGCCATAGATTTATTTGTTCTGGCCGCAATTTGCGGCCAGAGTAGAGGCTGGGGGGTTGTATTTTGGTCTGGGGGTCTCTGGGGTTGTGTGTGGTCTTGTGGTATGTTCAACTTTTACAAATTATTTGTGTAGCAAAATATGGGATCACTTTGCTTGTTTTATAGTGTTTCGATTACGCGCGTTATGTAATCCGATACAGTTCGTGTCTTTGTGTAGCTTTTGCTCTTGGTTGGTTTCGTAGTGTCGCTATGCATGTTAGCCACTAGACGAACACTTGAGAGTTTCTTTGGAGTTGGTGCGTCGGTCAAACGTAGTGGTTACGTGTTATTGGTCGATTGCTAATATGAACTCGTTATATTGTTGTTTTATGATCTAGGGTCGCAGGCGGGGACTTCGAACGCTGCGAAGAAGGGAAAGCGAGTGGTTGGCTTTACTTAGCCCCAGGATCATATGTGAGTAGATTTAACATCTATAAGGGAATCGCCCGCATGGCGTTATGCATCTGGGCTAGATATGATATGATATTAGTCGCATGTTTATATTGCACATATAAAGTTTGCGCATAAACTTTATTGCATATTATTACTTGTTATGCTTAGACTTGTATCCTTTGGACACTGCACTATTATTGACGGCTCATGTTGCACGAGCACGGATTGTATGCCACTCACACCGTCAATAATTGCCATGACACGCACAACACTTATACATACGTTAGATTGTATTGGTTAAGGACATTGAGACATTGATTCATATTCCATTGTGCATATGACATATAGCATACCTGTATACCTACATGCTTACACATATGCCTTGCTATACTTACATGTTAGCTACACATAAACCTATATGGTAGGGTACCATTAGTGACAGGTATTTATACACATATGAGATATAGCTACATGTATATCTTGCATACATACTTACATGTACACATATACCCGGAGGGTATTGTATCATTATTGACATGTATATACACATACCTAGCTTGATATAGCTACACACATACCTGGAGGGTATTACATCATTATTGATAGGTAGATATACATATCTTGCTATACCAATATGGTTACGCATACCTGGCTATAGCTACATGTTTACCTTTATATGATGTTGCGTTTGGTTTCGGAGAAATTAGGAACCGCATGATATATTTAATAACTTGTTGCAGTGAAATAGCGGTTTTTCCTTTATATGCTCATATTACTGTTTCATATTTCATGGATTTCGCATTGATATATGGATTTTATATGATGTTTTCTGGATGTTTTACTCTTGGGTATATATATCAGTGGTATGGGACGCTGATATATATACATGTAAATATATATCTGTGGTATGGGACGCTGTTATATATGTACACCTAATATATATATATATCAATGGTATAGGACGATGTTATATATGTATACCTATAATATATATCATCATAATGATCTGTGCAAGTATTCTTATTCATTATATGTGAGGGCCGATATTATGGTCGATATGAGGGCCGATATTATGGTCGAGATAAGGGGCCTATGTGCCCGATGTGAGGGGCCTATGTGCCCGATGTGAGGATGACATATTTTATTCCATACTCCGTATATATTTGATATGCATTGCTTCAAGTATTAGTAGTACCTGATAGAGTACCTTTCATGACTGTTGCATATACATATTGATGTTTATTGCTATCAGCTTGCATGTGATAGACCATCGCAGTACGTGCATACTTGCGATTTGCTGCATATGTTATTTACTATTCACGAGTTGGCAACTCACCCCCGTTGTGCCACAGGGTTGTACAGGTTGTCCCTCAGAGCAGTCAGAGGCAGGGCTTTCTTCTTCCTATCGTATCATCTTTTGCAGTGGATACCACTACGGCTGACTGGGTGCAGTTTTGCTATAGGTGGGTTTTGCGGTTATCCGATGTTGCTCATTATATATTCGTTGTATCCAGTACTCTCCATCGACCATTTTCGTGTATTGACTTAGAGACGAGTTGTAAGGACGATATTGTATATTATTTTGTGACTCTGGAGGTCTTTTATGCAGTTTTATTTATATCGTCTTTTTTTTCGCTACGCTTCGTATATCTGTTGTGGTGGTTGTTTTCTGCCTTTGGACGTGGATTTGCTCCCGTTTGGGGATGCTTTACTTATATCTTTGTTGTACCCTTTTTGGGGGCTTGTTTTACAAAAAAGGTGCTGCCGAATTTTCAAAGGAAGTAAATTTTGACTTTAAAGAATTTTGATTGAGATTTCTAAAGTTTTAACAATGTTATTATCACTTACTATTTTTGATGGTTTAGATTGCTGGGTTTTCAGCTTACTTGATTTATGTTACGCCTACAGACGTTACGTAGTTAAGAGCCATTGCGTGCCAAATTTTGGGTCATGACAAAGTTGGTATCAGAGTGCTAGGTTTTACCTTTCGGAGTGCAGGATGACCTTGGTATGATGGAGTGGGTAGCTTAAGCAGAGTAATGTAGCGTGTGTATGTCCGCGGCATACTTACGACATGGTACTCCACCTAAGTGACCTAAGTACTATTGCTTGAAATTCCTTCCTTGATGATACATATCCTTGGGATTCAATTTCCGTGTTCATATCGAATCCTATTTTCATTTATAGCCTTTTGCCGCCGATGACTTTGAGGGCTCAGAGAGAGGCAGCGAGAGCCGAGGTCAGAGTTGACTCGTTTGGTATGAGGACTGACCATGACGGTACGCTCGTTGCATAGGAGCAGATTGATCCGCCTTCGATAGATGGTATCGCTAAGCTTGAGGCAGATATGCAGGACTTGCGCTAGATGATGAGGTCGTTGGTTGAGGCCAGTCGAGCGCAGCGACAGGAGGTTGCCACCCTTGTTACCTAGTTATTCCTTGCTATCAGCACACAGCATTGTGTCTTGTATACAGCAGCAGTGGATGCAGCCCGTCTAGCTGAGGAGCGTCTTCCCAAGACTTTAGGAGTTCCGAGACCGAGGAAGGCTCGTACAGGCGTATCAGCCCAGAGACAGAGGCTTAGTCGCCGCGATAGATTTCGTTTACATCGTAGGAGTAGCAGAGGCTTTGGACGAGGACAGTAGTTTAGCTCTTATCCCCAGAAGGATCAGCAGCAATCGTATGGATGTTTCCGGTGCGGTAGTTTCCATCACCTCGTCAGAGATTGTACCTTGATACACCAGAGGAGGACAACTGTACGATATGATACCTTACTGCCTTCACCTCAGGGAGAGTCGCCTGTTGCGCCTGTTGTTGATCCGCGTTAGACTTATGTTCAGAGAGGTCGTGGTCGCGGAGTGGTTGTTCCGAGAGTACAGGATGGTAGGGGAGGAGTTCAGCCAGTTGCGGGTAAAAGGCGGACACGATCATTTGCTTCTATTCATTGGGACGCTCGAGCGTCCAATGCAGAGTTTTCAAGTATTCTTAATTAGTATGTTCTTTTGGTGCACATGTTTGTTTAATTCGGGATCTATGCACTCGTTTGTTCTACACACTTTGTGCCGTGGTTGGGCCGAGAGTCGTGTATGCTAGATCAGCCGTTTGTTGTGTTTACGCCTGTTAGCGATCCTTTGGTTGCGCGACACGTGTGTCGGTCATGTGCCATTTAGGTAGGAGATAGAGATTCGTCCGTCGATTTGATCCTTCTAGAGATATTGGACTTTGACGTTCTCCTGGACACGGACTGGTTAGCTACGTGCTATGCGTCTATGGACTGCCGCGAGAAGACAATCAGGTTTTGTTTTCCCAGCGAGTCAGTTCTTGTTGTGCAGGGGGGACAGTGATGTCACCCCTCACAGCTTGAATTCGGCCTTTTACGCTAGTCGGCTTTTGAGGAGAGGATGTCGAGAATTCTTGGTTTTCATTCATGATACCGGAGCCACAGTGGGTTCGTTGGACCGGGGTCCTATCGTGCGAGAGTATTCCGACGTTGTTCCAGATGAGCCGGCGGAACTTAGAGAGATTAAGGATCTGCTGCAAAGTTGCTAGATAGGGGGACATATGCATCCGAGTGTTTCGCTTTGGGGAGCTCCTACTCTGTTTGTCAAGAAGAAGGACGGCAGTTTGAGGCTGTTTATTGATTTTCGTCAATTGAACCGAGTTACGGTGCGGATTAGGCATCCTTTATCTCGCATTGACGTTTTCTTTGATCGGCTTCAAGGTGCGGGACATTTTTCTAAGTTTGTTTTAGGATCAGGTCATCATTAGTTATGGGTTCGGAGTGATAACATTCCGAAGACTGCTTTTTGTGCGCGCTATAGGCTTTATGAGTTTTGGTGGTGTCGTTGGACTCACCAGTGCCCTAGCAGCAATCATGGATGTGATGAACCAGATTCTTCAGGCTGTTCCTCGACCAATGTATTGTTGTGTCATTGATGACATTCTGGTCTTTTCCAAGAGTCGTGACGAACATGGGTAGCACTTGAGGATTGCTTTACAGACATTGGGAGAGCACCAGCTGGTTGCTAAATCCTCGAAGTGTTTCCTTCAGGCTTGATAGTGTTGACTTCCTAGGTCATGTGGTTACGGGAGACGACCTGAGGAAGATCGAGGATGTACATCTTTGGCCCAGACTCGTATCAAGGACAGAGGTCCGCAGATTTTTAGGCTTAGCCGGTTTTTACCGCCGTTTCGTACAGGATTTCTTGAGCATCGCTGCACCGCTAACCGGATTGACCAGGAAGAGGGTTCCTTTTCTTTATACTGATGCATGCATGCGAAGTTTTCAGCAGTTGAAAACTCGGTTGACGACAGCACCAAATCTATCTTTGCTTTCTGGATCGGGCGACCTTGTCATTTATTGTGATGTTTCGCGAGTGGGGCTCGATTATGTACCGATGTAGCATGATAGAGTTATCGGTTATGCTTCCTGACAGTTGGAGGAAGTACGAGCAGGATTTATCCCACTCATGATCTGGAGATGGTCGTGGTGGTCTTGCACTGGAGATTGAGGACACTACTTGTACGGAGAGTCGTGTCAGATTTTCACCGACCACCAGAGCTTTGTGTACATCTTCCTGCGGCGTATTTTGATTGTTGAGACAGCGCCGTTAGATGGATCTTGTGAAGGATTGTGATTGTGAGATCCTTTATTACCCATGGCAAGAAAATTGTGTTAGTTGATGCTTGAGTCGTAGGCCCGGGGTAGTTTGTTACGGTTGTGCGCAGTTCGAAGACAGTCTTCTGCAGATTTACAGTTCTTGTGCGACAGATGAGTATAGTTTAAGTTCGCCTCTACTAAGGGACAGCTTGCTCATGTCCGCGCCCGTCCACTTTTACTTAATCGTTGTCGTGAGGCACAGCCCGCCGATGCTCGTTGTTTGAGATTCTGAGCATGTTCGGCTGGGTAAAGATTCGGAGTTCTTGATTTATGACCAGGGTGTGCTGTGTTAGGGACTCGATGGCATGTACCGATACTTATGGGTAGAGACGCGAGGTCCTAGAGCAGGCACATCAGTCAGCTTTCTATGTTCATCCAAGTGTCACCGAGATGTAACGTGACTTGAGAGTTGGTTACTGGTGGGCAGGGATGAAGAGTGAATTTTCGGATTTCGTTTTGAAGTGCTTGGCTTGTCGGCGATCTAAGGTTGAGCATTTGGGGCCGGCTGGAGAGTTGCACCTTTTTACCATTCCAGAGTGAGAATGGGAACAGATCTCCATGAATCTCGTTGTGGTGTCTACCCAGATTTAGACAGGGTGTGACTCCATTTGGCTGATTGCTGTCCGGTTATGCTCAGTTTGCTCAGTTGTTCTTCTGTAAGTTTATATGTTTGCACGGAGTTCTTTCATGCGTTGTATCCGATAGAGGCACCCAGTTCGCTAGCCGTCTTTGGCAGAAACTTCAGAAAGCCTTGGGTACTGATTGAGCTTTAGCTCCGCTTTCCATCCGTAGGCCGATGGTCAGATAAAGCAGACTATACAGACTCTGGAGGATATGCTTGTGCGTATGTACTAATTGTTTGTTGGCAGTTGGGATCGTCACTTGCCATTGATAGGGTTCACCTACGATAACGGTTATCAGGGGATGTTTCAGACGGCAACTTTCAGGCCTTGTGTGATAGGTTGTGTCGATCGCCAGTCTATTTTACTGACTCTGTAAGAGCAGGATTTTTGGACCCCAGCTAGTTCAGAGACTTCGGAGAAAATCTAGTTGATTCAGGTCAGGATAAGGGCAGCCCAGTGCAGACAAAAGTCTTATGCCGACCATAGTTGTCGCAGACTTGAGTTCGCAGGGGGAGATCATGTATTCCTACGGATTTTTCCGATAAAATGGCGTGTTGAGTTTTGGGAAGCTTAGTGCCAGATGGTAGGTCCTTTTGAAATCCTTTAGCGAGTTAGTACCGTTGCCTATAATTTGGCACTTCCACCCAGATTTTTAAGTATTCATCCCATATTCCTTGTGTTGATGTTTTGCAAATACCTTCATGACCCTTCTCACATGATTCAGCATCAGACCGTTTAGCTTTGACGCGATCTTTTCGTCCACCGGCAGCCGATAGTGTTAGTGGATCGGCAGGTGGAGAAACTTCGGTCAAGGGTCTTGCCATCTGTGGAGGTTTTTCTTTGGCGTAGCCGTATAGTGAGGAGATCACTTGGGAGGCTATGAGCGAGATGTGGATGTTTTGCACTCATCTCTTTGAAGGTATGCATAGTAAGAATTTTAAATTCGGGGACGAATTTTCTATATGGGGGAGATTGTAACACCATAGGTTTTCGATTAGTGTTAATTAAGCGGTAATGCGGGTTTTCTGTAAAAAGTTTACCAATTCAGTTTCCTCACATTTTATAACATTTAATTAATAATTTATTATTATTTGTTATGGCTTGCACGCATGTGTGCACGTTAATATGAGGGTTTGTTTGTGTTAATCTAGTTTAGTAACCATGACAACTTAACCGAATCCTAATCCTTGCCTTTATTTAAACCTTAACCCTAAGCCTTGATATTTTGAGTGAGAGAATATATTTCTTCTTTGTTTTTTGTTTTGGGATGAGGTGGCATAGGGAGTTATGGCCTTGCATTAATGAGAGAGTTAATGTTTGGTATACTTACCTTCTCACCTTTGCACTCACCTCTCTCTCTCTAACTCTCTCACACACTTTCATTCTCTCTCACTTAATCTCTTATCATTTTTTCTCGTCTCCTCATAGCCTCAACTGAACACTTGCCCATTTCATCACAAAACCTTCACTAATCTTCACAAAACATCACCAAATCATTTCATAAACCTTGTTTTGCTTCTTGGATGCCTTGGAGCTTGGAAAGCTAGGATCTTTGAGCTTGTGGGAGTAGGTAATAATCTCTTTCTGTTAAGTAAGTCTTTTTATTGTTGCTTAGCTTATTCGTTTCAGTTTAGAACGCATAATGTTTCGTTTCGTGCAAATATCGTATTTTTAGTGTAGTTTTGGGTCTTGGATGATCTGCTATCAAACCAGGTATTTGTTGGAAAAGTTCCCATCACAGTGACCTTGTGGCCAGAGTGGGGGCTGGAGGGTTGTATTATGGTCTGGGGGTCTCTGGGGTTGTGTGTGATCTTTTGGTATGTGCAACTTTCACAAATTGTTTGTATAGAAAAATATGGGATCACTTTGCTTGTTTTATAGTGTTTCGATTACGTGCGTTACGTAATCCGATACGGTTCATGTCTTTGTGTAACTTTTGCTCTTGGTAGGTTTCGTAGTGTCGCTATGCAAGTTAGCCACTAGACGAACACTTGAGAGCTTGTTTGGAGTTGGTGCGTCGGTCAAATGTAGTGGTTACATGTTATTGGTCGATTGCTAATATGAACTCGTTATATTGTTATTTTATGATCTAGGGTCGCAGGCGGGGACTTCGGACGCTGAGAAGAAGGGAAAGCGAGTGGTTGGCTCTACTTATCCCCAGGATCATCTGTGAGTAGATTTAACATCTACAGAGGAATCGCCCGCATGGCGTTATGCGTCTGGGCTAGATATGATATGATATTAGTCGCATGTTTATATTGCACATATAGAGTTTGCGCATAAACTTCATTGTATATTATTACTTGTTGTGCTTAGACTTGTATCCTTTGGACACTGCACTATTATTGACGGCTCATGTTACACGAGCACTGATTGTATGCCACTCACACCGTCAATAATTGTCATGACACACACAACACTTATACATACGTGAGATTGTATTGGTTAGGGACATTGAGACATTGATTCATATTCCATTGTGGATATGACATATAGCATACCTGTATACCTACATGCTTACACATATGCCTTGCTATACCTACATGTTAGCTACACATATACCTATATGGTAGGGTACCATTAGTGGCAGGTATTTATACACATATGAGATATAGCTAAATGTACATCTTACATTCATACTTACATGTACACATATACCTGGCGGGTATTGTATCATTATTGACATGTATATACACATACCTAGCTTGATATAGCTACACACATACCTGGAGGGTATTACATCATTATTGATAGGTAGATACACATATCTTGCTATACCGACATGGTTACGCATACCTGGTTATAGCTACATGCTCATGTTTATATGATGTTGCGTTTGGTTTCGGAGAAATTAGGAACCGCATGATATATTTAATAACTTGTTGCAGTTAAATAGCGGTTTTTCCTTTATATGCTCATATTACTGTTTCATGTTGCATATATTATATTTCATGGATTTCGCATTGATATATGGATTTCATATGATGTTTTCTGGATGTTTTACTCTTGGGTGTATATATATCAGTGGTATGGGACGCTGATATATATACATGTACATATATATCAATGGTATGGGACGCTGTTATATATGTACACCTAATATATATATATATATATATATATATATCAGTGGTATGGGATGCTGTTATATATATATATATATATATATGTGCAAGTATTCTTATTCATTATATGTGAGGGCCGATATTATAGTCGATATGAGGGGCCTATGTGCCCGATGTGAGGGGCCTATGTGCCCGATGTGAGGATGACATGTTTTATTCCATACTCCGTATTTATTTGATATGCATTGCTTCATGTATTAGTAGTACCTGATAGAGTACCTTTCATGACTGTTGCATATACATATTGTTGTTTATTGCTATCAGCTTGTATGTGATAGACCATCGCAGTACGTGCATACTTGCGATTACCTGCATATGTTATTTACTATTCATGAGTTGGCAACTTACCCCCGTTGTGCCATAGGGTTGTACAGGTTGTCCCTCAGAGCAGTCAGAGGCAGGGCTTTCTTCTTCCTATCGTATAGTCTTTTGCAGCGGATACCACTACGGCTGACTGGGTGCAGTTTTACTATAGGTGGGTTTTTCGGTTATCCGATATTGCTCATTGTATATTCGTTGTATCCAGTACTCTCCATCTACCATTTTCATGTATTGACTTAGAAACGAGTTGTGAGGACGATATTGTATATTATTTTGTGACTCTGGAGGTCTTTTTTGTAGTTTTATTTATATCGTCTTTTTCTTCGCTACGGCGTCGTATATCTGTTGTGGTGGTTGTTTTCTGCCTTTGGGCGTGGATTTGCTCCCGTTTGGGGATGCTTTACTTATATTTTTGTTGTACCCTTTTTGGGGGCTTGTTTTACAAAGAAGATGCTGCCGAATTTTTAAAGGAAGTAAATTTGGACTTTAAAGAATTTTGTTTAAGATTTCTAAAGTTTTAATAATGTTATTATCGCTTACTATTTTTGATGGTTTAGATTGCTGGGTTTTCGGCTTACTTGATTTACGTTACGCCTGGAGATGTTACGTACTTTAAGGGCCGTCGCATGCCAAATTTCGGGTCGTGACATCCTCCTCCCTCAAGCTCATCCCTTCACATGTATTGTGATCCATTGAGATTTGAGACAAATTAACCCATAGATCACATTCTACATCTACTTAGTAATCTCATCTAGCACATTAGATCAATAAGTTACCTCACTTGAGGTTGGAGCTTGACCATAGGCCATCGGGTGGATCTTCTATGACCTAAAGGAGACCGGTAACCGAGTTCGTTCGAAGCTTCGAAGGAGCCAAAGAAAAGAGTTCAATATTGAAGCTCGGTCCAAAGAGAAAGGAACCTAGAGAAGACCCGAAGGACTATACACGAAGGTATAACCCTCTATCTGAGTAGTTAGAGCCTTCAAGTTGTTTAGTTTAGCTAGTTAAGGTTTAATCAAGATCCTAAAGTGGATAAAGTCTATGTTGCAAAGCCAAACATGATCTTTTGATGTGAGAAAAATCATTTTTGATGTATTCCACCTCCCCGCGAACTCGCGGGGTGTGCGACATAGACTTACACTGGTATCAGAGCCTCTTAAATCTAAACTAACTTGTATGCAAATAGTTAGATGTTCGATCGAAAGTTTTTTGCTCGAAATAAAATTCTAAGGACCTGCTTGCTGTCGATTTTTAAACGAGTTCAAGAATTATTTTCAGAGGTCTTAAAAATACGTGCAGGCACTTTTAAGAAGACATTAGAAATTTGAGCATGTGATCGCCCAAGACCACCGCGGAACCGCCGCGAAACTCACTGTTTCGCCGCGGAACTCACTGTTTCGCCACGGAACCGCGGCCGAGTCGAGGCTGAGTCACCCGAAATTTCTTCTGTGGGTCTTATTTTGGGGAATATGATTTCTGGAATATTTTGTTTTCTGCCCAGAGTTATTTGTATTCTAGATTATTCATGGGGTAGACACAAATTTGTTATTCGATCGAAATTCTAAGTTATTTGGCTAATCGGGTTTTCTGTGTTTGTATAAATGTGTTTTGAAATGTCCGCTAATTGCTATATGTCGATTAGTGGGGGTTGTACATTTCTGTGATTGTGATCTGTGATAGTTTGTGTATATGGATTGACTGAATCGTCGTGAATGAATAGCCGGGAGATATGAGAAGAGCGTTTTTCTTTTCTTTCAATCATGTACAATTTTTAAATTGATGTAATATTATTTTTGCGGGGCACATCCGAGTTGAGCTTGTAGTCACCGTTGTATATTATTTTTTTACTGTTTTTACTCCTAGGATAGACCTAAGGTAGGGTGCACAAACTACCGGGTTCATGAAGTGCCGAGCGGCCTACTCATTTTATTGAGGGAGGTTGCTTCACTTCGGGAATTTGGCGGGTAGTTTGCTACACCCGTAGGGGTCTAGAGTGGGGTTTTGGCTATTCATCACAACCGTGGAATCCATGTTTCGTTACAGGCTTAAACGAAACACGGAAATCCTAGTATATCCAATATTTCCATCTGTGATTCTGTGATCTGGAATGCTTATTATTGCGTGAGACGAATGGCTATATATATTTATTATATATAATAAACGTTGCTTATGTTTTTTACCCGCGCTAGTCCAGCCCCCGCTCTGGCGTTAGTTAAGTAACCTAACGGTATAAGACGGGGCCCAGTAGCGATTGCGGATGACATAAGCGTACATTCTATTTTCGTTTCTTTTGCTGGAATGATAAGGTTAATTGATAGGACCGCATTAATTCTAATTAATGCAAGAAAATAAACCTAAAATCTGATGTCGTTGGAACAATTACAAAACCACCCAGTTTTCTTCAAAAAGCATATTTTAAAAGCGGAGCTTAAACCACCCCTTTTCAAAAGCTATCAGGTTCCTTCGACTATATCAAGTTCAATATGTTAACGGTTTTTTCGCCAGAAAACCAGCCATAGCACTCCGTCATTTCAGATAGGTATCTACTAGTATTCATGCTATGTGTTTTGACCTTCGCCAAGGCATAGTGTTTGGTAGCTAGTGGATGCTTATCTGTGGTATAGATAGATGCATTAATCTAAGACAGGCGTACAGCTGTTTTGGCCTTCGTCAAGGGCTTGTATGAATGGGTCTAGGTTAATCTGGATAATGATGGGTAGAACTTGACTTGTGACTTATAATGTTTTAGCCTTCGTCATGGTTATAAGCGAACAGGGCAAAAATCACATCGGGAGTTTCAAAAATACGGAAGCTTGCTAGTGTTGCATACCTTCTTGAGTGTGTTGTTTTTGGTAGGCTTCCTTCAGATTCATCACACAATGATAGTTGGGTCCTGATCCTACTGTGGGTATATGCTACTCTTCGGGAAACAATTTCACTTAACAATCAATGCTATAAACCAAGTAGGTGTCTAGAACAGTGTTAGCGGGGCTACGCCTCCAGGAAAAAGAGGTTATATAATTAAAGAACTTCGTGAAAGCGTTGGAAAATCTCCTTCGAAGTACCTACACTAGCCTGGCTGAAAGGTTAAGCAAGTATTATGATGTGCAATTAATCCTGACTAATTCTTCTTTTAGGGTTTGGATAAGAATTCGAGAAAACGGTGGGAGCCATCTTGTTTAGATAAACTAAAAACCAACATAAACTTGCAAGAGTATATGCTGAGTGTTTCTTTTCACCTCTCCTAATTGCAGCGACTATGACGGGACTTAAGCTCATATTAGATAAAAATAAACTCGCTGAGCAAAACTATAAAGACTGGCTGAGGAATGTCCAAATGGCCCTTACATATGATAAGGTCGCATACATCCTCACGGCGAAAGCTCCCCTTGTTCCCGGTCCAAAATCCTCTGTCGCGGACATTGAGGTCCATAAGACCTGGGATCTTGATTGAACGAAGGCCAAGTGCCTCATGCTGGCCTCCATGGACAATGAACATCAGAGGCAGAACGAGAAGATGGACATTGCTTCCATCTTCCTCAATACCAAAGACTTATATAGAGAGCAATCTCGTATCGCAAGATACGAGAACTCGAAGAAACTTTTTCAAGCGAGGTTGGCCATCGGATCATCTGTCGAGGACTACGTCCTGAAGATGATTTCTTTCATTGAAGAGCTCGCAGACCTGGGAACCACGTTGGAAAATGAGTTGTATATCGACTTGGTTCTCCAGTCCCTTCCCTCCACCTATGCCCAGTTCGTATTTAATTTCAATATGAACAGTATGGAAGTTTCACTTCCTGAGCTCCTCAACATGTTGAGGATGGCAGAGGGCACCTTGCAAAAAGGCAAGGAAACACCCGCTCTGTTTGTTAGAAGATCTTCTTCTTTTAGATCAAAGGCTTAGGCTAAGGGGAAGAAGAAGAAGGCCCCTACCAAACCGAGGGGAGGTGTGCAAAAGGTAGCGGGAAAGGGAAAGGAAAAGATGGTAGGGGCAGCCACAAAGGACGAGTGCTTCTATTGTAAGAAGAACGGTCATTGGAGGAAGGACTGCAGGGCCCTAAAGGCCAAGAATCAGGACACGAAGCAGGTTGCAGCTTCGTCTTCAGGTGTGTTCGTGATTGAAAACTGCTTTTCCATAAACTCTACTTCCTGGGTATTGGATACCGGATCAGGATCTCACATCTGTAATTCTTTGCAGGCGCTGAGAAGCCGTAGGGTTTTGAAGAAAGGTGATAGGACCCTCAGGGTTGGCAACGGAGCCAGTGTGGACACAGTTGCAGTAGGTGAATATCACCTTGGATTAGCGAGTCGAAATATTTTGTTGTTACATAACTGTTTTTGTGTACCTAGCATGACGTGTAATATTATATCAGTGTCTTTATTATCAAATGAAGGATATAATTTTGCACTTGTAAGCAACGTTATCAACATTCACCTAAATCATGAAATGGTTAGGTCGGGTACACTAAGCAACGGAATGTATATTCTCAATCAATATCAAGTTTTCAATGTCCAAAACACACTAAAAAGAAAAGCTCAAGAATCGAACCAAGCTTTTCTATGGCATTGTAGACTCGATCATATCAATGAAACACGACTGACTAAGTTACATAAAGAAGGATACTTAGATCCGTTTGAGTATCAATCATATGCAACTTATCAATAATGTATCATAAGAAAGATGACAAAACCTCCGTTCACTGGAAATGGAGAAAGAGTCACTGAGCTCCTGGGACTCATACACAGTGACGTGTGTAGGCCAATATCTACACATGTACGAAGTGGCTATTCCTACTTCATTACTTTCACAGATGATTTCTTTAGGTATGGAAATGTGTTCTTAATGAAACATAAATCTGAGGCCTTTGAGAAATTTCAAGAGTATAAGAATGAAGCGGAAAAGCAAACCGGCAAAAGTATCAAGATGCTCCATTCCGATAAGGGCGGAGAATACTTAAGTGCCGAGTTCCTGGAATACCTAAAAGAGAATGGGATTCTCTCTCAGCTTACTCCTCCATACACACCACAACACAACGGTGTATCAGAAAGACGGAATCGCACCTTAGTAGATAAGGTGCGTTCCATGAAGAGTAATGCTGAGTTGCCGCCATCTTTCTGGGTTATGCACTGAAATCTGCTGCATGCCTATTAAATAAAGTTCTAACTAAGTCTGTGCCTATCACTCCATATGAAATGTGGAATGGGAAGAAACCCTGTCTTAAGTATTTGAAGATATGGGGTTGTCCTGCCTTTTTCAAAAAGGTGCATCCGGACAAACTAGAGGCACGTTCAGTACTGTGTTTGTTTGTGGGATACCCCAAGAATTCTAGGGGGCATTATTTCTATCATGCTGAGGAACAAAAGATCTTTTTTTCTCATCATGCCCGCTTCATAGAAACTCAATTTCTCTAAAATGATATAAGTGGGAGCGCGATGGAGCTGGAAGAAATTCCAGAACCATAGATTATTACTAAAAACTTAGTAGAACCTGAGACTTCAATGGAACAGGACGTACCAACGCCACTCCGCAGATCTAGTAGGAAATATCATCCGTCCGAAAGATACTACGGTTTTCTCGTAGACAGGGATCAAGAGGATTGCATCATCGACGATGATGAGCCGACTAGTTTTCAGCAATCCATCACGAGTAAAGACTCGGTGAAGTGGCTGGATGCTATGCGATTCGAGATGGAATCCATGTACACAAACAAAGTCTGGACTTTGGATTTTGCTCCTACTGGGGTAAAACCCATAGGATGCAAATGGATCTTCAAAAAGAAGATTGGTATAGATGGTCGGGTAGAAACCTACAAAGCTAGACTTGTTGCTAAAGGTTTTCGTCAAAGACCAGAATTGGACTATGACGAAACTTTTTCACCAGTGGCTATGCTTAAATCCATTCGGATCCTACTTTCCATTTCTGCCTTCCATGACTATGAGATCTGGCAGATGGATATTAAAACCGCCTTTCTAAATGGAAGTTTAGAAGAGTGTGTTTTCATGGATCAACCAGAGGGCTTCGTAGACAGTGGGAGCAGTGGAAAGGTGTGCAAGTTACTTAAATCCATTTATGGATTAAAGCAGGCATCGCGGAGTTGGAACATCTGCTTTGATGAAACGGTCAGAGAATTTGACTTTATCAAAAATGTAGATGAATCATGTATTTATAAGAAGATTGTAGGGAGAACTGTGGTATTCCTCGTTTTATACGTTGATGACATTCTCCTAATAGGAAATGACGTTCCTATGCTGCAATCGGCCAAGCTGTTCTTGTCATAGAAGTTTTCTATGAAAGACCTGGGTGATGCCTCATACATTCTTGGGATTAAGATCTATCGTGACAGATCTAAAAGAATGTTGAGACTTTTACATTCAATGTACATTGACACCGTACTAAAGAGGTTTAGTATGGAAGATTCTAAGCATGGAAATTTTCCCGCTTGTCACGGAATCACCCTCTCCAAAGACATGTCTCCCAAGACTAACGAAGAGAGGGCTCGCATGAGCATAGTATCCTACGCTTCGGCGGTAGGGTCAATAATGTATATGATGTTATGTACCAGACCAGATGTAGCTTACGCACTTAGCATGGTAAGCAGGTATCAGTCTAACCCAGGTGAGAAACATTGGATAGCGGTTAAGAACATTCTTAAGTACCTGAGAAGGACTAAAGAGATTTTCCTGGTATACGGTAATGGGGACCTCCAGATCGAGACTTTTACCGATTCTGGCTTCCAAAGTGACAAGGATGACTCTAAATCTGTCTCGGGTTATGTGTTTACCCTCAACGGAGGGGCGGTCTATTGGAAAAGCTCCAAACAGGACACCGTAGTAGACTCAATGATGGAGGCTGAGTATATCACTGCGAGGGATGCCGCAAAAGAAGCTGTCTGGATCAGGAAGTTCATTTCTGAACTTCAGGTGGTTCCATCCGTTGCTAATCCAATACCTTTGTATTGCGATAACAATGGAGCCATGGCTTTGGCAAAGGAACTACGGTCTCATCAGAAATCCGGAAATATCTTAAGGCGGTATCACCTGATCAAGGAGATCATAGATCGCCAGGAGATCGAGGTAGGGAGAGTGGGCACAAAAGACAACACGGCAGATCCATTCACCAAGGCCATCCTTCAAGTCTAGTTCAAGAGACTGTTCGAGATGTTGGGCATGCGGTACGCCATCTACTGGGTCTAGTGCAGACTGTGGGTACTCCTTGCGCCAATTACAGGCCTTAGTGCAAGTGGGAGATTGTTGGATATGTATGCCCTAGAGGCCTTCATTGTACAGGATGCTAGGGATATATATGTACAGGACAATCTTGCTTGATATAATAGTATGCTATTCGGTTTGTCATTATCTTAACATGTGATGTGTTTTACTTTGTATTTCATATCTTGTATACATGTTCATAAAGCCCGTAGGATCTTTGCCTGACTACCTGCGTTATGATGATGATCATACTAGTGGGAGCTGGGTAGTCTATAGGCACATCCATAAAAGCGTCCCTGGTCATAGGAGTATCGAGACTGGGCATCGTTACTCTAGAGTAGACTAGTGTATACATATCTAGACCCTGACGAGGGGCGATGGATTGGTCCCGCAGCCATTGGTGAAGTGCACTTAAGATTGTATACAGGTGCTCACTGGATGAGAGTACATCGGACAGGACTTGCCAAGAACTGACTAGATGGTATTATACCTAGCGTCAGATAGGAGTTCTCTGGTGACATGAGTGCAGATAGTCTGTCGACCTGAGGTCGTCATTTGTCTTGTATGAATTCTCACTGTGCTTTGATTACTACCCTACCACGGCTCAAAAGAGTCATGCAAACAGGTTTTAGTTGGGTACAGTCCTGAGCTATGTAGAGTCAGTGAGCGACTGTTGGGGATTCGCCTTTCCCGGTATAGGGAGTCGATGTCACGCTATTGTTCCCCTCCGAAAGACGGCGCAGAGGACCGCGATGTCCTGACGCTGAGATTCGGGACAGATGCTATTTGGTTTTATCCGTCCACCTCTCCGAAGATGCCAAGTTGATTTATGGCACCATGTATCGGAGGTTTAGACGGATGCGGCCGATGTAGCAGACTTCGTCAGATTCCCCCTCGCTTGAGGGGTTTTTGATTGTGGGGACGCTCTTCCCTGCAGGCGCAAGCCCCTGCAGTTAATTACGCTACCGCGTCGCGGTAACAACTTTCTCCTTCTCCAGAATTTCACTTCATGTCGTGGGTGTTTATTTTGTTTGTGGTTGCTCGTGGATTGTATACGGAGACTGAGTAATGCCGTCACCCGTAGAACGTGGATTAGTCCAAATCCGTATTTATTTAGATTTGGGTTTGGTGTTTTTAGTTTAAAGATGCGTTAGTCGCGTTGCGGCTAAGATCAACTTAAACGTTCGTCAAGGATACGTTAGTCCTGTTTTGGACTAAGATCGACTTGAACGAGATCGTTTAGATCCGAAAGAAGAGCAATTGGCTCTATTGTTCCAATTTAGGGACGTGGTGGTCCATGTTCCAGTTTAGGGACGTCTCGGTCCGATATTAGTTTAGGGACGTTTCGGTCCACGAGTTTAAGGACCCCGCAGTCCATATTGATGTGTGGTCGTCGGGACCCGTCACCTCTCTGACGTCGTTGAAGGATTACAACGATAGGCGTCAGAGGAACTCGGAGATGTACCCTCGAACCGGAGGTAAATTGGTTTAGGAGAGCAAATTTGCTCGGTCAATTTAATTTAAGGACTTATGGCCAAAATTGGGCTAAGTACAGTTAAAAATGTCCAACATTTTATTTGCTTTTGCATTGCATTTCTTTTTTATTTTTATTTGGTCTTTGCCCAGAAAGGATGCAGAGCATCAGTTTGTTTTTGGGCTCTGCCCTTTATAAATGATGCAGAGCATCAATTTCATTTGGGCTCTGCCCTTTTTATTGCTTTGCAATTTATTTTGGCATGTTAGGTCTTTTTGATTTGGGCCTGGCCCTTCAAGTAATGCATTGCATTTGTGCAAAGCCCTAAGAATCTTTGTAGATTCAAGAACAGAAGTGCAAAGCACTTTTTTTTATCTAAATTCAGATCAAAGAAAAACAAGTTTTTCTCTTGTTTTTCCTGATCTCAGAGAACCAAAGGTTCATAACAAGTGCAAGGCACTATTTTTATTTATTTATTTATTTATTGAAGATCAATGATCTTGTTTTTAGATCAATGATCTGTTCATCAGAGATTTTTCTCTTCTTTTAAAGATCTTTACCTTTTTTTTATGTTCTTGAGGAGTGCCCAAGAGTTCTCTTCTCTTTCTTTTTTTAGCCAGAAGTTGATGATCTTGAATTGAGGTCTGGGGTCCTTTTTATAGTGTTCATAAATTAGTTAAATTTGTTAAGGAAATCTTTTTCTAAGTGATTTGGGGAATTTTCCCCACCGTTGGATCTTTGATCCAAAGGCCCCTGTTTTACAGAAGAAAATCTTCTTGTTTTAACAAGAACAGAAAAGATTTCGTTAAATCTCCATTTTGTTTTTGCGCAACTCCATCAGCGCGTGACACGTGTCGCGCAGCGCAGCGCTTGCGCAACTGTGCAGACACGTGTCGCGCAGCGCAGCGCTTGCGCACCTGTGCATGCGCAACTGCGCAGACACGTGTCGCGCAGCGCTTGCGCAGCTGCGCTGCGCTGCGCTTGTGCAACTGCGCTGACACGTGTCGCGCAGTGCAGCGTTTGCGCAACAGTGTTTGCGCAGTTGTGCGCAGACACGTGTCGCGCAGTGCAGCACTTGCGCAACTGTGCTTGCGCAACTGCGCAGACACGTGTCGCGCAGTGCAGCGTTTGCGCAACAGTGTTTGCGCAGACGCGTTTGCAACTGCGCAGACACGTGTCGCGCATTGCAGCGCTTGCGCAACTGACCGTTGCTTTCTTTTACTTTTTGTTTTTTCTAAAAGAGCCCTGCTCTGATTGGACGCACTGCCTCGGGCGTTGCGTTGACGTATCGACTTCTGACACGTGGCGCGTTGTGCGCAGCGCACGGGATTTGAAGCGCTGCTTCAAAATTTGAATTCAAACAGAGCCTTGCTCTGATTGGGGAAAACAAATGCCTCCCCACCGTTGCGCTCTCGTGGCGCGCACATGAGTGCAGCGGCGGCAAGATCCTGGCCGTTGGATCAATGGGCGATCTGAAGGGGCGCAGGCGCCTATAAATAGGACCCTTGGTCCTTGGTAATTTTTTTACCATTTTCAAGAATCTTGATTTTCAGAGGCTTGCTCTTGCTTAATAATTTTAGAGCATTGCTCTTGCTTCTTCCTAAGAACTCCAGAGTTCAGAACTTAAAATCATCTTAGGTATTAATAAAATTAAATTAAATTAAATTAAAGTTGACTAATAGAGCCTTGCTCTCATAGATCTTTGATCTAAAACCCATTTGGGGTTTCCTCAACAGAGCCTTGCTCTCAAAGTTCATAGATCTACAGAGATCATGTTCATGGGTTTTAACCCATGAACAGAGCTTTGCTCATGGATCAAATGTAGATTTTTTTTTTTAGATCTGAAAAATGAAGAATTTTTTATAAGTTTTCATGGATTTTTCAAGATTCCAAAATTTTAATAATTTTTTTTAAGTGTGTTAAAAAATTTGATGGATCTTTCCATTATTACCAAAGAGCTATGCTCTTTTGAGGAATCTTGTTCCCCTGAGACCAGAGTTTGACAAATGTCACTCTGTGACAGAGCTTTGCTCTAAAAGAGAAGATTTTCTCCTTATCTCTAGGGATTTCCCATCAATGAGGATATTCTTTGTGGATCTTTTTCCATGAATTGACAGTCTCATCTAATGATGGGATTGTCTTATTAAATGATACACCGTCATCCATATTTTGTGGGTCCCCCTTTGGTCCCCTACCCACTGCATCACAGTGTGGAGTAAGATTTTAAAATGCCAAGCGTTAGAACACTAACGGTTATTTTTGTCTTTCCACAGGAAACATGTCTGACGACTTGTCTTTCCCCTTTATTCGCTTGGAAGGAGGGTTCCCTCATTCGCCAGTGGACCGGGTAGCGCTCGCTCTTATTAAGGATCACGACCCCGAGTGCAAAAAACTCCACCTGTGGGGAAGGTGGTACAGCCAGATCATCCAGGGTCGCCGCAGTTTCAGTTTTTCCACGCCGTCTGAACGCATAACTCCGATCCCCTATGCGGACGAACCCCCGGCGAAGTATGCCGTGGAGGTTAAAAATTGGAATTCGAATGACCTCCTCCAACCCGCAATTGGTGCTATTCCCGTGCAGCCGCCGCCGGCAATAGATATTTTAGGAAGGCGAATCTGCCAGGGTGAAGCACGCCCTTGGGGACAGGTCTATAATATTGGATTGGTGCCGCGGCCGCCCGCCGGATACTTGCAGTGGGCCCGATACATCTTATCGGCGAAAAGGACTCATCTAATGAAGATTGGATTGTATTCGGCCATCTACGTCTCGCTCTTCGAGTATCCCTCTCCTCCAACGTGGTGGATCAAGGCCTTCATCGAACAATGGAATATCCCCACCCACACTTTCTTGATGGCGGATAGGGAGGTCTCAATTTCCTTGGAGGAGTTTGCCGAGCTCTCGGGTTTACCAATGAGGGGGGAGCATTACGAGGAGTTGCTACCTCCTGACGAATACGTTTTTTCACCAAGCCGCTGGTGTTTGACCTAACTCCGGAAAACGCTGTTCAGCATCAGTATCCGGGCCTGGTGAAGATGTTGGAGATCTATGAAGGACTCCATCTGGAATTGGGCGACCGGGGCGTCAGTTTCGCAGATTTTATTGCCCGCTTCATTCGCCCGGAGCTCCTATCAGAGCGGAGTGAGAAGTTTGCCCAGCTCGATGACCCTTTCGGTTTCGGCTTAGACCGCCGACCTGTATCGGAGAATGATCAAAGGGATTTTTATCTCCCCGGCGCTGCCATCGTCCCTTTCTCAGAAATCGCCGTCCCGGGCATGGATGAGGAGACCTTTTTTATTGGGTTCTTGGGTTTGTGGCTATGCAGCTTTGCGCTCCTGATGCACCCGCGTCACATGCGGCCCTCTGTCTTTTACCCAGCGCATCGGATGGTAGCTGGTTTACAGTTATCGGTAGGAATCGCCGGGCTGGCCTACCTTTATAAAGGACTTAGCGTAGCGGCGGACGCTAGTGAGCCTGGGGTGCAGCCTGCTAACTTCCCGACGCACTATTTCACCTCCTGGATGGAAATGCACGTGCAAGGGGTGTTCGGTGTCCATAAGATTCCTCCGTTCTTTGAGAAATGTAGACTCTTGAAAGTCATGCGGTTGGTCGGCGCTTCAATTGTGGTTGCACCCCCACGGGAGTCTAGGGGGCTGCTCCTTCGTCCACATCTGGTCGGAGCGAAGATTTCCTTTATGGATAAGGTTGTAACCATAGGCTCAGAGACTACTAAGTCAGTAGTGCCACTGCGCGATGATTTCAAGGACGGGGCTTCCGTATTGAAGGCTCGGGAAATCCTCCACCTCTACTCCATTCGGCCGGGCTATCTAGTGTTTAGGCAGAATGAGACCGCACTTTTCATGAGGTACAACCCGCACCGGTTTGCTCAGCAATCGAGCTACAACCAAGGGATCCCGATGGAAGCTTTCTTGGAAAATCCTGTGGTCAGCCGAGAGGGGATGAAGAATGCAATGCACCATTTCACACGGCTTAACACGGGTTCCTATTTCTTCATTAGTGAACCCAGCTGTGTCCCTAAGATGCTTAACACGTACGTGGCTTGGTATGCGCATGCGATGGGCCCAATTATCTTGACGGAGAAGCGTATATTGGTTGACCGTAGGGGTGCGCCTCCTGGCGGTGATCGCAAGGCCCCCTTGCAACCAAGGATCCCGGTCATTCCTCCGTTAAAAGATGCCGGAGTCGACCGACCACGCGTGTTGAGCCCCCCGCGTGGATTGCCGCTGTCTACTATGGTGAATGCACCACAGGTGCCCCGTGTTCCCAGGAAGATGGCTAATGTAATATCGCCAGAGTCCGGCGTAGGAGCGGATATCGGGACCCGCCGCCCCAAGGTGACTGCCAAGCGCAAATCTATTCCGGGTGGATCTAAAGCTGGCGGACAGAAGAAGAAAAAGTCCATCCTTTCGCTTGATGCGATCCTCAGCTTAGAGCCTGCGGCTGCTCCCAACGAAGGCATAAGTGAATACGGCAGCAACGAGGGCTTCTTGGTAGACCCTGCAGACACCAATTTGGCTGCCGCCATTGCAGCTTCGGAGCGATCGGCGAGGCTCGAAGCGATGTTAAGTAAACTTGCTGAGTCAGGTAATCATCAGCCGCCTTCTTCATCATTTTATTGCACTTTTTATTATTATCTTTAACTAATATTTGCCCCATTTTCAACAGGTGTCTCTACTGAAGAGGCTATTGCTGCTTCTTTGAAGACCTTCCAAGAGGAGGGGGAGAAACGTGCTCTAGCAGGCATTGGTATGACCCACCCTGTTCTCTTTTATAAGGAAAGTTTGTTATCTCTTCTGATGGTCAACCTAACCTTCTTCTTTTGTTTCTCTGCAGGGGCTATATCAGTTGATGCGGGGATCCTCCCCAAGCCTGTTACTGAAGTCCCGGTCTCGTCGGGGCTGCTGCAAGAGCCTCGACTCGACAAAACGACGAGGGATGCCTTGAAAAATTTGGAGGCATCCCTATTCACGGACGAAGACGCCTCAATTAAGGAGGCTCTAGTGGCATCCGTCTCAACGGCTCGGGAGGAGAGGAAGCGGTTGAGACACGAAGCAAAGGCGCGCAGAGCTGCTTTGGCCATGGGAGCGGGCCCTAGCACCATCCCTCGCGCTGATACTCCCTCCGAAGAGGCCCCTGTCGCCCTATCTACTACTCGCAGGCAAGTGGCGCGCGCGGTTCGAAGTGCAAATGATAAATCCTCTTCAGGTAGCATTTCTTTCAGAACCTTGTTGTAAGAATTATAAAGCCACCGGTTCTTATGCATCCCATCTTGCAGGGCCAAGTCCTACCGAGGGGGAGGCGGAGACCGTTGAAACCAGGGAAACAGAGGAGGCGGTGCCTGCCGAACCCGAGCTGACGGTGAGCAACGTCGTTGGGGCTACGGGGCCTGAAACAGAGGTTGGGGGATCTGCAGCCGAGAGGGTCATTGATGCCGAACCTGAAGTGGTGGCAGATGAAATGATCGTCATAACCGAGCCGAGGGTAGTGGCAAGGCGCTTGAGGCTGGCGACCTCGTGATGACGGTGGACGAGACAACCGTGACCGCAGAACCCGAAGGAGTAGCGGGTGAGGTGGCCATGATTCCTGAGGATGAGCTAACCGTTCCTTCTCAGGAATCTGGCAATGCTCCAATCATAGCCCTCCCCGTCTGTGGTCCCCCGCCGTCTCCAGGGCTTGCGAGCACGACAACGGTTCCCATTGAGTCTGGTGATGAGGCCATGGGCGGTGGCCTCATGTCAATGGAGGAAGGAATTGCCTCAGTTTCGGCCGGCAGCTCATCGGGTAAATTTCGAGTTACTATCATTCTCTTTTTATATCTCGCCATCTTTTCTAACAAGTTTGTCTTTGTCTTTAACGCAGGTGCGGCCAATGCCGATGCTCCATTGCTCGAAGGAGCACCGTCAACTACTGCCTTGGCGGTGGTCACCTCCCAGCCTTCCCTTGTGCCATCGCGGATGTTGGAAGGTATGGATCTGTGACTTATTAGTTTATCTTTTAACCGCATAACTCATGTGCTAACGCCGTACCACTATGCCTTTTCAGGAGTGCTCTTTGATCATCTATATCAAGTGTTGCTCTCACACTTCTCCTTCCCATCCGAACTCGCTTCTCCCTCTAGTGGCGCCGGTGAGTATACTTTCACTCCGATGTGCTTATTTTCCCCCCTTTTTTAGCAATGGGATGATTTCTGACTTTTCCTCTTCCTTATTGTAGTGCCACAAATCGAAGGAGGGGACGCCAGACCTGCCACGCCACCGGCCCTTCCGACTTTGCCATCTGTTGCAGCTGGTCTAGTAAATTTCCTTTTTGACAACTCTTCAAAATCTCCTGAACTATCGTTTAACTATGTTTCGTTTTGCAGCTATCGTTCCGGCTCTGGTCCCTCTTGAGTCTCGTGTCCTTTCACCGACAGGCCCTTTCTTGAAACGTCCATCTTCAAAGGGTGCCGTGATGAGTTTGGGCATGCTGAGCGGGTATATCGAAGAACTTAATGCGGACGCTCTCCCCTCTGCTGCAGATTTCGCTGTCGAGGTTAACCCTATGTTGGCGGCGCTCGTAAACTTTCACAACGAAGGTGTCGTCGAATCTTGGGTTAACCACTGCAGAGAGATCGAGGCCTGCCTGCATCGGCTGGAGTCGACGCGTCCTTCTCCTGAAGTTTTGGCCATGAGCACCCAACGGACAGCTTGGCTCGAGCAAAGCGCTTCTTATCTCCGCTATTTGGAGCAGGAAGCAGCTTTACGGTTGAAGGAGCGTCAGGAATCTTCAAGCGCAACCGCTCGCCTGCGCGCTGAAGTTAGGACGAATGCTGCTGAGGTGAAAGCCGTCTTTGAAGGCCTTCTGGAGCGTATCTCTAATGGGCTAGCACTGAAGCAGAAGCTCGATGCCGCTGAGCGTGATGCCCGAGGCCAAGAAGCAGCTCAGCAGGTCGTTGGGGAACGGTTCGCATCCTTCACGCAGCAGCGGGCTCAAGTAGAGGCCGAACTGGCGGTGGCGGCTGACCAAGAGAAGGCGTGGAAGGAAGTCCGCGAGCAATTGATAGAGCTGTTCAAGAAGCTTCCTTCTCCCTGAATATTTTGTATCATTTACAAACTTGTAATTTGTATAGAGTATATATACATTCTCTGTTCTTTATACGATTCGCCTTGTATTTTGATTGAATTTATGAATAAAGATACACATTCCTTCTTGCAATGTCTTGTACTATTTCTTTACTTTCTCCCTTTTCATTATGATGTTTTCGATGAACCTGATTGGCGGATAACTTAATTTCTCCAAGAGATAGCGATGGCTTAGGCCGCAGGTTCAGATCTGCCGTCTAAGACTTTTCAACTCTATGAGCCGTGAGGGTCTTATAGAGACTTTTCTCCCTACGGATCGAGAGGATCTCGTAGGTGGGTTTTTCTCCTTAAGAATCGTGAGGATTCCTAAGTGTGGTTTTCTCTTATAGGTCGTAAGGATCCCACAAGAGAATTTTTCCCTCTTACGAGTCGAGAGGATTCGTAAGCGGTTGTTTCCCTCCTTGTCGAAAATCGACTTTGGAAAGTGAGACCCGTGAATAGTATGCAAGAGACCATTTTGGATTGACTTGCAGGGCCCCATTGTTCAGGAAGCAAGCTTTTCAATCCTTGCTGCCTGAGACTCCATCTTGCAAGTTGAGATGAACTGGAAATTCTCCCGCAGAGACAGTGGTGGCTCTGCGTGGGTCAAGAGGCTCTCGTCACGGAGTGTTTGTATCCGTGAGTCAAGGAGTTTGCTAGGGATTATTTATTTCCCAAGCGCCAAGGATTATTTGTTTCCTTAGGGTTTGAAACGAGTCGAGGATTTCCCACGTAGGCACTGGTGGCTCTGCAGGTCGACGCGAATCAGGAGGCTCTCGTCAAGGAGTGTTTGTATCCGTGAGTCGAGGAGTTTTTCTAGGGATTATTTGTTTCCCAAGCGCCAAGGATTATTTGTTTCCTTGGGGTTTGAAACGAGTCGAGGATTTCCCACGGAGGCACTGGTGGCTCTGCAAGTCGACGCGGATCAGGAGGCTCTCGTCAAGGAGTGTTTGTATCCGTGAGTCGAGGAACTTGCTAGGGATTATTTGTTTCCCAAGCGCCAAGGATTATTTGTTTCCTTGGGGTTTGAAACGAGTCGAGGATTTCCCACGGAGGCACCGGTGGCTCTGCGAGTCGACGCGGATCAGGAGGCTCTCGTCAAGGAGTGTTTGTATCCGTGAGTCGAGGAACTTGCTAGGGATTATTTGTTTCCCAAGCGCCAAGGATTATTTGTTTCCTTGGGGTTTGAAACGAGTCGAGGATTTCCCACGGAGGCACTGGCGGCTCCGCGAGTCGACGCGGATCAGGAGGCTCTCGTCAAGGAGTGTTTGTATCCGAGAGTCGGGGAATTTGCTGAAGACACTGGTTTCTTCGGAGTTGGATTGAACCGTTAAGATTTGGCTTCGTCTTCTGGCGGAGCCTGTTGGGAAAGTATGGTTCCCTCTTTGTTTACGCCCTTGGATAGTATACAGGGATCGATGTGATCTTAACTGTAGGGCCAAAGTTTTATCATCATTTTTTTGTTTCATCTCCGCGATGCTCTATCATTTCAGCTTTTATATTGCGAAGGTTGCGATTGCCCAATCATTTCGGCTATTTTTCACGGTGCCCAATCATTTCGGCTGTTTATTTTATTTTTACTCGTTGCTTTTTATTGCGAGTTGGCCAATCATTTCGGCTATTTTGCATGCATACATTTTTACTTGCTGCTTTTTATTGCAAGTTACCCAATCATTTTGGCTATTTCGTATGCATGTACGGCATATTGGCTTTTTGCTGTAGACCAACTTCGGCATCAGCATCGCTACAACTGGGATATTACCAGGAGTGAATCATCATCTGCATCTGTCAATGTTGAACAAAGGTGGTTTAGCAACCAGGGTTAGGGTCCTGTTGGCTAAGGCTTTTAACTTCATGAGCCGTAAGGGTCTCACGGAGGTATTTCTCCCTACAAGTCGTGAGGATCTCGTAGGTGTATTTTCTTCTTAGGACTCATGAGGATTCCTAAGTGTTCGTTTCCTCTGTAAGTCGTAAGGATCCTACAGGAGGGTTTTCTCCTCATAAATCGAGAGGATTTACAAGGGTTTACCATGCGAACATATCCCCAGTCATGGATGGGACTTAGTTAGGGAAATGTTTATTCGCGCCCGTGGATTGTATACAAGGGCCAGTATTGAGCCACTTGTAGGGCAATATCGGAAGTTGTGGGGGTTGCTTAAGCACAGGTTTAGGTCTCTGTAACTTAAGACTTTCAACTCTTATAAGCCGTGAGGGTCCCATAAGAGAGTTCTCCTTACGAGTCGTGAGGATCTTGCAAGTGTATTTTCTCCTTAGGAATCGTGGGGATCCCTAAGTGTGCTGCTCCCTTGTGAGTCGTAAGGATCTCACGCGGGTGGTTTCTCCCTACAAGGTCGAGAGGATCTTGTAAGTGTTCTTTAACGAGGTTGCGCCCTTTCAGGTTTTCACAAACACTCGCCGGTAGCCCTGCTGTTTTTACTCACGGAGCCCTTTCGGGTTTTCATCCGCGCCCATTTTGCTTATGGACATACCGTTTTTTTTATTCTTTTTATTTTTATATATATTTTTTCCTCTTTTTTTTTTACGAGGTCGCGCCCTTTCGGGTTTTCACGAACACTCGCCGGTAGCCCTGCTGTTTTTACTCACGGAGCCCTTTCGGGTTTTCATCCGTGCCCTTTTTGCTTATGGACATACCGTTTTTTCTATTTTATTTTTATATGTTTTTTTTTTATATCTCGTCAGCCTAAATATGCTGCGGTAGTAGTTTAAAGATGTTTCGGTCTGCTATTAGTTTAAGGACATTTCGGTCCGCTATTAGTTTAAGGACATTTCGGTCCGACGTTGAGAGGCTGGCTACTGCTTATAAAGATTGAGTTTAGGAAGATAGCGAGCGGACATAGTCGTCGTCATCTATCATTGACCTAGGCTGTGGCTCATTAAGCGTAGTATTTCTTTAGGAAGCGACCATTTATTGGCCTGAAAGGCCTTTCACCGTGCATGTCCATGAGTAGATAGGCCCCACCTTGGTAGACCTTATCTATGATGTATGGGCCTTCATAGTTTGGCTCGAATTTTCCCCGCTTGGCGCGATTGGGGATCATAGGCCTTTTGACCACTAACACAAGTTCGCCTTGGCGAAATGTCCTCGGCCGGATCAATCTCTCATACGAGCGCGTCATCTTTGCTTTATAAGCTTCCAGATTTTGCTGTGCTATGAGCCGGGTTTCATCAAGGGCGTCAAGCTCCTCAAGCCGAAGCTGAGCATTTTCTTCGTCCGTTAGCTCGTAGTGGACTGCCACTCGTAGAGAGGGTAACTCTATCTTGAGGGGGAGTACCGCTTCTGTACCGAATACCAACGCATATGGCGTTGTGTTAGTGGCTGTCTTGAACGTGGTTCGATATGCCCAGAGAGCCTCTTGCATCCTTTCGTGACACTGTTTTCTTCATGATTTTTGTCAAGGTCTTGTTGAAGGATTCAGCTAGACCATTAGCTCGCGGATTATAAACCGAGGAATATCTCCAGTCTATATTATGCTGTTGCGCAAAGTGACTGATCTTGTGGCTTCTGTAAGCTGGCCCGTTATCGGAGATGATCCGTCGCGGAGTTCCAAATCGATATATGACATGCGTCCTGAAGAAATGAAGGATATTCTCTGTCTTCACTTCTCTTAACGGTACTGCTTCTGCCCATTTGGAGAAGTAGTCAGTCGTCGCCAGGATGAAACGATGCCCTCTAGACGATGCTGGTTCGATGGGGCCGACTATATCAGTCCCCCACATCTCGAATGGCCAGCTAGCCACCGTTGGATGTAATGGATTTGGATGCTGGTGGATGAAATCCCCATGAATTTGACACGAGTGACACTGCTTCGCATATTCGAGGCAGTCTTGAATCATCGTGGGCCAGTAGTAGCCCATCCGTTTTATCTTCAACTTCATCTTTGGGCCCGCTTGATGAGAACCGCAGAGTCCGTCGTGAACTTCCTGGACGACCCTTTTTGCTTCGTCAGGTCCCAAGCATCTCAACCACAGAGAATCAAACGATCTCTTGTACAGAGTATCGTTGACGAAGGCGAAAGACAGGGCTCGTTTCATGAGCTGATGTCTTGTGGACGCTTCTTCAGGCATTCGGTGGGACTTGAAGTAATCTATGAAGATTTCTCTCCAATCCTCGGTATTTTCCCAGTCTTTTACTTGCAGGGTCGTCTGCTCGCTCACTCCTTTTTCTTCAGATGATTCCGGAGATATTTCTGCTGGGGCAAGCACCCGACGGCTTTGTACCACGATTCTAACGTCATCGAGATTCTCGTCAGCCAGTTCTTTAGCAAGTTTGGCCAATGCGTCTGCTTTGCTGTTTTCCGCGCGCGGTATGTTTTCCAGAGTATAGGAGGGAATTTGGGTCAACAGTTGTTGCACTTTTTCGCCGTACTTCACCAGTTCTGGCTTGCACGTTTGGTAGTCGCCGTTTACTTGACTAACGACCAGTTGAGAATCTCCGTATATAAGGAGGTTTTCAATTCCCATGTCGATGGCGATCTCTAGACCTGCTATCAAGGCTTCATATTCGGCTTCGTTATTCGTCCTCGGCTCTGTTAAGGAGAAAGCGAAACGCATTATCCCTCCTTGTGGAGTCACGAAGATGAGGCCTACCCCTGATTTGATTATAGGGGTACTTTGTTTGCGCTACTTTACGGAAGATGCTCCATCGAAATAGAGCTCCCATCGGGTATCACCACCGTCGATCGCATCAAACGCATGTTCTTCTGGAAGATCGCAATTTAGAGGAGAATCGGCGGGTATGGGATGCTCAGCGAGGAAGTCGGCGATGGCCTGGCCTTTCACTGCCTTGAGGGTTTGATACGTGATCGAAAACTCCATCAAGAGTAGGGCCCATTTAGCGAGTCGTCCCGTCAATATGGCCTTTGACATTAAGTATTTAAGGGGGTCCACCTTTGAAATGAGACGGACTTCATGCGCCAACGCGTAGTGCCTGAGCTTTGTTATCGCGAAGATCAACGCCAGGCAGTGTTTTTCGATGGGGGAGTAGTTGCTTTCTGCCCCCAGTAGAACTCGACTTAAGTAGTAGAGTGTTCTTCCTTTCCCTTGATCGTTCTCTTGTGCCCATAATGCGCCTAAAGAACCTTCGAGGGCGGTTGTATAAAGAATGAGAGGCTTTCCCTTAACCGGAGCAGCCAACACTGGAGGGTTTTGCAGGTACTGTTTGATCTCGTCTAGTGCGCTTTGGCACTTTTGATCCCAGACGAACGGGGTTCCCTTCTTCATCTGGTGGCTGTAAGGACGGCACTTGCCTGAAAGATTGGCTATGAATCGCCGTATGTATGCGAGTTTCCCTTGGAGAGATCGCAACTGTTTAAGGGTTCTTGGCGGAGGCATTTCCATGATCGCTTTGATCTTTGACGGATCTATTTCAATACCTCGGTGTCGAACAATGAATCCCAGGAATTTGCCTGAGGAAACCCCGAATGCACACTTGAGCGGGTTCATTTTCAAATTGTATTGTCGAAGGCGTTGAAATACGGTCTTCAGATGTTCGAGATGTTCCTCATATGATTTGCTTTTAACCACGAGATCGTCGATGTAACATTCGACGATTTCATGTATAAGGTCAACGAAGATCTTCGTCATGTCCCTCTGATAAGTGGCGCCGGCATTCTTTAAACCGAAGGGCATCACCTTGTAGCAGAATATACCCAGAGGAGTCCTGAAGGCTGTGTGCTTATGGTCTTCGGGATGCATCTTTATTTGATTATACCCTGATGAGCCATCCATGAAGGAGAAAACCTCGTGTGTAGACGTGTTGTCTATCATTAGTTCGGTGACTGGAACTGGGAAATCATCCTTCGGACAAGCTTTATTGAGATCCCGAAAATCCACGCATATGCGCACCGCTCCATTTTTCTTCATCACCGGGACGATGTTAGCGATCCATTCAGGATATTGAACCTCCTGAATAAAGCCAGAGTCGATTAACTTTTTGACCTCAGCGTTGATGCTCATCTCAAGCTCAAGTCGCATTCTTCTCGGCGCTTGTTTTACCGGTTTGACGTCCGGAGATATTGCCAACCTATGCACAGCAATTTCTGGATCTAATCCCGGCATTTCGGAATAGTTCCATACGAAGCAATCTTTGTGCTGTACAAGGACGTCCTTTAAAGCAGTCACCCTTTCTTCAGATAGCAGCTCACTGACAAACTTCGGCCGTGGGTCATCAGCTGTCCCCAACTCGATTTTCTTGAGGTTATCTGCGGTGGTGTGTATTCCATCCTCTAATTCTTTCGGAGCTGGCGGAAATTCTGAGATCATCTCCTCATTGCTGTTTTCGAAGCACCAGGGAAGGCTGTCCATGTTCTCGGGCTCTTCTTTTGATATTGTTATCATGTGACAAGTGCGAATCCGCTTCCAATCCCGATGTGGAGTTGGTTCTGTTCTTGTGGCTTTGGGTTCGTGCTTCTGTGGCGGCTCTACCCTCCAGTTGTTGGACAAAGTGAATTTGCCGAGCCGAGACTGATCTTCAACCCAATTCTTGAAGGTGAAGCAGTCTTCGAGAGGGTGCCCTATTACTCGATGGTAAGAGCAATAGTTTGGGTCAGAGACTTCGCTTGCTTGTTCGGGGTGCTCGGACTCCGGCAGTGTGAGCATCTGATGTTTTAGAGCAAGCTCAAGTATCTTCTTCGTCTTGTCCCGAGGAAACGAGTACGCTCGACCCATTTTCTTCATGAGGGACAGATCAATAACGCTCGACTCCCGCTTGCGTAGCTTCTTATCCCTGCTTTGTTGCTGCTGAGCGCCTTTTCGGCCTTTCGATTTATTTCTGCTTTTGCGTCGAGCCTTGTTTATAACAGGTTGACAGGGAGCAGCCTTTTCATCTTTCACGGCCTGTTGGAGAAGGCGTTGCGTCTTGGCTTTCTCGTAGATGGCCGTCTCGCGGTTGTGATCATCTCGGACTTTTTGACCAGCTTTCTTTATAAGTTTGTCCATTTGTTCCTCGAACGACGGACTGGGCTCCTTCGCATCTGGAACTTTCACTGCCTTAGGATTAGCGTCCTCCCATTGAGCACCCGCTTCTTTATCAAGGTCATACACGACGTAGCAGCCGAGTAGTAATTCTCGTTTCTTTGACCGGATGTATCCGAGTCCTTTCGTCTCCATTCTCTCGTTAGGCAATTTGCGTTGAGTCCCGGGAACGTTCCAGACTTTATCATAGAACTTGGCCTTTCGAACGGTCTGCTTGAAGGATATCCCCTGGCGTTTCAGCAGCTTCTTCAAACCCTCTGTATAGTATATGGGAAGACGGATTGGCTGAAGCCTGTCGAGCGTAGAATCTGCGCCATGCCAGATTTCTTTTTCTACCTTGGTTTCTTCAAAGCGATAGAATAGAATTGCTTTCTCACTCTCTCGCCTGGGAGGGATGTAGAATGTTTGTAGCTCTTCTACATTGTAAATATTAAGTGCATCCAGTTCTTTATGGTGTTTAAGCGGCACCATGGCGACTTGCAGACTTTGCTCTTCGTCAGCGAACGTTCGTATTGAAGGTCGAGCAGAGAATACGGCGTGGACTTCATCTTCCGAGCCGCTGCCAAAGATCAACGTAGGAGCTGATGGTCCCGACTTGTTGTGTTGGGGCGGACCCGAATAAACCATCTCCTCTTCCTCCTCAGTATCACTGCCGAAGACAGGGATAGTGGCGTTAGTTTTATTCTCCGGCTTATGACACTTCTCCGTGTCTTCGAAATTCGGTAAGAAGTATTTGGCGTCTTCATATTTGCGGACCTCGTTCACAGAGAACGGGTTCAGTTCTCCCGTCACGGTATACTCAAAACCATCCTTAAAATACTTCATACACTGATGTTGTGTAGAAAGGATGACGTTGTACTCGTGTAACCATGGTCGGCCGAGCAAAGCGTTGTAGCATGTCTTGGCATCTATGACATGGAACTTAATGTCCGTGACGAGTAGCCCAAAGCGTAGCGTCAGTATCACAGATCCAAAAGTCTTTGACGATTGGGAGTCGAACCCGAAGATGGTGATCTTGTCCCGAGCAAGGTGCTGGACGCTCATGCAGATTTCCTTCAACACCCGCACGTTGAGTAGGTTAACAGACGATCCGTTATCGATCAAGATTTTGCCTATCTTTATATCATGGCAATATCCTGAGACATAGAGGGGGCGATTGTGTTCGCACGTCCCAAGGAGAAGGTCTTCGTCGCTGAAAGTGACATCGGCCGTGTGCACTTCCTCCAATTCATCCTTCATCTTTTCCTCGGCCAGGCATGCTTGGAATTGTTCCGGGTCTTGGAGCGCCTTAATCAACGAATCTCTCGTCTCTTTTAATAGCAAAAGGGCGTCAAGAATGCTGAGCTGTGAGGGCAGCTTCTTTAGATGCGCCAAGACGTTGTAATCCACCTTATTCTTCTTCGGCGGGTTCTTGGCGGTTAACTCTTCCGCAACTCGCTCATCTAAGGCGATATCTTCGGAGACCTTCTCTTTCCCTTTGTCTTTCTTGCTTAAAGGTCCGAGATTCTTTTCAGGTAGCGTCCGATTGCGTAGCTGGATATTTTCGCAAACCTTCGGCTCTTCTTCTTTTCCCGAAGCGAATTCTTTAAAGAGAGGGGCAAGTTCCAGCTCTTCATCAGAATCGCACCCGAATGTAGGCACTTGTGACCCGCTGATGTTAACCACGCGACAATCGCCAGCAGTTATTTTAAGCCCTTCGGTCGTATTTCTTTGCTCCCGACGAGTTTTACGCTTCTCCCGCTTAAAGCGTTGTCGATGAGCAACATACCCTTGCCACCATCTATCGAAAGCTTTGCACTCTTGAGTGGGGTGCAAAATCTTTTGATGATACAAGCAATAAGACGGGTGCATTTTCGCTTCACCGGTAATTTCTTCTTCGGAGGATGGTAGCTTCATACCCATTGACATGGCCTTAGCAAACTTCTTTTTTATCTTGAATTGGCTTTTGTCGGTAGCGGAGGTGTTCAGCTCCAACGGGATCGTCTCAGCTCCTTCATCAAGTCGCTGGCACTTGGCCCTTTCAAATATAACCGCCTCGCGCTCCCGATCAGCTTTACTTTTCAACCGAGCTTCATTAAGGAATGCGTCAATTACTTCATCTGATGGCCCCAGAACTTTTGGTTCAGAATCTGCCCCCAGCGTTTCAGTACAAGGGGTCTCCTCATCGTTCGAATGGGAAATCATATGACAGCTCGCCACGCATTCTTCAGCTTAATCTGACGAACTTTCTCCCTCACCTTCCTCTTGAAGGACGTGGTTGAGGAATTCTTGGAGCGTAATGGGAGTCCGTGCCTTTTGGTTGTATTCATCCAGCGCGTCAATTTGCTTTTGTAAGTCCGTGCGCTTGTCGCCAGGCTTCACGGGCTTTTTAGATTTCTTCTTCTTCTTTTTCGAAGATCTTGACGGCTGACTGGAAGTGCTTGAACCGCCACCATCGGTTTTTGGAGTTGGACGTGGCTTCAACATCCCTTCAATGACTTGCGGTTCCAACGAGTTCTTCCACTTGATCGCTGGACATGTCTGAAGATCATTTAGCATCCTCTTTGTCTTGGTTGATAATACAACCTCCCAAGGAGCTTTTTCAATGACGGAGCATGTTGCCCCCTGCGTATTCGTCCCCTTAGAGGTGTGGGGCTGTGGGGGATTCACCTTCCATTTGTCAGATAACGCGAACTTGCCCTGTCGGTACTGGTTTTCAAGCCAATTCTTGAAAACGTAGCAATCTTCGATCGGATGGCCTAGTACTCGATGATAAGGACAGTAGTTGGGCTCGTTGACATCACTTGGTTGCAACGGACGTTTTGGATCCGACAGATTTATGAGTCTGTTGCGCAACGCCAGCTCGAATAACCTCCTCGTTTTATCGCGGGGAAAGGAATAAGGACGTCCCATCCTATCCTCAAGGGGCACGTAAAGGCGCATATTATTTTGACGAGCAACCGGCTTCGAGTCGCTCGGTTGTTGTTAAGCATTAGCGACAACGATCGCTTTTCCCTTCCCTTTGTCATTTCGGGAGTCCGGCCTTGGAAGAGGGGGTTTATGACCTATTTGATCCATTTGCGCTAGTTTGTCAATCAAGGCCTGGAAGGTAGTTGGCTTGAAAAACATCATAAATTGTGAAATGGTTGCTTGCGGATCAAGGGTTCCCACAAACATACCCACTGCGGGAGCTTCTTCAATGCGCTGCTCACACTTCGACCATAAGTTCCGCCATCGATAGCGTACTGAACCCACGTCTCGTCTGGCTTTACCCTGGCGTTAATCAGTGCCGTCATCGAGGTACGTTCACTAACGCTTGCAAAACGCTGAGTAAACAGTAGCTCCATCTCCGCGAAGGTTTTGATAGAGTCGTTTGGGAGCTCAGAGTACCACTCGAACGCCGTATCCGATAAACTTCCAACAAACTGGCGAAGCAACAGCTTGTCGTCACCGCCGGTGTTGCCGCAGAGTGCCCTGAACTGGGCAACATGCTGGTGAGGATTGCCCGTCCCCTTGTAGACATGGAACTTGGGAATTGTGTAACCGGGCGGGTACTTGATTTGATCGTACCAACTCGGATATGGTCTCCCCGTTTTCACGACCTGGCCGGCTGTTTCGGTTGCATGATGAACCCGTATTTGCTGGGCAATGTATTCATCCAAATCAGCTTTGGAGATTGTATCCTCTTTAGCTGTGGACAGAACTGGTGGAGGATTCGACGTCTCTCCCCTATCGTCTTCAAGAATGATCGGGGGATCTTCAGCAGGTGGATCTTGTTGAATCATCATACCCACCATATCCTGGAACAGGAGGGCCATCTTCTTTATGTTGGCTGCCTGCTCCGCAGCTTCTTTATCTTTCTTCTGTAGTACGCGTCGAAGGAATTCGGCGTCCGTTTCTTGTTCTTGACGCTCGTCCGAGGATGTTTCAGGGGTTTCTTTTGGCCCTGTAAGCACGGCCATAGCGTTCATCATTTCTTGGAGCTTCTGCTGCTGCTCCTGAGCTTTGGTCACTGACCTCGTGTGCGGTCTATGACCTGTTGATATGCGGCTATCTTCTTTTCCCGATGCCATGTAAACCGTATGAACTGTCATGCCCCCTGACTTGGGGCGTTTAGGTTCACCATTTTTAACTTTTGCCGCTGACGCAGGAGTTTTCTCTGGCCTCCTTCTTTTGTGGGCCGTTGAAGTTGAAGGAACCGTTGAAGGGGGCGGCCTTGCAGCTGCTGTCCACTGCTGTTTAATAGGATGGTCTATTTCTTTTTGCACTTTCGCCTTCTTTTGCCGATGAGAGTGATCTGGGTCGATCACTGAGTCTTGAACCCTTCGCCAAACTTTAAAAATTCTTGAGGACAGTCGTTAAGGGGGCTGTTCTTGCTTTGTTTCTGGGACTTTCTCCGCAGGCAGAGGAGATCTTTTCAGTGTAGCGGTTGGAGAATTCTTCCATACCCTCCTCAGCAGTTCAAAGCTGTTCCCAGTTGGAACAGTAGCGTTGACTTCCACCACTGGAGCCGGTGGAGTTAGCCCTGAGGGGGAGTTGCCCCTGCCTTCCTCACTCGTTGCCAATGGTGACGTCGAGCATGACGAGCCGTTGGGACTGGCTCGGAGATTGAGACATCTTCTTTTTGCCCCCTGTCTGAATGAGGCGCCGACGGTGTTAACCTCTTAAAGATTGAGGTTGTCTTTTGAGGGGTGATATTTAACCTGCCGAAGACGGATCCTTGAGCAGGGGCAGGGGCAGGAGCAGGAATCGTCAGTCTTGAAAAGACTGACTCTTTGACAGGGGAAGCTGCCTTGACGACTTCTGAAGCAGCAGCTGTTGCCCTCCTTTGGACAGCCATTTTAGAGTTCAGATTTAGCCTGGTGAAAACAGAGGCTGTCGGTTTGGTAGCGGGCAACCCGTTGACAGGGGCCGTCGTAGCAGTGAGCCGGTCGAAGACCGGCTTTTTGTTCACTTCCGGTGCGGGTATTGGAGTAGGAAAGCTTGTAGGTGGGATCATGGTCCCGAAGAACAGGCCAGTGGTGACTTGGGTCACCTGGTCTACTGGCAGAGTGAGGAAGGAAGCCGCTTGGGGCCCATATACTACACCCCCTGGTGAGGTGGAGCGTTTGTTGCAGTGGCACTTCGAGCAGTCGGTGCAATTAGAGGCCATTGAATCTTGAGTTCTGCGCCAGGCAAAAGACCAAATCTTAGTAACTTGAAATCCGAAGGCAACCATTAACAAACCGTGATTGGTTCGCGAAGACGACACACAAAGTGTGGAGTGGAAAGAGGAAAAGATGTCCCACCGGGCGTGCCAGAATCTGTTCCCCTCCGAAAGACGGCGCACAGGACCGCGATGTCCTGACGCTGAGATTCGGGACAGATGCTATTTGGTTTTATCCGTCCACCTCTCCGAAGATGCCAAGTTGATTTATGGCACCGTGTATCGGAGGTTTAGACGGATGCGAACGATATAGCAGACTTCGTCAGATTCCCCCTCACTTGAGGGTTTTTTGATTGTGGGGACGCTCTTCCCTGCAGGCGCAAGCCCCTGCAATTAATTACGCTACCGCGTCGTGGTAACAACTTTCTCCTTCTCCAGAATTTCACTTCATGTCGTGGGTGTTTATTTTGTTTGTGGTTGCCCGTGGATTGTATACGGAGACTGAGTAATGCCGTAGCCCGTAGGACGTGGATTAGTCCAAATCCGTATTTATTTAGATTTGGATTTGGTGTTTTTAGTTTAAGGATGCGTTAGTCGCGTTGCGGCTAAGATCAACTTAAACGTTCGTCAAGGATACGTTAGTCCTGTTTTGGACTAAGATCGACTTGAACGAGATCGTTTAGATCCGAAAGAAGAGCAATTGGCTCTATTGTTCCAATTTAGGGACGTGGTAGTCCATGTTCCAGTTTAGGGACGTCTCGGTCCGATATTAGTTTAGGGACGTTTCGGTCCGATATTAGTTTAGGGACGTTTCGGTCCACGAGTTTAAGGACCCCGCAGTCCATATTGATGTGTGGTCGTCGGGACCCGTCACCTCTCTGACGTCGTTGAAGGATTACAACGATAGGCGTCATAGGAACTCGGAGATGTACCCTCGAACCGGAGGTAAATTGGTTTAGGAGAGCAATCTTGCTCGGTCAATTTAATTTAAGGACTTATGGCCAAAATTGGGCTAAGTCCAGTTAAAAATGTCCAACATTTTATTTGCTTTTGCATTGCATTTCTTTTTTATTTTTATTTGGGCTTTGCCCAGAAAGGATGCAGAGCATCAGTTTGTTTTTGGGCTCTGCCCTTTATAAATGATGCAGAGCATCAATTTCATTTGGGCTCTGCCCTTTTTATTGCTTTGCAATTTATTTTGGCCTGTTATGTCTTTTTGACTTGGGCCTGGCCTTTCAAGTAATGCATTGCATTTGTGCAAATCCCCAAGAATCTTTGTAGATTCAAGAACAGAAGTGCAAAGCACTTTTTTTTATCTAAATTCAGATCAAAGAAAAACAAGTTTTTCTCTTGTTTTTCCTTATCTCAGAGAACCAAAGGTTCATAACAAGGGCAAGGCACTATTTTTATTTATTTATTTATTTATTTATTGAAGATCAATGATCTTGTTCTTAGATCAATGATCTGTTCATCAGAGATTTTTCTCTTCTTTTAAAGGTCTTTACCTTTTTTTTAATGTTCTTGAGGAGTGCTGTTCATACCAGAATATTGCATTTTATACCGCCCATTCTTATGCTCGTGTGTTTATAGGTAGGTGCTTGTAATCCGTGTTTGTTACATATTTACAGAATACAGGTTTCCAGTACAAATATTGCAAATCAAGACAAAATCTCCACAGTTACACCAAATACAGAACATCTGTCACAGCAGATAAAAGCCGGGTTCCGGTCATCCATATCCGTCCAGTGCCGAGTACCAGTTCCAGAGACAAGACATATGACAGTGGTCATTCGTGTCTCGGACATGCACAGAGCACGAGGGGGGCTGCACAAGAATCAATGGGTGCGCGGAGCTCGAGGGAGATAAAGTCAAAAGTAAAGAAAAGAAAGCAATCTTGGACTAAGAATTCTGAAGATATTCTGGAAAGATTATCAGAAAATACATGTACCAGACAAAAGGGGACAGCAGATCAGGGCAGTACAAGAAAGCCCATGCCCTGACTCCACCATAGGGCCGCGGATCCGCGGCCAATAGGGGGTATAGGCCGCGGATCCGCGGCCGTACTGGCGCCTCACATGATGAAATTTCAGGGGCTATTTGGTCTTTCTATGTTTGTTCTGATGGTTGCCCTAGATTGCCAGTTCAATTCCTATAAATACCCCAGAACTTGCCAAGATTTTGGTGTCCATTCTTTGTTCTTCTTTTTGTTAGGATTTAGTCTTTTTCTTCTTCTTCTTCATCTTTTCTCCATGAAAATTGTAGTGAGAGCTTTTTGAGTGGAAGATCAATGAAGATGAGGGCTTTTGTATCATTCTCTTTTGTTTAACTTTCTCTTGAGATTCTTGCTTTCTCTTGATCTTTCAACCTCTTCATTGAGCTTGAAAGGTTAAGAGTTTGTTATTGATCTCAAGGGTCGTATTTTCTTATGGAATTAGCACTTCATTTCACATGCGTTCTCTACCCTTCTCTTGATCTTGCAACCTCTTAATTGAGCTTGCAAGTTTAAGGGTTGGCTATTGATCCCATGCTTGTCTTAAGTTCTAGTTTCTTGTTCTTTTATTGCTTATTTATTACTTGCTTTTTATTACCTTGCTTTACTTTCTTGCAATTTATATTCATGCACTTAATTACTTGTAATCTTCTCTTTTCTTTGTTCTTTTCTTTTGCTCTTTTTGGTTCTCTTTGTGAATGTTGTAATTATTGTCATTGTTAAGAATCAATACGGTATTGTAAGTTAAGATTTCCTTTGCTCATTTCCTTTTCCCGTTATTTTCCATTGAACTCCGCCCAAACGTTACGCAAGCGCTCCTTTAGGCACCCTACCCTAACAAGGTAACGGTGATTTCTAACTGCGACCGGTTGCGTTCGGTTTGGCCGGAGGCGAAAGCAAGAGACAAGAACGGACGGACAAGGGTAAATAAGCCGGATTCCACGAATACCACGCTTAAATCCCCTAATCCACGTTGTTGCCAATTGCCCTAGCTTCAATTGGTTAAGACTCGGCTCAAAGGTTTTGAGTACGGATTTCTTTAATTTACATTATCGTATCTTTTCTTAACAACTTTATACTTGCAAATAATACACATAGGTTAGATCGAACAAACATACACAAATTCTTTATTGACTCGTCTAAAACAAGAACGGACATACAACCATCTCCCTGTGGATCGACCCATGCTCAACCGGCTAGCTGCATAGCGACACCGTCTTGATTGCGGTTAACTTTAATTCTTTCAATCAAATGGCGCCGTTGCCGGGGAGACGGTAGCGTATTTTCTTTCTTATTATTCGGGTTAATATTCTTTTTGTATATATATATATAAAAAAAATATTTTTGTTTTTTTTTGATAATTTTTGTGAGCAAGTCTGCAGATTTTTGCGGATTTGCAAACGGCGATTGTGGGGAGCAAAGTGTACGTTCAAGGCTAAGGTGTTTGCAAAGTACAGTGCCAAAGATCCGGGTAGTTTGACCCGCGCAAGCGAACTTTTCAAGATTACCGGATTTGATTCAACGGGGGTTTCCTAACCCAAAACTTAACGGTACGTACTTTACTAACACCTTCTTCTCAAATCTGACGCTTCCAATATACTATTCTTTGCAGGATTCTTTGCAAGTTCGCTAGCAAACGCTAAAAATTGACTAACCCGTATTTGTTGCAGCGCCGCGCTTAAACTAAAAAACGATTGTTTGATTCTTTGTAGAATTTTTTTGAATTGCGCATTGCATACATTAATACGGACTTAAGGGCAAGCGAACCCCACAATATACGGTAAAGGATTTCATCACCTTTTCTGTGGCCCACAAATCACGAACTTGAGCATAACGTTTACCCGCACAAAATTTAAAAGAAACTAGACTTTAAGCCTTAAGGACTTCGCGCTCACTAGGAGAAGTTCACTGTGTTTAGAACCTTGCTTAACGGTATATTGTTTACGGGGTGTCTAGGAAAGTGTTAACGGCGAAACCGCCAAAAGAGAAAGGGTTATTTAATTAAAGAACTTCGCGAAAGCGTTGGAAAACCTCCCCTTATCTCTACACTTACCTGGCCTCGTGATCAGTGTATCTTGAGCCCGTTTCTCGACACAGTTTTACTTCAACAATCAAGTTCTGGAGCAGGTCTAGTTGACCTAGGTGAACCCTAGAACGATTAGGTGTGTGGTATTTTTGTGTCGTGATTGTTTTTGTCAATATTCTTTTTGTGTGTATATTTCATTCTTTTGTTAATATATATATATCTATAAAAAAATATAAAAAAAAAAATCACATTCTTTTTCCCTCCTTTTCTCTTCCTCTCTTTCCTTTTCTCTTCATATCATGGGTACTCCACCTCGCAAAACTCTTGCCGAACTTTGGTACCCACAACCAGACATTACTTCTTACAGTTTTTGCTTTGGCCGAACTTCGAACGACCCCTCCATGCCCAAAATTTCATTGAGAGATCGGATAGACGCGTCTAGGACAAACAATTTGACTCCGCAATCCACTTCGTATCAATCATTTCATACATTCACCCCTTCTTACGTTGATACCCCTTCTTCGAGTCATGTTGCAACTCCAAGACCTATGTCTATTGCAGAACGTATTGAACAATCTCGTAGCCGATCTTTCACTCCTTTCACCACTTCAAATTCTTGGGATCAACAATTCCATTCACCTTCCTATCCAAATGTTGATCCTGCTCCTGTCCAACCATTCAATTCCTACCAATCCTACCCTACTTTTGCACCTTCCCTAAACATTGCATCAGAACCGCCAGTTGGGAGTTTTCAGTATCCAAACAACTTTGAATCTTTAACTGAAACCCCTTCACAACCAATGTCTAGTCTAGAACAGTCCTTGGAAGACTTTAGGGTAGCGTCAAGCCAACAGATGATGGATTTGAATGCGTCCATGGCCGCTCTCATACAACCTACTGACCCGGTAGCTAGTTTCCAGCTAGCTCCAAATTTTCCAATGTATGATGAGGCGGTAGGACAGGCTGAGAATTTGAGTGGAGAAAGTGAGATGTATACCCTTCCAAATCAAACCTACCCGTCTCAAATGAATCCCACAACTCCTGTGTTGAAAGTCTATCAAGTGTCCCAAATGAATTATCAGTTGAAGATAGAATGTTTAATGAGTTGTGCGACTTTGTAGTGTTTGATTTGCCAGATTGTGAAGGGACCTTGCCAAGTGAAACCACACCCAATCCTTTTGACCTCTACACCTCCATCTTAGAACCTGAATTGATTGAAATCCATGCTTTTGATAAGGTGTCTGAGAATATTGATTTTCACTTGATTGAGGATATTGACGCTGGGAATATTTTGGATGATGAACCCATAGATTTGGCTGAGTTTTTCTCTCCAATTCATCATCCCGAGTCATTAAATGTTTTTCCCGAACAACATATGCGTCTGGACTTTGATGAAATATGCATGGATGAGCTTAACTTTGAGGAGAATTTTGAGGATATTTTTGAGGATGAAACAGTTCTAGATGATGAGTCGGATTTTCCAATTCATCCTGTTCCTTTCACTGACTGTGTACACCCTCCAGAACCCTTAACCGATACCCTTCCTCAACCACTTCTTTCCATCCTTTCCATCGTTCCGACCTTGCAAGAACCCGTACCATTTTCACTTCCTGTGTCTGGTTTACCAAGTTCGGCGTACCCATGGGTTCTTACAAATCTTGAGGGATTTGACCCAATCTCTCGCCGGGTTAATAGATTAGCACAATCGCTGTTTACACATCGCTCATCACAAATTGTGCTAATCTATTCACTCCATTTCCTCCCTCAAGTTCGTATTCCACTTCTTTTTCCCTTCCGCCATTCTTCTTCCTCTCATATACCGAGACCGTATCCCGCTTCTATCTCCATACGGTCTCGCGTAGTCTCCATTTCTTACCTCTACGCCTTCTTTGACCAACCACTGCTTTATCGCGATAAGATCTTTGAATGGTTGGTGCTCACCTTTGGCCTGTGTAAGGCCTTGTATAGCTTGATACTGTTCTCTTTCCCCCCTAATCCTGAACTTCAACGCTTAATAGTGGAAACACTGTTTTACTTAAGTTTGGGGGGGACTCTTTTTTGTATATATTTTTTGTTTTCCTTTTTGTTTGTATATAATTTGTTTTTAGGGAGCGCCGACAATTTTGACCCTCTTGGTGTAGCCTGACAGTGAGGGCACTGTCAAGTTAAGTTTGGGGGTGTGCTCGGTAAGCTTTCTTCCTTCGCATTCATTTGTATATTTTGCATTTGCATACCTTATTAAAAACCCATAAAAATTAAAAATTTTCCAAAAAATATAAAAACTTTGTCGTCAAGTTAGCTAATAGGATAACTTAGATTTTTATTCCGAAAGTTTAGTTGATATGATAGAAATAACTAAATTCTAGGCTTAGGATTTGAAAACCCTAAAAATAACCCTCATTCTGTCTAACTTTGGTAAGTATACGTCCTTACAGTTTTTTTTGAGAAATAGGTAATCTTGAGTTCAGTTCTTGAGTCAAGTCAAGATGAAGGGAAAATATTGAAGCTTTACTGGAGGATAAGTCTGAAAAATAGTTTCTTTTCTCGAGTTCAAATTTAGAAAGTATATACCCTACAAACTGCACTTACACGCACCTTGAAACTTGGGATAGTAGAGGATACCTTGAAATACTCTTGCCTGAAAGCCTAGTATGAAAGAAAAAACGGTATTTAAAGCTAAACACCAAAAGAGCATGTTGAAAAATATATCCGGTCTTGAAAAAGAAAAAGAAAAAGAAAAATAGAATAAAGTCAAGACCTGGAAACGGCTATTTACGCTTTAAGCTCACACATTCAGTAATCGGCCGTTAGTGCCTCAAGAAGCATTAATAGTCGCATGAATGGTGTGTGAGCAACACCGTCCATCATTAAATGAAAAGAAGTAGTATTAGGTATTAGGGCAAGGGTATTATAGCTTGAATTGAATTCTTGAGTGTAGGGGTGCAAATATACACACACGTAGGGGTATACAATTGATGTTTGGATAAGAGATAGAAATAAAGAATAAGACTTGTGTTTTCTGTAAAGTTGATAAAAATCCCTGATTTGAGGCCGCACTTTAGAAGGAAAACTCAGGAGAACCAACATCTTTCTAAACTTTTTTGGAACGTATAGGATCTAAAGTTAAAACAGATAGGAGGTGTGAAACATAAGGGTTGGATATTTCTAACTTAGGATGATAGAATTTCTAATGTAAATACTAAACTGTAGGAGTAGAATCGATGTTAACTTATGACACTAGCTTGACGGGATTTTGTGGGTGTAATCCGCTGAAAACCCTCAGGAGACAACACTCCTCCTACTAGGGACACCTAAAGGTTTAAACGGCTTGTTGCACGTGCTCAGTGCAATCGCGTTCCCTGCGAAAGTGCGGTTAGGATTTTATTTTTGTGAATAATTGGTTTTGCTCGGGACGAGCAAAAGTTAAGTTTGGGGGTATTTGCTCATACCAGAATATTGCATTTTATACCGCCCATTCTTGTGCTCGTGTGTTTATAGGTAGGTGCTTGTAATCCGTGTTTGTTACATATTTACAGAATACAGGTTTCCAGTATAAATATTGCAAATCAAGACAAAATCTCCACAGTTACACCAAATACAGAACATCTGTCACAGCAGATAAAAGCCGGGTTCCGGTCATCCATATCCGTCCAGTGCCGAGTACCAGTTCCAGAGACAAGACATATGACAGTGGTCATTCGTGTCTCGGACATGCACAGAGCACGAGGGGGGCTGCACAAGAATCAATGGGTGCGCGGAGCTCGAGGGAGATAAAGTCAAAAGTAAAGAAAAGAAAGCAATCTTGGACTAAGAATTCTGAAGATATTCTGGAAAGATTATCAGAAAATACATGTACCAGACAAAAGGGGACAGCAGATCAGGGCAGTACAAGAAAGCCCATGCCCTGAATCCACCATAGGGCCGCGGATCCGCGGCCAATAGGGGGTATAGGCCGCGGATCCGCGGCCGTACTGGCGCCTCACATGATGAAATTTCAGGGGCTATTTGGTCTTTCTATGTTTGTTCTGATGGTTGCCCTAGATTGCCAGTTCACCTCCTATAAATACCCCAGAACTTGCCAAGCTTTTGGTGTCCATTCTTTGTTCTTCTTTTTGTTAGGATTTAGCCTTTTTCTTCTTCTTCTTCATCTTTTCTCCATGAAAATTGTAGTGAGAGCTTTTTGAGTGGAAGATCAATGAAGATGAGGGCTTTTGTATCATTCTCTTTTGTTTAACTTCCCCTTGAGATTCTTGCTTTCTCTTAATCTTTCAACCTCTTCATTGAGCTTGAAAGGTTAAGAGTTTGTTATTAATCTCAAGGGTCGTATTTTCTTATGGAATTAGCACTTCATTTCACATGCGTTCTCTACCCTTCTCTTGATCTTGCAAGCTCTTAATTGAGCTTGCAAGTTTAAGGGTTGGCTATTGATCCCATGCTTGTCTTGAGTTCTAGTTTCTTGTTCTTTTATTGCTTATTTATTACTTGCTTTTTATTACCTTGCTTTACTTTCTTGCAATTTATATTCATGCACTTAATTACTTGTAATCTTCTCTTTTCTTTGTTCTTTTCTTTTGCTCTTTTTGGTTCTCTTTGTGAATGTTGTAATTATTGTCATTGTTAAGAATCAATACGGTATTGTAAGTTAAGATTTTCTTTGCTCATTTTCTTTTCCCATTATTTTTCATTGAACTCCACCCAAACGTTACGCAAGCGCTCCTTTAGGCACCCTACCCTAACAAGGTAACGGTGATTCCTAACTGCGACCGGTTGCGTTCGGTTTGGCCGGAGGCGAAAGCAAGAGACAAGAACGGACGGACAAGGGTAAATAAGCTTGATTCCACGAATACCACGCTTAAATCCCCTAATCCACGTTGTTGCCGATTGCCCTAGCTTCAATTGGTTAAGACTCGGCTCAAAGGTTTTGAGTACGGATTTCTTTAGCTTACATTATCGTATCTTTTCTTAACAACTTTATACTTGCAAATAATACACATAGGTTAGATCGAACAAACATACACAAATTCTTTATTGACACGTCTAAAACAAGAACGGACATACAACCATCTCCCTGTGGATCGACCCGTGCTCAACCGGCTAGCTGCATAGCGACACCGTCTTGATTGCGGTTAACTTTAATTCTTTCAATCAAGTGCCCAAGAGTTCTCTTCTCTTCTCTTTTTGTTTTTAGCCAGAAGTTGATGATCTTGAATTGAGGTCTGGGGTCCTTTTTATAGTGTTCATAAATTAGTTAAATTTGTTAAGGAAATCTTTTTCTAAGTGATTTGGGGAATTTTCCCCACCGTTGGATCTTTGATCCAAAGGCCCCTGTTTTACAGAAGAAAATCTTCTTGTTTTAACAAGAACAGAAAAGATTTCCTTAAATCTCCATTTTGTTTTTGCGCAACTCCCCCAGCGCGTGACACGTGTCGCGCAGCGCAGCGCTTGCGCAGCAGCGCTTGCGCAGCTGCGCAGACACGTGTCGCGCAGCGCAGCGCTTGCGCAGCTGCGCAGACACGTGTCGCGCAGCGCAGCGCTTGCGCAGCTGCGCAGACACGTGTCGCGCAGCGCAGCCCTTGCGCAGCTGTGCTTGCGCAACTGCGCAGACACGTGTCGCGCATTGCAGCACTTGCGCAACTGACCGTTGCTTTCTTTTACTTTTTGTTTTTTTTTAAAAGAGCCCTGCTCTGATTGGACGCACTGCCTCGGGCGTTGCGTTGACATATCAACTTCTGACACATGGCGCGTTGCGCGCAGTGCACGGGATTTGAAGCGCTGCTTCAAAATTTGAATTCAAACAGAGCCTTGCTCTGATTGGGGGAAACAGCTATGATCAGTTGGTCATTACCATAAGTCTCTGGACATGGCGGATTGAGAATTACTGGTGGTCGGACCAGTAGATTTCCAGATGGTCTTGAGCCACACCGACACGACTTGTCTAGTTATTAGGGGTCTGACGTTCTCCACCCTCTAGACCTTACATGCGATACTCTCAGACGAACAAATTGAAATGCACAGAGATTGTCATGGACAGGCTCGGTAGGGGTTTCGGATGAGTTCGCTCGTCGGCCTCCTTTTTGACAGGTACATGGGTTGCCGTTATGTACAGCTAGTGCCACTGACGGACTTATGGTTAAACCCACTGCTAGCATACTGTCGAGTCTTTAGATTCCCACACAGAGGGTTTCTCTCGATTAGGCGAAATGATGTGGAGGTCGTATGGTCTTACAGCAGGGTTTCGATCACATACGTATACTGGCTACACGGATATTGTTCGGATGGATAATACTAGTGGGATTTTGTTTAAGCCGGATCCTAGTTGATGGGTTCGCTTAGCACCCCGACACGGTTTCGGCAAGCATCAAGTATGCTATTTTAAAATTTTAGGATGTCGAGCGAGCCCGAACCAAGGATCTAACTAGAGAATTACGGTTTAACTAAACAAGTAAACAACTTTACTCTAAGTGTACAAGGAATACAACATTTGTAGACCGGTCCTTCACTTCTAAAGCTCCGTGTAATAGTCCCTTAGCTCTAAGTAGTGGTCTCCCGAACACTCGTTAGGCTCCACTAGGCGAAAGGAACAAGCTTGCTTAAGGATCTTCGAGGCCGAAGATGATCTACGTCGAAAAATCTCTAACTCAAGCTACCTCTTCACTAATTAAGAATTATTGAAGAAAACAACGTATACTAAATGGCTAGTTTGGTATAGGTTGATGAAGTAGAAATTTTGCTCACTTTAGAATAATTTTTCTCTCTTTTCTTTTTCTCCTCACTCAAAGTTAGAGAGCAAGAAAGAGATGAAGAAGAAGCTCTTAAGAAATGATCAACTCATGAACCATGGGTGAGAAAATATCACATATATCTCATGTAGAGACTAAACCATGGCTAAAGATAATGGTTGGGTTAAAAATATCTAGAGTAAAACAAAATTAATGGACTTAAATCAAAGCTTCTCCATGCTTCCACAAGCATCTCAAGCCTTGCTAATTTCCACATAATTTTGATTTTCCCTTAATAATTAAATCCCCATATTATCTTAAGCATGGTATGAGTCTCACACACCCAAATCCAATGTATCATCTAGCATGACACATAAATAAATACATTAATATATATCACATATATATTTATATGTATTTAGAGAAAACAATTTCTTAAGTGAGGTAATATTAGTAAATGTATATTAATATATCAAATATATAATCATACATTAAATTATTAAATCAACACTTGATTTAATAACCCGGCTGTATCGCATTGTACCGACTAATATCATTTATATGTATATCACATATACATATAACATATCAGTGAATCAACACTTGATTCAACAATCCGGTTATATCACATATAACTTTTATCGCGAGATTAGAATATGGTATCGCGTACACGTATTAATCTCGGTCCCGCACATGTCACATATGTGCCCTACTTCGTTTCGCATTAGCTAGGAAACCTCTGTATAGGAATCTAAAGACTTATCAATACGCCGGTAGTAGGTAATAATCATATCAGTTACCCACAAGCCGTCAGAGGTACTAGCAAGATGTAACGGCTACCCGGTTATTGAGCAATCAGAAGATAAACAAGCAAGCTTGTTCATACTCGCGTGAATCCAATAAGTAACACTACCGTACAGTCCGGTTTGTTCTTCTGATATGTCGCATATCTAGTAAGGGGGTGGTAAACGTCAGACCCTAATAACTTGATAATTCATGCCGATATGTGGCTTATAACGGGTCGAGAAACTACTGATAATACTTACCAGTAAATCTCAGTATCAGCCCTGGCCAGTGACTTCCTGTTATAGCCAATCGAGCACAGCGCAACATCAACCCCTAATACCGGGAGAGACGAAACCCCTCCTATCGCTCATTTCTTCCATGTAACTTGGGACTTTACCCAAAAAACACCTGTTTGCAAGCTCCCTTGAATATGGTAGGGTGGAAATCAAAGCACAGTAGGAATCACACAAGACTCTATGACGATCTCGTGTCTACAGACTAACCTGTACCAGTGTCATCAGAGAACCGCTATCTGACGATAGGTATAATACCATCTAGGAGTTCTCGGCGAGTCCTGTTCAGTGTACCCAATCTCCACTGAGCACCCGTATACAATCTTTGATGTCAAACACCAATGGATGTGGGATCATCCATCGCTCATCAAATAGGTCAAGAAACGTATACGCTAGTCTACTCTGGAATATCGATGCCCTGTCTTGATACTCCCACGACTAGAAACAATTAAAGGATGGACTTATGGACTGCCCTGGCCCTACTAGTATGAACTCCATCATAGTCCTGTTAGTCAAGTCCACATCCTAAGGGCTTTATCAACATGTAACAGGGAGACAGTACAAGTATACATGTTAAGATAAAGAGTAACCAGATAGCATACTATCATGTCGAGCAAGAAAGTACTCCCTATATATGTCCAAGCGTCCACTATAATATACAATCATGTACAATAATGGCCTCTAAGGCATACATACAACTAACAGTCTCCCACTTGAACTAAGGCCAATTGTTCTAGTATCTCATACCCAACATCCCTTAAAGTCTCTCTAGGGAAAAGCCTTCGTGAGTGGATCCGCCGTGTTATTCTTCCTGTTAACTCTCCTGACTTCGATCTCTCGGAGAATAACCATCTCCCTAATCAGGTGATACTACCTAATAATATGTCTGGATCACTGATGGGACCGGGGATCTTAGGCCAAAACCACAACTCCATTGTCACCACAATGGTAAGAACCTCACCAAGTTCATCTCATGAACATTTTTATCCAGACGGTCTCTTTGGTAGCATCGTTGGTAGTGATGTACTCAGCCTTTATCATCGAGTCTACTACGGTATCTAGCTTGGAACTCTTCCAACATACCGTCCATCCATTGAGAGTAAAGACAAAACCCGCGACTGTCTTACAGTCGACCTTATCACTCTGGAAGTTCGAATCGGTAAAGGACTCAACATGGAGTTCACCGTTACCAAACACTAAGAACGTTTCTTTAATCCTTCTCAAGTACTTAAGAATGTTCTTCACAGCTGTCCAGTGTTCCTCCTCAGGATGTATGAGGCATCGCCCAGATCCTTCATGGAGAAACATTATGATAAGAGGAGCTTGACCGAGTGTAGCATAGGAACACCATTTCCTATCAAGAGTATGTCATCCACGTACAATACGAGGAAGAAAACCTTACTCTCTACAACCTTCTTGTATATACAAGGTTCATCTACCTTTTAATGAAGTCAGACTCTTTGACTGCCACATCAAAACAGATGTTCCAACTCTGCGATGCCTGCTTTAATCCGTAAATTGATTTAAGCAACTTGCACACCTTTCCGCTACTCCCACTGTCTACGAAGCCCTCTGGCAGTGTCATGGATACGCTCTCTTCTAAATCACCATTTAGAAAAGCGGTCTTGACATCAATCTGCCAGATTTCATAGTCATGATATGCAGCAATAGCAAGTAGGATCCGGATGGACTTAAGCATATCTACGGGAGAAAAGGTTCCATCATCATCCATTCCTGGTTGTTAACGAAAACCTTTTGCCACAAGTCTAGCTTTGAAAGTCTCAACTTTTCTTTCTATACCAAGAATCTTCTCAAGATCCACTTTCTCCCGATGGGTTTTACCCCTTCAGGTGCAACTTCCAAAGTCCATACTTTGTTGGTGTAAATGGATTCCATCTCAGATCGCATAGCATCCAGCCATTTCACAGAGTCCCCACTCATGATGGCCTGCTCGAAACTAGTAGGGTCATCATTTTCCACGATGCAATCCTCGCTCCCACCGTCTTTGAGAAAACCGTAGTTTCTCTCAGGTGGATGAGGAACCTCATTAGATCGGCGGAGAGGCTGAGGTTCGTTGGAGACTATCGAATCTTCTGGTTCTACCAAATCATCAGCTGTAGTTTGTGCAGCTGGAACTTCTTACAGTTCTACCTCATGACCACAAATTTCTTTCATAAGAAATTCATTTCCTAAAAAGGTGGCTGATTGTTAGAGATTCTGCGTGTTCAAGTTTAGTTAATTACCGCAATCAAAATGGTTTCGCTTGTAGCTAGCCGGTTGAGTACGGGTCGTCCGCAGGGAGATGGGAATCTTTTTCTATGTGCTTTAACGAGTTAAGTCCAGTTTTCCAGATTTGTTTGTGATTAACTAAGTGTTAAAATAATATGTAAAGAGAGCTTGTTAGGGTTAGGATTAGATTAGTTTGAGTTAGGAGTCGCTCACTTCTTTCGTTGCTACTCTTAATATAGGTGTTACGGTAATCGACAACAACGGGGATTAGCACGACTAGGAAGGAACTTGCGAGTATAAGCTAGGCTTTCCAACGCTTAAGTTCTTCCTTTTGGTGCTTGTCCGTCCGTTCTTGGCTCTTAGCCATAACCTCCGGTTAATTCAACCACAACCGGTCCCACTACGGAATCACCGCTATCATGTAGGATAGGGTGCCGTAGGGAGCGGATTGTGGTTCAATTAACGGGAGTCGATTTAAAATGTTGGGCAAGGAAAGAGTGAGAGAGATTTCCTTCTCTCAAACTTCCCTTATCCTACCCTAAAAAGTATGAAACTACTCACCCATAATACGGAAAAGAAAATAACACAAAGGAGGAAGATAGAAAGAAGGAGATTAGAAGATAACAACTAGCTATTTGCGACCTCACCTCGGCAAGGATCAAGCGTAAGCATCATGGTTGTTTAAGGATAAAGGAAAAGAGAAAAGAAAGAAACAACAAGAAATAACAACAACTAAGTTAACAAATGAAAATTACAAGCAATAATAAGAGAACAAGACAAGTATAATAACAAAAGGAACTTCTTTATTCATCATTCTTCACTCACAAAAGCTCACTACAAGTTTTTCAATGGTGAAGAGATGAGAAAAGAAAGAAGAACAAGTATTCTAAAACCTAGAAAAAATACAAGATTATGCACCCTTGGCTTCACAAGGTTCTGGGCTATTTATAAGCAGGGAAATGGAAATCTAGGGCAAAATTCTGCCTGTACATAGAAAGACCAAAATACCCCTGAAGTATCTTCAGCCGACAAGGCCGTACGGCCGCAGTTCCGCGGCCTAATAGAGGAGTTAGGCCATCCGGTTTCTCTTGCTTCCCTGGTCTGCTGTCCCCTTTTGTCTGGTACATGTTTTTTCTGATAATCTTTCCACATTTCTTCCAGAATTCTAGTGGATCAAAAGGTGATTGGACATGGATGTTTTGTCATGATTTTCTTGAGCTCCGCGTAGATTTCTTGGATCTTGTGTTGCCATTGAGCCTTGTGCATGAAGGTGACAATCGATTTGCCATTTTGTCTCCTAAACTGGTGTGTGGCAACAGACGGATAAAGAGCGGAGACTCGTGTTTTATCTGTGGTTGGCAGGAACCCGGATTTTGTCGTGTTTTTCTATGAATTTCACCGTTTAGAGCCGAGAACCTATATCCTGCAATTGACTAGCAAACACGGCTCAAGAGTACCTACCGATAAGCAATATGATAAAAATTGGGCGGTATAAAAATACAATAATCTGATATGAACAAATACCCCCAAACTTATCATTTGCTCGTCCCGAGCAAAGCCAATTTATTCACAAAATATTTCCTAACCTCACTTTCGTAGGGAACGCGATTGCACTGAGCATGTGCAACAAGCCGTTAAACCTCTAGGTGTCCCTAGTAGGAGGAGTATTGTCTCCTGAGGGTTTTCAGCGGATACTACCCACAAAATCCGGTCAAGCTAGTTTTGTAAAATAACTAAGATTCAAACCCTAAAGTTTTGTTTCAGAAAATAACAATTCTATGATCCCAAGTCTAGACCATCGAACCTTTATTTTTCACACCTCGCTTCTTATTTAACTACAGCTTTTATATGTCTTCACGTGCAGTGCAAATAGTGTCGTTAAGTTCCAGAGAGGTCGAATAAAGTCCTCATAATAAAGCCCGGATAAGAATTTTAAAAGGATCACATAAGTTTTATAAAGAGTTGAGCATTTTTCAATTTTCGTTTTCCAGTAAGGTTTCAACTTCAGAATTTCTATCTTCCTTAACAGGAAACTAGGTCTTATTTTTCACTCCACCTTTTTCTTGTTTTCAATTCATACACACCTCTGTGAACGTGCAATAGTCTTTATCATAGAATAAAACCTTCATATCTCTGCTAAAATTTTTATAAAAGCCTGTCTTTTATCAAGATTATTCTCACACAAAGAACCGTTAGGAATTTTAACTCGGAGAGAACACTTGCTTGACTTTGTTTTAATCTGGACTTTCTAGGCTTCTTAGCGAGCTTTGGGCCAATGCACCCAAACCAGTTGGCTTTAGGGCATTAGGTGTAGAAACACCCCAGCGGACTTAATTACTCAAGTTACCTAGGTCCACAAACAAAAGACAGTTTGGCGTGAAAATCATGATGATTTAATACGAACGGAGATATAGCCGGCAGTTCATTTATTTTTTTGGATAAAAGACGTGTTTAGTGGGTTTTGGTGTGTAATCATTCCAATCAAGTTCCAGATGGGTTATTTTTCAGACTTAGTTCCAATTAAGGCATCAATAACATTCCTTCATATTCACTCACTTCATAAACTATTCTTGATATTACTTATTTCCGAACAAACCTATTTGATCCTCAGAAAATCCTTTATCCATTTAAAAGTTTTTAGACATAAAAAGACTTGTCATCTAATTTCCAAAACTCACGACACGTGTAGTGTGATGTAAAGACGTATATCAGCTATAGTTAACTTCAAAGAAGAGTTATCTTTCAGGTTTTCAAAATCTAAACATAAGATTTAGTTATTCTTATCTTATCAAACAAAACCGTCGAAATGTTGAATCAGAGTCCTCCCACTAGCTAACTTGACAAAAAAGTTTTTATGTTTTTAGAAAATTTTCATATTTTTATGGATTTTATGGATTTTAATATGCAGATGCAGAATATACATATGAATGCGAAGGTTAGAAATGCGTACCGAGCGTACCCCCAAACTTAAACTGGATAGTGTCCTCACTGTCATTGCATGAAGAGATCATTTGAAGAGTCAAAATTGTCGGTTAGATATACACAAAATTTTTATTTTATTTTATTTTTTTTTGTGTTTTTGGTTTTAAGAAAAAGAATATCCACAAAAATGTACAAAATGGTATATACATACCCCCAAACTTATTTGGAACAGTGTCCATTGTTCTTGGCTGGATAACCGAAGTTTGGTGGTAGGCAGAGGAAGATTATGCAGGGTAAACCGGCTCCTGTAAGAACAGGAGCTCCTCTGTTGGTTCGGCGCTAAGGTACGGTTTAAGTCGGTGTCCGTTCACTCTGAAAAATGAACCGTCTTTTGGATTCTCCAAATCCACAGCGCCATGCGGATACACATTCCGCACAAAATACGGCCTTTTCCAGCGAGATCTGAGCTTTCCTGGATGGAAGTGAAGTCGGGTGTCGTAAAGCAGTACTTACTGACCAGGTACGAAGGTTTTGCGCAAAAGGTGTTTATCGTGAAACACCTTCGTTCGATTCTTAACGACAACCGCGTTATCGTAAGCCTCATCCTTAAGCTTGCTTAATTCATTCAACTGCAGCTTCCGATGGCTGCCCGCATCTTCGAGAGACAGATTCAGCTCCTTTATCGCCCAAAATGCGCGATGCTCTATTTCGACAGGTAGGTGGCAGGCTTTTCCATACACAAGCCGATAGGGAGACATGCCAAGGTCGGTATTATAAGCGGTTCGAAATGCCCAAAGGGCATCAGTGAGTTTCAGCGACCAATCCTTACGGTTCATGGAAACCGTCTTCTCCAGTATCTGCTTGATTTGTCGATTTGAAACTTCGGCCTGCCCGCAGGTTTGGGGGTGGTAGGGCGTAGAGAGCTTATGATTAATGGAATATTTCCGCATCAAGGCCTCGAAAGTCTTATTGCAGAAATGACTTCCATTGTCGCTAATGATCGCTCGGGGGTGCCCAAAACGGGAGAAAATGTTTTCTTTAAGAAACCTAACGACAACCTTGTTGTCGTTAGTCTGGCTGGGCACAGCCTCGACCCATTTAGAGACGTAATCAACAGCGAGAAGGATGTACAAGTTCCCAAAAGAGTTGGGAAACGGCCCCATGAAATCTATCCCCCAAACATCGAAAATCTCCACAACCAAGATCGATTGGAGCGGCATCTCGTTCCTCCGGGATATCCGGCCCAAGTGTTGGCACCGGGAGCAAGTCTTGCAATAGTCATGAGCGTCTTTGAAGAGTTGTGGCCAGTAGAAACCACATTGCAAGATCTTCTCAGCTGTCTTTCTGGGGCCAAAATGCCCGCCACACGCTTGATCGTGGCAAAACGACAGCACACTCTTGAATTCATCGTCAGGGACACACCGACGAATAATCTGGTCGGGACAGTACTTGAACAAATAGGGTTCGTCCCAGTAAAAGTGTTTTACTTGGGATAAGAAGCGAAGTCTGTCCTGACTTGACCATTCAGTCGGTAGTAATCCTGTGGCCAAATAGTTCACAATATCTACGAACCAGGGTTCGCAAGATACTGTCAAGAGCTGTTCATCCGGGAAAACGTCGTTGATCGGAATTGGAAGCAAAGGCGAAGAAGGAAGTCGCGAGAGATGGTCGGCAACTACGTTTTCACATCCTCGTTTGTCCTTAATGACAAGGTCAAATTCTTGAAGCAAGAGGATCCAACGTATTAGCCGAGATTTTGCATCTTTCTTCGCAAAAAGATGGCGCAGAGCAGAATGGTCGGTGTAGACAATGACTGGAGAGCCGATGAGGTAGGGCCTGAACTTCTCTAAAGAAAATACAACAGCTAAGAATTCCTTCTCAGTTGTTGTATAATTGAGTTGGGCATCGTTCAGGGTTCGGCTCGCATAATAGATTACGTGCGGCATCTTGTTGATGTGTTGTCCAAGGACAGCACCAATGGCAAAGTCGAATGCATCGCACATAATCTCGAATGGGTGCGTCCAGTCAGGTGAAGAAAGAACGGGAGCAGAAATGAGTGAGCTTTTTAATGACTCGAATGCAGTCACACAGCTCAAGTTGAAGTCGAATGGCGTGTCCTTGGCCAGCAAAAGAGTCAAGGGCCTAGCAATCTTGCTAAAGTCCTTGATGAACCGTCTATAGAAACCGGCATGGCCAAGGAAGGCTCGGATATCTCTGACGCATCGGGGAGGAGGTAGATTGGAAATGACCTCAATCTTTGCTTTGTCAACCTTTATGCCATTTTGCGAGATGATATGTCCTAAGACAATACCTTCGCGCACCATGAAGTGGCACTTCTCCCAATTCAAAGTGAGATTCTTGTCCTTACATCGGGTAAGGACAGCGTCAAGATGCAGCAAACACTCGTTGAAGGAATCGCCGAAGATGGAGAAATCATCCATGAAGATCTCCAGAAATTTTTCCACCATGTCTGAGAAGATTCCCATCATACACCGCTGGAAGGTAGCGGGCGCATTGCATAACCCAAAGGGCATGCGACGATATGCAAACGTGCCGAAAGGACAAGTGAAAGTGGTCTTGTCCTGGTCTTTTTCGGCGATGGGAATTTGATTATAGCCGGAGTAGCCATCAAGAAAGCAGTAGTACTCGTGTCCGGCCAATCGTTCAAGCATCTGGTCAATGAAAGGTAGCGGAAAGTGGTCTTTCCGCGTTGCGGCGTTGAGTTTTCTGTAATCAATGCATACTCGCCACCCAGTTTGGGTGCGAGTAGGGATTAACTCATTCGCCTCGTTGGTTATGACCGTGATGCCTGACTTCTTGGGGACAACATGAATGGGGCTCACCCACTGGCTATCAGAGATAGGGTAAATGATACCACTATCTAGACATTTTACGATCTCCTTCTTCACAGCCTCTTTCATGACTGGATTGAGCCGTCTTTGTGGATCCCGGGCTGGTTTGGCATCATCCATCAGATGAATGTGAAGCTCAACGATCAGGGGACTAATCCCCTTAATGTTCGCCATGGACCAGCCAAAAGCTTTCCTGTTGCTGTGCAAGACCGTGAGAAGGGCTTTCTCTTGCTCTGGAGCTAGAGAAGCCGAGATGATGACAGGTAGGGTCTCGTTCTCACCCAAGTAAGCGTACTTAAGGTGAGACGGCAAAGGCTTGAGTTCGAGCGTGGGAGGAGAAACGATTGAAGGCAAGATTAGTGCAGAGGTCTCGAACTCAAAGGACTCCAGCAAAGGTTCAAAACGAGTGTAAGCGACCGAGTCGGATGGTTCAGGTAACTCATCCGGAAATTCGAAGGATTCAAACTCGGGTTGCGAGCGGCTAAGATCATTCAAGAACGTGAAACACTCATAGTCGTTGTCGGGCGCAGAAACAGCAGCAGGTTCGAAGAGGAACGCACTAGTGGCGTCAAGATTATCGTGATCGAACAGAAACTCCTCGAATTCACACTCTTCAGGGGTGATCTCCTGGATCGAGCAGACGTCCAGTATATGAGCATTAGGTTCGGAGGGCTGATTCCCCAACCTTAAAATGTTGAGTTCAATCGTCATGTTTCCAAAAGAGAGGTTCATCGAACCATTGTGACAATTGATCACAGCATTTGAGGTTGCAAGGAATGGGCGATCGAGTATCACCGGAATTTGATTCCGAGTGTTAGCTACAGGCTGTGTGTCTAATACAATGAAGTCAACGGGGAATATGAAGTCCCCGACTTTGATTAACACATCCTCTAGCTCACCCCTAGGATGGGTGATCGATCGGTCGGCCATTTGGAGAGTGCAGTGCGTGGGTTTCAGCTCTCCTACGCCTAATTGCTCGTATACTGAGTACGGAAGCAGGTTAACACTGGCACCAAGATCTAATAGTGCGCGGTTGATGTTCTTATCCCTAATGGTAATAGAAATCGTAGGACAGCCAGGGGGTCCTTCCGTTTTTGTGGTAAAGATTGGGTAAGAGCATCACTCACAGCACTAGCCAAGAAAACTTTCTTTGGTACCTGAGACTTCATCTTTTTCGTGCACAAGTCTTTTAAGATTTTCGCGTAGGATGGGACTTGTTGGACGGCATCTAAAAGAGGAATGTTAATGTTAACCTGCTTAAATAACTCCAGAATCTTCTCCATTTGAGGATTTTGTTTATTAGACCTCAACCGGTTTGGAAATGGGACATTTTTAAAATTGGTTGAGTCTAATGCTTGTGGAGGAGATTGTGGAGTTGGAACGGATCCCAGAACAGGTGTTTTCGTGGAGTGAGAAGTGGGTCCATTCAGAGCAGAAGAAGAGGAAGGAGAGCCTTGTGAAGAACGGAGAATAGGCTCAGAAGACGAAGAAGCAGGAGAAGAAGAAGAAGTAGAAGAAGAAGCGGCCGGGGTGTCATCGTTGATCTGTGTGCCAATGTTGTTTTGCAGCGTCCTTCCCGATCTCAATGTGGTCACGGCACTCACATTATGATTCTGTTGTTCAAGAGCAACATGTACATTATGTGGGTGACCGGGATTAGGGAGTGGCTGGGACGGGAGCTTCCCCTTCTCTCGCTCGCTTAAGGCCGCATTCGGCTGTGCAATCTGGGCCTCGATGGTCTTGATGCTTTGCCCATGAGCGGCAGTGTGTTGCACTAAGGACTGAATGGAAGACTGGATGTTGGCGGTGGACTGTGTCGATTGTTTAACGAACGCCTCCAGACTTCGTTCGAGCGAGGAAACCTTATCGTTGTTTGACGGAACAAAGTTGTTTGGTGGAAAAGAATTATTGGGTGCAAAGTTGTTCGTCTGATTTTGGAAAGGTTGGGGTTGGAAGGGTTGCTGAAACTGCTGTTGAGTTTGTTGTTGCGCTTGTTGCTGCGGCGGAGGGGCCCTTTGGAAATTGTTGCCTTGGAATTGATTCTGATTCTGATTCCAGGCGAAATTGGGGTGGTTCCTCCAACCGGGATTGTAGGTGGAAGAGTATGGATCATTCCTCGGTCTTTGCTGGAATGCAGCATTAACCTGATCATATCCTTGCGATGGTGGATTGTAAGGACACTCTTCGGTCAAGTGAGAAGGGTCGGAACAACAAGCGCAAATGGTACGAAGGGGGAGAACAGGGGTAGGAGCAGGAGAAGAAAATTTGCTCTCTATTGCTTCAAGCTTTCTCGTTATTGCAGCCATTTCAGCTTTCATCGCAATAGAGACATCAAGTTGGTGAATTCCTACCCTAGACCGACCGGTAGAAGTGGAGGTAGAAGAAGAAGAAGTCGGTCTGGTGCTCACCCATTGTAGCGTTTGCTCCGCAAGGTCGTCAAAGAATTGCCACGCTTCCTCATCAGATTTCGATAGAAAGTGGCCCTGACAGATGGTTTCCAACAACTGCTTCGTTGCTGGGTTCAGGCCCTCGTATAAGGTTTGGCAAAGTTGCCATTTCTGTATACCGTGGTGAGGACACTGAACAAGATGGTCTTTGTACCGGTCAAAGCACTTCCAGAAGGGTTCAGAAGGAAGCTGAGAGAATTGGTTGATTTCATTGCGGATCCTTGCGGTTTTATGATTCGGGTAGAATTTTTTTAGAAACGCTTTAACAAATTCGTCCCAACTGGTTATGGAGTGGGAAGTGGTGCTATACAGCCATTTCTCAGCAAGATCGCATAAAGTGAACAGAATGACCCGTAGACGTATAGAATCGTCCGACAGTTGGGTGGTTTTCATCATGGCACAAACGTTTTGAAATTTATTTATGAAGATATAGGCATCTTCAGATTCAAGCCCATGAAATCGTGGAAGCATGTTGATGAAGTGGGGCTTAATTTCAAAATTATCCCCATTGGCCGGTGGAAAAGAAAGGCAGGTGGGAAGTGCAGAACGGGTGGGATAGAAACGATCCTGGAGCGCGATTCGCTGCGGCGCTACAACAGGCGGTGGTGGTGGGTTATTGGTCTCCGTAGGAGGTGGAGCCAATCCAGGGGTAGTCAAAGAGATGTTCGGATTAAATCCTGACATCGCGGAAGAAGAGGTTGGTGATGGTGAAGGTGAAGATGTATGAACAGAATTCCGGTCAACGTCGGAGTTGGCCGGCAAAGGTAAAGGTGAAAGAGGAGTGGACGGAGTTTCGACGTCTGAGTCGATCGCGTAGTCGGTAGCGACTAACGTAACGCGGACTAGGCGGGCACTACTGTCCCGAGTCCAAGAGGACATACACTAAACGAGTTTAGTATAGTCAAAGCAGAGAAAGTGAGGGTAAGAAAACGTCAATGGAGAAAGGCGATGGGTGGTGGGTTAAAAAATGGATTTTGGCGACAAAGGGCAAGTTTTTATAAAAGTTTTTGATTTTTTTCTTTTTTTTTTTTGAAAGAGCTTTACAGAAATATGTACGGACTTACGGCTTTAAGCAATCACAAACAAGATATGCACAATCACACCTAGATCTAGGGTCACCTAGGTCTGCTAGACAGCTCCTAACTGTTCCAGAGGGATAGAAATAGGACCTCAAACCGCCTCTTCTCCGTCAAATGCGGCCAGATAAGTGCCAGGTAAGTGGGAGGTTGTCCAACGCTTTCGCGAAGTTCCTTAATTAAATAACCACTTGCCTTCGTCACACTTGCCTAGGCACCGCAAAAGTCAGATAGGATAAACGGCCGATGCCTGTAACTAGTCCTCTGCCCTATTGAGCGCGAAGTCCTTAGGGCTGAGTCTAGTATTTTTTAATTTAACAATGGTCAATGCATATGGTTTTTGTGATTTCTGGGGTCCTGGGAAGGGTGATGAAATCCCCACCCAATCTGAATTGGTTTCAAGCCCCTTAAGTCTGTATTAATGAATGCAAAGCGGTAACAAATCAACTGCAAACAATTTTTATTTTTAGCGCGGCGCAAAGAATCCTGCACAAGAACAGTTTATTGAAGGGGGAAGAGAATTTGCGCAAAGAATGCTGCAGAAAACACAGTTTATTGGAGTCCAGAGGAGTGGGGAGGAGAAGAGAGACTTACCCAGAGATTTTGGCCCCTGAAGACACTATATGGCCGCGGTTCCGCGGCCTAAGCTGGATTATGCCGCGGTTCCGCGACACAATAGTGGGATTAGGCCTTCAATTTTGTTGGTTGGGTTCTGTTGGGTTTCCTCTTCTATTCCAAGGCCCTTGAATCTGTAATTGCTTACTGGAACTGCTCCAGAATCTCACAGTAGACCGTTTGCTTCGTTTTGATCCGTCGCGGTATAGCCGCGAAATGTGGGTCTATCATCCCACGTCTTTGGCACTGAACTCGAACTCCGTATTATCCTGCACACTTGCACAAAAACTAATCAAAAATAACAAAATGGTTTTTTACAATGTATATTTTTTTTGTTTTGTTTTTCGATTATATTTATAAATTAACCCGAAATTACACAAAGAAATAAACTACCGTCTCCCCGGCAACGGCGCCATTTGATTGTTAGAGATTCTGCGTGTTCAAGTTTAGTTAATTACCGCAATCAAAACGGTTTCGCTTGTAGCTAGCCGGTTGAGTACGGGTCGTCCGCAGGGAGATGGGAATCTTTTTCTATGTGCTTTATTGAGTTAGGTCCAGTTTTCCAGATTTGTTTGTGATTAACTAAGTATTAAAATGATATGAAAAGAGAGCTTGTTAGGGTTAGGATTAGGTTAGTTTGAGTTAGGAGTCGCTCACTTCTTTCGTTGCTACTCTTAATATCGGTGTTACGGTAATCGGCAACAACGGGGATTAGCACGACTAGGAAGGAACTTGCGAGTATAAGCTAGGCTTTCCAACGCTTAAGTTCTTCCTTTTGGTGCTTGTCCGTCCGTTCTTGGCTCTTAGCCATAACCTCCGGTTAATTCAACCACAACCGGTCCCACTACGGAATCACCGCTATCATGTAGGATAGGGTGCCGTAGGGAGCAGATTGTGGTTCAATTAACGGGAGTCGATTTAAGATGTTGGGCAAGGAAAGAGTGAGAGAGATTTCCTTCTCTCAAACTTCCCTTATCCTACCCTAACAAGTATGAAACTACTCACCCATAATACGGAAAAGAAAGTAACACAAAGGAGGAAGATAGAAAGAAGGAGATTAGAAGATAACAACTAGCTATTTGCGACCTTACCTCGGCAAGGATCAAGCGTAAGCATCATGGTTGTTTAAGGATAAAGGAAAAGAGAAAAGAAAGAAACAATAAGAAATAACAACAACTAAGTTAACAAATGAAAATTACAAGCAATAATAAGAGAACAAGACAAGTATAATAACAAAAGGAACTTCTTTATTCATCATTCTTCACTCACAAAAGCTCACTACAAGTTTTTCAATAGAGAAGAGATGAGAAGAGGAAGAAGAACAAGTATTCTAAAACCTAGAAAAAATACAAGATTATGCACCCTTGGCTTCACAAGGTTCTGGGCTATTTATAGGCAGGGAAATGGAAATCCAGGGCAAAATTCTGCCTGTACATAGAAAGACCAAAATACCCCTGAAGTATCTTCAGCCGACAAGGCCGTACGGTCGCGGTTCCGCGGCCTAATAGAGGAGTTGGGCCCTCCGGTTTCTCTTGCTTCCCTGGTCTGCTGTCCCCTTTTGTCTGGTACATGTTTTTTCTGATAATCTTTCCACATTTCTTCCAGAATTCTAGTGGATCAAAATGTGATTGGACATGGATCTTTTGTCATGATTTTCTTAAGCTCCGCATAGATTTCTTGGATCTTGTGTTGCCATTGACCCTTGTGCATGAAGGTGACAATCGATTTGCCATTTTGTCTCCTAAACTGGTGTGTGGCAACAGACGGATAAAGAGCGGAGACCCGTGTTTATCTGTGGTTGGCAGGAACCGGATTTTGTCGTGTTTTTCCATGAATTTCACCGTTTAGAGCCGAGAACCTGTATCCTGCAATTCACTAGCAAACACGGCTCAAGAGTACCTACCGATAAGCAATATGATAAAAATTGGGCGGTATAAAAATACAATAATCTGATATGAACAGTGGCATGCCGAGAAACAGACATATTTTGTTCCTTAGTGTGGTAGAAGATATACCCTCATGAATGTTTGGGATATCCAACAAACTTACACAGAACTAACCATGCCTCGAGCTTGTCCGTATTTTGCCTTTCAACATAGGCTGGACAACCCCATATCATAACTCGTTTTTGACATGGTCTCTTCCCATACCATATCGCATATGGAGTGGTAGACATGGATTTGGTGGGAACCCTATTCAATAGATATGCGGCTTCTCAAGCGCATAACCCTAAAAGGAAACAGGCAACTCAGCAGTACTCATAATAGAGCGCACCATATCTAATAGGTTGCGGTTCCTCCGCTCGGATACACCGTTATGCTGTGGTGTATTCGGAGGAGTAAGCTGAGAGAGAATCCTATTCTCTTTTAAATAATTCAAGAACTCCATGCTTAAGTATTCTCTTTCCCGATTAGATCGAAGGATTTTAATATTTCTACCCATTTGGTTCTCTACTTCGTACTTATATTTCTTGAATTTCTCAAATGTTTCAGACTTGTGTTTTAACAGGAACACATGTCCGAATCTTGAAAGATCATCGGTGAATGTAATGAAGTACGAGAAACCATTCCTGGCATGGGTAGACATGGTACCGCATACATCACTATGTATCAGTCCCAAGAGTTCATTAGCTGTTTTTTCGTGTCCAGTAAACGGAGTTTTGTTCATTTTACCTTTGAGAAATGACTGGCAAGTTTCATAAGATATAATTCGAACGGATTCAAATATTCCTCCTTATGTAACTTAGCTAGTCGTGTCGTATTGATATGACCTAGTCTACAATGCCTCAAGAAGGATTAGTTCATTTCTGAACTTTTCCTCTTGTGTGTGTTTTGTACGTTAAGAACTGTAGTTTGATTTAGAACGTATATGCCATTACATAACGTGCCTGATCTAGCCAACTTTTGATTTAGGAAAATGTTCATAACACTATCCTGCAATACAAAATCATATCCTTCTTTACTTAATAAGGAAACTGATATAATATTGCATAACAGGTTCGGTATATAAAAACATTCGTTCAGAATCAATGTATTACTAGTTGGTAATACAAGATGATATTTGCCAACTGTTTTGGCTGCAAAAATTGGACCATTCCCTACTCTTAGAGAATGATCACCTTTTCTCAGTTGTCTACCTTTTTTAAGCTCATGTAACATATTACATATGTGGGATCCTGATCTGGTATCTAATACCCAGGATGTAGAGTGTACTGAGAAACGGTTCTTGGTGAAAAACACACCCGAAGAAAATGCATCAATATGCTCATTTCTCGTTTGGGATACATGGGAATTCGGATATTCCCCTATTTCCTGCTCGGACTTATAACAATTATAAGATAGAGCGGAACCAGCATTTCCCAGCCCAGTATAACAAGCGGGTTCGGTCAATACATCCATATTATTATCTTGATTATGGCATGTCACGGTCGCTACCAAGAGAGAGAGAGAAGAAAACACTTGCGTGCGCTCTTGCAAGATTAGATTGGTTATTATTTTATCTAATCAGGATGGCTTCCACTATTTTTAGCAAATCTTCCTTCAAACCCTAAAAGGTAAAACTGGCCGGGATTAATTACACCCTACAAGTTCGCTAATCTTTCAGCCAGGCCAGTGTCGTTACTTTGAGGGAGGTTCCCCTTGCTTTCGTACGAACTTAATTAAAATAAACCTCGTTTTCCCAGAGGCATAACCCCATTGACACCTTTCTAGTCACCTACTTGATAGGCTAATTGTAAAGTGCAAAACTCTTTCAGGAGTAACTCTTACTCGCAGTAGGTATCAGGATCCAACTATCTCATAGAAAGCATGCAATCTCGTTGCAAATTTTAACACTTGAAATTCCCGATAATGTTTTTCCCCTAGCGTCCTATGACTTTGACGCATGCCAACAAACCATAGTCCGCTAGTCAAGTTCAACCCGTACGTTTCATGATTGAATTAAACCCACCCTCATTACCTTTGACGCAGGCCATCAAAGTCGCACGACTACCCTAATCCAATCGCATCATATGCAGCAGATAAGTACTAATCAGCTACCGCACACTACGCCTTGACACAGGCCAACAAACGTAGCACGAATACTAAATAGTGCTTATCTGAAATGACGGAGGGCTACAATAGGTTTTTAAGAAAATCTTTTGCGTATGAACTTGATATCGTTTATAGAATCGAGTGATTTTGAAAAGGAGAGTTTTTTAGGCTTTTACTAGTTTTGCTAAAAAGGTCACTCCCGGTGAAGGGATCTCGGCTCTTTCTTCATCGAATGAGGTTCTGGATATTCATCAAGGAATACCACTATGCAAAACAAGAACTAGAGAAGCAATCAAAAGACAAAACCGAGTGGGTTGTAGCATTTGCTAGTTTTGCTAAAGAGGTCATTCCCGGTGAAGGGATCTCGGCTCTTTCCTCATCAAATGAGGTGCTGGATATTCATCAAGGAATACCACTATGCAAAGCAAAAACTAGAGCTACCCTTTTTGAAAATTTGATTCTACAACATCTTTAGGTTTCTTTCCTTTTCATTAATCTCATTAATGAAGTCCCATCATTTATACTTTCTAAGCATCACAGATAATGAAATGAAAATTCAACGTACGCTTATGCCATCCGCATTCGCCACGGAGTCCCGTCATGCACCGTTAGGTTACTTAACTACCGGCAAAGCGGGGCAGGACTAGCGCGGATGCAAAACATAAGCAACATTTATTATATATCATATATATAATAAAAAGCATTCGTCTCACGCAGTTATATGATCTCTTCACAGAACATTGCAGCAGAAGTCAACATATGAAATATTGGATATACTAAGAGGTCCGTGTTTTAAATTAAGCCAGTAAAAAACGCGAATTCCATGGTCGTGATGAATAGCCAAACCCACATCCCTAGATCCCGACAAGAGCGGCAAGCAACCCTACCAATTCTAGAGTTAGGAGACCCGGACTCGACTCCTCGAGATGGTCTTACATTGAACTCTAGAACCCGGTTACTTATGCTCCCCACCTTGGGTCTATCCTAATGCGGAAAAGTAAATAATATATATCAATGGTGACATCATCCTCAACCCGGAAGTGTCCCAATAAAAGAATATTACATACAAGTTTTTACATGAATGAAAATAAAAAACTCTCATCTCACGCAAAAACCCCCGGCTATTCAAACACGACGATCCAATATAGCATATCACAGCAACATATAACATCACATGTCATCAACGTAAGTAAATATGCGTATCCCAATTGTCGTTGACGTATAGCAATGAAACCGGCGATATACCACATAGTACACTTACGGTCACAGAAAAGAAAGTGAAAACTACAATAATTGGAATCCGCGACCACCTTAGACATCATAAATCCGAAATATCACATACTTCGGATTTCATGCCTAACCAAATAAATTCTTTAAACATCATAAACCCGGAATATCTCATATTCCGAATTTCATGCCTAACATTATAAACCCCGCATTTTAGTCTCGATATTGAAAACACTTTTCAATAACTAGTCGGGAAATTCAACAAGATTCTCGACATCCTGATCGAATGCTCGTCGGAAACTTTAGTAGACGGCCGCACCCCCGATACCGTCGACGAAGTGCACTTAGGAGGAACACCGTGGCCGTGAGCACCCGAACGGATGCTTTAGGAAATGTAATTCTCCTACAGTCACTTGGTCGGGGCTATGGGGCGTGGCTATCTAGTAATATTACCCGGCGAGTATCCTCTTACACTACGTGATTGCGACGGAGTTTTGATCCAAATCAAAACCCCGTGGTAACCGATCAAATGAGATTAAATTTCTAGATTTATAAAACTCAAACTAGTTTTCATAAAACTAATTATTCTGGATTCCAAATATTGTATCACATATCACAGATTGATAGACAATTTTAAATATTTTGATCGAATCAACAAACACCCACATTTTCCAGAGAGCTCAACACTTGAGCATCAGAAAATACCCAGAACATGCCACAAGCACCTACGGACCTACACAAGAAGAGACGTTCCTGGCTTCACCAACGGCACCGCGGAACCGCCGCAAACCCTAGGGTTTGGCTGTGGATCCGCGATCGTATTGTCGAGATAGGAGTTCGTACTTCTTGGGATCCATAGAAAACCATGCATGATTTTTTGAATACTTTTAACTTGGAAAAATCCAACATTTCGAAAAATTTCTAGAAAGCATGGAAAATTGGGTTTTCGAAGTTTGATCGAACACTTTAACGCCGTCTAGGCCACTCCTAATGCTCTTGCAAGGCTCTGATACCACTGTTGGGTTCGCCTAAGACCCCGACACGGTTTTGGCAAGCATCAAGTATGCTATTTTAAAATTTTAGGGTGTCGAGCGAGCCCGAACCAAGGATCTAACTAGAGAATTAGGGTTTAACTAAGCATGTAAACAACTATACTCTAAATGAACAAGGAATACAACCTTTGTAGACCGGTCCTTCACTTCAAAAGATCCGTGTAGTAGTCCCTTAGCTCCAAGTAGTGGTCTCCCGGACTCTCGTTAGGCTCCACCAGGCGAAAGGAACAAGCTTGCTCAAGGATCTTCAAGGCCGAAGATGATCTACGTCGAAGAATCTCTAACTCAAGCTACCTCTTCACTAATTAAGAATTATTGAAGAAAACAACATATACTAAATGGCTAGTTTGGTATAGGTTGATGAAGTAGAAATTTTGCTCACTTTAGAATAATTTTTCTCTCTTTTCTTTTTCTCCTCACTCAAAGTTAGAGAGCAAGAAGGAGATGAAGAAGAAGCTCTTAAGAAATGATCAACTCATGAACCATGGGTGAGAAAATATCTCATATATCTCATGTAGAGACTAAACCATGGCTAAAGATAATGGTTGGGTTAAAAATATCTAGAGTAAAACAAAATTAATGGACTTAAATCAAAGTTTCTCCATACTTCCACAAGCATCTCAAGCCTTGCTAATTTTCACCTAATTTTGATTTTCCCTTAATAATTAAATCCCCATATTATCTTAAGCATGGTATGAGTCTCACACACCCAAATCCAATGTATCATCTAGCATGACATATAAATAAATACATTAATATATATCACATATATATTTGTATGTATTTAGAGAAAACAATTTCTTAAGTGAGCTAATATTAGTAAATGTATATTAATATATCAAATATATAATCATACATTAAATTAATAAATCAACACTTGATTTAATAACCCGGCTGTATCGCATACTACTGACTAATATCATTTATTTGTATATCACATATATATAACATATCATTGAATCAACACTTGATTCAACAATCCGGTTATATCACATATAACCTGTATCATGAGATTAGAGTACGGTATCACATACACGTATTAATCTCGGTCCCACACATATCACATATGTGCCCTAGTTCATTTCGCATGAGCTAGGAAACCTCTGTGTAGGACTCTAAAGACTCGTCAATTGGCCAGCAGTAAGTAATGATCATATCAGTTACCCACAAGCCGTCAGTGGTACTAGCTGGACGTAACGACTACCCAGGTATTGAGCGATCAGAAAATCAACAAGCAAGCTTGTTCATACTCCCGTGAATCCAATAAGTAACACTACCGTACAGTCCGGTCTCTTCGTATGATGTGTCACATATCTAGTTTCGGGATGGTAAACGCCAGACCCCAATAACTTGATAAGTTATGCCGATATGAGGCTCATAATGGGCCGAGAAACTACTGATAACACTTACCAATAAATCTTAGTATCAGCCCTGGCAAGGGACTTCCTGTTATAGCCAATCGAGCACAGCGCAATATGAATCCCCAATACCGGGAGAGACGAAACCCCTCCTATCACTCATTGCCTCCATGTGACTTGGGACTGTACCTAAAAACCACATGTTTTCACACTCTCTTGAACGTGGTCGGGTGGAAATCAAAACACTGTAGGAATCATACATGACTCTATGACAATCTCAGGTCTACAGACTAACCTGTTCCAGTGTCACCAGAGAACTGCTATCTGACGATAGGTATAATACCATCTAGGAGTTCTCGGCGAGTCCTGTTCAATATACCCAGTCTCCACTGAGCACCCGTAAACAATTTTTGATGTCAAACACCAATGGATGTGGGATCATCCATCGCCCATCTAATTGGTCAAGAAACGTATACGCTAGTCTACTCTGGAATATCAATACCCTGTCTCGATACTCCTACGACTTGGAACAATTAAAGGATGAACTTATGGACTACACTGGCCCCACTAGTATGATCTCCATCATAGTCCTAGTAGTCAAGTCCACATTCTAAGGGCTTTATCATGATATAACAGAGAGACGGTACAAGTATACATGTTAAGATAAAGAGTAACCAGATAGCATACTATCATGTCAAGCAAAAAAGTCCTCCTTATATATGTCCAAGCATCCACTATAATATACAATCATGTACAATAATGGCCTCTAGGGCATACATACAACTAACACTGGTATTATACTATAGGATTATTCTTGTCTCTGAGTATCCGTATTTTTCGGAATACGGATACGGGTATGTATATATGGTGAGGGCATTCTTGTAATTTCACAAGAATGAGCTTCTAGAAGGAGACACCTCATTATTGATTTATCCTTTTTTGTTAAAGAATTAATGGGGTGGAAATTGGGAGACACTTGAGGAATGGGTTGATGTCATGGCTTTATATTTGTTTATTCATTTGGAGTTCCTATTCAAGCACGGTTGATTTTTTAGAGACTAAAATATTCCATGCTTGAATTATTGTCATGAGACTTAGTCATTCCCTCTCTCATTTTCTCTAGTTCATTATCACATTCTCATTCTCTCTCATAGGTTTCATCTCCTCCCTCAAGCTCATCCCTTCATATGTGTTGTGATCCATTGAGCTTTGAGACAAATTAATCCATAGATCACTCTCTACATCTACTTAGTAATTTCATCTAGCACATTAGATCACTAAGTTACCTCACGAGGTTGGAGCTTGACCATAGGCCCTCGGGTGGATCTTCTACGACCTAAAGGAGACCGGTAACCGAGTTCGTTCGAAGCTTCGGAGGAGCCAAAGAAAGGAGTTCAAAGTTGAAGCTCGATCCAAGGAGTAAGGAACCTAGAGAAGACCCGAAGGACTAGACACGAAGGTATAACCCTCTATCCGAGTAGTTAGAGCCTTCAAGTTGTTTAGTTTAGCTATTTAAGGTTTAATCATGATCCTAAAGTGGATAAAGTTTATGTTGCAAAGCCAAACATGATCTTTTGATGTGATAAATATCGTTTTTGATGTATTCAGCCTCCCCGCGAACTCGTGGGGTGTGCGACGTAGACTTACACACCTCGTGAGTTTTCTAAAGCTAATATGATCAAAATGAATAAGTAATGTCGTATGTAAATATGATGGTATTTTACCGTAAAACTAAAATAGAAGTTGCAATATATATTATTTTGAGATGAAACTTGTTCTAATGTGTTTGTTTATGATTGATAAAAAATATACAAAATGATTATAAATTTGTTATTAAGATAAATGGTGTTTTTAGTTAAATTAGAAACGAAAGTCGGATTAACTCCACTTCCGACTAGTTTTGAAAATGGAATTCGTTTTAATATAAGGAGAAGAGGGAAAGTGGGACTTATAAGTTTCTAGAAGAGAGGGAAGATAGAGGGAGTTTTTGAAAGTGTTGCGGGGTCGCGGAGTCGCGGTATCGCCGGATTTTGCCCCGAAACATCGCCGGAACTTCGACCTTGGCTAACTCCACTTGTACAACTTCTTGGACTTGAAATTTTTAGAGAGTTTTGATACTAAATTTCACAATGAAGAGGGCCAAAATGTAGGGTTGTATTTATAGGAGAAATTAGGGTTTAGAATGATGAATTGAGAACTAAAAATGCATTAAAATTTGGTTTAATGGTGATTTTTAATTCTCTGGATAATTGCAAAGTAAACAAACATAATGGGAGTTAAGGGGGAAGGCCAAGAGACTAGGCCAAAGAAATGGGGGCAGTATATACGGAGGGCCGGCGGCGCTGGCCCCAGGAGGAATCTCGCCAGTCCATTGAATTGGGTTGTGCTCTGGATCTTGGCCACGTGTCCTAGTCTTATCATATACCTCAGTGCACATTTCTTATTTGAGTGAATTTTCATTTTTACATGTATTGCACGTGTAAACTTTTGGTCTTCCAAAAAGTTTAAAAGAAAAAGCAGCAAAAATAATGTGGCTGAGCGGATTCGAACACAGGGGGTTCGTCACAGCAGTGCAAGGCTTTATCAATGAGCTACAAGTGCTTTCTTGCTGTTCAAAAGCAATTTAAATACTTATAGCATACAAAGAATTGCAAATACTCCATTTGTACATTAACTTTTAAATTAATTTTATGTACACTGAAACAGAGTTGTTACAAATTTTGACATCTTCTTCGTCTTTTTGGACATGTGCATGCTCCATGGAGGCTGCGGCGAGTCAGTTTCATTTCTCAGGGTTGCGGGTTTAGCTGTCTGCTCCTAGAAGGTTTTAACTTGTGTCTGTATAAAGTTAGTGGTTGCGGCCTGATTGTTCACTAACACACTCTTGGACAACTCGATCTCCCCAATCTTGTACTGCTTCTCGACCCAATCTTTGAAAATATAGCAATTCTCGATCGCATGGCTCACTACTCAGTGGTACAGGCAATATAGAGGATTGTCGGTCATTTTTATTTCGTGAGGTCTTTTCGACTCTGGCAATTGTAGACCGTTGTTCAAGGTATCTTTGAATATCTTGCGGACCTTTTCCCTTCTGAAAATGTAAACCTTGTTCTTCTTCTCCTCTAGGGAATGCTCTTCTCCTTTTAGCACTGGCTTTCGAGCCCGTTATGTTTTTGATCCACCCACCTTTCTCTTCTCTTCACTGTCAGACACATTGAAGGCGTTGGTTTTGTTGGAGCTTTTATGGTTGTCGTCTTTTCTGCTCTTCCAAGACTTGTCACTCTGAGAGTCCGGGATAGACTCTTATTTCAAGCGTTCCAACATTTGTACTCTCTTAGTCGGCTCTTGAAATGTCTTGAGGCTTGCTGTACATAAGAATGGGACCATCCAATTGCTAAGGTTCCCAATGAGAAGGCTAACAGACTGGTCCAGCTCTAGCGGTGGTTCGCACTTGACCATAAGATTACACCATCGGGCAATAAAGTCCGTGTTTCTTTCGTTCTTCCTCGGTTTGGTCCTCACAAGGTTAGCAATGGAGATCTTATCACTGACACTCATAAACCTTTGCCGAAATAGAGACTCCATTTGGGCAAAAGTGGTGACGGACCCGTCTAGTATGCTGGCGTACCAGTCGAAAGCGACAGCGGTCAGGCTGTTGACAAACTGACAAAGAAGGAGTACATCATTGCCCTCTGTATTTCTGCACGACACTTTAAAGTGGACGACGTACTGATTTGCGTTTCCCGTCCCGTCAAATCTTCCGAACTTACGAATGACATAGCCACTCGGGAACTCGATCAGATCGTACTGTGCGGGATATGGCCGTCCGCTACTACCAATTTCTTTCTGAGTTTTGGCTTTCGCCACCAATGTTTTAATCTTCCAGGTGACCATTATCCGAACTTGTGTTAGCGGGATGGTGCCATTCGGAGCTAAGGCGTCCCCATAAGTGGAATGTGGCCGACTTTCGTGCGTCTCACCTAAACTTGGCCCCAAAGGTGCAGGTATCGGTTTCTTAGGTCGTTGTCGCCCGACTCATGAGTTAAGACATGTGCTTGATTGGAAGGCTCCCGAGCAATTTTAGCCGTGAGCTGCATCATAACATTCATCAGATCATCAATTTTTGATTAGAGCTTGGCCATCTCTTTATCTTTGCTCCTGAGCTGTTTTCGAAGCTCTTGAAGCAGCTCTTGCTCTGCGGTCCTGGGGCGGAAAAACGGCACTTCTTCGCTGTCCGAGCTTGATTCCACATTGACTGAGGGTTCCTTTTTCCTATCGGCCTCATTGAAAAGGTTTTCATCATCTAGCAGAGGCGGCTGGTCTTGGGAAGCAGAAACCACATTCAAGCCAGATTGGGCTTGAGATGTGGTGGCCCCATCCTTGCTTTGCTGCGAAGGTTGTCACTAGGTTGCATGCCCGCCATGTAAACCGTATGGATAACATATCCGACCATCCTTTCATGGTTCATCACATGTGAGGGTTGAAGCTTGAACTATAGCAATTGAAGAAAAAGAATTAGAGAGCAACCATGGGAACAACTCAAGAAAATGGCTAAGTGTTGAGAATGAGCAAACAATGAATGGCAACACTTGACCCCCACTCATTCAAGCATGGAATTTTGCAATATAAAATTGCAACCATACTTCAATAGTGAGTCAAGATGAATAAACAAAAATAAATCCCATGCTTGCAACCATGCTCTCATTTTCCACCTCATTTCTATTTTTCTCGAAAATAGAAATCATGCCATGCCTCATTATATATATATATATATATATATATACACACGTATATATATATGTACGTATATATATACACGTATATATATATACACGTATATATAGGTATATATACGTGTATATATACATATATATACGTGTATATATATACGTACATATATATATATACGTATATACATATACATATATATACATACATACATATATATATATACATATATCATATATATTAATATATATATTATGAAGAATAATTAGTGAGCTAATGATATTAGTTAAGATATAATTATATCACATATAATATATATCACATTATTAAATCAACGCTTGATTTAATAATCAGGTTATATCACATATAACCGTCTAATATCAGTTATCTGTATATCACATTATTAAATCAACACTTGATTCGATAATCTGGTTATATCACATATAACAAAACCGATAACAGATAACTGCCAGATTACAATACGGTATCACATACACGTATTTAATCAGGCCCACACACATATCATATATGTGTCCAACTTCGTTTCGCTTGAACCAAGAAACTTCTGTGTGGGACTCTAAAGACTCGTCAATACGCCAGTAGTAGGTGATGATCACATCAGTCACCCACAAGCCGTCAGCGGTACTAGCGAGACGTAATGGCTACCCGGGTATTGAGCGATATGAAGATCAACAAGCAAGCTTGTCCATAGTCTCCATGAAGCCTATCAGCAATACTACAGTACAGTCCGGTCTCTTCATCTGATATGTCGCATATCATGTCTAGGGGTGGTAAACGTCAGACCCCAAAAACGTGATAAGTCATGCCGATGTCTTGCCTATAACGGTTCGAGAAACTACTGATAACACTTATCAGTAAATCTCATAAGCATCCCTGGCCATGGACTTCCAGTTATAGCCAATCGAGCATAGCGCAACATCAACCCGCAATACCGGGAGAGACGAAACCCCTCCTATCGCTCTTGCCTCCATGTGACTCGGGACTGTACCCAAAATCCACCTGTTTCCATGACTCCTTTGAGCCGTGGTAGGGAGGAAATCAAAGCACGGTGGGAGCCACACAAGACTCTATGACGATTCCTGGTCTACAGACTAACATGTACCAGTATCACCAGAGAACTGCTATCTGACGATAGGTATACTACCACATAGGAGTCCTCGGCAAGTCCTGTTCAGTGTACCCATTCTCCAATAAGCACCTATGTACAATCTTTGATGTCACACACCAATAGTTGTGGGATCAACCATCGCCCTCTAAGGGACAAGAAACGTACACACCAGTCTACTCTCGAATATCGATGCCCTTATCTCGATATTCCCTCGACTAGGAACTGATTAAAGGATGTTCTTTTGGACCACCCTGGCCCCACTAGTATGATCTCATCATAATCCTGGTAGTCAAGTACATATCCTAAGGGCTTTATCAACATGTGAGAGCAAGACAGTAAAGAATACCAGTCAACATTTTAAGATAAAGAGTAACCAGATAGAATACCGCAAGAAAGTCCTCTATATATATGTCCAAGCATCCACTATAATATACATCACATGTACAATAATGGCCTCTAGGGCATACATATTCCTAACGATCTCCCACTTGCACTAAGGCCAGTTGTTGTAGTATCTCATACCCAACGTCCCAAAAGTCTCTCGAATAGCATCTGGGGGATGGCCTCGGTGAGTGGATCCGCTGTGTTATCCTCTGTGTCAACTCTCTTGACCTCGATCTCCCGGAGATCAACTATCTCCTTGGTCAGGTGATATTGTCTAAGAATATGTCTGGATTGCTGACGGGATCGGGGTTCCTAGGCCGAAGCCACAGCTCCATTGTCATCACAATACACAGGTATTGGATGCCCAATGGTAGAAACCTAGTTCATCTCATGAACTGTATTCATCCAGGCAACCTCTTTGGCAGCATCGTTGGTAGCGATGTAATTAGCCTCTATCAATGAGTCTGCTACAGTATATAGCTTAGAACCCTTCCAACATACCGTCCCTCCACTGAGGGTGAAGACAAAACCCGAGACTGACTTTCAATCGTCCTTATCACTCTGGAAGCACGAATTGGTAAAGGACTCCATCTAGAGTTCACCATTACCATACACCAAGAACATCTCTTTAGTCCTTCTCAAGCACTTAAGAATGTTCTTCAGCTGTCCAGTGGTTTTCCCAAAGAACTTTTCGATATTTATTCACTAAACCTAGTGAGTAAGCTACATCTGGTCTGGTACATAACATCGCATACATGATTGACCTATCTGCCAAATCATAAGGTATCCCTTGTATGCGAGCCCTCTCCAAATCAGTCTCGAAAGACATCTCTTTGGAGAGAGTGATTCCTCGGTTACATTACCATGCTTAGAATCATCCATGCTAAACCCATTTAGCATTGTGTCTATGTACCTGGATTGGGACAATCCCAAATCCATTTAGATCTATCTTTATAGATCTATATCCCGGGGATGTACGAGACATCAGTTAGATCTTTCATGGAAAACCTGTGTGATAAGAGGTGCTTGACCGAGTGTAGCATAGGAACACCCTTTCCTATCAAGAGTATGTCATCTGCGTACAATACGAGGAAGACAGCCATACTCTCTACAACCTTCTTATTTATACACGGTTCATCTACCTTTTTGATGAAGTCAAACTCTTTGACAGCTTCATTAAAACAGATGTTCCATCTCCGCGATCCCTGCTTTAACCCATAGATGGATTTAAGCAGCCTGCACATGCTTCCTCTACTCCCACTGTCTATGAAGCCCTCTGGAAGTGTCATATACACGCTCTCTTCTAAATCACCATTTAGAAAAGTGGTTTTGATATGCAGTCTGCCAGATATCATAGTCATAGTATGCAGCAATGGAAAATAGGATCCTGATGGACTTAAGCTTAGAGACAGGTCTAGCTTTAAAAGTATTAACTTTTCCATCTACACCAATTTATCTTTCTCAAAGATCCTATAGCTCCCGATGGGTTTTACCCTTTCAGGAGCAACATGTAAAGTCAACACTTTGCTGGTGTATATGGATTCCATCTCAGATCGCATAGCATCCAGCCATTTCACATAGTATCTACTTGCGATAGCCTGCTCAAAACTAGTTGGGTCATCATCTACATGATGCAATCCTCGTTCCCACCGTCTATGAGAAAACCGTAGTATCTCTCAGGTGAATGAAGAACCCAACTAGATCTGCGGAATGGCTGCGGTTCTTCGGGGACTATTGAATCCTCCGGTTCCACTAAATCGTCAGTTATAGTTTGCTTTGCTAGAACTTCTTCCAGTTCTACCTCACCGCCACTAATTTCTTCCATAAGAAATTCCTTTTCCAAAAAGGTGGCATGTCGAGAAACGAAATATCTTTTGTTCCTCGGTGTGGTAGAAGATATTCTCTCGCGAATGTTTGGGATATCCTACAAACTTGCACAGAACTGACCTTGCCTCAAGCTTGTCCGGATTTTGCTTTCAACATTGGACGGACAACCCCATATTTTAACTCGTTTAAGAGATGGTCTCTTTCCATTCCATATCTCATATGGAGTGGTAGGCAACAGATTTGATCGGAACTCTATTCAATTGGTATGCAGCTTCTCAAGTGCATGTCCCTGAAAGGAAATAGGCAACTCAGCAGTACTCATCATAGAGCGCACCATATCTCATAGGGTATGATTCCTCCATCCCGATATACCGTTGTGCTATGGTGTATACGGAGGAGTAAACTGAGAGAGAATCTCATTCTCTTTTAAATAGTCTCGAAATTCCATGCTCCAGTATTTTTCTCTCCGGTCATATCGATGGATTTGAATACCTTTACCCATCCGGTTCTCATCTTCATACTTATATTCCTTGATATTCTCAAAAGATTCAGTTTTGTGTTTCAACAAGAACGCATGTCTGTATCTTAAGAGAATATCGGTGAATGTAATAAAGTACGCGGAACCATCCCTGGTATGTGTAGACATAGGACCACATACATCACCATGTATCAAGAGATCAGTAGCTATTTCTCCGTTTCCAGTAAACGGAGATTTGGTCACCTAGTCTTTAAGACATGACTGGAAAGTTTCATAAGATATAAATTTAAACGGATTCAAATATGCATCCTTATGGAACTTCAGCTAGTCTTGTTTTATCGACATGACCTAGTCTACAATGCCTCAAGAAGACATCGTTCATTTCTGAATTGTTCCTCTTGTGTGTGTTCTATACGTTTAGAACTGTAGTTTGATTCAGAACGTGTACACTGTTATACAACATACCTTACCTAATCAACACTTGATTTAGGAAAATATTCACAATATTATTGGTACGAAATAACAGTCGCTAAGAATCAATGTATTACTAATTGGTAACACCAGGTGATATCTGCCAACTGCTTTGGCTGCAACAATAGCACCATTCTCTACTACTAGAGACATATCACCCTTTCCCAGTTCTCTACATGTCTTTAGCCCATGTAACAAATTACATGTGTGGGATCCTGACCAGTATCCAATACCCAGGACGTAGAGGTAACTGAGAAACAGTTCTTGGTTACGAACACACCCGAAGACAATGCATCAACATGCTTATTCTTCATTTGGGTGGCGTGAGAATCCGTATATTCCCTTTATTTCTTGCTCAGACTTATGACAATCATAAGGTAGAGAGGAACCTAGCCCAGTATAATAAGTAAGTTCGGTAAATACATCCATATTATTATCTTGATTAAGGCATTTCATTGGTCGCTACCAGGAGAGAGAGAAGGATAATCACTTTGCGTGCGCTCTTTGCAAGATGAGATTGGTTATTATCTTATCTAATCAGGATGGCTCCCACTGTTTTTATCAAATCTTCCTTCAAACCCTAAAAGGTAAGATTAGCCGGGATTAATTACACCCTACAGGTTCGCCAATCGTTCGGCCAGGCAGGTATCGGTACTTCGAGGGAGGTTTCCTGTGCTTTCGCACAGACCTAATTAAAATAAATCTCATTTCCCTAGAGGCAAAACCCCGTTGACACCTTTTTAGACACCTACTGGATTAGCTAATTGTAAAGTGCAAAATTCTCCCAGTAGTAAATTTTACTCACAGTAGGTATCGGGATCCAACTATCATATAGAAGGTATGCAATCTCATTGCAAATTTCAACACTTGAAATTCCCGATAATGGTTTTTACCCCTAGCAATTTATGACCTTGGCTATGGACAACAAATCATAAGTGCTAGCCAAGTTCAACCCGTCATTTCTTGATTGAATTAAACCTATCCGTGCGACCCTTGGCTAAGGTCAACAAAGCCGCACGACTACCTTAATCCAATCGTATCACATGCCGAAGACAAGCACTAATTAGCTACCGCACACTACGCCTTGGCTAAGGTTAACAAACATAGCACGAATACTAAATAGTACTTATCTGAAATGACGAAGGGCTATGCGAGTTTTTAAGAAAACCATGAGTGCAATGAACTTGTTATCGTTGTAGAATCTAATGTTTTTGAAAAGGAGTGTTTTTAGGGTTTTGCTAGTTTTACTAAAAAGGTCACTCCCGGTAAAGGGATCTCGGCTCTTTTCTCATCGAATAAGGTGCAGGATATTCATGAATACCACTATGCAAAGCAAGAACTAGAGAATCAATCACAAGAAAAAACCGAGTGGGTTGTAGCATTTACTAGTTTTGCTAAAGAGGTCACTCCCAATGAAGGGATCTCGGCTCTTTCCTCATCGAATGAGGTGCAGGATATTCATCAAGGAATACCACTATGCAAAGCAAAAACTAGAGCTACCTCTTTTGAAAATTTGATTCTGCAACATCTTTTGGTTTCTTTCTTTTCATTAATCACATTAATGAAGTTCCATCATTTAATATTTCCTAAACATCACAGAAAAATGAAACTAAAATAGAACGTACGCTTATGCCATCCGCATTCGCCACTGGGCCTCGTCATGCACTGTTGGGTTACTTAACTACCGGCAGAGCGGCGACTGGACTAGCGCGGGTGCAAAACATAAGCAACATTTATTATATATCATATATATAATATTACATTCGTCTCACGCGGTTATATGATCAGCATCACAGAATCAAGCAGCATAAGCAATATATGAAATATTGGATATACTAGGATGTCCGTATTTTAAATTTAGCCAGTAATGTAAAACACGGATTCCACGGTCGTAATGAATAGCCAAACTTCCTAGACCCCTACGAGAGAGGCAAGTAACCCTGCCAATTCTAGAGTTAGGAAACCCGGTCTAAACTCCTTGAGATAGTCACCCACTGGACTCTAGAACCCGGTTACTTGTATTCCCCGCCTTGGGTCTATCCTAATACGGAAAAGTAAATAATATACAACAATGGTAACATCATCCTCAACCCAGAAATGCCCCAATAAAAGAATATTACATACAAATTTTACATGAATGAAAATAAAAACCCACATCTCACATAAAACCCCCCGGCTAATCTTTCACGATGATCCAATAAATCATATCAACAGCAACACATGATATCACATATCATCAACGTAAACAAATATGTGTATCCCTAAAACTTGTTGACATATAGCAACGAGATTGGGATACCCCACATATTACACTTACGGTCGCAGAAAAAGAAATAGAAAACTATAATAATTAGAATCCGCAATATCCTTAGACACCATAAACCCGGAATATCTCATATTCCGGATTTCATGCCTAACTTATAAAACTTGCATTTTAGTCTCAAATTAAAAACTCTTTTCAATTGGTTGTCAGATAATTAAACAAGATTCCCAGCTTACTGATCGCGTACAATACGCAATTGCGACGGAGTTTTGATCCGAATCAAAACTTCGTGGCAATCGATCAATTGAGACTAAACGGCAAGCTTTACAATATACTAACTAGTTTTCATAAAACTAATTAATCCGGATTCTAATAATTGTATCACACACATCACAAAGCTTGTAAAGTAACCACGACATTAGAATTCAGCACGCAATTAGCAAACGTAACCAATTTTTCCAAGACTTGAAAAATCCAGTGAGCTAAAGTTCCAAAACCGGTCGTTTTAAGCTAATCCGGGAGTCGAAAAGAACTCGAAACCCGCCTGAATCTTCATGGAGGTGAAGATCACAAAATTAAATATCGAATGAGGGGCCTCGGGGGGGTACCCACCCCCGGGGGGCACCTCGAGGTGGCCCCTAGGGGAAGGCAGACCCGAGAGCACCCAATTGGGGTATTCTCGGGTCAACCACTCCCAAGGCCACCTTGTGGTGGTCTTAGGGTGTGGGTCCGGCCTATGGTCCCCCTTCGGGTGTCCCCGGGGTGCGCACGCTCCACCCCGCGGCTTCTCGGGTCAAACCGTGAGCTCGCAGGGTGTGCAAACAACTCAAAACATCATTTTTGAAACTGTTTTTATCGGCAGTTTTTGCGCGACAAAAACGGCGGATTTCTAACGTCGCTATAAGTTACTCTAATGTTCTAGCTTGGCTCTGATACCATGAAAGTCGACCATAGCACCACCATGAGGTTCTAAAGGCATCAAGCATGCCAAATTTTAAATTTTATTAGGTGCTAAGTTAGACTAACAAGATCTTTACTAGATTATTAGGGTTTGCCTTTGTGATGTGTTGAACTAAAGAGAAAAAAAGAGTATACAACCTTTGTAGTTCGAGTCCTTCACTTCATATGCTCCATGTAGTAGTCCCGCGACTCTACTAGGCTCCAATTGAGGGTTTGGACGAGCTTTCTCTGATGAACTTCGTGCCGAAGATGATCTACGCGAAGTCCCTCCACCTCAAGCTACCTCTACACTAAACTCTTTAGCGTAGTAAAAACGCTACACTCGATCGCTAATCAAGTATAGGATGGTGAAGTAGGGGATGTTAAAAGCTCACAAGTTTGCGTGCAAGCTTCATGGTTCACATCACATATGAGGGTTGAAACTTGAACTATAGCAATTGAGGAAGAAGAAGAAGCTAGAGAGCAACCATGGGAGCAACTCAAGAAAATGGCTAAGTGTAGAGAATGAGCAAAGAATGAATAGCAACACTTGACCCCCACTCATTCAAGCATGATTTTGCAATATAAAATTGCAACGATGCTTCAATAGTGAGTCAAGATGAATAAACAAAAATAAATCCTATGCTTACAACCGTACTCTCATTTTCCACCTCATTTCTATTTTTCTCAAAAATAGAAATCATGCCATACTTCATTATTATTATTATTATTATTATTATTATTATTATTATTATTAAATATAAGTTCTACCCATCATTGTCCAGATTAATTTGAACCCACCCGTACAAGCCCTTGACGAAGGTCAATAAGGCTGTACGACTGTCCCAAACTAACGCATCTATCTGTACAACAGAAAGGTGATAAACAGCTACCATACACAATACCTTGACGAAGTTCAACAAATATAGCATGAATACTAAGTGCTACCCATCTGAAATGACTAAGGGCTACGAATGGTTTTTGGAGAAAAACCTTTAACGTAATGAACTTGATATCGTTGAAGGAACCGGATAGGTTTTTATAAATATATAGTGGCGAAAACCTTTGCTAAAGAGGTCACTCCCGGTGAAGGGATCTCGGCTATTTCCCCGTAGAATGAGGTGCAGGATATTCTAACTGAATACCACGACGCAAAGCGAAAAGTAATCAGCTATAGTGTAGTTATTACCCTAACGCAAAATTCTGCCCAAAGGGTCACTCCTGATGAAGGGATCTCGGCTCTTGCCTCGTAGAATGAAGTGCTAGATATTCATAACCGAATACCACTGTGCAAAACAAAAAAGAAAGTCCTTGTAATAACAGCATTTTGAAAAATGTTCCAACAACATCAAATAGGTTTGTTTTTCTTGCATTGATCTGTATCAATGCAGTCCCATCAATTAATCACACCAATAAAGAACGAAAATATGATGTACGTATATGCCATCTGTATTCGCCACTGGGTCCCATCATCACCCGTTAGGTTACTTAACTAACGACAGAGCGGGAACTGGACTAGCGCGGGTGTAAAACATATACAACATCTACTAATATATATATCAATATATAATAATCGCTCCAGGCGTGATAAATGTAACATCACAGAAAATTAATAAGCATCACAGAACAATACAGATAATCTGGGAGCCCCGGGTTTTCATTAAGCCGCAACTGAAAACCCGACGTTCCTCTGGTCGTGTGTATAGCCTATCCAATAGAACCCTAGACCTCTACGAGTGCGGCAAGTTACCCGCCAAAACCTGAAGCGAGGCAGCCCCTTCAGCAAAGTGAATAGACCACCCAGCACTTCACGGAATCCGGTAACTTGAGCACCCCTCCTTGGGTCAACCTATACCCCCTATGATGCTGCGAATAGCCCGCCAATTCTAGAGTGAAGCCCCCTCCATCTCAAAACCATGACATGCGGGCCCGTTGCCCTTTAGAATCCAGCTACCCGTGCACTCCACCGCAGGGTAATCCTAGTCTAGAAAAGAAAATATGTACAACGGTGACATCGACCTTAACCCGGTTGTGCCCCAAAAGAATGATATACAAACAGGCAGTAACGGCAATCCACATGTTGGACGCTCACCCCGCGATATCAAATGTATAAATAAAACTAAACTCTACTAACATTGCACCGAACTATCCACCACGACGAATCCGCAACATCGCAGCACAACACAGAACATCAACGTGAATGTCATGTTCGCAAACCCGTCTAAAAGAGCTATAGCAATTAGACAAGATTTACCGCTCGAATGACATTCACGGTCGCAGATAGCAATGTAAGTACTGTGAACTAATGTATTTAAAATTTCGATCGACAAAACTTCCCAAAGTGTCCCCAGGTGCAAAACCTAGCACTCAAACAAATCTGGGCCAAAAACTAAAAATTCCAGAAACCATAATTCCATAATTAAGAGCTCCAGAAGAAAGATTGCGCACTGTTGCCCCAAAACGGCGGCGGAACCGCGGCCAAAACGTGGTTTATGTCGCGGGTCTGCGGCGTTCTTATGGGTTCAGTCGCCTAATTTTCTTCTGTAGTCTTAAAAAAGCCTGCACGATTTTCTGACACACTGAAAATAATTTTTCGACCACTTTTAAATTTCGACAGAAACTTTAAGAATGGAATTGCGGTTTTGGAAATTTCGTTCAATCGATATTTTAAACATGTTAGAACAAGCTAGTAAGGGGTTAATGGCGTGGTTCTGATACTATGTAAGTCTACGGTAGCGCCCCGGCCGTCAATCCGAGACCAAACGCGGAACAAAAACTTTTATAAAACTGGCGCTAACGTAGGCTTTCACCCGGATCGTACCATTAACCCTAAACTAGCAACTACAAAGAAGTTAGAATGGCTATACCGATCGATCCGTGTCCTTCGGTCTTTAGCCACCATCCCTAGCTCCTTGTGGCATCTCCGATCTCGCTCCATCTCCGATCTCCTCGTCGAAGTGGCACCATGTCAAGGAATGTTTTTTCAGGCTCCCTCTTCAAAACCGAAGCAACTCAGACATGAAGTTTGCTAGCCGACATGTCCAAGGTGAAGTAGAGAATGTGTGTGATTACTTTGTCTCATAACATCTATTGATTCTCAACACATAAGATGGTATGGATGGAGGTTGAAGAAGAAGTCATTAGAGGAGAATGTGAGATCAAGAAAAAGAAGAAAGAGAAAGACTTATGTGTTGTGTGAGATATTTTTGAGAGAGAGATATATCAATTACACAAAACCAAAACCCCAAGCCATCACATGGCATCCCCTCTCTCTCTAAAATATCCCCGCTAATCATAATTAGCCCCAAAATCAACCCATGTCACAATAAATGGTCACACAAACCAAGACCATGAGTCACCATGTGCATGTGGCATGAATTGATGCATATGGACAAAACTTGCACTCACATTTACCACCGCTAAACATTTAAACTAAATGTTTAATCCAAAAAAAAGATATGGCATCAACTAAAGTAAACTCGTGACAGATCACAAGAATACCCCTCACCTGTATATACATACCTGCATCCGCATTCCGACTGAATACGAATGCAATGAGACGAAAGTAATCCAACAAATCTAATACTAGGATCCGGTTTAAACCAAAGCCCACTAGTATGATCCGTCCTATTATGATCCGTGCACAAGTGTACGTATATGATCGAACTCTGCCATAAAACCATACGGCCTCTACAACGTTTCGCCCGAACTTGGGAAACTTTTTGTGGGGGACTCTAAAGACTCGTCAATACGCTGGCAGTGGGTTTAACCACAAGCACGTCAGTGGTACTAGCTGTACATAACGGCCGCCCGGGTATTGACCAAAAAGGAGGCTGGTGAGCCAACTCATCCTGAAACTCTAATGAGCATGTCAGTGACAATATCCGTACAGTCCGATCCATTCGTCTATGAGTATCGCATATCGGGCCTAGGGGGCTGGTAAACGTCAGACCCCCAAAAACGGTATAAGTCATATCGGAGTGTAGCCCAGAACACCCTGAGAAACTACTAGAATACCTACCAGTAAATCTCACTTGTCTTGGCCAAGGACTTCGTGTAATGGCTCTCCTAAATACAGCGCGATCTCACCCCTAATAGCGGAAGAGACGAATCCCCTGCCTCCATGTGGCTCGGGACTGTACCCAACTAAAACCTGTTTGCATGACTCCTTTGAGCCGTGGTAGGGTATTAATCAAAGCACAGTGGGAAATCACATGAGACAAATGACGATCTAAGGTCGACAAACTAACCTGTACACATGTCACCAGGGAACTGCTATCTGACGTTAGGTATAATTCCAACTAGCATGTTCCCGGCGAGTCCGTCCGGTGTACTCATAAGCCAATGAGCACTTGTATACATCTTAGGTGAACCAACTGACACCAATGGCTTGTGAGACCGGCCACCGCCCCTCATGGGGGTCTCGACTGTATGCACTATTCTACTCATGGAGTATCGATGCCCAGTCTCGAAACTCCCACGACTAGGGACACATTAAGGATGTGCTTCTAAACTACCCAACTCTCACGTATATGATCGCCATCATACTTCTGGTAGTCAAGCAAGAATCTTAAGGGCTCTATCAACGTGTAATAGTGATATGTAATGTCACCTAATGCATGTACACGATAATAAAGACAAACCAGATAGCATACTATCATCTCGAGTAAGACTGTCCTACCGGTATAAGTCCTCCCTCAATCATTGCAATCACGTGCTTGCGATCCAATAATTGACTTGAGGGCACTATATCCAACAATCTCCCACTTGCACTTAAAGCTAATTATTGTGATATCCTATACTCACAGCCCGTGTGATATCGAACACCCAACTCCTCTACTGATCAGTCTCATAAAGCTTGTTTGTGAAACTATTGCGTTCGAGAAATAGCCCCAGTGAGTGGATCCGCCCTGATGTTTCTTTCTATGTCTCTCTTTACATCAAGTTCACGAAGAAAGCCATCTCCCAAAATGAGCAATACCTGTCTTAGAATATGTCTGGATATCTGATGGGACCCAGTTCACAAATGAACTCCAAATCCAGCAAACTTGTTAGACTGTATCGTCAACTGAATTTAATCAGTATCCTGCACCATACCTCCCTCAGTATCCGCTTGGATCACCTGTCCAAACTACTGCCTCTCGTCAGAGGTAAAATCTATAACTCTGACAGTCACTCTGTCTACCAGGTCATCTTGAAAGCTTGGAATGATAACCGTCTCCCGAAAGAGGCTGCCATTATCAAATTCCTAGAACATCAACTTATGTTCTAAAACTGCTTCTGAACGTTTCTCCAGGATTGGATCAATATATCAACTTATTGCATCTAGTGTAAAAACAACATCTGGTGTGGTATTTGACATCTCATGATTGACTCAATTGGCTGAGCAAGTGATATGCCAATCATGCACATCCTCCTCCTATTTAGTCTGTAATACACCTTTAGAGAGGGTGACTCCATCACCTGCAGGTATACCTGTTGGAGATAGTGCCCTCAGAGTCAATTATTGGATCACAGGCACGTGATTGCAATGATTGAGGGAGGACCTATTCCGGTAGGACAGTCTTACTCAAGATGATAGTATGCTATCTGGTTTATTTTTATCATCGTGTACTGCTTTAGGTGACCTGACGGACGCTATTACACGTTGATAGAGCCCCTAGGATTCATACTTGACTGCCAGCAGTATGAGGGCGATCATATACGTGGGAGCTGGTAGTCTGTAAGCACATCCTTAAAAGGTCCCTAGTCATGGGAGTTTCGAGACAGGGCATCGATACTCCAGAGTAGACTAGTGTATACAGTCGAGACCCCGACGAGGGGCGGTGGCCGGTCTCACAAGCCACTGGTGTCAGTTGGTTCACCTAAGATGTATACACGTGCTCATTGGGTTATGAGTACACCGGACAGGACTCGCCGGGAACATGCTAGTTGGTCTTATACCTGACGTCAGATAGCAGTTCCCTGGTGACATGTGTACAGGTTAGTTCACTGACCTGAGGATCGTCATTAGTCTCGTGTGAGTTCCCACTGTACTTTGATTACTACCCTACCACGCTCAAAGGAGACGTGCAAACAGGTTTTAGTTGGGTACAGTCCCGAGCCACATGGAGGCAGTGAGCGGATCTTCAGGGGTTTGTCTCTCCCGGTATTGGGGGTGAGGTCGCGCTGTGTCTAGGAGAGCCAGAACATGAAAAGTCCTTGGCCAAGGCAGGAGATTTACTGGTAGGTATTCCAGTAGTATCTCAGGGTGTTCTGGGCTGATCTCTGACACGACTTGTACCGCTTTTGGGGGTCTAACTTTTACCAACCCCCTAGGCCCGCCATGCGATGCTCATAGACGAACGGACCGGACTGTATGGATATTGTCACTGACAGGCTCAGTAGGATGTCAGGATGAGTTCGCTCATCGACGTCCCTTTTGGTCAATAGATGGTAGCCCGTCACGTATGGCTAATACCTCTGACGTGCTAGTGGTTAAATCCACAGCCATAGTTTTGACGAGTCTTTAGAGTCCCCCACATTCAGTTGCTCAAGTTTTCGGGCGAAACGCTGTAGAGGCCGTATGGAGATATGGCAGGGTTCGATCAGATACGTGCGGTATTGCACGGATCATGATCGGACGGTTAATACTAGCGGGCTTTGGTTTAAGCCGGATCCTAGTATTGTACAGTGTAGATTTTGTCTCATTGCATTTGTATTCGGTTGGAATACAGATGCGGGTGTGTATGCACAGTAGCGGGGTTTTCCTGTAATTTATTACGGGATCAGTTTTTCTGGAGTTGCCAGTTTTCTTTCCGTTTCGGCCATTTTCCTTTGTATCTTTCATTGGCCGAAGATTGGTGGAGGAGGGCTTATTTGCATTTGTGCAAATATGCATTTGTGGAGGGTGTTCTTTGCATTTTGTTGCATCATGATGGTGCACCATCCATTGACTTGATTAATCCATCATTGCTTGACTTTTGTTTTGATGGTTGAGTGTTGGTTTTTGGAATGAGATTTTGGGTTATCATTATTCCTCATGATAACATTCTAGCATTATTGCTTACCCCCCCCCTTGTCTTTGCTCTCTCTCTCCCCATTCGCATGTGTGGCCGGCCAAGCAAGAGGATGGGGCTGTCCCATATTTTTGGTGTGGGATTTTTGTTATTTTGGCTTGGTAAAATCCTACAAGTTCCATCTCCATAAGCTCATATCATTCCTCCATTAAAATGGCAACTCCCTCAACCCCTAGAGACACATATAGCACTACACTATTCTACAGCAACTCTTGGGTACGTCGACTCGCCAACTTCGTGCCCGAGTTGCCTCGGTATAGAGGTGGGAGCCCGTAAAAGAAGCCGGCGACGTGGTGGAGACCGGAGATTCCGCGGGGAGATCGGGACGACGACGAGAAGACTGAAGGACACGGATCGCTCGGTATATCTCTCTACCCCCTCTCTAGATAGCTAGGACTAGTTTAATGGCACGATCCGGGTTGATAGTGCGCGGTGGTGCCGGTTTCAAAAAGTTAAAGTAAAGTATCGCTTCCGCATTCCGGAGTCGGATTGACGGCCGGGGCGCCGCCGTGCACTTACAGTGGTATCAAAGCCTCGCCATTAACCTAGTCTAGCTTGGTCTAACGTGTTTACATTTCCGATCGAACAAAAATTCCAAAACCGCGTTTTTCTCAAGCATCAGTTTCTGTCGAAATTTTTTTAGCTCCAAAACTTTTTCAGGTTGTTGCAGAATGATGTGCAGGGAATTTTAAGAGTTCTGGGAAAATTCGGTCTCGTGAACAGTCTAAACCACCGCTGAACCGCGGCCAAACCCATGCTTGGGCCGCGGTTCCGCCTCTATTTTCACTGTTCATGGCCCCAAAGTTTTACAGAGGCCTTCTGGGTTGAAAATAGGGTTTTTGGAACATTCTTTTTGGGCCCAGAATTTCTTTATGTGCTACAGTAGTACTTGGGGGCCCACTTAGGAATATTTAATCGATCGGATATTTTAAACACATTAGTTCACAGTATTTACATTATATCTGCGACCGTGAATGTCACTTGATCGGTAAATCCTGTCTAACTGCTATATCCCGGTTAGACGGATTTGCGAACGTGACATTCACGTTGATGTTCTGTGTTTTGCTGTGATGTTGCTGATCGGTCGTGGGGGATAGCCTGGATGCAATGCTAGTACAGTTTTTGTTGTATTATGTATATTTGATATTGCGGGGCGAGCGTCCGACATGTGGACTGCCGTCACTGCCTGATTGTATATTATTCTTTTGAGGCACGACCTGGTTGCGGTCGATGTACCCGTTGTATGTATATTTTACTTTCTGTACTAGGATTGCCCCGCAGAGGGGTGCACGGATAGCCGGGTTCTAGAGAGCAACAAGCCTGCATCTCATGGCATTGAGACGGAGGGGGCTTCACTCTAGAATTGGCGGGCTATTCGCCGCACTCGTAGGGGGTATAGGTTGACCCAGGAGGGGTGCCCAAGTTACCGGATTCTGTGAAGTGCTGGGTGGTCCATTCACGTTGCTGAAGGGGGCTGTCTCGCTTCAGGTTTTGGCGGGTGACTTGCCGCGCCCGTAGGGGTCTAGGATTTTCATTGCACAGGCTATCCACACGACCAGGGGAACGTCGGGTTTCAGCGGCTCTGTGAAACCCGGGGATCCCAGATATCTGTATTGTTCTGTGATGCTGTACATTTCTGTGATGTTGCATTTTATCACGCCTTGAGCGAAATATTATATATTGATATATATACTAGTAGATGTTGTATATGTTTTGCATCCGCGCTAGTCCAGTCCCCGCTCTGTCGTTAGTTAGCTAACCTAACGGGTAATGACGGGACCCAGTGGTGAATGCGGATGGCATATACGTATGTCATTATTTTCGTTTTTTGTTGGTGTAATCAATTGATGGGACTGCACTGATTCGGATCAATGCAAATTAAAACAAACCTGATCTGATGTTGTTGGAACATTTTTCAAAAGGCTGTTATTTGCAAGAATGTTCACTTTTGTTTTGCATCGTGGTATTCAGTTGGAATATCCTGCTCCTCAGTCGACGAGGCAAGGGCCGAGATCCCTTCACCGGGAGTGACCCCTTGGACAAAAGTTTGCGTCAGGGCAATAACTTCACTATAGCCGATTACTTTTGCTTTGCATCGTGGTATTCATTTGGAATATCCTGCACCTCATTCTACGGGGAAAGAGCCGAGATCCCTTCACCGGGAGTGACCTCTTTAGCAAAGGTTTTCGTTACTATATTTTTCTAAAAAGCTATCCGTTCCTTCAACGATATCAAGTTCATTACGTTAAAGGTTTTCGCCAGAAACCATTCATAGCCCTCCGTCGTTTCATATGGATAGTCAATAGTATTCAAGCTGTGTTTGTTGGCCATAGTCAAGGTACAGTGTTTGGTAGCTATTGGGTATTCATATGCTGCATAGATAGACGCGTTGGTTTGGGACAGTCGTATAGCCTTGTTGGCCCTAGTCAAGGGCTTGTACGGGTGGGTTCAAATTAACCTGGACAATGATGGGTAGAACTTAACATGTGACTTATGATTTGTTGGCCATAGTCAAGGTCATAAGAGCATGGGGCAAAAATCACATCGAGAGTTTCTAAAGAAACTGAAACTTGCCAGATATGCGCATACCTTCTGGAGTGTGATGACGTGAGCGGATTCCGTCACGTTATCATGCGAAGATAGTTGGATCCCGATTCCCACTGATGAGTTGGTTTACTCCTCGGGTGATCCCGACTAATTCTTCTTTTGGGTTTGGAGAAGAATTTGACGTTACAGTGGGAGGTTTCCAGATTAGATAAATTGGTAACCATTCTGATCTAGGTTAGAGTGCACGCTGAGTGTTTCTTTTCTCTCTCTCTTTGGCAGCGACCATTGACCTGACCCTAGACTATGACTCAGAGACCAAAATTAACCGAACCTTCTTAACACTGGCTTTTGGATTGTCAGAGTTGCATACCTCATTGCCACTCCTACTTTTACCCTTTTCTCCAGGACACCCTGTATTACTACGAACGTCCACTTCCATTGGACAAAACCATCGTATGGTTATATACGAACTCGAAGGAATTTATTCGAGGATGGTTTCCGGTTCTGGAGAAAACGAATAGGACTATTCAGTTGTCTTTTCCTTTTTACCTTCTCTCAAGTTTCGAGTACTCCTTGGTTTAGGAGATAGTACACCTATTGCGCAAATTGGATAGACTTCTTCCAAACCATAGGCAGGTGCCGAACGGTAGGGAATGAAGAAAACCGATTAGCCTAAACGGTGTACAGAAGGTATTATGTAAAGACAAAGAAATGGATTAGAAGGAGGGCAAAGTAAATTGCGACTGATATTCATGACCAAACCAGGTATTTCATTACCACTCCCACTTCACCTTTGTATTTCTCCAGGACACTCCGTATCACTACGAAGATCCACAGTTTATTGGATACTCCATCGTATGGTTATATACGAACTCGAAAGGAACTTGTTCCAGTTCGGGGATGGATTCTGGTTCGGGAGAAATAGGAATAAGGTTTATTCAGTTGTCTTTTATCTTCACCTTCTCTCGCATTACGAGTGTTCCTAGGATTGGGACAGTACACCCATTATGCTTATTGGATAGTCTTCTTCCAAACCATAGGCTGGTGCCGAACGGTAGGGAAGGAAGAAAACCATTTGGCCTAAAGGGGCGTGCAGAAGGTAATGACTAAAGACATATGAAGGGATTTGGAGAGGTGGCAGAGATTTATACGGTTACAGTTGTGAATCTGGAAGAGGCATTACTAGGAATACCAGGATACCCCTACGAAACATTTCAATGTTTCAGCTTCACTGTGTACTGTTAAAGGAAAACTGATTTCCCGATTAGATACTTACTCCAGGGTATGTATTTACCACGTATGATTCTCACATCTGTATGGTTTAACAGATGATGAGTGGGAGAAAGTTATTGGGAATTAGGTGATCATCCTCATTATATCGGAATTCGTTGTAATTTGTGATATTTTAGGAAGTCACCTATGTTGTTTGCCGGACGGCGAATATTTGGTTTTGAATATCCGTTGTTATGCACCAATTTCAAATTGATATATCTGTACGTCTATTTTTATAGAGTGAGATGTACCTTTTTGAAATTATGTCTACGACATTTACCTATAACAGTGGATGGTTAGGTAAGGAGCATTGAACAGCGGTGTAATTCTTCTTAACCATAAGTACAGTTTTCAACCTACAACACACAGGGAGTGAGTTATTAGACTCAAGGGACTTGTACAGAGTATTGTATATTGTCCAGTGTCCATTAGGACAGAGGGGATGGTCCTCGTACTATATTCGGTTTACTTATGACTTCTCTAGTTTTGAGACAGGTGTTTCGTAGGAACGCAAGGTCCGAATTTTGAGAAGTTATAGGTATTTGAATAAAGTAGAGAACCAGGTGTTGCAAGTATTGGGATTCTTCAAGGTGATCGAAGATGTAGATACTTGTGTAGGGTATTTAGTTGATAGTAATGATTAAGAGAACTTGCTTCTCTTTCAGGTTACTCATAATTGGAAGCACTCCTAAGTTGAGTAACGCTGATCAGCCTTCTTCCACTTAGTTGACATGCACTGGAGACTGCTGCATGATTTGAATCTGGTTCAATTAAATCAGTGCCTCTATTTCTATATTGGATATGTAAGTCGATGTTCAACACCCCAATACTTGTGGGGAGGCGGAAATATGAATAACAATCAAGTTCTATGATCAAACATCGATTAACCGTATGAATCGTTTGCTAAACAAGTTTTAACAAAAGCTATAGAGTTTTAAACTACTATGCCAAGAGATTATACCAAACGATTCTAGTCCTTCATCTTGATGTTGTCTACGGCCTCTATGGATCTCCACGTCCTCTTCGGCTTTCTCCCGTGATAGACGATCCACCCGAGAACCCTAATCCAAGCTATAACCTCTAAACTTGAGGTTACTTAGTTTCTCTAGTTGCTAAATAGAGTAGCTAAGGTGATGTAGAGATAGGTTATGGAGTAATTAGTCTTTCCTAATCCTTGTTCTCAACTCATGAGGGGTAGAATTAGGCTTGGTGAAGGAGAGAGAACTTGAAGAGAGAGAGTGAGAAGATGATAATGATATTATTATAATGAAAAAAGCTTCTCACTTGATATATATGAAACATAATGAATTAAAAGAAATGAATAAAAAGAGATTATTCATCATGTTTCATTAATGCAAGTGGGTGATTCATTACATGAGTCATTAAGAATTTAATAATGCATTAATGATATGATGAATCATTCACAATGAGTCACTAATTCATTAAATGAAAATGCCACCTCTCTCTCCATGTCACATCCTTCTAGAAGCTTCTCGGAAAATTACGAGAACGCCCCTCTCATCCGTGAAAACACGGAAAAACTTTAGACTGTATAAATCCAATAACCTGATACTAGAATCTGGCTTAAACCAAAGCCGGCTAGTAAAAACTGTCCGAATGTCATACGTGCGTTCAAACACGTATGCATCCGAACCTTTGTCGTAAAACCATACGACCTCTATATCTTTTCGCCTGGGTTTGGGAAATCTCTGTGTGGGACTCTAAAGACTCGACTACTACGCTGGCAGTGGGTTTAACCACAGACCGCAAGCGGCACTAGCTGTACGTAACGGTCCCCAGGTAGTTGTCGATAAGAAAGCTGATGAGGTAACCCATCTGAAATCCTACTGAGCCTGTCTGTGACAATATCCGCGCAGTCCGGTCTGTTCGTCTAAGAGTATCGCATGTATGGTCTAGGGAGGTGGTGGACGTCAGACCCCTAATAACCGTACAAGTCGTGTCGGTATGGCTTTATCACCATCCGAGAATCTACTGATCAACCTATCAGTAATTCTCAATCAGCCATGGCCAGGGACTTATGGTAATGACCAAACGACCACAGTGCGATATCAACTCCCTATACCGGGAGAGACGAATCCCTAACAGTCGCTCACTGCCTCCATGTGGCTCGGGACTGTGCCCAACTGAAACCTGTTTGCACGACTCCTTTGAGCCGTGGTAGGGTAACAATCAAAGCACAGTGGGAACTCACACGAGACAAATGATGACCTTAAGTCAACGGACTATCTGCACACATGTCACCTGAGAACTGCTATCTGACGTTAGGTATAATACCATCCAGTCAGTTCTCGGCGAGTCCTGTCCGGTGTACTCACACCCAGTGAGCATCTGTATACAATCTTAGGTGAACTCCACCAATGGTTGCGGGACCAATCCATTGTCCCTCGTCAGGGTCTAGATATGTATACACTAGTCTACTCCGGAGTATCGATGCCCAATCTCGATACTCCTGCGACCAGGGACATCTAAGGGTGTGCCTATTGACTATCCAGCTCCCACTAGTATGACTGCCATCACAACGCCGGTAGTCAGACAAACACCCTATGGGCTTTATCAACATATATATATAAATACCAAGTAAAATATATCACACGTTAAGACAAAGTCAAACCAAATAGCGTACTATCATATCAAGCAAGACTGTCATGTATATACATATCCCAAGTATCCTATACAATGTAGGCCTCTAGGGCATATATATCCAACAATCTCCCACTTGCACTAAGGCCTATAATTGGCGCAATGAGTACCCACTGTCTCTACCAGATCCAGTTGCTTGCGTACCGCATGCCCAACATCTCAAAAAGCCTCTCGAACTGTACTTGAGGAATGGCCTTGGTGAATGGATCTGCCGTGTTGTCTTTTGTGTCTACTCTCCGTATCTCGATCTCCCGACGATCCACGATCTCCCTGATCAGGTGAAACCGCCTTAAGATATGCCTGGATTTCTGATGGGACCTTGGTTCCTTCGCTAAAGCTACAGCGCCATTGTTATCGCAGTACAAAGGTATTGGATTGGCAATGGACGGAACCACCTGAAGTTCAGAAATGAACTTCCTTATCCAGACAGCCTCTTTTGCGGCTTCACTAGCAGCTATATACTCAGCCTCCATAGTTGAGTCTGCGACGGTATCTTGTTTGGAACTCTTCCAACTTATCGCTCCTCCATTGAGGGTAAACACAAAACCCGAAATAGATTTAGAATCATCCTTGTCACTTTGGAAGCCGGAATCGGTAAAAGCCTCTACCTGGATGTTCCCATTACCGTAAATCAAGAACATCTCCTTAGTCCTTCTCAGGTACTTGAGAATGTTCTTCACCGCTATCCAATGTTTCTCACCTGGGTCCGATTGATACCTGCTTACCACACTAAGTGCGTAAGCTACATCTGGTCTGGTACATAACATCGCATACATTATTGAGCCTACCGCCGAAGCGTAGGGTATAATGCCCATGCGAGCCCTCTCTTCATCAGTCTTTGGAGACATCTCTTTGGAGAGGGTGATTCCATGACAAGCGGGCATATTGCCGCGTTTGGAATCTTCCATACTAAATCTCTTTAGTATAGTGTCTATATACCTGGACTGTGAAAGTCCCAATATTCTATTAGATCTATCTCGATAGATCTTAATGCCCAGAATGTATGATGCATCTCCCAAGTCTTTCATAGAGAATTTCTGTGACAAGAAGAGCTTTACTGATTGTAGTATAGGGATATCATTCCCTATCAGTAGTATGTCGTCGACGTATAAAACGAGGAAGACTACTGCTCCTTCTACAATCTTCCTATAAACACATGGTTCATCTACATTTTTGATAAAGTCAAATTCCTTGACTGTTTCATCAAAGCAGATGTTCCAACTCCGCGATGCTTGCTTTAACCCATAAATGGATTTAAGCAATTTGCACACTCTTCCGCTGCTCCCACTGTCCAAGAAACCTTCTGGTTGATCCATGTAAACACTCTCTTCTAGATGTCCATTTAGAAAAGCTGTTTTTACATCCATTTGCCAGATTTCATAGTCATGGAAGGCAGCAATGGCAAGCATGATCCGAATGGATTTAAGCATAGCTACTGGCGAAAAAGTTTCATCATAGTCCAATCCTGGTCTTTGACGAAAACCTTTTGCTACTAGTCTAGCTTTGTACGTTTCCACTTGTCCAAATGTACCAATCTTCTTTTTGAAGATCCATTTGCACCCAACTGGTTTTACCCCAGGAGGAGCAACTTCTAAAGTCCATACTTTATTGGTGTACATGGATTCCATTTCGGATCTCATTGCATCCAGCCACTTCACTGAGTCGCTACTTGTGATAGCCTGCTGAAAACTAGTAGGCTCATCATCATCGATGATGCAATCCTCTCGATCCCCATCAAGAAGAAAACCATAGTATCTTTCAGGAGGATGAGAAAGCCTACTAGATCTGCGGAGTGGCGTTGGTTCGTCATGTTCTATTGAAATCTGAGATTCTTCTAAGTCTTCGGTTGCAGTTTGAGGTTCTGGAATTTCTTCCAGTTCTACCGCGCTCCCACTAATTTCTTTTGCAAGAAATTCGCTTTCTAAGAAGACAATGTGACGAGCGACAAACACCTTTTGTTCTTCAGTGTGGTAGACCATGTACCCCCTTGAATGCTTGGGGTATCCTACAAACTTGCATAAAACCGATCGTGCTTCGAGCTTGTCCGGATTATGCTTTTTAACATATACCGGACACCCCCATATCTTGATATACTTGAGATATGGTCTCTTCCCACACCACATTTCATATGGAGTGGTAGGTACAGACTTAGTTGGAACTCTATTTAATAGATATGCGGCTGATTCTAAAGCAAATCCCCAGAAGGAAAGTAGTAACTCAGCACTACTCATCATTGATCGCACCATATCTAATAGCGTGCGATTCCTTCTTTCTGATACACCATTATGCTGAGGTGTATAAGGTGGAGTAAGCTGAGAGAGTATTCCATTTGCTTTTAAGTATTCAAGGAAACTGGTACTTAAGTATTCTCCACCTCGATCAGATCGAAGTGTCTTGATGCTTTTACCAGTTTGTTTCTCTACTTCATTTTTATACTCCTTAAACTTCTCAAAAGCCTCGGATTTATGTTTTATTAAGAACACATGTCCATACCTAGAGAAGTCATCAGTAAAAGTGATGAAGTAGGAGTGACCACTTCGTGCATGTATAGACATCGGACCACATACATCACTGTGTACTAGTCCCAAGAGTTCGGTGGCTCTTTCTCCGTGTCCGGTGAACGGAGATTTGGTCATTTTTCCTTTGATACATGATTGACAAGTTGCATATGATGAATATTCAAACGAATCTAGATATCCATCTTTATGTAACTTAGTCAACCTTGTTTCATTTATATGACCAAGTCTACAATGCCATAGGAAGGCTTGATTCGAATCTGGAGCCTTTCTTTTACGCGTGTTTTGAATATTGAAAATTTGAGGTTGATTTAGTATGTATATGCCGTTTTCCAGTGTGCCAAACCCAATCAGTTCTTGATTTAGGAGAATGTTCATGACATTTCTTTCAAGCACAAAATTATATCCTTTATTAGACAACAAAGATACTGATATAATATTACACATCATATTGGGAATACAAAAACAGCTATACAATACCAAAATGTGTCCACTATTCAACCCTAGGTGATATTCCCCTATTGCAACTGCATCTACATGCATTCCATTGCCCATCCGGAGAGTCATATCACCTGCCCCCAGTACTCTACTATTTCTTAGATCCTGCAAAGAATTACAGATGTGAGAACCAGAACCGGTATCAAGTACCCATGAAGTAGAGTTAACTGAAAGACAATTTTCGATTACGAACACACCTGAAGCAGAAGCAACAGCTTGCTTCATGTCCTTGGCTTTAAAGGCCAAACAGTCCTTCTTCCAGTGCCCTTGCTTGTGACAATAGAAGCACTCGTTCTTTTCTGCCTTCACCCTTCCTGCCTTGTTCGTTCCCTGCACCTTCTTGACCCCATCCTTCGGTTTGGTGGCTTTCATCTTCTTCTTCCCTTTTGCTTTCGCTTTAGATTTAGAAGAAGATGATTGGCCAACATACAGAACGGGGGTCTTCTCCTTTTTCAAGGAGGTCTCTGCTACCCTCAACATATTGAGGAGCTTTGGAAGATCTGCTTCCATTTCGTGCATGTTGAAGTTCAGCACGAACTGAGAGAAGGTGTGGGGAAGGGACTGCAAAATCAAGTCGATATACAAATCATTCTCTAGCACGCATCCCAAGTTTGCGAGTTCCTCAATGAGGGTGATCATTTTGAGGACGTGCTCTCCAACAGGCGATCCTGGAGCTAACCTCATCTGGAATAGTTTCCTCGAGGTTTCGTACCTCGCGATACGGGAGTGTTCACCATACAATTCCTTGCAATGGAGGAATATGGATGCAATATCCATACTCTCGTGCTGTTTCTGGAGTTCATTATTCATGGACGCCAGCACGATACACTTAGCTCGCTCACAGTCTAGATCCCAGGTTTTACGAACTTCCTTGTCCGCAACTGAGGAATCTGGTCCTGGGATAAGGGGGGAACAGCGGTGGTAACATATGCAACTTTGTCATAAGTCAGCGCAATATTGACGTTTCTTAGCCAATCTTTATAGTTCTGCCCGGTCAGTATATTCTTTTCAAGTAATAGTTTTAGTCCAGTCATGGTAGCTGCTAGAGAGAGAGAAAAGAAAACACTCAGCATATGCTCTTGCAAGTTTAGATTGGTTATTTAATTTATCTAAACAGGATGGCTCCCACTGTTTCCTCAAATCCTCCTTCAAAACCTAAAAGAAGAACTAGTCAGGATTTAATCACACGTCACAATACTTGCTTAACCTTTCAGCCAGGCTGGTGTTGGTACTTCGAGGGAGGTTTTCCAACGCTTTCGCGAAGTTCCTTAATTAAAGAACCTCTTTTCCCTGGACGCGTAGCCCCTCTAACACCTTTCTAGGCACCTACTTGGTTTATAGCATTGATTGTTAAGTGAGAGAAATTCCCGAGAGTAATCCTACTCATCAGTGGGATCGGGATCCAACTATCATTGTATGATGCCCTAGATGGAAGCCACTCTAGTCACCACACTCCAGAAGGTAAGCTAAATCTGCAAGTTTCCTTTATGTTTGAAACTCCCGATGTGATTTTTACCCCAAGCTCTTATAGACCTTGACGTACGCCAACAAGTCATAAGACGCAAGTCAAGTTCTACCCGTCGTTGTCCTGATCAATTTAAATACATCAAACAGGCCCTTGACGTAGGCCAACAAGGTGTACGTCTGTATTAAACTAATGCATCTATCTATGCAACAAATAGGCACACACACTGCAACCATACACTATGCCTTGACGTAGGCCAACAAGCATAGCATGAATACGATGTGCTGTCTATCTGAAACGACGGAGGGTTACGGCTGGTTTTTGGCAAAAAACCGTTAACGTAATGAACTTGATTTGATCGAAGGAACTAAGATGGCTTTTATTAAAAGGAGTGGTTTAAGCTCCGCATTTAAAATTTGCTTTTTCAAGAAAACCGAGTGGTTTTTAGAAATTGTTCCAACGATTCAGTTTAGGTTTTATTTTCTTTGCATTAATGATAATGCGTCCCATCTTTAACCTATCATTACAGATAACAACGAAAATACGACGTCCTCTTATGCCATCCGCATTCGCCACGGGGTCCCGTCATCACCCGTTAGGTTACTTAACTAACGACAGAGCGGGGGCTGGGCTAGCGCGGGTGTAAAACATAAGCGACGTCTAAATAGCTATCATATATAGATATTGTACATTCGTCAGACACAATAATAGGCATTCCAGATCACAGATAAACAATATTGGATTTGCAAGCAATCTGCATTTCATTTGAGCCTGCAATGAAAGACAGATTACACAGTTGTGATGAATAGCCATTACCCCACCCACGACCCCTACGGGTACGGCAAACTACCCGCCCGGCAGTTTGTGCACCCCACCTTGGGTCTGTCCTAGGAGCAAAAACAGCAAAATGAAATAATACAACGGTGGCTACAACCGCAACCTGGAAGTGCCCCGCAAAATAATATTACAACAAATTACATTTACATCAAATGAATTAAATAATAACCCATCACAAAACCCGGCTAATCACCACAACAGTCCAATACAGTTTATATACACAAACAGTTAAAATCCATTTCAGAAATGTGCAACCCCCTGCCAACCGACATACTAGCAGTTAGGGGAGGTTTACGAACACATTATACAATCACAGATATAATCCAATATGCAAATACTGTACAATTTCGATCGATTAAACATCTTTAATATTGCTCCAAAAACTGCTCTGTAAAACTGAAACCTGAGCAAAAATTAAATATTCCAGAAAATCCCAAATATTACAGAGAACCCACCCAAGAAATTTGGGTTCATGACTCACCAACTCGGCGGCGGAACCGCGGCGGATCGTGTGGGATCCGCCGCGGATCCACGGCCGTTTGGTCGAATCATGACCCCAATTTTCTTGGGTGTTCTTCTGGTGTCATTACAAGCTTTCTGAACATCCCTGAAAAAATTTTGGACTTCATTTAAATTTCGACAGAAACTTGATGTTTTTAGGGTTTTACGGCTTCGTTTTTCCGTTCGAAATTCGTACAAATTTGCAATAAAGTTAAAAGTTGTTTAGCTAGGCTCTGATACCACTGTAAGTCGATGTTCAACACCCCAATACTTGTGGGGAGGCGGAAATATGAATAACAATCAAGTTCTATGATCAAACATCGATTAACCGTATGAATCGTTTGCTAAACAAGTTTTAACAAAAGCTATAGAGTTTTAAACTACTATGCCAAGAGATTATACCAAACGGTTCTAGTCCTTCGTCTTGATGTTGTCTACGGCCTCTATGGATCTCCACGTCCTCTTCGGCTTTCTCCCGTGATAGACGATCCACCCGAGAACCCTAATCCAAGCTATAACCTCTAAACTTGAGGTTACTTAGTTTCTCTAGTTGCTAAATAGAGTAGCTAAGGTGATGTAGAGATAGGTTATGGAGTAATTAGTCTTTCCTAATCCTTGTTCTCAACTCATGAGGGGTAGGATTAGGCTTGGTGAAGGAGAGAGAACTTGAAGAGAGAGAGTGAGAAGATGATAATGATATTATTATAATGAAAAAAGCTTCTCACTTGATATATATGAAACATAATGAATTAAAAGAAATGAATAAAAAGAGATTATTCATCATGTTTCATTAATGCAAGTGGGTGATTCATTACATGAGTCATTAAGCATTTAATAATGCATTAATGATATGATGAATCATTCACAATGAGTCACTAATTCATTAAATGAAAATGCCACCTCTCTCTCCATGTCACATCCTTCTAGAAGCTTCTCGGAAAATTACGAGAACGCCCCTCTCATCCGTGAAAATACGGAAAAACTTTAGACTGTATAAATCCAATAACCTGATACTAGAATCTGGCTTAAACCAAAGCCGGCTAGTAAAAACTGTCCGAATGTCGTACGTGCGTTCAAACACGTATGCATCCGAACCTTTGTCGTAAAACCATACGACCTCTATATCTTTTCGCCTGGGTTTGGGAAATCTCTGTGTGGGACTCTAAAGACTCGACTACTGCGCTGGCAGTGGGTTTAACCACAGACCGCAAGAGGCACTAGCTATACGTAACGGTCCCCAGGTAGTTGTCGATAAGAAAGCTGATGAGGTAACCCATCTGAAATCCTACTGAGCCTGTCTGTGACAATATCCGCGCAGTCCGGTCTGTTCGTCTAAGAGTATCGCATGTATGGTCTAGGGAGGTGGTGGACGTCAGACCCCTAATAACCGTACAAGTCGTGTCGGTATGGCTTTTATCACCATCCGAGAATCTACTGATCAACCTATCAGTAATTCTCAATCAGCCCTGGCCAGGGACTTATGGTAATGACCAAACGACCACAGTGCGATATCAACTCCCTATACCGGGAGAGACGAATCCCTAACAGTCGCTCACTGCCTCCATGTGGCTCGGGACTGTGCCCAACTGAAACCTGTTTGCACGACTCCTTTGAGCCGTGGTAGGGTAACAATCAAAGCACAGTGGGAACTCACACGAGACAAATGATGACCTTAAGTCAACGGACTATCTGCACACATGTCACCTGAGAACTGCTATCTGACGTTAGGTATAATACCATCCAGTCAGTTCTCGGCGAGTCCTGTCCGGTGTACTCACACCCAGTGAGCATCTGTATACAATCTTAGGTGAACTCCACCAATGGTTGCGGGACCAATCCATTGCCCCTCGTCAGGGTCTAGATATGTATACACTAGTCTACTCTGGAGTATCGATGCCCAATCTCGATACTCCTGCGACCAGGGACATCTAAGGGTGTGCCTATTGACTATCCAGCTCCCACTAGTATGACTGCCATCACAACGCCGGTAGTCAGACAAACACCCTATGGGCTTTATCAACATATATATATAAATACCAAGTAAAATATATCATACGTTAAGACAAAGTCAAACCAAATAGCGTACTATCATATCAAGCAAGACTGTCATGTACATACATATCCCAAGCATCCTATACAATGTAGGCCTCTAGGGCATATATATCCAACAGGATATAGAACAGTTCATATCTTGATATTGCTAAGGTACGGGGAGTTGTCCGGCTTATGCTTAAAACCAGACTCTGGATAACTCAAGGCATGTTTCAGTAATGGCTGTTTGCGGGTTGACCCAGGCTATGACGAGGGTTGACTTTCTACCATTTGGAAGATCAATAGTGATATTGTTCTTAACTCGCCACAGTTTTAACAAAAAATGGATTTTTTCAGAAAACAGTAGTGGGAGTATGGTAGAACTGGAAGTGATTCCAGAACCGCAAACGATTACTGAAGATTTGATAGGAACCTAAAGATTCAATCTGGTTTGACATTCCATTGGCCACTCCGCAGATACGGTGGGTAACCTCAGGCACCCGAGAGGTACTCCGGTAGCCTCAAGGACGGTGACAGGGAGGTTCTTCTTTACCCAGCCTTGCCATTGCTGTTGTTCCAGACTGTGAGACCCGGCGGGAGGATGAGTATAGCGTCATTCTAAACTAGCTTTAGAACTGTACGTATATATGACTCTGCCAGAGGGTTGTCGTAGTCAGTGGGAGCAGCGGAAGCATTAGCGGACAGGTGGCTTATGTCTATTTATAGACTAAAGCAGATATAGCGGAGATAGATCATCTATTTCTGATGTGACAGTCATAGGTTTGACTTCATCAGAATAGGGGATGGATCTGTTAAGAAGATAGTAGGGTGTGATGTCCTGGTATTTGGATGACATACACAGAGTAGGAAGTGAAATTCCTATACTACGATCGGTTATACTTTGGTCGTCACACAGTGGTTTCTCCACATGGGACTTGGACATTATAACAGACATACTGGTTACTAGATCTATGGTATTAGATCTAGATTTAGGTGGTTTCCCAATTAAGGGTACTTAGACAGCATTCTAAGAGTATTTAGAATGGACGACTCCTGGCACGGTAGTGTACCTGCAGGTGATGGAGTCACCCTCTCTAAAGGTGTCTTACAAACTAAAGGGGAGAGGGATGTGCATGATTGACGGATCACTTGCTTAGGCAATTGAATCAATCATGAAATGTCAAGTACCACACCAGATGTTGTTCTTGCAGTAGATGCAATAAGTTGATATTAATCCAATCCTGGAGAAACAGTCGGAAGCAGTTTTAGAACATAAGTGGATGTTCTAGGGATATGATAACGACATCCTCATTCGGGAGACAGTTATCATTCCAGGCTTCCAAGGTGACCTAGACGACAAGGAGGTTGTCAGAGTTATAGTTTTCCTTCTGACGAGGAGCAGTATTTTGGACAGGTGGTCCAAGGCAATACTGAGGGAAGCATAGCGCAGGATACTGATTAAGTTCAGTTGACGATACAGTCTAAGAAGTTTGGATTTGGAGTTCATTTATGAGCTAGGTCCCATCAGACATCCATACACATTCTAAGACAGGTATTTCTCATTTCGGGAGATGGCTTTCTCCGCGAACTTGAGATATAGAGAGATATAGAAAGAAACATCAAAACGGATCCACTCACTGAGGCTATTCCTCGAACGCAATAGTTTCGCAAACGGGATTTGTGAGACTGACTAGTAGAGGAGTTGGGTGTTCGGTATCACACGGGCTGTGAGTATGCGACATCGCAATAATTAGCCTTGAGTGCAAGTGGGAGATTGTTGGAGATAGTGCCCTCAGAGTCAATTATTGGATCACAGGCACGTGATTACAATGATTGAGGGAGGACCTATTCCGGTAGGACAGTCTTACTCAAGATGATAGTATGCTATCTGGTTTATCTTTATCATCGTGTACTACTTTAGGTGACCTGACAGGTCGCTATTACACATTGATAGAGCCCCTAGGATTCATACTTGACTGCCAGCAGTATGAGGGCGATCATATACGTGGGAGCTGGTAGTCTGTAAGCACATCCTTAAAAGGTCCCTAGTCGTGGGAGTTTCGAGACAGGGCATCGATACTCCAGAGTAGACTAGTGTATACAGTCGAGACCCCGACGAGGGGCGGTGGATGGTCTCACAAGCCACTGGTGTCAGTTGGTTCACCTAAGATGTATACAGATGCTCATTGGGTTATGAGTACACCGGACAGGACTCGCCGGGAACATGTGTTAGTGTATATGCCCTAGAGGCCATTACTGTATCATACCAGTTTGTATATTACTTAATGGAAGCTTGGGATATTCACCTTGTATAAACAATCTTGCTCCATATAGTAGTATGCTACTTGGTTTGTTTCTACTTCAATGTGTACATGTGTTTATTTTAGTATATCACCTATACACATTAGTGGAGCCCTTAGGATCTTTGCTTGATTACCAGCGTTGTGATGGCAGTCACACTAGTGGGGGCTGGGTAATCTATAAGCACATCCTTATGCAGGTCCCTAGTCGCAGGACTATCGAGACAGGGCATCGATACTCCGGAGTAAACTAGCGTGTGCGCTTCTCATCCCAGTGTGGGAGATGGTCTGTCCCACAGCCATCAGTACGTCGTACTGGAGATAGTATACGGGTGCTCGTTAGGTTACGAGTACACTGGACAGGACTCGTCGGGAATTGACCGGTTGGTATTATACCTATCGTCAGTTATCAGTTCCCAGGTGACATGAGTACAGCTTAGTCCGCTAACTTGACACTGTCACTTCGCCTCGAGTGTGTTCCCACTGTACTTTGATTACTACCCTACCACGGCTCAAAGGAGTCATGCAAACAGGTGGTAGTTGGGTGCAGTCCCGAAGCACTTGGAGGCAGTGACGGTTAGACAGGATTCGTCTCTCCCGGTATTAGGGGTTGACATCGCGCTGTGTCTAGGAGAGCCATTACATGAGTGGTCCCTGGCCAGGGCAATCGAGATATACTGGTAGGCTTCCAGTGTTATCTCAGGGTGTTTTAGGCTTCACTCCGACACGACTTGTACCGCTATTAGGGGACTGACGTTTACCGCCCCCTAGGCCCACCATGCGATGTATCAGACGAACAGACCGGACTGTACGGAGATTGTCACATTCAGGCTCAGTAGGAGTTCAGATGGGTTTCAACTCGTCAGTTTCTTTGTCGGCATCTACCTGGGGACCGTTACGCACAGCTAGTGCCGCTTGCGGTCTGTGGTTAAACCCACTGCCAGCGTAGTGTCGAGTCTTTAGAGTCCCACACAGAAAGCTATTCGCCTTTAGGCAAAAGAGTAGAGGTCGCATGGTTTTGCGACAGGTCGCATGGTTTTGCGGTAGGGTTCGGTCACATCCGTGCACTTATGCACGTACAGTGTCTGGACAGTTTACACTAGCGGGCTTTGGTTTAAGCCAGATCGTAGTATACGTATTGGGATTGGATTTATCCAGTATGTATTCATGTTCCTCGGAACGCGGATGCGGGTGTGTATGCACAGTTGACGGAGAGACAGAGGCAGAGGATTCTCATTAGGGTTGTTGACCGTTGACTGTTGACTATTGACTTTTTGGTCAACCCTAATAAGAATATGATATATGATTAACAATAATATTAATTAAGTATTGAGGTGACATGGTTGTTGAGGGGTTGACTTTGTTGACTTGTTGACTTTGTTGACCGGTTGACTAGGTTGGACTAGTTGACCATCATGATGACAATGGCTATCATTTCATGGCAAAGACTTTTTTACTTGCTTGTTTCTCTTGTGAGAAATGAGTGCATGAAATGATTTAGCCATTTTGACTTGAACCATTTTACACAATACTTGATTATTATTTTTGTGATGATGGTTTTGGATTATGAGAGCCAAGAGAGAAAAGTCTTCTCTCATTCTATCATTCTCATTCTCTCTCTTGTTCTTGAGCTCTCATCTCCTTCCTCTTGCTCTCCCTCTCTTTAGTCTATGGTTCACTTGTCTCATGTGTTGAGAAACAAGAACCATAGAGAAAATCCCAACACACTCTTCTCTACTCACTCTAGTTCACAAGGTTTAGCAAACCAAGTGAACTAGTTTCTTCAAAGATCGAAGAAGAAGCCAAAGGTAGAAGCTTTCGAGGTGGATCTATCTTCGGCGCAAGGAGACGACGGAGTGAAGCCGGTCCGGACAACCATCGAGGCTTGAAGATGAAGGAGATCAAGAAAGAAAGGTATAATCCCCTAACCGAGTAGTTAACAACTCCTAGTTAGGTTGTTAGTTAGATGTTTAACAAAGATCCGGTTTTGAGTCCATGTTACCACCTATAGAAAATTGTTTTTCACCAAATTCCGCATGCCCGAAAGTACCGGGAGAGGTAGCATGGACTTACAACATGCTAGTTGGTCTTATACCTGACGTCAGATAGCAGTTCCCTGGTGACATGTGTACAGGTTAGTTCATCGACCTGAGGATCGTCATTTGTCTTGTGTGAGTTCCCACTGTACTTTGATTACTACCCTACCACTCTCAAAGGAGACGTGCAAACAGGTTTTAGTTGGGTACAGTCCCGAGCCATATGGAGGCAGTGAGCGGATCTTCAGGGGTTCGTCTCTCCCGGTATTGGGGGTGAGGTCGCGCTGTGTCTAGGAGAGCCAGAACATGAAAAGTCCTTGGCCAAGGCAGGAGATTTACTGGTAGGTATTCCAGTAGTATCTCAGGGTGTTCTGGGCTGATCTCTGACACGACTTGTACCGCTTTTGGGGGTCTGACTTTTACCAACCCCCTAGGCCCGCCATGCGATGCTCATAGACGAACGGACCGGACTGTACGGATATTGTCACTGACAGGCTCAGTAGGGTGTCAGGATAAGTTCGCTCATCGACGTCCATTTTGGTCAATAGAAGGTAGCCCGTCACGTATGGCTAATACCTCTGACGTGCTAGTGGTTAAATCCACAGCCATAGTATTGACGAGTCTTTAGAGTCCCCCACATTCAGTTGCTCAAGTTTTCGGGCGAAACGCTGTAGAGGCCGTATGGAGATATGGCAGGGTTCGATCAGATACGTGCGGTATTGCACGGATCATGATCGGACGGTTAATACTAGCGGGCTTTGGTTTAAGCCGGATCCTAGTATTGTACAGTGTAGATTTTGTCTCATTGCATTTGTATTCGGTTGGAATACAGATGCGGGTGTGTATGCACAGTAGCGGGGTTTTCCTGTAATTTATTACGGGATCAGTTTTTCTGGAGTTGCCAGTTTGCTTTCCGTTTCGGCCATTTTCCTTTGTATCTTTCATTGGCCGAAGATTGGTGGAGGAGGGCTTATTTGCATTTGTGCAAATATGCATTTGTGGAGGGTGTTCTTTGCATTTTGATACATCATGATGGTGCACCATCCATTAACTTGATTAATCCATCATTGCTTGACTTTTGTTTTGATGGTTGAGTGTTGGTTTTTGGTATGAGATTTTGGGTTATCATTATTCCTCATGATAACATTCTAGCATTATTGCTTACCCCCCCCCTTTTCTTTGCTCTCTCTCTCCCCATTCACATGTGTGGCCGGCCAAGCAAGAGGATGGGGCTGTCCCATATTTTTGGTGTGGGATTTTTGTTCTTTTGGCTTGGTAAAATCCCACAAGTTCCATCTCCATAAGCTCATATCATTCCTCCATTAAAATGGCAACTCCCTCAACCTCTAGAGACACATATAGCACTACAGTATTCTACAGCAACTCTTGGGCACGTCGACTCGCCAACTTCGTGCCCGAGTTGCCTCGGTATAGAGGTGGGAGCCCGTAAAAGAAGCCGGCGACGTGGTGGAGACCGGAGATTCCGCGGGGAGATCGGGACGACGACGAGAAGACCGAAGGACACGGATCGCTCGGTATATCTCTCTACCCCCTCTCTAGATAGCTAGGACTAGTTTAATGGCACGATCCGGGTTGATAGTGCGCGGTGGTGCCGGTTTCAAAAAGTTAAAGTAAAGCATCGCTTCCGCATTCCGGCGTCGGATTGACGGCCGGGGCGCCGCCGTGCACTTACAACACCACCATGCCAGGAGTCGTCCATTCTCAAATACCTTTAGAATACTGTCTAAGTACCCAGATTGGGACACTTCCCAAATCTAGATCTAAAATCATAGATCTAGTAACCAGAATGCTTGATATTATATCTATATCCTATGTGGAGAAACCACTGTGTGACAACCACAGTATAACCGATCGTAATAGGAATTTCACTTTCTGCTATGTGTATGTCATCCAAATACCAGGACATTACACCCTACTACCTTCTTAACAGATCCATCCCCTATTCTGATGAAGTCAAAGCCCATGACTGTCACATCAAAAATAGATAATCTATCTCCGCTATATCTGCTTTAGTCTATAAACAGACATAAGCTACCTGTCCACTATACTTCCGCTGTTCCCACTGACTACGACAATCTTCTGGCAGAGTCATATACATGTGCACTTCTAAAGCTGGTTTAGAACGACGCTATACTCATCCTCCTACCAGGTCTCATAGCCTAGAAAAACAGTAGTGTCAAGTCTGGGTAAACAAGAACCTTCCGGTCACCGTCGTTGAGAATACGTAAGTACCTCTCGGGCGCCTGAGATTACCCGCCATATCTGCGGAGTGGCTAATGGAATGTCAAAGCTGATTGAATCTTTAGGTCCTATTAAATTTTCAGTAATCATTTGCGGTTCTGGAATCACTTCCAGTTCTACCATACTCCCACTACTGTTTTCTGAAAAAAGTCCATTTTATTAAAACTGTGGCGAGTCAAGAACAATATCACTATTGATCTTCCAGATGGTAGAAAATTACCCCTCGACATAGCCTGGGATAACCCACAAACTGCCATTACAGAAACGTGCCTTGAGTTATCCAGATTCTGGTTTTAAGCATAAGCCGGACAACCCCATATACTTTAACATCGTTAAGATATGATCCATTCTATATACAATATAGAAACAGAGGCACTGATTTAATTAGAACTACATTCAAATCATGTAGCTGTCTCCAGTGCATGTCAACTAAATGGAGAGAGGCCGATCAGCATTACTCAACTTAGGAGTGCATCCAATTATGAGTAACCTGAAAGAGAAGCAAGTTCTCAAAATCATTACTATCGACTGAATACCAAACACAAGTATCTACATCTTCGATCACCTTGAAGAATCCTGATACTTGCATCACGTGGCTTTCTACTTTATTCTTGTACCTATAACTTTTCAAAACTTGGACCTTGTATTTCTATGAAACACATGTCTAAAACTTGAGAAGTCACAAGTAAACAGAATATAGTATGAGTACCAACCCCTCTGTCCTAATGGACACTGGGCAACATACAATACTTTGTATAAGTCCCCTGAGTTTAAAAAAAACTTATACCCTGTGCGTCGTAGGCTGAAAACTGTACTTATGGTTAAGAAGAATTACATCGCTGTTTAATACACCTTACCTAACCATCAACTGATATAGGTAAATGTCATGGACATAATTTTAAAAAGTTATATCTCACTTTATAAAATAAACATATAGATATATCAGTTTGAAATTGGTGCATAACAATGGATATTCAAAACCAAATATTTGTCGTCCGGCAAAAACCCAGGCGATTTCCTCAAATATCACCAATTACAACGAATCCCGATATAATGAGGATGATCATCTTAATTCCCAATAACTTACTCCCACTCATCATCTGTAAAACCATACAGATGTGAGAATCATACCTGGTAAATACATACCCTGGAGCAAGGATCTAATTGGGAAATCAGTTTTCAATTAACAACGCATGGTGAAACTGAAAATATGAATAATGTTTCGAAGGGGTGTTCGAGTATTCCTAGTAATGCCTCTTCCAATATCCAGATTCTTTGACTGTAACCGTATATTTCCTTACCATCTCTCTAAATCCCTTTATTTGTCTTTACTCATTACCTTCTGTACACCATCGTTAGGCTAAATGGTTTTCTTCCTTCCCTACCGTTCAGCACCAGCCTATGGTTTGGAAGAAGACTATCCAATAAGCGTAATAGGTGTACTGTCCTAATCCTAGGAGCACTCGAAACCTGAGAGAAGGTAAAGATAAAAGACAACTGAATAAACCTTATTCTATTTCTCCTGAACCAGAATCCATCCCCGAACTGGAACAAGTTCCTTCGAGTTCGTATATTACCATACGATGGAATATCCAATAACTGTGGATCTTCGTAGTGATACGGAGTGTTCTGGAGAAATACAAAGGTGAAATAGAAGTGGCGATGAAATACATGGTTTGGTCGTGAATGATAGCAGTCGCAATTTATTTTGCCCTCTTTCTAATCCCTTTATTTGTCTTTACTTATTACCTTCTGTACACCACACTTAGGCTAATCAGTTTTCTTCATTCTCTACCTTTCGGCACCTGCCTATGATTTGGAAGAAGACTATCCAATAAGCGCAATAGGTGTACTCTCTTCTAATTCTATGAGCCCTCGAATCCTGAGAGAAGGTAAAAGGAAAAGACAACTGAATAATCCTATTCAATCTCTCCAGAACCAGAATCCATCCTCGAATCTGGAACAAGTTCCTTCGAGTTCGTATGTAACTATACGATGGATTTATCCAATGGAAGTGGATGTTCGTAGTGATACAGGGTGTTCTGGAGAAATGCAAAGGGTAAATAATGAGTGGCAATGATGTATGCAACTCAGACAATCCAAAAGCCAGTGTTTTAAGAAAGTTCGGTTAACTTGGTCACTGAGTCATAATCTAAGGTCGGGACATGGTCGGTGCCAAAGAGAGAGAGAAAAGAAACACTCTGCGTGCACTCTAAGCTTGATCAGAATGGTTAATCACTTTATCTAATCAGGAAGCCTCCTACTGTATCCTCAAATTCTCCTCCAAACCTGAAAGAAGAATTAGTCGGGATCATCTAAAATCACCCGATGAGTAAACCAACTCATCAGTGGGAATCCGAATCCAACTATCATCGCATAATAATGTGATGGAATCCACTCACGTTATCACACTTCAGAAGGTATGCGCATATCTAGCAAGTTTCCTGTATGTTTGAAACTCCCGATATGATTTTTACACCATGCTCTTATGACCTTGACGAAGGTCAACAAATCATAAGTCACATGTCAAGTTCTACCCATCATTGTCCAGGTTAATTTGAACCCACCCGTATAAGCCCTTGACGAAGGTCAATAAGGCTATACGACTGTCTCAAACTAACGCATCTATCTATGCAACAGAAAGGTAACAAACAGCTAACATACACTATGCCTTGACGAAAGTCAACAAACATAGCATGAATACTAAGTGCTACCCGTCTGAAATGACGGAGGGCTACGAATGGTTTTTGGCAAAAAACCTTTAACGTAATGAACTTGATATCGTTGAAGGAACCAGATAGCTTTTTATAAATATATAGTAGTGAAAACCTTTGCTAAAGAGATCACTCCCGGTGAAGGGATCTCGGCTCTTTCCCCGTAGAATAAGGTGTAGGATATTCTAACTAAATACCACGACGCAAAGCGAAAAGTAATCGACTATAGTGAAGTTATTACCCTGACGCAAACTTCTGCCTAAGGGGTCACTCCCGATGAAGGGATCTCGGCCCTTGCCTCGTAGAATGAGGTGCTGTATATTCATAACCGAATACCACTGTGCAAAACAAAAGAGAGCGTCCTTGTAATAACAGCTTTTTGAAAAATGTTCCAACAACATCAAATAGGTTTGTTTTCCTTGCATTGATCTGAATCAATGCAGTCCCATCAATTAATCACACCAATAAAGAACGAAAATATGATGTACGTATATGCTATCCGCATTCGCTACTGGGTCCCGTCATCACCCGTTAGGTTACTTAACTAACGATGGAGCGGGGACTGGACTAGCGCGGGTGTAAAACATATACAACATCTACTAATATATATATATATATATCAATATATAATAATCGCTCCAGGCGTGATAAATGCAATATCACAAAAAAGTAATAAGCATCACAGAACAATACAGATAATCTGGGAGACCCGGGTTTCCATTAAGCCGCAACTGAAAACCCGACGTTCCCATGATCGTGTGGATAGCCTATGCAATGAAAACCTAGACCCCTACGAGTGCGGCAAGTTACCCGCTAAAACCAGAAGCGAGGCAGCCCCTTCAGCAAAGTGAATGGACCACCCAGCACTTCACGGAATTCGGTAACTTGAGCACCCCTCCTTGGGTCAACCTACACCCCCTATGAGTGCGGCGAATAGCCCGCCAATTCTAGAGTGAAACCCCCTCCGTCTTAAAGCCATGAGATGCGGGCCCGTTGCCCTTTAGAATCTGGCTACCCGTGCACTCCACCGTGGGATAATCTTGGTACAGAAAGGAAAATATGTACAAAGGTGACATCGACTTCAACCCGGTCGTGCCCAAAAAGAATAATATACAAATAGGCAGTGACGACAGTCCACATGTCGGACGCTCGCCCAGCGATATCAAATTCACAAATAAAACTAAACTTTACTAACATTGCACCAAGCTATCCACCATGACGAATCCGCAACATCACAGCACAACACAGAACATCAACGTGAATGTCACGTTCGAAACCCGTCTAAAAAGGCTATAGGAATTAGACAAGATTTACAGCTCGAATGACATTCACGGTCACAGATAGCAATGTAAGTACTGTGAACTAACGTATTTAAAATTTTGATCGACAAAACTTCCCAAAGTGGCCCCATGTGCAAAAACCCAGCACTCAAACAAATCTGGGCCAAAAACTAAAAATTCCAGAAACCATAATTCCATAATTAAAAGCTTCAGAAGAAAGATTGCGCACTGTTTCCCCAAAACGGCGGCAGAACCGCGGCCAAAACGAGGGCTATGCCGCGGGTCCGCGGCGTTCTTGTGGGTTCAGTCTTCCAATTTTCTTCTGTAGTCTTAAAAAAGACTGCACGATTTTCTGACACACTGAAAATAATTTTTCGACCACTTTTAAATTTCGACAGGAACTTTAAAAATGGAATTGCGGTTTTCGAAATTTCGTTCGATCGATATTTTAAACATGTTAGAACAAGCTAGTAAGAGGTTAATGGTGTGGCTCTGATACTATGTAAGTCTACGGCAGCGCCCCGGCCGTCAACCCAAGGCCAAACGCGGAACAAAAACTTTTATAAAACTGGCGCTAACGTAGGCTTTCACCCGGATCGTACCATTAACCCTAAACTAGCAACTACAAAGAAATTAGAATGGCTATACCGATCGATCCGTGTTCTTCGGTCTTTAGCCACCATCCCTAGCACCTCGCGGCATCTCCGATCTCGCTCGATCTCCGGTCTCCTCGTCAAAGTGGCACCACGTCAAGAAATCTTTTTACGGGCTCCCGCTTCAAAACCGAAGCAACTCGGACATGAAGTTTGCTAGCCAACATGTCCAATGTGAAGTATAGAATGTGTGTGATTACTTTGTCTCATGACATCTATTGATTCTCAACACATGAGATGGTATGGATGGATGTTGAAGAAAAAGCCATTAGAGGAGAATGTGATCTCAAGAAAGAGAAGCAAGAGAAAGACTTGTGTGTTGTGTGAGATATTTTTGAGAGAGAGATATATCAATTACTCAAAACCAAAACCCCAAGCCATCACATGGCAGCCCCTCTTTCTCCAAAATATCCCCACTAATCATAATTAGCCCCAAAATCAATCCATGTCACAATAAATAGTCACACAAACCAAGACCATGAGTCACCATGTGCATGTGGCATGACTTGATGCATATGGACAAAACTTGCACTCGCATTTTCCACCACTAAACATTTAAACTAAATGTTTAATCCAACAAAAAGATATGATATCAACTAAAGTAAACTCGTGACGGATCACAAGAATACCCCTCATCTGTATATACATACCTGCATCCGCATTCCGACTGAATACGAATGCAAGGAGACGAAAGTAATCCAACAAATCTAATACTAGGATCCGGCTTAAACCAAAGCCCACTAGTATGATCTGTCTGATTATGATCAGTGCACAAGTGTACGTATATGATCGAACCCTGCCATAAAACCATACGGCCTCTACAGCGTTTCGCCCGAACTTGGGAAACTTTCTGTGGGGGACTCTAAAGACTCGTCAATACGCTGGCAGTGGGTTTAACCACAAGCACGTCAGTGGCACTAGCTGTACGTAACGGCCACCCAGGTGTTGGAGATAGTGCCCTCAGAGTCAATTATTAGGTCACAGGTACGTGATTGCAATGATTGATGGAGGACCTATCCCGGTAGGACAGTCTTACTCGAGATGATAGTATGCTATCTGGTTTACCTTTATCATCGTGTGCTGTTTTAGGTGACCTGACAAGTTGCTATTACACGTTGATAGAGCCCCTAGGATTCTTGCTTGACCACCAGCAGTATGAGGGCGATCATATAAGTGGGAGCTGGGGTCTATAAGCATATCCTTAAATGGTCCATAGTCGTGTGAGTTTCGAGACAGGGCATCGATACTACAGAGTAGACTAGTGTATACAGTCGAGACCCCGACGAGGGACGGTGGCCGGTCTCACAAGCCACTGGTGTCAGTTGGATCACCTAAGATGTGTACAGGTGCTCATTGGGTTATGAGTACACCGGACAGGACTCGCCGGGAACATGCTAGTTGGTCATATACCAGACGTCAGATGGCAGTTCCCTGGTGACATGTGTGCAGGTTAGTTCATCGACCTGGGAATCGTCATTTGTCTCGTGTGAGTTCCCACTGTACTTTGATTACTACCCTACCACGGCTCAAAGGAGTCGTGCAAACAGGTTTTAGTTCGGTACAGTCCCGAGCCACATGGAGGCAGTGAGCGTATCTTCAGGGGTTCGTCTCTCCCGGTATTGGGGGTGAGGTCGTGCTGTGTCTAGGAGAGCCATTACACGAAGTCCTTGGCCAAGGCAGGAGATTTACTGGTAGGTATTCCAGTAGTATCTCAGGGTGTTCTGGGCTACACTCCGACACGACTTGTACCGCTTTTGGGGGTCTGACTTTTACCAACCCCCTAGGCCCGCCATGCGATACTCATAGACGAACGGACCGGACTGTACGGATATTGTCACTGACAGGCTCAGTAGGGTTGTCAGGCTGAGTTCGCTCACAGACGTCCCTTTTAGTCAATACCTGGTAGCCCGTTACGTATTGGCTTATACCTCTGACGTGCTAGTGGTTAAATCCACAACCAAGGTGTTGACGAGTCTTTAGAGTCCCCCACATTCTGTTACTCAGCTTTCGGGCGAAAGGTTGTAGAGGCCGTATGGAGATATGGCAAGGTCCGATCAGATACGTGCGGTATTGCACGGATCAGGATCGGACAGTTGTACTATAGGCCGTATGGATATATGGCAGGGTTCGATCAGATACATGCGGTATTGCACGGATCAGGATCGAACGGATATTACTAGCCGGCTTTGGTTTAAGCCGGATCCTAGTATAGTACAGTGTAGATTTTGTCTCTTTGCATTTGTATTTCGGTCGGAATACAAATGCGGGTGTGTATGCACAGTATCGGGGTTTTCCTGTAATTTATTACGGGACCAGTTTTCAGGAGTTGCCAGTTTGCTTTTCGTTTCGGCCGATTTCCTTTGTATCGTTCATTGGCCGAAGATTGGTGGAGGAGGGCTTATTTGCATTATTGCAAATAAGTGGTTGTGGAGGGGGTCTTTGCATTTTTGTTGCATCATGATTATAGCCCCATCCCTTGACCTTGACTTCTTGACTTCCTCATGATGGCTTGACTTCTTGACTTCCTCATGTTGGTGATGATGGTGTTGGAGTGAGGGTTTTCTTGTGATCATTGTTTTGTGATGATCACCCTTTCTCTCTCTTGCTTGATTGGATGTCTCTCTCTCATTTTCTATCATATGACACTTTCATTCTCCTCACTCACTCACTCTCTTTCTAAGGAGAAGAGGCCGGCCACTTGAGGTGGGGCTGTCCAAATTGATGGGGGTCTTTTGGTTCATCATATATCATTTTTGCTTCACCAAAAATTCCCTAGTTCAACTCCATAGTTCAATCCCTCCACAAAAGGCAATTCCTACAACCCCAAAATGAGACTTCTTCACTACACATTCTACAGCAAATCTTGGGCACGTCGACTAGCCAGCTTCATGCCCGAGTTGCCTCGGCATTGAGGTGGGAGCCCGTAAAAGAAGTAGGCGATGTGTTGCACTTCCGGCGACGAGGTGGAGACCGGAACTTCCGCAGGAGATCGGGACGACGACGAGAAGACCGGAGGACTTGGATCAGTCGGTATATCTCTCTTCCCCATCTTGTAGTTAGCTAGGACTAATTAATGGTTCGATCCGGGTATTAGTGCGCGGCAGTTTGCCAGTTCAAGTAAAATTAAAGTTTATCACCGCTTCCGCATTTGGCCGTCAGATTGACGGCCGGGGCGCCGCCGTGCACTTACAGTGGTATCAGAGCCTCGCCATTAAGTTAGTCTAACTTGGTTTAATGTGTTTTGCATTTCCGATCGACCAAAATTCCAAAATCTACATTTTTTTTAGCATCAGTTTCTGTTGAAATTTTTTGGTCTCCAAAAATTTTTCAGGTTGTAAAAACTTGATGTACTGGAAAATATAAGAGCTCTGTAAAAATTCGATGCAGTGACTCCACTGTGGGAGCGCGGAACCGCCGCAAACACCCCCTTCTCGCCGCGGTTCCGCTGCACACTGTGGAGATCCCTGCACCAAATTTCCACAGTGTTTTTCTGGGGTTGAAATTGGGGTTTTGGAATAATAACATTGGGCCCAGAATTTCCTGATCTGCTACAGTAATGCTTGGGGGCCCACTTGTTAAAATTTGATCGATCGGATATTTTAAACACATTATTTCACAGTATTTACATTATATCTGCGACCGTGAATGTCACTCGATCGGTAAATCCGGTCTAACTGCTATAGCCCGGTTAGACGGATTTGCGAACGTGACTTTCACGTTGATGTTCTGTTTTTGCTGTGATGTTGCGGATCGGTCGTGGGGGATAGCCTGGATGCAATGCTAGTACAGTTGTGATTGTATTATGTACATTTGATATTGCGGGGTGAGCGTCCGACATGTGGACTGCCGTCACTGCCTGTTTGTATTATTATTTTGGGGCACGACCTGGTTGCGGTCGATGTACCCGTTGTATGTATATTTTACTTTCTGTACTAGGGTTACCCAGCGGAGGGGTGCACGGATAGCCGGGTTCTAGAGGGCAACAAGCCCGCATCTCATGGCATTGAGACGGAGGGGGCTTCACTCTAGAATTGGCGGGCTATTCGCCGCACTCGTAGGGGGTACAGGTTGACCCAGGAGGGGTGCCCGAGTTACCGGATTCCGTGAAGTGCTGGGTGGTCCATTCACGGTGCTGAAGGGGGCTGCCTCGCTTCAGGTTTTGGCGGGTAACTTGCCGCGCCCGTAGGGGTCTAGGATTTCATTGCACAGGCTATCCACACGACCAGGGGAACGTCGGGTTTCAGTAGTGGCTCTGTTAAACCCGGGGATCCCAGATATCTGTATTGTTTCTGTGATGCTGTACATTTTCTGTGATGTTGCATTTCTTATCACGCCTTGAGCGAATATAATATATTGGTATATATATTAGTAGATGTAGTATATGTTTTGCATCCGCGCTAGTCCAGTCCCCGCTCTGTCGTTAGTTAGCTAACCTAACGGGTAATGACGGGACCCAGTGGCGAATGCGGATGGCATATACGTACATCAGTATATTTTCGTTCTTTGTGGTGTGATCAATTGATGGGACTGCATTGATTCGGATCAATGCAAGTTAAAAACAAACCTAATCTGATGTTGTTGGAACACTTTTCAAAAAGCTGTTATTGCAAGGACGTTCACTTTTGTTTTGCATCGTGGTATTCAGTCGGAATATCCTGCTCCTCAGTCGACGAGGCAAGGGCCGAGATCCCTTCACCGGGAGTGACCCCTTGGACAAAAAGTTTGCGTCAGGGCAATAACTTCACTATAGCCGATTGCTTTTGCTTTGCACCGTGGTATTCAGTTGGAATATCCTGCACCTCATTCTACGGGGAAAGAGCCGAGATCCCTTCACCGGGAGTGACCTCTTTAGCAACGGTTTTCGTCACTATATTTTCAAAAAGCTATCCGTTCCTTCAACGATATCAAGTTCATTACGTTAAAGGTTTTCGCCAGAAACCATTCGTAGCCCTCCGTCGTTTCAGACGGGTAGCACGTAGTATTCATACTATGTTTGTTGACCTTCGTCAAGGCATAGTGTATGGTAGCTGGTTGTTACTTTTCTGCTGCATAGATAGATGCGTTGGTTTGGGACAGTCGTATAGCCTTGTTGACCTTCGTCAAGGGCTTGTACGGGTGGATTCAAATTAACCTGGATAATGACGGGTAGAACTTGACATGTGACTTATGATTTGTTGACCTTCGCCAAGGTCATAAGTGCATGGGGCAGAAATCACATCGGGAGTTTCAAAAGAACTGAAACTTGCCAGATATGCGCATACCTTCTGGAGTGTGATGATGTGAGCGGATTCCGTCACGTTATCATGCGATGAGAGTTGGATCCCGATTCCCACTGATGAGTTAGTTTACTCCTCGGGTGACCCCGACTAATTCTTCTTTCAGGTTTGGAGGAGAATTTGAGGTACAGTGGGAGGTTTCCAGATTAGATAAATTGGTAACCATTCTGATCTAGGTTAGAGTGCACGCTGACTGTTTCTTTTCTCTCTCTCTTTGGCAGCGACCATTGACCCGACCCTAAGACTATGACTCAGTGACCAAGTTGACCGAACCTTCTTAACACCGGCTTTTGGATTGTCAGAGTTGCGAACCTCATTGCCACTCCTACTTTTACCCTTTTCTCCAGGACACCCCGTATTACTACGAACGTCCACTTCCATTGGACAAAACCATCGTATGGTTAGATACGAACTCGAAGGAATTTATTCGAGGATGGTTTCAGGTTCTGGAGAAAACGGATAGGACTATTCAGTTGTCTTTTCCTTTTACCTTCTCTTAGGTTGCGAGTACTCCTTGGTTTAGGAGATAGTACACCTATTACGCAAATTGGATAGTCTTCTTCCAAACCTTAGGCTGGTGCCGACCGGTAGGGAATGAAGAAAACCAATTAGCCTAACGATGGTGTACAGAAGGTATTAAGTTAAGACAAAGCAAGGGATTAGTGAGAGGGCAAAGTAAATTGCAACAGATATTCACGACCAAACCAAGTATTCCTTCGCCAATCCTAAATCACCTTTTGTATTTCTCCAGGACACTCCGTATCACTACGAAGATCCACAGTTTATTTGGATACTCCATCGTATGGTTATATACGAACTCGAAAGGAACTTGTTCCAGTTCGGGGATGGATTCTGGTTCAGGAGAAATAGGAATAAGATTTATTCAGGTGTCTTTTATCTTCACCTTCTCTCGCATTGCGAGTGTTCCTAGGATTAGGACAGTACACCCATTATGCTTATTGGATAGTCTTCTTCCAAACCATAGGCTGGTGCCGAACGGTAGGGAAGGAAGAAAACCATTTGGCCTAAAGGGGTGTGCAGAAGGTAATGACTAAAGACATATGAAGGGTTTTGGAGAGGTGGCAAAGAATTATACGGTTATAGTCGTGAATCTGGAAGAGGCATTACTAGGAATACCGGGATACCCCATCGAAACATTTCAATGTTTCAGTCTCATTGTGTACTATTAAAGGAAAACTGATTTCCCGATTAGACACTTGCCCCAGGGTATGTATTTACCAGGTATGATTCTCACATCTGTATGGTTTTACAGATGATGAGTGGGAGTAAGTTATTGGGAATTGGGTGATCATCCTCATTATATCGGGATTCGTTGTAATCGGTGATATTTGAGGAAGTCACCTGGGTTGTTTGCCGGTCGGCAAATATTTGGTTTTGAATATCCGCTTTTATGCACCAATTTCAAATTGATATATCTGTACGTCTATTTTCATAGAGTGAGATATACCTTTATGAAATTATGTCTACGACATTTACCTATATCAGTGGATGGTTAGGTAAGGAGCATTAAACAGCGGTGTAATTCTTCTTAACCATAAGTACAGTTTTCAACCTACGACACACAGTGAATGAGTTGTCAGACTCAAGGGACTTATACAGAGTATTGTATGTTGTCCAGGGTCCATCAGGACAGAGGGGTTGGTCCTCGTACTATATTCGGTTTACTTATGACTTCTCTAGTTTTTAGACAGGTGTTTCGTGGAAACACAGGGTCCGAATTTTGAGAAGTTATGGGTATTTGAATAGAGTAGAGAACCAGGTGTAGCAAGTATCGGGATTCTTCAAAGTGATCGAAGATGTAGATACTTGTGTATGGTATTCAGTTGATAGTAATGATAAAGAGATCTTGCTTCTCTTTCAGGTTACTCATAATTGGAAGCATTCCTAAGTTGAGTAACGCTGATCGTCCTTCTTCCATTTAGTTGACATGCACTGGAGACAGCTGCATGATTTGAATCTGGTTCAATTAAATCAGTGTCTCTGGTCCTATATGGGATATAGAACAGTTCGTATCTTAACATTGTTAAGGTACGGGGAGTTGTCCAGCTTATGATTAAAACCAGACTCTGGATAACTCAAGGAACGTTTCTGTAATGGCTGCTTGTGGGTTGACCCAGGCTATGACGAGCGTTGACTTTCTACCATCTGGATGAACAATAGCAATATTGTTCTAGACTCGCCACAGTTTTATTAAAAATGGATTTTTTTCAGAAAACAGTAGTGGGAGTATGGTAGAACTGGAAGTGATTCCAGAACCACAAACGATTACTGAAGATTTGATAAGGAACCTAAAGATTCAATCTGGATTGACATTCCATTGGTCACTCCGCAGATAAGGTGGGTAACTTCAGGCACCCGAGAGGTACTCCGGTAGCCTCAAGGACGGTGACAGGGAAGTTCTTGTTTACCCAGACTTACCATTGCTGTTGTTCCAGACTGTGAGACCCGGCAGGAGGATGAGTATAGCGTCTTTCTAAACTAGTTTTAGAAATGTACGTGTATATGACTCTGCCAGAGGGTTGTCGTAGTCAGTGGGAGCAGCGGAAGCATTGGTGGATAGGTAGCTTATGTCTATTTATAGACTGAAGCACCAGTAGCGGAGATAGATCATCTATTTTCTGACGTGACAGTCATAGGTTTGACTTCATCAGAATAGGGGATGGATCTGTTGAGAAGGTAGTAGAGTGTGATATCCTAGTATTTGGATGACATACACAGAGTAGGAAAAGAAACTCCTATACTACAATCGGTTATACTTTGGTCGTCACACAGTGGTTTCTCCACAAAGGAAATGGATTTTATATCAGACATACTGGTTACTAGATCTATGGTTTTAGATCTAGATTTGGGTAGTCTCCCAATCTGGGTACTTGACAGCATTCTAAGAGTATTTAGAATGGATGACTCCTGGCACGGTAGTGTACCTGCAGGTAATGGAGTCACCCTCTCTAAAGGTGTCTTACAGACTAAAGGGGAGAGGGATGTGCATGATTGGCAGATCACTTGCTCAGGCAATTGAGTCAATCATGAGATGTCAAGTACCACACCAGACATTGTTCTTGCACTAGATGCAATAAGCTGACATTAATCCAATCCTGGAGAAACGGTCGGAAGCAGTTTTAGAACATAAGTGGATGTTCTAGGGATATGATAACGACAGCCTCATTCGGGAAACAGTTATCATTCCAGGCTTCCAAGGTGACATGGACGACAAGGAGGTTGTCAGAGCTATAGTTTTCCTTCTGATGAGGGGCAGTATTTTGGACAGGTGGTCCAAGGCAATACTGAGGGTAGCATGGCGCAGGATACTGATTAATTTCAGTTAACGATACAGTCTAAGAAGTTTGGATTTGGAGTTCATTTATGAGCTATGTCCCATCAGACATCCAGACACATTCTAAGACAGGTATTGCTCATTTCGGGAGATGGGTTTTCTCCGCGAACTTGAGATATAGAGAGACATAGAAAGAAACAACAAAGCGGATCCACTCACTAAGGCTATTCTTCGAACGCAATAGTTTCGCAAACGAGCTTTGTGAGACTGACTAGTAGAGGAGTTGGGTGCTCGGTATCACACGGGCTGTGAGTATGCGACATCGCAATAATTAGCCTTGAGTGCAAGTGGGAGATTGTTGGAGATAGTGCCCTCAGAGTCAATTATTAGGTCACAGGTACGTGATTGCAATGATTGATGGAGGACCTATCCCGGTAGGACAGTCTTACTCGAGATGATAGTATGCTATCTGGTTTACCTTTATCATCGTGTGCTGTTTTAGGTGACCTGACAAGTTGCTATTACACGTTGATAGAGCCCCTAGGATTCTTGCTTGACCACCAGCAGTATGAGGGCGATCATATAAGTGGGAGCTGGGGTCTATAAGCATATCCTTAAATGGTCCCTAGTCGTGTGAGTTTCGAGACAGGGCATCGATACTCCAGAGTAGACTAGTGTATACAGTCGAGACCCCGTCGAGGGGCGGTGGCCGGTCAAACAAGCCACTGGTGTCAGTTGGATCACCTAAGATGTGTACAGGTGCTCTTTGGGTTATGAGTACACCGGACAGGACTCGCCGGGAACATGCTAGTTGGTCATATACCAGACGTCAGATGGCAGTTCCCTGGTGACATGTGTGCAGGTTAGTTCATCGACCTGGGGATCGTCATTTGTCTCGTGTGAGTTCCCACTGTACTTTGATTACTACCCTACCACGGCTCAAAGGAGTCGTGCAAATAGGTTTTAGTTGGGTACAGTCCCGAGCCACATGGAGGCAGTGAGCGTATCTTCAGGGGTTCGTCTCTCCCGGTATTGGGGGTGAGGTCGTGCTGTGTCTAGGAGAGCCATTACACGAAGTCCTTGGCCAAGGCAGGAGATTTACTGGTAGGTATTCCAGTAGTATCTCAGGGTGTTCTGGGCTACACTCCGACACGACTTGTACCGCTTTTGGGGGTCTGACTTTTACCAACCCCCTAGGCCCGCCATGCGATACTCATAGACGAACGGACCGGACTGTACGGATATTGTCACTGACAGGCTCAGTAGGGTTGTCAGGCTGAGTTCGCTCACAGACGTCCCTTTTAGTCAATACCTGGTAGCCCGTTACGTATTGGCTTATACCTCTGACGTGCTAGTGGTTAAATCCACAACCAAGGTGTTGACGAGTCTTTAGAGTCCCCCACATTCTGTTACTCAGCTTTCGGGCGAAAGGTTGTAGAGGCCGTATGGAGATATGGTAAGGTCCGATCAGATACGTGCGGTATTGCACGGATCAGGATCGGACAGTTGTACTATAGGCCGTATGGATATATGGCAGGGTTCGATCAGATACGTGTGGTATTGCACGGATCAGGATCGAACGGATATTACTAGCCGGCTTTGGTTTAAGCCGGATCCTAGTATAGTATAGTGTAGATTTTGTCTCTTTGCATTTGTATTTCGGTCGGAATACAAATGCGGGTGTGTATGCACAGTATCGGGGTTTTCCTGTAATTTATTACGGGACCAGTTTTCAGGAGTTGCCAGTTTGCTTTTCGTTTCGGCCGATTTCCTTTGTATCGTTCATTGGCCGAAGATTGGTGGAGGAGGGCTTATTTGCATTGTTGCAAATAAGTGGTTGTGGAGGGGGTCTTTGCATTTTTGTTGCATCATGATTATAGCCCCATCCCTTGACCTTGACTTCTTGACTTCCTCATGATGGCTTGACATTTAAAGTCATCATGGTTGTTGGTGATGATGGTGTTGGAGTGAGGGTTTTCTTGTGATCATTGTTTTGTGATGATCACCCTTTCTCTCTCTTGCTTGATTGGATGTCTCTCTCTCATTTTCTATCATATGACACTTTCATTCTCCTCACTCACTCACTCTCTTTCTAAGGAGAAGAGGCCGGCCACTTGAGGTGGGGCTGTCCAAATTGGTGGGGGTCTTTTGGTTCATCATATATCATTTTTGCTTCACCAAAAATTCCCTAGTTCAACTCCATAGTTCAATCCCTCCACAAAAGGCAATTCCTACAACCCCAAAATGAGACTTCTTCACTACACATTCTACAGCAAATCTTGGGCACGTCGACTAGCCAGCTTCGTGCCCGAGTTGCCTCGGCATTGAGGTGGGAGCCCGTAAAAGAAGTAGGCGATGTGGTGCACTTCCGGCGACGAGGTGGAGACCGGAACTTCCGCAGGAGATCGGGACGACGACAAGAAGACAGGAGGACTTGGATCAGTCGGTATATCTCTCTTCCCCATCTTGTAGTTAGCTAGGACTAATTAATGGTTCGATCCGGGTATTAGTGCGCGGCGGTTTGCCAGTTCAAGTAAAATTAAAGTTTATCACCGCTTCCGCATTTGGCCGTCGGATTGACGGCCGGGGCGCCGCCGTGCACTTACACCAGGTATTGACCAAAAGGGGGGCTGGTGAGCGAACTCATCCTGAAACCCTACTGTGCCTGTCAGTGACAATATCCGTACAGTCCGGTCCGTTCGTCTATGAGTATCGCATATCAGGCCTAGGGGGTTGGTAAACGTCAAACCCCCAAAAGCGGTATAAGTCGTGTCGAAGTGTAGCCCCGAACACCATGAGAAACTACTGGAATACCTACCAGTAAATCTCACTTGCCTTGGCCAAGGTCTTCATGTAATGGCTCTCCTAAACACAGCGTGATTTCACCCCCAATACCGGGAGAGATGAATCCCCTGCCGATCCGCTCACTGCCTCCATGTGGCTCGGGATTGTACCCAACTAAAACCTGTTTGCACGACTCTTTTGAGCCGTGGTAGGGTAGTAATCAAAGCACAGTGCGAACTCACACGACACAAATGACGATCTCAGGTCGATAGACTAAGCTATACACATGTCACCAGGGAACTGCTATATGACGTTAGGTATAATTCCAACTAGCATATTCGCGGCGAGTCCGTCCGGTGTACTCATAACCCAATGAGCACCTGTATAATCTTAGATGAACCAACTGACACCAATGGCTTGTGAAACCGGCCACCGCCCCTCGTCGAGGTCTCGACTGTATACACTAGTCTACTCATAGAGTATCGATGCCCAGTCTCGAAACTCTCACGACTAGGGACACTTTAAGGATGTGCTTATAGACTACCCAACTCTCACGTATATGATCACCATCATACTGCTGGTAGTCAAGTAAGAATCCTAAGGGCTTTATCAACGTGTAATAGTGATATGTAATGTCACCTAATGCATATACACGATGATAAATACAAACCAGATAGCATACTATCATCTCGAGTAAGACTGTCCTACCGGTATAGGTCCTCCATCAATCATTGCAATCACGTGCTTGTGATCCAATAATTGACTTGAGGGCACTATATCCAATAATATATATATATATATATATATATATACATATACATATATACATATATATATATATATATATTATGAAGAATAATTAGTGAGCTAATGATATTAGTTAAGATATAATTATATCACATATAATATATATCATATTATTAAATCAACACTTAATTTAATAATTCGGTTATATCACATATAACCGTCTAATATCATTTATCTGTATATCACATTATTAAATCAACACTTGATTCAATAATCTGGTTATATTACATATTACCAAACCGATAACAGATAACTGTCAGATTACAATACGGTATTACATACACGTATTTAATCAGGCCCACACACATATCACATATGTGTCCTACTTCATTTCGCTTGAACCAGGAAACTTCTGTACGTGACTCTACAGACTCGTCAATACGCCAACAGTAGGTGATAATCACATCAGTCACCCACAAGCCGTCAGCGGTACTAGCTGGACGTAACGGCTACCGTACAGTTTGGTCTCTTCGTCTGATATGTCGCATATCATGTCTAGGGGTGGTAAACGTCAGACCACAGTAATGTGATAAGTCATGCCGAAGTCTGGCCTATAACGGTTTGAGAAACTACTGATAACACTTATCAGTAAATCTCATAAGCAGCTCTGGCCAGGGACTTCTAGTTATAGCCAATCGAGCATAGCGCAACATCAACCCCCAATACCGGGAGAGACGAAACCCCTCCTATTGCTCATTGCCTCCATGTGACTTAGGACTGTACTTAAAATCCACCTGTTTGCACAACTCCTTTGAGTCGTGGTAAGGAGGAAATCAAAGCACGGTGGGAGCCACACAAGACTCTATGACGATCTTAGGTCTACAGACTAACATGTACCAGTATCACCAGAGGACTGCTATCTGACGATAGGTATACTACCACATAGGAGTCCTCGGCGAGTCCTGTTCGGTGTATCCATTCTCCAATGAGCACCTGTTTACAATCTTTGATGTCACACACCAATGGTTGTGGGATCAACCATCGCCCTCTAAGAGACAAGAAACGTACACACTAGTCTACACTGGAATATTGATGCCATAGTCTCGATATTCCCACGACTAGGAACTGATTAAAGGATGTACTTTTGGACCACCCTGGCCCTACTAGTATGATCTCATCATAATCCTGGCAGTCAAGTACATATCTTAAGGGCTTTATCAACATGTGAATGCAAGACAGTAAAGAATACCAGTCAACATGTTAAGATAAAGAGTAACCAGATAGCATACTATTATGTCGAGCAAGAAAGTCCTCTATATATATGGCCAAGCATCCACTATAATATACATCACATATACAATAATGGCCTTTAGGGTATACATATTCCTAACACAGAGCACCTGATAGACTCTTGAAGAGACAGTGTTATGCTTTCTCTGTTGGGGCTGGGACATGTCTTTTTGTAGTATCGTTCGAACTTTTGTCTTCTTGATTCTGGCGGTCATGGTGCTTTTCTGAACCCACTTCAGAGGTTCAAAGGAGTTGCTGACTTTTACGTCCGAATCAGCTGCCGTCGTAGGGTAACCCTGTCCTTGGAATCTCATAAAATTTCACTTGGCCGGAGTCTTGGCCCTAGTGTTGGCTCTATATCTGAGCCGCTTCTTCCTTAACTTTTCTGTTTTGAGCACTTGGCAAGCTTCGGCTCTTCGGGAAAACGCCGTAGACCAATTGACAGAGAGTCCAAAGAAGACACCCGCTCGCGCGATTGTCATAAGCACCGTCTGAGCTTGCTGGAGATACTTCGTAGCTTCATTAGTGTTGACGACCTTACCCCCGGTTGGAACAGTGAAAAGTTGTTCGAATATGGATTTGCATTTGGGTGGGATGCTTTGGCAACCACAACATTCGGCCTCCTGCCCCTTGAGGTCGGTTTGGCCGCTTGGTTTGTCGGGACCTCCGCCAAATGAGCGCTTCCGGCAGGGTAGATGATGACGGAACCAAATTGACGGGGTGGCTCCTCCCATTGACGTCTGAGACTTGCAAGGAGAACTATGCAGGCATTGATCTTGACCACGTAGGGAATCAGAGTCGCGTCAGAAATGAAGCTCGTATGGGGAGACATGATTGCTGAGTTCGAGATTGTAACAGAAAGTTGTTAACCTGTACACAAAAAAAATATGACTTCAGTACAGGCAATCGATATATATGTTGATTGAGTTCGCATGAACGCTTAACCCAAAATATAGGAGGAGAGAAAGCGTCCCACCGGACGTGCCAGAATCTGTATGGTGTTATTCATCACCCCATTGAGATAGGAAATACATGTCGCTTGTCAAGCGTATTACAGATTCCCCCTGCCTGGGGTAAGCTGGAGTTTAATGATTGTGGGGATTCAAATCTTCGGAAGCCGCGGACTAAACTGCCGTTAATTACACCTCACTTTTGGAGCGTGAGAACCTCCGATTAACGGGTAAAACTGGTCATGCGAACTCAATGTGCAGTGTGCGTGTGTTGTGTTTTGAAAGGGACTTAGACGTATTGGGGGGTCTCACAGAGTTTACAGGGGTCCCGCTACCGGATAGCGGGCTGGGAGTCAAGGGGTCTAGCAGCCCCCTTACGGGGTGCTGGATAGCGCCCCGTTACAAATTTTTTCTAATGGGGGACATGTTTTGAGGGTGGAGCGTGAAGGGAAAAGAGAGGTGAGGAGCGTCCTAAGGACGTGTGCCCTGCACATGGACGTTGGATGCCCGCGGGTCACATACCCAGCATGTGGGGGCTGGCCGCCCATGGGTCACCTGTCCAGCACGCGGGAGCTAGCGCCCACTGGTCACGTGCGCGGCACGTTCCCGCTGGAAACACTAACGGAGAAATGAGCTTAGCCCATGGGCTTGGAGTTGAATTCCCGAAGGGCTTTAGAGTTGAACTCCTAAACATGAATTAGGTATAGATTTGGAGTTAAACTTCCAAAATATTTGGATTTGGAGTTAAACTCCTAAAAGATCTAAATTTGGAGTTAAACACCTTTGTGAATTTGGATCTTGGAGTTGAACTCCTCAAAGATCTTCGGGGATAATCAAAGGGAACCCTTTTTTCCTCTCTTGAGCCTTGGATCCCCCCAAAGTGGGATTTTGGATGTAGGTCTTCTTCTTCCTCTCTTTGTAAGTGCACGGCAGCGCCCCGGCCTCCATCCCGAGGCCAAAATGCGGAAGCGGTGATATACTTAAATTTTTCATGAACTGGCACCACCGCGCACTAATACCCGGATCGAACCATTAATTAGTCCTAGCTAACTACAAGATGGGGAAGAGAGATATACCGACTGATCCAAGTCCTCCGGTCTTCTCGTCGTCGTCCCGATCTCCTGCGGAAGCTCCGGTCTCCACCTCGTCGCCGGAAGTGCACCACATCGCCTACTTCTTTTACGGGCTCCCACCTCAATGCCGGGGCAACTCGGGCACGAAGCTGGCTAGTCGACGTGCCCAAGATTTGCTGTAGAATGTGTAGTGCTCAAGTCTCATTTTGGGGTTGTAGGAATTGCCTTTTGGTGGAGGAATGAACTATGGAGTTTGGAGATGGAACTTGTGGGATTTTTGCAACATGAAATGAGCCAAAAACCCACACCAAAATGTTTGGACAGCCCCCTAGGAGCATGGCCGGCCACTACTTGTGAATGGGGAGAGTGAGTGAGTGAGTGATAGATACAAGGATGAATCAATCACAACCATAATGCAAGGGAGAGAGAAAAGCTCATGATATCAAGAAATGATTGCAAGTAAATAACCTCACTCCAACTACCAAATCATCAACAACCATGATGAGCCAAAAGTCAAGCCATGATCAACTAAAGAAAGTCAAGGTATGGTGCAATAATCATGATGTCACAAAGTGCAAAGACCCCCTCCACAAATACTTATTTGCAACAATGCAAATAAGCCCTCCTCCACCAATCTTCGGCCAATGAACGATACAAAGGAAATTGGCCGAAACGGAAAGCAAACTGGCAACTCCAGAAAACTGGTCCCGTAATAAATTACAGGAAAACCCCGATACTGTGCATACACACCCGCATTTGTATTCCGACCGAAATACAAATGCAATGAGACAAAATCTACACTGTACTATACTAGGATCCGGCTTAAACCAAAACCGGCTAGTAATATCCGTTCGATCCTGATCCGTGCAATACCGCACGTATCTGATCGAACCCTGCCATATATCCATACGGCCTCTAGTACAAACTGTCCGATCCTGATCCGTGCAATACCGCACGTATCTGATCGGACCTTGTCATATCTCCATACGGCATCTACAGCTTTTCGCCCGAAAGCTGAGTAACTGAATGTGGGGGACTCTAAAGACTCGTCAACACCTTGGTTGTGGATTTAACCACTAGCACGTCAGAGGTATAAGCCAATACGTAACGGGCTACCAGGTATTGACTAAAAGGGACGTCTGTGAGCGAACTCGGCCTGACAACCCTACTGAGCCTGACAGTGACAATATCCATACAGTCTGGTCCGTTCGTCTATGAGCATCGCATGGCGGGCCTAAGGGGTTGGTAAAAGTCAGACCCCCAAAAGCGGTACAAGTCGTGTCGGAGTGTAGCCCAGAACACCCTGAGATACTACTGGAATACCTACCAGTAAATCTCCTTGCCTCGGCCGAGGGCTTCGTGTAATGGCTCTCCTAGACACAGCGCGACCTCACCCCCAATACCGGGAGAGACGAACCCCTGAAGATGCGCTCACTGCCTCCATGTGGCTCAGGACTGTACCCAACTAAAACCTGTTTGCACGACTCCTTTGAGCCGTGGTAGGGTAGTAATCAAAGTACAGTGGGAACTCACACAAGACAAATGACGATCCCAAGGTCGATGAACTAACCTGTACACATGTCACCAGGGAACTGCCATCTGACGTCTGGTATATGACCAACTAGCATGTTCCCGGCGAGTCCTGTCCAGTGTACTCATAACCCAATGAGCACCTGTATACAACTTAGGTGATCCAACTGACACCAGTGGCTTGTGAGACCGGCCACCGCCCCTCGTCGGGGTCTCGACTGTATACACTAGTCTACTCTGGAGTATCGATGCCCTGTCTCGAAACTCTCACGACTAGAGACCATTTAAGGATATGCTTATAGACTGCCAGCTCCCATGTATATGATCGCCCTCATACTGCTGGTGGTCAAGCAAGAATCCTAAGGGCTCTACCAACGTGTAATAGCGACCTGTAAGGTCACCTAAAGCAGTACACGATGATAAAGGTAAACCAGATAGCATACTATCATCTCGAGTAAGACTGTCCTAACGGGATAGTTCCTCCCTCAATCATTACAATCACGTGCCTGTGATCCAATAATTGACTCTGAGGGCACTATCTCCAACAATCTCCCACTTGCACTCAAGGCTATTTATTGCGATGTCGCATATTCACAGCCCGTGTGATACCGAACACCCAACTCCTCTACTAATCAGCCTCACAAATCTCGTTTGTGAAACTATTGCGTTCGAGGAATAGCCTCAGTGAGTGGATCCGCTTTGATGTTTCTTTCTATGTCTCTCTATATCTCATGTTCGTGGAGAAAACCATCTCCCGAAATGAGCAATACCTGTCTTAGAATGTGTCTGGATGTCTGATGGGACCTAGCTCATAAATGAACTCCAAATCCAAACTTCTTAGACTGTATCGTCAACTGAACTTAATCAGTATCCTGCGCCATGCCTCCCTCAGTATTGCCTTGGACCACCTGTCCAAAATACTGCCCCTCATCAGAAGGAAAACTATAACTCTGACAACCTCCTTGTCGTCCATGTCACCTTGGAAGCCTGGAATGATAACCGTCTCCCGAATGAGGCTGTCGTCATCATATCCCTAGAACATCCACTTATGTTCTAGAACTGCTTCCGACTGTTTCTCCAGGATTGGATCAATGTCAACTTATTGCATCTAGTGCAAGAACAACATTTAGTGTGATACTTGACATCTCATGATTGACTCAATTGCCTGAGCAAGTGATCTGCCAATCATGCACATCCCTCTCCCCTTTAGTCTGTAAGACATCTTTAGAGAAGATGACTCCATTACCTGCAGGTACACTACCGTGCCAGGAGTCGTCCATTCTAAATACTCTTAGAATGTTGTCTAAGTACCCTGATTGGGAAACCACCCAAATCTAGATCTAAAACCATAGATCTAGTAACCAGTATGTCTGATATTATATCCAAGTCCCATGTGGAGAAACCACTGTGTGACGACCAAAGTATAACCGATCGTAGTATAGGAATATCACTTCATATTCCGTGTATGTCATCCAAATACCAGGACATCACACCCTATTACCTTCTCAACAGATCCATCCCCTATTCTGATGAAGTCAAACCCATGACTGTCACGTCAGAAATAGATGATCTATCTCCGCTATATCTTCTTTAGTCTATAAATAGACATAAGCTACCTGTCCACCAATGCTTCCGCTGCTCCCACTGACTACGACAACCCTTTGGCAGAGTCATATACACGTACTCTTCTGAAGCGAGTTCAGAACGACGCTATACTCATCCTCCTGCTGGGTCTCGCAGTCTGGAACAACAGCAATGGCAAGTGTGGGTAAACAAGAACCTCCATGTCACCGTCCTTGAGGCTACCGGAGTACCTCTCGGGTGCCTGAAGTTACCCACCTTATCTGCGGAGTGGGCAATGGAATGTCAAACCAGATTGAATCTTTAGGTTCCTTATCAAATCTTCAGTAATCGTTTGTGGTTCTGGAATCACTTCCAGTTCTACCATACTCCCACTACTGTTTTCTGGAAAAATCCAATTTTATTAAAACTGTGGCGAGTCTAGAACAATATTGCTATTGTTCATCCAGATGGTAGAAAATCAACCATCGTCATAGCCTGGGTCAACCCACAAACAGCCATTACAGAAACGTGCCTTGAGTTATCCAGAGTCTGGTTTTAAGCATAAACCGGACAACTCCCCGTACCTTAACATCGTTAAGATATGAACTGTTCTATATCCAATATAGAAACAGAGGCACTGATTTAATTGAACCAGATCCAAATCATGCAACTGTCTCCAGTACATGTCAACTAAATGGAAGGAGGCCGATCAGCGTTACTCAACTTAGGAATGCTTCCAATTATGAGTAACCTGAAAGAGAAGCAAGATCTCTTTATCATTACTATCAACTGAATACCATTCACAATTATCTACATCTTCGATCTCTTTGAAGAATCCCGATACTTGCTACACCTGGTTCTCTACTCTACTCAAATACCTATAACTTCTCAAAATTCGGACCCTGTGTTTCCACGAAACACTTGTCTAAAAACTAGAGAAGTCATAAGTAAACCGAATATAGTACGAGGACCAACCCCTCTGTCCTGATGGACCCTGGACAACATACAATACTCTGTATAAGTCCCTTGAGTCTAATAACTCATTCACTGTGTGTCGTAGGTTGAAAACTGTACTTATGGTTAAGAAGAATTACACCGCTATTTAATGCTCCCTACATAATCATCCACTGATATAGGTAAATGTCGTAGACATAATTTCAAAAAGGTATATCTCACTCTATGAAAATTGACGTACAGATATATCACTTTGAAATTGGTGCATAACACCGGATATTCAAAACCAAATATTTGCCGACCGGCAAACATCCCAGGTGACTTCCTCAAATATCACCAATTACAACGAATCCCGATATAATGAGGATGATCACCCAATTCCCAATAAGTTACTCCCACTCAACATCTGTAAAACCATACAGATGTGAGAATCATACCTGGTAAATACATACCCTGGAGTAAATATCTAATCGGGAAATCAGTTTTCCTTTAACTGTACACAGCGAAACTGAAACATTGAAATGTTTCGATGGGGTATCCCGGTATTCCTAGTAATGCCTCTTCCAGATTCACGACTGTAACCGTATAGTTCTTTGCCACCTCTCCAAATCCCTTTATATGTCTTTAGTCATTACCTTCTGCACACCCCTTTAGGCCAAATGGTTTTCTTCCTTCCCTACCGTTCGGCACCAGCCTATGGTTTGGAAGAAGACTATCCAATAAGCATACTAGGTGTACTGTCCTGATCCTAGGAGCACTCGCAATGCGAGAGAAGGTGAAGATAAAAGACATCCTAATAAACCTTATTCCTATTTCTCCTGAACCAGAATCAATCCCCGAACTGGAACAAGTTCCTTTCGAGTTCGTATATAACCATACGATGGAGTATCCAATAAACTGTGGATCTTCGTAGTGATACGGAGTGTCCTGGAGAAATACAAAGGTGATTTAGGATTGGCGAAGAAATACTTGGTTTGGTCGTGAGTAGCAGTCGCAGTTTACTTTGCCCTCTTACTAATCCCTTGCTTTGTCTTAACTTAATATCTTCTGTACACCATCGTTATGCTAATTGGTTTTCTTCATTCCCTACCGGTCGGCACCTGCCTATGGTTTGGAAGAAGACTATCCAATTTGCGTAATAGGTGTACTATCTCCTAAACCAAGGAGTACTCGCAACCTGAGAGAAGGTAAAAGGAGAAGACAACTGAATAATCCTGTCCGTTTTCTCCAGAACCTGAAACCATCCTCGAATAAATTCTTTCGATTTCGTATCTAACCATACGATGGTTTTGTCCAATGGAAGTGGACGTTCGTAGTAAAACGGGGTGTCCTGGAGAAAAGGGTAAAAGTAGAAGTGGCAATGAGGTTTGCAACTCTGACAATCCAAAAGCCTGTGTTTAAGAAGGTTCGGTTAATTTGGTCACTGAGTCATAGTCTTAGGGTCGGGTCAATGGTCGCTGCCAAAGAGAGAGAGAAAAGAAACACTCAGTGTGCACTCTAACCTAGATCAGAATGGTTACCAATTTATCTAGTCTGGAAACCTCCCACTGTACCGTCAAATTCTCCTCCAAACCTAAAAGAAGAATTAGTCGGGAACACCCGAGGAGTAAACCAACTCATCATTGGGAATCGGGATCCAACTATCATCGCATGATAACGTGACGGAATCCGCTCACATCATCACACTCCAGAAGGTATGCGCATATCTGGCAAGTTTCAGTTCTTTTGAAACTCCCGATGTGATTTTTGCCCCATGCTCTTATGACCTTGGCGTGAGGTCAAAATATCATAAGTCACATGTCAAGTCCTACCCATCATTGTCCAGGTTAATTTGAATCCACCCGTACATACCCTTGACGTAGGCCAAAATAGTAGTACGACTGTCCCAAACCAACGCATCTATCTATGCAACAGATAAATACCCGGCAGCTACCAAACACTATACCTTGGCGTGAGGTCAAAATACATAGTTTGAATACTACCGAATATTTAACTGAAATGATGGAGGGCTACGAATGGTTTCTGGCGAAAACCTTTAACGTAATGAACTTGATATCGTCGAAGGAACGGATAGATTTTTTAAAAAATATAGTGACGAAAACCTTTGCTAAAGAGGTCACTCCCGGTGAAGGGATCTCGGCACTTTCCCCGTAGAATGAGGTGCAGGATATTCCAACTGAATACCACGGTGCAAAGCAAAAGTAATCGGCTATAGTGAAGTTAATGCCCTGACGCAAACCTTTTGTCCAAGGGGTCACTCCCGGTGAAGGGATCTCGGCCCTTGCCTCGTCGACTGAGGAGCAGGATATTCCAACTGAATACCACGATGCAAAACAAAAGTGAACGTCCTTGCAATAACAGCTTTTTGAAAAGTGTTCCAACAACATCAGATTAGGTTTGTTTTTAACTTGCATTGATCCGAATCAATGCAGTCCCATCAATTGATCACACCACAAAGAATGAAAATATACTGATGTACGTATATGCCATCCGCATTCGCCACTGGGTCCCGTCATTACCCGTTAGGTTAGCTAACTAACGACAGAGCGGGGACTGGACTAGCGCGGATGCAAAACATATACAACATCTACTAATATATATACCAATATATTATATTCGCTCAAGGCGTGATAAAAATTGCAACATCACAGAAATGTACAGCATCACAGAAACAATACAGATATCTGGGATCCCCGGGTTTCACAGAGCCACTACTGAAACCCGACGTTCCCCTGGTCGTGTGGATAGCCTGTGCAATGAAATCCTAGACCCCTACGGGCACGGCAAGTCACCCGCCAAAACCTGAAGCGAGGCAGCCCCCTTCAGCACCGTGAATGGACCACCCAGCACTTCACGGAATCCGGTAACTTGGGCACCCTTCCTGGGTCAACCTGTACCCCCTACGAGTACGGCGAATAGCCCGCCAATTCTAGAGTGAAGCTCCCTCCGTCTCAATGCCATGAGATGCGGGCTTGTTGCCTTCTAGAACCCGGCTATCCGTGCACCCCTCCGCGGGGTAATCTTAATACAGAAAGTAAAATATACATACAACGGGTACATCGACCGCAACCTGGTCGTGCCCCAAAATACTAATACAATCAGGCAGTGACAGCAGTCCACATGTCGGACGCTCGCCCCGCAATATCAAATGTACATAATACAACAAAACTGTACTAGCATTGCATCCAGGCTATCCCCCACGACCGATCTGCGACATCACAGCAAAAACAGAACATCAACGTGAAAGTCACGTTCGCAAATCCGTCTAACCGGGCTATAGCAGTTAGACCGGATTTACCGATCAAGTGACATTCACGGTCGCAGATAAAATGTAAATACTGTGAAATAATGTGTTTAAAATATTCGATCGATCAAATTTTAACAAGTGGGCCCCAAGCATTTGTAAGTGCACGGCGGCGCCCCGGTCGTCAATCCGACGGCCAAATGCGGAAACGGTGATAAACTTTAATTTTGCGAACTTTGCAAACCGGCACCACCGCGCACTAAACCCCGGATCGGGCCATTAAACTAGATCTAGCTAACAACAAGACGGGTTAGAGATATACCGAGTGATCCGAGTCCTCCGGTCTTCTCGTCGTCGTCCCGATCTTCCGCGGAAACTCCGGTCGTCGCATCCTTGCCGGAAGGGCACCACATCGTCTGCATCTTTTACGGGCTCCCACCTCAATACCGAGGCAACTCGGGCATGAAGCCGGCAAGTCGACATGCCCAAGATGTGCTGTAGGAAGTGTAGTGCTTTGTCTCTTTGGGGTAGTGGATGTTGCCATTTGAAGATGGAGGAATGAAGGTATGAAAATGGTGCTTTCATTTTTCCTTGTAAAAATGAGATGAATGAAATTAGACACACCACAAATGAAACACTCTCTCAAGTGGCCGGCCTAATGAAATGAAAATGGTGGAGGGAAAATGAAATCAACCATGATTAAAACCAAGAAGGAGAGTGAGTATAGGATAAAGCAAGAGGTGACCACAACATCAACCATACTTCTCACTTTAAACCCATACCACCTCATTAATGCAAAAGCATGGATGAAAGATATCATAATCAATACAATTGCAAGAAACCCCCTCCACTAATGTTATTTGCACAATTGCAAATAACACCCTCCATCGGAAAAGTCCGGCCGGGAAAGAACAAAGAAAAACCGGCCGGAACGGAATGCAAACTGGCAACTCCAGAAAACTGGTCCCGTAATAAATTACAGGAAAACCCCGATACTGTGCATACACACCCGCATCTGTATTCCGTCCGGATACAAATGCAAAGAGACAAAATCTACACTGTACTAAGCTAGGATCCGGCTTAAACCAAAGCCGGCTAGTAATGTTCGTCCGATCCTGATCCGTGCAATACCGCACGTATCTGATCGAACCCTGTCATATAACTATATGGCCACTAGTACAAAACTGTCCGATCCTGATCCGTGCAATACCGCATGTATCTGATCGGACCCTGCCATATCTCCATACGGCCTCTACAGCGTTTCGCCCGAAAGCTGAGTAACTGAAAGTGTGGGGACTCTAAAGACTCGTCAATACTATGGTTGTGGATTTAACCACTAGCACGTCAGAGGTATAAGCCAATACGTAACGGGCCACCAGCTATTGACCAAAAGGGACGTCGATGAGCGAACTCATCCTGACACCCTACTGAGCCTGTCAGTGACAATATCCGTACAGTCCGGTTCGTTCGTCTATGAGCATCGCATGTCGGGCCTAGGGGGTGGGTAAAAGTCAGACCCCCAAAAGCGGTACAAGTCGTGTCGGAGTGTAGCCCAGAACACCCTGAGATACTACTGGAATACCTACCAGTAAATCTCCTGCCTTAGCCAAGGACTTCGTGTAATGGCTCTCCTAGACACAGCGCGACCTCACCCCCAATACCGAGAGAGACGAACCCCCGAAGATCCGCTCACTGCCTCCATGTGGCTCGGGACTGTACCCAACTAAAACCTGTTTGCATGACTCCTTTGAACCGTGGTAGGGTAGTAATCAAAGCACAGTGGGAACTCACACGAGACAAATGACGATCCCCAGGTCGATGAACTAACCTGTACACATGTCACCTGGGAACTGCTATCTGACGTCAGGTATAAGACCAACTAGCATGTTCCCGGCGAGGTCCTGTCCGGTGTACTCATAACCCAATGAGCACCTGTATACATCTTAGGTGATCCAACTGACACCAGTGGCTTGTGAGACCGGCCACCGCCCCTCGTCGGGGTCTCGACTGTATACACTAGTCTACTCTGGAGAATCGATGCCCTGTCTCGAAACTCCCACGACTAGGGACCTTTTAAGGATGTGCTTATAGACTCCAGCTCTCACTTATATGATCACCCTCATACTGCCGGCAGTCAACCAAGAATCCTAGGGGCTCTATCAACGTGCAATAGCGACCTGTCAGGTCACCTAAAGCAGTACACGATGATAAAGGTAAACCAGATAGCATACTATCATCTCGAGTAAGACTGTCGTACCGGGATAGGTCCTCCCTCAATCATTGCAATCACGTGCCTGTGATCCAATAATTGACTCTGAGGGCACTACCTCCAACAATCTCCCACTTGCACTCAAGGCTAATTATTGCGATGTCGCATACTCACAGCCCGTATGATACCGAACACCCAACTCCTCTACTAGTCAGTCTCACAAAGCTCGTTTGCGAGACTATTGCGTTCGAGGAATAGCCTCAGCGAGTGGATCCGCCTAGATGTTTCTTTCTATGTCTCTCTATATCTCAAGTTCGCGGAGAAAGCCATCTCCCGAAATGAGCAATACCTGTCTTAGAATGTCTGGATGTCTGATGGGACCTAGCTCATAAATGAACTCCAAATCCAAACTTCTTAGACTGTATCGTCAACTGAACTTAATCAGTATCCTGCGCCAAGCCTCCCTCAGTATCTTCCTGGATCACCTGTCCAAAATACTGCCCCTCGTCAGAGGGAAAAACTATAACTCTGACAACCTCCTTGTCGTCCGGGTCACCTTGGAAGCCTGGAATGATAACTGTCTCCTAAAGAGGCTATCGTTATCATATCCCTAGAACATGCACTTATGTTCTAAAACTGCTTCCGATTGTTTCTCCAGGATTGGATCAATATCAACTTATTGCATCTAGTGCAAGAACAACATCTGGTGTGGTACTTGACATCTCATGATTGACTCAATTGCCTAAGCAAGTGATCTGCCAATCATGCGTATCCCTCTCCCCTTTAGTCTGTAAGACACCTTTAGAGAGGGTGACTCCATCACCTGCAGGTATACTACCGTGCCAGGAGTCGTCCATTCTAAATACTCTTAGAATGCTGTCAAAGTACCCTGATTGGGAAACCACCCAAATCTAGATCTAAAAACCATAGATCTAGTAACCAGTTTGTCTGATATTGTGTCCAAGTCCCTTGTGGAGAAACCACTGTGTGACGACCAAAGTATAACCGATCGTAGTATAGGAGTTTCCTTTCCTACTTTGTGTATGTCATCCAATACCAGGACATCACACCCTACTACCTTCTCAACAGATGCATCCCCTATTCTGATGACGTCAAACCTATGACTGTCACATCAGAAATAAATGATCTATCTCCGCTATATCTGCTTTAGTCTATAAATAGACATAAGCCCGATGTCCACCAATGCTTCCGCTGCTCCCACTGACTACAACAACCCTCTGGCAGAGTCATATACACGTACACTTCTGATGCTAGTTCATAACGACGCTATACTCATCCTCCTGCCGGGTCTCGCGGCCTGGAACAACAGCAATGGCAAATGTGGGTAAATAAGAACTTCCCTGTCACCGTCCTTGAGGCTACCGGAGTACCTCTCGGGTGCCTGAAGTTACCCACCGTATCTGCGGAGTGGCCAATGGAATGTCAAACCAGATTGAATCTTTAGGTTCCTTATCAAATTTTCAGTAATCGTTTGCGGTTCTGGAATCACTTCCAGTTCTACCATACTCCCACTACTGTCTTTGAAAAAATCCATTTTTAATAAAACTGTGGCGAGTCTAGAACAATATTTCTATTGATCTCCCAGATGGTAGAAAGTCAACCCTCTTCATAGCCTGGGTCAACCCACAAACAGCCATTACAGAAACGTGCCTTGAGTTGTCCAGTGTCTGGTTTTAATCATAAGCCGGACAACTCCCCGTACCTTAACAACGTTAAGATATGAACTGTTCTATATCCAATATAGAACCAGAGGCACTGATTTAATTTAACCAGATTCAAATCATGCAGCTGTCTCCAGTGCATGTCAACTAAATGGAGAGAGGCCGATCAGCGTTACTCAATTTAGGAATGCTTCCAATTATGAGTAACCTGAAAGAGAAGCAATTTCTCTTTATCATTACTATCAACTGAATACCATACACAAGTATCTACATCTTCGATCACTTTGAAGAATCCCGATACTTGCTACACCTGGTTCTCTACTCTATTCAAATACCTATAACTCCTCAAAACTTAGACCCTGTGTTTCTACGAAACACATGTCTAAGAACTAGAGAAGTTAAAAGTAAACAGAATATAGTATGAGGACCAACCGCTCTGTCCTAATAGACTCTGGACAACATACAATACTCTGTATAAGTCCGCTGAGTCTAACAACTCATTCACTGTGTGTCGTAGGTTGAAAACTGTACTTATGGTTAAGAAGAATTACACCGTTGTTTAATGCTCCTCACCTAACCATCCACTGATATAGGTAAATGTCATCGACATAATATCAAAAGGTATATCTCACTCTATGAAAATAGGCGTACAGATATATCAATTTGAAATTGGTGCACAACAGCGGATATTCAAAACCAAATATTTGCCGACCGGCAAACAACCCAGGTGATCTCCACAAATATCACCGATTACAACGAATCCCGATATAATGAGGATGATCACCCAATTCCCAATGACTTACTCTCACTCATCATCTGTAAAACCATACAGATGTGAGAATTATACCTGGCAAATACATACCCTGGAGTAAGTATCTAATCGGGAAATCAGTTTTCTTTTAACATTACACAGTGAAACTGAAACATTGAAATGTTTCGATGGGGTATCCTTGTATTCCTAGTAATGCCTCTACCATTATCCAGATTCACAACTATAACCGTATAATTCTTTGCCCCCTCTCCAAATCCCTTTATATGTCTTTAGTCATTACCTTCTGCACACCCCTTAGGCCAAATGGTTTTCTTCCTTCCCTACCGTTCGGCACCAGCCTATGGTTTGGAAGAAGACTATCCAATAAGCATAATGGGTGTACTGTCCTAGTCCTAGGAGCACTCGCAATGCGAGAGAAGGTGAAGATAAAAGACAACCGAATAAACCTTATTCCTCTTGGACCAGAATCCATCCCCGAACTAGAACAAGTTCCTTTCGAGTTCGTATATAACCATACGATGGAGTATCCAATAAACTGTGGATCTTCGTAGTGATACGGAGTGTCCTGGAGAAATACAAAGATGATTTAGGATTGGCGAAGAAATACTTGGTTTGGTCGTGAATATCAGTCGCAATTTACTTTGCCCTCTTACTAATCCCTTTCTTTGTCTTAATCTTAATACCTTCTGCACACCATCGTTATGCTAATTGGTTTTCTTCATTCCCCACTGTTCGGCACCAGCCTAAGGTTTGGAAGAAGACTATCCAATTTGCGTAATAGGTGTACTATCTCCTAAACTAAGGAGTACTCGTAACTTGAGAGAAGGCAAAAAGGAAAGGACAACTGAATAAACCTTATCCGTTTTCCCCAGAACCGGAAACCATCCTCGAATTCATTCGAGTTCGTATCTAACCATACGATGGCTTTGTCCAATGGAAGTGGACGTTCGCAGTAATGCGGGGTGTCCTGGAGAAAAGGGTAAAAGTAGGAGTGGCAATGAGGTCTGCAACTCTGACAATCCAAAAGCCAGTGTTTAAGAAGGTTCGGTCAACTTGGTCACTGAGTCAAAGTCTTAGGGTCGGGTCAATGGTCGCTGCCAGAGAGAGAGAAAAGAAACACTCAGCGTGCACTCTAACCTAGATCAGAATGGTTACCAATTTATCTAATCTGGAAACCTCCCACTGTACCTCAAATTCTCCTCCAAACCTGAAAGAAGAATTAGTCGGGGTCACCCGAGGAGTAAACTAACTCATCAGTAGGAATCGGGATCCAACTATCATTGCATGATAACGTGACTGAATCCGCTCACGCTATCACACTCCAGAAGGTATGCGCATATCTGGCAAGTTTCAGTTCTTTTGAAACTCCCGATGTGATTTTTACCCCATGCTCTTATGACCTTGACTTTGGCCAACATATCATAAGTCACATGTCAAGTTCAACCCGTCATTCTCCAGGTTAATTTGAATCCACCCGTACCTACCCTTGACTTTGGCCAAAATGGCAGTACGACTGTTCCAAACCAACGCATCTATCTATGCTGCATATGAATACCCAACAGCTACCAAACACTGTGCCTTGACTTTGGCCAACATACACAGCTTGAATACTATTGACTACCCATATGAAACGACGGAGGGCTACGAATAGTTTCTGGCGAAAACCTTTAACGTAATGAACTTTATATCGTTGAAGGAACGGATAGCTTTTTAGAAAATATAGTGACGAAAACCTTTACTAAAGAGGTCACTCCCGGTGAAGGGATCTCGGCTCTTTCCCCGTAGAATGGGGTGCAGGATATTCCAACTGAATACCATGGTGCAAAGCAAAAGTAATCGGCTATAGTGAAGTTAATGCCCTGACGCAAACTTTTGTCCAAGGGGTCACTCCCGGTGAAGGGATCTCGGCTCTTGCCTCGTCGACTGAGGAGCAGGATATTCCAAATGAATACCACGATGCAAAACAAAAGTGAACGTCCTTGCAGTAACAGCTTTTTGAAAAGTGTTCCAACAACATCAGAATAGGTTTGTTTTAACTTGCATTGATCCGAATCAATGCAGTCCCATCAATTGATCACACCACAAAGAACGAAAATATACTGACGTACGTATATGCCATTCGCATTCGCCACTGGGTCCCGTCATCACCCGTTAGGTTAGCTAACTAACGGCAGAGCGGGGACTGGACTAGCGCAGATGCAAAACATATACAACATCTACTAATATATATACCAATATATTATATTCGCTCAAGGCGTGATAAATATTGCAACATCACAGAAATGTACAGCATCACAGAAACAATATAGATATCTGGGATCCCCGGGTTTCACAGAGCCACTACTGAAACCCGACGTTCCCCTGGTCATGTGGATAGCCTGTGCAATGAAAACCTAGACCCCTACGGGCGCGGCAAGTCACCCGCCAAAACCTGAAGCGAGGCAGCCCCCTTCAGCACCGTGAATGGACCACCCAGCACTTCACGGAATCCGGTAACTTGGACACCCCTCCTGGGTCAACCTGTACCCCCTACGAGTGCGGCGAATAGCCCGCCAATTCCAGACTGAAGCCCCCTCCGTCCCAATGCCATGAGATGCGGGCTTGTTGCCCTCCAGAACCCGGCTATCCGTGCACCCCTCCGCGGGGTAACCCTAGTACAGAAAGTAAAATATACATACAACGGGTACATCGACCGCAACCAGGCGTGCCCCAAAAGAATAATACAATCAGGCAGTGACGGCAGTCCACATGTCGGACGCTCGCCTCGCAATATCAAATGTACATAATACAACAGAAACTGTACTAGCATTGCATCCAGGCTACCCCCACGACCGATCCGCAACATCACAGTAAAACACAGAACATCAACGTGAAAGTCACGTTCGCAAATCCGTCTAACCGGGCTATAGCAGTTAGACCGGATTTACCGATCGAGTGACATTCACGGTCGCAGATATAATGTAAATACTGTGAAATAATGTGTTTAAAATATCCGATCGATCAAAAATTAACAAGTGGGCCCCCAAACAATACTGTAGCACTCACAGAAAATCTGGGCCCAATTTTAATATTCCAAAACCCCTAAAATAAGCCCAGAAGCCCACTGGAGAAATTGGAAGCATTGATCCCACCAACCTGCGGCGGAACCGCGGCAACAAGGGGGGTTTTGCCGCGGTTCCGCGCTCGAGATGAGGGATCATTGTCTCGAATTTTCCTAGAGTTCTTAGAACTCCCTGCACATCATTCTGAGACAACCTGAAAAATTTTTAGACTTCAAAAAATTTCGACAGAAACTGATGTGAAGGAAAAATACGGTTTTTGGAAATTTTGGTCGATCGAAAATGCAAACACATCAAACGAAGCTAGACGAAGTTAATGGCGAGGCTCTGATACCACTGTAAGTGCACGGCGGCGCCCCGGCCGTCAAACCGATGGCCAAATGCGGAAACGGTGATAAACTTTAATTTTGCGAACTTTGCAAACCGGCACCACCGCGCACTAAACCCCGGATCGGGCCATTAAACTAGGTCTAGCTAACAACAAGACGGGTTAGAGATATACCGAGTGATCCGAGTCCTCCGGTCTTCTCGTCGTCGTCCCGATCTTCCGCGGAAACTCCGGTCGTCGCATCCTTGCCGGAAGGGCACCACATCGTCTGCATCTTTTACGGGCTCCCACCTCAATACCGAGGCAACTCGGGCATGAAGCCGGCAAGTCGACATGCCCAAGATGTGCTGTAGGAAGTGTAGTGCTTTGTCTCTTTGGGGTAGTGGATGTTGCCATTTGAAGATGGAGGAATGAAGGTATGAAAATGGTGCTTTCATTTTTCCTTGTAAAAATGAGATGAATGAAATTAGCCACACCACAAATGAAACACTCTCTCAAGTGGCCGGCCTAATGAAATGAGAATGGTGGAGGGAAAATGAAATCAACCATGATTAAAACCAAGAAGGAGAGTGAGTGTAGGATAAAGCAAGAGGTGACCACAACATCAACCATACTTCTCACTTTAAACCCATACCACCTCATTAATGCAAAAGCATGGATGAAAGATATCATAATCAATACAATTGCAAGAAACCCCCTCCACTAATGTTATTTGCACAATTGCAAATAACACCCTCCATCGGAAAAGTCCGGCCGGGAAAGAACAAAGAAAAACCGGCCGGAACGGAATGCAAACTGGCAACTCCAGAAAACTGGTCCCGTAATAAATTACAGGAAAACCCCGATACTGTGCATACACACCCGCATCTGTATTCCGTCCGGATACAAATGCAAAGAGACAAAATCTACACTGTACTAAACTAGGATCCGGCTTAAACCAAAGCCGGCTAGTAATGTTCGTCCGATCCTGATCCGTGCAATACCGCACGTATCTGATCGAACCCTGCCATATAACTATATGGCCACTAGTACAAAACTGTCCGATCCTGATCCATGCAATACCGCACGTATCTGATCGGACCCTGCCATATCTCCATACGGCCTCTACAGCGTTTCGCCCGAAAGCTGAGTAACTGAAAGTGTGGTGGACTCTAAAGACTCGTCAATACTATGGTTGTGGATTTAACCACAAGCACGTCAGAGGTATAAGCCAATACGTAACGGGCCACCAGCTATTGACCAAAAGGGACGTCGATGAGCGAACTCATCCTGACACCCTACTGAGGCTGTCAGTGACAATATCCATACAGTCCGGTCCGTTCGTCTATGAGCATCGCATGTCGGGCCTAGGGGGTGGGTAAAATTCAGACCCCCAAAAGTGGTACAAGTCGTGTCGGAGTGTAGCCCAGAACACCCTGAGATACTACTGGAATACCTACCAGTAAATCTCCTGCCTTGGCCAAGGACTTCGTGTAATGGCTCTCCTAGACACAGCACGACCTCACCCCCAATACCGGGAGAGACGAACCCCCGAAGATCCGCTCACTGCCTCCATGTGGCTCGGGACTGTACCCAACTAAAACCTGTTTGCACGACTCCTTTGAGCCGTGGTAGGGTAGTAATCAAAGCACAGTGGGAACTCACACGAGACAAATGACGATCCCCAGGTCGATGAACTAACCTGTACACATGTCACCTGGGAACTGCTATGTGACGTCAGGTATAAGACCAACTAGCATGTTCCCGGCGAGTCCTGTCCGGTGTACTCATAACCCAATGAGCACCTGTATACATCTTAGGTGATCCAACTGACACCAGTGGCTTGTGAGACCGGCCACCGCCCCTCGTCGGGGTCTCGACTGTATACACTAGTCTACTCTGGAGAATCGATGCCCTGTCTCGAAACTCCCACGACTAGGGACCTTTTAAGGATGTGCTTATAGACTCCAGCTCTCACTTATATGATCACCCTCATACTGCCGGCAGTCAACCAAGAATCCTAGGGGCTCTATCAACGTGCAATAGCGACCTGTCAGGTCACCTAAAGCAGTACACGATGATAAAGGTAAACCAGATAGCATACTATCATCTCGAGTAAGACTGTCGTACCGGGATAGGTCCTCCCTCAATCATTGCAATCACGTGCCTGTGATCCAATAATTGACTCTGAGGGCACTACCTCCAACAGCATTACTGTAGCAGATCAAGAAATTCTGGGCCCAATGTTATTATTCCAAAACCCCAATTTTAACCCCAGAAAGATACTGTAGAAATTTGGTGCAGGGAACCCAACAGTGTGCGGCGGAACCGCGGCCCAAAGGGGTGTTTGGCCGCGGTTCCGCGCTCCTACTGTGGAGTTGTTGCATCGAATTTTTACAGAACTCTTATTTTTTCTAGTAGATCACGTTTCTGCAACCTGAAAAAATTTTCGACACCAAAAATTTTCAACAGAAAACTGATGCAAGCAAAAATGCGGTTTTGGGATTTTTGTTCGATCGGAATTGTAAAACACATTAAACAAAGTTAGACTAAGTTAATGGCGAGGCTCTGATACCAATGTAAGAGCACGGCGGCGCCCCGGCCTCCATCCCGAGGCCAAAATGCGGAAGCGGTGATATACTTAAATTTTTCATGAACTGGCACCACCGCGCACTAATACCCGGATCGAACCATTAATTAGTCCTAGCTAACTACAAGATGGGGAAGAGAGATATACCGACTGATCCAAGTCCTTCGGTCTTCTCGTCGTCGTCCCGATCTCCTGCGGAAGCTCCGGTCTCCACCTCGTCGCCGGAAGTGCACCACATCGCCTACTTCTTTTACGGGCTCCCACCTCAATGCCGGGGCAACTCGGGCACGAAGCTGGCTAGTCGACGTGCCCAAGATTTGCTGTAGAATGTGTAGTGCTCAAGTCTCATTTTAGGGTTGTAGGAATTGCCTTTTGGTGGAGGAATGAACTATGGAGTTTGGAGATGGAACTTGTGGGATTTTTGCAACATGAAATGAGCCAAAAACCCACACCAAAATGTTTGGACAGCCCCCCTAGGAGCATGGCCGGCCACTACTTGTGAATGGGGAGAGTGAGTGAGTGAGTGATAGATACAAGGATGAATCAATCACAACCATAATGCAAGGGAGAGAGAAAAGCTCATGATATCAAGAAATGATTGCAAGTAAATAACCTCACTCCAACTACCAAATCATCAACAACCATGATGAGCCAAAAGTCAAGCCATGATCAACTAAAGAAAGTCAAGGTATGGTGCAATAATCATGATGTCACAAAGTGCAAAGACCCCCTCCACAAATACTTATTTGCAACAATGCAAATAAGCCCTCCTCCACCAATCTTCGGCCAATGAACGATACAAAGGAAATTGGCCGAAACGGAAAGCAAACTGACAACTCCAGAAAACCGGTCCCGTAATAAATTACAGGAAAACCCCGATACTGTGCATACACACCCGCATTTGTATTCCGACCGAAATACAAATGCAATGAGACAAAATCTACACTGTACTATACTAGGATCCGGCTTAAACCAAAACCGGCTAGTAATATCCGTTCGATCCTGATCCGTGCAATACCGCACGTATCTGATCGAACCCTGCCATATATCCATACAGCCTCTAGTACAAACTGTCCGATCCTGATCCGTGCAATACCGTACGTATCTGATCGGACCTTGCCATATCTCCATACGGCCTCTACAGCTTTTCGCCCGAAAGCTGAGTAACTGAATGTGGGGGACTCTAAAGACTCGTCAACACCTTGGTTGTGGATTTAACCACTAGCACGTCAGAGGTATAAGCCAATACGTAACGGGCTACCAGGTATTGACTAAAATGGACGTCTGTGTGCGAACTCAGCCTGACAACCCTACTGAGCCTGACAGTGACAATATCCGTACAGTCCGGTCCGTTCGTCTATGAGCATCGCATGGCGGGCCTAGGGGGTTGGTAAAAGTCAGACCCCCAAAAGCGGTACAAGTCGTGTCGGAGTGTAGCCCAGAACATCCTGAGATACTACTGGAATACCTACCAGTAAATCTCCTTGCCTCGGCCGAGGGCTTCGTGTAATGGCTCTCCTAGACACAGCGCGACCTCGCCCCCAATACCGGGAGAGACGAACCCCTGAAGATGCGCTCACTGCCTCCATGTGGCTCGGGACTGTACCCAACTAAACCTGTTTGCACGACTCCTTTGAGCCGTGGTAGGGTAGTAATCAAAGTACAGTGGGAACTCACACAAGACAAATGACGATCCCCAGGTCGTTGAACTAACCTGTACACATGTCACCAGGGAACTGCCATCTGACGTCTGGTATATGACCAACTAGCATGTTCCCGGCGAGTCCTGTCCAGTGTACTCATAACCCAATGAGCACCTGTATACATCTTAGGTGATCCAACTGACACCTGTGGCTTGTGAGACCGGCCACCGCCCCTCGTCGGGGTCTCGACTGTATACACTAGTCTACTCTGGAGTATCGATGCCCTGTCTCGAAACTCTCACGACTAGGGACCATTTAAGGATATGCTTATAGACTGCCAGCTCCCACGTATATGATCGCCCTCATACTGCTGGTGGTCAAGCAAGAATCCTAGGGGCTCTACGAACGTGTAATAGCGACCTGTAAGGTCACCTAAAGCAGTACACGATGATAAAGGTAAACCAGATAGCATACTATCATTTCGAGTAAGACTGTCCTAACGGGATAGTTCCTCCCTCAATCATTACAATCACGTTCCTGTGATCCAATAATTGACTCTGAGGGCACTATCTCCAACAATCTTTTTCCTGGATCTTGGGGGAAAAAGAGAGGTGAGGTTAAAAAATCTGCCTTTTAGGGATTTGATGGGAGATCAGAACTTCCTTTTAAGAGTTTTATGGTGAAACTTTATTTAGTTTTATGAAAAAGAGAGATAATCTCTTGATTTAATTGGAAATGAAGATGAAGAGAAAAATAAACTTGAGAAAGAGAAGATTGAGGCACAAAACCTAGAATTTTTAAGAGAATGAAAGTTGTTATTGATTTGTTCCAGCATGTTGGCCTTTTATAGGCTATATACTTTACATATAGTCACTTGGGCTTTTTCCATATGGCACTTGTGCCATCTGTTCATCTCAGAAAACTGCATTTTAATACCACTCATTCATCATCTGTTTTGTTATATATCGATACTATTAACCAGTGTCTGCTCAGTAAATACAGATTACAGGTATCCGTGACACAATATTGGAAACACACTCAAAATCAGGATATAACGTTTGTGATCCGACACTGCAACCGAAACAGAAAACCGATCAATGGCCAAAGAGTTCTTTTGCAAATAAATGTGTGCACACAATTTTGGTCCAACACAATGCAAGTGTGCACATGCTATTTGGCACATGGACCATGGTGGGGCTGCCCATGGCACATATGGGGGACATGAATGATAAATGCAAAAAGTTATGATATGACATAAAGCTACAAGTTTCCCTCCAAATCCCTGAATGCAGACCAGGTTCATATAGACAAATCAAACAGCACCAGTGGAATTATCGAGAGAACACATCATCACAGAACCAACACGAGCCCCAAACTCATCATGTAGACCGGCGGCATGTCCCCAAAGCCCGGCGCCGCCGGTCTTATCAAGCCCATAGCTCCCTATTTTTCTTCTGGCCTTCCCTTGTTGTCACATCATCCATATTATATTGTTTGTTTAATCTTTATTTTGTGCCTATAAATACAGATCAGTGAGTAAGGGAAAGGGGACTTAACACTTAATACTTGACATATACTTGGATACCAACCCTTTTTCTTTTTCCTTTTTGTTTTAGTTCTTGTACATAGCTAGATTGTCTTGAGTTCTTTTCCTTCTCTTGATCTTGCAATCTCTTCATTGAGTTTGCAAGTTTAAGTTTTGGTTATTGAACTCATGGTTTGTATCATCACTTGGACTTAATAAAGCTTCCATTTTGCACTTAGGTTCTTAGTGTAAGTCGACGTTAGACACCCCACATGATGCGGGGAGGCGGAATAGGTAAAACAATCATTTTGTTTAAGTTAATATCGACTAACTTTACGGATCTTTGCTAAACCATAACTAACAACTATCTAGAAGTGATTAACTACTATGATAGATGATTATACCTAATGATTCAAGTTCTTCTTGTTCTTGTAGTTTACCTCCCCGTCGGCCTCCTCGATGTGATAGAAGATCCACCCGAGAGCTCCTTCTCCAAGCTTTAACCTCTCACTTGAGGTAACTAGGTGGCTATGAGTGCTAATCAAAGTAACCTAGAGGATATAGAAGAGGATTAGGGATCTATTAGTCTTGCTAACTCTTGGATCTCAACACATGAGAGGATTAGGGTTAGGTCTTTGAAGAGAGAGAGCTTGAGGAGAGAGAATGTGTAAGTGAGAATGAAATGAATTATCACTCATTTGTGAATATATGAAGCATGATAATTATCTAAATGAATAACATATGATAATATCAACCATGCTTCATTAACTCACTTTGGATGAATCATCTCATGAGTCATAAAGCAATAAATGCTTCATTAACTCATTTGGATGAATCACTCCATGAGTCACTAATCCATTTAATGCAAATTCCACCTAAGCTCTTCACCTCATCTTTCTTCTAGAAGCTTCTCGACTAATTACAAGAATGCCCCTGCCATACGTGAAAACACGGAAATACTGACACTGTATAAATCCAATAATCCAATACTAGAATCTGGCTTAAACTAAAGCCCGCTAGTAAAAACTGTCCGAACATCGTCCGTGCATAAAATACACGTATGTGTCCGAACCCTGTCGTAAAACCATACGACCTCTATATCGTTTCGCCTGAAGCAGGGAAACTCTCTGTGTGGGACTCTAAAGACTCGACACTATGCTGGCAGTGGGTTTAACCACAGGCCGCAAGCGGTACTAGCTGTACGTAACGGTCCCCAGGTAGATGTCGATAAGAAGGCCGATGAGGAAACCCATCTGAACTCCTACTGAGCCTGATGTGACAATCTTCGTATAGTCCGGTCTGTTCGTCTAGGACTATCGCATATCGGGCCTAGGGGCGGCAAGCGTCAGTCCCCTATAAGCGGTATAAATCGTGTCGGAGTGAAGCTCATTACACCTTGAGAAGCTACTGGAAATCCTACCAGTAAATCTCGTTTGCCCTGGCCAGGGACTTTGCGTAATGGCTCTCCAAACATAGCGCGATATCAACTCCCAATACCGAGAGAGACGAATCCTATCTCACCGCCACTGCTTCCAAGTGCTTCGGGACTGCACCCAACTCTACCTGTTTGCACGACTCCTTTGAGCCGTGGTAGGATAGCAATCTAAGAACAGTGGGAACACACTCGAGACGAAGCAGCAGTGTCAAGTCTGCGGACTATGCTGTACTCATGTCACCTGAGAGCTGTTAACTGACGACGGGTATAATACCAACCAACAGTTCCCTGCGAGTCCTGTCTGGTGTACCCGTAACCCAACGAGCACATGTATACTATCTCCAGCACAACGTACTAATGGCTGTGGGATAGACCATTTCCCCTGCTGGGATGAGAAGCGTACACACTAGTCTACTCTCGATACCCTGTCTCGATAATCCTACGACTAGGGACCTAAAAAAGGATGTGCCTGTAGACTACCCAGCCCCTACTAGTGTGACTGCCATCACAACGCTGGTAGTCAAGCAAGATCCTAAGGGCTCTATCAATATGTATTCGCGATATGCTAACATATACACATATTAAGATAGATATAAACCAAGTAGCATACTACTATGTTGAGCAAGACTGTTAATATAACTGTGAATATCCCAAGCTTTCATTAAGTAATATACTAACTAGTATGATACAATAATGGCCCATAGGGCATATACACTAGCAATCTCCCACTTGCACTAAGGCCATGTACTGGCGTATCGAAGACCTATCATCTCGAATAGCCTCTCGAACTGTGTCTGAGGTAAGGCCTTTGTGAATGGATCTACGGTGTTATCCTCTGTAGCAACTCTCCGGACCTCGATCTCCCGGCGATCTATGATCTCGCTGATCAGGTGATACCGCCTTAAGATGTGTCTGGACTTCTGATGGGACCTAGATTCCTTTGCTAAAGCTATAGCCACGTTGTTGTCACAATACAGAGGTATTAGATCAACAATGGATGGAACCACCTGAAGTTCTGTGAGGAACTTCTTCATCCAGACTGCTTCTTTTGCGGCATCGCAAGCAGCTATATACTCCGCTTCCATCATCGAGTCAGCAACGATGTGCTGCTTGGAACTCTTCCAGCACACCGCCCTTCCATTGAGGGTAAAGACATAACCTGACATGGACTTGGAGTCATCCTTGTCACTCTGGAAGCTGGAATCAGCAAAAGCCTCGATCTTGAGGTCTTTTCCGCCGTAAACCAAGAACATATCCTTAGTCCTTCTCAGGTACTTGAGAATGTTCTTTACTTCTATCCAGTGCTTCTCCCCTGGGTCTGACTGATACCGGCTTACCACGCTCAGTGCGTAAGCTACATCTGGTCTGGTGCACAACATCGCATACATTATAGAGCCTACCGCAGAAGCGTAGGGTATAATCGACATGCGATCCTTTTCCAAATCAGTCTTGGGAGACATCTCTTTGGAGAGGGTGATTCCGTAACAAGCCGGTAAATTACAGCGCTTAGAATCTTCCATACTGAATCTTTTCAGTATAGTGTTGATATACCTGGACTGCAAAAGTCCCAACATCCTCTTAGATCTATTACGACAGATCCGGATCCCCAGAATGTAAGAGGCATCACCCAGGTGTTGGATATATGTATGCCCTAGAGGCCATTATATGATAGTGGATGTATCTATACATGTATATATATATTCAGTATGCATTCTTGCTCGACATGATAGTATGCTATCTGGTTCTTCTTTATCTGACATGTTGATTTGATCATGCGTTTATTCATTCATACATGCTGATACAGCCCTGAGGATATCGGCTTGACTGCTCTGATTATGATAGAGATCATACTAGTGGGACATCTGTAGTCTATAAGCATATCCTGGAAAGTCCCTAGTCATAAGTATATCGAGACGGAGCATTGATATACCAGAGTAGACTAGCGTATATGATACTAGACCCATACGATGGGCGATGAATGTTCCCACATTCATCGATGTTTGACATCAATATCATATACGGGTGCTCAGTGGTGACTGGGTACACTGGACGGACTCACCGAGAACTCCTATATGGAATTATATCTATCGTCGGATAGCAGTTCTCAAGTGACGCTGGTACAGGTTAGTCTGTAGACCCGAGATCGTCATAGAGTCTTGTGTGTTCTCCCACTGTACTTTGATTGCCACCCTACCACGGCTCTACTGAGTCGTGCAAACAGGTAGCCGTTGGGTACAGTCCCGAGACACACTAAGGCAATGAGCAATAGGAGGGGTTTCGTCTCTCCCGGTATTGGGAGTTGATGCTGTGCTGTACCCGACTGGCTATATCAGTAAGTCCCTGGCCAGGGCTGCTGAGATTTGCTGATAAGTGTTATCAGTAGTTTCTCGATCTGTTATAGACCATTCACCGGTATGACTTATTGAGTTATTGGGGTCGACGTGACCATCCCTAGGCTCGATATGCAGCATATCTGACGAAGAGACCGGACTGTACGGTAGTGTTGCCGGTTGGCTCGACGGGAGTTGTAGCAGCTTCGCTTGTTTTCTTCTGATCGCTCAATACCCGGGCGGCCGTTACGTTTAGCTGACCGCTTGCGGCTTGAGGGTGCTTAATATGATCATCAACCTCTGCCGGCGTATTGACGAGTCTTAGAGTCCCACACAGGAGTTACCTAGTTCAGGCGAAACGTTGTGGTGCGCGTATGCGATATGCGCATGGACCCGATTAAAATGCGCGTATATGATACCGTACATTGATCGGGCGGCTTTCTTTTGGTAGGGTCATATGTGATATGGCCGGATTGATAAATCAAGTGTTTATTTATCATTTAACCATCAGTTTTCTCACTTAAAACCTTTCTTGAATATGATGGATGTATGCATGCATGTATGTGTTTCTTTCTTTCTTTCTAGTTTCATGCACATATGGATGTGCATACATACATACATACATACACCCATCTATCATGGTTGTTTACACATGGAAATGGTGGAAATATAAGACTCACACCATGGATAAATATATGGATTATTATTTAATTTTATGTTTAAAACAAAATAGAAAAGGAAAGGATAATTCTTGAGTTGTTTCTACACTCTTCTTTAACCTAACCATTCTCACCTACCCTTAACATTGGATTAAACTTTCCTTATATGTTTTAAACCCTAATTAAATAATAACTCAAAGATTTAACCATGGTTTGTAGTGAGAAGAAATAAAAATATATATAGATATATTTCATTTCTTTTCAATGGTGATCATTTTACTCTTGTTAAAAGAAAGCTACCATCTTCTTCCTCCTTCACCATTTGCTCTCTAGTTTCTTCTAGTGAGTAAAACACACATAAAGAAAGGTTTTTGAAGTGAGAATCTTAACCACAACATCATTCTACACAAGTTTAGCCAACTTGTTTAGAGTGTTCTCTTCGTTTCTCATCTTGATAATCGAAGTTGCGAGCTTGGACGAGGAACTCCGGGTGGATCGTCGTGGACGCGAGAAGACTTCAAGAGGACCTTCTTCCAACACCCAAGAGGCCAAAGAGTCTAGCGAAAGGGAGCTACAAAGGTTGTAGTCTCGAAACCCTAGTTTTTATTGGCTTTAAATTCGAAACCCTAATTTTCTAGGATCGATTCCTTTGTATGCTTGTTTAGCACCATAAAAATTTAAACTTTGAGACATGTGATGCTTCAAAACTCTACATAGGGTGCTAGGCAAACCTTTCATTGGTATCAGAGCCGACCTAGAACATTAGGCGATGATTTTACGAAGTTGAAACTCCGATCGAACCGAAAATACGGATTTTTGGGTGCTTTCTGGACTTTTTTCAAAATCTGGTTATTTTCAGAATTAAAAATACGTAAAAAATTCAGCAGGAAAATATAAGAATTACGGTGTAAAAATTATGCAATGAACAGTTAAACTTGCCGCGGAAACGCGGCCTAAGCTCGCTTAGGCCGCGGTTCCGCGGCCGTACAAATCGATAACTGCATAAATTTTAAACTGTAATGTTTTGTTCTGATTGTATATTTTTTAGAGTATTTTTAATCTGTATTTACTGCTGAAAAATTCTGGAGATGGTTTTGGACTTGTCGATTCGATCGGAATTTTCATTTCGTTGCTTTTCCGGGTAAATTAGAAAGTAGTGAAGTGTTTGAACGAGTATCATTTGCTCACTTTTCACGGGGTTTAAATATTTTGGAGATAAGTGCAAGTTTTGTGGTGGTCCCTCTAGAAGACAACAAACCTTAACTCGATTATGTGACCGTCTTGAACTGCCCTTTGAACCTTAGGGTTTGGGGCAGTACGGCGTGCCACATGTGAGGTGTTGGCTTGACCCTTCTACGGCTGGACCGCTACTACTGTGTCACACTCTAAGTTTTTGAACTTCGCTCAAGTGTTGAGCTTTAGTGAATCTTGGGTATTTGATCGTTCGTTCGAAAACTTTAATACTGTCTAATTATCTGGAATGTGATACAATATGTGGAATTCATATAGTTTAAGCATGAAATACGAAATATTTGATATTTCGCATTTATGATGTCTAAAGAGAATGTGGATTCCAAATATTGTAGTTTTACACTTTCTTTTCTGTGACCGTAAGTGTAGTATGTTCGATATCGCCGGTTTCGTTGCTATACATCAACGACAATTGGGGTATGCATACTTACTTACGTTGATGATATGAGATATTATGTGTTGCTGAGATATGATGTGCAGGATTGTCGCGATTGAATAGCCGGGGTTTTTTATGTGAGATGAGAGTTTTATATTTTCATTCATGTAAATTCAAATGTAATGTAATATTCTTTTATTTGGGGCACTTCCGGGTTGAGGTTGTGTCACCAGTGTTGTATATTATTTACTTTTCCGCATTAGGATGGACCCAAGGAAGGGAGCACAGGTGACCGGGTTCTGGGGTTCAGTGGGAGGCCATCTCGAGGAGTCGAGACCGGGTCTCCTAAACTCCAGAATTGGTAGGGTCACTTGCCGCTCTCGTAGGGGTCCAGGGTGTGGGCTTGGCTATTCATCGCGACTGTGGAATCCGTATTTTCTATTCTGGCTAAATACTAAATACGGACGTCCTAGTATATCCCACTTTATATCTATATTTCTGCTGCCTGTGTTCTGTGATATCTGAGACGAATGACATATTATATATATGATATATAGTAGACGTTGCTTATGTTTTACACCCGCGCTAGTCCCGTCCCGGTATGCCGTTAGTTAAGTAACCTAACGGTGCATAACGGAACATTGCGGCGAATGCGGATGGTATAAGCGTACGTGTTATTTTCGTTTCTTTTCTGTGATTGGCTTAAGGACTTAAATGATGGGATTACATTAATGTGATTAATGTAAAGAAAATAAACCTAAAAAGATGTTGTAGAATCGGATTTGAAAACCACTCGGCTATTTATGAAAAAGCTATATTTCAAAACTGCGGAGCTTAAGCCACTCCTTTTGAAAACCATTTGATTCTACAACGATATCAAGTTCAAAGCGTTAAAGATTTTCTTAAAAATCATCCGCAACCTCCGTCATTTTAGGAAGTAGAGTACTTAGTATTCGTGCTACGTTTGTTGACTATAGTTAAGGCATAGTGTACGGTAGCTAAGTGATGTCTTCCTACATTGCATATGATGCAGATTAATTAGGACATTCTTATGACTTTGTTGACCATAGTTAAGGGTCATATGAGTGGATCTAATTAATCAAGAAATGACAGGTAGAACTTGACTGGTACTTATGATTTGTTGACCTTAGTTAAAGTCATAAGTACTAGGGGTAAAAACAACATCGGGAATTTCAATAGTTGAAATTTGTAATGAGATTGCATACCTTCCATGTGATGGTTGGATCCCGATCCCACTGTGGGCAATAGTTGCTCCTAGGAGAGTTTTACAGTTTATAATTAGCTAACTCATTAGGTGTTTAGAAAGGTGTTAACGGGGCTCCGCCTCTGGGAAAACGAGGTTTACTCTAATTAGGTCCGTGCGAAAGCACGGGGAACCTCTCTCAAGTACCGACACTGGCCTGGCTGAACGGTTAGCGAAGTTGTAGACTGTAATTAATCCTGGCTAGTTTTTCTTTTTAAGGTTTGAAAGAAAAACTCGATAAAAGCAGTGGGAAACATCGATTAGACAAGATAATAACCAATCTGATCTATGCAAGAGCTTTCGCTGAGTGTATTCTTTTCTCTCTCTTAATGGCAGATACCCATGACTGGACTCAAGCTTCTACTAGATAAAAACAAACTGAATGGGACCAACTATAAAGACTGGCTGAGGAATCTGAAAATCGCCTTGACTTATGATAAAGTATCATATGTCCTCACGGCTTCATCCCCGCCCGTCCCAAGTCCAAAATCCTCAGTTGCGGACATTGAAGTCCGCAAGACATGGGACGCTGACTGTGCCACGGCAAAATGCCTCGCGCTTGCATCGATGGATAACACACATCAAAAGCAGCACGAGGATATGGACATTCACAGTATATTGCTCCATACAAAGGAGTTGTATGGAGAGCAATCCCGCGTATTACGATACGAAGCATCAAAGAAATTGTTTCAGATGCGAATGGCCCCTGGCACACCAGTAGGAGACCATGTTCTGAAGATGATAGCTCTTATAAAAGAGCTTGAGGACCTTGGATGGACGATGGAAAATGAACAATATATAGATATTATTCTGCAGTCCCTTCCCTCCACCTTTGCTCAGTTCATAATGAACTTCAACATGCATGGCATGGAGAAAGAACTCCCTGAACTCCTTTACATGTTAAGGAGTGCAGAGAGCACTATGAAGTCAGCAAGAACTCCCGTTATGACTGTTGGACAATCTTCTTCTTCTCGCCCGAAAGCTAAGGCCAAGGGAAAGAAAAAGAAGAAGCCCACCAATCCTAAAGGTGGAGTTAAAAAGGTGAAGGGAAAGGAAAAGTCCAAGACTGGAGACTCAGGGAAGGGCGAATGTTTTCATTGCCACAAGACAGGACATTGGAAGCGCAACTGCACGGAGTACTTAAGTCTCAAGAAGAAGTATGGTGATGCTTCTGCTTCAGGTGCGTTTGTGACAGAAAACTGTTTTTCAATAAACTCTGCTTCCTGGGTATTGGATACCGGTTCAGGTTCTCACATTTGCAATTCTATGCAGGGGCTGAGAAATAGCAAGGTTTTGAAGACAGGTGACCATACTCTCCGCATTGGAAATGGTTCCAATGTACATACAGTCGCAGTGGGAGAGTATCACTTGGGTTGCCATCTGGATGTATTTTGGTTTTGAATCCATGTTATTTTGTACCAAGTATGCTATGTAATATAATATCCGTTTCTTTGTTGGACAATGAAGGATATAATTTTGTATTGCAGAACAATGTTATGAACATTCACCTGAATCAAATGTTGGTTGGGTATGGTACGCTTAATAACGGAATATATGTCCTAAATCAACACACAGTTTTCAGTATACAACACACTAAACACTAATAAAAGAAAACTTTCAGAATTAAATGAAGCTTTTCTTTGGCACTGTAGACTTGGTCATATTAACGAAACAAGACTAAACAAGTTACACAAAGATGGATATTTAAACTCTTTTGAATATAAATCTTATGCGACTTGCCAGTCTTGTATCAAGGGTAAAATGACCAAAACTCCGTTTACCGGACACGGAGAAAGAGCTACTCAGCTCCTAGGCCTCATACATAGTGATGTATGTGGGCCAATGTCTACACAGGCTAGAGGCGGTTTTTCATACTTCATTACATTCACTGACGATTTCTCAAGATTCGGTCATGTATTTTTATTAAAGCACAAGTCCGAAGCTTTCGAGAAATTCATTGAATATAAACAAGAAGTAGAAAAACAAACCGGCTTGAGTATCAAGATACTTCGATCAGATCGAGGTGGTGAGTATCTCAGTGCAGAATTTGCAAACTTCCTAAAAGAGAATGGGATTCTCTCTCAGCTCACTCCTCCTTACACACCACAGCACAACGGTGTGTCAGAACGACGGAATAGGACCCTATTAGATATGTTCCGGTCCATGATGAGTGATGCTGAGTTACCAGTCTCGTTTTGGGGGCATGCATTGGAGACTGCAGCGTTTCTGCTAAACAGGGTTCCAACCAAAACCGTGTCTACCATGCCATATGAGATATGGCATGGGAAGAGACCATCTCTTAAGAGAATTAAGATTTGGGGTTGCCCGGCCTATGTTAAAAAGAAGAATCCGGACAAACTCGAGACACGGTCAGTCATGTGTAACTTTGTGGGATATCCAAAGAATTCTTATGGATATCTGTTCTACCACAAAGAGGAACAAAAATTGTTTGTTTCTCAGTATGCCACATTCTTGGAAAAAGAGTTTTTCACAGATAAAGATGATGGCAAGGTGGTGGATCTAGAAGAGACACAAACTACAAATGATGATTTGGTTGAACCGGCTGTTACAACAGAAACTGAAGAACCTCGGCCACTCCGTAGGTCTGGTAGGACTTCTAGCCCACCGGAGAGGTACTACGGTTTCCTCATTGATGATGACAGAGAAGACTGTATCATGGATGATTATGATCCTACCAGTTTTCAGCAAGCTATCACGAGTAGAGACTCTGTGAAGTGGCTGGATGCCATGAGATCCGAAATAGAGTCTATGTACACCAACAAAGTATGGACTTTGGACGTTGTACCCCCTGGGGTAAAACCTGTAGGGTGTAAATGGATCTTTAAAAGAAAGATTGGTGTAGATGGGCAGGTGGAGACCTATAAGGCAAGACTTGTGGCGAAGGGTTTTCGTCAAAGACCAGGTTTGGACTATGACGAGACTTTTTCTCCCGTAGCCATGCTTAAATCCATTCGGATCCTACTTGCTATTGCTGCTCACTACGACTATGAAATCTGGCAGATGGACGTTAAAACTGCATTTCTAAATGGAAATTTAGAAGAATGCGTTTATATGGATCAGCCAGAGGGCTTCATTGACAGTGGGAGCAGCGGGAAAGCATGTAAATTGCTTAAATCCATATATGGGTTAAAGCAGGCATCACGGAGTTGGAACATCTGTTTCGATGATGTCATCAAAGAGTTTGATTGCATCAAAAATCCAGATGAACCTTGTGTTTATAAGAAGGCTGTAGGGAGAGCTGTCGCATTCCTCGTATTGTACGTGGACGACATTCTTCTGATAGGAAATGATATTCATATGCTACAGTCGGTCAAATCTTTCTTATCACTGAGGTTCTCTATGAAGGACCTGGGTGATGCCACATACATTCTAGGCATAAGGATCTATAGGGATAGATCCAAAAGGTTATTGGGATTGTCCCAAACCAGGTATATTGACACCATCCTAAAAAGGTTTAGTATGGAAGACTCCAAGCGGGGTGCCCTACCCGCTTGCCATGGGGTCACTCTCTCCAAGGATTCTTGTCCAAAGACCGATGAAGAGAGAGCTCGCATGAGTGTTATACCCTATGCTTCGGCAGTAGGATCTATAATGTATGCAATGTTATGTACACGCCCAGATATAGCTTATGCACTTAGTGTTGTAAGCAGGTATCAATCCAACCCAGGGGAGAATCACTGGACAGCTGTGAAGAACATTCTTAAGTACTTACGAAGGACTAAAGAATTGTTCTTGGTGTATGGTAATGGAGATCTCCAAATGGAGGCCTTTACCGATTCGAGCTTTCAGAGCGATAAGGACGACAGCAAATCTATCTCTGGGTTTGTATTTACCCTCAATGGAGGGGCGGTGAGTTAGAAGAGTTCCACACAAGATACCGTTGCAGACTCTACGATGGAAGCTGAGTACATTGCTGCAAATGATGCTGCCAAGGAAGCCGTCTGGATGAAGAAGTTCGTCTCAGAGCTAGGAGTAGTTCCAACCATTATTGATCCAATACCTTTGTATTATGATAATAATGGGGCTATGGCGTTAGCCAAGGAGCCCAGATCCCATCAGCGGCCCAGACACATCCTGAGGCGTTTTCATTTGATCCGGGAGATTGTAGATCGCCGCGAGATCGAGATTAGGAGAGTAGACACAAAGAATAACACCGTGGATCCATTCACCAAGGCCCTCCCTCAGCCGCAGCATGAGCGACTTTTTGAGATGTTGGGTATGAGATACGCCAATAACTGGCCTTAGTGCAAGTGGGAGATTGTTGGATATATATATGCCCTAAAGGCCATTATATGATAGTGGATGTATCTATACATGTATATATATATTCAGTATGCATTCTTGCTCGACATGATAGTATGCTATCTGGTTCTTCTTTATCTGACATGTTGATTTGATCATGCTTTTATTCATTCATACATGCTAATAAAGCCCTGAGGATATCGGCTTGACTGCTCTGATTATGATAGAGATCATACTAGTGGGACATCTGTAGTCTATAAGCATATCCTGGAAAGTCCCTAGTCGTAGGTATATCGAGACGGGGCATTGATATACTAGAGTAGACTAGCGTATATGATACTAGACCCATATGATGGGCGATGAATGTTCCCACATTCATCGATGTTTGACATCAAGATCCTATACGGGTGCTCAGTGGTGACTGGGTACACTGGACGGACTCACCGAGAACTCCTATATGGAATTATATCTATCGTCGGATAGCAGTTCTCAAGTGACACTGGTACAGGTTAGTCTGTAGACCCGAAATCGTCATAGAGTCTTGTGTGTTCTCCCACTGTACTTTGATTGCCACCCTACCACGGCTCTACTGAGTCGTGCAAACAGATGGCCGTTGGGTACAGTCCCGAGACACACGAAAGCAATGAGCAATAGGAGGGGTTTCGTCTCTCCCGGTATTGGGTGTTGATGCTGTGCTGTGCCCGACTGGTTATATCAGTAAGTCCCTGGCCAGGGCTGCTGAGATTTGCTGATAAGTGTTATCAGTAGTTTCTCGATCTGTTATAGACCATTCACCGGCACGACTTATTGATTTATTGGGGTCGACGTGACCATCCCTAGGCTCGATATGCAGCATATCTGACGAAGAGACCGGACTGTACGGTAGTGTTGCCGGTTGGCTCGACGGGAGTTGTAGCAGGTTCGCTTGTTTTCTTCTGATCGCTCAATACCCGGGTGGCCGTTACGTTTAGCTGACCGCTTGCGGCTTGGGGGTGCTTGATATGATCATCACCCTCTGCCGGCGTATTGACGAGTCTTAGAGTCCCACACAGGAGTTACCTAGTCCAGGCGAAACGTTGTGGTGCGCGTATGCGATATGCGCATAGACCCGATTAAAATGCGCGTATATGATACCGTACATTGATCGGGCGGCTTACTTTTGGTTGGGTCATATGTGATATGGCCGGATTGATAAATCAAGTGTTGATTTATCATTTAACCATTAGTTTTCTCACTTAAAACCTTTCTTGAATATCATGGATGTATGCATGCATGCATGTATGTGTTTCTTTCTTTCTAGTTTCATGCATATATGGATGTGCATACATACATACATACATACACCCATCTATCATGGTTGTTTACACATGGAAATGGTGGCAATATAAGACTCACACCATGGATAAATATATGGATTATTATTTAATTTTATGTTTAAAACAAAATAGAAAAGGAAAGGATAATTCTTGAGTTGTTTCTACACTCTTCTTTAACCTAACCAATCTCACCTACTCTTAACCTTGGATTAAACTTTCCTTATATGTTTTAAACCCTAATTAAATAATAACTCAAAGATTTAACCATGATTTGTAGTGAGAAGAAATAAAATATATATAGATATATTTCATTTCTTTTCAATGGTGATCATTTTACTCTTGTTAAAAGAAAGCTACCATCTTCTTTCTCCTTCACCATTTGCTCTCTAGTTTCTTCTAGTGAGTAAAACACACATAAAGAAAGGTTTTTGAAGTGAGAAACTTAACCACAACATCATTCTACACAAGTTTAGCCAACTTGTTTAGAGTGTTCTCTTCGTTTCTCATCTTGATAATCGAAGTTGCGAGCTTGGACGAGGAACTCCGGGTGGATCGTCGTGGACGCGAGAAGACTTCAAGAGGACCTTCTTCCAACACCCAAGAGGCCAAAGAGTCTAGCGAAAGGGAGCTACAAAGGTTGTAGTCTCGAAACCCTAGTTTTTATTGGCTTTAAATTCGAAACCCTAATTTTCTAGGATCGATTCCTTTGTATGCTTGTTTAGCACCATAAAAATTTAAACTTTGGGATGATGCTTCAAAACTCTACATAGGATGCTAGGCAAACCTTTCACCAGGTCTTTCATGGAGAACCTGTGTGACAAGAATCCTTTGACAGATTGTAGCATAGGAATGCCATTTCCTATCAAGAGAATGTCATCCACGTACAAGACGACGACAGTTCGTGCTACAATTTTAATATATATACATGGTTCATCTAGATTTTTGATAAAGTCGTATTCTTTGACTGTTTCATCAAAACAGATGTTCCAACTCCGCGATGCCTGCTTTAGTCCATAAATGGACTTAAGCAACTTGCACACTTTCCCGCTGCTCCCACTCTGATTGAAACCTTCTGGATGATCCATATAGACGCATTCTTCTAAATTACCATTTAGAAAAGCCAGCTTTACGTCCATCTGCCAGATCTCATAATCATGGAAGGCGGAAATGGCAAGAAGGATCCGAATGGATTTGAGAATAGCCACTGGAGAAAAGGTTGCGTCATAGTCCAAACGAGGTCTTTGACGAAAACCCTTTGCAACAAGTCTAGCCTTATAGGTTTCCACATGTCCATCTACACCAATCTTTTTCTTGAAGATCCACTTGCATCCTATGGGTTTTACCCCATCTGGAGCAAAGTCCAAAGTCCATACTTTTTTGGTGTACATGGACTCCATTTCGTTCCGCATTGCATCCAGCCATCTTACTGAGTCGCCGCTCTGGATGGCCAGCTAGAAGATAGTAGGTTCATCATTATCAATGACGCAATCTTCTCTATCCCCGTCTATGAGAAAACCGTAGTATCTCTCAGGCGGATGAGACGGCCTACTACTCCTGCGGAGGGGTGCGGTAATGTCCTGTTCTTCTTGAACTTCTGGTTCTACCAAACTTTCAGTAGTAGTTTGTGGTTCTGGAATTTCTTTCAGTTCTATTGCGCTCCCACTTATTTCCTTTGATAAAATCTGCTGTTCTAGAAAATGTGCATTACGAGAAACGAAAACATTTTGCTCCTCCACGTAATAGAAAAAATACCCCTTAGAGTTCTTTGGATATCCCACAAACTTACACTGTACTGATCGTGCCTCGAGTTTGTCCGCATGCTGCCTTTTAACAAAAGCTGGACATCCCCATATCTTCAGATACTGAAGATAGGGTTTCTTCCCACTTCACATATGATATGGCGTGATAAGCACAGTCTTGGTAGGAGCCCTGTTCAAAAGATATGCAGCTGATTCTAGCGCATAACCCCAGAAAGATCGCGGTAACTCAGCATTACTCATCATGGAACGTACCATATCCAATAGGGTTCGGTTCCGTCTTTCTGATACACCGTTATGCTATGGAGTGTATGGATGAGTAAGCTGAGAGAGAATTCCATTCTCTTTTTGTTAGTTATATGTATGCCGTAGAGGCCATTACTGTACATAGGATGTATATTGTAGTGGATGCTGGGACATATATAGGGAGGACTTTCTTGCTCGACATGATAGTATGCTATCTGGTTACCCTTTACCTTAACGTGTATGCTGATTGTCTCCCTGTTACATGTTGGTAAAGCCCTTAGGATCTGTACTTGACTACCTGGACTATGATGCGGATCATACTAGTGGGGACATGGTAGTCCATAAGTACATCCTTCAAAGTCCCTAGTCGTGGGTGTATCGAGACGGGGCATCGATATACCAGAATAGACTAGCGTATACCTTCTCGACCCATACAGATGGGCGATGGATGATCCCATATCCATTGGTGTTTGACATCGGAGATGATATACGGGTGCTCAGTAGAGACTGGGTACACTGGACGGACTCGCCGAGAACTCCCAGATGGTATTATACCTCACGTCAGATGGCAGTTCTCTGGTGACACTGGTACAGAGTAGTCTGTTGACCCGAGATCGTCATAGAGTCTTGTGTGGTTCCCACTGTGCTTTGATTTCCATCTTACCATGTCCAAGAGGGCGTGCAAAACGGTGGTTTTTGGGTACAGTCCCGAGTCACATGGAGGCAATGAGCGATAGGAGGGGATTCGTCTCTCCCGGTATAGGGGGTTGATGTTGCGCTGTGTTCGATTGGCTATAACCGGAAATCCCTGGCCAGGGTTGCTGAGATTTACTGGTAAGTGTTACCAGTAGTTTCTCGAACTGTTATAGACCTCATATCGACACGACTTATCGAGCTATTGGGGTCTGACGTTTACCACCCCTAGGCGAGATATGCGACATATCAGACGAACAGACCGGACTGTACGGTAGTGTTACTGGTCGGATTCACTGGAGTGTGAGCGGGCTTGCTCGTCGATCTTCAGATCGCTCAATACCCGGGTGGCCGTTACGTTTAGCAGACCGCTTGCGGCTTGTGGATGTCTGATATGATCATCATCTGCTGCCGGCGTATTGACGAGTCTTTAGAGTCCTACACAGAGGTTTCCTGGCTCAAGCGAAACGAAATAGGAGCGCATATGGGATATGTGCGGGACCGAGAATAATACCAGTATGTGATACTGTATTCGATTCTCGCGATGTGACATTGATCGGTTATATGTGATATAGCCGGGTTATCGGATCAAGTGTTGATTCGATAAGTTGTTACTAATGATACCAGTCGGTTATGTGCGACATGACCGGATCATTGAATCAAGTGTTGATTTAATGATTTAATGCATAATTATATATTTGATATATTACTTTGCATTAACTAGTATCGGTTCACTTTAAACGGATTTTCTCGCTCGGATGTGCACATTGTATATTTGATATAGTTTTGTGCACATGATTGTATCATGTTTGATGATACATGTTAACTTGGATTTGTGTGAAGATTAAACCATGGTTGTGAGAGTGGTTAGGGTTTTGTTTCTTCTCCCATTATTTATTTATTCATTTATTTGTTTATTCTTTTGGAAAATAAATGGAAAGGAGATAAGAATGGTGGCTTATTTTGGAGTTTAGTTGAAGCTTCATGAAACTTTAATCAAGTCAACCATTCTCATCTCATCCTTAACCCTAACCATTCCCACTAACCATGATTCATTCTCTACACTTGACTAGAGTTAATATTATGATAAGTATTGTTATTCTTTTCTTTTTGAATTAACTTATCATAATTAGCTTCTTCTTCTTCTTCATTTCTTCACATGAAGAAAGCTTGCTCCATTAATGGCAAGTGATGAAAAAGAGTGAGAAATCCAAAACTAAAGTCTACCCACTTCCTATTTCTTCATCCTCTACCTCTTGCCAACTAGTAGAGTGTGTTTCCTTCACAAGTTTTCTAGACTTGGTGAAGGTGGAGCTCGATCTAGTGATGCTTCGACGTAGATCATCTTCGGCACGTCGTCGACGACCTAGCCCGTCCATTCTCCGATGAAGCCGACGCTAGAGCCCGGATTTGATTTGGACAGCGGAGAGGACCTCATCTCGGAGCCGTGGAGGTGGAGGACCGGATCTACAAAGGTTGTATTTCCGTATCTCTTAGTTAATTGTTAACTAGTTTATTGTTTCGCCTAGATTTCTAGCCGACGATCCGTACACTAGGGTTTCTCAGCACCATAATTTTTGAAATTGGCATGGTTGATGCCTTGTGAGGCCTCTTGAGAGTGCCTAAGAACCCTACAGTGGTATCAGAGCCTAGCTAGAGCCTTAGGCGATGCGTAGACGGAGTTAGAAGTCCGATCGACCCGAAACCCCGACTTTAAAATGCTCACTGGACATTTTTGTAAAATGTGGAATTTTGCAAATTAAAAATATGCAGAAACATCAGCAGATAAATCTAAGAATTACGATGCAAAAATTACCTAATGATCTTTCTAAAGTGCGGCGGAACCGCGGCATTAGCGTGCTAATGCGGCCCTTCCGCGGCCCTTTTGTCTTATCTGCCATTGAATTTTGCACAGTAACTCCTATTTTTCAGTGCTGGTTTTCCTGGGAATTTTTAATCTGAAATCAAGAGTTGAGTATTTTGGGTTGTATTGGGAGTTCATACGTTCGATCGGATTGTCAAACTTTGTCTATGTGTCGTTCCGGATAATTTTTTTGAATATGTTAAAAAGTTCGACCGGATATAAATACCCAATTTTTCCCCTGTCGGGAAATTTCCAAGTGTTGGATATTTCTGTAGTTTAATCACGTTCTAAGTAGTGCAAGTAACACGATGGTCCCTCTAGAAGACAACAAACCTTAACTCGATTATGTGACCGTCTTGAACTGCCCTTTGAACCTTCGGGTTTGGGGCAGTACGGCGTGCCACATGTGAGGCGTTGGCTTGACCCTTCTACGGCTGGACCGTTGGTACTGAGGCACGAACTGAATGTTGTTAGACTCATATTTCATGTGTTGATCTGTATCGGGAAAACTTGGGTGTTCGATTGTTCGATCGGAAAGTTTGACATTTTCTATTTATCCGGAATGGGATACAATAATTGGAATTCACAAGAAGTTATGAGATAACTGAATGAATGTTATAAACGTAGCAGTTTAGTCTCACTTGATCGGTTACCACGGAATTTTGATGTGATCAAAAGTCCGTCGCGATCACGTAGCGTACGCGGATACTCGCCGGGTAAACTTAATAGACAGCCTCGCTCCATAGCCCCGACCAAGTGACTGTAGGAGAACCCCGTCACCGAAAGCATCCGTTCGGGTGCTCGCGGTAGCGGTGTTCCGCCTTGGTGCACTTCGTCGACGGTATCGGGGGTGCAGCCGTCTACTGAAGTTTGCGACGAGCATTCGATCAGGATGTCGGGAATCTTGTTGAATTGCCCGACTTGGTATTGAAAAGTGTTTTCGATTTTGAGACTAAAATGCGGGGTTTATAATAGTTAGGCATGTGATGTCTAAGGTATTCATTTGGTCAGGCATGCGATGTCTGAGGAGGTTGCGGATTCCAACTGTTGTAGTTTTACACTTTCTTTTCTGTGACCGTAAGTGTAATATGTGATATCGCCGGTTTCGTTGCTATATGTCAACGACAATTGGGATGCGCATATTTACTTACGTTGATGACATGTGATGTTATGTGTTGCTGGATATGTTATATTGGATCGTCGTGTACGAATAGCCGGGGGTTTTTATGTGAGATGAGTGTTTTTCATTTTCATTCATGTAAAAACTTGTATGTAATATTCTTTTATTGGGGCGCTTCCAGGTTGCGGAAGTAGTCACCGTTTGTATATTATTTACTTTTCTGCACTAGGATAGACCCAAGGAGGGGAGCACAAGTAACCGGGTTCTGGAGTCCAGTGGGAGACCAACTCGAGGAGTCGAGTCCGGGTCTCCTAACTCTAGAATTGGTAGGGTTGCTTGCCGCTCTCGTAGGGGTCTAGGGGTGTGGGTTTGGCTATTCATCACGACCGTGGAATCCGTGTTTTATACTGGCTCGTATTGAAAACACGGACGTCCTAGTATATCCAATATTTCATATGATTCTTCTGCTGCGATATCTGTGATGTGATCATTTGATGTTCTGTGATAGATACAGCATATAGTATATATGATATATTATATAGACGTTACTTATGTTTTACACCCGCGCTAGCCCTGCCCCGCTCTGCCGTTAGTTACCTAACCTAACGGTGCACGAGGGGACATCGAGGCGAATGCGGATAGCATAAGTGTACGTCGTATTTATCTGTGATGTTTAGGTAACTTAAATGATGGGACTTCATTAATGTGATTAATGAAATAAAAGAAACCTAAGATGTTGTAGAATCGAATTTCAAAATAAAACAGGTAGCTACAGTTCTTGCTTTGCACAGTGGTGTATATGATATATCCTGCACCTTATTCGATAAGGAAAGGACCGAGATCCCTTCACCGGGAGTGACTCCTTTAGCAATAACTGGCAGATGCTACACACTCGGTTTGTCTTTTGATTGCTTTTAAGAGTTTTTGCTTTGCACAGTGATATATATGATATATCCCGCACCTCATTCGACGAGGAAAGGACCGACGATCCCTTCACCGGGAGTGACTCCTTTAGCAAAACTAGAAAAGCCTCAAAAGCACTCCATTTAAAAATCATTTGATTCTACAACGATATCAAGTTCATTACGCAAAAGGTTTTCAGAAAAACATGTCGTAGCCCTCCGTCATTTCAGATAAGTACTGGTTAGTATTCGTGCTACGTTTGTTGACTATGTTAAGGCGTAGTGTGCGGTAGCTAATTAGTGCTTATCTGCATAAGCATATGATGTGATTGGATTAGGGTAGTCGTGCGACTTTGTTGACTATGTTAAGGGTCGTGCGGGTGGGTTTAATTCAATCGGGAAATGACGGGTTGAACTTGACTAGCACTTATGATTTGTTGACTATGTTAAGGTCATATAGCTGCTAGGGGCAAAATATTATCGGGAATTTCAAGTGTTGAAATTTGCAATGAGATTGCATACCTTCTATGAGATAGTTGGATCCCGATACCCGCTGCGAGTAAGTGTTACTCCTGGGAGAGTTTTACACATTACAATTAGCCGATCAAGTAGGTGTCTAGAAAGGTGTTAACGAGGTTACGCCTCTGGGAAAACGAGGTTTACATTAATTAGGTTCGTGCGAAAGCACGGGGGACCTCCCTCAAAGTACCGACACTGGCCTGGCTGAAAGATTGGCGAACTTGTAGTGTGTAATTAATCCCGGCTAATCTTTCCTTTTAGGGTTTGAAGGAAGATTTGATAAAAAGCAGTGGGAGCCATCCTGATTAGATAAAATAATAACCAATCTATTCTTGCAAGAGCGCACGCTGAGTGTTTTCTTCTCTCTCTCTCCAGGTAGGGACCATATCACGCCTTAATCAAGATAATAATATGGATTATTGACCGAACCCGCTTGTTATACTGAGCTGGGGAACGTTGGTCCCGCTCCAACTTATAATTGTTATAAGACAGACCAGGAAATTGGGGAATACCAGAATTCCTATGCCGCCCAAACGAAGAAAGTGCATATGATGCATCTTCTTCGGGTGTGTTCGTTACACAGAACTGTTTCTCTGTATCCTCTACGTCCTGGGTATGTGATACCGGATCAGGATCCCCGATATGTAATCTGTTACATAGGGCTACAGAAAGATAGAGAACTGATAACGGGTGATAAGTTTCATGAGGCAGAAAACGGGGCAAGAGTTGCAGCCAGGTCTGTTGGTCACTGTCACCCTGTATTACAAATACATTGATTCTGAACGAATGTTATTAGATACCGAACCTGATATACAAAATCATATCAGTCTCTTTATTAGTAAAGAAATGATAAAATTTTGTATTGTTGGATAATGTTTTGAACATTTCCTATATCAAAAGTTGATCGGTTCAGGCATGTTATCTAAAAGCGTTGATGTTCTAAATCAAACTACAGTTCTTATTATATGGAACACACACAAGAGGAAGAGTTCAGAAATGAACGAATTCTTCTTGAGGCATTGTAGACTAGGTCAGATCAATGTGACCCGACTAGCTAGAGTTACATATAGATGCATATTTAAATCATTTTGAATTTACATCTTGTGAAACTCGCCAGTCATGTCACAAAGATAAGATGACCACAGCTCCGTTTACTGGAAACAGAGAAAGAGTTAGTAAACTCTTGGGATGATACATGTTGATGTATGTAGGTCCCCTGTCTACACATGCCAGGACAGGTTCTTTATACTTCATTACGTTCTCTGATAATCTCTCAAGATTCAGTCATATGTTCCTGCTGAAACATGAGTCCGAACCTTTTGAGATATTCACAGAATATAAGCGAGAAGTAGAGAACCAAAATACGGGTATAAGTATTATGTCCTATGATGAGATCAGGGAGGAGAATACTTGTGCATGGAATTCCTGGACTATTCTAAAGGAGAATGAGATTCTCTCTCAGCATTACTCCTCTGAATACACCATAGCACGATGGTATATCGGGGTGGAGCAATTACACCCTATGTGATAAGGTGTGCTCTATGATGAGTACTACTGAGTTACCTGTTTCCTTTTTGGGAGATATGCGCTTGAGAAGCTGCATACCTATTGAATAGGGTTCGAATCAAATCAGTTGCCTACCACTTCATATGTGATATGGAAAGGGAAGAACCCATATCTTAAGTTAGTTAAGATTTGGGGTTGCCCGGCCTATGTCTAAAAGCAAAATCCGGACAAGCTCGAGACAAGGCCTGTAATGTAGAACTGGAAAGGTTCCAGCTATACAAACTACAGCAGATGATTTGATAGAACCAAAGGATTCGGTAGATTCCAACGAACCACAGCCTCTCCGCCGATCTAGTAGGGTTCCTCACCCATCTGAGAGATACTTCTGTTTCTCTATGACAGTGGGAGCGAGGATTGCATCATGAGATGATGACCCAACTAGCTTCGAGCAGGCCATCGAGAGTAAGACTCTGTAAGAATGGCTGGATGCTTAGCGATCTGAGATGGAATCCTTATACACCAACAAAGTATGGACTTTGGTTGCTATATCTGAAGGGTTAAATCCCCATCAGGAGCAAGTATATCTTGAGAAGATTACTTGGTGTACATGGAAAGGTTGAGACTTTCAAAGCTAGACTTGTTAAAGGTTTGCATCATTGATCAGGTAAGGATTATGTTGAAACCTTTTCTAAGGATCTATGCTTAAGTCCATCCAGATCCTACTTGCCACGGCTACATACCATGACTACGATATCTGGTGGTTGGGTGTCATGACAGCTTTTCTAAATGATGTTTAGAAGAGAGCGTCTATAAGTACACAGCCAGAGGGCCTCGTAGATAGTGGGAGCAGCGGATACGTGTGCAAGATGCTTTATAGGATAAAGCAGGCATCGCGGAGTTGGAACATCTATTTTGATGAAGTAGTCAAAGAGTTTGATATCATCAAAATGGTAGATGAACCTTGTATAAACAAAAGGGTAGTAGGGAGTATGGTGATGATCCTCGTAGAGTACGTGGATGACATACTCTTGATAAGAATGGAGTTTCTTATGCTACGCTCGATCAATCTCCGCATATCACAAAGATTCTCCATATAGGATCAAAGTGATACCTCCTAAATTCTGAGTTCTCATCTATGAGATAGATGTAATTGGATGTTAGGATACTCACTAGATGTAGTGAGATGGTATCAATCGATCCTGGGGAGAATCACTGGAAGGGTTCCAGGGTGATAAAGACGACTGAATGTCAGTCGCAGGCATTGTCTTTACCCTCAGTAAAGGGACGGTATGTTGGAAAAGTTCCAAGCTAGATACCGTGACATACTAGACGATAAAGGCAGGATACATCGCTTCTTAAGATACTACCAAAGAGGCTGTTTGGGTATATATTGGTTCATAAGATGAACTATGTTCCTGCCATTGTGTGACAATGGAGTTGTGGCTTATGCCGAGGAACGCCGGTCCCATCAGTGATCCAGACTTATTCTAAGGCAGTATCGCCTGATCATGGAGATAGTTGATCTCCAGGGTGATCGAGGTTAGGAGAGTAGACTTAGAGGACAACACAGCGGATCCACTCACAAAGGCCTGTTCCCAGAGAGAGACTTTTATGGGATGGTTCAGTATGAGATACTGCAACCACTGCTACAGATGGCCCTAGTGCAAGTGGGAGATTGTTAGTTATATGTATGCCCTAGAGGCCATTACTGTACATAGGATGTATATTGTAGTGGATGCTGGGACATATATAGGGAGGACTTTCTTGCTCGACATGATAGTATGCTATCTGGTTACCCTTTACCTTAACGTGTATGCTGATTGTCTCCCTGTTACATGTTGGTAAAGCCCTTAGGATCTGTACTTGACTACCTGGACTATGATGCGGATCATACTAGTGGGGACATGGTAGTCCATAAGTACATCCTTCAAAGTCCCTAGTCGTAGGTGTATCGAGACGGGGCATCGATATACCAGAATAGACTAGCGTATACCTTCTCGACCCATACGGATGGGCGATGGATGATCCCATATCCATTGGTGTTTGACATCGGAGATGATATACGGGTGCTCAGTAGAGACTGGGTACACTGGACGGACTCGCCGAGAACTCCCAGATGGTATTATACCTCACGTCAGATGGCAGTTCTCTGGTGACACTGGTACAGAGTAGTCTGTTGACCCGAGATCGTCATAGAGTCTTGTGTGGTTCCCACTGTGCTTTGATTTCCATCTTACCACGTCCAAGAGGGCGTGCAAAACGGTGGTTTTTGGGTACAGTCCCGAGTCACATGGAGGCAATGAGCGATAGGAGGGGATTCGTCTCTCCCGGTATAGGGGTTGATGTTGCGCTGTGTTCGATTGGCTATAACCGGAAATCCCTGGCCAGGGTTGCTGAGATTTACTGGTAAGTGTTACCAGTAGTTTCTCGAACTGTTATAGACCTCATATCGACACGACTTATCGAGCTATTGGGGTCTGACGTTTACCACCCCTAGGCGAGATATGCGACATATCAGACGAACAGACCGGACTGTACGGTAGTGTTACTGGTCGGATTCACTGGAGTGTGAGCGGGCTTGCTCGTCGATCTTCAGATCGCTCAATACCCGGGTGGCCGTTACGTTTAGAAGACCGCTTGCGGCTTGTGGATGTCTGATATGATCATCATCTGCTGCCGGCGTATTGACGAGTCTTTAGAGTCCTACACAGAGGTTTCCTGGCTCAAGCGAAACGAAATAGGAGCGCATATGAGATATGTGCGGGACCGAGAATAATACCAGTATGTGATACTGTATTCGATTCTCGCGATGTGACATTGATCGGTTATATGTGATATAGCCGGGTTATCGGATCAAGTGTTGATTCGATAAGTTGTTACTAATGATACCAGTCGGTTATGTGCGACATGACCGGATCATTGAATCAAGTGTTGATTTAATGATTTAATGCATAATTATATATTTGATATATTACTTTGCATTAACTAGTATCGGTTCACTTTAAACGGATTTTCTCGCTCGGATGTGCACATTGTATATTTGATATAGTTTTGTGCACATGATTGTATCATGTTTGATGATACATGTTAACTTGGATTTGTGTGAAGATTAAACCATGGTTGTGAGAGTGGTTAGGGTTTTGTTTCTTCTCCCATTATTTATTTATTCATTTATTTGTTTATTCTTTTGAAAAATAAATGGAAAGGAGATAAGAATGGTGGCTTATTTTGGAGTTTAGTTGAAGCTTCATGAAACTTTAATCAAGTCAACCATTCTCATCTCATCCTTAACCCTAACCATTCCCACTAACCATGATTCATTCTCTACACTTGACTAGAGTTAATATTATGATAAGTATTGTTATTCTTTTCTTTTTGAATTAACTTATCATAATTAGCTTCTTCTTCTTCTTCATTTCTTCACATGAAGAAAGCTTGCTCCATTAATGGCAAGTGATGAAAAAGAGTGAGAAATCCAAAACTAAAGTCTACCCACTTCCTATTTCTTCATCCTCTACCTCTTGCCAAGTAGTAGAGTGTGTTTCCTTCACAAGTTTTCTAGACTTGGTGAAGGTGGAGCTCGATCTAGTGATGCTTCGACGTAGATCATCTTCGGCACGTCGTCAACGACCTAGCCCGTCCATTCTCCGATGAAGCCGACGCTAGAGCCCGGATTTGATTTGGACAGCGGAGAGGACCTCATCTCGGAGCCGTGGAGGTGGAGGACCGGATCTACAAAGGTTGTATTTCCGTATCTCTTAGTTAATTGTTAACTAGTTTATTGTTTCGCCTAGATTTCTAGTCGACGATCCGTACACTAGGGTTTCTCGGCACCATAATTTTTGAAATTGGCATGGTTGATGCCTTGTGAGACCTCTTGAGAGTGCCTAGGAACCCTACACTTTTAGGTAACCCAGGAACTCGGCACTTAAGTATTCACCACCTCGATCAGATCTCAGTGTCTTGATACTTTTACCGGTTTGGTTTTCTACTTCATTCTTATATTCTTGGAATTTCTCAAAGGTCTCGGATTTATGTTTCATTAAGAAAATGAATCCATACCTAAAGTAATCATTCGTAAAAATAATGAAATATGAAAAACCACCTCTTGCATTTGTAGACATTGGACCACATACATCGCTGTGTATGAGTCCTAAGAGCTCGCTCGCTCTTACTCCATGTCCAGTGAATGGAGTCTTTTTCATCTTTCCTTTGAGACATGATTGACAAGTGGCATAAGATTGATATTCGAACGGATCCAAATATCCTTCTCTATGTAACTTAGTTAACCTTGTCTCATTGTAACATTTAAGAAAATATAAAATATTATTTTTGGAATTTTAGAATAAAATAATATTTTTCCCGAAAACTGCCCGATTTGCGAAATTGGGATTTTCGAAAAAGAGTACAAATATATACCAATAATTGTTAAATAAATGGAAATTAAAATGATTTATTCATTTAATAATATAATTAAAGGATTTGGCAATTTTAAAATTTATTATATGCAGTTTCGATAAAAACCCGTTAGTGCACTGCTAATCGCGATTGAGCCAAATCCGCATTTCTACAGTTTTTCGTGGCCAGTGCACCATAACATGTTTCATTTTGTTACATGTTTCATTTCATTTGGGTTATGTATTATGGTTTATTGGTGGAGAGAAAAAAGAAAGAAAAAGAAAAGTCAAGGGGACATAATGATTAGGGTAGGTATACTTGTGTAGGAGAGAGAATGAGAGTGAGAAAGAGAGAGAGGGAGAGAGTGCTGCCCATCCTCATCCCTCCACCATTTTCTTGTTCTTCTTCTTCCTAATCTCCCTCCATCTTCTACCCTCTTGATCCACCCCAAAAACCTTGCCAAAACCTATGCCCTTTCACAAAAAAATGATCACCTCCTCACCCTCATCGCTATGAACCAAGGAAAGTCGGATTTTGACAACTTTGGGACTTCTAGAGTTTTGTTTGGGAGTAACCATGAGGTATATCTCTTTTCTTTTAGAATAGTTTTGAATTTCTATCTTTTGTTAAGTTTAGACATCGTTTAATATTGGATTGTGAACTTGGAAAATCCCAAGAGAAGGGTTTGGGAAATTGGTGATGTTATGGCTGTTAACTAGACTTGGGTGCTGTTTTAGTGACCTGGACCAGAGCTTAGAAAACCCAAAACACGGATTTAGAAACCCCGACATCGGATAAATGTGTGAATTGTGAGGGTATTTTGGAATCTGGAGCAACCCGGGGACACTAGAAATGATTTTGCAATTACTGGGAGTCGTGCAGGCACCTGAGAAGCTACCACCAAGACCTGAGCCCCAACCACTACACCTGGGCCGCATATTTATTCAATCTGGCCACAATTTGCGGCCAGGGTAGGTTAGAATTGATCCGTATTTGTTCTGGGGTCCCTTTAGTTGTAAATTAGGCCCTCCATATATGCATAATTGACCAATTTGGCTTAGGGTAAAATCTGGGACCATTTCCATGAGTTGATGTATTGTTTTACGACTTCGTTTTGACTTGATTTTGGTATTTGGTATTTTGTTTCCGTCGTGTGGCGTTTGGACGTCCACGGCCAGAGTTTTTGGTCGTGTTTTGCACGCAAAGTTATAGGTTTTGACCTATGAGCGAAACGTGTACCGTTTTGGTTTTCCGCCTTGATTTTAATACGCATTGCGATGGTTTATTATTGTAGGTACCTTCGCGTGGATCTCGAGGCGACGGAGCATGGCGTCATCGACTTCGGCAAGCAAGAAGCAAGGTGAGTGGATCTATATCCACGGGGGAAGTCGGGTGGATGGCGTATAGCACCCCCGCAAAGTTTTGGTGGAAACCGATTATAGAATATGGTTAAGGAAACCTAGATTAGGAAACTAGGGTTAGAATGAGATAGCTATGAAACCATATTAGAAACTAGAGGATAGTTAGAAGTGGTATTTTACTACTATCATAGGATGACGTTTAGCGATATTGCCGTTTAGGGTACCGTAGGACTAGATAGTCGATGTAGATGCGTCATCTGAACCATACCTTTTTCTAAACCGAAGAGTCGTATGTATCTTTTAAATATATAACTTGAGGGATATTACAGATTTTCAAATGATATCTTTTTCTTAAAAACACCGTAACCCCTATTTTCAAAACTACGATTCGCTTCTTTAAAAATCCAATTGTATGGTTCGGGTGTGTATGTTAGATTAGATACTTATACTTAGTAGAGATAGAATGTTTATGTAAATTCGATTTGATGTGTGATATAAATACGATGAAAGAATATAAGACTGATATGATGATATGTTGGTATACGGATGCGAGTCGATCGAGATGATTTATACCCTGCCGGTCCCTTCATATGAGATTATTGCGGATGTGAACTGGGACATAGGTACATAAATACATATACATATATAGAATGTTGTGAATCATGGATGATAGGCCGTACGTGATTTCAGGCCGTACCCTCATTTGTCGTATAGGATGATAGGATCCTTATTAGCATAATGCCGCCGTACGATGATTTTCCGTGCGTGATGAGTTTGACTTGATGATTGATCCTTACCCTTGACTAGAGATTGCCGTACGATGGATCATACCGTACGCGATGTTGTTAGGCTGGATGCCGATTGATAGATTCCCCGACTCGGTCATATTAGATACGTATACCCGTCAGCATTTGCATATGATTTACCTTATGCTGCATTCATATTATTTCCATTGCATTTCTTATACCTGTGCTAATACACTTGCACCATTATCGATGATGTGTATGTTACACGTACACAGATTTGCCGGCTCACACACTTCATCATCGATAATTGCCATGTCACTACACACTAGGATTGCTGCATCATGATATGACTCTTCGCATAACATGCTTACATATACATTGCTATATCCATACTGGCGCATATATACATTGTATATCCATATTGGTGCACATATATATTCATACATCTATACTTGCGGATATACCCATTTGTATATCCATATTGATGCACATATACATTGATACATCTATACATGCGGATATACCCATTTGTATATCCATATTGGTGCACATATACATTGATATATCCATATTTGCGCACATACACATTGTACATCCATATTGGTGCACACATACATTGGTACATCTATACTTGCGCATATACATATTTCACCTACATAGATAACCGGTTTTATTGGGAGATTGGGAACCGCAAGATAAATTTTAAAAACTGGAATCATTTAAAAGAGCGGTTTTCGCTTAATATGTCATATCACTGTTCCATGTTGCATGATATATTGATATGCTTACATTTCTGTTATATGTCGCATACATCATGCTCTATGATTTTTACGTATTGAGATATGCTGTTTTCATGAGATTTCTGGATTTGAGAACCGTGGCTATTTCAGAGAAAGCATATACTGTTTTAAAATAAAACCCGGTTTCTTTTGATATGATATTTCAGTGCGTCCACCATGTGTTTTCTCGGTTCTGAGAGCGACATGTGAAACCCGATTCGAGGAGGCGGATGAGGCCGATTGCGGGTACATGGTAGACCCGGTATGGTACCTCGGGGCGAGAACGGATCGATGTGCAGTAGACGGTGAGCCTGGAAGAGAGACTGCTACCTACCGGTGATAGTATTTGGGCTCGGCGGATATCCGGAGGATACCGACCGAAGTCGAGAGATGATATGGGCCGATCCGGACTGAGGAGCCCGTGGGCCGATCCGGACTGACGGAGCCCGATATATGAGGATTTACGTGCCGATGCTAGGCACGGTTTTCATGATGTTTTCGAGTGTCGATGCTAAGCACTCAGGTTCCATGATTTTGATGTGTCACGAGGGACACCGTTGATATATATATCCTCATACTTTCATGCACACTCCTTTATGATATTTACGTGCATACAGACATTGATTATATGGGTGGACGAGATCCATATGTATACATACCTTGATTTTTGGTGGACGAGATCCGCATGCATACATACCTTGATTATGGTTGGACGGGATCCATATACATGCATTGATTATTACTGTTGGATGTTATCCGCATGCATATAGATATTGACTACCTTGTTGGCACATATACAGACCCGGTCACCCTAGATATCATAGTATTACCTTTATGATATAGTTGACCTAGGAGTCGTTATTTATTCGATTTCTATCTGTTGATATTTTTCTACTCACGAGTTGGCAACTCACCCCCGTTGTGCCACAGTTCTTACAGGTTGACCGCTTGGATCAGTAACGGCTTCGCTGGCACTCAGTTGCATTCGGGTGTTTTGCATTGGTAGGTGGGACATTTGTATCGTAACCACTCTTGTATCTGTATTTCATTATTGTATCTAGTTAACTCCATCAATCAAAATTAGTAAATTGTATAAGTAATGAGACTTAGCAAGATTGTGGCTGTGAGACTTAGAGCGAGGGGTTTTTCGCTACTTGTGGTTTGATGTCTTGCTCATTTATTTAGCTTTTTGGGGTGAACTTCGCCGTTGGGCGTCGTATACTTATCTTTTACTGTATTGCGTGGTTGTGATCCGCCGTTTGGCGAAGAGCTAGCTCCCGCTTAGGGATGCCATTATCATTATTATGTATTGTGGTTTTGGATCAAAAAGTACAAATGAGGTGCTGCCAAAATTTTTAAAAGACGAAACATGTTTTCAAACTAGTAAATTTCACTTGCATCATTCATGTTCCTTTTCTATGCATTAAGAAAACTTGATTTCATATACCTTTATTTCAAAAACCTCACCTCCTTTATTTTTCCAAAAGGTTTAGATTTCTGGGTTTCAGCTTACTTGAATTCCGTTATGCCTTTAGACGTTGTGTGATTCAAGTGCTGGTCACGAGCTAATATTTCAGGTCATGACAAAATTGGTATCAGAGCGCTAGGTTTAACCTTGTTCGAGTCTATATTTGACTATGCGGATTCTAGGGCGAGTATGTATTTCAGAACCTAGGCTTGACTGTACGGAACTTAGACTTGGACGGGGGGTATTAGACCCAAACTTTTGTTTCATAGGCTAACCCTGATTGATGGAGTAGGTAGCTTGAATAGAGTGACGTATCGTACGTATGTTCCGCGGCATATTTACGATACGATACTCCATTTAAGAAACCTTAGGATGTACATATTTTTGAGACCAGTGATTCTCTTCGTATCCATGATTATACATCCATTGGAGATCCTTGATTTTATTTGTTTCGTGATCATACTTTCATTGATGCCGTTCCTTCTTATGATCATGTATCCATTCTGGATCTGTCGTTTCCTCTCATGCCGTTGATCTGCTTTCTTCGATACTCGATTGAGGTTCCTGTCACCATGGTTGAGCGCAGTTTAAGCTGCTGCTACTGTTGCGGTCAGGGCAAGCTCGTCTGGTACGAGGGCCGACCATTGTGTTGTCTAGTGACTTGGGAACGTCTCGATGTAGTGTTATGTTGTGGTCTCTTGTGGAGGCGAGTGCTTGGTTTTACACCGAATGATCGGGCCATTGTTAGAGCTGCCAGCTGCGAAAGGACTGTTGATATACAACATTCCTCAGAGATTTTGATATCGCCTACCGTGCAGACAGGTGACCCAGCTGTTGCTGAGATGATGGGATGTCGCTTCCAGGGCTTACAAGCTGAGATCGCTGGAGCTTCCAGGCATGCGACAGATGATAGCTAGTCTACCCCGAGTTGAGAGATGAAGGTGATTCGTCAAATTGATATGCCGATGCAGGCCCAGTTGAGTTGAAGATTTCCAGTGTGGAGAGAATCTTACTCAGACCTAGAGCAGACCGATCCATAGATGACCGCCGATGTATCGCCTTTCCTGGAGGATTGAGGCATTGTTTAGCATGCGCGCGAAGAATATTCACATGTTGTATAGGCGAAAAAGGGTTCGAACGAGTGTCAGGAACCCATTTTTCCCAAGTTTAAAGTGTTCGGAGGAACATGCAGGTAATTTTGTGGACCCTCTAGAGGAATGAAACCCTAACTCGACATGATGACCATGGAACTGCTTTGAACCTTAGGGTTTGTGGCAGTTTAGCGGTGCCATCAGTGAGGCTTGGGTTCGCCCTTCTACGGTTGGTCCAGAGGTACTGTGGTATATACCAGATATTTTTAGACTGTGCTCAGGTGCTGAGCCTTCGGGAGATTTTGGGACCTTGATGACTCGATCGAAAGGTTTGACGCCGTCCGGATACCATGTGATAAGAGATCAACAAGCTGACCAGCTTTGGATAGAGGACCTCACCCAGAAGCGTTGTGAGTTGATCGAGAATGGACGAGTATTGAGTATTCCTCTGATGGTTGGGGCGAGTTCCCGAGGACGTGTTCGGACAGATATCTTCTACCGAGTTCGTGACTTCGAGTCCGTGTGAGAGACTTCGGATTGACCATGGCCGAGAACAGTTGCAGTGCGCAGATAGCATGGTGTGACGTCATAGTGGACGATGATAAAGAAAAGTGGAACCAGTGGTTCGTGCGAGACGCTGACGAGCTGTCATTACTCCCCGTCGAGACTAGAGACCTGATAGGCATATAGAGCGTTGGGATACAGCCAGTTTCTGAGGAATCGTGTGCGGAACACGCAGATGTCCAGAAAACGGGGAAAGTTTATATAAGAGTACCAGCCTCCGTACAGTTCGGCATAGGCGAGATCGGAAGAGATCTTGAGCAGGATTCCTTCCGGGACACTGCTGCAATGAGGCTTGCACCCAGGATCAGATGTGTCATGTGTATTCAGAGAGCCAGAGGCCGAAGCCAGCAACATGCTGCCTTACGAGTGGTCGTGATGATTGACCGAGAGATGACCAGAGAAGTGCCAGGACGGAATCGTTCCCGTTAGCACACCTGACAGGGCCGATGAGCCGATAGATTGCGGGATTGGTAATCCACAGAGAAGATAAGGACCCAGAGACAGAGGACGCCAAGCCTTGAGCAGGAGGGGAGAGGATGTTCTTGCTCTGCCAGTTTTGGGCGCACCGACCTTTTTTCGACATTGTAGGAGGTGTACCTCGATGTCCTTTATTGCGAGTTGCATTGTGATCCGAGTATCACGCTTATATCGCTTAGATTTGAGTTTTGATGACGAGTTTCCTGATATTGATTTCGTGCACCATAGCTGCACCTACTAGGTATTTGCATATTTGCGCATAGTTTCGCACCTGATATATATATTTTATACACCGTTGTGTTGACTTGCGATTTGTGTATATCTATTGCATTCGATGTCGATTTTGTACCTTCGTATCATGTGTTTATGATTTCGTGGATTTCATACGGATGATTTGATTTTTGCACTCGGTATGGCTTGTATGTGCTTGTAGTGCATTGATACGTATTTTGTGCACCACAGTTGCACCTGACTTCATTTTGATGTCATTTGAGATATTTATTATGATTTCATGCGTAGGGCATGCATATGATTTGATTTATACTTTCGGCATAGTTTTCATGCACTTTTAGTGTTTGATTTGCTTTTGTGCATGTCGATGCATATGGTGGTGCGATTATATACCACGGTATACCTGATTTGGATTTGGATTGAAATGTGTTGTATACCGTCGATTCGATTTTGATACTCGATATTGTTTTGTGCACCTTGTGCACCTGATTGGATTCTTGTGCATATCAAATGCACCCGATATTGTTGTTGTGCACACCCGTTGCACTGGACAGATGCTTTCGTGCACACCCGTTGCACGTAGTTTTGGGCTTTGGTGCATATTGTGGCACCTGTATTTGGATTTGAATTCCATACGCACCAGACACATGTGTTTATTGGATACGCCTTTTGAAACTGATTTTGGTTTTGAGCACTTTGTTTTCATGTTGGGCATTATATTGTGTAGTAGCCAAACAGGACTGATCCGAGAACAGTACCTGAGTACTTTGCATGCATTAAAAGATTACCAAAAAGGATTTTCAAGAGGAGCTATAGTCTCGCTATTTCCTATGTGTCCATGAGTGACACGAACGGTTTTAAAGGAAAACCTTTTGGGATATTTTGAAAACGACGGAACGTGTATTTAAGAAACATATATGGACATATATTATTATTTTAAAATGAGCATCCGTCAGTTATGCCATGAGTTACGCATTCCCGTGGCGATTTAGAAAAGATATTGCATGTATTTTATTCAGATTTTGGAGTTTTCAAAGATGCGTACTATACACGTATTATAGTATTTAACTAGTGTATATTGGATTTCAGTAGTGGATTTCGAGGTCTGCATCTCTATTGTAACTCCGAGAATATGCATGCAAATCTGATGATTTTCGTGACGCTTGACGAAGTTAATTTTGAGTTTCGTACTCGTTTTCATGCGCACTTGGCGCGTTGTGTTATTTCTGCGTTTTCTATGATTTCGGAGCCCCGTTGTTTTGAGCCGATTATTGAAATGTTTTAGATTTTGTGGGTTTAAATTTAAATTCGAGGACCGAATTTATTTAAGGGGGGAAGACTGTAACATTTCAGAAAATATAAAATATTATTTTTGGAATTTAATATTAAAATAATATTTTTCCCGAAAACTGTCCGATTTGCGAAATTGGGGTTTTCGAAAAAGAGTATAAATATATCCCAATAATTGTTAAATAAATGGAAATTAAAATGATTTATTCATTTAATAATATCATTAAAGGATTTGGCAATTTTAAAATTTATTATATGCAGTTTCGATAAAAACCCGTTAGTGCACTGCTAATCGCGATTAAGCCAAATCCGCATTTCTACAGTTTTTCGTGGCCAGTGCACCATGACATGTTTCATTTTGTTATATGTTTCATTTCATTTGGGTTATGTATTATGGTTTATTGGTGGAGAGAAAAAAAGAAAAAGAAAAGTCAAGGGGACATAATGATTAGAGTAGGTTTACTTGTGTAGGAGAGAGAATGAGAGTGAGAAAGAGAGAGAGGGAGAGAGTGCTGCCCCATCCTCATCCCTCCACCATTTTTTTGTTCTTCTTCTTCCTAATCTCCCTCCATCTTCTACCCTCTTGATCCACCCCAAAAACCATGCCAAAACCCTATGCCCTTTCACAAAAAAATGATCACCTCATCACCCTCATCGCTATGAACCAAGAAAAGTCGGATTTTGACAACTTGACTTCTAGGGCTTTGTTTGGGAGTAACCATGAGGTATATCTCTTTTCTTTTAGAATAGTTTTGAATTCCTAGCTTTTGTTAAGTTTAGACATCGTTTAATATTGGATTGTGAACTTGGAAAATCCCAAGAGAAGGGTTTGGGAAATTGGTGATGTTGTAGATGTTAACTAGACTTGGGTGCTGTTTTAGTGACCTGGACTAGAGCTTAGAAAACCTAAAACACGAATTTAGAAACCCCGACATCGGATAAATGTGTGAATTGTGAGGGTATTTTGGAAGCTGGAGCAACCCGGGGACACTAAAAATGATTTTGCAATTACTGGGAGTCGTTCAGGCACATAGGAAGCTACCAGCAAGACCTGAGCCCCAACCCCTGCACCTGGGCCATAGATTTATTCAATATGGCCGCAATTTGCGGCCAGGGTAGGTTAGAATTGATCCGTATTTGTTCTGGGGTCCCTTTAGATGTAAATTAGGCCCTCCATATATGCAGAATTGACCAATTTGGCTTAGGGTAAAATCTTGGACCATTTTCATGAGTTGATGCATTGTTTTACGACTTCGTTTTGACTTGATTTTGGTATTTGGTATTGTGTTTCCGTCGTGTGGCATTTGGACGTCCACGACCAGGGTTTTTGGTCATGTTTTGCACGTAAAGCTATAGGTTTTGACCTATGAGCGAAACGTGTACCGTTTTGGTTTTCCGCCTTCATTTTAATACGCATTGCGATGGTTTATTATTGTAGGTACCTTCGCGTGGATCCCGAGGTGCGGAGCGTGGCGTCAATAACTTCGGCAAGCAAGAAGCAAGGTGAGTGGATCTATATCCGCGAGGGAAGTCGGGTGGATGGCGTATAGCACCCCCGCAAAGTTTTGGTGGAAACCGATTATAGAATATGGTTAAGGAAACCTAGATTAGGAACTAGGGTTAGAATGATATAGCTATGAAACCATATTAGAAACTAGAGGATAGTTAGAAGTGGTATGTTACTACTATCATAGGATGATGTTTAGCGATATTGCCGTTTAGGGTACCGTAGGACTGGATAGTCGATGTAGATGCGTCATCCGAACTATACCTTTTTCTAAACCGAAGAGTTGTATGTATCTTTTAAATATATACCTTGAGGGATGTTACGGATTTTCAAATGATATCTTTTTCATAAAAACACCGTAACCCCTATTTTCAAAACTACGATTCGCTTCTTTAAAAATCTGATTGTATGGTTCGGGTGTGTATATTAGATTAGATACTTATACTTAGTAGAGATAGAATGTTTATGTAAATTCAATTTGATGTGTGATATAAATGCGATGAAAGAATATAAGACTATGATGATATGATGATATGTTGGTATACGGATGCGAGTCGATCGAGATGATTTATACCCTGCCGGTCCCCTGATATAAGATTATTGCGGATGTGAACCGGGACATAGGTATATAAATACATATACATATATAGAATGTTGTGAATCATGGATGATAGGCCGTACGTAATTTCAGGCCGTACCCTCATTTGTCGTATAGGATGATAGGATCCCTATTAGCTTAATGCCGTCGTACGATGATTTTCCGTGCATGATGAGTTTGACTTGATGATTGATCCTTACCCTTGACTAGAGATTGCCGTACGATGGATCATACCGTACGCGATGTTGTTAGGCTGGATGCCGATTGATAGATTCCCCGACTCGGTCATATTAGATACGTATTCCCGTCAGCATTTGCATATGATTTACCTTATGCTGCATTCATATTATTTCCATTGCATTGCTTATACCTGTACTAGTACACTTACACCATTATCGATGATGCGTATGTTACACGTACACAGATTTGCCGGCTCACACACTTCATCATCGATAATTGCCATGCCACTACACAGTAGGATTGCTGCATCATGATATGACTCTTCGCATAACATGCTTACATATACATTGCTATATCCATACTTGCGCATATATACATTGTATATCCATATTGGTACACATATACATTGATACATCTATACTTGCGGATATACCCATTTGTATATCCATATTGGTGCACATATACATTGATACATCTATACTTGCGGATATACCCATTTTTATACCTAAATTGGTGCACATATACATTGATACATCTATACTTGCGGATATACCCATTTGTATATCCATATTGGTGCACATATACATTGATACATCTATACCTGCGGATATACCCATTTGTATATCCATATTGGTGCACAAATATATTAATATATCCATATTTGCGCACATACACATTGTACATCCATATTGGTGCACACATACATTGGTACATCTATACTTGCGCATATACATATTGCACCTACATAGATAGCTGGTTTTATTGGGAGATTGGGAACCGCATGATATATTTTAAAAACTGGAATCATTTAAAAGAGCGGTTTTCCCTTAATATGTCATATCACTGTTCCATATTACATGATATATTGATATGCTTACATTTCTGTTATATGTCGCATAAATCATGCTCTATGATTTTTACGCATTGAGATATGCTGTTTTCATGAGATTTCTGGATTTGAGAACCGTGGCTATTTCAAAGAAAGCATATACTGTTTTAAAATAAAACCCGGTTTCTCTTGATATGATATTTCAGTGCGTCCACCATGTGTTTTCTCGGTTCTGAGAGCGACATGTGAAACCCGATTCGAGGAGGCGGATGAGGCCGATTGCGGGTATATGGTGAACCCGGTATGGTACCCCGGGATGAGAACAGATCACTGTGCAGTAGACAGTGAGCCTGGAAGAGGGACTACTACCTACCGGTGATAGTATTTGGGCTCGGCGGATATCCGGAGTATACTGACCGGAGTCGAGAGATGATATGGGCCGATCCAGACTGACGGAGCCCGTGGACCGATCCGGACTGACGGAGCCCGATATATGAGGATTTACATGCCGATGCTGGACACGGTTTTCATGATGTTTTCGAGTGTCGATGCTAGGCACTCAGGTTTCATGATTTTGATGTGTCACGAGGGACATCGTTGATATATATATCCTCATACTTTCATGCACACTCCTTTATGATATTTACGTGCATACAGACATTGATTATATGGGTAGACGAGATCCACATGTATACATACCTTGATTTTGGGTGGACGAGATCCACATGCATACATACCTTGATTATGGTTAGACGAGATCCATATACATGCATTGATTATTACTGTTGGATGTTATCCGCATGCATATAGGTATTGACTACCTTGTTGGCACATATACAGACCCGGTCACCCTAGATATCATAGTATTACCTTTATGATATAATTGACCTAGGAGTCGTTGTTTATTCAATTTCTATCTGTTGAAATTTTTCTACTCACGAGTTGGCAACTCACTCCCGTTGTGCCACAGTTCTTGCAGGTTGACCGCTTGGATCAGTAGCAGCTTCGCTGGCACACAGTTGCAATCGGGTGTTTTGCATTGGTAGGTGGGACATTTATATCGTACCCACTCTTGTATCTGTATTTCATTATTGTATCTAGTTAACTCCATCAATCAAAATTAGTAAATTGTATAAGTAATGAGACTTAGCGAGATTGTGGTTACGAGACTTAGAGCGAGGGGTTTTTCGCTACTTGTGGTTTAATGTCTTGCTCATTTATTTAGCTTTTTGGGGTGAACTTCGCCGTTGGGGGTCGTATATTTATCTTTTACTATATTGCGTGATTGTGATCCGCCGTTTGGCGAAGAGCTAGCTCCCGCATGGGGATGCCAATATCATTATTATGTGTTGTGGTTTTGGATAAAAAATACAAATGAGGTGCTGCCAAAAATTTTAAAAGACGAAACATGTTTTCAAACTAGTAAATTTCACTTGCATCATTCATGTTCCTTTTCTATGCATTAAGAAAACTTGATTTCATATACCTTTATTTCAAAAACCTCACCTCCTTTATTTTTCCAAAAGGTTTAGATTTCTGGGTTTCAGCTTACTTGATTTCCGTTACGCCTTTAGACGTTGCGTGATTCAAGTGCTGGTCACGAGCTAATATTTCGGGTCGTGACACTCATTGATGTGACCTAGTCTACAATGCCATAAGAAAGCCTGATTTATATCTGGAGACTTTCTTTTTAGTGTGTTCTGGACATTGAAAATCTGTAATTGGTTTAACACGTATATACCGTTATCTAGTGTACCGGACCCAATCAAACTATGATTAAGGTGGATGTTAACAATATCGCTTACAAACGTGAAATCATAACCTTCTTTTGATAACAACGATACTGATATGATATTACACGTTAAACTGGGTACACAAAAACAGTTGTGCAAAACCAAAATATGTCCACTCGTCAATCCAAGGTGATAATCCCCTACGGACACAGCACCCACGCTAGCTCCGTTAGCAACCTGGAGGGTCAAATCACCAACCTTCAGCACTCTACGGTTTCTCAGTGCCTGCAATGAATTGCATATATAAGATCCTGATCCGGTATCCAATACCCAGGAAGTAGAGTTGATTGACAGACAATTTTCAATTACAAACACACCTGAAGTCGAAGCTACAGCTTGCTTCGGGTCCTGGTTCTTGGCAATCCAAGCTTTGCAATCTTTCTTCCAATGGCCTTTCCTACGACAGTGGAAGCACTCGTCCTTTGCCACTACCGGCACCACAACCTTTGCCTTTCCCTTAACTCCCACCTTACCAACACCAGCTCTTGGTTTGGTAGCGGTCTTCTTTTTCCTTCCTTTGGCCCTTGCCTTGGACCCGGAAGAGGAAGCACCGCGAACAAACATAGTGGGTGTTTCCCTTATTTTCTGCAAGGTGCCCTCTGCACTCCTCAACATGTTAAGGAGTTCTAGAAGCTCAACTTCTTTTCCTTGCATGTTGAAATTCAGAATAAACTGGGCGTAGGTGGAAGGAAGGGACTGAAGAACCAAGTCTGTATATAGCTCGTTCTCTAATGTCGTCCCGAGGTCCGCGAGCTCTTCTATATAGCCAATCATCTTAAGGACAGATGATCCGACGGCCAGCCTTGACTGAAACAAGTTCTTCGAGGTCTCGTATCTTACTATACGAGATTGCTCTCTATACAGTTCCTTGGTGTGGAGAAATATAGATTCAAGATCCATATTCTCGTGCATCCTCTGATGTTCATTATTCATAGAGGCAAGCACGATGCATTTGGCCTTCGCGCAGTCAATCTCCCAGGTCTTGCGGATTTCCCTATCCGCGACACTGGATTCTGGACCAGGGACAGCAAGTGCCTTAGTAGTAAGGACATACCCCAATTTGTCATAAGTTATTGCCATCTTGACATTCCGGAACCAGTCTTTATAGTTTGGCCCTGTCAAAATATTTTTATCTAATAGTAACTTAAGGCCTGTCATGTTCTGGGTCGCTGCAATTGAGAGAGAGAAGGAACACTTTAGCATGATGCTCTTGTAAGTTTAAAGTGGTTTTTAGTTTATCTAAACAGGATGGCTCCCACTGTTTCTCGAATCCCTCCTCAAACCAAAAAGGAAGAACTAGTCAAGACTATTATCACCGTACAATACTTGCTTAACCGCTTAGCCAGGCCGGTGTCAGTACTTCGAGGGAGGTTTTACGACGCTTTCGTGAAGTTCCTTAATTAAATAACCTCTTTTCTCTGGGGGCGCAGCCCCGCTGACACCTTTCTCGACACCTACTTGGTTTATAGTATTGATCGTTAAGTGACGAATCTCCTGATGAGTAGCGGATACTCACAGTAGGATCGGGATCCAAATATCATCGTGTGATAAAGCTGAAGGAATCCTACCAAAATTATCACACTCCAAATGGTATGCAACTTTTAGCAAATTTCAGTTTCTTTAGAAATTCCCGATATGGATTTTTGCCCCATGCTCTTATGACCTTGGCGTTGGTCAAAATGTCATAAGTCACATGTCAAGTTCTACCCATCATTATTTTGTTAATTTGAACCCATCTGTACATACCCATGACGTTGGCCAAATGGCAATACGACTGTCCCAAACCAACTCATCTATCTATGCAACAAATGAATACCCAGCAGCTACCAAACATTATGCCTTGGCGTTGGTCAAAATACATAACTTGAATACTACTGGATACCCAAATGAAATGATGGAGGGCTACGAATGGTTTTACCGAAACCGTGAACGTAGTGAACTTGATATGATCGAAGGAACCTGAAAGCTTTTAAAAGGAGTGGTTTAAGCTCCGCAATTAAAAATATCTTCTGTTTTAAAAATAATCGAGTGGTTTCTTTTAAACTGTTCCAACGATTCAACTTTGGTTTATTTTCTTTGCATTAATATAATGCGTCCCATCAATTAACCTATCATTGCAGAAAACAACGAAAATACAACGTCCTCTTATGCCATCCGCATTCGCCACTGGGCCCCGTCATTCACCCGTTAGGTTACTTAACTAACGACAGAGCGGGGGCTGGGCTAGCGCGGGTGCAAAACATAAGTAACGCTTACTAGATATCATATATAGATATTGTACATTCGTCAGACGCAATAATAGTCATTCCAGATCACAGATGAACATATTGGATTTTCTACGAGTCCGCATTCGTTTTGAGCCTGCAAAGAAAGACGGATTATACAGCCGCGATGAATAGCCAAAACCCCACCCTAGACCCCTACGGGTACGGCAAACTACCCGCCAAGTATCCGAAGTGAAGCGGTCTCCCTCAACGACGTGAGTAGGCTACTAAACACTTCAAAGTATCCGGTAGTTTGTGCACCCCACCTTGGGTCTATTCTAGGAGCAGAAAACAGTAAATGAAATAATACAACGGTGGCTACAACCTCAACCTGGATGTGCCCCGCAAAAGAATATTACAACAAATTACAATTTACATTTGAATGAAAGAAACACTCGTTTCACATCCCCGGCTATCCATTCACGACAATCCAACAAGTCCAAATTCACAAACTAGTAAAAACCATTACAGAAATGTGCAACCCCCTGCTAACCGACATACTAGCAGTTAGGGGAGCTTTACGAACACATTAAACACAATACAGATATAATCAAGTTAGCCAAATATCTTAGAATTTCGATCAAGCAAACACAAATGAATTTACTCCAAATAATTCTCTGTGCACATGCAACCTGAGCAGAAACAAAATATTCCAGAAAATACAACATCAACACAGAAGAATAACTGAGCAAATTTGGGTTGACTCGGAGTCAACTCGGCCGTGGATCCACGGCCGATCGCTTGGATCGGCGGCGGTTCCGCGGTGGTATGGCCGATTCACTGTCCCAAATTTCTTCATAATTCTTAAAAAAACCCTGCTTGTATTTTAAGGGTCCCTGAAAAATTTTTAGACCCCGTTTTAAAATCAGCAGAAACATGGTGAAAATGATGTTTTTTCGGGTTCGTTTTGCGACCGAATTTCTAACGACTTTGCTAACATGTTAGTTATAGTTTAGCTAGGCTCTGATACCACTGTAAGTCGACGTTAGACACCCCACATGATGCGGGGAGGCGGAATAGGTAAAACAATCATTTTGTTTATGTTAATATCGACTAAATTTACGGATCTTTGCTAAACCCTAACTAACAACTATTTAGAAGTGATTAACTACTGTGATAGATGATTATACCTAATGATTCAAGTCCTTCTTGTTCTTGTAGTTCACCTCCTCGTCGGCCTCCTCGATGTGATAGAAGATCCACCCGAGAGCTCCTTCTCCAAGCTTTAACCTCTCACTTTAGGTAACTAGGTGTCTATGAGTGCTAATCAAAGTAATCTAGAGGATATAGAAGAGGATTAGGGATCTATTAGTCTTGCTAATCCTTAGATCTCAACACATGAGAGGATTAGGGTTAGGTCTTTGAAGAGAGAGAGCTTGAGGAGAGAGAATGTGTAAGTGAGAATGAAATGAATTATCACTCATTTGTGAATATATAAAGCATGATAATTATCTAAATGAATAACATATGATAATATCAACCATGCTTCATTAACTCACTTTGGATGAATCATCTCATGAGTCATTAAGCAATAAATGCTTCATTAACTCATTTGGATGAATCACTCCATGAGTCACTAATCCATTTAATTCAAATTCCACCTAAGCTCTCCACCTCATCATTCTTCTAGAAGCTTCTCGAATAATTACGAGAATGCCCCTCCCATCCGTGAAAACACGGAAATACTGAGACTGTATCAATCCAATAATCCAATACTAGAATCTGGCTTAAACTAAAGCCCGCTAGTAAAAACTGTCCAAATATCGTACGTGCATAAAATACACGTATGTGTCCGAACCCTGTCGTAAAACCATACGACCTCTATATCGTTTCGCTTGAAGCAAGGAAACTCTCTGTGTGGGACTCTAAAGACTTGACACTACGTTGGCAGTGGGTTTAACCACAGACCGCAAGCGATACTAACTGTACGTAACGGTCCCCAGGTAGATGTCGATAAGAAGACCGATGAGGAAACCCATCCGAACTCCTACTGAGCCTGATGTGACAATCTCCGTACAGTCCGGTCTGTTCGTCTAGGACTATCGCATATCGGGCCTAGGGGCGGCAAGCGTCGGTCCCCTATAAGCGGTATAAGTCGTGTCGAAGTGAAGCCCATTACACCTTGAGAAGCTACTGGAAATCCTACCAGTAAATCTCGTTTGCCCTAGCCAGGGACTTTGCGTAATGGCTCTCCAAACACAGCACGATATCAACTCTCAATACCGGAAGAGACGAATCCTATCTAACCGCCACTGCCTCCAAGTGCTTCGGGACTGCACCCAACTGCTACCTGTTTGCACGACTCCTTTGAGCCGTGGTAGGGTAGTAATCTAAAAACAGTGGGAACACACTCGAGACGAAGCAGCAGTATCAAGTATGCGGACTATGCTGTACTCATGTCACCTGGGAACTGTTAACTGACGACGGGTATAATACCAACCAACAGTTCCCTGCGAGTCCTGTCCGGTGTACCCGTAACCCAACGAGCACCTGTATACTATCCCCAGCACAACGTACTAATGGTTGTGGGACAGACCATTTCCCCTGCTGGGATGAGAAGCGTACATACTAGTCTACTCTGGAGTATTGATGCCATGTCTCGATAATCCTACGACTAGGGACCTGAAAAAGGATGTGCTTGTAGACTACCCAGCCCCCACTAGTATGACTGTCATCACAACGCTGGTAGTCAAGCAAAATCCTAAGGGCTCTATCAATATGTATTCGCGATATGCTAATATATACACATATTAAGATAGATATAAACCAAGTAGCATACTACTATGTTGAGCAAGACTGTTAATATAACTGTGAATATCTCAAGCTTCTATTAAGTAATATACAAGCTAGTATCATACAATAATGACCCCTAAGGCATATACACTAACACTTAGTATTTATTTCTTATCATTTACTTACTTGCTATTTTATTCCTTATCATTTACTTACTTGAAATATTGTTTTATTCTTTTCTTTTTATCATTTCATTTGCTCTTTCTTTTTGTTGTTTTGATGGTTTGTGAATAATGGTGTTGTTAGGAAAAAGAATGGTATTGTAAATTAAGGTTTCCATTTGCTTATTTCCTTTGCCCGATATTTATGAATTGAACTCCGCCCAAAGCATACGCAAGCGCTCTGTTAGGCACACTACCCTATCAAGGTATCGGTGATCCCTAACCGTGACCGGTTGCGTTCGGTTTGGCTGGAGACGAAAGTCGAGAGACAAGAACGGACGGACAAGGGTCAATAAGCCGGATTTCACCAATACCATGCTTAAGAACCCTAATCCACATTGTTGCCGATTGCTCTAGCTTCAATAGTCAAACTCGGCACAAAATGATTGAGTACGGGCTTCCCTAACTTATACTAACACATCTATTCTTAACAAACTTATACTTTGCATATACAACACTTAAGTTAGAAACAAACCGTTCCGAACCTTACTTAACTCATGATAACAAGAACGTAAAAAGCACCATCTCCCTGCGGACGACCCGTACTCATCACGGCTAGCTACACGCGACGCCGTCTTTGATTGTGGTATATTCAAATTCTTTCTAAATACGACACGGTGAAAATGTGTCTTAATCACCACCCCATGCCTTATGTGCTTTTTTTTGCACATAAACCATGTAGATTGCAAAATTTTGGGTTTTTGCCCATTTGTTTATACATTTATATCTAAAAAATCTCATAAATTAATTTATTGCCTTCTTTTTGGCATGGAGCCAGCCCCTTCCTCGCTCGGTCTTGACTTAGGTTTAGACCCGTTTGCTTGGGCTCGAACTCACTTGGCTGGGGGTTGATTGATTTTGGCTTGGTCAACCGGAATGTAATTTTTGACCCCAACAACATGTCTTGAGATAAAACATATACTTTCAAATGGAATTCATGGACCTAATAATGTGATAATGGAATCATAAGTTCACTCCCGTTGGCAAGCTAAGACACCAACGTGGACTCTGTCAAGCGATGATTGACCAAAGTATGAAAAAATATATGTATGGATTTGGACTAATCTGCGCCCATCCGGCGACGACCAAATTAGTCTCCGTATACAATCCAAGGGCAAACCAAATAAAACCAAAAGACACGACACATAAAAAAACAAGCTGGAGTGTAGAAAGTTATTGTCATTCGCGACAACGTAATTAACCACAAGGGCTTGCGTCTGTAGGAAAAAACCGTCCTCACAATCAATAAATCTCGTCCTGAGAGGGAATCTGAAATCAAGTTATATCGGTCGCATCTATTTAAAACTTCGATATACAGCGCTATTATCCCTTAGTGTCTTCGGAAAGATGAATGGATCAAGTCATGTATCTGCCTCCAAATTTAGGTAAGACGTTCTGACATCAGTCGTCTCCGTTTTTCGGCGGTAAACAGATTCTGGACCGCTTTCAATGAGTAAATAGTAACCTTGTAGTGCATTGGTCAAGTCATTGCATTTTTCAGTTTTATTTGAAAACTCGAATAACTATGCTTAAAAAAAGGGAAGCAAGGACTAGAACAATCGTCGGAACTTATAAAGCAGAGGGGGCTGGACTGATCACACTTGTCTCGCTGGATCTACTCGGTCAACAGACTACGCCTCTAAGCATGATACGACCGGAACAGCACAGTCCTTGACTACTACCTCAGATGCTTTGGCCAAGTCACTTTACCTCATCTTTTGCGGGTTGAAAATTTGTTTAAAAAACCGATGAGCCCTAACTGAATAATGGGCATCATCACCATTCACATGTTTTAACTTAAATTTGTATAAAAAACCGATGAGCCCTAACTGAATAATGGGCATCATCACCATTCACATGTTATAAATCACCATTCACATGTTATAATGAACCCTTACCATCATGCATTTTTCTCTCTATAATTGCCACCCTTATTGCAATGAAACTGATCAGTACAAATATTGCAAGAATTTGACATATGGAAGCTATTTTTCCCTAAAAACAAAATGTTGCTAAAATCAAAAGAATAAATAATTAATTTTTTATCGACAGCCTCTTTTGAGTACAGAAAATACAGAAAACATGCCTAAAGTTTCACGGGTAGATCATTTAATTTAGCATATGAAAATTACCAAAAAAAATTAATTTGATATAACCAACATATTATAATAAAGCGTAGAGTTATATTAGCAGCAGTAACTGAGTTAATTTCTCTCTTCTTACATGATGCCCTCACCAAAAGAGGCAACAAAAACCAAAAAAGGTCAAAAAAAAAAAAGAAAGACATGGTGATCTGGAGATATCACAAGCTCTCTCTACTCACCATAGACGGCCAGCAACCAAACCAACAAAAAAGCCCAGAAAAAAAAAGAGGGACTAAAACGCGAAAAAGAAAAAAAAATCAAAACTTCGCCGTCTCCGGCGGCGGCTTCTCCGTTAAAGCTGACGTCAGCCCTGTGACGACCTTCGTCCCCGCCGTCACCGACTTCGGCCTCACTGCCGGTGGGGTCCACGGCTCCGAGTCCGCAGCCACGCCTCGCATCTCGAACTCCTCGCCGTTGGAGCTGACGGTCGAGGTCGCGGAAGGGGCGCCGATAATGTCAGATTTGACGGACGTTAGGCGATCGTACGGAGCGAGCCACTTAGATTTCATGTAGTCGAGCTTTCGCCATGGGGGGAAATGGAGCCCCTTCTTCTTGAGGCTCAACCTCGCCGCTTCAGAAACTAGGGTTACAATCTGCTGGACGCGATCGGATTTGCCGACGAAGATCGAAGGCAGAGATTGAAGGACCGCGCGGTAGTTTTTGGTGGATCGAGCGATTTCGAACTCCGATCTGAAATCGACGTCGACGACGAAGCGATCGCCCTCGACCATCACATCGATGTACTCGTATTCGCCTAATTCGTCCAAATTTAGGCAATCAGCGACTATCGCAAGCAAAAAGGAGGAATTTTGATTTTTGTGAATGGAGATTCAAGTACCTGATGGAATCAAAGGGGTTTTCTCCCATTTCGACTTGCAGATCGAAGCATCGTAGCCTAACGATTGAAGATTCTCAGTCACGATCCTGATACAGTTGTCTTTCCCCTTTCCGATCTTGATTCTGTTCGTCTCCACGATTTTTGATGCATCAGCCAACAGATTGCGCTCTGTGACGCTCTCGCAGGGCACCAAACCCTAGAAAAATTAGGACAAAAAAATCATCTAATTTCAGCAAACACACAGCCAAAAAGGGAAAACATCCAAAAATATCAACAAAATGAAAAGATCTCAACTACCTTAAGCATCTCCAGAGTATCGCCGGAGCTCGCCGCGGTGATCGGCGGGGCGTCACCGGAGAACTCATCATCGGAGCTATCATCGCAGTTCCCATTAAAGCAGTTGCATCTATGCCCGCACTTCACTGACTTCTCATTGCTCTCCTCCATGAAATTAACCACGAGCCTGTCGAGGCAAACGGAGCTCGGCTCCAGCTCGCCAGCGTCGTCCTTCTCCTTCTCCTTCGCATCTCCGGCGCCGGCGAGCTTCGGGAACTGCCGCTCAAAGAGCCGCTTCAGCCTCGATTTCACCGGAGGCCTCGCGGGGTCGCTCTTGACGACGAACGGCGATCGCTCATCGATCGGCTGGACCTTCATCTGAAATGGCATCGCTTGCTTTGAGTCTTTTGATTAAAGTTCGATTCCAGCACAAAACCCTAGCACTGGCGACATTTGAATTCGGGGAGGATGAAGATTGCGATCAATTTTTATCAAATTTGAAGAGGAAGGGGTTGATGGTGCTTGGGATTTTATAGGGAGAGAGGTGCGGTCACCGCCCGGTGACCGTAAGAGTGTTTTGCGTGGAGTTTAGATAGAGAGAGAGAGAGTTCTGGAAGAAACGAACGAAAGACGCGAGATGGAGGGATTCGGAACCCAGCTAGTTTCTGTCTAATTATTATGATGCCTTAAGAGCCATTTTGACCGTTCATCATAAAAAAAACCAACATCAAAGCCCTTCTTCCTATTTTATATTCTTTGGCAGCCAATCATGGCCGTTGATTTTAAATCAAAAAATTTTATGTCGTTGATCTTACTGGCAGGGAATAGCAAAGGGTGAAAATAGCAGTGCATACGGTTTCGAGTGGAGAAAATAGGGAGTTTTGTGTGAGCTTCGTCTGGTGTCGTGGATCATCCTACGTGGCAGATCTATCACGTCATTACGCGGCGGGTTTGTGTGTGCTTGAGGGCATGTTTGGTTTGAAGGATTTTATAGGATTCTTGAGTTTTGGATTACCAAATCCTAGGGTTCATAAATTTTGTGTTTGGTTGGTTTGGATTACAAAAATGAATTTGTATGGATTGTGTGATGGGGCCCACAAAAAAGATGGATCCCAAAATCCTTAAAAATGAATGGATTTTTAATGATTTCTCACTATTTGGTGGCCCCCACATGTACTTTGGTTATTAAAAAAGTCCTCTCTCTGTCTCTTTCTAAAATGCTCAAATCCAAATCTCACTTTCTTTTCACCAACCAAACAAAGATTACAAGGATCTACAAATCCAATACTAGGAATCCAATACCAACCAAACAACAAATTACCAAATCCAGAAATTTTCAACTGTACAATTTTGGAATCCAAATTTCATAATCTTGCAACCAAACAGGCCCTGATGGGAGACACGTGGTCGGCTCTGCTTGCCACGTGTTTCTTTGATGGGCTTGTCTTGACTGAAACACCCTCGTTTATCCTAGGCATGGTATTGATGGGCTATTGGGGCAAAATCGTCATACAAAGGGTTTTGGAATATCTGATCGTTTTTGAGACACTTATAAAGATAATTTGTAATTAGTAAGAGAATTTATATTCTGTATTGTGTGAGAATTTATAGGAATACAAGATTTTAAGCACGTTTGATGCAGATAAAAAAGAAACCCTGAATTGTTAAAAAGAACGTATATAAAATATCAAATATTCAAGGGTTGTTTATGATTTTTAATTTCAAATTCCATGATGCATGCATTCCCTCCCTCCCCCTCCAATATATCATTCTCTATCCATAACTACTTACTTTTTCTTTTTCTTCTCTCTTTTCGTTTTTTTTGGGATATTGGGGTGGGGTCAGGTGTTAAAGAGGCAGTTAAGGCTTTATTGCTAATCCCCTTTTTTTCTGCCAAAGTTTATTGCTAATCCTTACTAATATAATTCAGGCTCAAAAGGGGATACATGTCTCCATCTGCTTTTTTTCAAGACATATTTCAAGAAAGGAAAAGGATGAATCAAATTTTTGCAAGACACATATATCTGTTCAACGCCCTGCACGGAAAAAGGGTATTAACCCCCTAAAAATCTTACTATTTATACATGTATCAGCTTTACTCATATCTTTCCTTAAACTCGTCTTTTCTTGAAATTTAAAAATGCTATAAATTAGAATACACAATCAACAATTGAAAAAGACACGAACGATACTAACTATGAAAATTTGACAGTAGATCTTATATGTACATATGCATTGCACGAGCAAAATTCTAGTTTGGAACGATGAGTCAAAATCATTTAAACTTACACCAACACAAGTTGAGTAACAATTTACAATATAGATTTATGAAGAGACTACTCCACTAATGTATGAGCTGCACAACAGCATTGCTAGTTTAAATTGTTGCTCCTATAGTTACTAATAAATCAAAATAGACTGAACAAAATGTTATAGAATGAAAAGAAAAGCTTACTGAGTTTGTCTGAAATGAAGAAGAGGTACCTTGATGAACTGGTAGAGCTCTGTCCTTAAATGTAGTCTTTATGTAGCTTTCGGTGAAATCAACTAGATGCAGAAGATACTCTAACATGCTATTCCTCTGGATTCAATGGTCAGCCACGAGTAGTGCTCGTACACTCGACGGCTTCAGTCTATGAAGAGCTCTAACTTAAAACGAACCGGCTCTAGTGTTTTCGCAACAATGAAGACAAATAACAGAGAGAACATGGGAGAAGGATTTTGTTTTTGTTGAGCCTATTTTGATTCTTAGTTTTTGTTAGCTATTAGGCCCGATCCGGCCCAATATCCACCAATATAAGTGAGTACCATATATATTCATATATAGGGTATAGAGTTTCATATGAATTATTATGCATGAGACATATGATAGATGATGAGACAGAGAAAAACAAGAGAGAGACGTCATCTCCTCTCCTCGTTCTCTTTTACTTTAGGTTGGCTTGCGGGATGATCCAGAGTGAGATTTTCGTTTTCTACCAAAGTATAGTTTTTCTCCGGCCGTTATTTGGAGGCCCTAAAAATTATATCTTCTACATAATATGGGCAAGATGATCGATCTAATCAATCGGATCAGATATTTCAGTAAACCTTTAGAGTAGATACATACACTTTCCGCTGCGTTTAATTGCATATTTTGTATCTACGTTACCTGAAGTGTATATTGATATCAGGGTCATGCATCCCACATTCGTAAAATAATAGATTTGTGATGTTTAAAATATTTGTAACTCAAAGGTTGCATTTTTTTTTAAATCTAAATATAGATCAAAATTTTAAAAAAAATTGCTTTATGACATATCTATATTTTTAGGATTATCGTTTTGATGGATATTCTTAGATGCATCGATTTTGCATCATATTATCACCATATATTAGATCTATTTTTATGACGCTTGTGATTTAGGTTTATTAGTTCGTTGATGTGAAATTACACATGAAACGATAAATGTGATAACTTTTTTTGTAAAATTGGGATCTTTTGTATGAAAGAAAATTTTAATTTTTTTTCTCTCTTTTGGTGTGGTGAGTATTAATGATAGTTAGGCCACAGTTTTTTTTCCTAAAGTCCTACCCCTATCTATTTTTTTTGGGGATAAAAGAAAACTTATGGAATTTTTTTTTATTTTGGTAGTAGCATCAAATATTTTTTTATTTTGGTTTGGAAGTAAATATATTTTTGGGGATTTTGATTTGGAAACAAATATTTTTTTTGAATTTATAGTTTGGAACTGAGATTACTTTTTCTTGGGATTTTGGTTGGAAACTAATATTTTACTTTTTCTTGGGATTTTGGTTAGAAACTAATATTTTTTTATTGTGGTAGTGGGCCAAATATTTTTTACAACAAAAAAATAATTTCTGAAAGTTTTACCTTTTTTGGATTTCTTTTAAAAAATCAATTTTTTTAAAAAATTATATTCTGGGAGGGCCAGCCCCAGGCCCGAGTTGGGCTCAGGCAGGGCCTCAGCCCTGACCCTTGGCCCGATCTGGGGTCGGAGCCGGCCGAGCCGCTAGGCTTTGCGCAGGTCGAGCCGGCAGAGCCGCCTTAGTTTTATAATTTTTTTTAAAATTCCTGAAAATTCTTTAAAATTAAGAAAATTATTTTTTTTTGAGTTTTCTTATTTTTGGAGAGTTTCCCACTCAAATTTTGGGTCAGTTAAGGATTTTACTATTAACTCTGGAATTTATAATTTTTTGAAAATTTTTGTTTCCTCACCAAAAATTTTAAATTTTTGTTTGCTCACCAAAAATTTCAAATTTTACTCTCACATAAAATCTTGGAGATTTACTGGATAGTTTTCCCAGTGAGAGCATCTGAGGTGCGTATTAATTTCATGAATAAAAAAATCCTAATAAAACGAATAGGATTACATAAGGTAGTTTAATGAAAATGAAATTTTTTAGATGGATTGTTGCATTTGTGATGTGTATGATATATTATAAATATAAAGACGGATACTGCATTAATCTGACAAATTTCAAGTAGGAGATTTCGAAAGGAGACAGGAGTTTAGATTCAACTACCCAATGTACTCCGTTTCTAGGAAATTTATGATCCGTTTTTCAATCATTTTAACAAAATTTTAAATTTTATACTTTTGAATGATGTGGTTGGGGCCATAGGCCTTCTTCTCTTTTTTCGGGGTGCAGGTTTATTAATGTTGTTAAGATGTGTTGAAAATGAAGCGTTCTTTGGAAAAGAACGGTACCCCATTACATACTTTAGCCTTAACGCGTCCATAATAAAACCAAGAAATCGACAGTCTCACCAGGGGTGAGATGATAGATGACAATAACATAATAAAATATTAATATTAGATGAACATGCTGAAAGAATTAGACGCTAGTGATAAGATGGCAGTAAGGTAGTGGGGCTATACAACGCAACACCATCGAGATGCAGCGATTTTCAGAGAATTGGCATATTTAGGATCGCTCTACGTGTTGGACATGATGAAGAGCGATGCCATTAGTGATCATATGTTTTATTGCCGAGCACTCATAGTTTATGCTGAGAGGTAGTTATAGGGTAGCTATGCGCCAAGAGATAAATTATACAATGATTACGGGGTAATCGTAGTGACGTGGCAACGTCACATTATTTCTCGGTTTTGACCTTATTTTCATATAATGAGTCAAACCAAGAAATGTGGATACACTTCAGAGTTATATCTTCATCGATCCGGGATTAGATTGTTGAGCGATAGCAATAGGCGGTTATAATCTTTTTCTACTCGATATATGAAACAATTAGTTGTTAGATATAGTGCTTTCAAGACAATTATTGTAATCGCAGGAATGAGATTATGTCACGCCCCACTTCCCAAAAGAAGGTGAAGAGTGACGTGGCACGATCCGCAACCAAACTGTATTGAAGGTGGACTATTCAATACAATTACGTTAAGCGTAAAAATATCTATAGTAAGCAGGGTGTGTACCAAAATAAAACAATACAAGCTGAAGGCATTTATTTCCATTAACCAAAAATTATTATATTCCAAAAGAAAGAGTAAAGTAAACTAAATAATTTAATTACATCAAAAAGAATCAAAGCCCTAAGCAGATGGGCAACAAAGAAAACTAGTTAATCCTCCGACGTCAAGTCTGCATAATCTTCGTTAGTTAGTTCCACACCTAGATCCTCATCATAAAATTAATTCTCATCTAACGGACATTCCAAAAAAAAGGGAAAAAAGAAAGTCCGTCAGCGAGTTATACTCGGGTAGGATTGTCTCATAAAGAAGTAAGAGCATAGAAATGAACATGTGTATATAAGAGTATGATGTATGCATGCTGGCATGAAGTAAAAGGGTGTAAAGGTATGAAATGTACAAAATTAAGACATGTTGATAGGGGTATACGTGAACATGAGTATGTTGTATGTTGTATGAAGGTATGTGGTAGGAAGTATAAGTGAAGGTAAAAGTTCGTATTAGTTTGTTAAACAAAGGTCTGGATACTCGCGATTATTCCGTTGTGGCCACGGAACAACAACTGGGGAAGTGAAATGTACCGTTTCACTTCTCGGGATCATGATCGAGTAGTAGGGGAATCCGAGTTCCGCATTTCCTTACTTAATCAAACTACCCATCCCCGTTATTCAGTGTAAAGGTTTTGACGAATTAAAGTTAGTGTGTATACATCTAGTGCGTATATTGGATCATTCGCCCTCAAATAGGGTTAGTATTTGCCCGAATATCGGATTGGTAGTCGTCCACACATTGGACCATTCACCCCAAGTAGGGTTAGTATTCGCCCGAATATCGGGTTATTAGTCGTCCACACATTGGACTGTTCACCCTGCCTGCAGGGATCCTCATATATAAGTATTCCATACCTAAGTCCGCACATTCTAACTCTAACCGTATCATGTGACATGTATATTATAAACTTGTAATCAAGAAATGATCTCATTTAACATGGCCTTCCACAACCGCTCATTTTATCTTGTTACCTTTTAAGGTTTCTAAGGTGCTTCGTATCATTTTATAGAAAACTTAGTTAATAAAGGATGATAACGTCTAATGATATTTATTGTTTATAAGAAACCATGATATTTGGAATATTTATCATTTTGGAAATCCATAGTATTTTACCGAGAAAATATCCTTTTAATAAAAGGTTAGGGTGTTTATTTGAAAATTATCTTTTAATAAACTTTTAGATAATCTTTTGAAAAATATCATTTATAAGGGTTATGGTCTTCGTTGAAAATAGTCTTTTAGTAAAGATTAAGGTATTTAAATGAAATTATATACTTTTAGGATGGATTGAGGTATTTTATTGTAATTAATAATTTTATAAAATTATGGTGTTTTAAGTTTGAGATAACATTTTAGAAAATACGTTCGCGTTGGCAACCGCTGCACATGGGCGGCAGGATTTGTGTCTTTTTCAGGGATGACTGCCTATCAACCACGAGGTATCTACGTAAAACATTACCCTATTATTAGGGTACTTTATTATAGGTGATATTCTACAAGAACAACTCCGCGTTGACAACCGCTGCACATGAACGACAGGATTTGTGTCCTTTTTAGGAACGATTGTCTAGCAACCATGGGGTGATTCAGGTAAAACATTTCCCTATTAGGGTATCTTATTAAACTTTAGTTAACATGCTAAAAAAAATTAATATAAAAATATCCTCTCGAGTGAAAGGGGCTAAGTAAAAAAAAACCATATCACCGTTATTTAGATTTAGTATTACCCCCTTTCAAAAGGTAAAGGGATTTAACAAAACTAAGGGATTTAACAAAACTAAAGTAGTTGGTGGATAAAAGTGTAAGTAAAAATATATCGTTTTATTGTATAAAACATTTATTCCAAATATTTTATCTCATATGGGTATTTTAAACATATACGACATTTTGATAAAATGAGGGTATTTTGTGGAAGTAATCTATTTTGAGATCTCATAGGTAGTATGGGTAAGTGTTGGTATGTGATTTATATAAGTTTTATCGATCAAAAATATATTACCGCAATCAAGAACGGCGTCGCTTGGTAGTGTAAGTCCACGTTACCCGTCCCCGGTTCTTTGGGGTTGCGGAAATGGTGAAAAATGATTTTTCTTTGGGGGTAACATGGACTCAAAATATGGATCTTTGTTAAACAACTATCTATCAACCTAACTAGGAGTTTTACCTACTCGGTTAGGAGGTTATACCTTAACTTGAACTCCTTCTCTTCGACTCCTTGTGGTGGTCGGATGGTTCTCTCCTCGTCGTCTCTTTGTGCCGAAGATTGATCCACATGAAAGCTTCTACCTTTGGCTCCAACCTCAATCTAGAGGAAACTAGAACACTTGGTTTGCTAGACCTTGTATACTAGGATGAGTAGAGAAGTGTTTTGGGTTTTATCTATAAGGAAATGGTTCTCAACTCATGAGAGGGAGTTTCCTTGAGCTAGAGAGAGAGCAAGAGGAAGAGGGAGAGCTTGAGGATGAGAGAGAATGAGAATGATAGAATGAGTAAGCCTTTTTCCACCCATGCTCTCATAATACAAAAATAATCATAACAAATAATAATAATTGAGTATTATGTGATGGTTGTTATCATATCAAATGGCAATATCATTTCATGCATTAAATGCAATTTGTGAATAAACAAGCAAGCAAAGGTCAATGCCAAGAAATGATAGCCATTGTCATGATGATGGTCAACAAGTCCAACCTAGTCAACCGGTCAACTAAGTCAACAAAGTCAACCTTTCAACCCAACCATGTCACAATAATACTTAATTAATATTATCATTAATCATATTTCTTATTCTCTTAGGGTTTAGCAAAAGTCAACAGTCAACAACCCTAATGAGAATCCTCTGCCTCTGTCTCTGTCAACCGTGCATACACACCCACATCCGCGTTCTGAGGAACACGAATACAAACAAAATAAAACCAATCCCAAAACGTACACTAGGATCTGGCTTAAACCAAAGCCCGCTAGTGATAACTGCCCGGACACTAAATGTGCACAAGTGCTCGGATGTGACTGAACTCTGTCGCAAAACCATGCGACCTCTACTCTTTTTGCCTAAAGGCGAATAGCTTTCTGTGTGGGACTCTAAAGACTCGACACTACGCTGGCAGTGGGTTTAACCACAGACCGCAAGCGGCACTAGCTGTGCGTAACGGCCCCAAGGTAGATGCCGATAAGAAGACGGACGAGGTGAAACCCATCTGAACTCCTACTGAGCCTGAATGTGACAATCTGCGTACAGTCTGGTCTGTTCGTCTGAGAATATCGCATGGCGGGCCTAGGGGGTGGTAAACGTTAGTCCCCTAATAGCAGTACAAGTCGTGTCGGAGTGTAGCCCAGAACACCCTGAGACAACACTGGAAACCTACCAGTGCATCTCGCTTGCCCTGGCCAGGGACGACTATGTGTAATGGCTCTCCTAGACACAGCGCGATATCAACTCCCAATACCGGGAGAGACGAATCCTATCTAACCGTCACTGTCTCCAAGTGCTTCGGGACTGCACCCAACTACTACCTGTTTGCACGACTCCTTTGAGCCGTGGTAGGGTAGTAATCAAAGTACAGTGGGAACACACTCGAGACGAAGTGACAGTATCAAGTCAGCGGACAAAGCTGTACTCATGTCACCTGGGAACTGATAACTGACGATAGGTATAGTACCAACCAACAGTTCCCGACGAGTCCTGTCCAGTGTACTCGTAACCTAACGAGCACCCGCATACTATCTCAAGTACGACGTACTGACGGCTATGGGACAGACCGTCTCCCCTGCTGGGATAAGAACCGCATACGCTAGTCTACTCCGGAGTATCGATGCCCTGTCTCGATAGTCCTACGACTAGGGACCTGCATAAGGATGTGCTTGTGGATTACCCAGCCCCCACGAGTGTGACTGCCATCACAACGTTGGTAATCAAGCAAAGATCCTAAGGGCTCCACTAATGTGTATAGGCGATATGTTAAAAGAAACACATGTATACACATTGAAGTAGAAACAAACCAAGTAGCATATTACTATTTTGAGTAAGATTGTCTATACAAAGGTGAATATCCCAAGCTTCCATTAAGTAATATACAAACTAGTATAATACAGTAATGGCCTCTAGGGCATATACACTAACAGGTAGCTAGCCGGTGAGTACGGGTCGGTCCACAGGGATGTTGTAATTTTCCTAAATGTTCTTACGAGCTAATTCCAAAGGGTGTTGGATCTTTTAATTAAATCTAAAAACGAAGTTGAGTTATACTAGGATTAGGTTTAGGTAAAGTTTGGTAAATAAAGATTTACACCTCTTTCAATGCCCTAAATTAGATATCATATTAGGAGTTATGGTAAATATTAATAAAGGGGATTAGGATGATTGGGAAGATGTTTCTTCCTCTAGATCCTTGTCCTTCCCTTCTTAATCTTTACCCTAACCTCCATGGAAAACTTACAGATCCGGTCTTTTATACTACGGTATCACCGTTACCTCGTGGGTAGAGTGCCGTAAGGAGCGGAAGATGCAAGTATGCATGGAGTCCTAATGTTCATAAGAGATTGGCAAAGAAAAGAGATGAGAGATCTTCATCTCTCAAACCCTTCCCTATTCCTAACCCTAACAAGCGAGGAAACTACTCGCTCATTAAGGGATCTACGAAAGACATAATTTTTATTTTGTTTTGGATTTAAGAGATGAAAGATCTACTGCAAGTTAATAAAAATTCTAAACTATATTAAACTAGAGCAAGAAAAGAAATTACCTAGAGCAGAAATTAAAACTAAAACTAGGGCAGAAAAATAAACCTACTTACGATTGATGCTCTCCAAGTTCAAAGAAAACTGAAATTTTATTGATGAATAGAGGCATGAGAAAATACAATGAATTGGGTCTCTATTTATAGAATATAGAAAACCCTAGGTTTACAATTGCCGCACGTCTACATTTACAAATATACCCTAGGTTGACTATTCAGCGCCGCATCAACATTATGGTAAAATTTCTTCAGCTTTGGGTTCAATAAGGCCGCGGATCCGCGGCAGCAATAGGGGTTGGGCCGTGGTTCCACGGCCCAATGAGGAGCTTGAATGCTGAAAACTCTTGTGCTTATGATGGGCTTTCTGGGCTTCTAACTTCTTTGATTTTTTCTTCAAATTAGCTTCTGGTTCTCTTCCAGATTTTCCAGTGAATACTTGTATTGGACTTTTAACCGTTCACTTTGTAATCTTGGACCTTGTATTGTGAACTATTCTTCGTCTAGGCTTGACTAAGATCTTTCTCTTTTTTGGTCAAAAGTCCCTCTTTTGTATCGTCTTTTGTCTTTTTCACTGTTTTCGCTCCAAGAACCTGTAACCTGTACTATGTAGCAGACATGGGTCAAAAGCACCTGTTTTATTGTAAAATCCATAAGAATAGGGAATATAATAATGCAAGAATATGATATGAGTAAATACCCCCAAACCTATCTTTTGCTCGTCCTCAAGCAAACTTATTTTTTATTCTCGACAAAAACCTAACCGCACTTTCGCAGGGAAACGCGATTGCACTGAGCTCGTGCAACAAGCCGTTAAACCTCTAGGTGTCCCTAGTAGGAGGAGTGTTGTCTCCTGAGGGTTTTCAGCGGATACTACCCACAAAATCCTATCAATTCGGCTTTTCGACTTTTGTTCTCCAATTAGGTTTCCTAACAAGGAATTCTATTATCTTCGACTCGTAAATTATCCACCCATATTCTTCACACTTCCTCATTATTTAACTTAAAATTATATATGTTCTGCAGACTTACTTAGCTTTCGGCATTTTTTAAGTTTTCCTTCTAGGGTTCCATCTCCACTTAGGAATTTTTATCAATTCTACTAAAGATACAAGTTCTATTCTTCACTCCTTTCTCTCATCTAAACTCCAATCACATACCCCTACGTGTGTGTAAATATCACCCCTACACTTGGAAATTCAAATCAATCAATCATACTCTTGTCCGTTGTCCAAATCACTTATTAATAGGTGAATTTTAATTGAATTTTGCTTACACATCCTTCATGTGACCGTTAATACTTCTTGAGATACCAACAACCGATTACAAGATACGTTAGCACTTTAAAGCGTACTTCCTAGTCTTGCAACACCCAAGGCTTTAGCAGTGACTCCCAAACCAGTTGGTCTAAGGCACTAGGTGATGAAGCACCCTCGCTAAATATTTTTGATTTTTTTCAAATTTTTATGGTTTTTTATATTTTATATTAACCCGAAATTACAAAAAGGAAATTTTTACGCCATCCCTGGCAACGACGCCATTTGATTTATATAGGTTTTATCAATCAAAAATATATTACCGCAATCAAGAACGGTGTCGCTTGGTAGCTAGCCAGTGAGTATGGGTCGGTCCACAGGGATGTTGTAATTTCCTAAATGTTCTTACGAGCTAATTCCAAAGGATGTTGGATCTTTTAATTAAATCTAAAAACGAAGTTAAGTTATACTAGGATTAGAAACTTGCTAGGATTAGGTTTAGGTAAAGTTTGGTAAATAAAGATTTACACCTCTTTCAATGACCTAAATTAGATATCATATTAGGAGTAATGGTAAATATTAATAAAGGGGATTAGGATGATTGGGAAGATGTTTCTTCCTCTAGATCCTTGTCCTTCCCTTCTTAATCTTTACCCTAACTTCCTTGGAAAACTTACTGATCCGGTCTTTTATACTACGATATCACCGTTACCTCGTGGGTAGAGTGCCGTAGGGAGCGGAAGATGCAAGTATGCATGGAGTCCTAATGTTCATAAGAGATTGGAAAAGAAAAGAGATGAGAGATCTTCATCTCTCAAACCCTTCCCTATACCTAACCCTAACAAGCGAGGAAACTACTCGCTCATTAAGGGATCTACGAATGACATAATTTTTATTTTGTTTTGGATTTAAGAGATGAAAGATCTACTGCAAGTTAATAAAAATTTTAAACTATATTAAACTAGAGCAAGAAAAGAAATTACCTAGGGCAGAAATTAAAACTAAAACTAGGGCAGAAAAATAAACCTACTTACGATTGATGCTCTCCAACTTCAAAGAAAACTGAAATTTTATTGATGAATAGAGGCATGAGAAAATACAATGAATTGGGTCTCTATTTATAGGACATAGAAAATCCTAGGTTTACAATTGCCGCACGCCTGCATTTACAAATATACCCCTAGGTTGACTATTCAGCGCCGCATCAACATTATGGTAAAATTTCTTCAGCTTTGGGTTCAATAAGGCCGCGGATCCGCGGCCGCAATAGAGGTTGGGCCGCGGTTCCGCGTCCCAATGAGGAGCTTGAATGCTGAAAACTCTTGTGCTTATGATAGGCTTTCTGGGCTTCTAACTTCTTTGATTTTTTCTTCAAATTAGCTTCTGGTTCTCTTCCAGATTTTTCAGTGAATACTTGTATTGGACTTTTAACCGTTCACTTTGTAATCTTGGACCTTATATTGTGAACTGTTCTTCGTCTAAGCTTGACTGAGATCCTTCTATTTGTTGGTCAAAAGTCCGTCTTTTGTATCGTCTTTTGTCATTTTCACTGTTTTCGCTCCAAGAACCTGTAATCTGTACTATGCAGCAGACTTGGGTCAAAAGCACCTGTTTTATTGTAAAATGCATAAGAATGGGGAATATAATAATGCAAGAATATGATATGAGCAAATACCCCCAAACCTATCTTTTGCTCGTCCTCGAGCAAACTTATTTTTTATTCTCGACAAAAACCTAACCGCACTTTCGCAGGGAAACGCGATTGCATTGAGCTCGTGCAATAAGCCGTTAAACCTCTAGGTGTCCCTAGTAGGAGGAGTGTTATCTCCTGAGGGTTTTCAGCGGATACTACCCACAAAATCCTATCAATTCGGCTTTTCGACTTTTGTTCTCCAATTAGGTTTCCTAACAAGGAATTCTATTATCTTCGACTCGTAAATTATCCACCCATATTCTTCACACTTCCTCATTATTTAACCTAAGATTATATATGTTCTGCAGACTTACTTAGCTTTCGGCATTTCTTAAGTTTTCCTTCTAGGGTTCCATCTCCACTTAGGAATTTTTATCAATTCTACTAAAGATACAAGTTCTATTCTTCACTCCTTTCTCTTATTTAAACTCCAATCACATACCCCTACGTGTGTGTAAATATCACCCATACACTTGGAAATTCAAATCAAGCAATCATACTCTTGTCCGTTTTCTAAAGCACTTATTAATAGGTGAATTTTAATTGAATTTTGCTTACGCATCCTTCATGCGACCGTTAATACTTCTTAATGTACCAACAACCGATTACAAATGCGTTAACACTTTAAAGTGTACTTCCTAGTCTTGCAACACCCAAGGCTTTAGCAGTGACTCCCAAACCAGTTGGTCTAAGGCACTATGTGATGAAGCACCCTCGCTAAATATTTTTCTATTTTTTTAGCCTTAAGTAATTACAAAAACCAGTGTTCATTTTTTTCTTTATTCACACTTGTATTTTTTTCATTTTCTTCGTACTAAGGACTTTAGACAAGAGCATTTCAAGGTCTCCTCTACTATTCCAAGTTCCAAGGTGCGTGATTGTGCAATTTATAGGGTATACATTTTCAGAATCTAGACTTAAGTTAGGAATTATTTTTCAAACTTATACTCTAATAAAAATATTAATACTTTTCCTTTGTTTCGACTTAGCCCAAGAAGTGAACCCAAAATTTGCCTATTTCTAAATAAACTACAAAGACATACACTTTCTACCGTTGAACTTTAAGAAAGGTTATTTTTAGGGTTTTTAATTCACTAAGTCTAAGATCTAGTTGTTCCTATCCAGTTGACCTATTTGTCAAACTTAAGTCAAATACAGCCAAAATTGAATACATTAATTTTTATAATTTTTGAAATTTTCAATTTTTTATGGGTTTTTCTTTTTCTATTTTTTTTTCTTTCAAATTTTTCAAATTTTTATGATTTTTATATAAGGATGCAATGAAGAAATATACATATGAATGCGAAGGAAGAAAACTTACCGAGCATACCCCCAAACTTAAACTAGACAGTGTCCTCACTGTCATGCTGCACCAAGTGGGTCGATAATGTCGGCAATTTCCTACTTATTAACATATTTACAAATGATACACACCCCCAAACTTATTTGAAATAAAGTTTGAAAAAAAATTGAGTGGAAATTCGGGGGTGAAGGTGGAGGAGATTTAATCGGTGTAGATAGGCTCCTGTAAAAACAGGAGCTCCTCCGTTGGGTCCGCCGTGAGGAACGGTTTCAATCGATGTCCATTCACTTTGAATAAAGTACCGTCCTTCGGATTTTCAAGATCGACTGCACCGTGCGGATAAACGGTGCGAACTACAAATGGTCCTTTCTACCTAGAACGGAGCTTGTCGGGGTGATAATGTAACCGAGTGTCATAGAGCAACACCTGTTGACCAGGTTTAAAAGTTTTTCGCAAAAGGTGTTTATCGTGGAACACCTTGGTTCGGTTTTTAACAATTACGGCATTATCATACGTCTCATTTCGCAGCTCTTCTAGTTCATTTAACTGCAGCTTTCGATTACTGCCCGCATCTCCTAATGATAAATTCAACTCTTTGATTGCCCAAAATGCCTTATGCTCAATCTCTACTGGGAGGTGGCAAGCCTTCCCGTAAACAAGCCGGTATGGAGACATACCAAGATCGGTCTTGTATGCAGTACGGAAACCCATAGTGCATCGATCAATTTGAGCGACCAATCTTTACGGTTTTTAGAAACCGTTTTCTCTAAGATTTGCTTGATTTGCCGATTCGAAACCTCGGCTTGCCCACATGTTTGGGGATGGTATGGCGTTGACAACTTGTGGGTAATAGAATATTTGCACATTAAGGACTCAGAAGTCCTATTGCAAAAGTGAGAACCATTATCACTTATAATCGCTCGAGGGTGCCCAAATCGAGAAAAGATGTGTTCTTTAAGAAATCGAACGACAACCTTGTTATCGTTTGTTCGGCTAGGCACAGGCTCGACCCACTTTGAAACGTAGTCAACAGCCAAAAGAATATAAACATTCCCAAAAGAATTGGGAAATGGTCCCATGAAGTCTATTCCCCAAACATCAAAAACATCCACAACCAAAATTGGTTGGAGCGGCATTTCGTTTCTCCGCGATATCCAGCCCAAGTGTTGGCACGGGGAGCATGTCTTGCAGTATTCATATGCATCCTTGAAGAGTCGTGGCAAATAGAAACCACACTGCAAGATTTTCTCGGCTGTCTTCTTTGGGCCAAAGTGCCCGCCACATGCTTGATCGTGGCAAAAGGACAGCACACTCTTAAACTCGTTTTCCAGTACACACCGACGAATGATTTGGTCGGAACAGTATTTAAAAAGATAAGGTTCATCCCAGTAAAAATGCTTTGCTTGGGACAAAAATCGAAGTTTATCTTGTTTCGACCAATTTTTAGGTATCAAGCCGGTGGCTAGGTAGTTTACGATATCAGCGAACCATGGTTCGCAAGAAACGGTCAAGAGTTGCTCATCGGGGAAAACATCAGTGATTGGAAGTTCAAGTGTAGGCGAAGAAGGAAGTCGTGAAAGGTGATCGGCCACTACATTTTCACATCCTTTTTTGTCCCTTATGATAAGGTTAAACTCTTGTAGCAAGAGGATCCAACGTATTAGCCTCGATTTAGCATCCTTCTTCGCAAAAAGGTGGCGAAGAGCTGAATGGTCCGTATACACAATGACTGGAGAGCTGATTAAATAAGGCCAGAATTTTTCAAGTGCAAACACAACGGCTAAAAATTCTTTTTCCATTGTTGTGTAGTTTAGTTGGGCTTCATTTAGTGTACGGCTAGCGTAATAAATTACGTGCGGCATTTTATTAATGTGCTGTCTAAGAACAGCACCAATGGCAAAATCTGATGCGTCGCACATAATTTCGAAGGGATGCGTCCAGTCTGGAGATGAAAGAATGGGCACAGAAATGAGAGAGTGTTTCAATGACTCGAACGCTTCCATGCAAGTTGAGTCAAAATCAAATGTTGTGTCCTTGGCCAATAAGAGAGTCAAGGGTCTAGCAATCTTGCTAAAATCCTTGATGAACCGTCTATAAAAACCGGCGTGGCCAAGGAAAGCTCGGATGTCTTTGACGCATTTAGGAGGAGGAAGATTGGAAATGACTTCAATTTTTGCTCTATCAACCTCTATGCCGTTTTGCGAGATGACATGTCCTAAGACAATGCCTTCTCGTACCATAAAGTGGCACTTCTCCCAATTTAAAGTTAGGTTCTTATCCCTACAGCGTGTAAGAACAGCGTCAAGGTGTAGCAAACACTCGTCGAAGGAGTCACCAAAAATGGAGAAATCATCCATAAAGATCTCCAAAAACTTTTCAACCATGTCCGAAAAGATCCCCATCATACACCGCTGAAATGTAGTGGGTGCATTGCATAACCCAAAGGGCATGCGACGATAAGCAAAAGTGCCAAAAGGACAAGTAAATGTGGTCTTGTCTTGATTCTCTTTGGCTATGGGGACTTGGTTATAGCCGGAATAGCCATCTAAAAAGCAGTAGAACTCGTGCTCAGCCAATCGTTCTAGCATTTGGTCAATGAAAGGTAAAGGAAAGTGGTCTTTCCTTATCGCGGCATTGAGTTTTCTATAGTCGATGCAAACTCGCCATCCAGTTTGGGTGCGAGTAGGAATTAACTCATTTGCCTCATTGGTAATGACCATGATGCCCGATTTCTTTGGCACAACATGAATGGGGCTAACCCATTGGCTATCGGAGATAGGGTAAATGATACCACTATTAAGACATTTAACAATCTCCTTCTTAACAGCCTCTTTCATTATGGGATTGAGGCGTCTTTGTGGATCCCTTACCGACTTCGCACCATCCATCAAGTGTATATGATGTTCGACTATGAGGGGACTAATCCCCTTAATGTCCGCCATAGACCAGCCAAAAACTTGCCGATTATTTTGTAAGACCATTAAAAGGGCCTTCTCTTGCTCAAGAGCTAGAGAGGCCGATATGATAACGGGAAGGGTCTCATTCTCACATAGATAAGCATATTTTAGGTGCGACGGCAAAATCTTTAGTTTGAGTTTAGGAGGTGAAACAATAGATGGTAACAATGGTGTAACTGTTTCAAACTCGAAGGACTCCATCAAAGGTTCAAATCGAGTGTACGCAACCGAGTCGGATGGTTCAACTAACTCATTCGAAAAAGTAAAAGACTCAAACTCAGGTGGTGAGTCTTCAAAATCGTCAACAAAGGTGAAACACTCATAATCGTTGTCCGCCGTGAAAGCTGTATCAGATTCTAGGAGGAACGCACTAGTGGCGTCAACACTGCTGTGATCAAACATGAAATTTTCGAATTCACAGTCCTCCTCCGCGATCTCATTGATCGAGCAAACATCAAGTATGCTAGAATTAGGCTCGGCAGGCTGATTTCCCAACTTGAAAATATTGAGTTCAATTTTCATATTGCCAAAAGATAGATTCATTGAACCGTTACGACAATTGATCACCGCGTTAGAAGTCGCAAGGAATGGTCGACCAAGTATCACCGGAATTTGACTTCGGGGGTTAGCGATAAGTTGTGTATCCATAACAATAAAGTCAACGGGGAAAATGAAATCCCCTATTCTATTTAACACATCCTCCAACTCTCCCCTAGGATGGGTGATTAATCGGTCGGCCATTTAGAGAGTACAATGAGTGGGCTTAAGCTCTCCAACGTCTAATTGCTCGTACACCGAATAAGGTAGCAAATTGACACTAGCACCAAGATCTAATAGTGCTCTATTGATGTTCTTGTCCCCAATTGTTATCGAAATAGTAGGACAATCGGGGTCCTTATGCTTTTGGGGTAAAGATTGGACAAGAGCATCGCTAACTGCACTAGCCACGAAAACTTTCTTTGGTACTTGTGACTTCCTCTTTTTGGTGCATAAGTCCTTTAAGATTTTTGCATATGAAGGAACTTGTTGGATTGCATCCAAAAGAGGGATATTTATGCTAACCTATTTGAACAACTCTACAATCTTCTCCATTTGTGGAGTTGGTTTATTGGATCTCAACCGGTTTGGAAAAGGAACATTTTGAAAAGTTGTTGAGTCCAATTTTTGCGGATCAGATTGTGGAGTTGGAACGGATCCCCGTGTAGATGTGTTCGTGTTGTGAGAAGTGGGTCCGTTCGAGCTAAAAGAAGTAGAGCCGTGTGAAGGATGGAGAATAGGCTCTAACGACGAAGAAGAAGAAGAAGGTGAAGAAGATGAAGAAGGACCACCGGCAGGGGTGTCATGGTTAATACCCACATTATTTTGCAACACTTTTCCGGATCTCAACGTGGTCACAGCATTTACGTTATGATTCTGCTGTTCGTATGCAACATGTGCGTGACCGGGATTTGGCAGTGGTTGAGATGGAAGCTTTCCTTTTTCTCGCTCTTTCAATGCAGCATTGAGTTGTGCAATTTGTGCCTCAATAGATTTGATGCTTTGATCGTGTGAGGCACTGTTTTGCACCAAAGATTGAATAGAAGTTTCTAATCTTGCTGAGGATTGTGTAGATTGCTTTAGGAACGCATCTAGACTTCTTTCGAGCGAGCTAACCTTGTCATTCTGAGGTGGAACAAAATTGTTTGGCGGGTAAGAATTGTTTGGCACAAAATTGTTCACTTGATTAGGGTAAGGTTGTTGTTGGAAAGGTTGCTGAAATTGAGTTTGTGGAGGTGCTTGTTGTTGTGGAGGAGGAGCCCTTTGAAAATTGTTGTTTCCTTGGAATTGTTGATTTTGGTTTCAAGCGAAATTTGGGTGACTCTTCCAACCCGGATTGTATGTCGAAGAGTATGGATCGTTTCTTTGTCGTTGCTGAAAGGCAGCATTGACTTGATCATGTCCTTGAGTAGATACATTGTAAGGACACTCTTCGGTGAGATGTGATGGATCCGAACAACAAGCACAGACAGTTCGTGGAGGCACAACAGGGGCAGGAGAAGGCGATGAGATTTTGGTCTCAATCGCTTCTAGCTTTTTCGTAAGAGCGGCCATTTCGGCCTTCATTGCAATCGACATATCTAATTGATGTATGCCTGCCCTAGACTGACCAATAGAAGAAGAAGATGTGGTCTTGGTGCTCTCCCACTGAATTGTTTGTTCACTAAGATCCTCAAGAAACTGCCACGCTTCGTCACTAGATTTGGTTAGAAAGTGACCTTGACAAATGGTTTTGAGCAACTGCTTCATTGCCGGGTTCAATCCCTCGTATAATGTTTGGAAAAGTTGCCAATTTTCGATCCCATGGTGAGGGCATTGAACAAGTAGGTCTTTGAATCTTTCAAAACACTTCCAAAATGGTTCGGACGGAAGCTGAGAAAATTGTATAATCTCATTACGGATTCTAGCAGTCTTGTGATGAGGATAGAACTTTTTAAGAAAGGCTATCACAAATTCTTCCCAATTCTTAATTGAATGCGACGCTGTGCTATATAGCCACTTCTCGGCTAAGTCATATAAAGTGAAAGGAATGACCCTTAGCCTTATAGCATCGTCGCTTAATTGGGTTGTTTTCATCATAGCGCAAACGTTTTGGAATTTGTTAATAAAGATATAAGCATCTTCGGATTCCAAACCATGAAACTTAGGCAGCATATTGATGAAGTGGGGTTTGATCTCAAAATTGTCCCCATTTGCCGGTGGGAGGGAAAGACAAGTAGGAAGGGCGGTGCGGATGGGGTAGAAAAGATCCTGGAGCGCGACTCGTGTGGGCGCTTCAACAGGCGGGTGATTCGGGTTATTCGCACCTAACGGAGGTGGAATCATTCCCGTCAGTAAGGTGTTGTTAGGATTGTATCCCGACATACCTTCGGAAGAAGAATTTGTTGGTGAAAGTGAAGAAGTGGAAAGGATTTCGACTTCGGAGTCGAAAGGTTCATCGGTCGGTACCAACGAAACACGGACTAATCGGGCGCTAGTGTCCCTAGTCCAACCGGACATACACTAAAAGGGTAGTGTAGTCAAAAGATGAAAGATAGAATGTAGAGGTATGAGAACGTCAATGAGAAGAAGTGGTGTAAGTGAGTGCAAAGATTTCTTTAGCGACAAGTTGCAAGTTTTGAAAAGATCTTTCCTTTTTTATGTGAGATTTTGCAAAAAGATTTTTGAAAAGAGACTTAGGACACAAATGCAATCAACCACATATGCACAATCAGGCCTAGATCTAGGGTCACCCAGGTCAGCTAGACAGCTCCTAACTGTTCCAAAGGGCTAGAAATAGGACCTCAAACCGCCTCTTCACCGCCAATTGCGGCCAGGTAAGTGCCAGGTAAGTGGGAGGCTCCCCGCTACAAGTAGCGGTCCTAATTAAGTAACCACTTGCCTTGGACACACTTGCCTAGACACTGCAAAGTCAGGTTAGGATAAACGGCCGATGCCTATAACTAGTCCTCTGTCCTATTGAGCGCGACGTCCTTAGGGCTGAGTATAGTATTTTTTAATTAAGAATGGTCAATGCAAATGCTTTAAGTGATTTCTGGGGTCCTGGGAAGGGTGATGAAATCCCCACCCAATCTGAATTGGTCAAAAGCCCCTTAAAGTCCGATTAAAATATGCAAAGCAGTAAATCACTTGCAATCAATTTGCTTTTTTAGCGCGGCGCAAAGAATCCTACAGAAAATCAATTATTGGAAGGGGGAAGATTTTTTTAGCGCAAAGAATCCTGCAGAAAATTTGGCAAAAGATATATTGTAGGTTGCAGAGGAGAAGAAAAGAAAACAAATAGAGAAGATTTCGCGCGAGGAAGACGCGTGGCAGCCGCGGATCCGCGGTTTGAAGCGCTCTTCGGCCGCGGTTTAGCGGTCTGGTGGAGGCTTCAGGTCTCCAAAAAGTTTCTGCTGTTCTGTACTTGCAATCCCTCTCTGTTTTGATGTACCTTTTTCTGTTTCGCACTCTGGATTTTTCCAGATCCGTCGATCCTGCAAAGATTCACACGAGAAACCCTTCAAACAATAAAAGATGATAGAATTTTTATATTTTTGATTTTTTTCAAATTTTTATGGTTTTTTATATTTTATATTAACCCGAAATTACAAAAAGGAAATTTTTACGCCATCTCCGGCAACGGCGCCATTTGATTTATATAGGTTTTAACGATCAAAAATATCTAGTAACCGCAATCAAGAACGGCGTCGCTTGGTAGCTAGCCGGTGAGTACGGGTCGGTCCACAGGGATGTTGTAATTTTCCTAAATGTTCTTACGAGCTAATTCCAAAGGGTGTTGGATCTTTTAATTAAATCTAAAAACGAAGTTGAGTTATACTAGGATTAGAAACTTGTTAGGATTAGGTTTAGGTAAAGTTTGGTAAATAAAGATTTACACCTCTTTCAATGCCCTAAATTAGATATCATATTAGGAGTTATGGTAAATATTAATAAAGGGGATTAGGATGATTGGGAAGATGTTTCTTCCTCTAGATCCTTGTCCTTCCCTTCTTAATCTTTACCCTAACCTCCTTGGAAAACTTACAGATCCGGTCTTTTATACTACGGTATCACCGTTACCTCGTGGGTAGAGTGCCGTAGGGAGCGGAAGATGCAAGTATGCATGGAGTCCTAATGTTTATAAGAGATTGGAAAAGAAAAGAGATGAGAGATCTTCATCTCTCAAACGCTTCCCTATTCCTAACCCTAACAAGCGAGGAAACCACTCGCTCATTAAGGGATCTGCGAAAGACATAATTTTTATTTTGTTTTGGATTTAAGAGATGAAAGATCTACTGCAAGTTAATAAAAATTCTAAACTATATTAAACTAGAGCAAGAAAAGAAATTACCTAGGGCAGAAATTAAAACTAAAACTAGGGCAGAAAAATAAACCTACTTACGATTGATGCTCTCCAATTTCAAAGAAAACTGAAATTTTATTGATGCATAGAGGCATGAGAAAATACAATGAATTGGGTTTCTATTTATAGGACATAGAAAACCCTAGGTTTACAATTGCTGCCCGTCTGCATTTACAAATATACCCCTAGGTTGACTATTCAGCGCCGCATCAACATTATGGTAAAATTTCTTCAGCTTTGGGCTCAATAAGGCCGCAGATCCGCGGCCGCAATAGGGGTTGGGCCGCGGTTCCGAGGCCCAACGAGGAGCTTGAATGCTGAAAACTCTTGTGCTTATGATGGGCTTTCTGGGCTTCTAACTTCTTTGATTTTTTTCTTCAAATTAGCTTCTGGTTCTCTTCCAGATTTTCCAGTGAATACTTGTATTGGACTTTTAACCGTTCGCTTTGTAATCTTGGACCTTGTATTGTGAACTGTTCTTCGTCTAGGCTTGACTAAGATGCTTCTCTTTGTTGGTCAAAAGTCCCTCTTTTGTATCGTCTTTTGTCTTTTTCACTGTTTTCGCTCCAAGAACCTATAACCTGTACTATGTAGCAGACATGGGTCAAAAGCACCTGTTTTATTGTAAAATGCATAAGAATGGGGAATATAATAATGCAAGAATATGATATGAACAGTATGTAAGGGGTGAATTGATACCCCATGAGTTATAACTTTAAGCATATCATATTCCATGTAGGATGAGGGTGCAATATTCACGTATATAGAGGTAATTAATTAAATCATTTTAAAGCATGGGGTCAAATTCTTATCATTAAGAGGTACTTAAATAGAAATGCAGAAATATTTTAACATCATTTTAATATAAGTTTAGGGATTAGAAGTTGAAACAAAGATCATTGAAAGAAGAAAGGTGACAGATGAGTGGACAGAGGCGGATCCTATCTTTTGTTTGAGTTGGAGGCCGATAGGTCGAAAATGTAGACTCACACTAAATCCTCAATAGCTCCGCGCTCGGATTTTTCCGAGATACTTGAGTGGAACCACAGCGTTGACGTGGTCGATACGAAGACGTGGGTATTTTTTTTCCAGAATTTTTGGAGTTCTGAGATGTGAGAAATCAGTGTTTGAAGGTGTCTATTTATAGGGTCTTTTCCCCAACAAAAATATCCAAAATATGTTAAAAAAATCCTAAGAATCCGCGCCCCAATTATTTCCCATGATTAGCTGCCGCCGCCAGGGTTTTGCGGCCGTTGGATCTTGATCCAACGGCCCTGTGTCGCGCCGCCATGCCCACGCGTCCGTGTGTTGGGGGTCACGCGTTTTTGTGTGGTCCCCACCACGTGGGCGCCGCCGAGTGTTATCGACTGTTGGATATTTGCATCCAACGGTCCAGATTAAGGGGATTTAATATTTTTATTTTCTTTTATAAATATTACTGTTTATTATTTAAAAATTGAATTTGGTTTTAAAAAAATTGTTAAAAAATTGTAAAATACGGGGAAAATATGAGAAAATTCCAAAAAATATATTTTATTGTTACCTTTAGTTTAAAAATGATTTTGGGCCAAAACTAAATAATATTTCCTAAAGGAAGAGAGAGTTAATCCCAAGTAACAAACCATTCTAGTGCTACGATCTCTTTCTGCATAGAGCTGCCAGCAGGGTTGAGATGCGGCCTCTGCAAAGGTGCTTGCGGTTCAGAAATATGGATCAAATTGCAAACAAAAGAGACTCATGTGAAGTAGACAGAGACTTAGTTTATACAAACCCCTGAATAGGTAAACGATATTTGTTAGTTAGCATAATTATTTAAAAACCTATTTTATCCTTGGAAATATTTTAATTACGAAATAATTATTTTAATCGATAATAAAAATATGCAGATTATTTTAAGGCATTATAAGATTTTATTTAATCATTTTACGCCTAGAAGAATATAAATAGATTTTAGAAATTTCCTTTAATTATTTTTTCAATGCTTTGAATATTACTAACACTTTAAAAAAATATTTTTCTATCAACGAAATACATAAATAACACTTGATACTAGAAAGTTAAATAAAGGATATTTTATTAGAAAACACGGTCGTTACAATATACCCTACTTAAAATAATTTCGTCCTCAAAATTTCAAAAGGTAGGTCAAAAAGAAAGGAAAAAAAATTACATAGGGAAGATTCAAATAGGTGAGGATATCGTTCTCTCATCTCATTTTTCCTTTCCCATGTGGACTCGCCGGGAGAGTCCTTCCTCCACTTGACCCTAACCAATTTGATTGTCTTGTGTCTCAAGGTCTTTTCCTTCCAGTCTAGGATCTCCATCGACTACTATTCATATATTAGATCAGTCCCTACGGTGATTTCGGAATGATCCAAAACGTGACCGGGGTTGCTGACACATCTCCTCAACTGCGAGATATAGAAAACGTTGTGTACGCCTTCCAGAGAAGGGCAAGGCTAAGCGATACGCAACCTTTCCAACTCGTTCGAGGATATCAAACGGACCTATGCATCGCAAGCTGAGTTTTCCGCGTCTCCCAAAACGTATCACTCCCCGGTTAGGAGAAATCTTCATAAATATGTGTTCTCCCGGTTGGAACTCTAGCGGCCTTCTCTTCATATCAGCCCAATACTTCTGCCGATCTTGTGCTATGCATAATTGTTCCCTGATTGTTCTTATCACCTCCACTGTCTCGACAATCATCTCGGGGCCCAAAAGTTCTCGATCCCCAACATTGTCCCAACTTAACGGTGATCTACACTTTCGTCCATACAAAACGGCGAAGGGCGCCATGCCGATACTAGACCGGTAGCTATTGTTGTAAGCAAACTTTACCAAGTGTAGGTGATCTTCCCAAGATCCTTTAAAATCCAACATACAGGCCCGGAGCATGTCTTCGAGAATTTGAATAACCCTTTCTGATTGGCCATCGGTCTGAGGATGGTAGGCGGTACTGAAACTCAGATTCATGCCCAGACTCTCTTATAGGCTTTTCCAAAACTGAGATCTGAAACGCGTATCTCGGTCGGACACAATGCAAATTGACACTCCATGCAATCTGACAATCTCCTCCACATACCTTTTTGCAAGGCTTTCGATTGATTGACCAACTCAAAAAGGAATGAAATGTGCCGACTTGGTGAGTCGGTCCACTATCACCCATACCGCATCGTTCCCCTTGGAGCTGCGAGGGAGTGCGATCACAAAATCCATTGTAATGTTTTGCCATTTCCATTCGAGTATTGATAAGGGCTGTAATAGACTTGCCGTCCTGTGGTGTTCGGCCTTTACTTGTTGGCAAACAAGACATTTGGACACACTCTTGGCTATCTCCCGCTTCATCCCATGCCACCAATAGTTTTGTCTGAGGTCCTTGTACATCTTTGTTCTTCCCGGATGAACAGAGTATGGAGAACTATGTGCTTCTTTTAATAATTCCTCTCTCATCTCACCCTTAGGCACACAGATTATGCTCCTATATCTCAAAGAACCATCTTCGTGGATAATGAAGTCTGCCCGCAGATTCGTGTCCACTTGTTCTCTGATCCTTCGCAACCTAGGGTCCTCCATTTGAGCTATCTTGATCCGTTCGACTAACGTGGAGTGAATTTGCAGATTCATGAAGGATGTAAGCATTCCGGGCATAATCATCTCGGTCTCTAGTTCATTGAGATCTTGATGATTCCTCCAATGAGTAGTCAGACTCGAAATTATTGGTTGGCGACTCAAGGCGTCCGGGACTACATTCACCTTTCCCGGATGATACTGCAAATTTACGTCGAAATCTGCCATTAATTCTAGCCATCTCTTCTGCCTCATATTGAGATCCTTCTGGGTGAAGATATACTTCAAGCTCTTATGATCGGTGTAAATATCTACCCTCTCATCCAATAAATAGTGCCTCCAAATTTTGAGTGCGAAGACAACTGTAGCAAGCTCTAAATCGTGCGTTGGGTAGTTTCGTTCATGCACCTTTAATTGCCTTGACGCATAAGCCACTACCCTACCATGTTGGTGCAAAACGCATCCCAAGCCTTTTCTCTAGGTGTCGCAATATATGTCGAACCCTCCAGTCCTGTCGGGAATTGTAAGATTGGGTGCATAGGTTAAACAAGTCTTCAACTCTGCGAATGCTTCCTCACAACCCTCAGACTATACATACGGCACATCCTTCCGGGTCAAGGTATTCAGTGGCTTCGCAATCTTGGAGAAGTTCTTGATGAAACGACGGTAATATTCGGCAAGTCCTAAGAAGCCCCTGATCTCGGTAACAGTTCTTGGTATCGGCCATGTCTGAACTGCGACAATCTTGGCCAGATCCACTGAAATCCCTTCACCTGACTCCACATGTCCCAGGAATGCAACCTGTTCTAACCAAAACTCGCATTTGCTGAGCATTGCATAAAGTTGGTGTTGTCGCAAGGTTTCGAGCACCGCACGTAAGTGTTCCGCGTGTTCTTCCTGATTCTTCGAATACACAAGAATATCGTCGATGAAGATAACGACAAACTTGTCTAAGTGTTCGTAAAATAATTGATTCATCAACTTCATAAAGACCGCGGGAGCATTGGTTACTCCAAAGGGCATCACTAGGAATTCATAGTGTCCATACCTAGTCCTGAAAGCCATCTTGGGTATATCAGACGCTTTCACCTTGAGTTGATGATAGCCTGTTCGCAAATCCAACTTGGAGAACACTCGAGATCCCTCCAGCTGATCGAACAGATCGTCTATCCGCGGCAAGGGATACTTATTCTTGATTGTTACTTTATTTAACTTCTGCTAGTCGATGCACATCTGCTTAGTCCCATCTTTTTAAGGTACCAAAAGAACCAGGGCACCCCAAGGTGACGAGCTTGGTCGAATAAATCCCTTATTGAGGTGGTCCTCAACTTGCGTCCGAAGCTCCTTCAATTCCGCTGGCCCCATTCGGTACGGTGTCTTCCATATAGGTTGAGTCCCCGGCATCAAGTCTATGGTGAACTCGATCGTCCAATCCGGTGGTAAACCCGACACATCTGCAAATACGTCTTCAAAATCTCATACAACCATCGGCATACTCTCCTCCCCTTGTACGGTGTACAACATCTCTTCCTTTCTCGGTACAGCTCGGTATGTTGCTGGGTCCAAGGACTTACTTCCACTCTCGAATATGAACATTGGGTGGTCAGGGATTTCAAGCACTACTCTCCTTTGACGACAGCCGATGGTAGTGTAAAAAGTACTCAACCAATCCATACCCAAGACCACGTCGAAATTTGGCATATCTATCTCCATAAAGTTGGCATAGAAACCTCGTCCGCAGATTACCACAGGGCAAAGATCGTATCCCATAGTGGACTTGATCACACCATTTTCCGTGTTGACATTTCACTCAGTGATGAGAGGTGTTATTAGAATGGAGCTGGCGGTCACAAAATTTTGTGCCATGAAACAGTGCGACGCATCAGAGTCAAAGAGTGTGAGTGCAGGTATAGAGGCTACTAGTAGGATACCTATGTTATATGTGGAAAAATTAGTGATGAGCCTAATAAGATATGCATCCACGAAGAGGGTAAAATCGGAAGCATGACAGTCGAAAGAAGCGATACCTGTAATAACTTCCCCCGTTGCTTCAGCCTCTTCTGCGGTCATAGTAAAGGCCTGACGCTTTGAGCCGTTGCGCTGATCTTACTGGAAGACTCGTTTCTGATGGGGCAGGGGTGGTCCTCTAGCTGACGGTCTGTGCCTGATTGGCTTATTAGAGGGAGGTGGCCGGGCTTCCTGTTGAGGCGCTCTAAGAATGGCTGGTTTGTTGTCAGGGGGTAGTGGTCACTTTCTCTGTGGACAATCCCCTATGGCATGATCCGGAGACCCACAGACTATACAGAGTTTGTTCAAAATGCGACAATCTATCATGTAGTGTCCGGCTCTACCGCAATGGTTTCATATGATTGCTGGTTTTCTGAAAGTAGCTGGTCCTGCTGGTCTCTTGGGTTGTTGCCTCCCGTTGAATCTGAAAGATGATCCCCCAAGAATTTGATTGGCTGGTCGCTTAATGCCAGACAATCAGTCATCCTTTCTTATGCGTCTATGAAGGTCTTCAAAGTTTCGTGCCGCCTCTAAGGTTTCATCATAAGTTGATAAGGTAGCAGAAGACATGGAGGACTGCGTCTTCAGATCCAACCCTTGTCGGAATCTTTTAGCATATAGTTCTGGGGGTGGCACCAGGTGATGTGCGAATCGACTTAATCTCATGAAATCCGAAGCGTACTTGTCCACTGACTTATCCCACACGCTCCCTTGTTGGAACTGTATAAACTCTTTTTCCATTTTTAGGTGTGCTACGACTGGGAAGTATTGAGTATCGAAACGTTGTTTGAACGTTTCTCAGTCGATGGGCTCTTTCTGTCTACTTTCCTCGGCCTCCCACCATTTTCGGACATTATCCATGAGTTGTAGTTTGGCAATGTTCACCCACGCGTCCTTTGGAATTTGGGCGGCACCGAGATCGTTGACTGTTTCCTTGAGCCATTCCTCAGCTTCTAAGGGAGTTTCCTTCCCTGAAAAAGTCTTAGGGTGGAGTGATATGAACTGTTTCACTCCCGCCAAGCCTTGAGGAACTGGGTCCAGTGCTTATTTTAAAATTTCTGCTTGTTGCTGCCTACTTTTGCGCAGCTCTTGATAAAGGGCAGCTGTCTGCTGCTGTTGCTCCAGTAGTCCTTGCATCATTTGTAGCATTGCTGCTTGTTGGGCAGTAGCTTCATTGACTCCATTTCCTCTTCGGTTGCGGTGATGGTGTCGTCTGGCCATGGAGATCCGAATCAGAAAAGCTTAGATTACAACCGGCGGCGAAGGACATAGGGTAGTAACTTGCAGGAGAAGTAATAATTTATGCCAGAGGAGAACTAGTAAGGAATAATAAAAAAACGAGAGACACAAGAGTGCAATTGTTGAAATCAAGATTTTATTAATAATGCTAACGGGAATACAAGGAATTATTAAATAGGGTCCTACTTCTATACATAGCTTATTCGGCTTACTAAGGGACTACAAACTAAACAAGTGCTAATCATTCATCAATTATATGGCGGGGACTGCGCGTTATTGGCCCGGCGTTTGTTGACCTTTCTTTCAAAACTGTAAAAGAAGGGAGAGTCTGGTATATCCCGACGATAGAGTTGCGGAGGGGTACGGCGAACACATCGATAAGCATGTCCCTGAATATAGAGTGTTTCCCCAATAAACCACATGTGCGACCCGTATTCTCTTGGTTCTTCCTCTTCCACCGGAATTTCCTCTTCAGCGGGGGCCTCCTCCTCGGGCTCTTCTTCCTCATCAGGTTTCTCTTCCTCAACGGGATCTTCCTCTTCAGCAGGGAGGTCCTCTTCAGGCTCTTCCTCCTCCTCGGATTCCTCTTCCTCAATGAGATTTTCCTCTTCTACTGGAGGTTCTCTTTTTCCATATTCCAAATCGTCCTTGGGGATATTTATTTGGGGACTTATTACTTCGTCGTTCGAATATCAAAGTGTAGCTTCAAAGGTGATATCCGACATGTTGTCCTCATCTGGAAGATTTGCCATGACCTGAGAAGAATGGTCATGGTCAGGATACAGAATGTCAAGGAAAGGACAAGGAATAGGAAAATTTTATGAAATTGATACAAGTAGATGAGATTCGTAAATATAATAAGTCAGTTAACAGTTTCGTTTTAGTACACAAGAAGGATCTGCATGGGCCACCACTAAAACCTGTCACGCCCCACTTCCCAAAAGAAGGTGAAGGGTGACGTGGCACGGTCCGCAAGCTAACTATATTGAAGGTGGTCTATTCAATACAGTTACGTTAAGCGTAAGAATATCTATATTATGCAGGGTGTGTACCAAAATAAAACAATAAAAGCGAAAGGCATTTATTTCCATTAACCAAACTTTATTACATTCCAAGGAAACGAGTAAAGTAAACAAAATAGTTTAATTACATCAAAAAGAAGCAAAGCCCTAAACATGTGGGCAACACAAAAAACTAGTTAATCTTCCGACGTCAAGTTTGCATAATCTTCGTTAGTTGGCTCCACACCTAGATCCTCATCATAAAACCCATTCTCATCTAACAGACATTCCAAAAAATAAGGAAAAAGGAAAGCCTGTCAGCGAGTTATACTCGGGTAGGATTGCCTCATAAGGAAGTAAGAGCATAGAAACGAACATGTGTATATAAGAGTATAATATATGCATGCTGACATGAAGTAAAAGGGTGTAAAGGTATGAAATGTACAAAATTAAGACATGTTGACGGGGGTATACGTGAACATGAGTATGTTGTATGTTGTATGAAGGTATGTGGTAGGAAGTATAAGTGAAGGTAAAAGTTCGTATTAGTTTGCTAAACAAGGGTCCGGATACTTGCGATTATTCTGTTGTGGCCACGTAACAACAACTAGGGAACTGAAATGTACCGTTTCACTTCTCATGATCATGATCGAGTAGTAGGGGAATCCGAGTTCCATATTTCCTTGCCTAATCAAACTATCCATCCCCGTTATTCAGTGTAAAGGTTGTGACGAATTAGAGTTAGTGCGTATACATCTAGGCATGAAATTTCCACATTGTATGTCATCCACATATTAGATCATTCGCCCTCAAATAAAGTTAGTATTCGCCCGAATATCGGGTTGGTAGTCGTCCACACATTGGACCATTCACCCCAAGTAGGGTTAGTATTCGCTCGAATATCGGGTTAGTAGTCGTCCACACATTGGACTGTTCACCCTGCCTGCAGGGATCCTTATATATAAGTATTTCATACATAGGTCTGCGCATTCTAACCCTAATCGTATCATGTGACATGTATGTTATAAACTTGTAATCAAGAAGTGATCTCATTTAACATGGCCTTCCACAACCGCTCATTTTATCTTGTTATCTTTTAAGGTTTCTAAGGTGTTTCGTATCATTTTATAGAAAGCTTAGTTAATAAAGGATGATAACGTCTAATAATATTTATTGTTTATAAGAAAACCATGATATTTGGAATATTTATCATTTTGGAAACCCATAGTATTTTACCGAGAAAATATCCTTTTAATAAAAGGTTAGGGTATTTATTTGAAAATTATCTTTTAATAAAGTTTTAGATAATCTTTTGAAAAATATTATTTATAAGGGTTATGGTCTTTGTTGAAAGTAGTCTTTTAGTAAAGGTCAAGGTATTTAAATGAAATTATATCCTTTTAGGATGGATTGAGGTATTTTATTCTAATTAATAATTTTATAAAATTATGGTGTTTTAAGTTTGAGATAACATTTTAGAAAATACGTTCGTGTTGGCAACCACTGCACATGGGCAGCAGGATTTGTGTCCTTTTCAGGAAAGATTGCCTATTAACCACGAGGTATCTACGTAAAATATTACCCTATTATTAGGGTATTTTATTATAGGTGATATTCTACAAGAACAACTCCGCGTTGACAACCGCTGCACATGGACGGCTGGATTTGTGTCCTTTTCAGAGACGATTGTCTAGCAACCACGGGATGATTCAGGTAAAACATTCCCCTATTAGGGTATCTTGTTAAACTTTAGTTAACATGCTAAGAAAAATTAATATAAAAATATCCTCTAGAGTAAAAGGGGCTAAGTTAAAAAAACCATATCACCGTTATTTAGATTTAATATTACCCCCTTTCAAAAGGTAAAGGGATTTAACAAACTAAGGGATTTAACAAAACTAAAGTAGTTGGTGGATAAAAGTGTAAGTAAAAATATATCGTTTTAGTGTCTAAAACATTTATTCCAAATATCTTATCTCATATGGGTATTTTAAACATATACAACATTTTGATAAAATGAGGGTATTTTGTGAATGTAACCTATTTCGAGATCTCATAGGTAGTATGGGTAAGTGTTGGTATGTAAGGGGTGAATTGATACCTTATGAGTTATAACTTTAAGCATATCATATTCCATGTAGGATGAGGGTGCAATATTCACGCATATAGAGGTAATTAATTAAACCATTTTAAAACATGGGGTCAAATTCTTATCATTAAGAGGTACCTAAATAGAAATACAGAAATATTTTAACATCATTTTAATATAAGGTTGGAGATTAGAAGTTGAAACAAAGATCATTGAAAGAAAAAAGGTGACAGATGAGTGGAGAGAGGCGGATCCTACCTTTTGTTTGAGTTGGAGGCCGATAGGTCGAAAATGTAGACTCACACTAAATCCTCAATAGCTTTGCACTTGGATTTTTCCTCGATACTTGGGTGGAACAACAGCGTCGGCGTCGTCGATACGAAGACGTGGGTATTTTTTCAGAATTTTTAGAGTTCTGAGGTGTGAGAAATCATTGTTTGAAGGTGTCTATTTATAGGGTCTTTTCCCCAACAAAAAAATCCAAAATCTGTTAAAAAAATCCTAAGAATCCGTGCCCCAATTATTTCCCATGATTAGCCACCGCCGCCAGGGTTTTGCGTCCGTTGGATCTTGATCCAACAGCCCCGTGTCGCGTCGCTATACCCATGCGTCCGCGTGTGGGTGGATTACGCGTTTTCGTGTGGTCCCCACCACTTGAGTGCCGCCGAGTGTTCTGGACCGTTGGATCTTTACATCCAACGGTCCAGGTTAAGGGGATTTAATATTTTTATTTTATTTTATAAATCTTACTGTTTATTATTTAAAAATTGAATTTGGTTTTAAAAAAATTGTTTAAAATATTGTAAGATACGAGGAAAATATGAGAAAATTCCAGAAAATATATTTTATTGTTGCCTTTAGTTTAAAAATGATTTTGGGACAAAACTAAATAATATTTCCTAGAGGAAGAGAGAGTCAATCCCAGGTAACAAACCATTCTAGTGCTACGATCTCTTTCTGCATAGAGCTGCCAACAAGGTTGAGATGCGGCCTTTGCAAAGGCGCTTGCGGTTCAAAAATATAGATGAAATTGCAAACAAAATAGACTCGTGGGAAGTAGACGGAGACTTAGTTTATACAAACCCCTGAATAGGAAAACGATATTTGTTAGTTAGCATAATTATTTAAAAACCTATTTTATCCTTGAAAATATTTTAATTACGAAATAATTATTTTAATCGATAATAAAAATATGCAAATTATTTTAAGGCATTATAAGATTTTATTAAAACATTTTACGCCTAGAAGAATATAAATAGATTTTAGAAATTTTCTTTAATTATTTTTTCAATGCTTTCAATATTACTAACGTCACTTTAAAAAAATATTTTTCTATCAACGACATACATAAATAACCACTTGATAATAGAAAGTTAAATGAAAGATATTTTATTAGAAACCACGGTCGTTACAGATTATGATGATTGAGGGAGGACCTATACGGGTAGAACAGTCTTACTTGAGATAATAGTATGCTATCTGGTTCTTCTCTATCATCATGTACAAGTATTATGTGGTATTACAGATCACTATTACATGTTGATAGAGCCCATAGGATTCTTACTTGACTGCCAGAGTTATTGTAGCGATCAAACTTGTGAGAAATGGGTAGCGAATAAGTAAATCCTTATATGTCTCTAGTCGTGGGAATATCGAAACTGGGCATCGATATTCCAGAGTAGATTAGTGTATACGTTTCTTGACCCCGACAAGGGGCGATGGCCGGTCTCACGGCCATTGGTGTTAGTTAGTCACCAAAGATAGTATACAAGTGCTCATTGGGTTATGAGTTACACTGGACGGACTCGCCGGGAACATGCTAGATGGTATTATACCTATTGTCAGATAACAATTCTCAGGTGACATGAGTACAGGTTAGTTTGTCGATATGAGAACGTCATTTGTCTCATATGAGTTCCTACTGTGCTTTGATTACTACCCTACCACGGCTCAAAGCAGTCATGCAAATAGATTTTAGTTGGGTACAGTTCCGAACCACATAGAGGCAGTGAGCGGATTGTCGAGGATTCATCTCTCCCGGTATTGGGGGTTGATGTTGCACTATGCACGGATGGCCATCACCAGAAATCCTTGGCCAAGGTGGAAGAGATTTACTGATTTGGATTAGTAGTTTCTCAGTGGGTGATGAACTTCACACCGACACGAAATATCGCGTTATTAGGGGTCTGACTTTATCCAACCTCCTGACCTGGTATGTGATACTCTTAAACGAACAGACCGGACTGTACGGAAATTGTTACAGACAGGCTCAGTTGGGGTACGGACGAGTTTGCTCGTTGGCCTTTCTTTCGCTCAATACCTGGGTAGCTGTTACATACAGCTAGTGCCGCTGACGTTCTTGTGGTTAAACCCACTACCAGCATATTCACGAGTCTTTAGAGTCCCACACAGAGAGTTTTCCCGCTTCATGCAATATGATATAGATGACGTATGTTGGTACATACAGGTGTCAGATTAAATTTTTGTACATGCTACACGGATTTTAATCGGACGGTTGATAATACTGGCGGCTTAGGATTAAACCAGATTATTAAATCAAGTTTTGATTTAATAATTTATATATATATTTTTAATATATGTATTCTAGTATTATTGTTAACTATTCATTTTCTCTCTTAGATATTCGTATTTTTATGCGAATATGCGTATTTGTATTTCGATACGTATACCGGGTTGTATTATATATTTATACGGAATTTGTTCTAGAAGATGGACACCTCATTTGTGAATATTCATATTCATAAAATGAGGTGGAGGGTGAGATGGCATTGAGCATGGTTGAAGACATGTAGAGAGGAATGCACTTCATTATTTTATTACATTATGTTGTTCGGGGTTATTTTGTATGGTTGCAAAAAAAATTGTGAAGCCATTTTATTCTTATTCATTCATACTCTCTCAAGTTCTTCATCACTTTCTCATGGCTATTTTTCCTTACCTCCTCCTCTTTCTACACTTACTCTCTTGAGCTTAAATTTGAGAGAAAAAGATAGTGAAAAATTCCTACATCCCCACTCTCTATTTCTACCGAGCTTGGAGCGTCGGTTGCTTCACTAGGTGAAGCTGGAGCTTAGATTGGTTCCCTCGGGTGGATCATCTTCGACGAAGGAGGACCGGCTTGTAAACGCGACCCGGAGCTCTTGAAGAAAGCTTGAGGATGTGAGTATTGCTAACATAGTAGATTAGTATAGCTCACAAGTTTTTATTAGCAAGTTCTAGCTCTTTAGTTCATTTCATGGTTTTGGAAGTTTAGAAAACTAGAAAAATTTTGAAATCCATACTGTCATCTTCTAAATTAGTTTGCTAGTGTGCTTAAGTTCCCAACATTAGTTATACGGAAAGCAAATATGTTGACGTTTGCTAGTACGTTTGAGTAACTGAGGTTTAAGGTTTAATTGCTAGGGGCGACAGAACTAAGAGAACTGCTGATACATTGACGAGGTCAACAGTACACAAGGATGGGTGTCCTAATACAAGAAGAGTTCAATTGAGCTATGAAAATAGGAATAACGCGCTAACAACTTAAGTGATCTGACATGGAGAAATGTGCTGGCAATAATGGATATAATAAGTCCAATGTTTGACTGTGGGAATTTGAACCACTTCACTCGTCAAGGTACTGAATGAAAATAGGCTTTCTTCTTGGAGCAAAAAAGTTTATGGAAGTAAATCATGTGTCGAGAACATATGAATCTATTCTGGATCGGGGATGCAGATAGCTATCTATAAATAATCTTCCTGTGAGGGTGCAGAGTGGAATAAGCCTTCTGCTGGAAGCAAAAAAGTTTATGGAAGAAAATCATGTGTCGAGGACGTATGACTCAATTCTGTATCGGGGATGCAGATAGCTATCCACAAATCATCTTCCCGTCGGTTATAGTTTCAGTTTTGGCTTAGGATATTTGGATATCTTAATAGGATAATCTGTCTTATGAGTTCCTTATGCTGAGAATTGAACCTTTTATAAATGTCATGAGTGGCATGGTCGATTAGGTCAATAGATAGATGTGATGACTTAACTACCTGTGGTGGATGGGTTGGCATTTGAGCAAAAGTTAAATCATCTACTTATGAGAGTTTCCTTTGAGAAAAACTACCTGAGTAAAACCATTTAGATATCCATTACAGATAATTCACTCCGATAGATACAGACAAATATGTTGGGTTACACTAATGCCCTGGCCATCATCCGTGGCCGTTTGCGGAACAAAAATTTTACTACGAGTTTAAACTGGTGCTAGAATAACCTAATACCCGGATCTTGCCATAAACCTAACTAGTAAGCTAAAGGATTCTATCTACTATGATAGAACTTTATACCTAAAGGCTCAAGTCCTTCGGGTCTTCAATCCACTCCTTTAGCTCCTTGAAGGGTGTACGGATCGCGCTTGATCGTCGGCCTCCTCGCGTCAATGATGATCCACCCGAGAGTGTGTGCTTTGAGCTCCAACCTCCAAAACGAGATAATTAGGGTACTTAGTATGCTAATCTAAGTAGCCTAGATGAAGTAGAGAGTGATGATGGATTGATTTGTCTCACTAGCCCTAGGTTTCTCAACATATGAGACTTTTAGGGTTTGAGAAAGAAGAAGAGAGCTTTGGAGGAGAGAGTGTGTTCAAGTTAGAATGAATGAAGATGGCTAAGTGTTGTGAATAATATCTAGCATTAATAATTCACTCCACAAAATATCAAGCATACCCAAATAGTAAACCATGAGTCATCCCATGAGTCACCAAGTAGCCATGCTTCATTTAACACACATGAATACCTCATACCTCTACCTCATTAACCATTTAAAAAAAATGGTAAAAACAATACTGAGGTGTCTTCTTCTAGAAGCATCTTACACAATTACAAGAATACCCCTCACCGTATATACATACTCGTATCCATATTCCGAAAAAATACGAATATAAAGAGACAAAATAATCCAAGAATATAATACTAGGATCCGGCTTAAACCAAAACCCTCTAAAATTATCCGCCCGAATATCATACATGCACAAGTACACGTATGTGATCGAACCCTGCCGTAAAACCATATGGCCTCTACATCGGTTCGCCTGAAGCAGGGAAACCCTCTGTGTGGTACTCTAAAGACTCAACAGTACGTTGGGAGTGGGTTTAACTACAAGCACACCAGCGGTACTAGCTGCACGTAACGGTTACCCAGGTACCTGTTGAAAAAGAAGGCCGACGAGCAAACTCTTCTGAACTCCTACTGAGCCTATCCGTGATAATCTCCGTACAGTCCGGTCTCTTCGTCTAAGAGTATCGCATATCGGGTCTAGGGGTTGGTAAACGTCAGACCCTAATAACCCGATAATTCATGCTGATGTGGCTCAGGACCAATCCGGAAAACTACCGATCAACCTATCAGTAAATCCCAACTGCCTTGGCCAAGGTCTTATGGTCCTGACCAATCGAACACAATGAGATATCGACTCCTAATACCTGGAAAGACGAATCCCCAACAATCGATCATTGCCTCCATATGGCTCGGGACTGTACCCAAGCAAAACCTGTTTGCACGATTCAGTAGAGCTGTGGTAGGGTAGTGATCAAAGCACAGTAGGAACTCACACGAGACAAATGACGATCTCAGGTCTGAAGACTAACGTGTACACATATCACCTGAGAAATTCCATCTGACGATAGGTATAGTACCATCTAGAAGTTCTCGGCGAGTTTGTTCAGTGTACTCTGTTCATACCATAATTTTGCATTCTTATAGACCCCATTCTTATTCATTTTACAAATAAACAGGTGCTTTTGATCCATGTTTGCTACATAGTTGCAGGTTACAGGCTCTCGGAACAAAAACAGTGAAATTGACGAAAAGAAGATACAAAATTAAGACTACGACCATCAAATGGAAGAATCTTGATCAAGCCTACAGTTTGGAGAATAAACGAAGGTCAACAAACAAGTTCACAAGTACAAGGCAGTGCAAGGTTCAAGACTTCGACACGAAACAAACGGTAAAGTCCACGACATTATTCACTGTGGAAATCTGGAAGAGAACTAGAAGACATTCTGAAGAACCAAGTGAAGAAACGAGAAGAAACATGCAACCAGAATCAACCCAAGAAAAATCAGCCAGCAAGCTCCCTACTTGGCCACGGAACCGCGGCCAAACCTTGCTCTTGGCCGCGGATCCGCGGCCGTGCTAAGCCCGTATTGATGAAAAAAATTGTGGCAGCTGGCGGTGCGTTGACTAGGGTTTTCTTAGGGGGTAAAATTGTAAATGCAGACGTGAATCGATTGTAACCCTAGGGTTTCTATGATCTATAAATAGAAGCCCTAATCCTCTCTTTGAGGTATGCCTCTTTTCATTGAATAAAATTCAGAATTCCCATCATGTTTTGAGAGCATCAATTTATAAGTAGTTTCTTTTATTTTGCCCTAGTTCTTAGTTTTTATTTCTGCCCTAGTTTAATTAATTCTCTGCCCTAGTTTAATTTAGATTAGAACTTTTTCTTAATCTGCAGTAGTTGGATAATTAATCTCTTAAATTGAAAACTCAAATAAAAATCATGTCTTTCATAGATTTCCTAATGAGCGAGTAGTTCCTCGCTTGTTAGGGTTAGGAATAGGGAAGGTTTGAGAGATGCAAATCTCTCACCCCTTTCTTGCCCATCACCTATTAATTATTAGGACTCCATGCATACATACACATACCGCTCCCTACGGCACCCTACCCACGAGGTAACGGTGATACTGTAGTATAAAAGACCGGTTGTGCATGTTTTCCATGGAGGTTAGGGTAATTATTAAGAAAGGACGGACAAGGACCTAGAGGAAGAAACATCGTTTCTTCCCGATCGTCCTAATCCCCTTTATTAATAATTACCATAACACCTAAAGAGATCTAATTTAGGGCATTGAAAGCGGTGGGAAATCTTAATTTTCCAAACTTAACCTAAACCTAACCCTAGCAAGATTTCTAATCCTAGTCTAAGTCAACTTAGTTTTTAGTGATAAAGATCCAAACACCAATTGGAATTAACTCATTAGAACAATTAGGAAATACACAACATCCCTGTGGACTGACCCGTATTCACCGGCTAGCTACCAAGCGACGCCGTTCTTGATTGCGGTAATTAACAATTTTTGATCTAAAAATCTCTTAAAATCAAATGGCGCCGTTGCCGGGGATGGCGTAGTATTTTCTTTTTGCAATTTCAGGTTAATATAAAATTAAAAAAAAATCATAAAAGCTGAAAAATTAAAAAATTAAAAAAAATTATCATCTTTTTATTGTTTGAAGGGTTTTTCGTGTGAATTTTGCAGGAACGACGAACGAGTTCGGATCTGAAAAAATCCAGAGATCAAAAGAGAAAACCCTAGATCTGAACAACAGAGGAAAGTCAAACCAGAGGGGCAGAAAAAATTTCGGGAACCGAGCCGCATCTTCAACCGCGGAACCGCGGTAGGAATACGCATCTGGCGGCAGAAATGCGGCAGTATCGTGACGTCAGCGAGTGAAACTCCTCTGTAAGCTTTCTCTCTCCTTCCTCTGAACCCCTGATATCTCCTCTGTAAAATCTCCCGCAGGATTCTTTGCGCTAAAAAATCTCTCCCCTTCCAATAATTGATCTTGTGCAGGATTCTTTGCGTCGCGCTAAAAATATAAAAAAAAATTGTTTGCAAGTGGTTGTTTACTGTTTTGCATATTTAATCGGACTTTAAGAGGCTTGAAACCAATCCAGATTGGGTGGGGATTTCATCACCCTTCCCAGGACCCCAGAAATCACATAAGGCATATTGCATAGACCATCATTTAATTAAAAAAGATTAGACTCAGCCCTAAGGACTTCACGCACAATAGGACAAAGGACTAGTTGTAGACATCGACCGTTGATCCTAACCTGATTTTGTGGTGTCTAGGAAAGTGTGTCTAAGGCAAGTGGTTACTTAATTAGGCCCACTACTTACGTGGTGAAGAACCTCCCACTTACCTGGCCACAATTGGCGGTGAAGAGGCGGTTTGAGGTCCTACTTCTTGCTCTTTGGAACAGTTAGGAGCTGTCTAGCTGACCTAGGTAACCCTGGATCTAAGCCTGATTGTGCATTTGTGGTTGATTGAACGTGCGTCTAAGCTTTTTATCAAAAATATTTTTACAAAAAGCACCACATAAAAAAAGGAAAAAAGGAAAAAAATTTACAAAAACTTGCAACTTGTCGCTAAGAAATCCGTGCACCCCACTTACACCCACTTTCTTCTCATTGACGTTTTCTTGCCCCCACATTCTGTTTTTCACCTTTTTGACTACACTACCTCTTTAGTGTATGTCCGGTTGGACTAGGGACACTAGTGCCTGATTAGTCCGTGTCTCGTTGGTACCGACCGATGAAGCTTTCGACTTCGAAGTCGAAATTCCTTCCACTTCCTTATCTTCACCTTCACATTCTCTCTTCGAAGGGATGTCGGGATATAATCCTAACAACACCTTACCCACGGGACTGATTCCACCTCCGTTAGATGCGAATAACCCGCAACACCAGCCTGTTGAAGCGCCCCAATGAATCGCGCTCCAGGATCTTTTCTACCTGATCCGCACCGCCTTACCTACTTGTCTTTCACTCCCACCGGCAATTGGGGACAATTTTGAGATCAAACCCCACTTCATCAATATGTTGCCAAAATTTCACAGACTGGTATCCGAAGATGCCTATATCTTCATAAACAAGTTCCAAAATGTTTGTGCAATGATGAAAACAACCTAATTATCAGATGATGCTATAAGGCTAAGGTCATTCCTTTCACCTTATGTGACTTAGCCGAGAAGTGGTTATACAACACAGCATCACATTCAATTAAAAATTGGGAAGAGTTTGTTAAAGCTTTTCTTAAAAAGTTTTATCCACATCACAAGACCGTGAGAATTCGCAATGAGATTATACAATTTTCCCAGCTTCCTTCCGAACCCTTTTGGAAGTGTTTTGAAAGATTCAAAGACCTACTTGTTCAATGCCCTCACCATGGGATCGAAAATTGGCAACTTTGCCAAACTTTATACGAGGGATTGAACCCAGCAACGAAACAGTTGCTAGAAACCATTTGTCAAGATCACTTTCTAACCAAATCTAGTGAGGAAGCGTGGCAGCTTCTCGACGATCTTGCTGAACAAACACTTCGGTGGGAAAGCACCAAGACCACCTCATCTTCAATTGGTCAGTCTAGGGCAGGCATACATCAATTAGATATGTCGATAGCAATGAAGGCCGAGATGGCCGCACTTACGAAAAAGCTAGAAGCAATTGAGACCAAAATCTCATCGCCTTCTCCTGCCCCTGCTTTACCCCTACGAACTGTTTGTGCTTGTTGTTCGGATCCGTCACATCTCACCGAAGAGTGTCCTTACAATCCAC